>OZ021691.1:6857430-8276914 GCA_963978525.1 Ornithomya fringillina | reverse complement strand
ATGTAAGAAGAAGATGAGAATTTGCGTTTGTTTGTTCGTTTTGGAAATCAAAAATTGATTGATTGGTTTTGTGACGGTTTGTGCCTTAACTTATATAATGAATTTTCTGTCAAGAGTTTCCCTATAAATACTAGTTTTTATATTAATATTTTTTAATATTAGTATTAAATGTGGTTGTTTGCATAGTCTCTTTTTGTTTGTTTGTGTGTGTGTGTGTGTGTGTAATAATTCAACATCATCATCATATTTCGTTAGTTGTCTCCACTCGTAGGTGATCTTTCTTGTAATTGTTCTTCTTCGTGTTACTCTGCTTCTTGATTTCGTTTAGATGAAGATTCTTTTTAGCCAAAAAAAAAAAAAGGATTTACCATAAACCCGAAGAGTAACCGCCAGGTGGAATGCGGTTTTATTGATAATCTGATTGGCACCATTCATGCTGGGTGTATGGTTGTTATAATCATTTGTTTTGTAACCCTCGCCAGTCACTGGATTACCATCTGAAAAGAATTAACACAATATACCATTAAAAAGCTTTCAATTCTCAAATTTATTTCTAAAGCTAATATGGAATCAAATAATCAATAAGATTGGAAGAACCATTACGACAAATATCTTTCAAATGTATGTGCATATAAAAAACGGAAGCCTCGTCATTCTGACAGTACATTAACGACAATATTTAAAGTAGTTTTTATCACCTCGACGGCTTTTCGGTTTCTTAGGTTTCAAGCCACCCACACCATCATTGCCTAGACCTAAACCGGTAATGGGATTGCGCGGGGTAGCAGGCTTAGGTGGCTTATCAACGCACGCTTCTAACGGTTCTTCACGACTGTGAGTTTCCGAAGCGGTGGTCAATGAATTGGGGTTATCTGGATTACAACCCGAATCTCGACGCGATTGACTACTTTCGTGTACTGCTCCAATATCCGGACGCTCCGATATTTTCGAACGTGCCGAATCTAGAGATTTTTTCTCCTCACAGTTCACCTCTATAGTGCTAGCTTCCGATTTCTCTGTCCGTGGCGATGTGGATGAGGACACGGGAGGTGGACACATTTCATCAGGTTCTGAATTTATATTATATCGTAAACAAAATATTCTTTTACAATATCGGTTATTGCTCTACTCACGACTCATTTTGCGTAATATTTTTTTTTTTGTTAAGTGCTGCGTTCAAATATTTAATTCAAAAATATGACTAATTCAAAATATATATATATATATATATATGGCAAAACTAAGTCGAATCTTAATGGTCAATATACGTTTGAAATGAGACCTTCAATAGATGAAGCCTTCTAGGATAAGTTTTGCGTCTCTTTTTGCTCACTGTTTTTTATTTTCTATTTTTTCAACTATTTTGATATTTAACCAACAATTCTGTCTGTTTTTAACAATTGAAAAGAAATTGAAAAGTGTACTGATTGAATAAAAATATATTTAAGATCAAGTTAAAAACGTAACTGATTTGATGCAAGTCATGTTCTTTTTCCACTAAATTTATGTTAATACCTGTTTTTGAGTGACCATTGATTTTAAGATTTTCAGTGGACGAAGAAACCGATGATGAAGCCGACGACACTGAACCGCTTTTGCCATTGTAGTGACCGTTACCATTGGCGATAAGAGCTTGAGCAGCCTCAGCAGTAGTCGAGCCAAATGGAATGTTGCTTTTCATATGATTTTTGGCAGGAGTCATTGGACGTTCGGGCTCACCAAACAAACGCTGATACGAGTCCAAATTCTTTTGAGCGCGACGGGGATGGTCACCTAATAAATAATAATTAAAGACAAATAATGAATAAAAAATTAAGCTTTGTATAAAAAATGTTGTTAACATTTTGTTATCATTCAAACAGAGATTTGTGGTCATTAAAATTGTGAAAATTATATATTATGAGACAATAATGAAACTGTTTGAATTAGACAGACATTTATTTACAGTAATTAAACATTAATAAAATTGTAAGTAAACGTTTTTTTCTTTTTTTCTTTAATTAACTCAAACTATTGGTTATTGAAGAAAGGAAAAGGAAATTACTGACGACGAAAACTGATATGTATGTAAATGGAATAATTTCTATACCCTCCCCCTTAGTGGTGGGAGTGCACAAAGGTAGGTATTCCAATTGCAAAACCCAGAAGGTGACATCAAAGGCTTTACAAAAAATGTCCGTATGTCCGTCAGCTGTTGGCACTCTCACGCTCGTAAATTCTGAGATATCGAGTTGAAATTTTGTGCAAATATTTCCAAAGTTTCTGCACGTACAGTGGACAAATGTTGAGAGCCACGCTCATAATTGACAAAAATCTATCTATTACCTACAAAAATTGGGCTGCTTAGTAAAAATTCAGTGCATCGTAATGACAAAAATGGGCGTGTTTATTATTAATTGTATGTTATGCATGCCACTCCCATTATGATTGGTGGTGGTGAAGAATACTAACCATTTGGCTTAAACTAAACTTAGTTTAATCCTTGTTTTATTTTTAACACAAATTTTCAAAAGTACACCACGTTACGTTAGCAATACGCTAACGTTATAATTTAAATATAAAAGATTGTGTGTATGTGTGCACTCTTGTACACATAAGTACATTTCCTTTAGGCAGTCAGCTAACAATCGGTGGTAATAAAAAAGTGTTTGGCTATAAACTATCGATAAATGAAATCAACATTCGGTATTTAAGCTGCAATATATACGAATGATAGCCATATCCACCCTCGTGTGCATTTGTGTCTTTATAGCCTACAGTCAAGCTAATCCACATAAAGTTGGTAACGATTGACTAAAAATGAAGCAGAGGAGTTGGAGTTAAAGTGAACATTAACACCCAAACACACACAAGTATTTAAATGGCTATCAAAAAAAAAAACATTTCCCTCCAACACATATTACTCGTAGAGTGGCGAAGATTTAACAAATGAACGTGATAGAAAGCAATGCACACACAAACGAAAAAAAAAAAAAGAAAATGAAAACAGATAGACTGCCTGACCTATCAATGTTTGACTATCTGGCCGTGGTAGTTTGGTGTTGCTAATCTCTTAAATTTGTGTTGGGTTGAATCCATAACAAATTCTGCATAAATATTATGTTAACACAATTGCGCATTTGACGTTAACGGGAGCGAAAATTGCCTCAAAAGAGTAAACTCTAGTGCCACAGTGAAGATCACTGTCTTTTCTTTTCTTTTTTTTCTTCTTTGCTTAACAAATAATAGTCAACTGGTATATGTACAATATTTTAGGTGGAGGTTTGTGTTTTATTTTGGTTTTTCATTCTTTCACTTCCCTGGGTAATCACCATATAATTTGCAAAGGTTCGCCTTTCAATTGAAATTTAAATTACAGTTTATTAGTGTAATTTTTTTTTTTTTTTAAATACTTACTCGCACGTAACTATATATCATTTTTTATTAAGATAACAACAATTTGTTTGTAGCATAAATTTAAATGTTGTCAGAAGTTAAAAGTATTGAACGCGATTTGTGTTAAAATTAGCGCATATTTAGAATACTGTGCAGTGCTCGCGGTTATTTCTTGTGAGTTGATAGATAAAACAAAAGGAAAATTAATAGTGGGTGTGGCAAGCGGCTTGAAAATCTAAATCTTTTGATAATTTTTTGGTGCATACAAAAGGTACTTAGCAACAACAAGAATGTACATGAACTACATTCGGTTCAAGCCGAATTTTTCGATGCCCTCCATCTTCAAGGTTTCCCTTCTTTCTTGAATGATTAGGTGCTAAGACAAAATAGCCCGCCCATTTCATATTTTACACCCCCGAGTTCCAACTTTACAACTATAATGTGATAAATAATAATAAAGCAGAGTTTTTTCCTTTTTATAAAATTGAAGAACTATTGTTAAAAATATATTAAGAATTGGGGATTTTCTTCGTATAATAGGATTTTGTATGGGAAGGCTTTCAAAAAACAATGTTTTCAATAATGATCATATTTGGTTTGAAATATTTAAAACAATTGCAAAATAAAAAACGAAACTTTATACACGGGTATAATCAAAATGTGGGCGTGAACGGTATCTGATAATGTATCAACATTAACGTTGGATTCCGCCCAAAAAAAAAGGTTTCTTTGTTGTGGGGCGTGTGGGCGTATTTAAGGTCGTCCATTTTGGGTACTCTTTGAAAATGCTTTGCGCTATTAAGTTATAGAACTTTTTGAATTTGAATACATTTTTTCGGTTCAAAGGTTATGAACGTTTCGGAATAATTAGTAGAATTACAGATTCTGGTTCTTGATGGCTTAGCTTAAACGGTTTAACTGGAGATGCAAGCCCCTTCTAAACTTTTATTTTAATATGGTATGAATAACGGAAAGATTACATGTTTATCTGATTCGCTTTTGTCTTGTTTGTAACTTTTTTGATATCGCATTAGAGATACAAGCTGTAAATTAATATCCTATCAAAACTGAGATGGAAGGTTTTAAAAACATTTATTTTAAAAAATTCAAAATTATAAAATACACAAAATACAAAAAAAGGGACATTAAAAATATTATAAAAAATGAACTAAAAAATTATATATATTTATTTGCAACAATACCAATGAAATAGAATCTGTGAGCTCCTTGACGTACTGCAAAGATTTGAATATTTTACATGTATTTTACAAAAAAAGAAAGAAAGAGAAAAAGAAAGCAATTCATTAACTGAATTATTTCTTTCATAAACAAAAAAAAGTATTACACCGACTTTATAACTACATGGTAGTGTTTGAAGTGAAATAGTTATGGTCGGTCAAGCCCAACCTTTAATACCCTAGACCACTTAGTTTCACAAATTATGTTACAATAAGTTGAGTTGTGTCAGTAAACGCATGGTCACAGCATGAAATATAATTATATGGAAAGGAAAACTAAAAATGGCCCGTAGGTTTCAAGTTTGGCACACCTCATTAAATCACTGAACTATTCTTCGCCAAATTTTATTAAAAAATTCAAAAATCTTTCTATTCGGTCCATTTTCAATAGAGTTTCTCTTTAGGCCAAAATACATGTCCTTGTACCAAATTTCATAGAAATATCTTTAAAAATACAACCTGTATCTTGCTTATCCATTAACATGGACAGACAAACGGAAATGATTAAATCTTAGATTTTGATTCTGAATTGGTATAATTGAAGGTGGGTGTGGCATTTACCGTTTGTGAGGGACAAACATCCGCACAAACTAAACACACCCTTTACCGCAAGTGGTGTAGGGTATAAAAATGATGAAAATAAAATAACTGGATGTTGTACAAGTATTTACAAAAATGTGTATTTAATGAAAAAAGAAATAAAAAGCATTTAAAAACAAGGGGAAAAAGAAGCTAAAAGCTCAGCCTTAACAAAAGATACTGTATATGCTGCTGTGTGTATGTAGGGTAAATATGATTTGATAAAGAAAAAAAAGAAAAAATTGTGCAAATAAAATTTGAGAAGTAAATTCACTCTTACCGCTATTTTTGACATGATCTTTCTCTGTGGAAAATATGCTTGATTGCATGTGATTTTTAACGAGAGCGCGTGGTGTTTGAGGCATATCACTGCCAAAAATGTCACTGGTACCACCACCTGGAGGTCTCAACACCCTGAAAATAGAAACAAAGAAAAGATTAGATTAATTAGAAAATTCTTCATCTTCTTCTTCTTTTCAAATAACATACACATGCACATACTATGCCGAATCAAATACCCATGAAATTTATTTTCCATCTACTTTCTTAACATTTATTATGTACAAGATTGTGGAGATCACGTTTCCGTGAATGCCTCAGTGGTTGGTTTGCAATAAATAAAAAAAGATTCTTGACTTATACTTAAGATTCTTAATTAGATATTGCAGTTAATTTAACAGCGCAGCACTCTTTAAGGTTGATCATCTTAATGCAACGTTGCACATAATAACATTAGATACGTATACACGATAGTTACATTGCTGTTGTTGTTGTTGTTGTTATATGTACATATTTATTTGTTTTTTTATTTATTAGGTGTTCTTGAACTCATGTTGAGGTAGGTAATTAATTGTTAGCAGATAACAACGGAATAGCTGAAAGGTATTGTATTGTATTTTTTTTTTTTCAAATTTGTTATTTTACAAAGTCATACAAAAGCGAACACAATGCTGTTATTGTTATAATGTAAAAGCATTGATGGTACAAATTTTGTTATGTATGTACTATGTTAAGTGTGCCTGCCATTGCATGAAAGTAAGAAATATTTTTCATAAAAATAATTAAAGAAACTAAATTTAACTTAGGCCAATACCCATCACATCTATGTATCAACAGAGTGGGCAAATTCTAAACACTAAAGAGTTTTTGGGCGTGTCAAACCCGCCCATTTTTAGCTTCTAAATGAATGAACTAATTATAAATATTGGTGAGAAATTTAGTGCAAAAATTGTTATGTATCTTGGGCGAAATAGTTCAATTGCCACACCCACAATTGACAAAAATCTCTCACATTCCAAATAATACAAAGCTAAAGTAAAAATCTGGAATAGGTATATTTAAGAAAAATATGGTCCAGGTGAGAAAACAGATAACACCGCCAGCAATCAAAACTTTTTTGATACGAAATTTATCAAATGTAATAAAATGTGTATCTAACATAAACTATAGTAATCGTTAGAAGAGCAGAGTTTTACATATGCCCCGTCTAAGGTTTGCATAGGAAGGGTGGCTCTATCTTTCAGATACCTTTAAGTGACCATAATATGATGCGGAAATCAACGCCACCTCATTACACAATTTGAATAACAAATATTTATGAACTCTTTTATTGACCACAACAACAATACACAAAACAAAAAATTAAATTATTATCATTTTTTACTTTTTTTAAAATAAAATAAATTAATAATAGCAACAACAACAAAAATTCTTGAATTTCAAACATCTGTAAATTGTTGCAATACAATGTATTTTTTTTTATTGTTGTTGGTATTGCTGTTTGTTTTGTTAAATTTGATTGAATAAAAGGAAATCTTCACACAGCTGCATATAATTTCGGTAACACATCTCTTCTTAAAGTGCAGTATAGTGGAACGAAGCAAAAGAAAAAAATTTGAAAAATTGAATTTTTTTTCCTTTCCAACACAATACAAATGTCAAATAGTGTCGGTTTTAAATGCAAGTGTGGCTGATATGTTGCCAGCAAATGCGAATGCGAACGCAAATGTTTGTTGCAGCCACCGCTCTAGGGCAATGCAACAAACAATGCTTTGTTACCCATTGAGTTGATTGTTGGTATTGGTGGTAAAGGCTTTAACACTTAAACAGAATGCAGATTTAATGCTATTAAAATAATGCTCTGTACGAATATCTTGCAACATATTGCATATATGTTGTTGTAAGTAAAATGGAAACTGAGATCATTTTCTAAACAATTTCCTACAGATGATGATTTGAGAAAAGATATCAGCGACAGACGTTGACGTTATAAATACAGCAAGTAACACAACAAACAATTTTAATAATGATGTGTGTGTGCGATGATACTGCAATCATCATATCCTCCTAATGCGATTCTTGTATTGTTAACTGCAACTCTTCTCGCCCATTTGATGAGAGGCAAACTAACGCAACATAAATGGTCTTAACACATGACATATGTATGTGTGTGTGTATGTGTTGCGTGTCAGAAAGTAATTTTTTTCTTATTTCATCGCTATATACGTTGATAAGTAATTATGATTAATTTCAATTAAGCTTGTTGGTGTGAGCCCGTATTTGCAGTAAATTTGAATAAAAACAACAATTATGTGGTTTTTATATTATTAGACCAACCCAGTGCTGACATTTCTTCACTTTAGCGGAGTATTAAACCAGAAGAATTTCGTAAATTTGTGGAAAACATAACCGCTACACTTACCTCTAATTATATAAGATTTTAATGATAACACAGAAGTGTGAACAAGTTTTTATAACGACATGTACACTTTTTATTATTCCTGCGGAATATATCTTTTGTTCTCATTTCTTCCCAAATATAAAATGTACTGATTTTATATTTAGATCATAACGTAATTTTTACGAAACAATTCTTTTTATGCTAAAAAAACAAAAAAAAAAAACGAGTTATAAAAATAATTTTATTATTCATAATAAATTTATGGACAAATGAAACGTGTTAATACCCTCCAATTAGGATGAAGGTATACTAAGCTTGTTAATGCGTCTGTAACACCCAGAAGAAAGCATCACAAGCCCATTTAATTATATATATTCTTAATTAGCATTAAAATCTGAATTGATTTAGTCCTGTCCGTCAGTATGTCCGTCTGTTGGTGGAAAGATCTCGGTTGTAAATAAGTTGTTGTATTGACCTGAATTCTAGTTTAAGCATCTAGATTTCAATTTAAATTGGGCGAAATCGTTTGAGAGCCACGACCACAATTGACAAAAATATATCTACCAGCCACAAAAATCGATTAAAGTTAGTCTATGCATCGATGAGACAAAAATGGATGAGGGTCGAGTAAGTCTTGTTTATAATTTTCAAAAAAAAAAAAAACAGTATTTGGCGTTGAATGCGATTTGTTAGTAGATAAGTAGTGCAATTTTAAATACCTGCCACGCCCACTCTTTTGTGTGAAGATATAGAAGGTATTGAAGATTTGGCTTAAAGCAAATTTCAAAATTATTTTATACACAGAGATACAAAATAATTGTACACAACAGAGTATTTAGAGAAAATGTCCTTCCTTCCATTCCTTCCCTTCAACACAATTTCTAAATTTTCCGTAAACTTATTAAGAAGACGAGTGCACATATAATTTTACCAAATTAAAGTAGCAAACATCCTCCTTATCATTAAAGCCATAACGAATAACTTTTTTTAAGATTTTAAAACATTAATATCCGGTAACAGGGACAATGGACGTAACATTTTTATTATTTGTATTTCACGTTATGTATTTAATTTATATAATTAAGCAAACACATCCTTTGTGAAATGAGCGCTGAAAATGGTTCAAAAGCCTTTCAAATTTTCTTGTGTTTTTTTTTTTTTTAATAAGGAATTTACGACATAAATGCTCATTAACTTTCACATTTATGCCACATCATAGCACGGACTCTTACATGTGTTATATGATGAATGTGCAAAAATATATCTAAAGAAAACCATTTCACCTGGTTTTGTGTTTGTTGTTTGAACGTTCGACTATATAAAATCATGACGTTTTCAGGCCACTATTTGGTGGTACCATATATGTACGTTTATTTGACTTTAAGACACAATCACAAAACATAAATTCCTCTTTATTAACCAATTACGTATTTAGTGTCATGCAAAACTGTTTATATGATTTTTGTTAACGATTTGTTAAATACCAACACACACACACACACACACACACACACATAATAATGTTATGACTTATAATTATTACCCTCATCACTTTCCAAGCCAATGTATGCTATGCTTGAACCATAATTGGCACAACATTTCCTGACTGTAATGTTGATAAGTGAACGTGTTATAGGCCATCAAACCCTATCAATTAATTCCCTACACCACTTCGTTCTACAAAATATGGGCCATTACTATATATTGTATAAAAAAAGTTACTTTGCGAGTAACATTTTATAGGAGGTTGGAGAAAAAATTTGAAAATTTAAAATTTTTACTACACAATACATTTATTTGTTGGGTCCTGAAAATGGTTCGATTGTTCCAAACTTTACAACAGCTCATTTTTAAACTACTTTTGTTAAAAATTATTTTCTTTATTATTATAATTGTGAAATTTTGATTAGTAAAAGTTTTTACACAAAAATTTGCATGAAAGGACAGACAGACATGATTTAGTCGATTCAGAAAGTAATTATAAATCGTTCATTATAAGAAAGAATTTAGCTGTTAGTTAAGCTTCTATACCCTAAACATTATATAAACTAAGGTTTTTATTCCTCAAACATCCTGCAAGGTATTTATATTCTTGATTGGCATCAAAATCTGTAGTAAAACGGAAATGTCCGTCATTACGTCTGTCTGTTGTTACTACTCTTATGATCGTATATTTTAAGATATCTATAAGCTTCAAAAGAGTTGAAATTTGGCATACGTACTAATACATATCTATCAAGTGCTACGCCACAAAAAAAACTGACCTGCAGAAGTAAAAGTGGGTACACGATTGAATATGTAACGTATCAGAAATGGGCATGGTTAGATTACAGATGCGTTTACTATTTACAAAAAACCATACTTGATGTAGAATTCAACTTGACAATAAAACATATATTATTAGGGGGCATAATCGGATATGTGCCACACCCATGGGATTGTAAAATTTTACCTAAGACAAATACTCGTTTATATTCCCCAAGATTTTATTCCACATAAATTAATTACAATAATATACTGAATACTACATACAGTGAAGCTGTTGATATTTTATGGAGGATAACATATATAAAATAGTTTACACGTGTAAGCGATTGAAACATTAAAATGTTACTTTCTCGTGGTCTGGGGGCCAACCACCACTCCAACCAGGCCGGACATCATACTTGCAACTATTAATGACATATAATAACTCTTTCTTCTTTTGATAAATATCTCTAAACAGATAACGACAACTGTTAATATTATCTACTCCATTTCAACGTTCCTCTTTATTATATTATGTTTTCTTCCGTCCGCTTTATGAACTCTCTCATGGCTGTCACTTAAATTACAATAAATTGCATACAAGTGATTGTTTGTTCATAATATAACCAAGTGTACAAAAACAAAATGCAGCCTGCAGCCAGTTGCAATTGACCGTTCAATTATTTTCTATAAATTTATAGCATATTTATAGTAAAAATAATTGAAATTAAATCATAATAAACGATCACATAAATAATTAACTGTATGCGCCGCGGCTACACAACACAACGATTCCGTTCAACTTGAAAAGTATTCCAACTTTTCTACTCTTTGGAGAGAAGGTAATAAAAGTACGGTTTGTATGTACGTTTGTACTTGCATAACCAAACTTTTGTCCACTTTTCTCTTTTCATGTTTTATTGTAAAATCTGAGTAAATGGTAAAGATTGGGTTTCTTGGTTGGTCCGCTGCCGTCAACGTAATATGATATCCACTCAGCGCAAATATATTAATTGGGTACAACCTGCAAATTGAAATTGTCAATGTTTTCAACAACAAATCATTACTTGTAAAGTTTATTAGAATGTTAAAGTTTGTAAGCGCTGTTGACAAGGAAAGTATTTCAAGACATTCGGTTACCAAATATTTATGGTCACAATTTAGTTTGGATGATATGATACATAATGTATGTAGAACGTGTTTGGTATAAGGTTTTTTCTTGTCTACCACTTTCACAGCCACTGTATGGGTGGGCTAACTTTGATTTAAATGACATACTATTACAACACATGGTTATTAAAAAGGAAACTTATGATAATGACTGTGTGTGTAAATAAAAAAATATATCCTTAACGAATAAGGAAAAAAACAGTTTCCTTTTTTAACTTGTATACCCTACTATACTTGGGTATAATAAGTTTGTGCGGATGTTTATTATACTTGTTGATCAAGATTGAATGAGGGACGAACAAAGAAGTTTGTAAAGTTTTCTTCCCAAATTGAACCGTTATAGAGAAAATCTTCATTATTCTTAAAAAATTGTAATAAAAAATTAATACATATCCTTTGCTTGGCATTAAAACTAATTCTTAGGCCAGATAGTCTTTAGAAACTCTCTACCTATATAAGGATTTTTCACTAATTGAATGAAAATGATTCGCATTTACTAACACATCTAAAGAAATTGTGGAACTGAGTGGCATACCCCCTGTATTGATTGAGCCGATATTGGCCGTTTATAACATTTTCACTTGTTCATAATTTTAATTGTTTCGATTGTTATTAGTTATTAACATTAGTTTACAATATCCAGGTGGTGGCGCATTATAAAGAAAGCAGACAATTTGTTGTTGCATTGTTTATAACAAGATGTTTTTTAATTACGGTCTTTCCGGCTTAGGTTGTCAGACTTTCCTCCTGCCCTCCATGTAATAAACATTCACTTATTAATTACTTATACATCTTATGGATTATATATTGAAATATACTTCAATGCTGAATGTTTTACATAACGGTTAACTTTTTTATCGTTTATCGTTTAGACACTTAAGATTTCGCTTAAGATATGTCTTGGACTTGACAAAATTAAGTTAAATCTCTAACGAAATGGGTTCAAATATAAAAACGAATAAATTATCACATATACATACAAACAAACTCTACGATAAATAATTGCATTTTCTCAAGTTCAAAATTTCATTTTATGTCTGTACATCATACATTAGAATCTGACAGCACACACTTGCATCGTGTATGTATTTCAAATTTATGTTTATTTACAATTAAAAAAGCACATATATCAGCTTGCTTGCCTGCCTGCCGGCGTGACCATCTATCACCTACTGATTGCTTAACTGCTTACTTAGGATGATATAAAAAAACACAAGTAAAAAAAAAAAAAAGCTAAGTTATGGCCAAATCTTAAATACCCACCAACGATGCTGTAAAGCTCTCTAAAGCTGAAATGTAAGCATGTAAAAATATTCCAGGTTAAAAAATGAACAATTGATCTTGAAGGTAAAGTAATCACACACGATGAATTTGAATGGCTACCCCGTACTTTCACGGGAACTATAACAATTTATAGTGCACCTGAATGGGTAACCTTTAATCCCACGAAAAACGAAAAATTTACCTTTTAAAATGACGATTGAAAAGGCGTTCTAAATTTCTAAATTTAATGAATAGCTCAACTTTTCAAATGAATGGATAGACGGACTTAGTATTCCATGAGGAAAGGTTGAAGAAATCACCGAAACTGCGCTGAAGTGACTTCAAACTATTAAAGAACTTCCACACGGGAAATTGCACCTTCGTACCTTCACATATCATATAAGAAATCAAAATGTATCCGATACTTAAAGGTTCTGCAAAAAGGCGATGAAGACATCAGTTATCGGACGGCTTCAGCCTACAACCTTCCACCTTAGAGACTAGACTGCAATTTATGATTTCGGGCACAAGTCTGAAATACCAGGCTTGTGAACTTGGCCTTATACAGTAAATCTTTTATAGATTTGAATGCAGGGTTGTTCTCATTTTAATTATATAAACAATTGGGTCTTGAGAATTTTCATCTGTACAGAGTGACGAATTTCGTTTACACCCATGCTATGCATAGAGTATAAAAGCTGCACTACATGGCAAAAATGGTATGAAAAAAAAAGAACATTTTTCCAACGTAACTGTAAATTATGACCTTTCGAAAATAACAAACTACTTTTACTCCTGGTTTTATGTTACTTTTAACAAGATGTGTGAGCTTGCTTGCACCCCAAATTGCAACATGCAATAAATATGCATATTTACGGGATAACTAAACACACAATTAAATTAACCACACACTCATACATACAGAGACATATACAAATATATGTAATATATGCAATGACAATATTTTCTATGATTTTCTGTCCGGTTTTTTTCTCCTTTTCTTTACTACAAATATTTTTTTTTTTTACTCGGAGGTGGGGTCTTAGTGAAAGATTTCGTTAGAAAATAGAAATCCTTTCGCCTGACTGTTCATTTGAACATAGGTGGACACAACACAACGCAACACAACACATATGGAGAGAAAAATATGGAACACTTGGGTTTATGAATGAGGTACGACCAGGCATTATGTTTTATGTTAACTGCTGCTGAAATAGTTATTAATTTCTCACCCATGTCTACAGCATGTGAAAGCTTGTGAGCGCTAGTTAATCGGCTTGAAAACTATAATAAATAAACGTTTTATTAAAATATGATTTAAGGAAACCTTTAGGCTAACAATGGGTAGTAAAATGGTATTAAATGGGAAATAAAAACATGGAAAAAAACAAAATTTCACTTAAATCTAATCTTAAATGCCCTCCATTCTATATATGCGAACTGTGGCAGCTTTTTGATGCCTTCAAATAGTTTAAACTATTACAAATCAATAAAAAATAGTCGGACTTGACATCAAAAAAGGGGTTTCTTGCAAAATATAGATGCATCTGTCATCGGGCCAGGTCCATTTCAGCAACAACGATAGATGGGTTGATTGTAAACATTTCATAAGTACATTTTTGTTGGTAATAAATAGAAAATCTATTACATACTAAGTATGCGTATATATGTGTGAATTTTATAGAATTCAGCCCAATTTGATGATATCATAATTCAATGTATTGTTTGTATAATTGGATGAGATATTGAAAAAAATTAATTAATTTGCACAAGATGTTGTAATCATCTCTATGCATAAAGCATATATCTACGTTTACGTATAATAATAATAATAATAATGATTTACGATAAGAGGTCATGCAATTTCTACATACCTACACACACACACATACACACCTATACAACATACAAAACCAATCAAAACACAGTTAAATTACAGCCACATAATTAGCATTAGCAGTGAGGAAGTGTAAATATTTGGTGTATGATTGTAAGAAAGAGAAAAAAAAAAACATAAAAAATTAAACTTTAAACCGAAACACTTAATCACACACAAACAACAATGTAAACGGAAATCAAAAGAAATTCATAAGATTACAATGCCAAAAAACAAAGCAAAGCAACAGCAACAGACAAACACAATAGGAGTGGGAAAGTATTTTGTAGGCATTTACATACGTACAACTATAAACACCACGTTAGCAGTATAAGCTAATTAACCCTCATTTTCTTTTACTGTACACTTTTTCCTTAAGTCTCTCACAGCACCAACAATGCATTGTAACATAAACTACAAATATGCATTTGCCTATGTGTGCATGTATGCATGTATTTCAGTTTTGTTTTTTCCCATTAAATTCAACACAAACTATATTAATTGCAGCATTTATTCAAAGTGTTGTCTATGTACACACAGCAGAGGTGTTTGGTATGTGTTTAATAACATAACGAAAAGCAAAGCAACTGCAACTCTGCACGCTTCGTTTCATTCGGTTTTTTTTTTCTCCTAATGTATCATATTTTTCAAGAAAAAAACCGAAATAATGAAAATTTTGTGTAATCTCATTATTGAAATTATTTACAGTTGTTGATTAATTTGTTCAAATGATTTCTCTTTTTTTAACAAATGTTGCAAGCGCCACAACAATTAACAGTTAAGAGTTAAGCAAAAGTTAAAACCATTCTGAAACTATTTCAACTACAAACATACTTTATTCAAATTATAATTTGGTGGGCTTGACCGACTGTAACATTGTTTCACTTGTTATATCAACATTAACTTATTAACTTGCCAAATGCCAAATGCCAAGTACCGAGTACCGAACCAAGTATGCATTGTAGGAAAAGGCAAATTATGTTGAGCAAAACTATTTATATAATTTTAGAAGGCAGTTCCCCTTTTTCAAGTGAAAGTTTTTACGATTTTTGTACGTTCGCCTCAGCTGGGTCATGTTTTTGTAGAAAATTTCCGAATAATACGTAATAAAAAATTTCGCAAAACGGAAATGTATGATGTTTACATTATCTAATCTGTGTGTGGCATGGAGGGAACGAAAACTAATGAAATGTGAAAAATCAGTAAAGCGTAGATTATCTGACTCTAGGACAAGTGCATTTAAACAACTTCCAATCTCATCAATGTTTCATTTTTTTCAACACAGTGTCACTAGCTTTGTAAAATGATTGTAAAAAATAAGTTAAAAAAAAAAAACTAAATTTGACTTGAAACGAATCAAAAATACCGTTCACATTTATATACAACATGTGGGCGTGACAAATACCCTTTAACAGTAAACATAATACTTACATACACGTGGACTAACGTATCTTCCTAGATCGACTAGCTTTGGCGAAGGATATATATAAAACATAAAAAACCAATCAAGTGAAAACGTTCTATAATCCATTCTATTCGATCATTTAATATATTTACAGTCCTTAGTTTCACAAATTTTGCTGGAATTACTTTTGGTATCAATACACGCGAAGAAATCACTTTGTTAAATATCTATGCATCGAAAATAAAAAATAGTTCGTTTTGTCCACATTCTGCACAAGCCAATCAACTATTATTTGCCAAAAAAGTTTCAAAATATATTAAGAATTGTGAAAAAAAAAACAATAAAGACTCCCTTTATAATAAAATCTTGTATGGAGAAGAGTTCTAAAAATGATGCCATCCGGTTCATTTTCAACAGAGTTCAACTTTGGGCCAATGCATGTCGTTATACCAAATTTCATCGAAATATCTCAATAAATGTGACCAATAGCTTGCGCACAAATTTGCACGGACAGACATACGGACATGACTAAATCGTTTTAGACTTTGATTGGTATAATTGTAAATGTACCGTTTAGATGTTACAAACATCCGCATAAACTTAATATGCCCTCTTTGCCACAATTGGTTTCGTGTATAAAAAGTGTTGAATTACAATTCTTATGAATAACCAAAAAAAAAAAAAAGAAGAAAAAAAAACGTGTGCGACCAAAAACAAAACCGTGACCCAGCTATAAACATAACAATAACAGTTAAGTTACCTATAAAACGTACGTTGTATGGGGTGATGTGAGTTTTCCTTTTTGCAATGGCAACATAAATGGATACTCAGAGATGTAAATAAATATGTTGCATGCATGTACAAGTGAGCGCAGTGCTCACTACTGTGTTGTGTTTCTTTTACTTTTCACAATGTTTTTAAGCATATTTATTATTGGAATTGAAAATTGTTTTTTATTTTTTTTATTTCATGAAACTCTTTTTTTTCTTTTTTCCTGATAACTGTTGGTGGTAATAAATATTCAAAAACTGTTTGAGGTAATCATGCGCGCTATAGTTTTACTTGAACAGGTGCAACCACAAACAGTTAGTTAGTTGAGTTCAGTTAAGTCCAGTTCATGTGCATTTATATCAAAATTGTCAGATTTTCCTTTCTGTTGTAATTTGAAATAATACAAAAGAAAAAGAAAAAAAAAACTATTGAACCATAACCATAAACACGGGCCATTATTCAAACAAGTGCACATTCATTGTTAGTTTCTTTTTTCCATTCATGATTTTAACAAAAATGTTTACTCAACAGTAAAATGGAATATACAATAAATATGTAAATGAGTAGACGAAATAATGAACGTTTAATATATTGAAAATGGTGTAAAGGGTTTATAAAAGCCAGTACTTACGGTACTAGTTGGCGATAGCATACCCCATTAGATGGCGTAATCATATACCGGCCTGCTACGCCCAGGGCTTATATGTGGATGTGGAGGGTATTTAAGTCAAAGTCAAAATTACTTTTCTTACTTGTTTTTAACTGTTCTTGTTTTGATGGTAAATTTGAAAGTATAAACTACGTATCACTGTACCGTACCGCTGTACTGGTCTTGTGTAAATAAATTATTGCATTGTGTTTGGTTAATACAAGAAGCTAAACAATTTTTCTTTATTTTTTCATTGAATTTGCATATCATGTAATGTAGCAAGTGCACTTATTGCACATTAGTATAAAACACAACATTTTCTAACTCCAACTAAACAAGACTTGGTTAAATGCATGTGGAGTAGCTGAGCAGACGCTTTTAATGAAATTGGAGCAAATGCCGATTACAACATTAATTAATCTATGTACTGACATGCATACACCAACTATTTATAAACATTTTATACAAATACCGACAAGTTTACACAAAATATTTACTTGCTGGCAGTAATTTGTTGTGTTCATCTGTCTGTTGCAATGTTTCATGAATTTATAAAATTAAGTGTGTGTGTGTGTGTGTGTGTGTATGTGAAAGACTCACTTACAATGTAAAAACAATAATAGCCGTCATGATGATGATGCTGAAAATTTTAAATGATTTTTTTTTTTTTGTTTTTTTTTTTTATGATATTTATTGTGCGGTTTGTATTTATTTCTTCTCAAGACATTGTTGTGGCCCTAATTTTCCACCTTTTATTATTATTATTACTTTTTTTTTTTGACTTTTGTTATTAAAACATATTAAGATCACACCACTGTACCAACAACAAACAAACATTTATGTATAAAATGGAGGTAATGAGCACAAAAGTTAGTTGGGCGGGTGGGTTTCTAAGAAATTGTTCCACTTTAATGTGTACGGTGCACACGTACTGTTCTGGATTTCCATTCATTATTACTGTTGTTGCAGTTGTTTTGATTTAATAATCCCCGAAGTGACATACAATTTATAGAATTCGCTGCAGCAAATTATCTTTCATTTCCCTCATTATACTTGTACAGCATACTGCACTAAAAGCAAATTAATCTCATTAGTTACATTCCCAGCAATTGCACTTGAGCTTGAGCTATTGTTATTGTTGCTCTGATTGTTTATAAGATTTTCAACGGTTTAAGGCTAGAGTTCTAAAAGGATGAAGCATTTTATTTGAAAATTAATAGGTAAAAAAAGCCTCATTGGCTTGCACTACAACGGGGATGTTTTCCACATTTTTACATTACTGGTGGGCGTGCGTAGCCTATATAGAATGGAGTTTTCTTTTAACGAACATTTAAGTATTTGTTATACTTGCGGGAAATTTTACAATAGTTTTTGCAGAAAATTTTTTTTATTTAAAATGGACAAAGATGACTATTTTTGGGACCTCTTGGTTTTTTTTACAAAATAATTTAAAATGACTCACAGAATCTGATTCTGATTAGGCAATCGCTTTAATATGTTACATAAACGATACTGTAGCCAAAGTATAGATTGAAACCTTCTCTCAATCTAACTCCTGTTTATAAAGAATTATTATTAATGTGCAATAAAATATTTTCTATAGCATTACAACATTTATAAAGTTGTTTTTTTAAACTGGAAATAATGCATTTTGTTGTTTTTATTAAACACTTAAAAACCCATTTCCCCCCGCAATCCACAAAAACAAATTATACAAATTGTACACTTCACTGTAAATCAATTGCGTTTCAATATGGAAAGGCAATAAGTAAATAACCTCTGGTTACAATGATGATTGTAATTGGCCGTGTGAGGCAGGCGCGGTTAGTTAAAGGAAAATATATTTTTTTCTTTCTTCATATTCAACTGCCCTCCAGATTATGGTAAATAACTATATTTGGCAGTAGCTGTCGGTTTTCGGCGTTATTCGTCTAACAAACACACGCCATAACAACAACAATAACATGAATAATAACAACAACAACAACAACGGTAGCAGCAAGACAACACAACCTTTCATTCATTTCTCGCTTATGGCCAATTTTACATAAATGTCTACGATCGTACTGATGTTTTTCTTGTGCATTTGTAAGACGGTCGTATATAAGGTAAAAAAAAAGTATATTTCGCCTCTCTCCCACCCAAAATCACTACAACAATAACAATTTAATCAATAAATGTCTTTTGACAGTTTAGCCAAAGGCGTTAAATTTTCCCTGACATTGTCAATGAGAGAGCAATTGTTGTGTTTTATGACAGCATACGCTATACAAAGCGACACACACACACAAACACATGCGTGCTAGATCTTATAGTAATAATTTACGATTAACATCATTTTACAAAAAATAAAAAAATAACAAGTAAAACGAAATTTGATTTGGACCAAATCTTAAATACCCTACACATCTATATACAAACGGTGGGCATGGCAGATACCTGATCATGCCTTTTAATAGTTTATGTATTACAACTGGAAACTGGAGCACATCGATGGATAAGGTAATTATAAATATGTAGAGCAACTTTCAAGTTTCAGTTTAATTTTTTCGACAGATATTTAGACTTTTTTCGATTGAAACTCTTGATCAATTTTGTCCAATTTAAACAGCATTTTGCCAGCCAGAAACGAAAAGTGTTTGTGAAAAATTTACAAGTAAAAGTAAACATATCAATAGCGGACGGACATATCTATACCCAGTCAAATTTTGATAGTGATCAAGAATGTATATACTTTGTAAAGTCTTCTGGGTGGAGCAAACGGAATAGCAAACTTAGGATACTGCCATCACTAAGGTGGAGGGTATAAAAAACCAAGGTGATGGAGAACTTGAAAATAACAAAAACAAAATAAAATAAAACAAAACAAAAACTACCGAATGAACACACATAACAACTTCATTAAAAATATAAACTAAACACCCACCATCATGTATGTACATACATGAACGAGTAAATTACAACAACAATAATTATAAAAAAAGAAAAACCTACAATATAACAAAACATTATAAACATATATGAACACATCAATATATTGGTATGCATGTACACGTTAAATGGTGATAAAGAGGGAAACGCCGACTGTGAAAATATTACAAAAATTTCGCTAAACAACTCTAACAAGAAAATGTGCAGTTATGCTGTTAAATGCATGTGGACTCTAGCCTTCTTTTTCTTCTTCTTCTTCTTCATTTTTTATTAAACTTAAATGCGCTCCTCCAAACAAAGCAAATTGTAGCGTTAGATGTTAGGTGGATACCTACAAACAACTCAATGCTTAGACATATATGAACACTGGTGATCATGTGGTGTTTGGCTTGTAAACTGTCCTGACCGTTTGCTTAAAAAAAATTATATTTTATTTTTGGTCATTTTCATTTAACTAAAAATAAACAGCAGCGCCAACATCACGACTTGTAACAACACCAACACCATCAGCACCACCACACGGAGAATTCACTACCATGTACCTGCCTGCTGCCTACAAATTGTTATTTTACATTTATTACTTTCTTGTAATGATGATCGGAGCATATTTTTTTTTTTTTTTCAAAAAACAAAAAAAAACCACCTTCTCGCCAACAAATTACCTACAACACAATATGTTGTTTAACAACGGAGCAATATAAATTTCACAATTATGGACAATTAGATAATTGCTTGTTAAGTGTCATTGTATTGCACGAAAAATTAAAAAATTAAGACTTCAATATAAGGTATAATGGGTGCCAACAAAATCATTTTGTTGCGCCATATGTTCAGCAACAGCTGCTGTGCGCAGCGTATGAATATGAACGAAAGTTGCACAAAAAATTGTTCCACTGATTGCTGCAACCAATCAGGGAAAACTTTATAGAAATGGTCCATGGTTATATGGTCCAAATTTAGAATATATAATGTTTTCAATTTTCATTAAAAAACTTTGAGAATTGTTTGTTTTTCAATAGTGCTTGTATGGAAAGAGATTCTAAAAATAGACTGAGAGGGTGCAAAAGTTGCCACAGCCTATTATTAAACCAATTAGTTATTCTTAATCAAATTTTGTCCAAATAATATTAAGAATTGCAAATTTTCGCCATATAAAGGTTTCCTTTTTAAACGGATCTTATATGGGCAAGGATTTTAAAATCTGGCCAACTTTCAATAGAGTTTCGTTTTGAACATGTCCTCGTACCAAGTTTCATCAAAATATCTAAAAAAAAAATGCATCGCATAAACGTACATGGACAGATGGACATGAATAAATGAATTCAGGAAATGAATTGATCTAACCCAGCTAATATCATATCACTTGTGTTTAAAATCCATTTGGTTTTGGTTATGAATTATAAATAATCGTAATATTTAAATTGCAACCCAGAGTGTATGCACAGTACAATAAAAGGAAATTGGCAGAAAGCTTAAATTTTATAGCGGTAGTCACTGTAAGGTCATGAGAAATTTATGAAAATGATTCCTACGTTTTCATACCATATTGAACCAGAAAAATAAAAAGAAGCAGAAAGAGAAGATGCCTCTGCGAAGCCGTTTTCTCTCCACATTACAGAATATGTTTCACGTTTATGCACTTATACATATAAAGTGCTGATAGTTTATTGCTAATGCTAATACGTTCACATACAATATATTGTAAAAATGTTTACAATTTATGACCACTTTAAAAGTTACGAACGGTCATTAAGTAAATATGCACAAATACAGATGCACTGTAAAGGAGATTTCCATATTAAAAGATTTTCTCATAGTCGATCATTGAGGGGCTGGCTGACCATTTCGTTAATTCGCCAATATAATATGCTCACGTATACACCAATACATGCTCGCACAAATTAATAAGTAATTTTGTGCAAGCTCTGTTGTGAAAACCGAACCGAACCACAATCAAAATGAAAGTCTAATTTATATAAAAACAGCGTAAAATATACAGTTTTAGTCTCTCAACCTGTCATCACTGCAATATAGGCGCAAGACAAGAAAAACAAAAAACAAAAAAAAAAAGAAAATTTATTTAAAAAAGAAAAATTAAAAAACAAACTTGCGATGCTTTATAAGAGTGTGACTGACTCTGTTAAGAAACTGCAAATCAAAATACGAATATACAACAACAATAACAACAATATATTTTTCTCGTCTGGACAGACAGGCAGACCTGGTCTGTCACATAAATCAATGTTATGCTGTCGATTCGAAAATGTCGAAAAAGTTACCAAAAAAAAGAAAGAAAAAAATGAATAAAAAATTGAAAAATAAAACATTACAGGCAGAAGAAAAAATCTGTAAAAATAGAGAAAGACGATGTACCAGTAGCACAGCTAGTCATAGAGTGAGTGCCTGTCAAACAACACACACAAACAACGCCGCCGCTAGGATGACTCTTTTTCATGTTTTCTGTTCAAAAAAAAAAAAAATAAACACAAATGCATACATTTGATGGTCATGGTATCGAAACATCTTCAGCTATTTTTGTTTAAATACACTTCAATAACAATAATAACAACAACAGTAACAACAATAGCACAAACGCTAATAGCAACTCTCATACAATGCATCATAAAAAAACAACATCTAAATACTAGTAAGTAAGTCAGTAATTGTGGTTTTCTTCGGGTGCATCTGTTTCTGTTGTTTTGCTATAATATGTATATTATACGTGTTATACACCACATCCAACATTGTAATAAAATCATAGTGAATAAAATGAAAAATAGGAAAAAAAAAAAAAGAAATTCCGACATAATAACACCAGCAGTCGTTGTAGCAAGTGCTAAAACAACAACAATTTAAATCGAATACAAACACAAAATTTTTCCATTTTTACATCTTTTTCTTTTCTTCTTTTTCTTCTTATTGTTGTACTTTATTAGCAAGCGTAAGAGTAGTGAGTCTTTAGTGAGACAACAGCGGCGGCGGCATACATGCAACACATATATTTAGCATGTTGGAAGAGTTGTTTACAAAAACAACAAATATGCATTATGTTAAAATATTTATTCATTTCTTTTTTTTTTTCTTTTTTTTTTTGTAACATTTGTCCGCGTCTACAAAACTATACCTTGGGAGGGGTATACCAAGTTGGTTATTGCGTTTATAATACCCAAAGTGTGGCTCTCGGGTCTATATACATAAACAGGGGATGAACAAAATAATATGAACACCATGCAATATAGTACATCTTCTTGCATGTTGGCAAAACTGCTTCCGTGTAAATAATACGCAGCGTATATATTGCTTGCTCCGTTTACGTGCCCAGCTAACATTCATAAAAGGGTTGTAACTGCATAACCGTTTATAACACGTGTTCATATTATTTTGTCCACACTCTGTATAGAATCATGATTTGCTAATTAAAATCTAGAATTAATTTAGCCAAGTGTGTTAATGTGCCTGCCTGCTGTTGGAACTCTTATGGTTCAAAAATTTTGAATTTGGAATAAACGTTTCACATGCCATGTCCTCAATCCACAAAAATTACTTACTCAAATTTCTCTATAAAAATTAAAAACGCATATTTACATTTAGAGAGTCCATTGATAGGACAAAAATGGGCGTAACACACCCACAATTTATGAAAAATTTTATTCAACATAGAATACAATTTAATACGAAATGCATAAATAAACGAAAAAGGGCGTAAATAATTTACTTACCACGCCTACTTTTTCTATATTGATAATAGAAGGTATTTAAAATGTGACCTAAGCCAATTTTTTAGTTTTTTTTTTTTTTTATGTTTTCTTATGCCATTGCATGCCATTGTTTTGGCTGACAAATGTAATTTACATGCATTTGCGATATCCAAAAAGCTAACGTTTTTAAATATACAGACAACTCGGAGTACATAAAGATATATTGTGTGAGTTATTAGCATATAATGTGTGAAATATGTAAATGCGAACGAGATAAAAGCAACGAAAAATATATTATGGGAAAATAATTGTAAGCACTCGTCGCACATTTGCAAGTAACAGAACAAGAATGGAACCAAACAATTAGTCCAATTATTTTTAATAAAGTATTTAAATTGAAATGAAATTCATTCAGCTACAGTTTTGAAATTGAAAGAAATTGTTTATTATTGGAATTGACTTCGATTGGCTTGGAATTATATTCAGTTTGTAACGCCGCATATGATGGGAGTATGCAGCTAAAGATAGTGCTTGCTAAAGGTATATGATCAGTGTGAACGTGAGTGCAGCATTTCTAACTTAAAAAAGCAATATATTCTAGAGATTATCTAAATGTTACGACTTGTGTTGCGATGTCAATAAATCCAATCGACACACCTTGGAACTGCTGCATATTTATTTTATTTACCTTTTCTTTGATTAGGAATATACACTTTTTTGTTTTATCAAATTCATGGGGAAGATAAAAAAATGTAAAGAAACTTGTGTAAAAATAATTTAATGCACTGGCAATCGGGGATAAGTTTTGCAGCAGCTGCAGCCGCGACATAATTATTTGTTTGGAGGGGAAACGACAAAAGAGCATTAACACAAATACGTAAATGGTATAAATAAAACACATACACACCATACACTAAACTAATGGTGAAAATAGATGTCAAATAAATCGTTAAATAAAATACTTGTCCATACGTTGAATTAAGCCGTGCTAATAACTTTTCAATTTGCCAATGACAACGGATTAACAAAAAAGACCCATTATACACAAATACCTACACGTATCCATATATGTGATTGTATGGGTAGGTGTGGGCAATAACTCTATTCCAACCAACAATATAGTGGAATCGAAAAATGAGATGTTTTTGGTGCCAGTGGCAACCAAGTGTTATGTTATGCGGTTTCGTTCGTGTTTACCTTAAATAAAATAATTTTTTTTGTTTTTGTAAAATAATAATAATCATCGCAATTCTGTTTTCTTTTCTATCCATATGCAAATACTATATCTCACGATATTTATTATTTCAAACAAACAAGAAAAAATAAATGAAGAAATATTCAAAGACATTATTGATGGCATATAAATGATAAATGGTTGCAATGCAAATGTGTGGAAAACGAAAATTAATAATGAAAAGAAATCCAATAATTTATACTTGTGTGTAAACACACATGTTCATGCATGTAGAATATTATAAGCTAACCCCAGATGTTCGTTGGATTGCAAGAGAAATAAATGTTAAGCACCAGACAATGTCAATACAAACAAACAATCACACCTATATATTATAATACAAAAATTTCTCAATCAATTGGTTACAATGCAGCAACAATAACAATAACAGCAACAGTAATGGATGCGTATCTCTGTTTATACAGTGAAATACAAATGTCTTCATACACCATTCGGAAAAAACTGAAAATCAAATGGAAAGAAGATTGTAAAAAAAAAAAAAACTAAAGTTGGTTTAAGTCATATCTTAAATGCCTTACTCATCAAAAAACAGTGGGCGTGGCAGATACTTGATTATGCTCTGTAGAAGTATACTTATTATGTGTCAACTAACATGTCGATATCTTCACTAAGTAAGGTTTTTTTTTTTTAATTATGGGCGTACCTAACATTCCGCCCATTTTTGACCTATTGACACTTAAGTTAACTATAAGCATGTGTAGCAAATTTCAATTTCATAACTGAATTTTTGTGGCCGATACATAGGTTTTTGTCGATTGTGGGCGTGGTACTTCCCAGAATAAGCTATTTATATATGTTGGAAATTTCAACTTTATTCCTTAATGTTTGTGAGTGATCAATACAAATACTTTTGTCATTAACTGTATGGAAGCATGTGTCTATGAATTGAACTCGGCAGATTAAACGACAATTAGTCATTGTTAGTATATTTCTGTTTATGTACAATGTACACCTCTACGTATCACACATATGTGTGTGTAAGCACACACTTGGTGGTTAACGAATATCTGTCTGATTGATTTGCTTGTTTACCCATATAAAAACTGTTTTGGCCGTGATGTCAAACAAAGATCGCTCATGATAGCGAAAGGACTTTTTTTTATTATCATTATTATGAGTTGGAAAGTTGCCTTAAGAAACAGAAAGATGGATGTACAGCATGCATACACAAAATGTTGACATTTATACAACGGTGATGATTATTAATCGTTTATATTATAAACAACACACACACACACACACATACAAAATGGAAAGGACTTTCTAAAATATGCAAAAATGTGAAAAATCACTAAATGTTGCACACAATCACTGTTTGTATGTGTGTATGCACGGACACATTGTAACTTTAAATAAATCATGTGTGATTGTGTGATTGTACTATAATTTAAGAAAGCTTAATGAATACGCCCATGCCGCCACGAGGCACATATGTACGCTTTACGCGTACATTGGTTTCCATACTTACATACATACATACATACAAATATATGTCAAAGACCATTAATAATAACGAATGACGAATAATAACAATATTTGGTTTTGATGTGGCGTACACTTCGGCAACAGGGAACTTTTAATAAAATAAAGATTTTTATCTTTATTATGTTATAAAGCACATTGTGCCACCACCTCTTTTTTATTCAATCGATGCACAACTTTGGTATGAAATAACAACACGAAGAAAGTCACTAATTGCTATAAAGTGATTTAACACGTGGGGCTGTGTTCCGCAATATTTATATTCAAAAATATATAATTTGTGAGTTTTTTGGAGGTTTAGTAAACAGAGTATGCCACAGTGATGGTTAGAAAAATGTGACTTAAAAACGCGCAATGAAACATTTATTAATATTAAACTAAATCGACTGAGTTTTTGATGCTAATCAAGAATATATATACTTTGTAGAGTTTTTGACAAACTTAGTATACTCCCATCTTATGTGGAGAATATAGAAAAATATGGAAAGAAATGAGGAAAGTTTTTTAAACGGCTGCTTTGGTACACCAAATACCAAATTCAAATAAATATGTTGCAATACTACGAGAATATATGTATGTATGTTGCTCAAGTATGAGACGTTTGTACAATATTGCCAATGACCGACTTTTGGAATTGTATTTCGTTATCAACCTTGAACGTAGCTTCATCTTCAATGGAGCAGAGTTGAGTATTCCAATATTCATTACATGGCTAAATTTTTTATAAGAATTGCAAATGTCTTCAATTACGTAACTGGCTGCCAAATCAAGGCAAACTTATATTCCATACAATACTTTATGTTGTTTATTGAAGTAATAAATTTCTCCAACATCACAATCAAACGAACGTTCAGTTCTTAAATTCTAACATGATCGTGATTTTTTTTTTGTTACCACGTAATACAATTACTTAACGCAGTTGGCACAGCTTCAGTTGACATTGAGAGATTGCGCTTACGCACTAGGTTAGGTGTGGTATCTTTTGCGATAAGATGAAGAATATAATTATTTCATTTTTCAATTAATACTTTTTGCCGAGGTTACATTTGAATGTAAACATCAAAAACACCTAAGAAAACTAAACTAATTTTTGCTTGAAATAACTCTGAAACATCCTCCATATTTATATATATAATATGGGCGGGGCAGGTAACTGATTACGCTCTTTAATAGTGTATATAATAGGGATCAACTTTTTTGTATATAAAATGATTTTTTGTGAATAGTGGGCGTGTCTGTTATATGTTTTTAAATAATTTCAGCTTAACATTTGCTTTTCGGCAATTATAAACGTTTCTATAACAACTGGACATACAGACATAGGCTAAAATAACTCACATTTCATCAATATGCTCATAACGGGAGTTGCTCGGATGATCATAAATTTAGTAGAACATTTTTATTAAAATTAGAAAAAAATTTGTCAATTTTAAATAGTGAAGTTATTCATCTGCAAAATTTATAAGAAATATTTTTCAACTATTGAAAAAGAAACTCCTAAGAGGATATTTTATATTTTTATATCTTCGCGGAAATCCGCTTTGCAAAGTTGTGCATGTCAGATGACAAACAACGAAAAAGCGTTATTATTGTTATTAATTTGTTTGTTTTTATGCCCTATTTTGATGTTATTTTTACAGCAAGTGTCTAAAGTATAAATATTGTGAGAAATCATTTTACGCCCTTCATGGACTTTTTTGTAAAATAAACTTTCTTTTAAAAGCTTTTCAAACCCATTTTCATTATTACATATTGCTCACTTGCCAAACAATGTACATTAATAACGTGTGTTATTGTTGTGTTATGAACAACCCCTAATAATTGAAGTGTTCGCTTTAAATCGTTTTATCTTTAAACGTGTATGTAGACAATCTATTTGTGGGGGTACGTGCACGAACTGTTTCCATGACATAAATATTTCATTATTATTATTATTATTGCATGCTATCGGTTTATAACTTATCATTAACTGGGATATTATTGCATGAAAATGATTTTGTAGCTTTAAAAATCAGTGAAAACTCTGATGAATGACACTCAATAAAACTGTAACTTGAGTTACAACTGCTGGTATTATACAGATTGTTGTCACAATGTTTTTCTTCATCTATCTAATGTCCAGATATATTGTATGTGTGTATTATTGTTATTATTATTGATTTTTTATTACCCCGCCCTCTCTTGTATATTTGCTTGTAAAGTTCAATGCACCTTGCTCTTGTATGTGTTCTCTTTGGACAGTGTGCCAAAAACATAGCCAAGTAAAAACACACATACACTCATATATAACATATAAATTTATTTAGGCAGAAGTTGCCAGTTTCATGTTTTTACATAACATGTAAATGTTTTTGTATTTGGCACCTAACTGTAAACTCCCTTTATTGGTTTGCGATTGTGTGTCGGCTTACTTAGGACATCACTAGGATATTATATTGATTTTGCACAATGTATTAAGTAGTTGTTGTAGTTGTTGTTGTTTTGTATATATCCCGTTTCACAATGTTAACAGTAAAAGTTAACGCTTTTTCTTTCATACTGTTTATCTATGATGAAAAAGTCATGTTTTTACTTAGAGAGAAATTTTAAGGGTCGTAGTACCTGAGTAAGAGGTTCAATGAACTTAAAACATAAACATTTTCATAAATAGAATAAATTTTAACTTTGTTTCAAAATTTTCGCAATATTTTCCCTAATTATTGATAAAAAATATTACGAGGGTGATTTTTCAACTTTTAAAATTACATTGAATGGTCAATTGTTTCAAATAAGCACCTTGTGAGGGATACATCTCAGATAATATAGCTTTCTCACTTGTTTGTTTGAAAAGACTTTTTGTTTTTTAAATAAACAGCTAATAAATTTGTTGTATTACTTGTATTACCTTTTTTTTTTCTAATGAAAAACACATTATATGGAAATTAATATGTGTTGAAAACTTCCCGCTGTTTGCTGTCTTCACACTTTGTATAATGAAAATAAAAAATGGTGCCTGACAAAAATGTTTACAAAATTTTTGGAGTCTGTTTTCTGTTGTTGAAAACTGAACTGAAAAGTATTTGTAAAGTTGTATGTTTTTGTGAACCCTCCACATAAGATAAGGGTTATACGAAATTTATCATTGCGTTTGCAACACTCGGAAAAAGGCGTCAGAGACCCTACAAAGTATATATATTCTTCTCAAAACTGAGTCGATTTAGAGATGTATGTTCGTGTGTCTGTCTGTTGTTGGCATTCTCACAATTGTAAATTTTTCAATATTAAGCTGAAATTTTGTACAAACGCTTTCAGTTGTTGTACTTAAAATGGGCAAAATCGATCAAGAGCCACGTTCAGACCTAAGTGCAGAAACTAGAATTATCTGTCAAAAATTTCAGCTCAATATTGAAAAATTTACCACCGTGAGAATGCTAGCAATAGCAAATAAGTCACGGCTGGACACATAGACGGACACGTTGTTTCGATGCAGATTTTGATGCTCGTTAAGAATATTAATTGTATTAGATCTGTAATGAACCGCGGCTATTGGATCCATTGTTCAAGGAAGAATATAAATACTTTGTGGGGTCTTCTGGGCGTTACAAACGAAACAAAAAACTTAGTATACCTTCACCCTGTTAAGTGGAAAATATAAAATTTAGAAACTTTTCTAAATATTTGTCACGCAGTGTACATGTACCCAGACACTGACTACATTAACTTAGTTTTCCTTTTTATTTTGATTAGACAAACTGTAGGAAAAAGTTGCAAACAATTGCATAAATTTCACTTCTTTTTTGTAACAATTTTTTGTTTTTTTGTGTTGCTTCATTTTATTGTAAATAATAAACAACAGTCAATGATAGTCAATATTATTTATTGACAATATTTTTAGTACCACAGTGTGCCACGAAATTTTTTTCAAAAACCACACACGCCTAAATATTTGCTTTAAACGATTTTTTTTTTGCATTCAATCCAATTATTACTAAACTATTTTATGTGACAAATAAATTTCTAGTAGCTTGTAAATCAGTTCTTTAACATGTTTTAACATGACATGAAATGTTTTTTATAACTGTACCACTTGTCACGAGGGATTTATAAAATTTGTGAATGGCACACCCATCTTTAAAATCACTTTCTCAATGTATTTAACCACAGTCCGTCTGTCTGTCTCTTTCTTATCTAACCATGTACATTTGTGCATAACCAGAGATTATGAGATATTTTAAAGAAAATTTGGTACAAGGATAGGTTTTGACCGAAAAAGGAATCTTGGTGAAAATGGACTGGATTGATCTATTTTTAGAACACCTCCCCCAGATGAGGTCTTATTATACTAGAAATCTTTATATGGCATAAAATCGCAATCGTTAATATTTTTGGACAAAATTTAATGAAGAATAGTTAAATGATTTAATAATTACTATTCTATTAATAATAAAGTTATTAAAAGTGACTTATGTGACAATGCCACACGTTTACTGATACCAACCATTAAACTAATTTCAGCATAATATGTAAAACTTTGAAATTTTGAAATTGGCACGAAGCTAAAATTCAGCATCACACTAATTAAAAAGACTTCATAGCGTATGAGTTACAAAAGTTTGTATTAAAATATAAACTATGTTTGTATTTGTGTGTACACAAATATTATTACTACTACGAAGGTTAATTTAAAGTGTGTACTCTTCTTCCTAATTGAACTGACAATATAATAAATGTGGAGTTCTCCCGGACACTCCACCACATACATGCATATACAACCTTTTTTTCAGGGTACAGCTTAGCTTACCTTTTCTTGGTCTTGCCCACATTGTAAAGTTCAACGTGTTTAAAAGCAGCATAGGCGGCCATAGTTCTGTATACGTTTGTAGATAAGTTTAAGTTCTCAATATATGTACAAAGCTATGTGAAAAATTGCTAAATAACTGAGGCCTTCACTTTAGCAATAACGATTAGTTAACAATTTATTTTTGTGTAACAAAATCTAAATGTAGCGCGAATTGATGGAAAGGAAGAGATAAACGTATTTTATTTTTTCAATCTTTTTTGATCTCTATTTAGTTTGAATTGCAGTGAATTTTAATAAAACATTTTTTCCACAAGCAACTGTGAAATGTGTTACAAAATGGATTCGTTCAGAAAAACTGCATAATTTCAAAATTCCAGTGATTGTATATCTGGGGGAGAAGAAGTTAAACATTCCCGTAGCTTTCTTTCCCCGAATGCATGCGTATACAAATAGAAAACGAAGAGAGGACATATGAGTGCAGGCGAGTAAACTTGTGATAGATGAAAAATAATAAGGATGCTGTTGGGTTAGGCTCAACAACCCCATTTGTTAGGGTAAGGGTCACAGTGCAACCGCAATATATGCAAAAAGCTTTTCCTTTTTTTTTTTTTTTTTTTGGAAAATAATTTTTTCATTTCACATCTAAAACTTTCATTTCACAGTTACTTGAATACTTTAAGAAAAAAGAAAAAAAAATCCGTTAATATTAAAAATTACTTTACTCACAAATAAACAATTTTTTTTATTTTATATATTTTTTCTCATTTAAGAACTATTTTATAACCAAACTAAACAGCAGAGTAGTTCGTTAAAAAAAGTCGTAATTTTCAAAACCTATGCACTTAGAAGAAGACGTGTTTTAAAAACCTTTACGATGTATGATAAAATGGAAGAGCTTTCTTCGTTAGTTTTGTATTTTTTTTTTTTAATTTATTATACAAGAGATTTAAAAATTCTTTATTTTTTATTCAACGTTCAACACTTAAAATACACCACCACGAAGTGTATGTTGCAGTATTAAGCTTAAGACTGAAGTATTGTTGGAAAAGTGGAAAACATTTTATATATCGATCCAGCATAAAGTACACTATGCTCACTCTACTATGAGTGCACACACATGCCCAGCACTATGGTAAACATTATAAGCTCACAACCCATGGCCGCCCGGCCCGTTGAGTAAGAGGAGTCTTTATGAGTGTATGGAGGTAAAGAAGTAAAAATTTCCCCAACACAACATACACACACAAGAGGCTTAAAATACACCACTGAAATATTGTACATAATATGAAAATTGGAGATACACATAACAGCAAATAGTAAATGAGAGAATAAATCAGCTGTTTATACCCTACACCACACAAAGTAGTATAAGAATAAGACCCATTTTTAATTGTAGCAATCGGTTCAAAAACCAAATTTGAATCGATTTAATCATATCCGTCTCTCTGTCAAAGACGGTCACTATTGAGAGTATTTGCCATTCCGTTTGCAATACCCACAGGAAGATCTCATTGTCTGACATTTTGTACATTTATTTCTATTTGCACAAAAAATTTGCTATGAACTTGAAATTTGGTACAGAAATTTATAATTATTATGCCATTCATCACTGTGCCAAAATGGGCGGGGTCAAGCTTACAATTTACAAAAAAAAAAAACCTTTTTTGGCCTATTGCAAGTTCATACCCTATTATGTATTTGCCACGCCCATTATTTATATATACGTGTGGAGGGAATTTAAGATTTGGTTTAAGCGAAATTGTGGCAGTAGGAGGTGCAGGGTATGAAATGGCCGCATACAACCATCTATAACATTTTCATTTGTTTTCAAATTAAACATAGTGCTGCTTTCTATTTTGTCTCAGTATTTTTTCTTACTCTCTGTATGGTTTCTCCATAATACACCAGACCCGTGAGTGTTGAATAAGAGTAATTCACCATAAAAATAATGAGAATCTCAATCGTTTTATACGTTAGACAATATAGAGCGAAAGAGTTATTATTGTATACATATAAATATTTCTCGTCACGTTTCACGTAGATTTTCAGTAATCTCTAGAAAAAAAAAAACCGTACGTTAGTGACTCATCTTTGATTTTTCCGCTAGTTCAATAACCGTTAAATTATTTTGTAGCCAAAACGAAATGTTTAGATACATGTTGACGTACATAAAAGGAAACGTTTTTAACGTTTATCTCTCGATTGTTCTATTGCACATAAACGGAGAATAAAGTCATAAAGTTTTTAATACATCTCGTCTGTTGTACTTGTTGCTGTAAGTCATTAAAAATTGATTAAAACATGATTAGGCACAAATTAACGTACAATCACTTTCACACATGCATATGAAACTGGAATAATAAGACATTACGTGTGGAAAGCGGTAAACAGCCAGAGAAGAATTCCTCAAGTTTTTCCGCTTTTCTCCATATATGGAACGTAAAGAAACCCATTAAGGCTTCGTTCTGTATGTAAAGAAGAGTTGTAACATAAGAAGTAAAACACATTCTTTTCACACCGCCATATATAACATATATAATTGCCAACACTCTTACCGGACAATTATTTACATGCCATGCACAAGTTTATTTATAAAATTAGACATATACACACAAAAGTGAGTGTGTGCGTACAAGTGTTTTATAGAACAGAACACCAGAGAACTATGTTGTGAATCTGTTCATTGGCCTGCATTCACACAATGACAACTTGACGGTACTATTTCGTATTGCGTGTATTCGGGCTTATACGGGCTCTATGTGCATAGCCGGTATTTTAAAAATAGTTTAGCATACGTTCTATATGATAACAGCTAAACACATACAAAAATATACGCAAGAATTCGTAATAGAAAGATGAAATTTGCACAGATACGCACACACTCTCAATTGAATTTTTTTCTTTCTTAAATAGGATGAACGAAGGTAAGTGTGTAGGAAAGTAAATGTAGTTGTGTGGTGGTGCAGGTCTGGTGAATATTATAATAATAACAAGGAATCTTTTCATATATTTCATACGTTGACAGATTGCATCACGCACTTGATAAAACAACTACAACAAAAATGTATGAGAATGTGGTGTGCTGCGTAAAATACATTAGTGTGTAAAATTGGGTCACGAGTGTAAAGAACTTTTAAGCGTGCGCCTGTATTGTATTTTACGTGCGTTGATTGCTTCAAGCTAGTAACAAGTAAAAAGTTATTTTTAGCTTAAATCAAATCCTAAACACCCTTCGTATGTTTATGTTAATAGTGGGCATGGCATGTATTCAATTGCATTTTATTTTAACTATTTTGAAAATGTTCGTAAGACTTCACTTTAGGTTTTTTTGTTTTCAATTGTGGAGCTGTGTGTTATCCGACCGCGCCCATTTCTAGCATATCGATGGATGGCGTTCATACAAATATATGTTTTTCATCTATAATAGATTTCTGTCAATAGTCGGCGTTTCCAATCATTGTTTTTAATGTTGTAATTTAAGAATGTCCGTCCAAAAATTCCCGCCGGTACCGTCTCAGAAATAAACATACAAATATTACGGTTTTATTAATATGCATTAAAAAAGTCTAGGCCCGTAGGCACGTCAACAGATCGAGTGTTGGTATGTATGAAATTTCATAATTCAAAAAATATTTGGCTTTGTCTACATCGACTCTGATGCCTCCCTTCGATACTTTCAAATGGAGTGGCCTACTTAGCGGTACTCTCACTAATAAGGAGGAAGGTATAAAAAAGAAAAACATTTATCACTTTATATACCTACTCCTTTCTTTAATTCTTCTTTGAAGCATAAGAAAACTTACAGTTTTCGTACTTTTATGAGGGCTTCCATGAATGCAGCGTCATAAAATGTTTACGTTAATGATCTTACGAATCGTACCATAAAATCGTTGATCATACTAACCGAAACCGCCTTCAGTATGCGCCATAAAGACAACAACAACAACAACAACAACAACAACAACAACAACAACAAAGAACAAAAACAACAACAGACTATTGTATAAAAGTGAAAATAAACGCTATTTGAAAATTTAGTTTTGCACATTTTCTGATTAATTGTACCCCATAGCGTGGTGGGAGTGAAGCTGTCATTAAATTTTTTGAAAACCTATAAAGAAACCTCCGATATGTTACAATAAATATTTTTCCTTCTAAATCGATCTATTTATATCTAAATGTTGGTCTGAAACAGTTCTCAAAGTCCCTGAAGGGAACATATCAGGTTTCATGCCTTGTAGGTATTGATATTGAAAATTGTAAAAAAGCAGACAAAAGGATAAAAGAAGAAATAAGTACGAATATTCGAATCGATTCTATTGAACCATTTTATACCCTACACCTCTTATTTCCACAATTTATTTTATTTATTAATTTCATTGTATTTATAAACAAAAGTTCTTGTCAAGTTCTTGTTTTGGCGCAAAAGATCAAATTTATATCAAATTTCATCGAAAAATATCCAAAATGGCGACCTGTAGGTTTTTTACAAAATGTACAATTCAGATTTTGATTCTGATCTGATCGTTATAATTAGAGGTGGGCGTGGCATTTACAGCTTAGGAGGAGCCCAAATACAATAGAGCATACCCTTTTACCATTTTGTGGTGTAGGGTACAAAAATGAGCCACCGTGCGACATAGAGAAACTTTACTTTAAAAATGATAAATATGTAAACGCATGAAGAAGGATAATGTCGAAGATTTGATGTATACCAAATTTATAATAAAAGTACTCTAAGAAGTAAACACGTTTTTTCAAAAATTGCTTTTCTTAACAACCATAAAAGGATTTGATTTGCTTGCGACAAAGAAAAACAATTTTAATTCAACATAATAATTTCTCATAGTCACCAAGGGGTGTGTACAATATTACCATAAACTTGTTTTCCAAAAGAAATTTAATTTTTTTTGCAGACACTCACCTTCCCCCCACAGGAGTGAGTGTATATTGAAACAACTGAAAAGCCGGTAAAATTGAGTTCAATGCAAAACGTTGTCTCAGTGGTAACTAATTCTCACTAACAGCTTAATTATGTTGGATGTTCGTTGGTTTACTTACGCCTATTATAGATATTTTCATTTAAATCTGTGAAATCGAAAAATCACCCCCATGGGGGTTAGGAGGAGGCCGCTCACATCAAAACATCTCAATTATTATAAGCGATTATTTTACCCACTCATATATAGTTGTCTGTGTGTGTGTGTGTGTGAACACGACACACTTTTTCCAATATGTTTGTGTAAACATCTTTAAGAGATTACATAAAAATTGATTGTGTTGGTTTTTCTTAAATTAAAAAAAAAAAAAAAAAATTTATTTAGCAATAAACAGATAATTTTCAATTATATACGCATAGCAGTAGAGTTATATGTGAGGCTCCATTTTACTTTTATTCTCTCCACATCCATATACAACCAGATAATAGCGCAAAGATAACGTAGAGCAGAAAAAATTGGTATGAATGCAATTAAAAAATTGTTACAATTTCACGCTGAATTATTAACAGGCGCTAAAATATTGAAAAAATAAATAGCAGCTGCTACAGCAACAACAATAGTAACAATAACTGCAAGAGTAACGTAAGAAAATAACATAGAAATGAAATGAATTTTTCCACAAATTATCGCAGTAAATGGCGCGCTTCAGCCTCGAAGCTGGCAGTAGCCTCTAATAAAAAAAACAGTAGTTGTGGCAGTTTTTATAGAGTTTGGCCTCCTGGGTGTCACCTTGTTGTCATGCAACACACTTTTTTTTTTTTGTTTCTTCTTAACTCCACTACATATTGATGATGGTGTTTTGCTAGCAGGTCTGCCTTGCCTGCTAGCTTCTTGTTATTGCAAAACCAACGCATCGTCAGCATATAACTGAATGCGGCTCTCAAGATCGTTGGTAGACATGTAAGTACCAATTGGCCACACACACGGCAACAAATATATTACTCAAGCGTATAACAGCTACGTACCGAAGTAGTGTAGTGTACTGCAGTGCATTTTAGTGGTAGCAGTGACAAGCACACTAGTAGCAGCAGTTGACTGTTGAGCAGTAGCCAAGCAACCAATAGCGACAATACCAACTCTCGTACACACACTTTGCTAATTTCATATTACAACTATTTCTACTTTTTTCCGTTAATTTTTTTCTCCTTGGATTGACTCTTAAGCATGACGGCTTACCGGCCTGCCTGCCTACTTTGTTTTTTCTATGCAGTACGTAACGTTGTTGTACTATTTTATCATAGCACCACCACCACCACCACCACATACCACACCACACCACACACGACTGCACACATATTTGTACATAAATCTGCATAGTTGTGGTTGGAATATGATGATGATGATGATGAGGTTCACCATGGTCATTATCATCATGGTGATGCTCAATCAAATGCAACAACTGATAATAATAATAGTAATAATAATGCAACAGCATTTCCGAGTTGTCAATGCTGGCCTGTGTATTGTCGTCGTAGTTGTAGGCAACAAAAAACTACAAAATAATTATACATTTTCTGCATACAGTTATTATTGTAATAAACAATTAGTTTTATTGCCTGTCATAAGCAGAAGCGATTATTCTGACCAATCTCTGATAGTATTAGTATCATTGATGGCCACGATCGATGACATCAATATGCAAGTCACTAATTGACAAGCGGTTGGCAAGCTGTTCACCGCTAACTAATCAGGCTGCTCCGCCTAGAGGTAGCCATCTATCACATTATTAATAAATGTCATAAATGTGTAACTTTTGTTAATGACTGTATTTACCGTATTGTTGTTGTTATTGTTTTAATTATCTGGTTTCACACCTAACTGTATTTTGTTATGCATTAATTTTTTATTTCATTTACATATATTTTTTTTGTCTGTGACAATTTTTTGTTGTTGTTTTTAAGCTTACCTGAAAATCCACAACATTTCAATAGGGGGTCAAATATGATCGTACTTACCTGCAAAAGAGTAGAAAAATTTAAAACAATTTAATTAGATATTCAAAGAGTAAAGAATAAGTAAAACTAAAATCGGCTTAAACCAAATCTTACACATCCTATACAATCATAAACAAAGTGTGGGCATGGCAAGTACCCAATTACGCCATTCAATCTGTATTGAATTATATGTTGGATTATACATAAAATAAGGCATGGTTTAAACTTGTGCACGTGGCATGTATACAATTGCTTTATTTTAAAGAATATTAATCCATTTTCATCTGAAAGTCATCAAATGTGTTTTTTTTTTTTTTGTTTTAAATGCAGGTCTCTGAGTTATACCATTTATTTTAATAGATGATTAAGAGGTTTATTTGTACAGTTTCTCCTGCAACTGGAGTAAATTTCAGCCGATTGATCCCTTTTTCATTTAAATGTAAAATTGTTATGCCCTTGTTGAAAAATCCCTTTCATTTATTTAACATTTTTTAAAAGAGATTATTTTATTAAATGATTAACATTCCAGTGGTAGCAAATGAATCGATAAACTTTGAACACTTTCCCTCCTGCAATAAAACGATATTCAACCTTCACCTTTAAACATATTTTGTACAGTTTGTTACAATTGTACAAAAATGCATTTTGTGTGCCCGTAATTTTACTTTCGTTTCGAACACAGATTCAACGAAATGCAATTGTACCAGAAAAACCTTGACTTTATCAGTGGAGGAAGTTCAAAACCAAGTAATAAAAAAAAAGAAAGTCCCAGCAACCAAACGCCATAAAAACGTAACTCATTTGATTTTTACAAATCAATGATTTGGTTGAGTTAAGTAGAGTAGCGCCATAATAGTAGTGGGGTGGCGGGGGAAAAGGGTGAACGTCGCAAGATGTTATCTCATGGTTCAATAGATTTCATTTAGTGCTATTTTATGTATAAATGGAATCGATAATGGAAGCTATAATTGCTTTACAAATTGATCTTTCCACAGCAACAATAACAAACTACAACATGTAACAAGCGCACATATAAACAGTACGTAAAATAGAAATGATTACAAAACATTTATTTCAGTTTTTATAGTTGAATGATTTTGAAAATTAATTTCAATACAATACCACACGATACTGAACTGAATTAGATTGGATTGGATTGGATTGGATTGGATTGGATTGGTATAATACGGAGACAAATTATACGCAACAATGTTATAATTTTAATACATTTCATACACACATACATTTTAAGTTTTTGCTATTGGTTAAGTTGCTTTTTTATTATACCCTTCTTTGCGATGCCTTCTTCCATCAGAATTGCAAACATATTAAGACTCGTAGTATATCTCCTTTTTTTGTAATGAATTTTATTTATGTAAGAATTAAATTATAATTTAAAAGTTCTCATTTATCCAGGTGCGTGACTGAGTAGGAAGACAAGTTGCACTTGAAATTTTCCTATATAAAAAAGATATTCTATGAAGAGAATTGTAAAAATTGTTTCTCTCCATCCCCCACAATTTAATACCCAACTACGTGTCTGAATTTATTCATATTTTGTATTTTATATTTCATAACTGATGCATTAGTTGGCATGGTGTGCATGTAATATATTCCGATTTCATGTTGAACAAATGCTTTACTTGCAAGAAACATCTTCTTTCTTTATTTTTGCTATATAACCAACATAAGTGACGCTTCTTGACCATGTGCCTTGTGCCTATCTGAGATAGATCTGTGCAGTGTTGTTGCTGCTATTGTTCTATGTATTGAAAAGCGTTAAAGAAATGTGTTGTTTCTTTTTTCAACTTCAACTTCTTCTTCTTCTTCTTTTTTCTTAAGTAGACATATTACACACATACAATCTCTTATTGATTACACACCATACACAATGAGGCACTTGAGTAAAGCTTTTATGCCATAGCATCCATTTATCTTTTCCACTGGGTACATATAAGCATCCTAGACTTTTTCATCACATCTATAACAACACAACAATAACAACAACTCACTTTAGTTGCATCTGGTTTATGTTAATTGCATTTGTTACAAAAATATGAACACAATTTTCTTCTTTATTGTTATCCGTTTGTCTTGCTGTGCGTCCGTCTGTCCATTCGTCCGTCCATCTATCAATCTATGTTTCTTTAACATACATACATACATACATATCAGCCATCTCATCATCAACTCAGTCAGTAATTCTATTCGTATATAATGCTCAGATGAGTAGTTCGTTTGGTCTATAATTTCTTGGACACAACAAATATGAAATTGATTTCTTTTCATGCTTTCGTCATATTTTTATTTATTATTATACAGTCCACTCAACATACGCCGCACCATGGAGTGCTCCGTTTGCATGTTCAAGTTGATATAAATGGAAATGGATGCAATTGCTTTATGAAAATTTGTTATGCTTCGTTTTTTGTTCAAGTAATATATACATACAAACATACATACATATATAAATAACTAATATGTGACGGATTGTTGAAAAGCTTAATATTGTCAATGCTTTTACATTTATACAGGGTATCATTAAGAATAAAAGGAATTTACATTTTTAAGAAATATTCGGAGACATTGTTTAGGAAGGAATTTAAAGAAATACAACAGCAATTGAAGTGAATAAACGTGAGAGTACAGCTTTGTATTAAGCATTTAAATATTTGTCAGTTTACATAGATTACCTTAAACGAGTGTTTCCCAAAGAATGATACGCGAACCCCTTACGGTACGTGAAAAGATTTGGAGCAGATTTTCTATGCTCTAGGTTTCGGATGGTTTTATACCACAGTCCTGTTAGAAATATTGTAAATATTGTATTGTATTGTTTTTCTGACTTATGGGTATGTAATTAACACAATTCCGCCCACTTTTAGCAAAAAGATCCTTTTAAAATTTGACATTGCAGGTGTGGCACTTGAACTACTTGAATGTCTAAGATTTCATGCCATCAACAGACAGACATATAGGCGGACATAAGTAAATTAATTCAAATTTGATTAATAAGCCTGCTTCCATGTCTTGCAAACAAAATGACAAACGTAGTATATCACCCTTCTTATGTAGAGGGTATAAAAAATAACAAATATTAACAGAAAGTTACTTTAAAATAGAAAACAAAACAAAACAAATCAATGTATACGTAATTACAATGCATACCGTCAATTATTGACAAGACAATAAGTATGTGCTGTGAATGTAAGTAATTTGTAGGCATTTCAAAACGCGTCTATATGTCTACCAAAGAGTATACCATACCGTACGTACTTGAGGAAGTATCGAGTGTTGTTTATTTTATTTTATAATACTGGTACTACTACTAACGTATAAAACACAAATTAGAAAAAGCACACACAACACCTCACTTTTCTTTTAGCCAAAGGTGAGTTGTTGATATTTTTTTGACATAATAAAATAAATATATTTTATAACAGAACAGAACTGGAGCCCACCATGCATCGCAATGATTCTTGGACTTCAACATATGAGAATGTTGTTTTAATTATGTTGCTGTTACTGTAGTTAATGATGTTGTGACCAAACGACCCAGACAGATTCTTTGAAGAAGTTGATGTGCGTGTATGTGTATTGTATAAATTAGTACTATGCTAAAGATATGGATGTGAAAACGTGTACTTCACCATCCCAGCAGGTTTTCTCACATCACAGATAAAAACAATTTGTTATGTTTAGCAGGGAAAAAGAGAGAAAACGTTCTTAGCACCGGATAAAAAGTCTTAAATTAAGATAATAATGTAAGAGGGAAATTATCTTTTCTACATTTTTATGTCTGCATCCTGTATTATTATAATATTATAATTAATTTCACTTTAATTTAAAATGAAAAAATCCAAAATGAAATATCCGCATGCCCACCTTAGACGTCAGTCTTCTCACGTAAAACGCATATAAAATCTATTTTTAACTTAACTATGTCACTTTCGCTTTTCGTTGGAATGCTTAACATATTAATATTCTATGATGTTGGCCAAGAAATAAACTTTACATGATATAAGCTTCATAAAAGGCAAAAATATGGAAACTTCTAAGTAACGACATAAGGTGAAATTCTTCGAAAAACTTCCAATACAAAAAATGTTGGGTTAAAAGAGCCAAAGTTGACCTTGAACTTGACAGCTTTGCCTGGAAAGAAATCTAAATATGTTCACTTTCAATAGGAGCCCGTCCTCCTTGTTCCAAAGTTCATCAATATAAATCAAAAATTATGATCTGTAGGCTACAATATACATGAACGGACCAACGTACATGATAAAATCAATACAGATTTTCAACCCATTAGTATAATAAAAGGTGAGTCTGGTATTCGAATGAATACAATGTATACACTTTATGGTGTAGGGTACACCCTATATAACACTCTATAAGAAAGATTTAAGATAAATCTTAAGTACTCTCCTCCATCTTTCTATTAGAAGCTTCGCATAGTTGTGGTGGCAAATGGGAAATTAAGCTTCCATTCAGGCTGAATGGGTATAAAACCAAACATTTACTATAAAATTAACACCTGCACTTTTGTCTACTCTTATACTAGCAGCTTATAAATCGCTTCTCTTTCATTCCCTTGCCAATCAATACTTTTTTTCACGGTTAATTGAAAAAATGTATATATTTTTTTGTTATTATTTTTTTACAATACTGTGCCCCTTTCAATTTATATTATACACTTACCTTATTTATATTAGTAAGGTTAGTTTTTTTTTTATTAAATTTCGTGATGACTTTTTGCCTTTTACATATAATTGATGATACAAATGTAATTTTGTTTATAAAGGAAATTGCATTAATCATTCCGTTTTTTTTATATTGTCTTCTTATTTCACACCTACATTTAATTGTATTGCAACGAGTGAAAGGCAGGAGAAGATAGAAGGAAGTGCGATTGTTTAAAATTAAATTGAATTTACCAAAAAAAAGTACGACGACTTCGAGGTTACGAATTCAATGAAATAAATGATGTGATGACTATTCCTTTTCACATACCGTTAGACAGAAATGGTACAGACCGTTAGAAACATTAGTGTGTTTCTATTAACTACATATACCATAAAAAGATCAATTAAAGTCGTGTTCAAGTGTTGGTAGGTTTTGTTAATGGCTCTTAAATAATTTAAAATGTAATATTAACATGAAAATTCAAAGAAAAGAGGCTTTAATGTTGTAGGAATTTTATTTATTTTTACACCCTTTACGCTAAGTTGATTATTCTGTTTGGAACAGAAGGGGTCTTAGTAAAAAGGTATATTCTTGATCAAAGTCAATCCATCCATGCGTCCGTCTCCTGCTGGAGCGCACACGCTTGAAAATCTTGTCTTATTGAACTGATATTTTATAGTTTTCGTAGATAAATTCCTATTTAAATTTGACAAAATCGATGAAGTGCCACGCCCACAGTTGACAAAAATATATCTAACAATTACAAAAATTGAGGCATTATTTGGAACTTTAGTACACATAACTATAATTAAAACATCTAAGAATGGGAGGGGTACGATAATAAACACGCCAACAATTTAAAAAAAAAAACATTTTTGGTGTAGAATCCTGTGTATTACGTACATTGTTAAGCAGTACAATCAAATACTTGCCACGCCCACTATTTCTATATAAATGTGAAGGGTATTTAAGATTCGACGTAAACCATATTTTACTTCATTTTAATTGCTTTCGTATTAAATACCTTTAATAAAATAAAAAATTACATTAAATTTAATTACGTTTCGTCCATCTTTACCAAAGTACACTTCAAGTTTATAGCACTTATTGTATAAGGGAAACTATTTTCATGCTTATAAAAAGATTATAGAATTAACTTAAATGAACACCTGTTGCTTTTAGAGGTTAAACCCTAAAAGTGAGAGGCTTCTTATTAATATTGAAATGAAAACAATTCAATGGTAGAATATTCAATAATAAGCTTCCTTATGCTACCTACTCTAAGCCCCTCTAGCTGTCGTTGAATTATTTTCAATTAGATTAATTAATTTGCCATTATTCAATTACATGTAGATTCCAGTAAGAGAAACTTGTTATCAGATACCAAACACAACCACGACATCCAAGTATATTAAAGTTGACATTTGTGTAGCCCACTACTGTGATTGAAGATAAAGCTTTTGCTTAAAGTTTATCAATTAAAATGGAACACAAATCATTCTGATCTACTTCGATGGTATATACTTTGTGTGCTTGACTAACTTACAAGAAAGTTCAATAAAAATTCAATTGACATTAACTGAGATTTACAATGAAACGTCCTTTTGCGCAATGAAAACAACAATCACTGCTAACGGTGTAAATCAAAGTTTCCAAAGCTCAACATTCCTAACCCAGCGCACACCCCAACATATGAAAAGTTTAAGAACGTGTGAAAACAGTAAACAAAAATTATTTATTTATGTGGTTACGAGGAACAGTCATTATAAACGAAAAAGAAGAAATTAAACAATATTTCACACCTTGCGCCGAGGAAAACCTCAATTATATTGCTTCTCTCGTTATTTCTAAGCATTGGCTATAATTTAGTGCAACACTTTACCGTACTTTTTATTTTTAACTATTCGTACACCTAACGAATTGAACCAACCAACCAACTAACTAACCCAAGCAAACATCATACCAACCACCAACTCACCTTAAAAAAGATTTCAGTTAACAAGTAAAGTGAAGAAAATAAATCTCAAGAGCACAATAACAACACATAGATTATATCTTTCGTATAAAACGTAATTAAACTGAAATCTACAACGTGATGTTATAAAGAAGAAATCATTTTGGAAAATTGTGAAGGAAGTAGCTGGAGTGCGCTGAGTGAAGACAACAAAAATATTACTTTTTATATAAAATCATATAAATTTTATTATTATAGCATTCATTAGCCTTCACAGAAAGGCAGTTTACTCGCTTCAACAAAGCGATTGTAACAGCTTGGAAGCACTACATCTAAAATAAAATGTTTCTGCCAACTTTGTGTGGAGATATGGTGGGTATGAACAATTCGAACTCAACTTAAATTTATATTTTATTTTTTTTCCACTTATTTTTATTTATAATATCATATAATTTTCTTTTTTAATTCAGCTATGCACATCAAGCAGCCGCGAGGAGGGTGAGGAATGGAAATGTGTACAAAAAGGAAAAGAGAAGGATAGAATTTAATGACTTGAACACAACATATACAAAGAAAAAAAAACACACTACACACTCAAGACAACTTTCTTTCACCTTAACTAACTAACTAACTAGATTTTTGTACGATTTGTTATTATCACGGCCGCTACGGTCAGATTCAAAGATGCCAGTGATTGAATTAAAAAGTAATAGAAAAGAAAAAAAACATGAGAAAAGCAATCAATCATTATTGGGTAGAGGATTGGTGCGATAGGATTTCTGTGTGTGTTGTTTTAATCATGTAACCAACACTTTACCGCTCAATACAAAATATAATTGCAAACATACATACACACGCACTAGCCTATGGGCGCCCCACTCACTCTGCATGTTATTATTATTATTATTATTGATTAGTGGAAAGAAATGTAATAGTGTTTTAATAGGCCACACTTTTATAGATGTGTAAACAAAAACATACAGAGCTGTCGTGTTATCCATCTGTCAAGCTGTCTCAAGCTGTCTGTTATCACTTATATGGATCTAAATATTGTACATTTTTTGTACACTACAGTTCCGTATAACGTGCTCTCCTGCCCCCCTAACACGCAATTCCTATAAAACAAATAAAAATTTACGAAGCTCTACAGTTTCATGTAACGTATAAAAAAAATTTATCGTTTTCACATAGTTTCTAGAGGTCTACTATGTGACTCTGTGGCATAAAAAACTACAATATTACGAATGTTTACTTTCTAAGTAATATAAATAAAAGAAAAATTTACAATCTGAGAACATATCTATGTCTTCCACATTAAGAGGAGAGGTAGGTGATGCACTACGTTTGTCATACCCTATAAAAAACACACAAAATATAGCGCCGGATATCCTACCAAGTATATATTGTGAATAATAATGATTAGTATCACAATATTAATCGGTCTGGCAATTTCGCTTGGAGTGTCTGCCCGTTGTAGGGACGCTTACGGTCGAAAATGTTGTGACATTATGATGAAATTTTATTTCTAACTACTGCGTAAAGGTTGACATTAATTTTTACATTGGCAAAAATTACTCAAATGCCACGCCTTCAATCGATGAAATCCATCAGCGCTAAATTTTCGAACAATAAAGTCAACTTTATTTTGTAAACATAATTATAATTAGCCCAACCATCCACCGCAAACGACGTGGTCACACAATAAAAAGGCCCACAATTTACAAAAAGCCTTTTTTGATACAGAATACGTCATAGTTGATACCTAATGCATAATGTATAAACCGAGCAATCTGTTTGTAGGGCATTGCAGTTTTTACCCTAGTTACAATTTTTGATATTTTTCGAAATAATTTACAGTATCTTTAAAAGTAGTACCAAAAAGTTTTTTTTTTTTCTCTCCTTAAAAGTTACGTTTTTCCACATATTTATACCCTCGCATAAATCCACCGAATACATGCAACATGCATTCTTTCTAATCAATCTTTAACTTGCAACTTCTCTAAGAGTAATCCTTTGGAATTAAAAATCAACATGTCTGCATTTGTATATAAATTTTTAAACCAAACAATTTATGAGTGATGGATGGATAGATGGATGGATGGGAGGGAAGCATAGATTTGTGCAGATAACTGTAGAATAAGTGGATACTAATGGTGAAGCTTTCATATTGTGTATTCGATACTATGTTATTGGCAATCCCTCATCATGTTTGCATCATGTTGTTGTTGTTATTATTATTTTGTACACACTATGAAATGATTGTTCAGTTACATTGTAAACATGTCTCTATTGAATATAGGCAGAGAAAACTTATTGGGTGTTGGTACCGGGTGTTTTTGTGTATTTTTAATTAAAATGTGCGGTTTGCTACAGCGCGTGCACCACTTCAAACCACAATACATACTCATATAGACATATATTATATTTTTGGACGCATTTTACTTTCTCTTCAATTTTGATTACAAAGACACCCAGATAGTCTTTCTGGCAATACATTTAAAATTGTTTATAGAAATGCTTAACAATTATGTCAAAATATTTGGACAGATATTAAGAGTGTTTCTCAACAAACAAAAAATACGTTTCTTACTAAATTTAATTGTAATCTATAAGATCTCTTTTCTGTTTCTTAAAAACTCACTTCCTATTATACATATTATTAGCTGTTAGGCTACTAACTAATGAAAAGTACAATTCTTTCCATTAATTAAAATTTCATGAAGCCGTTGTTTTATGTGTGGCTGGCCATAAAGTTAAGTTATAAAGCCATTAAGTCAATTAACAGGCCATACCAAGTATGTCTACGACCCACATACACCACCAGTCCGCTCATTACGAAAGTAAGCAGCACGAGTAAGTATTAAGCATACAGTTCTTTAAAGACGCCGTTGTTACTTTCCATAACCAAATATTTTCACATGTTGACCCATTATAAAAAAGTATTAAGTAAGTACTTTTTCTTAATTACACACAAACATTCTTTGGAGAAACAAGTAAAAATGTTGTAGTCGGTCAAGCCCGATCATTTAAAACAGTACGCAACTTAGCTCCACAAATTATGCTGCAATTAGTTAAGTTGTGTCTAAAATTAATCCGATAAGATGCAAATTTAGCACAGCCAATTATTACGCTAATTAACTATTTTTTATCACATTTTGTCAAAAAATTTTAAGAATTGCGATTTTGTGTCATATAAAAACTTCCATTATAAAAAGACCTTATATGGGGAGGGGTTCTAAAAATGGTGCGATTTGGCTCATTTTCAATAGGATTCCTTTCTGAGCCACGTTATGTACTTGTACCAAATTTCATCAAAATATCTCACAAAGGCAACCATTAGCTTGCGCATAATTTATGTGGATGGACAGATGGACAGGTTTGGTGTGCTATTTGAGGTTTAGGACTTAATTTAGACATCAAAATGTGTATAATCATAATCATCCCTGACCAATAACAATCTATTTAGGTTTTTGATTGAACGTCTTTCGTCTTCTGCGGGTGACCTTCACTTTTCTGAAATGTATACTAAGAATACTATCACTGACAGGAAATATCCATGAATGACACGAATTTTGGTAGCTATGATCACATTTTACGATCAATTCGTTTTCAATTTTTGTTTTTATTTATTATATTAATTAAATTTGAGTTATACCGTCTTGCGCCTATTTTCAACCTAATTATGAAATATAATTCATTAAGCATCTCGCAACGTACAAATGCGGAAATATTTATCTGTTTATAACAAACGTAATAATCATTTTAACACAATACACACACACACGCTCATTATTTAAAAAATGTTGTATTTGTGCTTTAGGTCAATGATATAAATGGTTTCGCTATTTATGTATGGGTATACACTGTGTGTGTATTTTGCTTCTTTTTTTTTATTAGATATAAGATACATAAGTGATGTACTAAGTGGATCTTTGCGTTTGCAACTACCAAATAATGGCTTCAGTTTTAAAATGAAAAAAATTAGATACCGACAAATTTGCTACATTCATTGAGTTCATTGCGGTAGCTCTCTATTCCCATTTGAAATAGTCAAAAATGCTCAGTAGACACGTCCATAGTTGATAAAAATTCCTTTCAGACCTCCTAAAAATTCAATTTGTAAAAGTCGGCGCGGTTAAACAATAAAAATACAATTTACAAAACCCTCGGCCATTGAGATAATTTAGTTTACATACGTGTAGGGTATTCAAAATTTGGCTTAAATCTTATTCATATAGCCTCATTACATTGTATTTGTATTTGTGAATATTTGTAATTTTGCCAGAGCTACAGTTAGCCTTAGATGACATAACTCTTGAGATTACAAGAAAAAATTATTATAAATATTTTTAGAAAATGTTTTACAGTCTATGTAAAACACAAGTACATTGCCCCCCTTCATCAATTAGACATCAAGTGTTTTTCTTGCAATGGGGTTGTGTGTTTTCGAATAGTGTCTCATAGAAAGGAAGTAAACACCGAATCTTTCATGTCAACATATCTGTGATCGTAAATTATCTAATGTATGGCACACAGGCAAGAAAAGGGTCATAACTTGTATGGTATAGTCATATAAGATATGACTCTTTTCTCACCTATGCATGATATGATTGCAATTGAAAATATTCAAAATCAATTATATATATATACTTAAATAGTTTGATAAACGGCATTGTTATATGTTGTTGTTATAGCCTCTACATTAGATGAGAGGAATACTTAAGTTTTTCATTCCGTTTGCAACACGCAGAACAAGACACTAGAGACCCTACAAAGTATATATGTTTTTGATCAGCATCAAAAACTGGCATCTAGACTTTTATGTCCGTGTCTCCGGGAGTATATTTATTCTGTTGGGATTTTCACGGTCGTAAATTTTGAAATATTAAGTTGAAATTTTTTAGGTTTTTGCACGCAGATCGCTATTTAAAATGGGTGAAATTAATCAAGAGCCACGCCCACAATCGATTAAAATCTATTTATTTGTCAGAAAAATTTACCTATGAAGTTGATATCTATAGTTATTCCATTAATCGATGGCCCTAAAATGAACTTGATCGGATAGCAGACTCGCTTACAAAATAGCTTGCAAACTGATACGTAATACATTACAGGGCGTAATCATATATCTGTCGCGCCCATTGTTTGTATGTAGATGTGGAGGGTATTTAAGATTTGGCCTAAACCAAATTTAGTTTTCAAACTTGTTTTTCTTTAACTAACTAACTAACTAACATAAAAAATGTTTAAATTTAAGTAGAATTAAAAAAAAAAAAAATACCCACCCATTAATCTTTCCATGAAAAGTACTGGTTAATCAAACGTTAATTATAATTTAAATACGTTTTACACCATGCCACACCGCATTGCGCTGTCACATAGCACATCTAAAAGCTTATTTACCAGTAATATTGGCGTTTGACACTTGCTACACAAAAAAACGTCGATTCGGCTTTAGAAAAGAAATGCAAAACAAATTGCTACAACAAGGAAAACATACATACGCACACACCTAACAATGTCCCATTTAAACAAACTTCAAATATTCAAAGAAATAAACACCAAAAAAACAAAAAAAAAAAAAAAACATAATATTTGCATTTAGATGTCAAGTGTATGTTTGATAAAATCAATGGCCAAGCAAGCACTGCAAAGAAAATTTATGCGATTAAATGATTATTGAGAGAGAAGATATTCGCATCTAATCAGCTTTTTTCGGTAAAAGCTGTCACATTGCATTGATTGCAATTCCAACATGTAATAAAATTTTAAAACATGTGTCTAATAAGTTTTCCTTTAATGATAAAGTCACTTAAATAAGACACACGCACTTATGCACTTAAAACTGTTTGAGAGAAACATATTGTTGATATAACGGTATAGCTTATCCTATTACAAAAAGTGCATATATCATGAAATTTCTTTCAAGTAAATGTATAGTAAACGGAATCCTAAATAACCTTTATACCGATGTACAAAATGTGGGCATGGCATTTGCTGGATTACGCCCTCTTGTAAATTGAAAATGAATTCTGTACTAAATACTTTTCTTTCTAAATTGTGGGCGTGCCTGTTATCCAACCACGACCATCTATGGTTGGGCCAATGAAAAATATATACTTTAAATGTACACTTTGAGTCATAAGTAAATTTTTGTCGATTGTGGGTGTGGCTTTTAACTAATTTTTATCCAATTTAAAGCCATATGCAAAAACTAGAAATGTCTGTTCCGAATGTCAGCTTAATTTACGACCGTGCGTACTTCAACAAAAAGCAAACACACGGACGGACATGGCTACATAGATGTAGATTTTAATATTTATCATGAATATATAATAAATACTTTGCAGGATCTGTGGCTACCTGGTTGTGTGAAGGGTATAAAACTATGACGCGAAGGTATTTAAATCTGCAAAGGGATACAATAAATGCGTGAAGCAAATATTAATGAGGATGAATAACTGTTTAAATGTAAGTATTATTAATTGCATAATTTATATGCACAAAGCCTTTTTTTGTAAACTTCTTATTTCTTTATGAACGGACGTACTGACGCAGATACCTAGACAGTTATACGCAAAACCCTTTGCAAACACTCATGCGTTATGTTTATTTGTATGATTTTTTTAACCTCTTTCCTTACTTTCTCACTTTCTACCACCACTTCATGATTAATGCCGCAGTAAGGCAAAATAAATCAATATAAACTTGTCAAGATTAATTTAAATGACAACCAAAATATTTTGCTGTATTCCTCTGCTACTTACCTCTCTCTATATTGGTTTGTAAATGTTTAAATTAAGTAAATTCTGTGCATATGTATTGTACATATAGATGGACAATTATCAATCAATAAATGAGTAACGAAGGGACGGCATAGCTGTTACGCCAATTTTTCGCACGTAGTCGTAAAATTGCGGATTTAATATTTTAAACATTTATGAGCGACGCGTGCGTACTTAAAAAACAAAAAATAAAAAATAAAATACTTATGACTACAAATTTTATGACTTTTAAATGATTGGTTAGCTATGCTGACTGATTGATCGATTGAATGACAGGCCACTTGATTGATTGTTTTTGCAGACATTTGAACATTTTTATATTTTTATTAACTTCCAGTATATAAAGATTTGCCATAATTATTAATGATATGAATGAATCGCATTAAGATTAAAAATTATTTTTTAAATTTTCATAATAGTGTGGACAAGTGTCAGTCAACTAAGTGTGCTGTACCATTTGAAGTATCAAAAAATCTGGGTCCACAACATATCTATTACGTTTTGAGAATGCTTATAAAAAAAAAAAATTAATATACTTATTACAAATCTGAATATATAAACAGTGGGCGTGTCAGGTACCTGATTATATACTCTAATCACCTTACAAGTCGGAAATTCGATGAAGAGGGGTTTTTTTTGAAAATTTTGGGTGCGTCTGTTATCCGACCACGCCCCCTTTTGGCATTGATGGAAGTCTCGTTACTTGTACCGAATTTCACGTTTTTAGCTTAATTTTTCTATTTGATAAATAGATTTTTGTCAATTGTGGGCGTGGCTCCCAACCGATTTTGTTGATTTATAAAGAAATCTATGTACAGATACTAAAAATATTTGTATAAAATCTCAAATTTTACAAGTGGGAGCGTTCCAACGAATATGTTTAAATCGACCCTAATGTTGTTGCTGATCAAGAGACATACTTTGCAGGGATTGTGGAGAGCCTTCATCTAATTGTTACAAATGGAATAGAAAGTTCAATACATCCCTCATCTAATGTGAAATTTATAATAGTAAACGTTAAGTGGATATCCGATCAATCAACAAAAAACCCATTACATTCATAACAATACATTCATTATTTCATTAAATGTTTCTATCAAAGTATAGGGTATTTAAGATTTAGCCCAAGCTAAATAAATCTCTTATTAAACGGTAGCCAACCAAAAAAGGTGTGAAAATTATCTATAAATGTTGTAAAAAGGAAGGTGTTACTTTTTTACTATCTTTGTGTATGTGTTCAAGTCAAAAGTTAATCACACCGACGACTATTAACAAAACAATACATTGGTGCGTACGTATACATGTGCTTATCAAATTTATCATTAAATGCATGTTTACTGCCGCTACTACTTGTACTACCGCTGCTGAAAGCCATCAACAGGTTTTCCCCATTTCTCAAATTTTCCTTCAAATCTTACGAGTGCTTTAAAGTAAGGATGGGAGATTTGGTTTTTTTTGTTAAATTTTTTGTTTTTGTTTTTTGTATAAAACTGACAACTACTTTATCTATCATTTGAGATGAATACTAGAAAGCAGACGCTAGTTAACTGGTACTACCTAATAACAACAACAGTAACAGCAGCAACAACCAAAATTCAAGTTGGGCACATATATCTTTAAAACTTTTTTTTTTTACACAACGTCCTACCAAGAGGCTCATGCGTGTCGATGATGACCGTCGCATTTACTATGCAGCCACAGCCATGGGACTAGCAGTTCCACTGCGTTTGAGTATTTTTTTGTTTTTTTGTTTGGTGTGTTTGTTTGCTTTGGCACTGTGTCTCTTGTGCGTTTTGATGGATTACATTCGAATCGCTTTATACACTTAATTCGCCAACTGAATACTCCATCATCATCTTTATTATGTTTATCTAATATCGTAACATACGTGTATAGAGATGGTCATAAACAGAGTACAACTGGTTTTTTTCTTCTTTTTTTTTTAATGTTTAACCATAATTTATGGCGGAAGATTACATTAAGTGTGGCACTGAAATTCATAACATATATATATGTGTGTGTACTTGAATAAAAATATACTCCATAGACACAATGATCGAATAAAATAAATTAACGTTAGTTGTGTAAGTGAAATAACTTAAATAAAAACGTCTATTATTGTCACGATTGTTGGCAGCAGGCGGCTCGCTCTTGGTGTTGACAATAACATTTGGCTCATATTTGTCACTTTCAATTTCAATTTTGTAGCGACATTTGTATATGAATTATATTGCATTGTATTGTGATTAGTGAAATTGTTTGTTCAAGAAAAAAAAAGTGATTTATGCAAATATATCAAATTAAGGAAATGATTTAAACGCCTATTTCAGGAAATTATTGGTGACGTTAGGCACGTGGTTGAATAATGTAATGACATTGTACATTAAAGTCAAATAAACATTTAAAACTCTTACATATATTCAGGCATATGAATTGATGGATGTATACTTAATGAAGTAACTGAAAGGTCCTACCAAGTATTGCAAATGGAAAGGTAAACTTAGCGTACCCCTCCTCCACCTTATATGAATTAAATTTAAAATTATATAATAAATCTTGCTTAACCACCTCATCGGATCAAGATAAAATTTTAATGACTACCTCTTGTTTCATGGTGGTACATATATAACCGAGTGGTGTAGGGGATAATAATATTTGTTCTATTAGTTTTTTTTCTAAGCTTTTATGCATAATATACCAATTCCAACAAACTTCACATTCTAAGCATGAAAAATTTGTCGCATCAAGCATAACTTCCCATAAACTTTGCTATAATAAAAAGTTATGTTCAACAATTTCACCTTACTTGTAGGTTTTTAACTTAGATAAGCTTTTGCATGGTAACACGGCAGCAGCACTAAAATTCAGCAATGGCACAAACCATTGCAGCGAAATTTTTATCATATTTTTTTCAACTTAAACAAGATATTTAAAAAAATTAATTACTTATATTCAATCGCTATACTAAATTTGTCAGTCCGTTGGTAACCACCATGATATTGCTCAAAAGATTCGCATAAAATGAATCGTATTCATCTACCTAGAGTACACGTTTTGAAAAATCAATATATAAAAAAAAAAATTCTATTCCATATCAATCAAATTGTTTATGGCAATTATCTAAAATTTCAATGACAATCACTTTTCCATCTTATGAATGGAAAACAGAAAACACATAATGGGCATATATTGTATAAACCGGGTTTAAAAAAAGTGTTTCTTTGGCAATTGCAAAAAATGAAAAAAGTAAAACTGAAATGATTCTATTATAGCATAGCTGGTGTCATCATTATCAATCAAAACACTTCCTTATAAAGAAACGAGAATGAAGAAACTTTAATAGAAAATATTGTAAATTCTCTCTACATACAAATGGAAAATTAATGGGTGAATTAATGGGTGAACGAATAACAGGTAGACTGACTTATAGGACAGACAGCAAATCAACACAAGATGATGGTACAGAAATAACACACATTTCTACATACCAAATTTCTATGTTTTAATGGTCTTCACCGTCACAGTATTTAATCAAACTCTATTATCGTTATAAACAATAAATTGTAAACGATTAATATGTTTGCCAACAACCAAATACAACAACAATAAAATTGAAAATCTATATGTCGCTTACGTCAAAACTTAAATACCCTGCATTTTATATTTAAGTTATAGGTGTGGCAGGCACATTTTCGATTTCGATTTTTAATAGATTTTGCCCAATTCAAGCAGTAACCACGGATGTGTAGATCGTAGCTATAAAGCGACCCTATGAAATTCCACTTTAATAAATCAATAGCTACTGCCGGTAGTTACAAACGCAGACAAACTTAATATATTATCACTACTACAGAGTATAAAATTGTAAACTTTTCCAAAGACTATAAAATGAAGATGATGAAACAAAAGAGAAGCAGAGGAAATAGCAGGAATCGTCTAACAGCGCGATGCCCATCAAGTGGAAAAAAAAAATGATTTATGTACAAACACCATACCTTGCAGGTTTTTCCGTTTTGTAAAGAAGCTTTTTAGAAGTCTTTTCTTGGCTTGTTATTTTTCAAGTCCATTGATTGAACCTGTTTCGTTTTTTTTTTTTTTTTTGTTCACTTAACCTGCGGGTTCCATACGTGCATGGGTATGTGTATAGGTGAATGAAATATAAAAAACGTTTTTTTCGCTTTTAACGGTTGATACTGTTGTGGTGGCTGCTAGTAGTTGCAATTTCTTGCATTGTTTGAATAAAACTTTAACAAAACTTTTGAAATTATAGCTAATTCTGAAGGAATTATTATCTTAGTGAAATAATATTTAAGTAATAAAGCAATGTTGTGATGAACGGAAAGTATCCCTTTTTAACTATTTCAGTTCCAATTAAGCGGGAAATTCAAAATCTTACCTTTGCTTTCAAGGGAGTACAAAGAGAATATACTATTCTAATGAGTGCACACAACAACACTTGAGCTTTCACTATCAACCATAACAAAGGTAACCACTGCTTGACAGCAACAGCGAAAGAACTTTCTTCCTTAAACCTGTTACCCATTAACTCAACTACAGTGGCGGCGTCTGAGTTTTTCTTTTGCATACTCTTTTACATACAAAGTTATAAAAAGACGTATGCGAAAAGAACATTTCTTGTCTTAAATCATTATCTTTAAAAAAAATTACAATAATATTCCTATATATCGTATACAGTCGTACCACAGACTAACTGCTGCAAGAAACATATGTTTTTGCCATTACAACAAAATTACTTCTTAAGAATCCGATAAAAGAAATGGCAGAAGAAATAAAAGATAAAGACAAAATGAAGCTCGCATATTTTTTCGGCACAGCATTTGTCAAACATTGTGATCTAAAAATTCTTACAAAGACCTATTTCACCAAGCAACGCATTACATCTTAGCAACAAATTGATTTTGTTATATCTCAATGAATAAGTAGAACTATAGAGGCTTCTACAATCAGCGGAAGTACATTGCTCTCGTTATTGTTCCACTTGCACACACGCAAACAAACGCTCAATCTGTCATATTCATTCAGAATATTAATAACCAAGTAGTCCCAAGATAAAACAAAAGCGAAAATGTTACATAGTCGGTTGAGTTCGATCATGCGATACCTCTACAATCATTCCTCTAGTATTATGAAACAAAATTGAAGTTATAATTTCTTTAAAAGTATGAGGATACGTTAAAAAACAATTTGTAATTAGAATCGATTTAATTATGTCCGTACGTCCGCGTGTTGTTGATATGCGTATGGTGGTCAAAAGTTAAGATATCGACCAGAAATCGGATACAGGCATTCTTGTAAGTAAAGTCCTATTTAAAATAGGTTAACAGCCACACCTACAATGGATAAAAGCCTTTGAAATTGTCACCAAACATTTGTTATGAAGTTAATTAGAGATTTATTTAAGATTAGCCCATTCAGGAAAGTTCTAAAAATGGGCGTGGTGGAGTAACATACATTCTCACAATTTACAAAAAAAAAAACTCTTTTTAGCACAGAATCCGACATGAACACTTTGAAAGTGTACCTGCCGCGCCCACGATTTGCATATATATGTAAGGGCGGCAAATGTACTTTGTATCTATTAACATATAAATAAGACAGACACACAAGTACCGATGGAGACAGTGACTGTGTCCCGACTGCTATGTAAGGCCCAATTTATGTTAAGTTATTTGGGAGTTACATATGTACGTACACACTTGTAGGATAAAAAAAACAGGTTAAATGTTAACCAAACAAATCAAAAACATGTTCGCTCAAATCAACATACATATCAGCAAAAAAACAACTCGTTTCTCTTTTGTTCAAGACTTTTGAGAAAAACTAACCTAAATTTACAAAATACAAAATAACAAAAACAAAAAGTTCTTATTTCAGTAGGTACTTTAAATCGTTTTAAAGCATTGCTAACTAAACGTATATTTGTACAAAGAGTTCATCTTGATAATGGAAAGACAAGGCGTCGCTAACGTAATACAATGTGTTTCATATGAAGTAACGTATCTGGCAAAATCTTTATACGCGTATATAAATTAAACTCATTTAAACACTGATCAACCATTTAAAGCATATCGAAGCATCGAAGTGTCGGTTGCATAAAACTCTATTCAAACAAAGAATTGTATTCTTATTCAGGGAGATTAATTATCGTATTAAAAGACCTCTCTTATGAATTCTTTATCATTCTCTAATTCCTCAATACAAATACTGCTTTATTTTATAAGCTGTAAAAAGGCAGAGTGTTTCTTTCTATTTACGATAAATGACCTCAGATAAGAAGTTAAATTGCTTCTGATGCAAAGGCATCGTTATGGGGTCACTGTATGAATCACAAAGCATTGTTCACTTTACTCAGTTATTAGAAAAGTTGGTGATCTTTATCATTTACAGTTCTCTTACGAAGTTAATTTCTATTTCTATGGTAAATATGGTAATTTACAAGATAGATAAATTAAAGGGAGGGGAAAAATCTTTGTAGGCAAGGAAACTCGCCATTTAGATGATAACAATCAAGTGTTAACATATGATTAATTAGTAAAATTTTCAATTAAGTATTTTTCATTTCAAAGTGTTAAAGTATGAACGATTGCATAAGGACTGGTAATAATTGTGTTCATGCCCTCCACATTATATGAGCGGTTTTATTAAATTTAATGTTTGCAAATTCCCAAATTTTATCCTATTGAAAATGCACCGAATCGAACCATTTTTAGAACCTCTTCACATATAATTTCACGATATTTCACGAAGTAACTTATATGGCAGTGTGTACAGATTTTTAACTAATTGTAGCATAATTTAAGGAGCTAATTGGTGTGGAGTTCTATATGGTCGGGCTTGTCTGACTATAACATTTTTATTTGTTTTTTACTTATTTTCATTTATGTTGGGTTTTTTAGGAAAAATCATAATAATTTTTCTTGAATCAACTTTTTATACAACTTTTGGTTATACGCTTGCTTAATGCATTGTCAACCCCTGACTGTTTACTTACATTTTTCTGAAGACTTTTTTTATTATTTATTTTCAGGGGTTGACTTTTTACTTAACATTTATCTAGTCTGACTGAAACAAGAGAAGTACATGTAATACGGTCTTAAATGCAGCAAACAACACATATACGGTTGAATGCATTAACACAGAAAGTGTATGCAAAGCGAATAATACTCATGCATGTTTATAACCCTCTTGTTAAACATTTATCGATTTTAGAATCCTTACATAATCGTACGAAAAACTAGACTACACAGAGTCAGAGAGAGAAAGAGAAAAAGTAGAAGTAAAATGAAGTGTGAGTCTACAGTACAGCACAGCCGTTGAGTCATAATGCATATATGAAAAAAGGTGTATATGGGAGTAGTGACATTTATATACCCACAAAAAACTTCTAACAAACACCTCTGTCTCTCTTTCTCTTTTTAACATAAGTAGAGGTAAGTCTCAAATTTCTTTCCTATAAAGGGAAAGTCTACCAGTTTAAGAGGCCAAAAAAGTTTACCTGGGATATAGTGAAACCTTCTACGAGACACATGTTCCAATTTTCAACTTTTTATTTTATAATTGATAGATTGATCGATTGATCGACTTTAAACCAACCTGTAATATTCTTAAAAATCCTTACAAACATTTTCTATAAGTAACACTCCAACCATAGAGGTGTTGACTCCGCATACAAACACATATCTTATTATTATTCATAGCTAGTAAGAACAGCTAACGAAATAACAACAATAAATTTGTTAGTTAACTGCTTTTAGCATTAGTGCTGCTTAACAACAATTGTAGCGACATTGCTTTTACTATGTAATAAAATTAAAATGTATAAAACATACATAAAAAAAAAACTAAAAACCTATGCCAACGACAACTGCAGGGAAATTGGTTGACAAAACAAGAGAAGCGTTTGTTTAGCAAATGCCGTCATTTGTGGTCAATGATCTTTTAGTGTACAATCTATCGACAAACAAAAGTACAAGTGTGTATAAATAAATAAAAAACAAGAGGCTCAGTAGAGGTGATTAATTAATAAACCAACGTATTAACACCTAAGCACACAATTAAAAAACTGTATTTTCTTTAGATCAAGTCTTGACTAAATAAATATGTAAAAAATATGTTCTTTTTTTCGTCTGGCAAAATTATTCTACCCCCTACAATGTTCTCTCTAACATTTCGTTTTTGACGTGATTAATCCTTTTCTTTTTTGGACATAGATTAGATCTGCTAAGGTATGTTATATATAGAATGTTTTTTAGGAGGTTTGTTTTTTCAATAGGGATTACTCTGTTCTCTGACGAATAGGTTAATTCTAGAACAACGCTTTCAAATTGTGGGAATTTATTTGTTAACTCAGCTATCATACTTTTTAATGAGCTTTTTATTACAATCCGCAATCGATAAATTCTAACTAATAACAACAAAAATGGCTGGCTGTTACGGGATTTGGCTTAAGCCAAATTTAAATATTTACTTTTTTGTAGTGTTTGTTCCACTGTAAGCGTTTGCTTTTGACCATTACATCAACTAATCGGCTACAGCATTATCGTAAACATTTATTAGGCTGCCACAGTAATGCATAAAATGTGTTGCAAGTAGAGCAAACTTTCATCTCTATTTAGGTTCAATTGCGTCTTAACTCTATGCAGAATTTCTATGCAAGATTATTTGCTGCTATTATATATGAATCTACTTTATATTGGGAGAAAGCATAAAAATTTGCCACGTGTGCTTTTCTCATACGGTTAAATCAAATCTTCTTAAAGTTACTTTTTACAGCATTTAAAGAGAACAATTTCCATCACTTCAGACACTCCACACGTACAAATTACATTACCATGGATTACCCAAATGGTAGACTTAACAAATTATACGATTTTCCTTATAATACAATACCGCAAATAAATGGTCTTTAGAGCTTAACAGGGATTTTGTTGCGTGACTTTTATGTAATAAGATGAAATGCCGTAAAGCACCGACAAATGTGAAATTTTGCATACTTTATACAAATTAAAACTTCATTGAGATATATTCCATATGCCTGCTCCATTTGCACAAGAGCCAGTCAGCCTTGGACTTTTATACAAATATTGTGAATCATTGGGATGATAAACGGGCGCAAAGAAACATTGTTTTAAGGGAGTCGTCGTTGTTGCAAAAAAAAAAAGCGAATTTGGTTTACACCACATACTGAACACCCTTCAACTTGTAATTGTCAACATAACATAATTTATTCAGCAATATATCCACCCAGGCTGAATGTGTAGTCGTTCCTGACCCAGAGATATTTAAAGGCTCCCTCAGGGTATACAAAAATTACAAATTTACATGAAATTAAACCCATGTGGATATGAAGAGAATACTCACACCCACGCTAATAAAATGTCAAATTTGCATATTTTACACATCCATTAAAAATGTAATGGGGTTGTGGATTGTCATTTCAAATGTTTGACACTTGAAATCACTTAAATTGAAACCTCCTAGCAACACGAGTCAGGGTGGTTGGTTAACTCATCGTGCACCCCAAAATGGTAGTTGTTTGATATTAAACTCAAGAAATAGCCTCATTTTGTGATGGAAGCACACCAATAACGCATAAATAATGAAAGAATTTTCCAAGGCTTAAATTAATACCAAAAAAAAAAAAAAAAAACAATTCCCTTCTATGTTCATACATATACGTACAGAAAGAAATTCTAACCCTTTATTTTTAATTTTGCCCACCTCAGCACTAAAAGCATTAAAAAAGTTTTCAAAATATATTTCTAGCTGTAAACTTTGTAAACAGATTTATGGTCTTTAATTATAATTCAAATTGCTTGGTGTTTGTATATTTGAGTGTGTGTGAATGTATGCTTGTGTGTTCACAATTTCTCTTGAAGAATTGCACTATAAACAAAACAAGTATAAAAAAAGTTACATTTGGTTTTAGCCAAATATTGTGTTCCCTCCACATTTATATAGTAAGTAAAATGTGGGCGTGGCTTGTATGCAATTACAGCATATTTCAAAGTATATTAAAATATAACATTTTATAATTAAGATCTCGGCCGTCAAAACATTATCTTCCATATGTTGCCTTTTCTTAAAATTTTGAGCGTGTTTGTAATTTGATTTGACGGATTTTTAAAACGATTACAAACATTAGAGCAAGCATTCTGTGTGAGAGTAAAAAGTTTTTTATCAAATGTGAGCGTGGCTATCTGCAGTCAATTTTGGGCCAATATCTAAATTATTGGAGCCTTACGAACTTTTAAAAGATAAAGAGACTCACAGAAATATATAGTTACTCGGCGGCTCCATGCGGAAAAAACATTTTAGTCCCATTAGCTGAAGAAAACTTTTTGTGTAAAAGATTTATTGCATTAGACATTGCTTAGTGCGCGGCAGACACCTCTACATCGAGTCAGATTATCAGCTTATGAAGAACATACACAACATTTCGCAAATCAAATCACAAACTTGGTATACCGCCGCCCCACTGTAATATGATGGCTATATAAAAACCGCAATGGTATTCATATTTCATTCAAGGTTATGGTTTATTTCAGCACATTTCACATCTTTGCCTTCTTGATTTTTCGTTTTTCATATTTTTTTTTTTGTTTTTGTTTTAACTGAAGATCTCTTAATAGATTAATGAATGTTATGTGCAATAATTCAGAGTGGTTGGTGGTAAACAAAAAAACAAAAAAAAATGAACAACATGTACATATATGTGTTGTTTTTGCTTTTCTTTAGAATCATGATTTATAGTAAGATTACATGGAGTTTGGAGTTATAAAATTATTTAATGCAATGAACCTTCTCTCTGTACGCTTAACTTTTCGTACAAGAAAATCGTATAATTTATTTTTATAATGTGCCTATATGGTGGTATGGTGTATAAATCTGTTGAAATCTCTAGTTTACTTAATATATAGATCTTTTGATTTGTTTTCTCAACAACCAATCTTTACTACACTCACAGATAAATTTATGATGGTGATTCAAATTAGTGAATAATCTTTGTAGGAAGTAATTATCCCCACAGAGAATTCGTTCTTACATCAAATAAACAATAGCTTGTGGTTGGATTGCCTTGGCTAGAGTTGAATTGTATATTTACAAAAAGCTAATTGCAATAATTTTTATGGCCTGAGCCATTTGTAATAGAGAGCAAGTTAAGTTTGGAATAAATCTTTATACTCTGACAGTCAAGACGTCGAAAATAATACACAAACATTGGCTTTTAATGAAGATGAAGAAGTGGAAGTAAAACTTCATGAAGGGTCATGTCAGACTCATTCAGATGGCAAAAAATTGCAATTTTTAATAAATTTTTACATAATTTTGGTGAAGATTAGTTAATTAGCTTAAAAATTGACAGTGAAAAATGTGGATCCGCCTTTTTTCAGAACCCCTTCCAATATAGTGATATTTTACGAAGATACACAACTAAACTAGTTGTAGCATAATTTGTGGAGCTAAATGATGTAGGGTATTATATGATTAGGCTTATTTTCAATAAAGCATTAAGTTTTACAAAAAAGGAGCAAAAACTTATTCATCACTCTAATACGACATATGGACGGTATTTAAAATAAACACATGTCTAAATTGATTCAAATTGATTGATGCTGATTAAGTATATATTACTAAACCGCTATACTATGAGGAAAGTATAATTATTTTAAGACGAACGTATATTAGAGATATGGGAATAAATCAAACTGACTGATCAATAATCTTACTCAGGTATATAGATACAATAGAATTTTTCACTTTCCCCTAGCACCCATGGTGACACTCTTACTGCATGAAAAAGGGAAAACACCACTTAACCACTGAAATGAATGAATCATCCAAAGATCAACGTGTTGTGATTTATAATAAAGTAATTTTATTAAAAAAATCTTATCTTAGTATGGATTTCAATATTTCAATGTCTTCATTCCGTTATGCATTTCCTTGTAAAATTTTTACTCTTTTTATGTTTTATAATGTCTCCCGCCCATAAATGGTAAAATTGTAATTCAAATTACAATTATTTGAATTAATCAAAAGATAACCGAAAATGCACATTTCTGATTATTGTATGCTTTCTTTTCATGGTGCAATACATTGTGTAAACCACCACACCTAATAATATGTACAATTTACATCCAAACCACCAACAACGCACACTTTACTCTAAAACAGGAAGTGTGTCTGTCATAACTTTTCAAAATAATAATGTAATAATGAATATAAACATGTTTATGTGTATGTGTATACATTAGTAGTAGTAATATATATATATATATATATATATATATATATAAAAAGCCTAGTAAACAAATGACAATATAATTTTTTTTACAGCAGTTTTATGGCTGCTCATCAGTTATCATTCCAACGCGTGCTTGTCTGCCTGCTCAGTTGCTTCAATAAACGGTGCAACACACCCTTAAAAGGTACCAACATATTCGGTATTGCTACAGTTTTACTTAAAAAAAAAATTGTCATTATCGACACATGTCAGTCAGTTTGGGTGGTGAGTGAGCTTTAGTCATTGATGGGAATAAGTAACCACAATAATATCGTGTATGTAGTTGCATATGTTTGTGGGAGTCTTTAATTATAGCTTAGTATACAAAACTATGCTATCATATTACCTTAACATGTACAAAATAATGTTATTTGTTATTCTTGTTAAATATCACAAAAGTATGCGTGTGATGGTACAATGTACAGGCACTGACTCCTACATTGAACAAAAAAACTCCAATTTCTTGTTTAACAGCAGACAAAGAAACTGGCATTATACTTAGCTGACTATTAAATATTTAGAGGGCACAATATATTTTTTTTTTGTAAGCATCGAAGAACTAACTACCTCTACGATTTTGTGAAATTTTTTGCTTAAACCAAATCTTGATTTCTGTGAAACTGTTCTCTACGAACATCTGTCACACTATACCATCCACAACACATCTGATCAAGTCAATTTTTGGCCCACGGCCAAGGGATTTTAATATTGTAGCTTAATTTTTGTGACTGTGAGAAATTTTTGTCAAGTGTGGTTTGACAAAAATTTTGTATGCTGACCAAAAATAAATAAGCCCTGACGGCTTCTTTGAGGTGTTGCAAGTGGTATGACCAACTTAGTAGAGAGTATAAAAAGTTCATTTAATTCATCATAGGTTGACAGTTTAATGATGCGTAGGATTGCAAACACAAACTGAAGACTGTCAATAATTACTTCTTACGATTCCAATCAAATAAATTGTGCAAATCACAAAGAAGCGCACATGACAAATACATCAACAATCAATATATAGTATTCCCCTTGTTTGTATGTAAGCTGTGTGCAGCAAATTATGTAGACATTAAAAAATATTATACAGCTAGCTTTTTGTAATGATCCTCTTTCTTTGTTTTTATGAAGGCAGCCATACAACCTGCATAGATGTACGTGCATAGATGATGTATGGACGTCCATTACATTCCCAATAGGCCAAAGGGCCAATAGATCATAATCGAAATTTCTTTGAATATCCATTTAACTGCTTTACATCAAGTGGTCAGACTTGTCCAACTTGCAAATAACAAATTGACTTGCACGCGCATACGCACACATACACTGTGGCGAGACCACTTTTCAATTTGCATATTTATAGAAAAAAAAAAGAGGAATGAATGAAAAAAAAAAAAAGACAAATTGTACATTCTGATGAGTTGTGGTGCAGTAGAAACGTGACCGTCATTATTAGGTAAAAGATTTATTACAATTTAATCATTAAATAAATACCCAACTAGCATAAAAACGGCATATAATCGGACTTCAAGACAAACTTTTAACGTAAAAATGTTGCCAAGTTTAAGTTATTGGTTTAAGAAGGAAAAAAAAAGTCGTGTATAATTAACTTAATCTGTATTTCATAGACGATGATTAACTAGGTGAAACAATAAAAAAATTTAAAGCTAATATGTAGCAGTTAAGTTGAGATTTTGTTAAAGCAATCGTGCATTAAAAGAAAGAATGGCGCGGCAACCGCACACAACAACTTTAAGAATTCATTGTACTTGTTTTGGTCGGTTATTGAACTGAATAATTTAGCAGCATTTCCTGGTTATTATTACATATGAAATATTGTGTGTAGCCGGCAAGAATGTATTGTATTGACTGAGAGAAAATGTAAAGTTAGACTTTCGTGCATAAAGTTTTTTTTGTTTTTTTTTTTTTTCATAGTATTTGCTCTGATATACGTTATGCTCACGATAACAAGACGGATTGAATGTTATATGCACCAAAATAACTTCAATTAATTTAAAACAATTCAACAATTCAACTGTTTTGATGTACACACACATATGTCTACATGTGGAGTCTCCACTTATTGTATACAAATGAAATATTGGCTCCATACAGTGATCCTGTCTGACCGCTTCATATAAAAATGCATTAATTAAGCTTTACATTATCTAACGATCTACACTGGCATCGAAACATTTGGATTCCTCAAGTTGCACTTTTTCTTTTGTTTTGTTTTGTTAAAAAGAAATCACTAGTGGGGAATTATGTGGTATAATAAGTTTACGTATACGTTTGTGATGACTTAAAAATTTCTATATAATAATTTTTCTCTTATTTCTACTTTTAAATATCGGTTTAAAGAATCTGCTTTTGTGCACATGCGAGCACTTATTTATCGTTATTTGCTTGGACGTGATATTAAAATTGGTCAAGTATTAGAAAAATGCTGGAATATAGACACTTCTAGATCGTCTCGTCTTTTGAAGCTGATCATATATATGTATGTGCACTTTAGGGTATTTCTTAGACACGTGTAAAGTCACTCGTACTTCTTATGATGATTAAGTGTTTCACTTACTTTTTTTTGCGATCCTTGCACATGAAATCAAACACTTTAAGATTAACAAATTGCAACGCAAGCCTTATGCCTTATATATACATATATGTACGTCTTTCCTGGAATACTACATTACTTAAATATCTCATGCATACAGTACTGAATGGATTAACACACTTCGAGTGTATTAAACATTGCCAATTGACACGAACATTTATCATTAATGTGATCTTTTGTATGTTTTGTGCTCTCCTTTTCTTTCTATGCTCTGAAATACATATTACTGTTATATTTAGATTTTCTAAAGTTTACGAGTGCTGCACCTGAATCGTTGCGTTGGGCTGTCTTGGTTATAAAATGCGAGCGCATTTAAGCGGAAGCTGTTCCATCATCAGTGGTACTGCTTGATAACTACTTATTTGGTAATGAATGCATCTTTAAAAGAAATCCTTTCTATGGGATGTAGGGACAACACAATATGTGTTAACAAAAGACAAGTAGTAGTATAGTGAGCTAGGCAAGCCCGATCATTTAGTACCCTTCATACTATAGCTTGTTTTGTTATATGTGTAAACGCGAGTCATTGTCCTATAAAAAGTTATCTCTTGAAAATATTCATAAAGATGAAGGTTCTAAAAGTGGTCCAATCCGGTTCAAAAGTAGAACATTCAATATTTAGATTAAGTACAAGTTATTTACAAATTTTTATAAACAAATTTAAAGAATTTCGAATTTTTGCATAAATGAGACATGATATAGTCACAGGAAAACCTTCTATCATTGAGAAGACATAAGAGGAGGGAGAGCCATCTAAGAAAGACTTTACAGTTCCTTTAAGTGGAACTATTTATTTATACTTAATTGTAAAACTTTCATTTTCTTGCATCCCTTAATTAGTCGACTATTTATGAAAAATGCATAAAATTTATTAAAAGATAATGATTAAATAAAATGCAACAAAGCAAGTTAAACTCAATTAAGTTTTATAAATTTGAGTTCAAAGCTTGACTTTGATTTCGTCAAAAACTTAATTAATCTTATAATTTCATTACCACCTACAGATGATAAACTCAATTGCATTTGCAAGAGTTTATCTTAATCTGCATTTTTCTACATATACCTCTTTTATGTATGTACGTAACGCATGTCTATATAGACGAACTTATATTTACACTTACTGATGCTTAACTACATGTGTCAACAAAACTGCGTGGTTGGCTGAATTCATTTACTTTTTGCCGCCCTCTCTGCTAACTCACAGCCTCTTGCATTTTCTTTTGACAGAAAGAGAACAAATTAGTATCTCAATGTCAGGCTTAAATTCAGTACAATAATGCTTTGCAGTAAATGTGAAAAAAAAATATTGAGTTATTAAACTCTTCTTATTATCATTGAGGGTGTTTAAAATAAAAAGTTTTTTACAACTCCTTAATCACACCCACACAGTAAAACAAGTAATAGAACTAAATTTAGCTTAGGTCAAATCTTAAATACCCTCCACATCTATATGCAAAGGGTAGGCGTGGGAGGTATATTATTACCCCCTCTAATATTACGTATCAGCTTGCAAATCGAGTTTTACACTGAGTATAGTTTTTTGTAAATAAGGACGTATTTGTTATCCGATGGGATACTTATAGATGTACGTACCACAAATTTCAAGTTCATAGGTCAATTTTTGTGGTAGATATTATATTTTCGTCTATTATGGGCGTGTCTGTTATCCAACCATGCTTATTTTTGGCACATCGTTAGATAGGATAATTATAAAGATGTGTGCTAAATTTCAACTAGATAACTCAATTTTTGTGGCTGAATCAATTTTGCCCATATTAAATAGTAATCTGCGTGCAGAAACTGAAAGAGTCTGTACAAAATTTTAGTTCAATATCTCAAGCTTTACGACCGTGAGAATGACAACAACAGGCAGACACAGGGACGCTCGGGCGTACATGTCTAGATCGTCTTTGATTTATACGCTGATCAAGAATATACATATATACTTTTTAGGGTCTCTGATGACTTCTTCTAAATGTTGCAAATTGGAAATTGATAAACTTAATATACCCCTCGCCTTATGTGGAGGGTATAAAAAAGTCTTCAAATCACATAATGCAGTAAACACTGCAAAACACTTGGATGCATTGTTAATTTTTGAATGTGAAAAAATCATGCTTCAAATCGTTTCGAAACAATGACTGAAATAATTTATATCTTCTCAGCTGTCAAACTTTACACACTGCTGCTAAATTATTTGCAAAACATAAAAAAAAAATGTTAATAAATACATTCAGCAACAATTCAAGTACATTCTGGTATTTGGAACGCCACCATAAATAGAGCATTACGGTGAAGAACCGTCTAGTAAAAATGAAAATATTTTACACCACGATGGCCATAAATTGTTGCCGCAAAACATGCTTCACACACTCTTTTTAGTGTTTGCAGTTGCATTGTATTGTAGTTTTGTTTTATGTTTTTTTTTTAATCTCTCTTTTTATTTATTAGTTACGTTCCAAAACATAACAGAAACAAGTATAAACAGCTATAATTATCTTAATTTAAATCTTAAATAACATTTACCTTGATGAGATTTAAAAGGCATGGCAGATGGATAATTCTGCCCTATGCAAAGGAGACGGGATAGAAAGAAAAATTAAAGTTTTTGTAATTCTCTTAAAAAGGTAGGAGGTATATGTGATTTTCTCAAGAGGTCCAGGAGGAGACGTCGGAGACCCAAAAAAGTATATATAATCTGCATATCCTATGCACTTAGTCGACTTGGACATGTCTGTCTGTCTATCCGCTTCTCTTGATCTCGAAAATTGAGATGTTAATTCGAAACTTACAGAAATGTATTCTGCTTGATCGGTTAAATCACATCTATTTAGAAAAAATGGGCGTGGCAGGTACCTGTTTAAGCTTTTAGCCTCAACTTGCAAATAAATTATGGGCGTGTCGGTTATCCTACCACGCCTATTTTTGGCTCATCGATGAATGAAGTAATTATAAATATTTACGTGTACTAAATTTCGTTTTTAAAGCCCAACTTTTCTACCACATAGATTGTGGGAGCGGCCCTCAAACGACTTTGCCCAATTTAAATAGCCCCCTTCGCAAAAATACTAGAAATGTATGGGTAAACAAAATTTCTAATATTTCAAAATTCCGCGTCACACGAACGGACATGTCCTGATGTATACGAATTCTGATTATATATATAAAGTGTTCCTTTTAGGTGCTACAATTGGAATAACAAATTTAGTAAACCTTTAAAAAAGAGTAGGGTACAAATTCTACCGCTTAGTGAAAAGTAGTGCGTATACATTAAATGAAATTTTGTTTATTTAACAATTGTTTGCACTTTTGCTCATACACGTAATTAATCGTTTCATGAGTTTAATTAGTTTTTTGTTCTGTAATAAAAGAAAGCTTAGACTATGTGCGTTACCTACGGAGTGGTTCTAATACATTTGTATTCCATAATTGTTGTTACAATTAACAACATTTTCCCATAAAGATCCTACACACGTTTGCATTGTATTGTGTTATTAGTTTTGTAAACAATAATGCAAAATTCCAACCGTTCATTGACCCTTCGGTGATTACGTTATTTCATTGCATACGTTTTAATTAGTTCCATTACCTTTTGGCCATCATTCTATTCGTTTTTATTACGTGCTTACGGTTACCTTTAACTTTCACTTTTGTACCTACACCGCACAGCACTAGAGGGATTTTCTCTCTCATGACGCAATTCTAACGGGTGACATTATCAGCATTATTTTGTTGGTAAACATATGAAAATCTGAATGAGTCTGTTTTACAATTCTTACTGATAAACGAATGACGTGTTCAAGTAGTGTCTGGATTATATTTCTAGTGAGTACAATATTGTACAATAGAATACTTTTGGAATACATGGCTACCTTACAAAGCGTAATTTTTCTCACCCTACATGAATAAAAATTCTTTATTGTTTCTTACATATACTCGTACCTTATGTTGCATGTCTCTCAATTAGAAATATCTTGGAAAGACAAATACTGTTATGAAGTTATGATTTTGTATGGGAGAGAAGCAGTGGTTGCAAGAAGGGAGCAAGGTGAAATAATTACAGGACCTTGTAATGTTTCTATTGAACTTATATATGCATGTTAGTGGGAGGATATATGCACTGCTGGCGTGGTTTATTATAATTTATCCTTTTATGTGAAACATTGACATGCTCTGCGACATGAATATTTATTATAGCATGCACGTTTTTTGCTCTACTCAATTCTATACAAATTTTTAAATGTTTATAATTTACTGAATAATACCATTGAGAGGAGACAAGACATTCCCCCTATTTCAAATAAGAACCAATTATTATTTTAGCTCCTTAATCATGTGAACAGGTCATATGTATGTGACTCGGATTAAATATACTCATCGGCTTTGTAGATCAAAATATGCAATAATTTTAATTTTCTTAAAATTCTTTTAAAATGTGGGCATGGTTATATATATTTATGAGCACAATTCTAACATAGTTCATCGCTTACTCTTAAAACGTTACATTTGACCTTGGAAAACCCACCTCCCAATTTATTCAAAGCCTGTAGGCGTGGCAGGTACGCTCTGCTCTCCTTTCACGACAATTTAAAAATGTATTGTATGTTACCTTAGCAGTTCATTTCTGCATGAAAAAGGTCTTTTTCTAAATTGTGGGCGTGCCTATTATTTAACAAAGCCCATTTCCTTAACATCAATAATTATAATATATATAGGCAATAAATTTAAGCGATTCAATCTAGAAACAAAGAGTTTTATTTTTATTACAACACAAAAAAACATAGAGACCTACATAGTTCGGCATTTTATAAAGTAAATTTATACTACGTTACAAATGTTTTAACAGCATTAATGGTCAACTCAAAAGGCTAACTGATGTAAGGTACAAAAAATGACAGTGGTCACGCGATATTATAATTACAGTACAATTTACTGCCACAACTGTAAAACCATGTACATCAATATTTACTCACAAAATTTATTCATATACAATATATTCCACAAACATGTAAATGCAGGGGGGACACAAAATATGTACAAGCTCATATAAAATATATACGATATTCATGCATGTGTAGTGTTCTAATGCAGACAATTTTAGAATGTGTACGTGCCTCACGTAAGTGCCATTGCTACCTATAATTAGACGCAGAGCAACGAACTTACCCATTTGTAGTGTTTCGATTGACATTTAATTAGAGTTCATTCCCACACAGACGTGTAATTCCGTACGCAATTTTCCCGTTCTTAAAGAATATTTTCTACGTTTTCATACATTTGTTAGAATCTAAATGCAACATGTAAAGGAGACGTTTAATTATTGTGTGGCTGAGCGATTAAATCTTAGCCAATTACTCGAATTTTTTGCGAGGGTAAAAGAGCACAGAGAGAGGGTCTGACATTGTTAGATCGATTAGCAGGTTGATCACAAAAATATATAAAGTTTGTAGAGTCTTATTATACTCACGCCAGGTAATGTCTAGGAAAATAAAAGTTTTGCTTTGGAGCAGCACATTGTCGACCACTGGTTTAGGATAACAAATAAGAAAATCTAACCAACAAAAATATCATTTCCACAGATTTAATCCTAACAAACAATTTCTGGTTTCTTTTATGTTAGATCCATTATAAAACAACACCTACGTAAGAGTGTGTTGAGTGTACAGTGTTGAGTAGTACAGGGTGTTATTTATGTTTTAAAAATACAAAACGGCATTATTCATTTCGATGTGCCTGCATGTACCAACACACAAACCCAACCACACACCAACCAAAAATCTGGCTCCACCAATTCCTAAATACACACACACATACACAAGCGTTATCATTCGCATTTCTTCTGTTATTCGCCATAAAGTAAACCTCAAATATTCATTGTGTGCAGTCGTAAATATCAACGTAAATAAACGCACATACATCGGCATGCAAAAGATCTTCAACTTCCTACTGTCATTAAATGTCGTTTTTCTTTTCGTAAACACACATGCAACCAAACACATGAAGGCAAAAAGTTGGAATCTTTTGATTAACGCACCTCACGTTCAGTAAATAATTCAGGTTTTCCTATATGTTGTTGTAGTCATGATTGTACGTAATAATAAGAGTGTGCTTGCACTTTATGGGATAACTACCAAATATGGGTGAGCCTACGCCTTTTATTTTAGGTTCACGTTTTTTCTTTTTTAAATCAGTTCCTTTGGTTTTTTTGATCATACACATATAGCAACAGTATGATTAATTTTGACTCAACTTTTATAAACACTTTTATTGCGTCAGATCTTGACGCTGATATTAACTATTTTCGTATAATTCTTTCGTAGAGTGGCAAACTGAGGCAAACTTGTGTTCAGTGGGAAGTTTTTTAGGAATTTTTTTATAAAAATTTTTGGGCGAACTTTTTAGAATCTCTCCAAAATACAAAATATGGGCGTGGTAGATACGCCCTTACGATATGAATGTCATACGTATCAATTTCCAAGTTTAATTATTTCTATGCATATTATGAGCCTGACTCTCTACCGATATTGACCAATGTGAGAGCTGACAGGAGACAGCTCCACGACTAGAAGCGCTTATATTTTGATGCTGATGATCTATGTAGGTATATATTTGGTAGGGCTCTATCTAGCCCTTTGGTGTTGCAAGGGGAACATCAAACTTAATATACACCCAACACTACAGTGGTTAATATAATGGCACGCAAACAGTTAATATTCTCAAGTTGTTAAGAAAAAATTTTTAATTTTTTAAAAAAAAACCTCAACGTGGACAATTATTTATTATTGATTGATACTACGAAAAATTATCATCAGCACTACTGGGCGATTCCATTCCACCAGAGTAGGGCACATAATTCATTCTGAAGTGAAGCTCATCAGAAAAGGTGCACAGTTGATAATTTTCCCCTCATTTTTGTATATTATTTGTTTAACTGTACAGTGAACCACATGGTATAAATCATGGTTCGATTAAAGTGAGCCTATGTCCGAAGGGTAAAAGTTAGGTGCGACATATAAGCCTTATACTTACTGTAGGGTATTATTTGGGACTTTCACTTCTTTTTATACTCCGCCACGCAACCCACCAAAGTTAGAAGTGTCGTATGAATTTAGCAAAATATAAAAATGTCAACCCACCCCTAAAAAGCTACAATTTTAATACATACATACAAAGACATATAAAATCAATAAACTTCCGTTTAATATTATATTATATTTTAAATATTCCATTTCAATAGATGCAAGCCATAGAACTTCTTTGTTTCTCCACTAACAAGATACCAATCAATCTCTGGAGCTGTATTACAAATTTTGCTATGGAATTTTTCCTTAGTTAAACTAAAACTTTGATTACATTAAAACGGCGTCGACTGTACTGTTCTACGTTGTTTGAATATTTAAACTTAGGGCGTTGTTATGGCGTAATTACTTAAATCATACATATATGAGGCATTCGCCAAACTATTAAAATATACAAAAATGAACGGATACATTTTTTAACCTAACCAACAGTATAGTATAATGATTAATAAATGGAATGAAAATCAATTGTTATATAATTTTTATGTTAACAAGGCCAGGCAAGTTGATAATAGTTTATGTATACATGTATACACATAAGTGCAAGTATTGATTATATATTCATATAAATATTTTAGTTTATAATGAATTTTGATTATTAGCATTAGAAAAACCACTTGATTGGTTCAACAAAATACAACCAGTTTTTGTGGATGATTATGATAAAAACTGAGTACAAGACAAACTTCATTGATTGTGAGAATTATGCTTTTCATTATGCCGTTTTAGTTTCATTTTAATTTTAATTTCATTATTCAAAGGAGACTTTGTTCAAGCTTCATTCAAGGAGTGGCTTTCCGCCATTTAGAGGATTTTTTTCTATAAATAGTTAACTTTCAATTTTGAGTAATGCATCCCATCATATTAGCTAGCACAATGACACTTAGAGCATTGTATCACCATAACCGATGTGTATGCTTATGAATTATTAATAGAACTATTCAAAAGGGATGCTTTAGACTTTCAATAGGATTTACGAGCTGGTACGAAATCTTTGGCATTATTTACTCATTTTTCATTAAAAACAAGTGAAAATGTTATAGCCGGTCAAGCCCGACCATTTAGTACTCTATACCACTTAGCTCCCTAAATTATGCTACAATTACTTACTTACTAAGACCTTATATAAAGAGGCGTTCTAAAAATGGTCCAATCCGGCCCATTTTCAAAAGGGTTTCTCTTTGACCCAATACATGTCTTTGTACCAAATTTCATTGAAATATCTCAAAAAATGCTACCTATAGCTGGCACACAAATTTACATGGACGTACAGACGAATAGGCGTACATGATTAAATTGATTCAGATTGATCGTATTCTTAAGAGTTACAAGTGGTGTATGGTATAATGATCGAAATAAAAATGATTTATATTAAAATTTCTCAACTCAAATATATTGAGTCCATCCATCCAAAGCAGATGGGATCGCATAACTATTGCTTTTACATTCGAAATTGTACAGATTTGTTAGAATTTACAACAATAATATCAAATAATAGACTTTTTTTTCGAAAATTCGCGTACTTTCAGTTACAACAATGTCCCCCTCAGTGAGCGTTACGAACGTGTGCTTGAAGAAATTGATGAAAAAGCATTCTTTCTTTGAGCAATGCCGGCCACTTGAGTGTTGTAAGAATTGTTTATTCAAAATATTAATAATCTCATTGACATAATTTAATAACTATACAAAAGAGGCGAGATAACAGAAGATGGTAATGGTAATGGCAGTGCTAAAATGGGTGGTCAGAAGAGAATAGAAATTTTGTATAATTTCAAAATAAAACTAATAAAAAAGCTACACTTAGGCTTTGGCCAAATCCTGTTTGTCCGCCACATTTATAAGCAAATGAAGGTGAGGCATGTATGCAATCCAACCAACGATGCATTGGTATAAATATTTATACTAAATTTTAAATTTGTATTTTATTAAATGTGGAAAATGAATTATTTAAAATTAAAATAAAAATTAAAGTCAAAGGATTCATTAAATTTTTCCTACCATTATAAATGCCTCGGAAATTGTATAATTTTTTATAGAGAAAAAGACAAAGATTGAATGTCTTATAAATGTCAAATGAAGTGACGGTTTGGAGCATTAACTGAGTACATACAAGTGTTGACTTCTTCACCATCATCATCATCATCATCATCTTTCAAGAACAGTAAAACACATTCATTTGCTATTTACTCCTTTTACAACAAAACAAAAGCCACCTTTGTTGACAGCACCATACTTGCTGATTATTGGGTGTGAATATTTGTTGTGGCGTCCAAGCGGCGCCGTCTTTAGTTGCAATTTTATAGTTATGTGCGTATGCATAAATGGGAATATCCCCTTAGTATGCACTTTGTTCTGCAATTTCTATACAATCGAATACCAAACAGTCTTCTTCGCTAACATTTCTTTGCGTAATTTAACATATCATCTGAACATAATTTTATGTGTTTCATGTGTGTGTTACTTTTTTTTATTTAATACTTAATAAGTAAATTGTGTACTCTTTTTATCTGTAACGGTATATGAGTTTTTTCTTTATGGCCTAACTACAAAAATGTTCATTCATGCTTAGATAGCAAACGTCAATGACTCATTAAAATTTTCGGCAAGAACACAAACGCAATATACTTGCATTCACAAAAACTGTGCAACAATTATTTTAGTTAGCATTTTTGTGCTATAATTGTTAAATAGTGGAAAATATGCCATAAAATTTATGCAATGGGATGTCACTTACTTTTTTTTATAAGCACTCCATTTCGTACCATCCCGAAAGGCAGGATGTCTTCAATTTCAACAAAGTGCAAAACTTTTCTTAAACGTAGTTTATTTCAAACAAACTCCACCCAAAATAAACAACAAAAATGTTTCCTTTTTATATTCAAACAACAATCACAACAATACGAACAATTTAAGCACATTTGAAAATTCATGGAACCAGCTCCAGCTCAGTGGCAAGTTGAATAAATTTTATAAGAATGTTTGAAACACTATCAATAAGGTAAAAACAACTATTCGAACAAGAATATTATCATGTAGGTTGAATATCAAGCACATATGTGTGTACACAAAAGAAATATTTATATTATTTTATTTGTTCGAGCCCCTACCAAATGTTCCAAATGATAGCATGACCTACAAGTTAGTACTGATCTGAATATATTTGCCTACAATATGTTTAAAAATTGTTTATGCATTATATATATGTATATACCTACAATTGCTTTACTATTATTTCATTTTCATATGCATATTTGCCTAGTCCTCTAATGGTGATTCATTACTCCTAAAAATTGTTTCTTTGCAAAAAACAAATACATGAAGCAATGGATTAATGGTTGAGAACCAAAAAATTAAATTACACGTGTTTGATAAATGAATGAAAATGACTGGAGGGAGGTTTTTAAGTATTTTAACTTCCAAAAATATTATACAACTCCTTCTTGAATAATACACATATTCATACTTAATTGTGTAATAGTTCAGGTAGAAGAAAAATTACTATTGACAACACATATATACATGAACATGAATAATTTAGTTTTAAAACAAAATAATAAAAAAAAAACACTTTACAAAGAGAATAACCACCTATAAAAAGAGAACTGAAGGAGAACAAAGAACAAAAGGACTCCAAGACACCATCCCTCATGTACAATCAAAATGGTGATCGACAAAAATGCTGATTGATATTTTAGTTATATGGAAATAATTAATAAAATTGTTCACTTACTTGCTAGATGGTTTGTTGTTGTCATTGCCTTCGAAGCTCGTCATTTCGTTTATAATTTTTATTAAGTTTGAGATTTATATAGGAAAAGGTTCTTTCGTTAATATTAACGTTTGCACGGTTATATATTCGTAAACTACTGTTTATGCGTTTTTACCACGTTTAATATTCACTTTACTGTAGTGAAGGCGTATTATAATATAATAATTTTAATATCTTTTACACAGTTACTTAATGAGTAAAGTAACAAAAGCTGAAAAAACTCGGCGAGAACAGAACACAAATCAATTGACTTTTAATACACACAAAAAATCAGACAATGGAGAAAACACAACTGACCACGAAAGATGATTGCGAATTAATGCCGTTTTTTAAATTCATTTATACCGCTCTAATAAGAGGATTCTACAACGATTACTCGATTACTTAGAGCAGCTAGAACATAACGCTCAGAGTTGTAAAATAAACGATAACAATAATAACCAGTTTGAAAATTATTAAAAAATAGCATTTGTAACTATTGTAAAATTGAGGATTTAATTATTCTTTCCTTTCCTATTATTTTTTTACAATAATTTTTGGATTATTACATTAACTTAATAAAAAGCAATATTCCAGAAAAGTAAATTTGCAACTACAAAATAAGTTGCAATGCGTCTCTGTATGGCCACCATTTTGCTTATTGTAAAGTAATAACCCATTATTACCCACCAGTAACTCAATACCAAAAAAGCAATAAAATTTATAATGTTTAATAGATTGTGTTGTGTGTGTATATTACAATATGTTATTTTTATTTCAAAGGTGTATAAAATGTCTAATAAAGTTAAATATTATGTTTAAATAAAAAAAGCAAAAAAAAACTACTTTTTGAAAAAGTACAGTATTTGTTGTGATTGTAGTACACCGTTTAATCATTGGTGTTGGTGTATGTAGCCATTTTTTTTACAAAACATAACAAAATAATATCAAGTGAGTTCAGATGTACAAAGACGCGCAATTGTAACATTTGTGTCCAACTTCTCTGGAAATTTTTATGTAAAAAATGGACGAGGCTTTATATTCGGCAACCTATGTTGATAATTACATTGATTCAGTAGAAAATTTGCCGGACGACGTACAACGATATTTGTCAAGAATTCGAGATATCGATGTACAGTATCGAAGTAAGTTTAAGTAAAAATGTTAAATTGTGTGCGCAGAATTTTATAAATTCATTGATTCTTATGAACTAGACTTGTTGCGTGAAGTGGATCATTATTATGACTTGTGGAGATCTTCACAAAGTTGCGGTGATGGTAATTCTGGGAGGCGGGCTCGTTCCGTTACTCGTATGCAACAGAAACTAATACAAGCTCAAGAGTTGGGTGATGAAAAAATGAAAATTGTCAATCAATTGCAAGAATTAATTGATCACAAAACTCGTCAGTTGGATGCGGATCAAAAGAATTTGGATATTAAAGAAGACAAGGAAGATTCAGTGCAAACAGAAGCGTGTGGAGTTACACCACCACAAAAACAAGCGCGCATCCAGAGTCCGTCTCGCGGTGATAACCCAATTATTGCATCGGGTACTGGTGTTGTGAGTAGTAATGGAGGTAAGCCAACTGAAATTGTCATACAAGTAATGTCAATTCATATATTGAAGTAACCTTTAGTTTATGGTGCTGGTGTAACGAATTCTATCTATTTGGGTTCTGCAGGCACAAATGTGGCTGGTAATTCAACACCGAACTCGGAACGTTCGGGTACTAACTCTGGTACACCAATAGGTATCTCCAATGGCAATGGACTAAATATAAGCGGTGTTATAGAAAATCAACGTACCAATAAACGTTCGCGACGTCGAAACGATGCCATTGCTAATGCAGAATTATGCGGCAATGAATCGAATTCTGCCAATGAAGGGGGTAATAACAGTGACCGAAATTCTGCACAAAAGTCCTCAAATGTCAGTGCTGGACAAAAGAAAAACTCTACGCAAAACCAAACAAGCAGTGCGGGTGTGGTTAGCACGTTGGGGGGCGGTGGAGCAGCCGGTAGTAGTACAAGTGGCAGTAATGCGGGCAATAATAACAGTGGTAAAAAGAAGAAGCGAAAGGCTCGCGGTGGGCAATCAACACAAGTCAATGCGCGAGAAGAGACACCCCCACCCGATCCTATTGATCCCGATGAGCCCACTTACTGCATATGTAATCAGGTAAATTTAAATTAATTTCATTTATATAACGTATGTACATCACTGATTCGTTACTATTTCTGTTGCAGATTTCTTACGGTGAAATGATTCTATGCGATAATGATTTATGTCCCATTGAATGGTTCCACTTTTCATGCGTATCGTTGGTGTTAAAACCGAAAGGTAAATGGTATTGTCCCAATTGTCGTGGTGATCGGCCCAATGTTATGAAGCCGAAAGCTCAATTTCTGAAGGAGCTTGTACGGTATAATAAGGAGAAAGAGGAGAAAACATAAAGTTTGCAAATGTGCGTAATAACACCGCCCAATCCTTACAACGCATCCGCAAAGTTACGCTAACTTCAAACGGGAACACATTCAGTTCATCATTCAGTAGTCCAATTCTCTCATTCGATAGTAAAGTAAAAACTTGTGTAAATATTAATTATAGTATATTTGAATACCCACCACATCTTCGGAAAGTAAAATAAGGCTACTATTTTATTTTATTTTAAATTTCATTACATTTTTCCTTTTCATATTTTTCATATAAGATACTGAGTTTGTTATTCCGAGAGCGTACAGCTCGATTAACATTAATCGGTATGTCCGTGTGTCTCAAAAATACGTCTAAAATCAGTCAACTTGTAAACGAAATTACACATTTATTCAAAACGCTTACTTAACTTTTAAAACAATCGGCAAAATTACTAATTTTTTCAATTCTCAGTATAAATTTTACTTAAGAATTGAGCTATCGAATGCGGGAGTTTGGCCTAAACTATTTGAATTTTATCTTTTACATCGAACTCTTTTCAATTCCTTATTAATTTTTAATGCGCAACACAATGTAAATTTTGAATTATAGCGTAATTTTTCTTTCCTAAAGTACGGTGGTTATTTAGTTATAGCACTTTCTATAAACCCTTGAATTAATTGTCTCTCACTTAACTGAACTACATAGCCACATACATATTTTTATCGTTGTTGCATTCACATCCTATTCCCCATGTAACATTTTGTAAAAAAATTGTCATGCAACCGTCACAATGTTAAAGAACAAATTATTTATTTGTGACCCAATTGTATATTGATGGTAATATAATTTTTAAACAAATATACATATATACATATATATTTTTGTTGTTTTATTTCGTTAAAGGCGTTAAAATGCAATTTTAGAGCATTATCTGGTGTAACATTAATTCCCTCTGTTCAATTGATTAAATTGACTTTAAATGAACTAGATGCTTAAATAGTACACATCTCTAATCTTTTTCACAGAACGACTAGAATTATTCTTCAAAAATAGAACTCTGTTGTCAAGCAAAATCAATAAATTTTCTTTAAATAAATTAAATACTTCCAAGAAATAATTCATAATAATTGTGCAAATAAACATCTTACAAAAGATTTGCAATTTTGATCAATATGTCCCAAGTTGATCAGGTAAAAAGAATGCTGTACAGCACCTTCAATGTTCGATTTTTCATATTCGAGTAGCGTTTGTGTTAACCTTTTATTATAATATTTTTACAACAGAAACGAGCCTTTAATAAATTGAAGCATGATTTGGAGCCAATGCGTAATGTTATTGTACGTATGGATAGTGTATTAACCTGGGAAAGGAATTACTATCCGGCAATTATATGCAGCAGTATAACCTTATTTTACCTCATTTTATGGTGGTTGGATATGTCCATAGTGACTATGTTATCACTGTGCGGCTTAATTGGACTATTATTCGATTTCCTATATCCATCAATTACACGATTATTATGCAATACGGATGATTGGACTGGCAAGCAGGAGGAATCGTTTGAAGTTGTGGTGGAACAATTGTTCACCTTAAAAGTACAGTTGACTGCTTGGTATGAATATTTGTTTACCAACAAAGAGCCCAAATCTACTATGGTTAGTGCAGTTTGTTTTACAATTGATTTTGGTTTTTTTTTTAATAAACAATAATTTTAGTTCGTTATCATAATGGGTAGCGCGTTGTTAATTATGGCTTGGATTGGTGCAATCATAAATAATTATTTCCTGATGTATGTCTTAACTATGGGGCTCGCCTTATACCCTGGCATGCAGGACAAAGGTGTCCTTAAGCAATTTAAAACAAAAATATGTTGTCTCCTAAATATTAATTGTCAAAAAAAACCACAAGAGATACCAAAGAAAGACGAATAAATAGGTGGGACGGGTAGAAAGGAAACTAAGAAAAAAAAACTAAAGTTTATTGCAACGTTATACACGAACAATGCTGCTCATGGAGAGGGGACGTTTTAAAAAAGTAAATGCTTAAATGAAAAATTACAAATAGCGACCAAAGCATTATTATTGTATTCCTTTTTTCTCAATTCATAAACTCATACAATCAACCTATTATCACATCATTTGCCATATCTGTCGCCATCATATGTGAATTAAAAATAAACTTTGAACTGATCGTTCAATCTCAAACATATTACATACACATACATACAAAAAACATGATCTATGGAAATTTTATCTAAGAATTTACGTCTCATAAATTTCAACTTGGAAACAAACAAGAAAATGTATTACATGTTAATATATTTATTAGCTGTGGTTAAGTCAGTCATAGAATTTAAGACTTTACTAACATTACATAAAAATATTTTGAATTTACAAATTACGACTACGTAAACGATTCTCAATGCATGTATGAATACCCAAATAAAATAATACCAATAAAAATAAAAATTTGTTGATTGAAACTTTTAACTCCTTCTAGAGGACCGAGAGCGCTCACGTTGCTTTTTACTTTTCTTGCTTTTTTTATGTTTCCTTCTATACGTTTCATCTTCAGAGGACTCTGAAAACTCCTCGGTTGACCGTGTGTCTTCCTTTTGTCTTCCTTTGCTTTTTTGATATTGTTGCATTTTGCTTTTATCCGTTTTCCCATGTCGTCGCTGCTTATACTCTACATCGGAATCACTTTCGGAACCTAAAGGTTTTTTGCGATAGGAAGACTTCATTTCTTTGTCTCGATCCGATTTTTTACATTCCTTTCCATTCGAATGCTTTAATTTATAATCATCACTTTCAAATTTACTTGAAAGCCTTTCCTGTCTATATTTGTAATCATCCCTATCGGAGGATAAAGAACTTTTTTCAATGACATTCTTTTCTGAATCTCGCTTTTCGTATTTGCCAATTACTTTGTATACCTTGGAGTTGTTATCTTCTTGCTTGATTTTCACATCAATAAACTTTTGCTCTGCTATCCCATCACAATTTTTTTCTTTTACAGTTTTCTCATTGCGTTTATATGCTTCATACTTAGCATTGTCTGTAATCAAATATAATCGTGTTGTTAAGTTTTTGTTGTGTAAGCAAATACTTGATACTTACTTATGCATTTGCTGTATTGAGCGTATTCCCTGGCAGTAACTGGATTACATAGAAAGTCGTCAAAGGACTCTTTATTGTTACCCAGAGCCATCTTTACGATGACGCGTCCTGCATAAGTATCAAAATCCTGTATTTGGCCATAGCAATCTTTAAATTTACCTCCTATTATTCGAACGAAGGCATTGCGTTTGATTTCTAGTACTTCATTAGGCTCGGGTGGTACTAATAGAGGTTTAGGCTTCAAGACTTTATCTGCACCCAGGCCCATACCTCTGGGTCGTATATTAACGATTGTGTTGTCTTTGGCACTACTATTTATATTTTCAGGTGGGGGATCTACCCATCCCATTCCCCTTAGCATGGCTTTACCAAATTCTGTAACAGGTATACGTTCATAGTCATCTAGGGTGGATTCTTGAGCACCATCCAAAGGTAAGTCATCAGCCTTTACTATGGGCAATACTAAGTTGGAAAATGGCGCATCAGTTTTTTCCTTGGTCGCTTCTAGAATTTCCCGTGCTGCCCTTTCCTCTAAACTTTCTATTTTTTGTTTATCGCTTTCACGTATGGGTACCTTCTCAGCTCTGCAATTTACTTCAATTTTAGGATCTTCTTCATCCAACAAAACAGCTCTTCTTTTCATTAAGCTGGCTAAAGCTGTGGAAGTTCTATGAATCTCTTTTAGCGGGATAATCAAAGCAGTTTGTTTCGGTTTGTCTCTGAATAGTACAATAAAAATTAATTTTAAAAGTATTTCCTAATATTGATATTGAACAAATCCACTTACTGCAATAATTTAATTTCATGGCCTTCCAAACATTTAATGAATTCTTTGGCAGCTGACTTTGGCGGTTCTTTTTTTACCACTAACGGAGCCTTCTTTTGTAATTTATTAAAACCAAAACTTACTTTTTTGTCGTCCATTTTATAACAATATTTATAAAAATATTGTAAAACTTACACAACGTTTACTTTCTGTAATGAATACTAATATTTGTTGTTCGTATTTTCGTCTCTATGAGTGTTTTAGAGCCACAACTACAGGGACGTACAATGCAAATGCACGTCTCTGTAATTGTTTCATAACAGTTTTGCCATATTTAGCGAATAAAAAAAATTGTATAATGCTCTGAAGCAGCCGCTCCAATACGTTTCATCATGTTGGTTATAATTCTGCTTCAATTTGATGCAATTTATTGGTAATAACATAATCAATGCTTCGGCTGCCTTTTTCATAAATTTTTAATTACAAAATAATATATTTTGTTTCTAATCATTACGCTGAATAAAATGCAATACGTTTTATATTATCGTGTACAAAAAATAAACATTTAGACATTATGTGGTTTTTCGAGTTTTACATAAAACTTGTCTATGCTACGCTATGTTATGTGTTCGTAATCTAGAATTTTCTAATACAGCAACACATACTTGCCTAATTAAATAAACGAAATATCTAAAACAAGACGGTTTGTTTAGTAAATTTTTAGAGATATAGAAAATTGTGCTTAACGTTTATGAACACGGAACAGAAAAATCTGTCAGTAAACATTTTTATATTATATAGACATATAAACACACTTTGAATATTATTATTATTATTATTATTATTATAGGAATCCAGCTGTTTTAGATGGACAGCAGCAACTAGTATACTCTCCTATCGAACCCGATTGTAATATTATGGGTGCTCCTTTGCCACATTTTATGCCAACGCCTGCACCAAACTGGAGTATGGACTCGATGCCTTGGAAAATGAAAGCTTCTGAACATAATGATGGTGTCATGCAATTTTCAGGCCATATACCACATAATGAATATGAGTTGCAGCGACCACCATTGCATCAGAAACGAAAATCTGAAATCATTATACCGGAAATGTAAGAATACATCTTACAATTATTGCGTATTTTTTCTAACAAGTATTCTATTCGATGTTTCTGTAGACCTACGAAACAATTCATATCAGAAGAAAAAATTACGGCCCATTTTAATGGCCTTCACATATCCAGCGATTATATACAGCACGCAGCTGCCCAAGAAACGAATACTCCAATTACAAATACGGGCAAATGTTTCACAAATCTCACTTATGCAGACTATAAAGTTACCGCCAAGGAATTAGAGGAAAAGCTCAGAAGGGCCAAACGCATTACATTATGCGATGAATTGAAACAAATACAAGATCAGTATAGAAGGACATCTTATATACCAGATGCTTTATTAAATCGCAATGAAGGTCCGTGTACAGCATTGGTATTGTGGCAGCCACCTCCAGTACTTCGTTTACTCGAGGATGCTCCGACCGGTCAAAAGAACGTTTTAAATGAGCAAATAAAATCGACTGATGTGGAAATTAACGATGACAATGATAATAATAATCCTATAGATGATATGCTGGATAATAATAATGCTTACAATGTAGATTTTAATTATGCTAAAGTGGACAAAATGGATGAAGATTTATAGTTTTGGTTTCGTTACGATTTTAAGATGAACATTAACATTGCAGTGAAATATTTTTTATAAGATGAGTAATTTTATATGTTCTAATATTAATTTTATGTATTGTGTGTGTGTTCGTAAAACAGTGTCAATATTGACTGAAAATATGCACTAAAATAGGAAGAAAGTAATAAAAAATAAATGTCTCTTTTTTTAATTACTAACGCAATTAAACAATCTTTTAATGGATCTAGGGTTAATTGATCTCTTTAACGCTTTAGAACTTGTAAACAAAATTTAAGATGTGCATTTTTGTTCCTTCATTTAGGTTCCGATTTGCTTTTTTCATTCTGATAAGTACTATCACGTAATAGCATTACATAGATATTGCGTTTCGTTGAATATTCTCGAATCGTCAAATTCACTTTGATTCTCACAAACATAACCTCACCTAGTTTTTTGCATTTCTCATTCTGAAAATATCAACGCAAAAGTTTACACGAGTTTTTTTTGTTACTCATTTTGATAAAAGATTTTATAAAATTTATTAAAAATGTTTGGTGGACCTCAACCCATATTGGTTTTAAGTAAATTCTTCAACAATTCAGTAATGTGTACATAATTTTTATATGGAAATATTTTATTTTAGGCCAAAATACAAAGCGCGACTCGGGCCGCAAAGTTCAGTTAGACAATATTAATGCCGGAAAGGTACTTTGTGTGTATATGTGCCTAATAAATGATTCACTATGTGCCATCTGCTTAATTTTTAGGCCGTTGCTGACGTAATACGTACATGTTTGGGACCACAGGCCATGTTGAAAATGTTAATGGATCCAATGGGCGGTATAGTTATGACAAACGACGGCAATGCCATATTACGCGAGATAACTGTTCAGCATCCGGCTGCAAAGAGTATGATTGAAATTGCCAGAACTCAGGATGAAGAAGTGGGTGACGGTACCACTTCTGTTATCGTATTGGCTGGTGAAATGTTGGCAGCTGCCGAACAATTCCTTCATGAACAAATGCATCCTACTGTAATTATACGTGCTTACCGGGAGGCTTTAGAGGATATCATCAAGCACTTGCAAAATGATTTGAGTGTTCCGCTGGAGTTGGCAAACAAGGAAAAAATGGCCGAAGTGGTAAAGGCATGTGTGGGTACCAAATTTATTGGTAAATGGTCAGATTTGGCTGTGAAGATTGCTCTCGAAGCAGTTCAAATGGTGACCTTAAATGAAAATGGTCGCTTGGAAGTGGACATCAAGCGGTGAGTAAGCTAAGTTTTTCAATTCTTTATTCATTTATTTACAAGTATAAGATTTTTTTTATTTTTTACAATTCCAGCTATGCCAAGGTGGAAAAAATACCCGGTGGCTCGATTGAAGAATCGTGTGTATTGAAGGGTGTAATGCTTAATAAGGATGTGACGCATCCTAAAATGCGCCGCTTCATTGAAAATCCTCGCATTGTACTGTTGGATTGTCCATTGGAGTATAAAAAGGGTGAAAGTCAGACTAGTGTGGAAATTATTGGGGAACAAGACTTTACTCGCATGCTTCAAATTGAGGAGGAGTTTGTACAGCGCATCTGTGCTGATGTTATTGCTCTCAAACCTGATGTGGTGTTCACTGAAAAAGGAGTATCAGATCTGGCTCAACATTACTTATTAAAGGCTGGCATCACGGCCATTCGTCGTGTACGCAAAAGCGACAATTTGCGTATAGCTCGAGCCTGTGGAGCCACAATTGTTAATCGTACGGAAGAGCTAAGTGAGGGAGATGTGGGCACCGGTGCTGGTCTGTTTGAGATTAAAAAAATCGGCGATGAATATTTTACATTCGTTACCGATTGCAAAGACGCCAAGGCATGCACTATACTATTGCGGGGCGCATCAAAAGACATTCTAAACGAGACGGAACGCAACTTACAGGATGCTCTGCATGTAGCCAGAAATTTGATATTAGAACCTCGCATTGTGGCGGGTGGTGGTGCCATAGAGATGGCTGTCTCACAGTTACTTAGGCGCAAACAGTTGAAGGGACCCTATACAGCTGTGGCCGAGGCCCTGGAAATTATACCGCGCACATTGGCCCAGAATTGCGGTGCCAACACCATACGTACACTTACTGCCCTGAGGGCCAAACATGCCTCGCACTCTGGCGACGGGGTGTGTGCATGGGGCATTGATGGTGAGACCGGTGATATAGTTGATATGAATGTTAAAGGTATTTGGGAGCCGATGGCTGTAAAAATGCAAACATATAAAACTGCCGTGGAGACGGCCATACTTTTGTTGCGCATTGATGATATAGTTTCGGGAATGAAGAAGAAGGACAAGGAGGCTGCTGCACCGGCTGTCAAGTCCGGCCAAAATGAGGAATAATACTTTACTTAATCCCTACATATGTTTTTCTTATTTAAATCATTTCTACTAAACAACATCCATCGCAGCACGCATTTACTGAATTACGCTGTATTCATGTTTTTCATTTCAATTGGTATCCATGCTCCTACTCACCCATGTATGCTTTGAACAAAAATAAATATGCTTGTAATACATGATTTACTTACAAACTTTATTAAACAAACATGTATCCATTAATCTTAACACCTCTAAGCCTATGGATGTAAAGTGTGGCTGCAGGTATCGAGCAAAAAGTTCCAGGCAATTGCTTCTTTCCGAATCGGGCATGTAGTGCTTTAGCCAATCATAGAGGGGAGGTTTGTGAGAGTGTATGATGCTGGGTACACTTAATATAAAATCAATTCCTCTCAGCTCGTCAAAGTCTTTTTGATCTCTGTCTTTGTGACACGTTATGTATAATATTTCGTATGGTTGTTTAAAACCTTCCGCTTTTAGAGGAGCAATGAGATCTCCCTTCGTATTCAGCTTAAACCATCTGAGTGTGTGCACTAGTTGCAAATTCCAAGTTGACAGTATATTGTTAAGGAGTGCTTGTTGATGTTGCTTAGAGTTAGTACACCATAAGGCTACTATGGTATTAGAGTGCATTAGTTGGGTAATGGGCATGGCTTTTATTTCCTCAATATCGAGCATTTTATAAGCCAGAGAACGTTTGGCCCTTTTCAGGCGTTGTATGTATTTATTGTGCCACGGCATATCCATAGCAATTAAATCGTACCGGTTTAAAGCTGCAACAAGTTCGGGCAAACATTTAATATCATAATTGAAGAAACACGTTAGGGGAGGTATTAAAAACTCCTGATCGCCAAATGTTACGATCTGGAATAGCTCCAAATTATTGCAACTTTTAAATTGAGGAAATTCACAATGCTCTTCCCAGACGCATGTTTTATTATTCAAGTTTTGGTAACAATTTAAAAATTTTTTTTGTATGTCTAGTAAAAAGGGCTTCAACTGTTGACACAACTCTGCTTCAGCATCAGTGGTTTTAGATTTTTTCCGTTTTCTCTTCGCTTTTACAAGGTTTTCATGCTGTGTAGTGCTAGTTTCCAACTTACTTTGAACAATTTTTATGTCTTTTGCTTAAAAATTAAATAAATCATTTTTTAGGGTGTAATAATGATCGCTTTGCTGAGTATATATTCGGTACATTTCTGTAATTATTTGTTGATGATTAATATATAAACAAATCTTATTATTAAAAACTGTTGTTAGATATTTAAATTGTTTTTTGATTTAAATGCTAGAGAATACAATGTTTGAATGCATTATAGCAACAATGGAATGAAAACTATATGTAGTAGAACTTTAAACTCTTATATGTCCCGTACCTTTGAATGGATCAGAAATGCAGTATATTTCAAATTTTCTATTTATTCTCAGTATGTAAATGGCTTGGTATAGTAACACTGCATTGCAGTTTGTTACATCTTGGATTTGTTATCTTAACGTCGGCAAACTAGTAGGGAAAGAGTTAACAAGCGATACCTTTACTAGTTATATAGCTATCTGTTTTACTCTTATTTAGTTAACCGGCACTTGAAAATGCTTGTGAAAAGTATGGTGGAAATTATTTAATAGATAGTATCTGTCCAATTAAATGAAATTAAATTTTATTTTAAAAGTGGAGCTTCATTCAATTCAGTTTAATAGTATAAATTTTAAATAGAGAATATGTAAGTTTAAACAAAATAATAAAGAAAAAGTTTAAGAAAGTGAATAAAATTTTTTCAATATGAACGCGCATTTTAGGGCTCGTGGTTCGCCATCAATGGAGGCAGTAGATAAAACTAAAGAACCAAAAGACAGTAAGGAGGGTATAAAGAGTTCAAACAAAGTGAGCTCATCCTCGAACTCGATCCGTGGCAGGGAACGAGATCGCAGGCGTCGCGGTTCTGCTTCATCAAGCAGTGACTCGAGTGATAGGTGAGTTGATACTAAAATCAAATTCAAACATATTATTTATAAATTACTTAAACAGTTCTTCGGATAGTAGTTCGTCGCGCAGTAGTTCCAGCTCCAGTTCTTCGAGTTCCTCTGGTTCATCTTCGACGGACTCGTCATCTTCCCGAAAGAGTGGATCACAGTCACGTAGTCCACCACCTAAAAGGCGCGAACGCTCACGCAGTCCTCCGAAACGTAGAGATAGATCACCGATTAAGCAAAGAGAACGTAGTCACTCTCGTTCACGCAGTCCCCAAATTAAGAATCGCAATAGGACCAGGTCGCGCTCTCGTAGTCCTCCACCAAAGCGTCGAGATCGTTCCCGTAGTTTGGATGGCAAATCTCTTCGTGAACGTAGTCGTTCTCGCAGCCCTGGAGCTAGAGGTCGGGAACGGTCATCAACACCCAAACCTACTCGTGTACACATCGGTCGCTTAACGCGGAATATTAACAGAGAACATATCGCAGAAATATTTAGCTGCTTTGGCGAGGTGAAAAATGTGGAGTTTCCAACAGACAGATTTCACCCTAGTTTCGGGCGGGGTATTGCATACGTGGAATACGCAACTCACGAGGAATGTGAAATGGCTATTAAGCAAATGGATGGTGGGCAAATTGATGGTCAAGAAATAAGCGTTTCAGCTGTACTAACTCCAAGAATACGTCCCGTCTTGAGACGTCCGTCTCCGATTAATCGAAGACTTGATCGATGGCGTTCACCGCCGCGTTTTAATCGATTCAATCGTAATCGTCGTTCGCCAATGCGTGGTCGTGGTCATTCTCCACGGAGGCGTTCCCGTTCTCCAATTCGTAGGCGCAGACGTAGCAACAGTTCAGATAGTTCTCACTAAACAATGAATTGCACAATTTTTAAAAATTTTTACGATTACGATTTCCGCATTTCCACGAAGAACTCATTTATGCTTTGATTGAAAAGTTTTTTATTCATTAAATGTGAAGGACAGGAGTGGCTCATCAATTATTGAAATCTTTTATTTGCGTATTAATGTAATTTTTCGACACAATATTGTGAAAACAATTATCCCCGGTGTTAAATCCAATATCTGGTCACAGGGGCAATTGGCGTGAACAATTATACAACTAATTATCTTTTTACACGATAGATACGTTCCCAAAAAAACTCGTGTAAATGGAAAAATAGTGGATTGGTTCCAGATCTAAAAAAATTTGAAAATCGTGTTAAAACAATTGGTGCAAAAAGAGAATTCGGTGTATATGTGTAACGATGCAAAGAGCGGTTTTATCATTTGTCAAATAAATCACTTTCTAATGGATGAATGTACATTTTTCATTATTAAGGGGACATCCCTGCGGATGATTATCGTAAAAGAAACATCTACGTTTCTTAATAGTTTGCAGCTGTGCCGTTGATTTTAAAATAACTTCTGGTTTACGAATCTTTATAAAATCTGAATCAAATGCGAAAATTTCATGTTTATTACGCAATAACGTTTTTAATCCTCCGCATTCTGATTTTATGATTCGCAAATCTTCTTTATCAAGCAATTGTGCCAAGTTTCTTAATGTTAAATGTCTTCCAACGTACCACGATTCATTTGATGGAGATTCCTGTGAAGAGTTAAGCAATAAAAAGAATATTTTCTTAACAAGAGCATCCATCAGAGTTCGATCAATTTGTGTGCAATTTCTGATCAATTCTTGTTTTGCTCTTAATTGTATCGCACCATCACGCATTTTATTGGGAAGCATATCTTGCTCCTTGCTTACAAATTGCTCAATTTCCATAGTTTTCATTGGAAATTCGTGTGAAATATAATTGCGTTTAATGCCTATAAAAGCAATCCTTTTAGTGCTTGGTATCTTTAGGCGATCTTTGAGAGTCACAAACCCACACATATTCGAGATATTTTCCACATAATTACAAAAATCATTGTACACTGAAATGGAAGAATTTCTGCGTTGAAATTTCACTCCAGAAAATTCATAGGCACAGCAGGGCAACAAGAAATAGGAAGTTTTATAATGTAAGGTGGCAGCTAATACCGGTAACCAGGGTGACAGTTCATCCGAATGATTACCTATAAGCCAGTTAACATTGTTGGGCAATTTAAAATTAATAGGCTGCACTGCCTGTTCGTACAGATTTTTGGTCACGCGTTCAGGATATTTGGACCATAGTTTACGCTTTCTCAAGTCATAACCATAACCTTCGTAGCCTTCTTCGTTAAGTATAAATACTAGGAGACCGTTGCCGCAACCCAGATCGGCAAAAACAATTGGAGAAATTTCTGTAAAGTCACCTTCCCATAGAGTTATTAAATACGCGGCTATTGCTAAATCTTCATAAATATATTTTAAAGGATCTGTCGATTCCTTAGCTTCTTGCCATAACTGTATGAAGAAAATGACATTAGTGTTCCTGTAATTTAATTAATCAAACTTGTTTATGTCTCGTCTTTTTACCTCTAAAGCAATTTTACTGTATTTACGTTTCAACAACTTATACAATTCACCATATTTTTCTACGTTGATTAGGTTTAAAGAGCTTTTTAATTTAGGTACAATATTATCATTAACACTGGAACACCATTTCAGAAATTTTGGCATGAATACGAATTCTAACCATTTGTTTGTTTTATTCTTATCAATGCGCTCAGTAACGGCTGCAACTTTTAATTGCTGTCCTTCCAATTGTATCAAGATATCATCCAAATGATTACAATTGAATTTTAAAGTATAAGAAGTATTTAAAAAATCTAAAGAGAGAGAATGTATGTACATATTATAGAAACTTGGATGTAATTATCGCGTATTTTACTAAAGAATTACCTATAAATGCGGTCGCTTCTATGATATTATCATCCCTTTTGTTTAACAGTTTAAAATAAACCACAAAAAGTTTCGATTTAGGCACAATTTGGTTATATTTCATCAGGTACATTTGCAGTTGACTGCATGTGTATTCTTCGCTTTGGTCTTCCTTTATAGCATCTAAGTGAACTTGACAGTGGTTCACAGTTTTGGTAATTCCTACCACTTTCTGAATAATGCAAGCAAATATATTCCGATTGAGAGCATGATAATTTGTTAATAATATTGCGATTCCATTCCAGAATTGATCTTCCATTAAAGAAGTCATATTTTCTAATTTCACAACAGTTATAAGAAACAGTAGCGTTCATATAAATAGTTACTTCTACGTAAGTATATTGCATTAAACTACGAATATTTATCTCTTCAAAATACATGGGGTGTGCATTTTTGACCATAAATAATATATTAAGATATTTTTTTAATATTATGATACCAACTTAAAATTATTGATTGCATTTTTATTCAAAGTGTTTCATTAATTGAGCATCAACAAGGGGAAGTTTTATGTGAACAACACTGTAAATAATGATTGCCAACCCTAAAGCAGATAAACTGGTTCTTTGAGTAAAACAGGCTGGTATCCCTGTTAAAAAAAATGGTTTTTTTAATGTATATAAGGTGTGTTATATCGTTTGCAACACGCTAACAATAATTTTTTATTTCAGTATATAGAAAATTTATTTCTATTAGACTCAAGAAATATTTGAATTAGAGGTATTTAGTCAGCAGCACCAAATCGACTTGTTTATAATATAAATATTAACACACTTTGCCAACGCCACCACGGCTGACACAATTAAACATTTTACTTGACAATGTGTGCTTTATATATATTTATTTAGTTGAGTTTAGCTCTGCTAGCGACTACATATTAATTTTAAACATTTCTAATTCATTTATCCTATCAGCCAAATAATAAATTTTCTATGAATGATACAAATTTGCAAAAATATGTGATAAAAAATTCTTAAAAACATTACGTTTCTTTTTTCTCCTTTGCATCAAACATTCCACTCAAGTGGCCAAAAAATGGGTAACCAAAATTCGTCTTAAACTTAGCGCATTTTGTTTTTCTTTATCGCACAACTTATATAATTATTTTACTGTTTTGTGGAACTAAATTGTTTAGTGAAACGTTTTCGTGCAAACTTTTGAAACCTTTTCAAATTTTTTAAGAATTTCTACAATCTTCCACTATGTCTTTTATGCAACAGGTTCCCAAAGTTTCTCAACATATATTGCGCTTGTCTCTAATTCAGCAGCCATCTAAGGTAAACCTACTCGCTATACTCTAAATATATAATAAAGTGTATGTCTTTGAATGTTTAGAAAATCTCACAAACGTCAGCTCTGTTATGCCGCATACACACCGACGATCCAATATCTAGTCACACATCGACATTTCCAGGGGCTAAAGCCCCTTTTGTTAATCAACTTAGTTTCACTATGCCTTCGGACGTGTCCGCAATACCCATTTATCGAGTGTTAGATCGTAATGGCAATATTCTAGATGCCACTCAAGATCCAAATCTGAGTAAAGAAACTGTTTCGAAAATGTTTCGTGATATGGTTATGCTGAACACTATGGATAAAATATTATACGAGTCTCAGCGTCAGGGCCGTATTTCATTTTATATGACGAATTTCGGTGAGGAAGCCAGTCATATTGGCAGTGCGGCCGCACTCGAGCTGAGAGATGTGGTTTATGGTCAATATCGAGAGACGGGAGTATTGGTGTGGCGCGGTTTTACAATTGAAGAATTTTTAGATCAGTGCTATGGAAACGTTGGTGATATTGGCCGGGGTAAGCAGATGCCGGTACATTACGGTTCGAAGAAATTGAATTTCATCACCATATCTAGTCCGTTGGGTGAGTAATCTGCCAATCTGCCGAAGATATTAAATTGCTTTGGCTAACTTTGACTTTACTTTACTTCATTTATTATTTATAAAAGCCACGCAAATGCCGCAAGCTGTAGGTGCTGCGTACGCTTTAAAACTGCGCCCTAATAATGATACTTGCGTTGTTTGCTACTATGGGGAGGGTGCCGCTTCCGAGGGTGATGCTCATGCGGCCTTCAATTTTGCCGCCACTTTAGACTGTCCGGTTATACTCTTCTGGTGGGTACGAGTATCTTTGTTTGAGGGTCGCGTTGGAGATGTAATTTTATATGTATTGCAGTCGTAATAATGGTTTTGCTATATCCACTCCCGCTAAAGAACAATATGCCGGTGACGCTATAGCAGGTAGAGGTCCAGGTTATGGGATTGCTACCATACGCGTTGATGGGACTGATGTGTTCGCTGTTTACAATGCAATGAAAATGTCTCGTGAATACGCGCTGGCCAACAACAAGCCGGTTGTTTTAGAGGCTATGGCTTACCGGTATGTAGAAAATCAATGAATAAAAATTTTTACAAATAAATTTTCGTAAAAATACAGCGTTGGTCATCACTCCACATCAGATGATTCCACCGCTTACCGCTCGGCAGCAGAAATTGAAGTTTGGAATTCCGTCGAGCATCCCATATCAAAATTTAAACATTATATGGTGAAAAAGGGTTGGTTTAGTGAAGATGAAGAGAATGCTTTTGTTAAAGATGTAAGGAAGCGGGTGTTGAAACAAATTTCCATATCGGAAAAGAAGCCGAAACCCAACTGGAAGGAAATGTTTCATGATGTGTACGCTGAAATCCCACCACATTTGCAGGATCAAATGAATGAGCTGGAGCAGCACATAAAAACTCATGCTGACAATTATCCCCTTAAGGAGTTTAAACTTTAAAAAAGATTTAGGTTCTTAATCAATTATTGTTGTTGTATGTATAACTTATTTCATTATGAATCTCCGAAAATGTGTAAGCAGGTCTAATTACTTTACCTTTGCATATGCATTTATTAGTCAAATAAGTTTAAAGTAGAAAATTATACATAATCGGGTTCTTCCAAAAAATTATTGCAAAGGACGCATAATCTATATTTCATATTGTATTCAAATTTTTCAACTTGTTGACCACACTTGTATACGCGAGTGCAATACATACTCTGTAAATTATTAAATAAAAGTTATTAGTTGGGATTTATACACATGTTTTTAATTTAAATCATCGCACATGTCCATCATAAACGCTGTGAAGTAAAATAAACTTAAAATATACATTTCTTAATACAATATATGTGTTGTTTTATTTACAATGACCATTACATTGCTGATAGTAATGCACGCACTCACACATTTTCTTGGATTCTCTTTAATTGGTGCGTAATTGGTAGTCGCCGTTTTGGGTTATATAACGAACCCAAGGTAGAGCTTGATAGCCACTTTTCTCTATAATTTTCAAATATCGTACTTGTATGCCAGATGTGGTAAAGTAGGGTATTTCAAAGTGCACTTGTATCGGCGGTTTGCCCTCGTTGCTGTCCTCACTCTTAACGCTGGGTAAGCCGAAATGTGCGCGCATCAAGTATTCCTTACCCCCCGGAAACGATTTTATAGTCCACAAGACAGCATTTTGTTCCGGTGCGTATTTACAGCTACCTATTGTGGTCTTGAATTTAGGTGAATCTGCATCAGCCGGCACTGGAATGATAATTTCAACATTGTTAGCGGTGGAGCGCCGCTTAAATTGCGATTTCGCCTTGATCATATATTCAACACGGGAATGTTCGTGTCGTTCAATAACAGATTCGATCCAAATTAGGGGTTTCACCTGAAATTTACCAAAATTTTGTACACAATTTGTACGATTACTTCCTGTATAAATATAAATTATTTGCTTTGCTTACGTGGGTATTTAAACGATATGACATGAGTTCAAATTCACCGTCTGGTGGTATAAAAGAAATTGTGCGATCATTCTCGAAACGTGATAAGCGCACGCACTGATGGAATTTAACATCTTCCAACTCGACAGATTTGGACTTTCCGCGTCCAGTACTCTCGAACAGTACTTTATCATTTAGGCCTAAACGTAACTCCGGCATACCGGACAGATACACACGCATTTTAATTGCACCCACTATTTCACTGCGCAGCACATTACCATTGGCATTTGCCAATAAATTCACCGACTCAATAACATCCAAAAACACTTCATTCTTGCGATATTTAATACCCTCAGATCGCCAAGATACTGCATTGGTTACGGCCAACGGTATACGTGGTTGAATTTCTAGTTTATGCCCTTCCTGTGTTATATATTCCTGGAGGATTTTGGAATCTGTTGTCTGCGGGTAACCGAAATCAATTAGTTCATCCAAAAGCTCATAGATTATAATAAAATTATCTCGTATCGATTCTTCCTCCAATTCCTTAAAATATTCAATAAACACTTGAGCTATTTTATGTAAAAACACAAACACTAATGCAATGTTGACGTTCTTGTTACGCGGTGTCGTCGACACAATGTACAAGTTGTTGGTTTTGATATATGCAAAAGTACAATCGGCCGTTTGCAAAATTGGTGTTATAAGGCCTTCTTCTTCCTTCTCCATTAGCAAGGGCATAAACTTATCAATGACAGCCATATCCATGTTATCTCCACGATAATTACGTGATATTAAAACCTTTCCTTTAACATCCAACACATAAATGGCCGAGGAAGACATTTTTGAAGAATGTGTTGTTTACCACAGAAATGAGCGCCCTAGATATGGAAAATGTTGATACGTTTATTATTGTTCAAGCACTGCCGCACGACGAATGAAAACTTGAAGTAAATGCGTACAAATTATGAACAAATTGAATATTTTAAAGTTAAATTAATCTCCCACCTCAATAAAATCGTGATGTTTTTATTATTTTTTTAACAAGAAAAATGATACATCTTTACAGTAGAGTTGCCAAATGCTCAAATATAAACAACTCTTCATGATTAATGAATGTATGGTAGCCGAATTCCTAAAAAATTTTGTTTATTAGGACAAAGTTAACGGTATATCAGTACTTCTTCGTGCCTGCCATGTTTATAAAAATAAAATTAGAAATTCAAGACACTAACAGTGCTGCCGACTTAAAAGTATTGTACTTGATTTTAATACCATTAGATATAAGTTAATAACACATTTATATAATTAGAAGTTAAAACTATTTGAAATTGGCGATTGGGAAACTGTTCTAACCTTAAAAAAGACACTCGAGAGTCACTTTAAAGCACCAGTCGAGCGGCAAGATATTCGATCTATTCATAAAAAGATTCAAAACCATCTCACTCTAAAAGAAATTTGTGACTTGAATGGAACAATATTTCTTTATTATATTTATGACGAAAAATTAATTAGAGAACAATTTGTAGCTTTTCTGCAAATATTCAACGAGGACAGTTGGAGGAAACAACTTAAATTTGTAGATGACTTCCAAAATCAGAGCGAGAAGAATTGTGAAAATGCATCATTATTATTAAGCGAATCCGGTCCAAATCAACCCACCATCAGTACTTTTGAGGATTTCGAATATTCTAAAAAACCTACCAAGCATAAAGTACTGCCTTTTTATACGAAAAGGTTTCTTTATAGAATTGCATTATGGAAAGTAATTAAGATACTTTACACTTATAGGTTCTTGGAGCAAAAACATTTAAGAAGGCAATTTCGCCTCTTTATTGAATATTCCTGCTATGATAATTTCACTCAAAATATGGAAGATAGTAAATCTTCAATAGAACTTACACAAAGTCATCTTAATATGAACAACATAAACAACACTTTTCCAGTAAATATTGATCAAATATCATCGCATGCCGCCCTTAATATCAATCCGGAATTACGTCAATATGTGGTCATCATCACAGGCAAAGAGAATGATCTTTGCCACACAGACACTGAACATTTGTTAATGTGGTTTTTTGGACAATTCCGGATGTATGACAAATTAAACCAATTACAATTTCTTAAATGCCCACCTATTGAATTGTATGAAGGTAAAATATGGATTGCTTGCCAAAATCAACTAACATACGAATGGATCGTATCGAAAATAGAGCAAGCCGTCCTACCTCTTCAAGTTGTGGCATTCCATGACCGTACAAGCACATGTAAAGTGGTAATACCTACATTTACAAAATCTCAAAACCTCTTAGAAGTATTCGATATGCTGGAAAAACAAAATATAAATTTAATCACATTGAAGTGGATTGTAAGGGAACGCAAAGAACTATCAACGGAAGATGAAATGGATAAGGAGCGAATAGTATGTAAACTTTGCTTAAATGAAATTTTAATTATTGATATGGACAAAAGTAGCACAGATTATTTAATGAATGTGGAACGTAAACTGAAATATTGTTTCTGGGAAATAGTATTTGAATTTTTCTAACATTATGCGAATGTACATAAGTATGTGTATTGAATGAATAAATGTATGAATAGCTCTTCTCTTGCTATAATACACTCTACGCTTATTCGTCATTTGATATACATACCATAATAACGAAATAAATATTCGGAATATTCGGTATGAGTAGTAAAATTTATTTGCAAAACATTTGTGAATAGTCATAGATTGTCTGTTGGATAGTGAACGGATTAAGGGAGCATATGAGTAAGAGAATTAAAATTTTTTTTTTTTTATCATAATACTACAAATTCAACAGGTAAAACAGTTATATCTAGCTTAAGTTAATTATTTAATACTCACCTTAGGGCATTAAAATATATAAAATATATAACGCATAGATGTGATGTGTACTAAACTAGTCATTTCGAGAGAGCCTACAAAGTTAATAAAAAATTTAATCAGCATCAACGGTATTGTCCGCGCGTGTCTGTATTGAAATACAAAACTTCACAACAAGTGAGACATTTAGCATATACTCTTTAGTAGGGCAGAGCGTTTTATTTAATACTTTATTAAGGTTAATTTACACAAAAAAAAAAAAACATACATATATTGAGTGCCTTTGATTTCTTCCAGCAAAATGGGTGATGATTTGTTTATTAGCTCTAGCCAAACTCCTCATTGGTTAGATATTTCTTATATTGAAAGTGTTATGGAAAATTTTACCAACAATACGTTGAACGAAATTAAATCGTATCGAATAAACCCAGCTACCTCTAAAGGGGAAAACTATTTTGGTGTGTTGTATCAACTCTCTGTGCACTATATTGATCATGCAATTGGAACTGAAGGCGCGCAAGAGATATCCTTTATAGTGAAGACTAAGTTGGAAAATGATATCATGTTGCAGATGGAAGATGTTTTGAATGTGTTTCAACGTGAAAAACAATATTACACCGTAATCAATTTAGAATTTGGAAAACTGTTACGCAGCATTAAAGATGACACTTTTTTAGCACCAAGGTAGTTTACGAGTACATATGATTTGAATAGTCGTAAGCGAAAAATTTCTCTACTTAATTTGTTAAAGACTTATTTATGTTGACGAAAATTCAATTGTAATGGAAAATTTAAAATTACGTAACTATGGAATGCATGATGTCAAAGAAGGATTTAATTTCAAACAATGTCACATAGTTGTGCAAAAATTAGCCAAATTTCATGCACTGAGTATGGTATTGTATAATAAGGTAGGTGACCATCACAAGAAATATACTACTAATATTTATCACCCTTGTACTTATGTATTATAATGTATTATAAAGGATACGGAAATGTTTCGTTACCATATGCCGGGCAATATAACTGAAAAGCCCACGTCAATACATTGTTTGTACAAAAATGCTGCTAAAAGCTGTGTCGAGTATTGTAGGGACAATGAAAAATTGAAAATTTTTACACCAAAGTTGGTAGTATTTGCCGATAACATTCTAAAGAATATAGTAAATGTCTACACACGGAGTTCAAGTGATCGATTTCATGTTTTGAATCATGGAGACTTATGGGTAAACAATATAATGTTTTCCGATCAGCAAGAACAAGAGGATGTTCTATTTGTAAGTTGTACTAATTTTGGAATATATGGTCATAAGGAATACCCCAAATGTTATGTAGGTCATAATTATATTTTTGTGTATTTTATTTTTTACATAAAAGGTGGATTTTCAAGAGTCTTATTACGGTTCACCGGGTATTGATTGGAATTGTTTTATATTCTCTTCATGGCAACCGGAAGTGTTTATTAATCATTTTGAAGAGCTTGTGAAAAGTTATCATGTTACGTTGAGTAATTCATTGAATAAATTGAACTATTCTCAACCTACTCCTACATTAGATGACGTGAAAAGAGAAATTCTTAATAAGGGCATGCATGGTAAGAATAAGAATATTTTTTTTTATTTTGCTACATGTTACATTTTCTTTAGGTCTAGTGATGGCTACTTGTGCACTACCCTTATATATAAGCGAATACGCTCACGAAATTGATCTTGAAAAAATGATTTCCGATTCAGTTGAGTCAGTTTCTAATAGACGTTTGATATACAATAATGCCAAGCTTGGCCAAAGACTTGAGGTATACCTAAAATATTTTGTGGACAATAATATTTTATAAAGATGTACATAAAATAATAAAATATAACTATAATATAAAACATAATTTTACATATATAATATATGAATATATAAAAGATTCAATTCAGAGTTTCTTTAATTATATGAATATTTATTTTTATAGAATATAACATTCGTAACATATCTGTTTATTATATTTTAAAATAATTCTTTACCACATCAACTGTTACTAATTTTTTTTAAGTACACGAAATTTAATAAATAATAAAATAATTAATGTCACGCGATTGTTGATTTCTTCTTAAATTTCCTTTCACTAAATGTTGCCACAAATTGACATTTAATTAAATGTTGCCACCTATCCAACAAGTGGTATTATTTGAAGTTTAGCTATTATTTCTACCCACGTTTTATGTGTTCTAAAAATCAGCTGTTAATAGAACACTGTCTCTGTTTCATTTAGATTTTGTCAGAATTTCTTTGTTAAACGTCTTTTTACAAAGTGCTTTGTAGTACGTAGAGGTAAAAGTCGTGTTTAATATTCATTTAGTTATGTAATGAATACATGAAAATATAAATAATTTATTAATCCTTCCAATCGAAATAGAATTTTATTAAACATAAACGGCTGTGGAAGTAATCAATTTATAAGTATATACACATACATATTATTGCATATTAAAGTATACGCAATTATGTAAATTAATTCATATATTAAATAAATATAAGTGATTGTGAGATAAATATAAATAAATAAAAAATGTTGACTCATTGAATAGTAAACGATTTTTGAGCATTTCCGTAACTACTAATTATTTTTGAAGGCAAGTGTAGTGAAGAGAACGAAACGCAAAATATAAGGGCGCGCCGGACAATATAATATTTTTACTTAAAAAGTTTTAATTTGATTTTTGAAGATGATATTTTATAAAAAATTTTAAACGAATTAAAAATATATATAATAACGTCCGAAAATAGCACTAATCAATAATTGCAAAGTAATATAAATCTAAAATTTCCTTATAAATATACATTATGTAGAGCTAGCCGGACATATGAGCTATGTCCTCGGTCCCCGTCAACTCAACAAAAAAAAAAAAGAAAAAACATGTATACTAGTATACATTGTTTTACTTAGCATTATTTTGTAAAAGCTAAAAAAGGCTCTTTGTGTGTTTTCATATTTCATTCCCTTTAAAACATATAACAAATAAAGAATGTTTTGTTTAAAAAAGTGTTAGAGGTGTAAAGAATGCAAAGAAAATATGCCTCATGCAACACCAAGGTTAGGGTATATATCGCTTTGTTGCAAAGCGGTTGCCGTAGTTTCAGTGATGGATTTCCAAGATTTTGTTGTGTAAGCCAAATTAGGCTTTTTACTTGTTTAGATTCCTTTGTAATCATTCACTTGTTTAACTTAATTTTTTGCTTATAAAAAGTAATAGTTCGTTTATGGAAAATTAATATAAATTCAATAAAACCAAACTGGTAGTTAGACTTTTATTAATAACTGTTCTTACTAGTATAGTTAAGTGCACATAATCAAACAGTAATTTTGTAATTTTATAAATATTCGTAGTCGTTTAAATATTTTCACCACTTCGGTTGTGTACACTCGTTGCTCAAGTATACTTTATTTGGTGTGCTAAACGCAGTTGTATAAATTGTTATACACCACACAGTGGTTTTGCTTTCTTCAGAGTGTACGCGTTTCCCGGGTGATGGAATTACGACTATATGCAAAATATTGTGTAAACGTTTTTTGTTTTAGAACAAAATAAAAACCTGTCTAATTGAAGCACAACAAATGTTATCATACATAATAAAAATAATGATTACTCATGAAAAAATACGGCAACCAATCTCATATATCAAAATTTAACTTGAAATTTAATTGTGTGACAACAATGTAAATCTTCGGTGCATTTAAATTACTATGTAAAAGTGATATTATGTAAATTAATAGATTACAAATGGTTAAAAAAAAAAAAGCATTGTCATTTATTGCAAAATTTTCTTGTTTTCTTGCCATTTGCAGAAATTCTCTAGATAAGAAAAATCTATATTATATATGAATGGGTGAAGTGAACTGACATATAAAGCAAAACAAAAAAAAAAAAAGAAAAAGAAAAACGTCCTAGTAGAGACCACTTCTTCAACATTACCAATTAACCAAGATGTACAACTAAGGTGAATACTTTTTATATTTTTGTAAGATTGTTAAGGTGATTAAAAAGTGTTGTAATTCTGTCCACACATGAGTATAAATATATTTAGCCACATACACATTCAGAAGAGCGTTTATAGCGAATGCCTTTATTTGTCCGTACGTCCGTTAAAGATGACATTTTAGCAACAGTAAAGTTGAATTATCGCTGTAACTCATTTACAACTCCAAAAAACCAATTTGTATTCCATGAAAAAATTTTACTATATAAATAAACACTGTAACATACATACATTCATTCTCTTTGTTATAAGCCTTGTTGTTGTATTGTTTGGCGTATGGCTCAACTTCTCATACCTTCGCACATCTTAACCAAATATATAAAATGAAAGTGAAGCCATCATAATGTGATACAATCGCATAACATAGCACCAACAGAAACAGAAACAGCAACAAAGAAGGTCCCTTTGATTATAATACCAGTTACGCCAGCATAAGTCCTTTGTGCACACCAAAGATAAACTAAATAAAACCCCAAGGCATGAAAATTTAACATGAGGGAATATATTACATACATAGAGAGTATATTTTGAAATGCACTGCTATACACATACTATGTACTCGTATGTGTTGTAGCTTCCATCTTTGAGTTTTGTTTTCTACAATTACACAATATTATGCGTGTATGCGAATTTGTGTGTGTTTGTGTAATGATTTAATGACTATTTTCAGTCAACATTTGTCTCGAACGGCCTAACCTGCATGTGTTAGGCTGCGTGCTATCAAAAGTCGTTACAATATCAATGAACATGTCTTACTCGTACATATATAAATACTTTGGTGTATGGTGTGTAATTGTTTTAAGAAAATTAAAAAAAAATTAAATTAAATTGTAGGCGTGTCTGCTATTCAACCGCTCCATTGATGATGATGGCATAACTATAAATACTTGTACTTCAAGTTTATAGGTCAACTTTTGTGGCAGATATATAGTTTTTTGTAGACGTGGTTCTTGATCGATTGTGTCCTATTTTTATAACGATCTGCGTGGAAAAACTAAAAGTCTCTGTACAAAATTTTAGCTCAATATCTCCAAATTTACAACCGTGAGAATGCCAGCAACAGACGGGCACGCAGACAGAGGGACATACACGTCTAATGACTCAGTTTATGATGATAATTAATAATATTTATACTGTTGGGTCTCTGACGCTTCCTTCAAACGAAAGAACAAATTTAGTATGCCCTCATCACTAAGACGGAGGGTATAAAAATATCTTTAAATTATTCCCTCAAAACTAGACATTTCAAATTTGGCACGCCCATTTCTGTGATGGTGATTGATTACGCCCTTGCAAAATTGTCATATATGTGTTGTTAATACAATTAATATAAAGATTATACACCAATCATTTTGGCTGCTAGCTGTTATTTTTCAATTGACGGACGTATGGACGAAATTCGTACCGCAAACGTACTGCGGAGGTTCGTAATATCATTTAACATTCTACCTTTAATTAAATATACCTACGTGCTATATGTTTATGTGTATGCTTATGAAAGTTATGTGCTCGTTAAGTTGGCACGAAAATGAAAGTAAGCAAGTAATACAAACGCATGCTATGTCGATAAGTTAAACTGGTAACGTCGATGATGATGGTGCATAAGGATGTGATAGTTGGCAAAGTAAATAAGTATGAAAGTTTAAACAAAACAAAATAATTATGCCAACTGCCAACTACCAGCCACCAGCTACTTTAGGCAAATTCGGAATTACTGCCATAATATCTGGAGTTTGCTTAGTATGCTCTTAGCATACCAGCAAAGTAATGTTGTAACAAACAATACTTTTAAATGTTTTTCTTTTAAAATAATCCCGTTTTCGCATGTGTGTACATGTTTAGATTATTGTGTTATATGCCGACGCCTGCTGGTGAACGAACTGCTAATGGCTACATCACTCACTCTTCTTACAGAGAGTTTTTATCTGCACACATACACACAGGCGCACATAATCAATATGCATTGTACACACACATGTATTTATATTAACTCTACAACTTTTGCTTTTCTTCCTGCAAGTTGGCAATCAACTAAAATATATGCATGCATGTGTTGTTGTTGTATATACATATAAACAGGCCGGCTTTATGTTGTATATTGTTCTCACGCAAGTGCGCCCATATTACTTGAATGGCAATATCAACGTTTCCTTTACTACGGGTGCATATATATATATACATATATATAATGCATGTATGTGTGCATATATACGTTGGTATATTTATTTACAAATGTAAAATGTGTGATGTTGTTTCCCCACTCTAATCAATTTACTCTTTATATAATTCCACTGGGTATTACTTCACCAACAGTGTGCGGACATTTTTATATGTTTTGTTTTCTTTCATATGTTTTGTAAGCGGATAAGAGTATGTGTTCATATATGTGTACTACGTGTTGTGTTTTTTTTTTTTGTGTTATTCATATCAAACCTGTTTATCAGCAACAAAAACGATAGTAATGGCATCACCTTATATATAATTGTAGTCGTCGGCGTCGATGTCGTCGCAAGTATATAATATATAAACGTTGACGTCAAAGCTAACGTAAGTAACTTTCTGTGCAATGGACGAAACTGAACGGCTTCCTTTGGCTGAGGTGGCTACATACAAACACAGAACCATATTGTATAAGAGCCGTCCAAACCAACACCGTTTATTTCTCTCTGTCACAGTCAATAAGTTTATGGCACGACAGCTGTTATTACTTTTAATTGCTTTGCTTTATTTTCAGGTATTAAATATTTGTATATTTTCTTGATTTGCTTTATGTTTGATACACACGTACGTACGTATATGTAACCCCACAATATTATTTTGTACAATATTGAATAGTCTGCGATTTTGACCTGAAAACATTTAAGACGCTATGCTTTGGTTATTTATCGGCAACAACATGTAAATACAATCAATTTGAAGTGGTTTAGAGGAAATTCACATTCAAAATAAACTGAAATTGAGTACAAAATATGCAATAATATCGAATCTTGATATATGCCGTTTGCAACATGCCGCATGCACACCAAAGACCTCACACAATGGCACTTATACTCTGTGAGGTAAGCTGTGATGCTGATGCTGTCCCCTTCTCTCTCTACATATTGTTCAATCTCTTTTTCCCAAGTGTTGAGGGGGGGGGGGGGGGGGGGGTTAAAGAAAACAATTCTGTGCTGTTTATATAAACAATTTCATAAATCTTGTTAAATATTTTCATAACAATACATTTTGGATTTAGTCCAATATGTGTTATTGTTAGTGCCAAACATTGCTTGTAATGTTTCGATTTTATTTTTGATCACATTAAAATAAATATGGAGACGGTTACAATCCGTATAAATTGTTAGAGTACAAGATGTATCGTATACGAGTATACTCGATTTTAAAACTTTTCAATTTTTATTACCGTAAGCTGTTCATATACGTTCATAGAAACTAATCAAGAAACATTTGTTAACGAATACTTTTCTCACACTTTATTGTTATTTCATGTTAGTTTTTTATGAATAATAATTTTTTATTTTAATAATTTCCTCTCCGGTGTTTTCAAGTATTTAAAATTTTGTTTGTTGATCTTTGATTAATTGTACTCTGCCCATAAGGTGAGGTGAGGTATAATATATATTCTTGGTCAGCATCAAAATCAGAATCGATGTAGTCCGTCTGTGTGTTTCTGTGTCTCTCTAATAGTGTTTGTATCGTAATACATCAGCTTGCAAGTCTAGTTTTACGTTGAATATGGTTTTTTGTGGGTGTTATATGACCATGCCCATTTTTGGTTTATCAATGGATGAGATAATTATGAACGCACACCAAATTTCAAATTCCTAAATCAACTTTTGTGGCAGATATATAGATTTTCGTCGATTGGGGGCGTGTCTGTTAACTGATCACGCCCTTTTTAGGCACATCGATGAAAAAAATATTTATATATATACGTACTAAAATTCAGGTAAATATTTGATAGCAGATAAATAGATTTTTGTTGATTGTGGGCGTGGATCTTAACTGATTTTGCCCATTTTAAATAGCGATTTACTTTCAAAAACTAAAAAAGTGTCAGAGACCCTAGTATATATTTCTAGGATATAGTATATATGTATGTATATTCTTATAGGATTTAGATTTAGACAGAAAACAGAGACGCCCACAATTTCCAAAAACATCATACTCGACTTGCATATAATACTATACCGTTTGTATGTAGATGTGGAGGGTATTTAAGATTTGGTCTAAATCAAATTTACTTTTCTTGTTTTCACTTGTTCTAATTTGTATGTATAACGGAATACATTTTATGCAAGTTTTTTATTTCATTGGCAAGATATGTTGGCCACTTTCCATGTTGCAAATTCGGAATGAGTTCCAGTTGTACATGTATGTTTGCAATTCTAAATTTTTCTTCTTCTTATTTTTTCATAAACATACATTAGCATCGGTTAGTACTTCACATATATGAGAAATGAAAAATGAAGAAATATATGTTCGCCCATGCATTTCATTTAAATTTAATTTAAAAATTTGCATTTAAGCAAAAACAACAAACACAGATGGATACAACTACGCTCAGATTGCAAAATTGTTAGTATATGAACACCATAAACATTTGTACTACAGACTACAGATACATTATCTGTAGGAAAAGCACTTTTAGAATACATTGAAAATAATTTCAATGTAAAACGTATATGTAAGGCAGACAGACCCACAGACAGCCAACATATCAGTTTTATGTTGGCAAACTTTAACTATGAAAATCGTATGTATGCGCGCAAAGTTGTAAATTCGTTTGGTTGCTTATGAAATCATACACAACTGTGTATGTGTTTAAGTATAGTACATATGATATATGATTATGTTTTGCATAAATAATTTATAATGTTAATCATAACAATATCGAAAATTTAATAATTTTATTTTACAACAAATATTTATTACGACATAAATAAATGAAGAAATTTTCAATGTAAATATAAAAATAAAAACTGACGGCATACAATTTGCAAAGGATGGGATCGGCATGATGCCGGAACTTATAAAACATTTCTCCTAACCTCCTAGAAAAACATTAACTTTGCCAAACTTAGCGTGCCTCTTATATATGTATATGGAGGGTATGAAAATGACAGCAACCAACTAGGCGGCTAAAGTCATGATTGTTTGTTTGCTGACTTTTTTTAAGGTCATTCTCGATTTCAAATAGCAAATTATTTACGTAAGTAGCTTGCGGTTGAAAATTTGCCATATTTACTCGCAGAGATTATAAGTATTTGAAATAAAATGAATTATTATTGTGTAGGCTTACCTGACTTTTGGTGCATTTCATTGCATAGTTTTCAAATCTTTCGCAAAAAAAAAAATTACTGTATTATTCAATCGTAGAGTAAGAATAAATTAAAGTTTCATAACCGGTTAAAGCAAGGTCGCTTACATACACACATATACACACAGAGAATTATTTATTAATGTAAATATTCTTTTAAGAATGAAGGTTTTATGCTTTTGACTCAACATGAATACCCTAGCTCGTTTTTATACAGCCGTCCTAGCTATAAATAACTTTAGGTTTTTGAGTTAAGATTTTTTTCGCCTTCTTGTCATTACTTTCTGCCTCCTTTTCGCATAACTGTTTATATATGTTGTGTACTTGTGTACGTTTATATATAAAAATTATGCCAAACATTTTTTTTTAAATTACATCTAATTCTCTTTTTACACGATAGATACGTTCCCAAAAATTCGTGCAAAAAAAATTTTGGCCAAAAGAAAGAATAGTAGATTGATTCCAGATTTAAAACTTATTTTTCGTTTTAACTCGTGTTAAATCAAATTCGTGTAAAAAAAATTCGTGCAAAAAGATAATAAAAGATACAAACTATTTTGAGGCCAAAGAATAAGAAAACAATCTTAAAAGCACTTCAATTATGAGCCGATATCTACATTCATTTGTGTAAATATCCACATAATGGAAACTAAAAGACTAGGTTGATGAACTTCTTTTATAAATGTAAACAAACAAAAAATGTTATTATTTTAGCAACTATGCCTCTTACATAATACATATCTATTCTCAATAACATCTATAACAATAACGTATATAAACGTATAAAATAAATCGTCATGTATACCCAAGTGTTGTATTATTGAAAGAAAATAAAGGATACTTTCCAATTTAGACAAGTTTCACAAACAATCAAATCCATATGAAAATAATTCCTACACATACAATTTATATATTATATAAACTGGCCTACCTTAGCTTTTTATACACTCTAGGCAACACTCGGACAGAGATCAGCAACCGCACAAAAAATATATCAGCATATAAATCTGATTGATGTTGAGCTGAAATTTTCTACTTTTGTAATATTGCTCACAGCAAGCCACGCCCGTTAACAATAAAAATCTATCAGCAACCAAATCTGAGGTTTAAAAATGTAATTTATTACACAAATTTATAATTATTCTGTCATTTTGGATAAATTGCCAAATACGGGCGGGATTAAATAATAGACACGCCTTTTTTTTTTGGCAGAATTCGTCTTTGATACTACTAAAGGGTCATATTCAGGTACTTACTCCATCCACACATCATTTTATATGTAGATGCGGAGAACATTTGAGACTGGGCCTTAGTGAAATTTTATAAGGAACTGTCCCACATCTGATTCAATAATATGCAATTCCCACTCGTTATAATTAATAACTCAAGGACCTAAACGAAGTGACCGACATATTTAGTATTCTTACATATTTGTGCTTACCTCGTAGCGATATCTATTTGCTGCAATTGCTTGAACACAGTAAATATGTTGCCAGGTCGTACTTCTTCTTCTTGAGGATATAACAACAGTGTCATAAAAACCACTTTTCATTATAATATTGAGAGTGATGTGTAACACCTGCTAAAACCGAAAGATAAGTACTCTCTACACACCTTATATTATGTATATTATGTGCGAAGGGATGCAATCGCGAGGAAGTGCAGTTTTAAACATGTATATTTTTTTTTTTTGAAGACTAAATTTTGATACTACTTTGATACAGTTTCTCTCATATATAAAATTTCAGGTTTGGTAATCAAGTTTAGTGAGGAGTAAGTCATATCGGTACGTGCTGAGCGAAGGACCAAATTTCGCCTTTAAAAGGAGTTAAGTAAAAGGCAAGCAGTATAAACTTATAGGGGTCGCGCGTTATAGAACTGCTGTTACATTGTGTCCTACACTACGATCACATCATGTTGAATCCAAATCATACGGGCACAATACGTCGGCCCTTCTCCCGGAATGGACCTCAAGCACGAAATCTTCGAAGCCGTATGCTATTCTCTCCACACAATCACCATCAACGTCACCATCATCATCAGTCGCACAGTCAATACGGTTTTCAGCACCCACCGCAAAATCATCAACAGCGTAATGGCGGCATTAATCAAAATTCCGCTGGCACTTGGTTTAAAGAGAACGGCAACAATGCCGACAATTGGAATTTGCTTGGGTAAGATGAATGTTCTCATTGTATTGATTTGTTTCTTGAATAAGGAAACGAACGTCAGTATTATAATTACAAATTAGTTTTATTTAAGGATTATTATTAAAAGAAAAATTTAGGCTGGATAGTTGAAGTACTGAAGGAAACTTCAATATATTTTTTGTAACTCAATACACCTGATCTTCCCGAAAAATATAACCAAACACATTCACCTCGCCTGCATAAGAATGTATAATGATTGTTTTCGGGACACATGTAATTCATTTATTGTGATGTTGTGGTAAAGAGGGAGGGTTTATTGGTTAACACGTAACAATCCTTAAAGAATTCATAGTTACCTCAATAATCACAAAAAACAATGAAAAAAATTGCTCTTAATTGTTGAATTAAATGAAAACCCTTTTGGTGATTTTTTTTTTTATTGGTGTACAGTTGTTTGGCCACTTCTTTTAAAGAGTCATTCACGCCCTATTCTATTGTTTAATATTAATTTTTGTTTTCTGTTAAATTTTATATAATTTTAATACTCTCCACTTTATTGATGGGGGTATACAAAGTTTGCTAGAAGGAGGCGTCAGAAATGTCTATCCTTGTGTCTGTGAATCTGTCGCTTATTAAATTTTCAGACATTGAGTTGAAATTTTGTACAGACTTTTATGGTTTCTGGGCACAGATTGCTATTTAGATTGGGCAGAATTGCTTGAGGGCAATGCCCACAATCAACAAAAATCTACCTATTAACTTTAAAAATTTATCCATGAAATCATATTCCATGGATATGCTAAAAATTGGTGGCGATGGGATAACATACGTGGGTATAATTTATGAAAAATTATACTTGGTGCAAAATTTCACGCATTATACTCGTATATACACTTGCCGATGGCGTAATTAGGTGCATGCCACGCCCACTATGGAGGTGGTGGTGATGGAGGGTATATAAGATTTGGCCCAAGCCAAAGTTTCTTCTTCTTCTTCTTTTTGCTCTCTCTCTCCTTCTCTCCCCCCTGTCTAAGACGTAACATTTTAGTGAAATTTAACACAAAAATTAATCAATAGCCGTAGACAACTGAAATAAAAATCGCTTTGTTTTGAAAAAAAAAATACATTAATATTTGTGTGGCACATATGGTACTTGTATGTTATCTTGTTTCACGTGGATATTTAATATATAGTTTTTTAGTATAAACACCTAACACGTAATCATAAAAAAGTAATATTTTTAAAACCAGCTTTTATTTAATAGTAATGTCACTTAGTCACTTAGTCAATCACCTTTTACTTTGTCAAGTCCTTTCACATATGATGCTGGACATATAAAATAGATGGTTGGTTATCTTTGATTGTTGCAAACGGAATGACAAACCTGCTATAGAGCTTGTTATTATGTGCAGGTTACGCAAAGTTTCTACACCACTAAAATTTCATATTGAATTTGCTTGAAAATTTCAAGAGGGTTGAATTTTATTTATTATATCTCGCAACCATTAATCAACCATCAAATCATTAAATAAAAAAATCTTAGTATGTCCCAAGCATAGATTCTTTTTGGTGGGCTTTAGAAGATACTACGACTAAATGTGGTTCAAGAAGAGCCCGTAAAAAACTAAGTTTATTTTAGTAGGTGAAATCTCAAATATCTCTCTTATTTATAAACAAAATATGGGCGTGGCAAATAACTAATTACCCTCTATAATAGGGTATGTCCATTTTTATACCGCATTCTGCTCAAAAAAAGTTTTATATAAATTATGGGCGTGTCCGTTATATCCATATAGCGCATTTTTGGCCCATTTTGGCGTGTAAATATATATAATAAATATCGAGGCTGAATTTTTGTGGCTGTTAGATAGATTTTTGTTTTTTTGGGTGTTCCTCTCGATCTCGATTTTGCCCAATTTAAGTCTCAATCTGCATGAAATGTATAATATCTCAAAATTTACAACCAAAAGTGTTCCAACAACACACAGACACACAATTTGTATGCGGACGTACATGTCTAGATCGATACAGATTTTATTGCTTTCTTTGTGCGGTCTCAGACGCCTCCTCCGGGTAGTGCAAAAGGAATAGCAAACTTAATAAATATTCCATGTTATGTAAAAAGTATAAAATTAATGTTAAACAAAACTTAACAAAACTCAAATTTTCTATAAATGTATTTGCTTCCATCACCGTATAATAGAAGAGGAAGCTTTCCTTTTTTTTTTTTAATTAAAATCGAAATTCCTTAAGTTGCTTGACCACCATTAATTTCTTGTGGTTTTTATGTGATATTTATAAAAAAAAAATTATCAAAAGATTCCAATTTGTGACACTGTAGAAGTGTTCGTTGCGGTAACAGTTACAATATAAAATTGATGTTGTTCCGATCCGAAGGTCAGTTTAATTGCTGGTTGAAAGTATGGATGCGTGATGGGTGATTCTTTTCGTATGCGAACAAATGTAAAAGGCAAGATTTGGCTTAAGCCAATTAAATTTTTCGTCCTCGTTTTTCGCATCACAATAATTATTTAGGGCCCAAACAGAATATGTGCACCATGGCATTACGACATTCCAACACCCGCATTGCATTACATACCCACATGGGGGCAATATTTTATGCCAAAAATATATATTTTTTCTACCACATCTATTTGTAAAATCATTCATTTCATATTTAAAATTTGTACGCAACAATGCTTTCTGTTTTGGCCCTTTTCTGTTGAATTGAACCGAACGCGTCACATTTAAAATATTATATTATACTAATACAGTCTTGTCAAATAGATGATATATGGTTGTAGCGTATTTTTCCAAAACACACCAAAACACTCGCTGTTACTTGTACTTGTAAACACCCATTTAAGCATTTGCATATATAGTCGGATGTGTAGTATTGTAAAAAAGACGAAGAATATATTTGAAAATAATGCTCAACTTTTTTGCTTCTCAGTTTTTCTCCACTCACTCACTCACTCTCTATCTCTCGTTGTCCTTATATATGAATGTATTGAAGTGGTTATAATAAAAAAAAAAAAGTATATAATCAATTAGTTCAGCTTTTAATATCCTTTTATTCTAATTTATTTGCATTTCTTTTGCACACTGTACGGATATTGAAATAATAAATCATGGTATGATGTACACTATGTATGTATGTACAATATTTGCGTATCATCTATTCTTATTATGTTTTTTTTTTTTGTATGTCAACAAATTTACTGGATCACAGATTCTTTATTTATATTTCTCATAAAATAATAACCAAGAGACAATTTGCCAAAACTTCTGCTGCTCAATACTCTCTAATAATATATGTGATGTGGTGAATTTCATCATTAACAGAAACTAAAAGTAACGGAAATCTAAAAATTTCATAACACTAAAAAAACGCCATTTCATAACGTATTCTTCGATAGAATTGTTCATTTTGCAAACAAGCTATAATCATTTAATTTGATTACGTTTTTGCTGCTTTGTAGAATTGCCTTTAATGTACAGTTTTGGAATATTTTTAACATTGTTTAGCTCACCTTTGAAGTTTTCAAGGTTCTTTTTCTTCGTTTAACTCTTCGTACTTCTTATTAAGTAAAGTAATCTCTTAGAATTATTATATACCTATATTAACGGTATTAACGAAATCATAAAGCAGAGAATATCCAATTGATTATTTTTGTGTTTTTTCATTTACTCCATATCAATGTGCAAACATGGGCTTATTTTTTTTAGCATGAAATATAAGTATGCGTCAAAAATTGCACATTTTTTTTAATAAAAAATATTTGAAGAAATCTAAACTTGACTGAGGAAAAATTTTAAATATCCTCCACCATCTACTTCATAGCGTGGGCGTGGCATACATCTGATTAAGCCCTCTAATAATATATATATAATACGTTGGCTTCCAAGTAGTCTTCTTGTGTCAAGGGCTTTTTTTTTTTTTTGTAAATTAGGGGCGCGTCTGTTTCTGATTGTACATGAATGGATTGATATGTGCACCGAATTTTAACTTCGTAGTTTACTTTTTATGGCTGATGGATAGACATTGGTCAATTGTGGGCGTGGCTCTCAAGCGATTTTGCCCAATCTAAAAAGCTATTTGCATGCAGATGTCTGTACAAAATTTCATCTCATTATGTCAAAATTTACAAGCGTAAATGTGCCAACAACGGACGCACAAACGGACCAAACTGTCTAGATCGATCTAGATTTAGATGATATATATACTTTGTGAGATTTTTGACCTCTCGTTCTGGGTGTTGCAAATGTAGTGGTAAACTTGAACTTATCATTAAGGTGAAGGGAATAATTATGTACCCAAAAATTGTGCTTTAGAATAATTCACGTTTAAATTTTTTCCATTAAATATATGCTAAGCTGGTAATATTCTTATAATACCTACCACATGAGATGGGAATACATAAAATATTTCATTCCATTTGAAAATAAGCGTAATCGTATTACATACAGACGTAAATGTAGAATTTAGCAAAAAAATTGAATTTGGATAGAATTTTACCGTTTATATGAAGCACGTAATTTAATAATTTATTAAAACACAGCGCAATTATCCATTTACTTATATGCGTGAAGGGTATCCAAATTTTGGCATAATCTGTTTGTATTATTTTTATGTAAAAAGCCTTCAGTAGTAGCAGAATTGGCTCAGGTTTATTTTAAGTAATCTCTGCATGCTTCGCGCGTTTTTTAAAATCGAGCTGAGGAACAAAGTTCAAAAAGTTTTTTAGTCAAAATTTTGAATATATCTGTTGCATTAGGTCCGACAGTTAAGGAATTGTTTGGAAAGGTCTGATGCTGATAGTGCTATATTTTACGGTACTCTATTCCATACAAATTTTGCATCTAGACTTTTCATAATTAAGGCATATGACAATTTGTTAATATTGAGAAATTTTACAAATATACATAAAACGCACTATCTTTGTTTGAGTTTCTGTTTCTACATCCAGATAAATATGAAGGAATTAAAAATATAAACACTCAATAACACAGCGACTCTATAGAGATAAGAAATGTTACAATACAACCATTTCAAAAAAAGAAAAAACTGATAAAACTGACATAAAACACGCAAAAAAAAAAGACACTTAGGCTTAGGCCAAATCTTAAATACCACCCTACACATGTATCTAGAAATGGTGGGTGGGGATGGATTTCATCCTCTGATAGAATGGGTTTTATGCAACAGCTTGCAAGTTGAGTTTTGAGCTGATTATGGTTTTTTGTAAAGTGTGGGCGTGTTTATTATCCAAGTACTCCCATTTTTCGTATGGTAATGGTTAATAAATTCCAACCTCATCGCTAAATTTGTATGCCAGCTAAATAGATTGAAGGCGTGGCTCTTAACTACGGGCAGTTTTTGACCTCTTTTGTAAAGAATCCGTCGTGTAAGTTCAGAGTTAAGGAGTATAGTGAGCTACCCTTCACGTTGTTATTCTTACATTTACGTGGAGGGTATTTAAGATTTGATTTAATCTATTTATATATATTTTTTTTTTTACGTGTTTTATGTATATTTGTTTAGTTCACAATTGATAGTTTTCGTGCGTCTTATGTTTGTAAAGCAAAATGTTGTTTATATTTATTATTGTATTTAATTGTTTAGGAGCTTTCTGCTCCCGTGATTATATTACTGTTTTGGCTGTTTTCTACACAATAGTGTTCAGTTTTTTTTTTTTTTTTATTAGAAAAAGATTAACAAGATTAAGCAAATGAAAGGTTATCGATAATTTTCCCAGTCGTTATTTACAGTTAGATATATGAACGAGTAAATGATTGGAGTAAAAGGAAGTCTTACTTATGCTTTAATCACATCATCCGGCTAATATTTTTATATAATACGTATTTACTAATTACAAACAAACCAACACACGTTTGCTCTTTAGTCATTAGCTTCAATGTTAAATTTGGTTGTTTTTTTTGTTTTTTTGTTTTTTTTTTTGTTCAATACAAACATATACACATTTTCAAGGTAATCTGGAGTATGGCAGTGAATGGCATTTTGTTGTAGTAGTGTTTATTGTACACGTACATATTGTATATATAATTTTGTTTAAACTGATTTGATTCAAGCTGATGAAAGCATTCTCGCAAATATGAAAATGTTTAGTAGTGTGCCGCAAATGCAAATAAATCACAATAATAACGTTACATACATATTATGTATATACTCAATATATATAAATTTATTTGTTCAAAGTAATCGTTTAATTGTATGTGTGTATGTACTTAATTAATTAATATTAATATTGTATACTATTGTTATATATATAAAAAATATTGCATTTTGGCATTTATATATTATTTTCTTTTTCGTTTTTTCTTCCTTCTTCATATATAATATATATATATTTGAACCAAAAACCAAAAAAATTAAACAAAAAAAAAAAAAAATTAAACCGTATTTTTATATATGTGGCAATTAATGAAACAACAACATATATTTAACTGTACATGTAAACGCATAAATAACAATTATTATGGGTTGTGTTTTTACTACCACTACTACCACCACTACCAACATTATCACTACTACTACTACTACTACTACTACTACTACTACTACTACCACTACTTCTGCAACAACAACAAATTTCTGAATTTTAAAATTTTTCTATATTAAATAAATAATAAACATCTTTCCAAATAATAATCAAATCAATAATGAAACGTATACAACATGTATGTACAAATGCAGCAAAGTACAAACAAGTAATAATGGAAGTTGTTCTACTACTAATAGCAAAGTGAATCACTTTAGTCCCCAATATAAGCATAAGTGTCATAACTATCATCACCATAGCAATAACCAAGGCCATCATAATACCAATACCAATACAAATAGTTGTAACAATAATAGCAGTATTAGTAGCAATGTTAGTAGAAATCAACATCATAACGCTCATCAAAATCTGCAGCAATTATCCAACGATAAATGCCATACAGTGTTGCCGGCAAATTTGAATAGCGCCAGTTGTATACACACCCCACCCAATCATTGTCCTTCTTCCATACGTAGCTTTAATATGAATGCAAATAATATTTCATCATATAATTCACCACTATCGCTTACCACTACCACCACCTCTACCACCACCATCACCACAACCAGTACCAATACCACCAACAATGTCACTACATTGAGTGACTGTTCTAATAAAACAACTAATAACTTGAGAACGCCCGCCTTGATGTCGCCAAATATATGTTTATCGGTAGGAAATAGTGTATTGGTGAGAAATGTAAATTCTAGTCAACGATGCATACCCTCAGCATCGGATCAAAATATATATGATTCCAATGTTAAAACCACTTTAATTAGTTCGTCTAGTTGTAATTGTAGTTGTAGTTGCCATCAGCAAACTTGTTTCATTCATAATCAAAATAATCATAATCATTATTATTATCACAATAATTTACAATTATCACAACATCACCAACACCAACATCTATATAAACAACAACAACACCAATATCAACGCATCAATCATCACCTACAATCATCCACTAATAATAATCAATCCCCCCTTCCGCCAACAAATAATTTGAAATTAATAACAACAACAACAACTACGAATCCAACACTATTACAACCAAAATCACTACCACCATCCAATATCAATTGTAACTGTTGTGATGTTGTGAATGTACAAACATGTAATGAAATAATTCCACATCATGTGTCTCCACAAACAACACCACAACAACGTTTGCAACGGCCTCACAATTATAATTGTCAACAACGACAACGACAACAACAACAACAACAAACCTCAAATCAATGGACTCAACAACACCGTGAAATTGTTTCCTTAATAAATACATCAACGACCACCCCATCGATGGCTGGACAAAATGCTAATAATAATAAAAATAATCAACACAACAATGTGCCGTCAACATCGTCATCAATATCATTGAATAAAAATGTACCTGAAACACAATCGGTCACACAATCAATGCCCACAACAATACACCATACCACGCCTTCACCACAAACCGACACTTCAAACAACCAAAAACAACAACAACGAACTTCACCAACGACTTTAATGGTGAATTCTGATAATCAACGACAAACAACAAATGTCCCATCTTTGTCAAATTGTGTCTATTCTCCAATTTCGTCCAATAATAATGTGACTGATAATAATAAATGCAACAATAACAACAATAATTATAATAATAATAATATTAATATAATTAATAATAATGTTAACAATAATAATAGCAATAATCACCACCGACACCACCACCACCACCACCACCAACAACAACAACAACAACAAAGATCTCACAATTATCACAATAGTGGCCGCGGTTATGCAGTAAATGATTACAATAATAACAACATTAATTATCGTCGCAGTAATAATGGTAGCATCAATCACAACAACAACAACAATAATAATAATAACAACCACAACCAGAACAATGGTAATAATGTGTCAACATATCGTAACATAAGCGTTAACACTGCTATTAATACGAACAACAACAACAACAACAACAACAATTCAGGAGATTTTTCACAAAATCATCATTGTCACAACAACAATCACAACCAACACCAACAACATTATAACAACCATAATACTTTTAACGGTGAAACTGTGGAGAATAACAATAATAGATCCAACAACAACAACAACAATAATAATAATAATAATAAAAATACCAACAACAACAGCAACACCAGCAACCGCATTGGTGGTAATAATGCAGCAGCAAATTCAAGTGTATTTGAAAGGCACAGTAGCAACAACAATACGGTAAGTGATTTATATCGAGTATTTGCAACACATCACTTCAAACTTCTGCGCGAATACATAAATTGTACGTACTGCTAATCTAACCTCAAATATTTTTAAAAAATTGTTAACATAGAAAAATTAAAACCCGCTCAGTTGACATCTCCGTGATGAATTCGAATAAAAAGCTGCGTCCAGCAACTAACAATGTCTCCACAAACTTTTAAATTCGGGTGCTTTTGGATATATTCCGCGGTGTTAGAGTGAGAAACTTAAAAGCAAACCCACACGTTGCTTTTAAGTGGTCCGCTTAAGATTGGCGAACGCCAAAGAAAGTTATTCTTGAATATTGTGAGGATCACTATGAAACTAAATATAAACTGTAGTGTGTGTAGGCTGTGTAGGCTTTCCGAACCCTTTTTCTAGGTATTAGAAACATTTTAACAAAATAAGTGAACTCACGACCTGTAGGTGTAGGGTGAAGGTGTATTACGACTATTATCAAACTTCTTCAATTATTTCCATTTCATTAAAGTTTACTTACGCTTGTGATTTTACTATTCAACGCATTTCGTTTTCTAGACACATTCAGACGGTAATGGCATTGGGCCAGGTGAAGGTAGTGTTTGTTTCGGATCTCGTCGCAATAGTTCCTTTGATAATAATGGAAGTAATCAGCTTAATATGGGACCTTCGACTTCTGCATCTGCTTTAGTTGGTGGCGCAAATTCATTGGATGGTCCGTCTCGTTCTGGTTTGTCGGCATCCGCTACTAACTCGTTGCAGAGTTTAAACGGGTTAAAGTCGGACAGTCCCTCACGCAAACGACGTCGCATTTCAGGACGTATGCCCAGCCAATCTCCTCCTTCCATATGGGAGCAGAGGCTTTCGCCTCGTGTAATGGTGAGCACTTTCACTAAAAACTAAATACATTGTCATTCTTCTAGACTTTGAATAATTTTTATTATAAATAAACATTTTTTTTAATAAATAGGTACAACAAACTAGTCCTCCAGTGAGGAGACCACGATTACGGGATTCAAATATGATGTTGGATGGATCGAGTGGATTTGGTAATTTACATACTTCAGGTCATAATGGTTATGCTCACCAACACTATCAGCATCATCAACATCACCAACATCTATCTCAGTCGTATCAACAGCAACATCTCCACAACCAACAACAACATGTCTTTCAACAACATCAACAACAACAGGAACAACATCAACAACAACAACAGGAACAACATCACCAACAACAGCAACCGCAACAACTTAATCAGCATCAATACCGGACTCCGTGGGAACATATGTCGCAATTAAGTTCGGCAACAGCTGCTCCGGCAAATACCGTTAGTACGCCCATTGGTGCCTTACTACATCAAGCCAACACGCGGACACCACAGTCTCCGCATCATCACAATCCAGTTCATAATGCAGCGGCTGTATTAGCGCCTCCACCACCACATCCACATCCAACTCTAATGTTGGACATTAATCAGGTCCCCGTCACTGTGCCTCTACATCATGGCGAACCCATATGGGCATCAATATGCAACTATCCTGCTCAACCACAACCGCAGCCTCCACGTTTGACACCCTGCCACCTGCATCCTGTGTACACCCAACCATATACAGCTCAAGCCGCCTGTAACTCACACTCTCAATTTCCGCATAACGGTGGCAACTTTACGGCAGCTGCTGGTTCTGCATTACAGATAGCGCAACCACCACAACAAATATCAGTGGCAGCAGCTGCTGCAGCTCAACACCAACACTCGCAGCAAGCTGCCGCTTTGGTAGCGGCTACCGTAGCTGCTGCGGCCAACTATCAACATCAACGTACAGATGCCGCAGCTGCTGCCGCCGTTGCTGGTCTGTCATTGGAAGCTCATCACACCTCAGTACCGTCTTCAGCGGTAGCACCACATTCGCAACTGCAAGCAACACCCATAGCCATTAACTCGATGACCGGCGCTGCTCATCATTTGCATTCCACATTATCAGGTCCCCATCAAATTGTTATATCTGCAGAGGTTAGTTGTCACACATGTTGCTATTTAAGCAAGCGATGTAATTTTGTTTTCTCGTTCTTATAGAGACGCTCATTCCCTCCACATCCACGTCGGTTTACGCGTTTTTGGCCAGCCAATCACGCTCATGGTGCTCCCCGTCATATGCTGTCACCACAAGCAATAGGTCCCCACCAACCTGCCCCCCTACAAATACAAGCTACCGGTGTTATAAATCCCGGATTTCTCTTAAACTTTTTGTATGAAAAGCAATCAAATTTTCTCATTAACAAATTAAAAAAACTTCACTCTTTACTATGCAGGGCCATGTTTCCACTTTCCGCATATAATCAAAATGAGGTAAATTCCGCAGACACAAATGAAACCGAAAATTACGAAGCTCTGCTAAGTTTGGCGGAACGCTTGGGTGAGGCGAAGCCACGTGGTTTGACACGTAACGAAATTGATATGCTGCCAAGTTACAAATACAATCCAGAAACTCATACTGGTATGTTCTGTTTTTATGCAGTCTTTACGTTCCCGTTTTGATCAGATGGAGATTTATTTTTTATACTAAATATTTTTATGTAATATCAGGGGATCAAACATCATGTGTGGTGTGCATGTGCGATTTTGAATTGCGCCAGATTTTACGTGTGCTGCCGTGCACTCACGAATTCCATGCCAAGTGTGTTGACAAGTGGTTGAAAGTAAGTAAATGGAAATATTCCCAATCAGATATGGTTTTAATGTATTTTGTGTATTTTCAAAGTGTAATCGCACTTGTCCCATTTGTCGAGGCAATGCCTCTGATTATTTTGATAATCAAGGGCATCAGCAGCAGCGTTCAGCACAAGCCCAATCACATTCACAACCACAACACCAAAATCAAAATCAAATATCTGGAATGAATTCAACAAACTCATCAGTCAATAACAACAACAGCAATGATATCAATAACAACAATATTGTTATGACAACTACTGCGGCGGTACCAATTGCTCAACAATCTACTCCAACCGCTACTTCTTCGGCTCATTGAAGATGCAGCGTACGCAAATAAGTAAGAGTAGCGAATACCCACTCACTCCACCCAAATAAGCAATAAATTTTAGCGTTTTTCAGTTTTCTTCAAATTCTTTTTAAATAATATCATAAATAATAAAATCATTTTATTGACTTCAATTATAATCTGTATAGTAAGAAAAAAGTTTCGACTAAACTGTCTTCGTAGCTCTTATTTTTATTTACATATTCTTCTTATATTACTCGTACAAGTGACCAAATGAAATATTTTTAAATCAAGTTTTCTATTTGTACGCGTAAAAGTATCCACGCTATATATTTGTAGTAGATCTTTAATGAAACTTTTATTTACAGCTAACTTTATTGGGTTTTATTTTCTATATGTATCTTTTTATAACTAATATTTTTAAGGATAATTGTTGTAAATCATTTGTTTTCGTTCATTAGCTAACTCGACTAATTCCGCATTTTTTTTGTTTCGCTTATGCATTGCAATATGTGCCTCTGCGTTTTCAATGTTTAAAATAAAAGGAAATGCTTAATAAAAATAGATCGGTTAAGCCCATCCATTTAATACCCTTCACAATGGAAAGGAGTTCAAAAATGCAACACTGTGCTAAATTTCATTAATAAATACTGAAAATATATTGAAAAACAGGCAAGGTATAAAAATATTCTTGATCGGCATTAAAATCTGATTACATCGTCCGTACGTCCGTGGTAATTCCTTACATATATAAGTGACGCTATTACGACCGCTTTTTTCCATAAATGCAGAGGGTATTTAAGATTTGGCTTAAGTCGAGTTTAAATGTTGTTTACTTGTTTATAAATAAATTGATGATGCGGTTTCTACTTCTTTATAAAACAAAATTCTCTGTATAACAAATGATTAGCTTTTATTAATACATAACATAATCAAATGTAGTTCAGTGTTCTTTGTTAGATGCCATGTAACATAATATATATAAAATGAACAAAAAAAAAAAAAAAAAATGAAATCAAATAAGCAGAATTTAAACTCTCCATAAAAGACTTTTGAAGACGTTTTTATTACATCCACGCTCAAGATTGACTAACAAAACAAAACAAAACAAAAAACACTTTTTACCATTTAAATATCAACCTTTGCCATTTGTGTGGTTATTAATAGAGTTTCATTATATGAATTTATGTAAAATTGAATATAAACCAACAAAACAAAACAAAACAACAGCAAACGATTAATATTATATTTAATTATCAACTATAACTGTTTGCCATTCATTAAAGCAATCTCTCTGTTTTTTCTATTACACTTTTTTCTATACTAAATAGAAATTTTATATGTTCAACGCATACATTTATACATGTATACGAGTAACATGAAACTCAGTATTTAGCTTTTATAGTAGCAACTTAATGGACTTGATAAATAATTGTAGAAGAAGAAATGCATATGTGAACGCGAGATACATATATAAAAGGTATAAAATCAAAATTAATCAAAAAACAAAAAACAAAAGAAAAAATAATTTAAAATGCCAAATGTTTATAGATGTCTATGATAACAAAATAATTAAAAAAACACGTTTATAACATTATTGATTTCTTTATTGGAATTTGGCAAATTAAGGATTAATTCGAAATAATTTTCATTAATTTACATCAGGTACAATGTCAATTGTTTTGTTTAAGTGCATATTCAAAGCGTTTTTTTTTTTTAATTCTTTGTAACGCGTATGTCTTTTTTATTGAAATTTTTATAACATCATTGGAAACACATATATTGCTTTTTTTTTATTCTTAAGAAAATAATTGTTTGTTTATTTTTTAGATTTTTTTATGTAACAAAAGTAAAATAATTTTGCGTTCAAAATAAGTTTTTGCATACTATATAATATAAATATTCAGCTTCTAACAAAATTGCGTGTACTTTTCAAATTGTGATTTTAAAATTTCTATACTTAGAAAAAAGAAAAAAAAAAATACATCTCAAAAGTTGTTATTATTGCACTACTAATTAAGCTTTTTTTAGACATTTTTTAAAAAAACATATATGTAATATGTAAAGTAACAAAAAAATATATAAAAAATCTATAATAAAATTTGGCTTAGGCTAAATCTAAAATACCTTCCACAACTGCGTACAAATAGTAAGTGTGGCAGGTATACACCTAATTCTCTTTTTATACGATAGATACGTTCCCAAAAAAGTTCGTGTAATTATATTGGCTAAATGGAAGAATAGTAGATTGGCTCCAGACCTACAAAAAAAAAAAAATTGAAAATCGTGTTAAAACAAAACAATTCGTGTACAAAGAGAATTTTTTTTTTCATTTTACCTCGTGCTAAATCAAATTCGTGTAAAAAAATTCGTGCAAAAAGAGAATTCAGTGTATTATAACGCCCGTCAATAGTGTGCGCATTACGTGTCAACTTGTATGTTGAGTTTGACACTGAATAAGGTGGTCTGTTGTTCGGCCAGGCCAATTTTTAGCACTTCCATGAATGGAATAAGTATAAATACGTATATTCAACATCATAGGTCAATTTTTGATAAATTGATTTTTTGTCTATTCTGGGATTGGCTGATGTTGGTTCAATATCTCAAAATTTATAAGCGTAAGAGTGATAACAAGATGATGATTATGCTGATGGGAGTGGTAACAATAGACTAAGAAACGTGCACAGGGACGGAAATTTTTTGGAGCGACATATTTTTATACTGATCAAGAATATAAAAACTTTGTAGAGTGTCTGATGCCGCCTTCTGAGTGTTACAAATGGAATAGCACACTTAATATACCCCCATCTAATATGGAGCGTATGTAAAGTTAAAAAGCCGAGAATTTAATGTCTGTCTGAAAATTTTATATATTTTGATTAGTATTCCATCCCATCTGTAAAATAAGCATGTCTGCTCGTCTATATTATGGCAATCGATTTATGCAGAAATATAATTATATTCATAAACAATACATGCCTAACAATTGATTTGAAATTGGGTATAAGGAGTTGGATATGTATGGCTAATGGTCAGCTTAAAACACTACATTACAATATATATGTCCCGTTAAAAAAAAAGAAAAAAACTTGATTTTAATTAGAATTAACGTTCTTTTTGAATTTGTTTTGTTTTTGTTTTTTTTTTTTCATTTCATTTCTATAATGCAACTCAGCGATAATATATCTATTAATAGAAATATTTAACTATAAATACAAATAATAAAACAACAACAACAACAACAACAAATAATGTGAAATCGATTCCTGCCCTCCATTTGCAACTAGCATGTATGTATGTATTTATGTATGTAACACAAATGACTAAACACCAAATATAAAAAAAAAAACAAAAACAAATTTTTAATAAATGTAACTTAACAAAAAAAAAAAAAAAAAAAAAAAAGATAACATTTGAAAAAACCACGCATATATATATATTATATATAAATATAAATGGAGAAGACGCCATAGAATATATATATATATTATAAACAATTTCCACTACTTTTACTGCATATTCTTTTTTCCTGTTTAATATAAAATATATATGTATGTTGTATGCATCTGGTGTGTAGTTGTGTGTATGTATTTTTTGTAACACATGCTCACATATACTACAACTGTAATTTTAGAGACTTAATGCCAATAATAACAAAAACAACAAAATTGTAATGCAACGATTGTTTATTATTGATTAATCATACAGTTATATAGTCCTCTATATATATATAAATGTTTACACGATTTTATTTACTCACCCGTAAAGCAATAGATTACTTCAAGAAATAATAATATGAAAAAAAAAATAATAATAATCTTCAGATACTAAAAATAAATATTAAGAAGAGTACGAGTGTTTAATTGGGTATGTATTAATGGAAGTGATGATGTTATGGTCGGTTATACCAGGCTAATTAATACCCTACACCTCTTAGATGCTATTATTAATTTAGTTGTATGAGTAGAATTTAAAAAAAAAAAATTATAATAATATTAAATATAATGCGAAAAGGAGTTTTAAAAATGATCGAAATTTGGCACAGGCACAATTATTGAGCTAATAAGATGGGAAGAATTGAGAATTTTCGCCATGTCAAGACTTATTTTATAATAAAATCTTATATGGGAAGGCTTTCACAAAAATTTTACAATTCGATCAATTTGCAATGGAGTTGTCCTTTGGGCCACAAAGTACATCCTTACATTCAATTATACCAAAATACCTTAAAAAAATGCGTAGAAATTTACATTGACACATGGACGGCCAGACAGACATGGTTTAATTGATTTGAACGTGATTTTAAATGATAGAAAGTGGGAGTGGCAGTTATTGTTTATGAGCTTAATATAATCTTTCCTACAAGTGGTGCAGGGTTTAAAATCTCTAACGCTCATACTCATCTCGGTGTGGTACAGAGTCCTTATATATGTTCAGTCTTTTCAAAGTTCTAGTTAAACTTTTTTTTTAAGATCAACAATAATAATAATAACAACAACAACTAACTCCTCCTCAGTATTTTTAACACACATTATGATGCTTTAATGTAAACATCAAATTACATTTTTGTGGAAAATAACCACTAATTACCTAAATAGAATAAAACAAACATATATATATATATATACAAAATTAAAAAAAAAATGATAAATGGTATTTTCAAAAGACCATTTAGTAAACGTGTTGTGCTTTTCTAGATTTTTAAAAATTCATAATTAATATAAATTATTAGTAATTTATAGATATTAATATATACATCCATACATACACATATATATATATATACCTATATATTTATAAAATTAACCCAGCTAAAACACAATTTATCCCGTAAATGTTTGACAAAAAGCAAATTATAAATAAATGCAATTATAAAACAAAATTAAACAAACAAGCAAACAAACAAACAAAAAAAAAAACCTTTTATACGTGCACAAATAAACATTTTTATTAATATTGAAAGGGAGAAAGGTGAAAGGAGAGAACAACTACACACAATTGTATAATGTTTTTGGTATTATACACATATATATAAACATATCTCCTACTGCATAGCTGAGTTAACAATTTTCAAATATTAATCATTTAATAAAGAGTTTTATATGCACAAACACATTTTCGAAAAAACATAAATTTATTTCTAATACTAATTACTGATTAAAAGTATTTGGTGGAGAGTACTTTAGTTTTTTTTCCAAGTGTCATAGCAGTGTCCGTTATTCAATAATATGTATATGTTACATATTTACATGTTTAGCTGACCACGTTTAACCTAAATTTAAAATTTTAGTTCTTCTAAATCACACCTTAACCGGAAGATTGCATTTGAAAATGATTTAATTAAAAATTTATATAAAAACTCTAATAAGCACACATAAATCTTTGCTGTGATGTATGTTAAAAATATTACGCAAAATGTAAAACTAATAAAATAATTCGATTCAATTAATAAAGAAAATACTAAAAAAAAAAATCAACGTTAGCATATTGTGAACAAAATAATATATATAATAAATTTCTTTAACAACTACAACAAAAACTACAGTGCATATAAAAACAATCATAACATAATAACGGTAGCGTTTATGGAGTACTTGTCAAACTTTGAAAACAATTTCTAAAATGGATAAAAACGCATAACAAGTTTAATTAAATTTTATATTATTACGATTAGTGCAACTTTGCTTGTTCATATTACTAGTATTCAATTTCTGTTTTCAATAAACTTAAGGCATATGTATTTTTAAGATCTTTCTGGAAGAGTTTTATTTTGATTACTTACACAAAAAACAATTAGTATGGGAAACTAGCACGCTCTCAAATTCAATGATTCAATTATATTTGAAAATCATTACAATAAAATACATATAATTATTATATATTACAAATTATCAATTATTATAAGTACTATGTGTTTTAGAAAGAAAAAATAAAAAACAATAAATTCAATAAACTAATAAGGATTGAAATATTTTAATTAAAAAAAACATTTCCGTTTCGAAACTACTAACGGCATTTAACCATATGTGAAAGTATGCGTAGAGTCCACTGAACTAGTTCTTTAATAACCCAGCAGCAAAAGTACAATAATTCCATAAAAAAAGCTCTGCAACGATTCTTATTGATTTCGAGCTAGTTCAATATTATTCACGCCACCCTGTTAAAGGAAAATAAATATTTTCTGTTAAAAAAAAATGTAAGCAAATTTTTTTATAAGTTTGCTGTTTTTCGCATTATTTATAACTTTCGCGGACACTGAAAATTTATTAATAAATTTAAATAATTAAATTAAAATCGAGTGACATAAGTTTTTGTTCCACGTATTTCTATTTATTTTTAACCCTTGCAGTTTCTTTTTTCTTAATTTTTTAGCAAAAGTTATTTTATTTAAAGTTACTCTCCCTTAGACCGTAAAATTTTTTTTTTAATTACAATGTCTGAAGTGTTTCTTTTTATTTCTGTTTAGTTCTTTGACGTTTGAAGAAGAAGAAAAAGTGACGTACATTATAAATAAACCCGCTCTCAAAGCGGTGAACTAACGTCATCTAGTGAGGGAAATCAAACTTGGTGTTTTCATCGCTCACTTTTATACCATCTTACAAGCGTATACCAACGCACTAAACAAACGCAACGGAATTGTTCGTTTCGGTTTGTTAACTTTACATGCCCAAAATTATCTAGTATAAAGTATCTAAGTATCTAAAGGAAAAGCAAGCAAATATTTAGTTAATAAAATTCAACTGCACAGTCATTCCATTTATAAGTTTTTGCGATAGAGTAATGTTATAAGGTACGGAGAAGGCGTTCGATGCGCATAAAACACAATTTAGAAGTTGGGATCTAAAGAGTGAATAAAATTTAAACAAAAAAATTTTAAATTGAATATAAGAATTCTATTCTATTTGTGTTAAAATTAATAATTAGTGATAATTGTAAATGTGGATTGTATGACGCCCAATGAAACTTAAAAAACGCCAAGTGTATTTGAGTAGCAAAAAAAAAAAAAGGAAAATACAGAAAACTACAAGCACATTTCATTAAAATTTTTATCGCTAATCTTGGAAAAACTCGTGGAAAAATAGACTTTGGAATGTCGTATTCATAAATATATCTGTTCAATTTAATAATCCAACATTAATACATTACTTAATATTATTTTATGTACGTTGTCACTCTATGAATATAAAGCGCAAGATAAAAGTTACAAGTGAAAATCTTATTAAATATTTTAAGATAAATGTGGAATATTTTTCTCGGTAACCTTATAGGGATCACAATTACGAGAGGGAAGGAAAAAAACGGGTGGTCGATAAATATATACTAATAGATATATTTAATTAGGAATTATAACACCCGTACATACAATTACATCTAAATATCCAAATGTGTAGCACATCAGTAATTTTGCATCGAATGTATAATAAACATTTTGTTATAGATTTGCAGTGCTAAAGAGAATAAGAAAAAAGTTACGTTGCACAAACTTATATGTGAGATCTCCTAGCTGATTTCTTCAATTAATTTGAACAATATTCACGCATCAATAATAATTAGTGCAACAAAAAATGCGTAAAATATAATAAAAACATAAAAACAGCAGAAACAGAAGTGATTGCAAAACGCAAGCTAGCCATCTTATTTTAACCCAACACACAACTCTGGGAATTCGTTACAAATTTACAAGTAAATGTGTGAGAAAGTGACGGCATATCTTGATGAGGTGGTGTATATAATTCAATATAAAATCCACGACAAAAAAAATTCAATTGAAGGGTTTACAAATTATCAAGTGAGTTTTATATTAATACATTAAACACACATTTAAAATTGAATTTAGTATTTTTTTAATTTTTTATTCTGTTGGGAAAAATATGTACTCGACTCTTCCCATATTGTTTTTTAAGTTATATAGATTTAATTTAAATGCTATGTTGCCAAATTTCTAGTGTATGCTTTTGCGCATACATGTTCATACGTACAATTAATAAATTGAGGTCGTTTTGTTAAGTATGGCGAAAAACGTTTGCCGTCACTGTGAAACTATATAACAAAAAAAAAAAAAACAAACAAAAAAAAAACATTCCTAAAAATTGTAGAAAATTCGAGTTTTAGCTTAAACGTATATATTTTTTAAATTGTAATTACATTCATTTTATATTTAAAGGTAAATTTTGCTTTACCTACACTCGATATATGGATTTTAGAAGATACACGTGATTGTTGTGTTCAAAACAATATAGCAATTAAAGAAAATTCATCTAGAATATTGATATTAAAAAAGTCGGTTTTATTTTATTTGTTATTTTTTTTTTTGCTTCTTTTACATATATTCCTTCGTCTATCTACCATTGTTTTATGCTGTTAGGACCACAATTGCATGCGCAATAGGATACTGTGAGCAGAATCAATACGACGATCTGGATAAGCTAAAGTGGAAGAAAAGGAAGAAAAAATTTTGCAGAAAAGCTTATAAGCAAGTGAAAAACAACAGACTGATAAATAATATATAATTAATTCATCCAATAACTCAATTATATATAAATAATAAAGAAATATATAAACACCTACATAATACTATAGGTAAAGAAGTTTTGAGAAATTGGAAGAAGTCAGTTGGAGGTGAACAGTGACAAAGAAGAAAGTGTTTGTGTATATCAAATTGGGCCGGTGTCAAAAGGTAACGTACTCTTGATAGAGTAAAAAACCCTTAAACGCGCGTCATTCCCCCAATCACCAGCGTTTTATTATCGTATAATTTTTATTAAACAATTAAATTAGTTAGAGGCGCAACCCAAAAGTTTATAAACAACAGGAGTGACGCATAAGCATAAGTATCCGTATCAACATAAGTAAAATTGGCTGAAAGCAAATAGACATTTCTTCATCAACATTGATTTTATTATGTGTGATATTTAAAATTTAAGCATTACTTTTTAAATAAACAGAGAGGGTGATTATTAAATAAAAAAAAAGTGAAAACGACGTAAAAGTGCAGTATCAGCATTCATTAGCAGGCGTCTATAACGGCATCAGCATATTTTTAATTATTACTATACTATGACATACTCGCACAATAGTGTTAGTGAGAACCTTAAGATGACGACCGGAAAAGCATCATCATCATCAGCAATTAAAATACGTGAAAAAAATGTGTCGCATGGAGGAGATAGGGGCGGCGGCGGCAGCAATTCACCACCATCACCACTGTTAATAACTCCACCCTTAAGTGCACATTCCAGCAGTATTGCCAGCAGTACAAAGTACAATTACACTCAACAACAACAACTGCCGCAACAACTTTTGCTAGGCTCGTCTCCACCTGGAAGTTGTTTTTCCTCATCGGCATCGACTAGCTCAAATTGCAGCAGTAGTACAAGCGCCAGCTCATTGGGTTCGACCGGCGATGGTGGCCGTTCTTATTTTACCATAGGGGGCAAGGACCAAACACAACAGCAACAGCGCATAAGGAAACAACAAAGACGTTCCCCGGCACAACACCAGCGTGAATTGCAACAACAAGGGGTGGATGCAGGTAACCGTGTTCGCAGCTCGGCTCCCAAGCAATCGCGTTCACCAAAACAGGGGCAGGGTGCTGCCCGGCATTGCGGTGCTTCACAATTGGCCGATTACCTCAATCAGACAGCTCCCGCTATTTTGGGTAATTCGTCAACACGTAAGGTACGTCCCAAACGGAGCAGTCCAGTATTGAGTTTTACGAGTGGTGGAGGCAAATTCTCGCCCACACAACAGCTTCTTCCCACCGCTCTTACGCACTTTGCTGGCAGTAAGTGTTTCGATGCTCCAGCACCCACCGCTTTGCCCAAGCCGCCCGAACATTGGACCGTTAAGGAGAAGTCTGTTGCCAGCGCCGCTGGTTTACATAACATTTTTAATAGGCGGCATAGTATGGGATGTGGAAGGAGTAGCATTTATACCATGGACCCTTACTCATGTGGTGGCAATATGATGAAATCCTCTAAGCGTAATCTGCTCGATGACTTTGATACGCACAATTTAAAGGTGTTGCTCAAAGTGCAATCATAACTACTTTAATGAAACCGAGCACTTCATATCTATGCGATCCATTCAACATCACAACTATTAACAACCACTTTACTTTAAATTTGTAGATTTCGGTAAACTAAAAACCGTTATTGTGTAGCAAATACAACAACATCCATAGCAAACCTATCAATCAATCGTAAAAGCAACCCAACTAACCAACCAATCAAACCCTCTTACAAATGCTTGTGATCTCAAGTGTATTAAAAAAAAAAAAAAAAAAAAGCAAAAAAAAAACCAAAACAAAAAAATTAATTGATATAAAATGCAAAACAATATAATAATTAATAAAATTAATGCATAAGAAATTAAAGGAAAAAATAATTAAAAGTTTGTTTTAAAAAAATTCAAAAACTTTGTACATCATAAAATTCCAAAGATGCAAAATTCACATAATCAACAACAACTGCAACAACAACAACAACAAAAGCAACAATTTTAACATGCAATTTAAAAAAGAAAAAACTAAAAGTAAATAATACAGACAAAAATTGCTAAGGAAGAACTTTAAAAACTTTACAAAATTAAAAAAATTAAACCATTTTAAATATAATAAATCTCTTGGTGTGATGAATAGAAATTAAAACACCATCATCTTGAATGTAGGTACAAACAATGTATTAAACAAAAAAAACAACAACAATAACATCAATAATAATAATAATAATAATAATAATAATAATAATAATAATAATAACAACAACAATAATAATAGCAAACATTGATGAACACTAATTAAGCCGAATATATTAGTAGAGTATATCAAACAAAAATGACAATTGCAATAATAACAAAAGTAAAGAAAGCAAAGCAAGGAAAAAAAACGCCATTTGATTGTCCTTTGTTGACGACATCCTTATCTCATACGCTAGTTGATGAATTGGTGATAAAAACAGCACATAAATCACACTCAATTAATTCATACTCGTGTACTTTTGTTTATTAAACGTGATATAATTATAGATTGAAAGAGTGTCAACACTCTTAAATACGAATATATAACATATTTTATAATAAAAGAAATCAAACATGTAATTAATAACAACAACAACAAATGATTCTAACTCTAACATAATATTGGCCGCGCTAAAGTAATGTTATTAATATGACAGAAATAGCTATAAACTATAATAACAACAACAACGACAACAACAACAGCAACAAAAAATTTTCCCGTCAAAGTTAGCAGCAAACGACAGCCCACCAAGTACAATCTTCAATTTATCCAAAAATATAAAAAATATGGAAACAATACCAAATAAAAAAACAACAAACAAACAAACAAACAAACAAACAAACAAATAAACATGAAAGAAGAATATAAAACAACAATACTGTCTAAACTAAATCCTGGGGGAATAAGCAGCATGAATACAATCAGCAACAGTCACTTTTGACAATTCTCACAGTATATGATGTAATCAGCAATTTGGCCACTTTTCGATGTAATTTTTTGTTCCCATTTTTGTTTGTTGAATCCCCTTAACTGTAAGTAAAGCCGAAGTTTGAACATGTGTAAGTGAATTTATGTTTCCTTAGTTAGAGAGAACATTTATAAAGATTTTTCTTTTTGGAAACAATATTTTTTTTTTTGGAAATGTTTATTTTTTATCTTTTTGCTTGTAAACAAAACTAAAAAAAAAAAAAAAAAACTACTTTTCCCTTCTAAGATTTTTAAAATATATTTAGTTTGCAATATATTTTTTTTCATTTGCACAATTATTAAAAATTATGAAAAATTCTCTACATTTATATTTATTTATATTTAGTATGAATTTTACATACATATATTTTTTTCTACAAAGTGTAAATTAGAAACCATCATGTATATACGTTTTTTTTTTTCTGTAAAATTTTTAACAAAACGAATAACATATTTTTTAAATTAACCGTTTTTAACATATAGTTATGACGAAAGCTTTTCAATTGTATGATAAGGATGTGCATTTCCAAAAAAAAAAAAAATAATAATAATTAAATAAGACACCGGTTCAATCTTTGGGCGCCTCTTTTTTTTTTTTTTTTTTTGTAAAAGCCAAAACGAAAAGAAAGTCTGTAAAAGTAAACCAGTATTTAAAAATGAAAATGAAAAAATTGTAATTTGAAAAAACATATTATTAATCATGTGATCACTTTGTAACAACACTATTATCTCCACTTTTCATTGCATCCACCCTTTTACTAAATTCCAAATAATAACTTGTGCAACAAATAAATTTGATCATTGTGGCGTTTCGTGCAATTCTTCTTTAGAGGGAATTTGTGGCTTAAAAAAATGTGAATTTCAATCAATTTGGAATTGAGTACAAAGGTTGGTTGGAGACAATCATCAACATTATCATGTAACTTGTTGTGTGTTATTTTATATTAGCATTTAACATTTTGTTATAAATTGTATAAAAGAACACAACGCAAAGAGAAGAAAAAAAGAAAATGATCTTTTATATGTCTGTATGTTTATATATATATAAAAATAAATATATAGGTATACTTTTTGAAAGTGGAACGTTAAAAAAGAAAAAAAAGAGAAACCCACAAAACCAACAAATCGTACTTTAATTTAGTCTATAAAAATATATTCAAAAACCAAAATTGATAACGAGAGGGGTGTACAACAAAAGATAAGTTGTGAATGAGTAACGCTTTAAATGTAACCATAAATTGATATTCAAAACTGTGAGAATAGTGTGTTTTTTAGCTGATAATCGTTAAATGTATGTATGTCACAATGCTGCTTCTTCGTATTGCAATTCGCATCCCTTACCCACATCCCATCTCCCTCTCTTTCCCCCAAATAGTCTGCTGCATCTGTGAATTATTTGTAAACAATTTTTACATTTAAGTTTTTTAATAATTAAGAAAACTTCCCGATTAGTTGCGTTTTAGTTTTTGTAAGTTTTTAAAGTTTTTTCGTTCCTGTGAAAATGCTTGTCTATATATGTATATCCAAAACTATATATATGTGTATATGTACATACATTATTCATTCTCGGTGAGTATGATATATGTATGTGAAGGAACCAACGTGATATTTGTCCGCAATTTTTGCTGATTTATTTAATTTTTAGTTTTTTTTTTTTTTTTTTGTATTTTGCATGCAAGTGTAAAACAGCAACCTGTGCTTGAGAGAGAGATAGAAAAGAAGGAAAGAAAGAAAGAAAAAAAGGACGGATACAGAGAGCAGCGCTCTAACAAATTCTGTTCTGTTCTGTTCTGTTTCTTTGTTTGCTTTTAAAGACATGAATTTTGCATTTTTTCTATTTTTAGTGTAAACAACAAACACATTATTTAACAAAGGAAAAAATGAAAACAAAAACGATCTTAAGTTAAATAATTTTTTCTAAACTCACCTTATCAGGGACGACCACGAAACCAGAAACTACATTATTTTCGTATTCAAAATTGTTATAATTTATATTTTTAAAGTTCAACACAAAACAAAACAAAAAAAAAAAATTAAATCTATTTTTATAAATATTGTGTAATATTGCATTTGTTTGCAATAGATAAATGGTAAAAATTAAGCTCGCAGTTTAAGAAGGAAGGCCTCAGTCTCTCAACTGTCGCAGCCTTGACAACATACTGCTAAGCAACAAAATATTCCAGTATACAGAAAATGGTAGCAACCAACATTTCTTTTCATACATCAATAGGCAAATGCCTAACTGTCCAAAGGTCCTACACATATATAATTTTTATTAGTCTTCCAATTTTCCCCAAGATTTCGAATACTTTTGTAAAAAATTGAGACAAACTTAAGCGTAAATAGATAATTGTATATTATATATACATACATGTATATATCAATATATGTATTTGTAAATACATCATTTATTTTCCATAATAAGCAAAATTTCTTTATAGGATCTCTCATAAAATGTTTCTAACAATGAACGGAATTATTTTATTTAGAAATATAAATCGAGTTTAGAAGAAATTATTTAAAATTTATATAACTTTCATAAATCATGTGCAAAGAAAAAAAGAAAAATCTTATTAAACAACAACAACAACCTAAAGTACAAAATTTAAAACTTTAATAATAATAATAATGAGTAACAAGACATGCATTCAAATCATGGAATATATATAATATATATAATAATAAATAAATATATATAAAAAAAAAAGATGCAAGATCGTTTTTGTTTAAATAATAAAAAATCTAAATCAATAATAACCAAAAAAAAAAAAGATGAAAAGGAAATTTTCATATAATCACAACGCATATAAAAAATACATGAAAATCGCCAAAAAAAACTGACAACTTCATTAAAGAATGATCACGTACCAAAACATAAAATGTTGAAATTGAAAATAATGAAAATTTCCTTTGGGGCTTGTAACGCCACTATAATAATTATTCCTCCTACCCTAAACCATTTGCTTTTTAATGCCTATAAAAACGAAAAGGCCACCAATAGTTTCTATTTCATGACTGTTGCTTTTTTTAACAGTTTCTTTAAGGCAAAAAGTTGTAATTGTGATTATTTTCTAATCAAACCGAAGAGAGTTTCCTAAAAAGAAAATTTGTTCTAATAAACCCGTCGGCATATTGTGATTATTAAATGGTGTAGGGTAGCAAATGGCCGGATTTAATCGGCTGCAATGTGGTTTTTCTGCAAATATAATGCAAAACATTGTATAATTCTCATTTACATTATAATCTCTCTATTATACAATGTCACTATTCTTCCTCCCCACCAAACAACACACCATCTACAATAAACATTTATTTCAATCTATTGTTTCTCTTCATTGGTTTAAATTAAAGCAATATCATGCATGGAGAAGTTAAAGCTTAAAAAAACAAAAAAAGGAACGAATGATGAATAATAGACACACTAATTACATTTAGGCACACAACATCCGTGTATTATTGTACATAATAATAAAGATATGAAGACAAACAATTGTAATAATAAAGCAATGCCAGATATTACAGAAAATAATTGAAAAACTGCAATAAAACATTTCTTTTTATTATATTTTAGTTTTCTTCCGTTTCCTTCTCGGTTGATACAAAACGCTATTAAAATTTAATGAAAAGAAAGAAAAAAAAAAAAAAAGAAAAGAAAAAAATTGTCGGCACTGAAATCACAGTTTATTAAAAATTTTCAAATTATTTAAAATTATTTAAAGAAAATGAAAACTGAATATGGAAAATTGTTGAAATCAAGAATCAAAAATTAAAATGTGGAAACTTTGCTTGTTTTATTTTAATAATAAACTATCACCTAAATTTATTTACATATTGCAATATTTGTATTTTCAAAACCTGGATAAGATTGTATATTATTTTCTAAAAAAAAAAAAAAAAAATAGAAATTGAAAAAATATAATAGTAACAGTAATTAATTGTTAAAAAAAAAATCATTGCAAAACAAACATTTAGAATGAATATTTTTTTTAATATTTAAATTATATTGCTGCGACAATTTCCAAAAAGGATTTTTACATGTATTGACATTTAATTATTGTTATAATCATTATAATATTTTTTGTGTTTCTTCTTCATTTAAACAGTTTCCAACCGTTATGTTAACAAATTCGATAACAAAAGCAACAGAAAAATAAGCGAAGCGAAAAAAATAAACAAAAAATACAACAATAGTAATCTGAATAAACATTTTTCGAGTCACGATCTTTTGTAAAGATCGCTGCACTCATTACAAAGCCGCAAAAAGTATGTGTTTTTATTTATTTATTATTTATTGCTTTCATCTCTAAATACAATTCGTTGGTTGGTTTTTCTATATATAATATATATACAGTATATGTGTATGTAATTTTTGTTTCGTTTTAGATGTGGGTTAGAAAGTGTTGTATTGTGTTGTTGTCATGGTTGTTGCTGTTGGTGCTGTATGTGGTTTCATTTGATAAATGATTTTAAGCAGTCATTGCCTGTTTTTTTTTCTTTTTCACATTTTGTCTTTTTTTTTTTTTTTAATTTTTTTTTAACACACACGCCATTACAATTATTTGTTGTTTGTTGGTTGGTTTCTGTGGGACAACATTTTCATCATCTTTACAGAGAAATTGCGAAACATTTTTTTAATGTTTTTTATTATGTTGTAAATATACAACAACAACATGTTAGATAAATTTTATGGAAATTTTCAAAGGAAATATAAATGAAATGAAAAAAAAAATAAAGATTTTTGTAATAACAAAAAATGTTATGCTCTCTGACCCTTCTTTGAAAATAAACAAACTTTTATGAATCATTCAAAAGCACTTTAAATAACACCCATTTTTGTTCAGTTTTCTCAGAGATGTTTTACATATATTTCAACATTTAGAAAAATTAACTGTACAAGCTGCATTAATTAAATACGGGTCTGTCTCTCCATCTGTCTGCTGACACCAAACAAACTCAAGGCAAAGATGAATTTTTGTCTTAAATATATAAAATAATAAATAAATATTACAAAATACATTTTAGTGGGGGAAGAAATAAAAAGATCATTTAAAAACAATCAAAACAATATAGTCATGATTCTAGGTCGGTCGTATTCTTAATGCGGTAACGTTTAGTAGTGGAAAATATTTATTACATCCCACAGCGTAGTACTTGCGCTTCTAATTTGAGATGACTTAGGCTAGAGCTCTGTGGAGCTTAAACTTGCATTAATAAAAAATAATGCTTATAAATTATGGAAGCAATCTTAAGCAATTTTTATGTGAAATTTTGACCCCTTGTTCTCTTTTTTTTTTAACAAAAACAAAAGATCATTTGTTTCTGCACAGTATATTCTGGTAGCCGTGGTCCAGCGTCCTAAATTTTAAGATGATATAGCATAATTTTTCAAGAAAAATATTCTAATTTTCAGGTTTTTGAATTTCGCTCGCTGACATCGTTTTATGGGTGTTGCAAATAATGGGCAAAATGACTATGGGGGGCATAGTCAAGGTGGTGGTTATAAAAATGGTGTTTTAAGGGGTGCATTCTCTTATAGTTATTGTTGGACATCCCTAGCAAATATGAAAAATCTATATAAGGATTTTACTAAATTTGAGCTGAATATTTAAATATTTGCGACCATAAGTACATATTTCAAAGCGGACACACGGACAATCTTGAAATATTACGGGAATAAAAAAAGTCACCCTGCCTACGTACATAAACTCATTTTTCTTTTTTTTTGTTCGCACCGAAAATATGCGCATTTCTCTATAAAATATTAAAATATTTATTCTTCGGTTGACAGCGTAGCGTTTTATTTAAAATGTTGGCGTCAAACATTTCACATTGGCTACGAGCCAATAAAAATTAAATACAATGAAATTTTTTGTTGGCCTTCCAACTAAAATGCTAAATATGAACTTTTTTAAAAATAACGAGACACGTTTTACTACGTAGTTACGTTATATTGTATTATGCGATATTAAGCGATAATTTCAATATTGATTTTTTTTTGTATGCAAAAATTTTGGGCACCCATTAGCTCAAGATATCTATTTGTGCAATAGATTGTTTGTAAATTTGAGGTTCTAAGATAACCTTCACTAAGACTTAGTTCGACTAAATAATCAGCAATTTTTTATACCGAGTTTTATCGAATTTAAAAATGTTTCTTTAATATCTGAGATTGGTTGAGAGTTTTAAGTAATTAGGAGATATGCTTTTCATTAGATTATTATGAAAGTATGTTCACGTTAGTGCGACTTTGAAGCTGTATATCTCGGAAAGTAAGTGACCGATTTAGAATTTTGTGGTGCATTAAATTGAGTAGCAGTACATACATAATACAATAAAAACATATTCCTCATATTGTGTAGGAGATATTTAGAATAATGGAAACGGGTACTTTACACGCCTGTGATCAATTTTTGAAAGTGCACATATTGCGAATGTTTCTACGGCCAATATATTTACCATAAAGGAATTATAGATACTATATGGAATATTGGCATTAGGAAGATATGTAAAAAGTTAATGTCCACCAGAAGTCAAGAGGCGAGTGGCCCTGCGCGTAAGTTTTTATTTCTTTTTTTATGTATTTTATTTTTATATATTTTATTAATTATCTTAATGTCCTTATGTCTTAATTTCATTTAACTTTTTCTATACAAAAAAAAAAAAAAAAAAAACATGAATTCGCACCTTTTCCCAACTCACCAATAAAAAAAGCAGGGAGAAGATTTGATTTATTTTTAGAAATAAAAAAATACATACTTCAAAATTGACTGACAAAGTGGTAGCTGAATCATTGACGTGAAAAATAATTGAATAAATATAAAACAAAACAAAAGAACATAATACTCATAGAATTACAATATATTACGATGGTGAATATAGAAAAAATGGAGTTTCCAAACCAAACCAAATACTAATTAATGATGTTAGAGTAGAAATATGTAAAATCTATTATGAGAAAGAAATTATTTTCTTCCTTTTATTGAAATAAAATTAATGAAATAAAAAAATTAAATGAATTAAAAAATTTGAAAAAAAAAAAAGAAAAAAACCACATGCTTACATACCAACAAATATAAATTATATTAATCCATAAGAATTTAATAAAAATTAATGTGATTGTGTATGTAAAAAAATTAATCAAAATGATAATTAAACGTAGTAAGAAAATTTATCAAAGGAAAAAACAAATTAGGTTAATTAAGGAAGGAAAAGCCATAAAAAAAACGCATATTAACGAATGGAAACAGTCAAGGTGGTGAAAGGAGTTGGTAATAGTGATGTTGCCTTTACTAGGACATTTGGAAAAAGGTGAAAAAGTCAGTGTTTGGAACATTGTCAGGTAGATACAAGAATTCTTCCTCATACACAATTTGGCGATGGTACCATGTAAACACTTTTCAGTTTGAAATGAAAAATATCAAATTCAGAATAAAAAAATTTCAAAAATTAAATTTAAAATGAAAAATTTCAAATTTCAAACGAAAAATTTCAATTTTCAAATGAAAAATTCCAAATTTAAATTAAAAATGAAAAATTTCAAATTTTAAATAAAATAAATATATAAGTAAGTTTACGTTTAAGTTCATTGAGACTTTCTTATTGTAAAACATTATAAAAGTGTGAAGAAAATAATAATAAAAAAATAAAAAAAATAAGTAAAAATTATATTATTTAAAATGAGAAATCTAAACAAAAAGGAAAATTTTTTCATATAAAATTTGCAGTTTTTTAATGATAAAGTTTAGAATTTTAATGTTCTTTGAAACTTTTTATTTTCCACTGAAATGGTATCAATCTGCACAGATTGTGAGTGATTTCAAAAACAATATCAAAAAACAACAGAAAATCGAGGAATTTTTGTGTCGCCCATAAGATGTTTGCGTTTGAACTATGCGTTTGTCTTTTTTTATACCCAATTATTTCTAAATAATAATTCTCTGTGATTTTTATATTCAATAAATAGAGTTTTATTGTATACATATATAAAATGATAAAAAATAAAAAAAAAAAGCAGAAAACTATAATATTAAACCAAAGACAAGAAGCAGACGACGAATAACATTAAAGAATAGAAAATAATAATATTAATAATGAAATGTGTATAGAAAGTAAGAAGGAAATGATTCTGACAGATGTTGTAGAAGCACATCTTATACACAACAATTTTATATCCCGCCCGTCGTTGTCTTATAATCACTCTGACTGATTGACATAAAGGATTAAATTGTATATAAGAACGAGTACAATTTGCTGTTACTTGCATATACACAAACATACACACAAACATACACACACACACACACACACACACACACACACATATATACACAAAAGAACAAAATAAACTGAGTTTACATTTACAATTAGCTTTGCATGTCAACTCAAATAATGGGAAATACAATAAAATGCCACACTATACAATACAACAACAACAATATATAGTATAAGCACCGCACAAATGCAATGCGGACACGTACAATTTAATGAATGTGTTGTATGTGTGCAAGTGAATGTACGTATTTACTTCTATATATACATATATATATATATATATATATATATATATATTGTTTGTACACACACCCCTTATAACAAATAATACAAAAAAAAATAAATAAATAAATAAATAAATAACAAATGTGTAAAGAAGTATCTAGAATAAAACAAAAACAACTATGCATGCACCAAGCTAAGCTAAGTTAACGATAACCTAAAAAAAAAACAAAAAAACAAAAAAAAAACCAACAACAACAACTTGTAAACATTTTTTAATGATTAAATTAAATTACAACAGAATACTTTAAATGTTATGGCAAATAGTGGGCTTGTTAACTGTGGGGGTGACCAATTCAAATATTTTTAGATAGGTGCTAAATTAAGTATAATTGTGGATGGTAAATTTTAACGTGTAACACCCAGAGTTATTTGTCGATTGTGGGTGGGTGGCTCTACTACTTAATTTCAAAAATATTTATAACAAATTTCAACGTAAATAACTAAGTACAAAACGTATATATATGTATACTGTCAACCCACTTTACCTATTTTCTATAGAAGATATATCGAATTTCAGCTCATCACCTCAACACAGTGATTAGCATGCTTAAGTCAATTTGGAGGGTATACAGAGAGTATATAATTCATAAAGCTCATAATTTTTCCATCGAATCTATCATGGCAGATGGTAGCTATTTTAATTTGGCGAAATCGATCAAGTGTCCCGATCACAACCGACAAAAATCTATGTATCAGCCGCAGAAATTAAGTTGTGAAATCGAAATTTAGGACACATACTAATAATTAAACCATTCATGGAAGTATTAAAAATGGGTTTGGTCCTATAATAGGCTTATCTGCAATTTACAAAAAACCTTTCGTGTAGAATCTGACGAGTAATTGTTACGTATTATATATATTATTAAAAGGTGTTACCAGGCTGCTGCCAGGCCCACAATTACAATGTACTTGATCCAAGTCAAATTGGTTAGTTTTTTGTATACCTTGTAGTTATATTTTCGTGGCTGTGAACGGTTTTTTCTCCATAGGAATGGTATGGTAAGTGTATATAAAATTTCCGCACAACTGACTTTTTGGTACAGGGTCGCATGGAGAGACATATCTAGATACACTCAGACTTTAATTTCGTCTGAAGATTGTATGCCTCTATGCTTTCCAAGCCTCTGATGCTAGGGGTGACTCTCTAGGTGTTGCAAATGGATTAACAAACTATACGAAGGGTATAAAAAATGTTCTTTAATGGACTCTACAAGTTACATTACTTTATAATATATTATTAGCTTTATTCAAAGCAACATTTGTTTTTGATACGGCAACATCTTTACAGAATAAAGGTTAAGGATATTTTATATAAGAATGTTCGTAATTTCGGTTCAGAATTATTTTATGTCCGTCGGTACAATTAATTTGAGTGCAAGCTATAGATAACAATTGTTAAGATATTTCACTGAAATGTGGTTTAAAGATATGTGTAAAGTTAAAGGCGAACTTTATTCAAAATGTTTATAGAAAATATTAATTATTAATTAAAAATTAATATTCGTTCGGTGACAGGACTTGATTCAGATTTTGAACTCCCGTTTGAAAGTAAAAGTTTTTACAATACTTCTCTACAAAAAGCTCTGCTTTAAAATGCGTCTTTATATAATAAAAATTCGAATTTTTTTTTAACAAAAATTTGTTAATAATTAGTCAATTAGCTTAATAATTATTAACTGGGCCACAAAGACTTTACTAAAATATGACAATGATAGAACAAAAAAAGAAAAAGAAAATTATGGTATAAATTTTGGAACTAAGTAGTGAAAGGTTTGGGGGGGGGGGGGGGGGGGTAGAATCGACCATAATAATCTGTTTTGTGTTGAATTTTTTCTTCAAGGAAAGAAAAAAAGGAGGCGACCAAATGTATTCGGATTGAATTGCATAATCGCATAGCACTAAAGTTCAACACAATAGAAACGAATACCGTGCCAATCTATCAATATTTATTTATAATTAATATGAATCAACAAAAATACCTGTATAAATAATGTTTCTTCCGATTTTGGTTTTGTTAAACTTTTACCATTCAGCCATTTTTTTTTATTGTATGGTATTTATTTTTTGTTTTCTTCGTATCACATATACGTTACGGGGAGGGTATACATTGAATTTGAAATAACTGGTTTGCCATTTAATAACAAAAATGAAAAAAACTTTCTCACTTATAAACATATATAGCCTCACTAACGTGTTAAATGTGTCCATGTTTTAATAAATAATAAAAAAAAAATAAAAATAAAAATGATATGATTTTATATTCTATTATTTTTCACAAAATTAAAAAAAACTATAATGAAGTTTCAAATATATAATAAATAGATTTTTAACCAAAATTAATAAACAATACAATTAAATGTGATCGAAAGTATCAACAAGAAAAACAACAAATATTCTAATTATTTATATAAAAAATATTAAAATAAAATATATTCCAAAAAACAAAAAAAAAAAAAAAAAAAATTAAATTAAGAAAAAATATCTTAAGCAAAATTGACATTTTTTAACCATGACAAAAAAAGAAGGGGAAAAAAAACAATAACAAAAGCATGCAAACAAAAAACGTATAATATGAAATTAATAATCACAAGTAAGGAGAGAAAGTTATATTTGGCTTAGAATAAATCTGATGTACCCACCACATATACACGTAAATTGGGGGCGTTCTCTCAAAAATTACATTCTTGCAAAAGAATTTTTTTTTTTGGGGAAATTGTGGGCGTGTCTGTTTTTGGATATCACCCATTTGATATTAACAAGTCTTCTGACCAAGAATATTTATTATAAGAGTTGCTTCCGAAGCCTCCGATTTAAATGGAACATAACACGTATTGTGTGGGGTATAAAAAAAAAACAATCAAGGTAAAACTCCAAGCCATTCAGTGTTATAACTTACACATGTACATACAATAAAATAACTTTCTAATTATGTTCCATTTCTTCATTCATTCAGTCATATATGCATGCATACATACTCACATACATACGCGACATTCAGAGCAATAGCAGAGTAGTAGTCAAGCTCACATTTCTACTTGAATCTAAAAAAAAAAAAATTAATTGAAATCTTTTACATTAAATAACATATATACTGGCTGTAATATATTATTAGGTACATATGTACTTGAGTTGAAAAATACAAGTGAAAATTAATAATAATAATGGAAATGAGTTAAGGAAACAAATACTTCAAGTGTGAACTTCACATAAACAATGCATTTACGAATAGAGAATAATACAATAAATAAAATAAAAATACATAAATATATAGTATTGTACACCATTTCTAAGTATTATCACAAAAATTATAAATGCTCTCAGAACAAACCAACATACAATACATACAAAATGATACTTATCTATTATAGTCATGTAGAATTTTTTTCATACACAAGCCACCATTAACACTTTATGTATATTCTGCATAAATAAATACAACTCCAATACAAAACTGATGGTGCATGGGATATGTATACAAACATACTTACCTGTTATTAAAACTGAAGAACCAAACACACGACACCTAAAATTATTCACTCATATAACTCAAGACAAAGAAAAAAAATTTCAAAATTTTCAAATTATGTTGAATGTAATAAAAAATTTACTTTAATTTACAACAATTTAAAGAAAGATTATATTTGGCTCAAGTCAAATTTTTCATTACCCGCCATCTTGCTTCATAAGATTGGAAATGATGTTTATAAATTGTAAGATAACTCTTAATGAAATTTTCTAAAGACAAAAAAGTTTTAAAAATTAATCCTTTTTTAATTTTCAAGCGATTTCGGCCAAATTCAATTCCTATTAGCCGAGTCCTTATTGCGTAAGATCTTAGGTTCTTTCTCTTAGAATTTAACTATGCCGGAAATTCTATAATAAATAGATCGGTATTTATTGTGAAATGGATAATAAAACTCTTGCCACGAGGAGAAAAAAATGGTTAGATCCAAGCCCGCAGCAAATTGTTAAAATTTGGAATGATAAAAATTGTTATTTAAACAGCGGAGGAGCAAGTTTTTATACGATTTTTATTAAATTTTTTTAGACATTCAAAATCCCGTTATAAAGATAAATTGTTTATTTGAAAAAGCCTTATTTTCACGAGGGAGGATTTTAAATTTTCAATAAAGATTAAATTGCAATCATTCATAAACAATATTTCGACGAAATATTTTGTCATTTTGTCTCTTTGAAACAGTAAAAACATTTGTTTATGTGAAAATATGGGAAGAGATTCTTATTTCTGCTCGGCTGTGAACTTGGCTATTTCAAGCGAGAATCAAGAATATATTCGATTCACACAGTGAGTATAAATATTCTAATGAACAAGGCGGTGGGTACAAAAATGAGTCATTCCATATATATATATATATATAGAAAAATGTTGTGGTCTACACATCCATATCTAATGTAATCTCGGTGTATAATTGAACCTATAGGCAACTCAAAAATTCCTTTCAATGTCTTTCCTAAAGAACAAGAACAATTAAACATTAAGGCAATACAAATTTAAAGGATAATAATAAATCATGTTATGCCTTAAGTATTTTTTTAATGTAATAACTAAACGGAATTAAAAATGAATAAAAAACACCACACAAGACCGAAACTCTTGAACAAATTGTATATTGTGTGTATACATGAAAATTGTACCAAAATGATGTAAAAAAACATAGATTTTAACAATCAATACCGAACCAGGTTTTAAAATCTTTACCAAATAATGAAAATATTGCATAGAAAGCAAAAGGTAAAAAAAAAAAAAAAAAGAAAAATAATCAAGAACCCACCTTTCGTATCTTCTCAAATAAATAATAATAATAATAATAATAAAAATAAAAAAAACACCACAGAGGTTAACTACACCTACACCTACCTAATAGAGAGTGTACTCATTTAATTTAATTACAATTAAACAAAATCCAATCTCTGTATGAAATATTTGGCAACTTTTATGTATAAATCATATGGTGCATTAAAATTTAGCAAATGCTAAACACTGAGATAGTTGTATCCGCCCAAGAAATATAATAAAAAAAAAAAAACAACATCACTAAAATCAAAAAGGAAAAATGACCATTTTAACAGAAATTAAAAAAAATATATATATATTTGGCAATAAAACAAAATCACATATCCCTCGATTCCCAAAATAAAAAAAAAAAGAATATTTGTATATACGTACAACGTTCCTTTCCCTTTCATACACGCACCACCTGTGCTCCCAACTATTCCGCATATCCTTTTAAAACTTCATCTCCCCAAATCCCTCAAATCGTTCAATAAAAGAGATCGAATCTATTTATGTAGATAACTTACAAAACGCATTTTTCAATGCGACAGCGCTGTGAATCTCCAACCCCGACGGTAAGAGGTAAGACTTATGACAGCAGCTCTCAAAATGTACATTAGGCACTGTTTTATGGATTTTATTTTTATAGAGATCGAAAGTACGTCCAGATAAAAGTATAAAAGACCCCACATATATACTCAATCAATTTGTCAGTCTATCCGTATATAATAAATATTCTTCTATTCTTAAAAATTGAGATAACAGTTTCAAACCATCAAAGGATAGGTCCACAGTTTAAAGCATATTTAAAAATATTCGATTTTATTAGCGTTTTTCACTTGAAAATTCTATCAAGACCTCGCCCAATCATATATTATATGCACATGAATGCCGCGTGAAATGTATTCAAATATTAATTGTTTACTCGCTTTACTTAATTATAAATATTTTTAGAAAGTCTAAATGCACATATTTAGCAAATAAAATTATGTTAGTTGGTGTGTACATACCGTTTGTCGCATAGAAAGTTTTAGTTGCAATAAAGATAATCAAATAGTTACAGTACACACAATATATGCTTAAAGGTAAACTGCTATGGTAACAAAATTTTTCGGTATACTAATAGTTCATTCGGTTGAAGAAAAAAAAAAAAAGCGAAACAAATGAAAATGTTATAATCGATCAAGACCGGCCATTTAATATCCTACATAACAAACATTCAAAAAGAAAGCGCGAGCATATGCATAGGGATGTATTAAAATTTGTTCAAGTCGGTCCAAAGTTAGAATATTGATTTTTTTTTTAAGCTAAGAGTTATTTATCAATTTTTATTAAAAAACATTTAAGAAATGTGCAACTTTTACAACACCCAGAAGGAGGCGTTAAAGATAGAGAGAGAAATATATATATATTTTTATTATTATCAAAATTTGAGCCATAATCTTGTACTTTTTAGTTTCTAGTTAAGGAGATCGCTATAAATAACTGTTCATTTTCTGTATAGAAAGACTTTTGTTAAAATAAAACATTATCTGGGGAGGCTTCAAATTTGGCACATTTAATTATTAAACCAATTGACAATGCTTTGTCACGTTTTGCATAAATATATTTAAAATTACGAATTTTCGTGGTAAATGGGAAGGGGCGCTACGCTTTGTGCAATTTAAACCATTTGCAATAGTGCACGCCTTTGGGTCAAAACGTGCCCTTGTACCAAATTTCATCGAAACATTTACACCGTAGCTTCTCAAGGAGTAACTTCTGTACTTTATATATAGTTCAGAAAATTTACTTAAAAAAATGCTGCTTTTTCAGTTTTTGTTGAGTGAGTCGCTTGACTAATTGTGTCCATTTTCTATATTCTTCCCAATATATGAAAACTATCAATATTTATGCCAATCGATATCTAAATTTTTGCTACCGGGAGAGTGATTACCATACACACATACACCCATACGAACAGATAGACAAGACTAGATCGACTCAATATTAAATGCTGATTCAAAAGATATATCAATTGTGTGGACGATAACTTTTGGGCGTTGCAAACGTTTTGACAAAGTGATATATATCCCTATATATGATGGTATAAAAAAAGAAAAGTAGTAGAAAAAACATCAAAGAGCATAAAATAGAAAGCAGTTTTATCTACGTTAACACCCACTTAATTTGTGTGTACTTGTATTTATGGAAAGGTGAAAACGTAAAGTAACAAAATTCGATACTAGCCCGCATCATAAAAAAATGTAACCATGAAAAAGATATTTAATAGGTAACACAGCATAAATACTCGTTTTTTTTCATATGGTAAATGGTAAGTGGGTACAGTGTTTGTGCTTGAGGGGGAGCAGAGAAAACTTGTTATGTGTCGATAGTAGTTAAGTAAGCTTTTTTTTTCCTTTTTTTGTAAAAGTACATAGAAACGACGACTTTAAAACTGATACAAAAGAAGAATTATATTCCGGGAGAAGACTTCTAAATTTACCATTGAGTACAGTTGTAAAGGCGACTTAAAGCGAGGAATCTTTAATTAAAGATTAAATGATATTATCAGAATATCATACACATCAGACATCTTACATACGTTTACATATATTCTTGATCACTATCGGAATTTTCGAACGACATAGTCTATCTGTCTATCTATTTATCTGTGAAAATCACTCATCCAGTTGCAACAAATAGAGAAATTGACACCAAAATTGCCAAAATTCTTATTTGTTGTTTTGTTGTTGTTTATCGGTCGCATTTTTCAGAGATCCTAACTGGTTTGAACTCAAAAATGGTAAGACCTCGTTTATAATAAATCATAACTTTGATTCTAATACCCTAAGATGATGGGTGTACATGATTTGTCCTAAATCAAATATAATCCTTTTTTTTCTTTATTATTTTATGTTTTAACAGAGCAATGACAAATGAAACATGTTTGTACTGGTTTTATGAATTTTACCTGAAGTGCAATTATTTATAGTGACTTAGAATGGAAAATTACTTATTGCGTTGTATGTTGTATGCTCTACATTATAGTTAAGGGGCACATGAACTATAGAATTTTGTTTGCATCTATTAAGTACTAATATATGAGTCAATTTAAGTATGACCTATATCTGTATTGTTGTTGAAACGTTAGAGGTCATAAAATTTGCAATGTTGAGCTATAAATTTTTAGCGACATCCTTAATTCATGAGAGATCCTCCACCTTAAGGTATACTGAGTTTGCTTTTACGATGGTAACATCTCGACAGAGGCGTCAAAGGTACCAAGCAGTACCAAACATATATTTCTGACCAGAATCTAAATCTGAATCGATCTAGACATGATCGTCCTTGTTCGTGTTATTGAAATTCTCACAGTTATTAATTTTGAGATAAGGATGTGAAATTTTGTACAAATATTTCTAGTATCTGCATATAAGTTCCTATTTAAATTGGACAAAATCAGCTAAGATCTCAATCGACAAAAACCTTTCAAAGTCACAAAAATGTTTCTTTGAAGTTCAATTTGATATTTGTAAACAGTTTACGAAAACCTCTATTTTAGAAGAAACTGACATGTAAGTTAATACGTTTTGAGTTGATTGAGTTTTAGGGCGTAATCAGCTACTTGGCATGCTCACTGCTGGAGGGTATTTAAGATGCAGCTTAAGCCAAATTTCATATCTTTACTTGTTTATATTAAATTATAGTTCATAAAAAAAAAAAAAAAATATTTTCCATTTATGGACATTTAATGTTTATTATTTTGTTGTCTCTCATGTTGTTATTATAAATAAACAGTATTTATATGTATGTACGACATGAGTATAATATAATTAAAATGAATATAAGTAAATAAACAGCTTATTTATAATGGTTAATATATACGACCATAACTATGAAAGTAGACTAAGTCACATTTTACAAATATAAAAAAAATTGAAATTAAATATAAATTTCTAAATCGATGTTTTAAAAAAGTTTATTATTTAGACAACTTTCAAAACGGACTACACTTGTATTCACTTGTATGAAAATTTTTATTGTATGTTGTAAAAATAATTTTATTGTTTGCCTGTCTAAGGAAAATGAAATTTCGTTAACAAGCTAACTTTACTATAACTTAGGAAGCCATTAAATACAATAGACAACAAAAATACTCGTTTCGGTAAAATGCGCATTGCCAACAGAGTTTCACAATGTCTTGTACGCTTAATGATATGTGCCTGATATTGGTGAATCATTCATTGTATACAATGTACACATATGTGTATGTGTTTATGCATATTTTATATACAATTATTAGTTTTATTATATCAATGGAGTCACTTAAAATAAATGTCGATAGCTTTAAAAGCAATATGTTTAGATAGTAGGTGAGTTTATATAACTAAACACAAGCGTACACATATATATATGTATATACTTATTTTTTCGTCTTTGATATTTTTTCACACAAAAATTGTGAAAGTTGTATGAATTATTGATTACATGACGATTGAGTATTGGGAAGAAGTACCAAATACATCGACGAAGTGTACAACAACAATGTTGTTGAAGTAAAGGTAAAAAAAAAAAAAAAACACTAAAGATGGTGAGTCATTCACTATTGCGTTGCTAAGGTAAAGCTCAGGCAATATATCTAGTAAACACGTATAAAATGTATTCGTCTCTACGCAGTAGAGAATGTATCGATTTATTTTTACTTAGCAAGGTAGAATATTAATATTTACGTATTTTGAACAATAGCATGCAATTGTTCGTGATATGTGTGTTTTTTTTCTGTATAGATATAAAATTTAAACTAAGATTGTCATTGTTGTAATAGATATCCAGAAAGAGGCGTTAAAACGATTTAGACATGTACGTCCGTCTGTCTAAGTGTCGATATTCAAGCTGTTGTACGTTTTATGATATTGAGCTGAAATTTTACAACAGCCATGTTTTAGTATCTGTATGAAAAAATTAAGCACCACCATGCCTAATCGACATAAATTTCTAAATACACGCCCACAATTGCCAAATAATCACATTTAGCGCAGCATAGGATTTGTACGACACACACTTTTAGCGTGTAATGTTAGGTACCTGCCGCGTCCACATTTTTTATATAAATTTAAAATTTAACATCAGCCGTTTCCCTCAATGTATTTTTAGTGGCAATTATTTTATTTATCAACACAAGCATAGTTTGGGTACAAATACGAAATGCTCGTTAAACAATTACGCATACGAAATATTTGTATGTGAAATAATTATCATGACTTGTTTACTTTTCATATAATGGCATATAATCAATGGACATAACTCAGTCACAGTAAAATAAAATAACATTTAGTCCCTTTGGTTATAGAAATTTAATTTTCGTATATAAAACAAGTGAAAATGTTATAGGCCTTCCAAGACCGACCATTTAATACCCTAAACAACAAATTATGCTACAATTGCCATAAAAGTTTTTTCGTGATATATCATTATATGGTAAGGGGTTCTAAAAATACTGCAATCGAGACCAAAGCTAAGGATTTATTCTTTACCAAATTGTAGCAATAAATATTAAGTATTGTGATATTTTGTCATATGAAGACTTCCTCTCTCTCTTCCTCATGACTTTATACCAAATTTGATTAAAATATCTCAAAATATTCGATTTGTAGCTTGTGCATAAATTTACGTGCACAGACAGACGGACATGGTTACGATTTTAATTCTGCATCGATCGGTATAATTAAAGGTGGGTATGGTATCTGCCATTTACGAGTTACAAACGAACATCCACACAAACTTAATATACCCTTAGTCACAAGTGGTGCTTCATATAAAATGTTTTCGAATTACAACAGCTACAATCATAATTTAGAATCCTGTATAATTAAATGTAATGTAATGTAAATATACATTGCTGGAAATTGAATTTGAAATGTACGCAAAATGAAATTTATAATTACGAATGACTTGAACTAAGCACGTAATAAATGCCATATAAATCCGGAAGAAATCATTTGCTTTGTTACTCTGTTACTTATAGTGATAACGTCACTAAATAAAACTTTAAGTACATATACATACATATATATGTGCGTACTTAAATATGAATACATATGTATGTGTACGTATATAATCTATAAATAATTTTTTAAAATTTCCTTAATAAAAAACTTTAGGGCAGACATTATGTGAAATCTGGAATTAACGCGAACAATATATTGCGCATCACATTGCTTATGTTTTTCGTTATTTACAGAGTCAGCTGTGTACAACGGGCGGCCCTTACTTACCTACTTGCAGTCCTCTTGATTATTTTATGCAGTTCTTTGGAAATGCTTGCAAATCATCCGATTTTACTCTTTTTAAATAGCGATCTGCGAAAGTAGAGGCATCTGTACAAAATATTAGCTCAAATTCATGATCGTGAGGGTGCCAACAATAGACGCACGGACGAACATGATCAACTCAGTTCTTGATACCGAAGAATTTATAAATTTTTTTAGGATCCCTTAATGTTGATTTGTTTCATAAAATTACTCGATTATATATAAATAAACCGCTAACATAAACCAGCAAAAGTTATGCATTTTCAGCCCTAGAAAGCTTTCGTGTTGGACATTACTGTTATGAAGAATTGATTTCAAATAATCACAATAGCAACGAGGGGCAGGGGTGTTTTGAGGTTTTTCATATCTGAGCTGAAATAAAAATTGTACCCGCATTATAAAATGGACAGAGGTTCTAGAATATTCCACGCGTTCATTTGGTAAACAGTGGGGCAGTATCTAAGTATCAGAATATTAATAACGTAGGCTGTTAACTTGTAAGTGTGTGATTTGTTTTCATGATTTATTTAAGAAACGTGATTTTGGTCACGTAATCTTCAGCACAATTGAAACTCAGCGCGTTGGATTTATACGCATGTACATTTTTAAATATTTTTTTAAGCTAAATATTTAAATAATAAATAAATATATATAAATTATAAATTATCGCTTTGTAATCGTCAAAGACAAATAAAGTTTATTTGTAGTGAGGCTGTAGATAATATTCAAGGTCCATATATGATAAAAAGTATATAACGATGTTTCATAGAGATTTTTACGCGACAATGACTCGTATTTACGGATAAATTGTGTAGAATAGTATAGTGTCGGGTAGAATCACCTAGAACTTGTTAGAGCCCTCGCATAAGATGGGGATGTACTAAGATTGTCATTCCGTTTGCACCACCCAGAAGAATATATGTTCTTGATTAGCATCAAAAACTGGTTGAGCTGAAATTCTGTACAGACACAGTAGTACTTTTTGTACGAATTTTATTATTTAAAATGAGCCAAAATAGGTCTAGAGTCACGCCCACAATCAATAAGCACCTATTTATCTGGCACAAAAAATGGCCTATGAACTTAAAATTGGATACATCGTACATCTATAGACACAATAAAACTAGACTTGCAAGCTGATACGTATTACATACACTACTAGAGGGCGCAATATATATATATTCGCCACGCCCACCGTTTCAAATGTGGAGGGTATTTAAGATTCGACCTAAGAAGATTTTAGTTTTCTTACTCGTTTTACATTTAAATAAAAAAATAAAATTAAAATTATTTTGTTTTTTATAGTTAAAAATTTAGACAAATTAGATTTTTTATTGGATCATACCCATATATTGTAAATAAGAAGATAGAAAGCTATTAAACTTTATGCACTGTTGTAGTTTAGACAAAACATTCTGTATTGCTACTGTTTAACGTTGCTTGGATATGCTGAAGTGTGTTAAATTTACAATGACTGTTTGTAATAATGGAAACTTGTAAATGGCACCGCCAGCACTGACTGCACTGTTTCCAATTAAACATTGTTTTTACCGTAATATCCGTAATGTGTAATATATTTATATATCACGGTTTCATCACTGTCAGTTGTAGACGTACGTAAATGATATGCCATTAACCTAAATTACATACCTGGCATACATATTTGCCATTGTATACGGACATGTGTATATGTCGAAATTGTATGTATGAGCAAAACATCTGCCATTTTGGTATATTTGAAATCTAGATGTCTGATATATGAAAATGTAGGTAAAATTTTGATTGAATTTTTCAATCAATTCAACAATCAACAGTAAAATTAACAAACTTTATTGCCATAGAGTCATATACATTGAATTTTCGTATAATCTCTATATAAACAAATGTTTTATAGTATAAAGTGGAGTAATCTCACTTCATATAGATATATATTGTATTCATTTATGTATATAAGGCTCATACAAGTTTTTGATGTATATAAATATAACGTAGCTATATATGTGAGAGTATAGGAGGATCACCTGATTGCAAAAGTTAAATGTATTCCTCTTCACTCAAAACCAGTCGGTTTGTCTGTCTAGCGTTGTTTTTTGTTATCAGTATTTGCGATGTGTATCATCTTTTTTTATAATCTACTCCTAATAGTGAGGGTATGCTGAATTTCTCCTTCTTTTTGCCATCATAAGCGTTTTAATGAGCTCACAGATCACCATCGAAAAATAAATCAATTTAGTAAAGTTCGTTTATTTGGATGTCTGCTTAAAAGAATTTGTATCAATTTAATTATTGAGGTAGAGATTTTAGGAGCATTTTGTGTCACCTCTACTGACTCTTTTATATACCTTTGCGGCCAACCCATATCCATATATACAGTGTGTACATTATTATGTGTATGTTTTGTTTGTGGTAGCAGTGGTGCTCTCAGTGAATGGATACATAAATAATACCCGTTTTTTTTTTTTTTTAATGGATTACATTCGTTTCGTATATATATTTATATATATATCATTGTTGTTTATGCTCATGTAAGCGGAAGGAAACCACTTCTCTGTTCAGGTATTAACGCAAACAAATGAGGTGTACTCAGAGTGGTGTTGGCATTAATTTATTTTGATAAATATTTTGAAAATATAGTAGGGGTTACGAATTTCATCGATTCAGGTTTTAAAAACCTTTGCTAAATAAATTAGAAAAACCTGATTTAGCTTAGATCACAAACTTAAATATCTTCCTTGCCTATTTAGAAGAAGTAGGCGTGACAAGTATTTAATTTCGTCCTCTAACTCAAAACTAAAACAAAACGGATTCTGCGCCAAATTTTTTTTGTAAATTTTGAGCGTGTACGTGCTATTCCACCCAATTTTGATATATCGGTGGATGGTATAATTATGAGAGTAATAAATTCCAACCTTATAGTTAATTTTTTTTTGGGATATAGAAAGATTTTTGTGTCAGCTGGGCCTCTACGTATAAAGATGCTGGTTCAAAATTTCAGCTCAATATCTAAAGATTGCTATTTCGACAAAGGAGGGACATTGCTAGATCGAAACAGATATTGATATTGAACAAGATATTTGTTGTATATATTGATGAATATTACTTTGTAGAGTCTTTAATGCCTCCTTCTGGCTGCTGCAAAAGGCGAAACCATTTTAGCGGAGGATAGAACAATTTGGAAAGTTAATATACGAGAAGCGCGACTGTACAGAAATAAATAAAATATGTGTTGAAATACAGGAACGTGACAAAATTGATTTAAAAAATATTGAGTGAAGGACTCACCCAAAATATTTTTATAGAAAAATTTTATATATATAAATGTATATAAAAACAAATGAAAATATAAACCGAATGAATATATATGAGGGAGTAAACAATAAAAACGTGATGGCTCAGCAGCAATCTTCTGCTTACTGAACGAATTTCAGGTAAGAAAACTTATAAGTATGAGTTACTTAACAGGAAACTGAACAACTTTCGTTATAAAACCTTATGCGTACATATAAGAAACTTGAAATCTTTTCATATATACACTATGTATGTGTATAAAATGGTGAGTGTGGTGTGGTACATAATTATTATTCTCATAACGAGGTTAGCAAACGCCAAAGTCTGAGGCACGTATAAAACAAGCGTAAATCTTTTATGGGCTTAAGTCATACCACAAGGTCACCCTATATTATTGAAATTTATTTCGGTTATAATGAATGGTTCAATCATAGCACTATTAATGGGATTTGTGAAGGCTGGTGATCTGGTAAATTCTTAATTTATGGAGGTTTGTTCGTCTGTACACTCGGACTATCTATCGCATTTCCATCAACGAGAGGCCAAGCTGGAATTTAGTATAAATATCTTACCACCTAATATTGGTTGAGTCAGTTTCAAAATTTATTCGCAAGTAGAAATGCTATAAAAGTTGTAGAAGCATGTACGGTAACTTAACTTGATGCGAATGAACTTTCTTACTTGTATAGCATAGGAATTGGGACTTGACAAACAAAACCAAAAAAAAAAAAAAACAGACATTTAGGAATATATTATATATATAAAAACACATACTCATATACGTATATATATGTAGATAAGATTCTGTACAAAAACACATAGTCTGCAGATAATTCGGATGGTGTTCAGGGTCATTTACTGAAAATAAATTTTTAAACTTTTCACACAAGATAGGCGGTATACTAAGTTTGACATTCCATATGCAATAGCCAGAAGGAGATGTCAAAGAGACAACAAAACACTACAAAATATATATATTTTTGATCAGCATCAAATCCTGAGTGGATCGAGAAGTGTATCTATCTGTTGTTGACTCTCTAACGGTTGTAAATTTAATAATAACATACCTGCCACGCCCATAACTTGTACGTAGATGCTGAGGGCATTTAAGAGTTGCCTTAAGCCAGATTTAGTTCATTTTACTTGTTTTTGTTTTATTTTATCACAGCTTGAGAGTGCAATATGTTTTCAACCAAAGATATTATATACGGATACATATAAATATAGAAAATATAAAAGAAATTTGATAACATGTCTGTTTCTTACAATAAGCTATAATTATGTATGTTGCACGATCACTGAGTGAGTACTACTTTGTTATGCTAAGCAAGTGGTTTTCATGTTTAAAGCAATCTTCTGTTTTGCAGAAAGAATATGGACTTACACACATGTTTTCTAGTATCATGACACCGACCGATATTTGGCAAATTGATTAGACGAGTAATTAGTTTTTTTTATAAAGTATAACACACAAGCTCTATCAATTATTATATAGGGACCTACATAGAAAACGGTTCAGAGTTATTGGTGGTAGTGAGAATCGTTTTGGAGTTGACAAAATTATATAAATTTTCAACAAAACATGCAGGATGCATCGAATAGTTTGTGATATTCTTAAAAAAAAAAAAAAAACACCCTTATAAATACCATAAATCGTGCACACATTTTGCCCTTAAGATATAAAAAATTTTTAGAGCAGATGTTTTCCAAAATTGCTTTTCAAATCTGCTTTCTCTCAGCCTAAATATGTGTTTAAAAAATACACTCTGACGTTAATAGTTACAATTTCCCATGAAGCATTTCAATTTATTAGAAAAATTCTAACATCTTGAGCATATCCTCCGCATTTCATATGAAATGAAATGAAAAATTGAATACAAATTTGGTTAAATTTTTAGGGTATTCAGCTGCGCTAAAACGCAAACAAGTTGATTCTATACTGTGGTCTGTTCAAATTGAAGTTTCTTCTCCTAAAAATTGTGACGTTAAACATTTTCCAGTGGGCGTGGCTTATATATCTTCTATATAGCAGGATGCAACGGCGACAGACAGACAGTGTTGCAAACATGTAAGATTGGAAAATATTCGCCTACTTACAAATAGGCCTTTTTCATCCTAAAACGGAAAAGATGACTGTTTACAGAATATTAAAATTGTTGTGTTACAGATAGAATGTGTTTACTGAACTTTTTCTACTTTCAATATATATGAAAAACCAGTTTTTTGCTTTCCAATTATATTAAATTATATGTATTACATATATGTATATACAATGCTATTGTACAGTATAGAAAAGTAGGTAGATGGACGACAGTCAAGACCGGTTGTAACAGTAACTTTTAAATTAATTCAAGAAACAAGTAAAAAAACTAAATTTGGTTTGGGCCAAATCTTAAATACCCTTCGTCTCCAATTACAAAACACATGTGGGCGTGGCAGGTACTTAATTATGATCTCTAATAATACATATAACGTCAAGAAATTCGACTTTTCCGCAGAGTTTTATGGTTTTTTGTAAATTGTGGGCATCTTTATAATCTGATCTGATTTTTGATACCTCAATGGATGGAGTAAATATAAATACGTACACCTAGTTCATAGGTTAATTTTTTTTTCACATAAATAAATTTTTTTTGATTGTGCTCATGGCTCTTGCCCAATTTAAGTAGCGATGTACAGGTCGACTCAGATTTCAATGCTGTTGTAGAATATATTAAATCTGAGTATTGTAAACGGTATAAGAAACTTAGCATACCTGTATTATGTGGAGGGTATACAAGTAATTCATTCAATTGGCAAACTTTGCAATGACTTTATTATTGCGAATGGCTATTTTTCAACTTTTTATTAGGATTTAACATTTATATTGTATTTCATTTTATTAATAATAAAAAATATGATTTTATAATATCAGACACAAGAAATCAATTTCTTATAATTACCCAATGAAATAATAAATTTGAAGAGTATAATGACTTGTAACCAATTAACCAGAGGAATGAATTATTATGAAGTAATGTTTATTACAAGTTTAATGTCTAAGTTCAGTGACTCAAGTTGTGTTGTAAAAATCTTTAGTATAAATATAATTGTTTAAAATGTTATTGTTGTTGGTGTTGTTTTTAAAGTTATTACACGATTTTCAGTTTTCATTAAACTATGACCTTAACTTTAATAGAAGTCATTAGCTTCAAATTGTGCAATGATAAAAATTTCCACTTGAAAACGAATGAAAACTCCAGTAATCGATTTTAATAAAATATATTGAGGGCACTAAAATATAACCTACATTAGATAATTATAAAAACTGCTATCATTTAATGTATTTTCAAATGTATAGTGTGTACGTCTACGCTTAATGAATAGACAAAAGAACCAATTTGCGTAGTTGTACAAAAAAAGAATATTAATAATAACAAAAAAAAAATCTAATTTTATTTTATTTTATGGATAAACTCTAAGTGCTCCGTACAACCAGGCACGTACTTGAAAGGGGTCAGGGGACAGGGACTAGAATTTCCATACGTCGTAGTAGAAAGAACATTTGATGCCACAATCATGACTCTATGAATTATTCATCACTTTGCTTCTGTAATAAATTTCTCTAACCATTTAAAAATTAAAAAAAACATAAATATATAGTTCAATAGTTTGTGGAATGTACAACCAACTAAAGTTCACTTACGTTCTCATCCTTTATTTTTCTACCAACAATGATATGTGTTTATGTACCTCCACACACATGTACACGATTATTTGTATATAAGATGCGTATAAAAATAGATTTCAATAGATTTAATTGTTTATAATCCATGCAAACAAATATAAGCAAACTCGTACACACATACATTTGCAATACAATAAAAATTGATTCAAGGACATGACCTTGTGCACCTTGTGTACGTATAGAAATACGATACATACTCAAGCAAATGTTTATAAAATTAAATAAATAAATAAAATTACACCGAAACCTACATTTATTGTATGCAAGCAATTATATAGTATGTATACATACTTATTATACATACGTATTATACATACGTGCATTATTATTCGGCTCATGCTTCAGAGACTCAAATTGCGCAGCCGTTTGTGCAATATTTTTAATTATGTGAAAATGAAAGTGAAACTAAAACTTGAATACAATTGAATTTACACAAAAATTTTAACTATTGCTGGGAGTGCTGCGTATCATATACGCTTAAGTTAAGGGTTGATGAAGGTATGTTAATCTTCTGCTTCGCTTTACTGCGGATCTCATCTATATACCGTTTGTTCCACATTTTAATCACCTTTTATAAAGGACGGACATATCTGTGTAGGTTGACTCCGTTTTGTTTGTTTAGCCTTTAGAAAATTTATTAGTTTTAAAGCCCTTTAAAGAAACTGTGGGTGTGGCATGTATATAATTGGGCTGTCTTTTGAAGGACTACTAAAATATTAGTTTATTTTCGTATCTGCACCGGATAATTTTTTATGTAAATTATGGACGTGTCTAATGTCTGACTCCACCCATAGAGTAATTATACATATGTACATGTACATATTGGGATATTTTTGTTCTTGGTGGGTGTGGCAGTACACATAAAAGCCAAAAAGCCTTACAAAATACAGCGTAAGGAAAAAATGGAACAATTTTCACCTATAATTTGTTGTTGTTTGACCCTTGGATTAATAATAATTTTTAATTCTTTGTTTCAGCATCGATACAAAGAATTAACAATTCAATTCTACAATTCAGCTTATAGCTGAATAGTTGTTAAGTCTTTGTATCGATGCTGAAACAAAGAATTAACAATTATTTCACATATAAAAGTTATCGCGTAAGAAGAGCGAATGTCACCGTTAACTTCTCTACATTTAACCCGACTACTTTTGTTTTGGTTTTTTTTTTTTTTTTTTTTTTGAAAAATTTCATTCTATGACGTTACTCGAGAGTTTCCATCTTTTTTCTTCACCTTGTTTATAATGTGTCGTGTGTATGCCTTATCTATAGATAAGTAAATGTATATTATAACGCGTATGGTTAAATGTAAAATATATTATGAACCCTGCTGAGAGTGTGCTATTAATGTAAAATAAAAGATTTAACTCTATATTGTTAAGAGAGAGGGAGAGAGATGGGAAGAAAATAAAAATACAACGCAATTTTTTGTACATTTTTTAAAAAGGTTTCTTTATTGTTGTCAAGAACACATGCCTTCATACAAGTCATAATGGTTTTATTGTTGCAAAGCTGCTATTGTTATAGGTAAAGTGTAAATGAATGAAAAAAAAAAAAAAAAACGACTGAAAAGTAACTGTTGTAATATTTTTCATATCGTATGAATATCTTGCAAAGCAAAGCACATAAAATGGACACTAAGAGTGAAAAAGCCTGGAAAAGCCTTTCTTCACGTAATCAAGTTATGACCCGTTAGGATACGTTAATTTCCTCAAAGATGTTGATGTCACCCATAATATAAAACTGCATACTGACATTTTTTATCTCAATGCATTCCTAAGAAGTGTTTATCACATGCGTTTATGATTTGGTCGTGGGTTAACGTACATTAATAGGAATATAGATTCATACTGTTTAAGTAACAACAATTCATTCATATATGTAAGAGACCCATTTCGGTTGTATATTTACATATGTATATACCCGGAAAATATAAAATAACAGAAACACCTAAATAATGTGTAAATATGTGCCTACGCAAACGCCCATATACATGAACATAACATACACCCTTTGTTGGACATGCGCACAAACTGTACTTTGTGATTTACTTGCATAACCATTTACGAGCGTACGATAAATGCTTTAACAAATACAAATACATAAAAGTATATAACAGTGATTTATATATACATACATCGATTAAACCATACAGAAGTACAGTTCCGTGGGTACTGCATATATAAACGCTCTTACATGCATTTGGCAAATAAACTGTACACCGTGTACATATACATATATATAAAAGTGCGCAGTTTGGTTTATATAAAGAACTTCAATAATAAATATTTCGTATGCACATTATACTTATTTATAATTCAATTTACATATTTATTCATCTACAAGTCAAGTTCAATGTATTTGCCAGCAATAAATTTCAATGTTGAAAATTTTTCAATATTTTTAAAACTTCAATTTTAAAATCAAGCTTTTCTTCATCAGTCATCCTCATGAGGTGCGGTTTGATGGTATCAAAGAACGCTTGATCAGGATCCTGTGAAATGGGTTCAGAAGTATTTATAATAAAATCATCCCGTCTACTGATGCCAATGCCATGCGAATCATTGATGCTATTAAAGCATGCTATTGCCAAATCATCCTCTTCTTTGTTTATATTAAATAAGTTAGAAATTTTGATATTATTATTTGCTTCAGGTGGGTCTTTGATCAGGTGAGTCGACAACACTTTGGCGGGACTTTTATTCATTGTGTCAATGGTGGCGGTAGATTGTATTTTTGAATACTTTCCGCCAGCAATTTCTTCATTAGTTTTACCATTTTGAATTTGTTTGATTGGAGAAGACTGCCTTTTGGTATGTTGCCTTATTAAACGTTGACTTCGTGTAACCTTCTTCGTTGCACTCTCTGCATTCAATTCTGGAACATTTTTTTTCCTTTTTGATATCTCCGTACAAGTTGCTCGTTTACTTTTCATGTTTCTTTTAATACCTTTAAAAACATTTTCTGTACCTGTACATTTTTTGCTAGGACTGGTTACTTTTGTGCGTTGAGCACTATAACTATCAACACTACCGTTGCGACCTTTTAACAAAAACATCAATTCTTTTTCGTAAATATAAGGACGAGCATGTTCTCCATCAATGTGTTGCAAACGATAAGCACGCAAAAAGGAATCTCGTGTATTCTTCCATCGTTTTAATATAATTTTAGCTAAGTGTGGTGTAAAGAAAATCGGTACAATAAATGAAGTGAACAGAAATTGGTAAATTTTTTGCAATAACCTAATTCCTGCTGTTCGGATATATCTAATGTATCATAACCGGGGTACAGTTCACGTGCAACCGCCCGCCAACTACGTTCACGTTGGTCACGATTGTGAAAATCTTCATGCTTACGCTGCCAAAGATTCTGTAAACAAAGTGCCATTGTGTCAACTTACCACACGCATGTTCGCGAGCTTTCGCCGCAACTTACCGGTTTTTCACGTATTGCTTTTATAAAATCGTACATGCAATAGTGAGCCATTTCTGCACTAATATTTAATGTTTTCATATGTTCTGCATTATTTTTACCCATTTTGTTATAGAAATCTTCTTAAACAACTTTTTAACACTAACTTAGCAACTCTTATTGGTGTACAGTTACGATACACAATTGAAACCGCGTTTGGCTTGCAATGAATTACACTTATATGGCATGTGGAAAAATGTGAAACAATCTCAAATAATAAGAAAAAAAACGCGAGCGATTTTATTGATCCAGTATTGCCAGCCAAGAACGAAAAAGTGCATTTAGAGCAGAGAGTGAGAGAGAGAGAGTAAAACAATATAAAAAAATAAGCAACGTAGAAATACCTGCAATTGAGGGTGTTATGCAGATGACGTGGATGATACAGTTTCATTCACTATAATGTAGAAGGTTTAAGAATTTTCTAAATAAGTTGCAAATGACTTAATATTTAATCAAATAATGTTAACTTCAAAATCTAATCTAATCTCCATATACTGGGCTAAGACAAAGATGCGGATGTTTGTAACTCCTAAACGACATATGCCACACCCATCTTCAATTACATCGAATGAATTACAATCACAAAGGTGAATAGATTTAATCAGATCCGCTCATGTATTCAACCTATAGATCGCAATTTTTCATATAAATTAACAACTATTTGGCTCAAGTCCAACATGTGTACTTTTCTCCCTTTATTATTTTTGTTAAATTATCAACAAACATGGAAATATTTTTATTTTAAATGCCTTGGTGGTGTATTATTTTATTAGATATTAACTTTGAAGGTGACATTGACGATTTAGTGTGAAAATACAAAAAGCAAACGTTTTTAATGAGCTAAGTTCCAGTATGCATATAAATGAATATGAATTATGTTAAAGATAGGTCGTATGAAAGGAAAGCGTCCATTATTACATTGGTCTGCCCATGCCACGACCCATTGGAGCACCAGCCATCGGTGCGTCTGCAGATTTAGGACTTTTGATAGTCTCGTCCACTGACAAAATCATGCAAGCAGCTTCAGCTGCTGCCGTCAAAGCATTAATTTTTATTACGGATGGTTCCCAGACGCATTCCACATAATTGTCAGCTATATCTTCCTTCGTAATATCCACGCCAAACCACTGGCCACCTATAATGTGTAAAAAAAAAAAAAAGAAAAACGCATGGAATTTGTGTTTATAGACATGGACGTACGTACTCAATTATGTAGAACAATAATCACACTTTCATTTACTGCCAAACACTTGTGTGCACTCTGTTATTATAATGTTTTTATGATTTTTGTTTATGAACAACTATTTACCGTTATGTTTTTTTATATATGATAAGTGTCCAAATATAGCACAATGCACTCATATAAATTATTGCTCATTTAAGCATCTAAGTATGACCGGGTGGCAAAATTATTAATAAATTTTGTTTAAAAAAGTGGGAAATGTTCTTTGTATTACGTTTTCAATATAAAAACGCTCGATAGAAATAAGTTTAATAATACAAAGAAGTAGTTAAAGTGCAACCAAGTGGATATTAAAATTCTTTTCGTTTTTGAAACTTTTTGAAGATTTGTTTTTACAAGATTTGTTTCGTTTTAAGTTATGTAAATGCAAATTTTTTCATAATGCATAAATGCTATAAACCTACATCTTGAAGGTGGTATGCATGAAAAACGCTGAAAGCAAAACATGTTCTAAAACAGTGCACGTTATTATTACCACCTCAGATTTTATATTTAGCCATAATTGTGTGGTGGAAACTTGGCATGTGGTTTTACACAAATGTTTTCATCTAACCTAGGGAGTAAGAAATGATATTTATTTTAGAATTTTACCTTGAGCATGTTTTTGTCTCAGCTTATTGAGAATATTGGTGGCATCGAAACCAGCATTGTCACATAATTGACGCGGTATTATTTCTAGAGCTTTAGCAATAGCGGCAATGAGCAACTGTTCCTTTCCAGCAATGGTGCGTGAATAATCGCGTAGAATTTTTGATAGTTCCATTTCAATGGCACCACCACCTGCAAAACGTACCAAAAATTCAATTGCAAATCAATTATAAACGGTATTCGAATTTGTTTGAAAGCATACATATGTAGAAAACTAAATTTGGCTTAGGCCACATCTTAAATACCCTCCACATTTATTGCGTTCTCTAATAGTGTATATATTACGTAACAGCTTGCAAGTCTATGATTTTTTGTAAATTGTGGGCGTGTCTGTTGTTCGATCACGCCCATTTTTTGTACATCGTTGAAGATAATTTTCATTTATATACCAAATTTCATGTTGATAGGTAAATTTTTGTGGCAGATAAAGAGATTTGTGTCGATTGTGGGCGTGGCTCTTGACCCATTTTCCCATTTTAAACAGTGCCCTGCGCGTAAAAACTAAAAGTGTATAAACAAAGTTCAATATCTAAAAATTTACGCCCGTGAGAATGCTAACAACAGACGGACACACGGACATACGTATCTAAATCGACTCAGTTTTTGATGCTGATCATTAATATATACACTCTGTAGGGTCTCTGACGCCTCCTTCAAACGGAAGAAGAAATTTCGTATACCATCATCACTAAGATTGAAGGTAGAAAAATATCGATAGATTGTGGTAGTGGTTCTCAAACCCTTTTATAGAATTTAAATAAAAATTTGGGTACAGAAACAACAAAATTTTCAACGTAGTATCTAAATTTTTATGACTGTGAGTCGGACATACGGACAATATATTTATCTTGAAGATTACAAATAAGTTTTGGCAGTCCCTTCTGGTAATTAAGTATCGAATAACAAATTTTAGCCTACCTGCACTATTAAGTGTAGCGGCTAAGAGACATACGCCTCTGCATACGAGTATTTGTATCTCTGTATACATTTACTTTAACAATTTATTTGACTTGGTACAGATCGTAAATTTTTTTTTCCATTCGTTACAAAATGAAAAAGTGAACATATTCACTCCATATTTAAGATGGTGGGTATTATAAAAAACGCAAAAAAGCTTTGTGTACATGGCACAAATATAAACGGAGCTCAACTCATTCGCCATGTATGACACGTTTGTGTATACTTTACAGAATAGTTTCAAATGCCTTTGCATTCATGTGTGCGTGTGTGCATATGTATATATACAATGCACTTAACATATACGGCATACTGATTGTAAATGCACAATATACTCTCTGTACATACGGGTGTGCTTGTATTCGTGTGATTGCGTGCATACACTATAGATAGTGGCACAGTGGTAGGGGGTCAACAAACTTGTCATGGATACATATAAACAAATTTAAATGAATTACGTTTAGTATATATATACACACACACACACGCAATATGCAACATATTTGTTTTGTTGCCACTTTGACTGAGTGACAGATTGGCTGGCTGACAGTCTGTCTACTCACTCGGTTACACTTTGGGGTGTTGGCGTGATAAGGTTGGAGAGTCTTTTGCAACGATAGCAGCAACAACTGATACACGTAAGGCTACCTGTTGTTGTTGTTGTTGTTGTTTTCTTAAGTACCCCTTTTACGTATTGTTTAATATGGGCAGAAAAAAAAATAAATTGCACATAAATAATTGTGACTGCTTGTAAGCAAAATGCAATATATGCGTTATGTATACAAAAACAAAACAAAAAAATACATTACATTTACACACTCATACATATATACTTTATGCACGTATTTAAATGTAATTTTCTTGGAGCTGCTGCCCCGTTTTTTCCACAAAACATTTCATTGCAAAATTTTGGTAAAAACGCAAAGGCGTTTCTACGCCAACGAAAATTTCATAATTAATACGTTTTCATATTTTTTTATATAAATGATTTTTCATTCTTTTAGCAACGCACAAAAATCCTTTAGGGGGAGGAGTTCATCATAACTTTATGAATTTAACTTTGATAAATTCAAACGAGCACAAAAACAATTAATTTGGCTAAGACGGAATTTGAAATACCCTTTATATCTCTTTACAAAGTATGGGCGTGGCAGGTATATATTTGCGCACTCTAACAGTACATACATTACAAATTTAAGACCGCGGCAGTCCAACAATACACAACAATATACGACGACGGACAAGCCTAAATAAATAGTCAGAATTTGTTATATATACTTTGTGGGCTTTTTTAAGGCCTCCTTCTGGGTGTTGCAAACTTAGTACACTTCCAATTTATGCGGAGCCCACTTATTTGTAAATTTTCAAAGTTTCTTTTATTGGGGGCATGCATTACTTCGTCTATGATTCAACACAATTATCATTTATTTACATGAATTAAACTTTTGTGTTGTAGCTGGATAAATTAAGTATTCGTTTTTTATACCATGCACCCTATATGTGATAAAGGGTATATTAAGTTTGGGCTGTTGTTTGCAACTCCTAAACGGTAAGTGCTTTCAATTATACTAATCGAGTTAGGAGTAAAATTTGAATCGATTTAGAATCAAAATCTAAATTGATAAAATATACTAAATCGGACCATTTTTAGAACCCCTCCCCATATAAAGTCCTATTATAATTTATATGATAAAAAATTTATATGATAAATAATTGAAAATCTTAATATGTTGGACAACATTTAGTGAAGAATATTCAGTTAGCTTCTGTGGCTGTGCCAAATTTATACCCGATCGGATAATTTTTAGAACCACTTTTTATATAATTATATAAAATGAAGCTTCAGTTCTGGACACACACAATTAAATTAAAAATTGCATAATTGAAAGGTATTAAATGATCGGACTTGACCAACTATACCATTTTTACTTGTTTTACTTTAAATAAATACAAACCAAGTAAGTACAATATGTATATTAATGTAACTTGAACTCAATGCCAAATTAATTGTGTTATTGTACAGCAAACAGTATTGAATTACCAATGAAAAGGCTATTAAACTATCAACTGCATTACTGAAGGCTTGTTGTTGGGTGCTTCTAATTGCTACAGTGCTTCGATTACGTTTCGATAAAAATTGAATGTTGACAAAACTGTTTTGTATTTGTTATATTGAATAAAGTCTAGGCAGAGAGTTGTATGATATGAAATGAAAAACATATATAAACTATAAAACAAACATACAAACAAACAATATTATGTACACATACATAAATGCTTAATAGAGAAATCTAACCCTACACAATTACCCGTTTAACAGCAAGTGTTTTGCAACGTGATCGTTAACGATTGTTGTGTGTTTTGTTTGACATACAACAACATACTTCGCATATATTTACATAACTTAAGTAGCAGACTTATTTCTATCATAATGAATTAAGGAACGGTTATATGAATATTAGCATTTTTTTTAATCATATAAGTGCTTAGAGTTTGTTTTCTTTAATTCTGTGTTAAAATGTTTTAATAGTGGTTAGGAGTCCGCAATTGTGGACAGGTCCCACCTAGTGGGGGGTATCACGGTACGTAGACTCAGCGACAGCAAGGGTAGCCACAATGTCTAGGTGATGCAGTCCGTTTAGGTCCGCTTAAATCATCCATATATGTGTAATAAACTTTGATAAAGTCTTATAAGCGGGAGGTCAATATATTATTTTTAATACATTTAAGAGATAACTTTGCTTAACGCAATGTTAACTTAAAGGATAGAAATTTAGTAAAGCATTGCGTGTCCATAACTTTTAATTAAACTTATAAATGAAATATTTTCTTATAAATTTTAAATTTCTTTTTTTTTATCATGATCGTAAAATAATCATAATAAATTTTATTTCGCACTAATTCTATAAAAATGCCCAAGTAGCAGCTGTTTATTTCCAAACAACAACAATAATAATACTAGTGATCGTTTAGTAATAAACCCGTTTTTTTTTTGGGTTGCAATATAAATTTTTTAACCCAATAAACTAAAACTGATGCTTTATCATTTTTACCCTCTAAATGTATCATTTGCACACTTTCATGTTCATAATTCTCGTTTACTTCATTGCAATTTTAGTTTAAGTATTTAGCGTTTAGTGTGTATCAGCCTTCCTTGTCGTGGGGAGCATAATACTCAATGAACGTTTAGTGAGAGTATTTTTGCTAACACCATTGACATATAAAACCCCCGTACATTCGAATCCGTAGGGATTGTTTTAATGTACGGAATTTTTGGAAAAACCCTCTTACTTCATAGAGGGTTTTATAATTAATTAATATTAACAACAACAACAACAACAACAACAACAACAACATATGAAAGTAATTTTAATTCTAATTATAACTGAGACACGCAATTTTCAGTGCATCTTTTGTATATTCCCAAAACACAAACAATTAAATTTTTATAAAATTATCTTATAAATAATCTAAATAAAAAATTGCTGATACTTTAGATGAATAATTGGGAATTAATGACAAGAGCGTGACAGTAATTGTATACAATTTGTTCTGATTTATGATGAAATTAACTAAAAGTTAAGATATCTGTAAAAGAATTACTTTCTGAAACGGTTTATAAAAGCCGAACAATTGCAATTCTTTATTGTTTTGCCCAAAGTTGGTAAATGATAGTTATTTGGCTTAATAATTAAATGTGCAATTGGAGCATTTTTAGAACCGTCATTTCATTTAAAGCTTTTTCACAAAGTAACTTACATGACAATATCTCCCATTTACTCCCATTTATCCAAATTAATTAATCATGGTTAATAATTTGCACAATTTCTTTTTGAATAATACGCACTCATTAACAGGTCTGCTATTATTTGGAGTAATACTCGTTTAAGGCTGTTTAGCACATTTGATTAAAAGCATATTCAAATAAGTTAATACATATGTATTACTATGTATTTATTACTTGCAGAGATTAGAACAATTCATTGCAACCGCAACTTATTAAATGTTGACCCACGTTCATGACAGTTTAATCAACTTTGGTTAGTTTAAGCGATAATTAGAATTTTATAAATAGTTTTCGCTTAGTTTCTGTGGAAAATGTGATGGACTTGTAAATAAACAGCAAAACGAGTTCAATGACTAAATAGGAAGTTTGTAAAGTAATTCTTTAGAAGTGTAGGTATTTCATGAAGCATTTTGTGTTTTACAAAGCAATTTACTCTCGAACATTGTGTTATAAAATCTGTTACCAAATGTTTCACATTAAATTATAGAATATTTTCTTTGAACACAAATATTCTTAGAAAGCTTTTGCAATGAAATTTAGTATTTAATACTATAACCACATGTGTAACGCACACACATGTATACATTTCATCCCATTTCATAGAACAAATGTGGTTGAAAATAGCGCATGTTTTAGATTGTATACAATTTCATGCTCTACATAAAAAAGAAGGTGTACTAAATTTGTCACACGAATAGTTGATATCAGAGATTTCACAATGCATGTATATATACCCTTGGTCGGTCAGCACAAAATGGAAAACATTGTTTCTGGTTAAATTTATTGAATTAGTTCCGTTGAATTGAAGTCAATGAAAATGAGCAACTTTCAAGTTATGATTACACACACACACACACTACAGAAATGACCTCAAAATTTGTAAACTAACAACTAACCGCACCACACGGGTCAGCATTTTGCTACAATTCCTTTTTGCTTTAGCCTCTTTTATGCTTTGTTTAAAGGCAATTTTTTTATGGCACTTTATCGGTATTTCGTATGTAGGCGTTTTGATGCAGGGAAAGTAGGTTGTTGTGTGAGAGTGTGTGTGCAAGTTGAATTGTTATTATTCGTGTTGTTTTCTGATCATAGATTGAATACAAAAACCAGTCTCAAGCAGTTGCTTTAGTTTTCACTCAGGTTGTATTAATTTAGTGTTTCGCATAGCGACACCCAAGAAGGCTGTAATTTTTATCATCTACTTATTTGTATTTGTCTGTCCACCTTGTCCCGCATTTGTCTATCAGTAAGTGAAAATGTTACAGTCACTGAAGAATTAAATTTCAGCAAAATCTCGTGACAAGAAAAATAATTACTTCAAAATTTACATAAACGCAAAGGGACGTGTGCGCGTTTAAGGCGAGGCTGGTAGTTATTATGTATAATAAAAATTCATGTGAATTTCTATAAACCGCCATTTTTATGGTTTCGAGTACATTATGAATAACTATGCAAGGAAGCAAAAGCCAAATCTTAGCAAATTTATTTCCAAGTTATGTGACGCTTGCACATATTTTCGTTACTAAATGACTTCAATTAGTTGCCAGCACAAGGAATACAAAACATATGTGTGTGGTGTTGGCACTCCCATGGTTGGAGAAGGGCATTCAAGATTTGGCCTAAGCCAACAGCTTTTTATCTGCAGTATTTGTTACAATTAGAGAGGTTGTTGTACTTATTATTCAAAGTCAACAGAAATTTCTTTCTATGTAAGAATGTATTTATCAACATATATAAACTATTGCCTTTTTGTTCATTCCGCTTTAAAATAGAAAAAGTAGCGGTTGTGCTCTTAAAAGTGCAATGCACGCATTTATGAACTTTTCTCTTGTTGTTGTTGTTGTCATTTCTACAGAAACGGCAGGTATTTCGTATGTACATATTTTGTTAGACTAAATCTTCCCATATAACCCGTTGTAAAGTTTTACGACATGGTGGTAATAATGCAGCACACAATCACTATATTATACTCGTTAAAGTGCGCTGAAACATTATGTTTTGAATTTACTTGAAATTTATTTATGAACTTGAACCTTTTTCAGAATACCAACAGGATGCGATTTTATATAAACATTAAGTTAATTATTTTGCAAAATGGCAATGACCTAAACTCACGTAAAATTACAACAAAAAAGGGTTTATTTAGCTATAAATTGGTAAAAGTTTCGCAGTATATGTGCACGGTTTAGCTTTAAATTTTGGTGGAAGCAATTCACAGTGCAACTGTACAATTGAGCTATACGCATACATAGCATATTTATATTTACATAGGTGTTATTTCTTAGAGTATATAATGCGATTTACTAATTTACTTATGCTCGTAAAACACTTACCAGCTACAACATTTTCATGTTGTATAGTACGACGAACAATCATGATGGCGTCATGTAAAGAACGTTCGGTTTCTTCCAAAAATTGTTCAGCGCCACCACGTAAAATTAGAGTGCAAGCCTTTGACTTTGGGCAACCTAAGGGATAATTTTTGAACTACGTATTAGATTCCATATAATTGATAAAAAAAAAAAAAAAACTTAAACTTACCTTTAAAAATATTGAAACGTTCGCCACCAATTTGCCGCTCTTCAAAATATTCACATTTGCCCAAAACCGATTCATTGATATCCATAACTGTGGTCATCACAGCACCGCCACAACCTTTCATGGTGCGTTTCAAATCTTCCAATACTACACGGCCAGCACAGAACATGTCGCGATCAGCAAAATATTGTGTAGCAACGTCACCGATTGGCAATTGCGAAAGAACCACATTTGCTCCAGATTCGTGAATTTTGGCCAACTTGTTGTACAGTATTTGCCATTCAGCGTCTACAATTTTTTGATATTCACCAACATTGTTCACCCGTATTTCCGCATTATCGCGTTCTGCTTTCAATTCCAACTCTATATTGAGTAATGCAATTTTACAATTCTTATACGATTTGGGCGCCATTTCAAAGCCAGCATAGGAGAATGTTTTTTGAAATGCCACACCGTCTACCAATTGCGATTCCTCAAGGGATCCACCCGTCACTTTTTTTATGCCAATCATATTTAAAGGCATTAGTTCATCTAGGGAGAGAACAGCTTCCACTACCATTTTAGAAAAAAAATCTTTTTGTTGATGAATCAATTTGGAAGACATTGCAGTAGCTGCACACTTTTCCAGTAAAGATCTTTGCTGCTCCTTAGACTGCTTCTCAATATGCACAGCCATTTCATTAATTTTTTCCATGCACAATTGTAAAGATTTGCGTATAGCTTTAATAATGACACGAGGATGGACGCCTTCCTCCACATAAGGTTTCACTTGTTTTAGTATTTCACCAGCCAACAATACCACTGAGGTGGTACCATCGCCAACCTAACAAAATAAATATTTTACTAAAATTGTTTGGTGTAAAAGATATAGAAACCATACCTCAGCATCTTGCGATTTGGCAATGTCTACAAGAGTTTTAGCAGCTGGATGCACAATATCCAATAATTTCATTATAGTGGCACCGTCGTTGGATATGGTAGCATTGCCAGTACTGTTTACTATGAGTTTGTCCATACCCCGGGGACCTAACGTGGTGCGTACTGCATCTACAACCGATTGGCAGGCATTAATATTGGACACCACTTGCGGTGTGCCTTGCGAACTGTCCGTGCCCTCTTTTAGTAATACAATATGAGGTTGCTAAAATATGAGACATTACTATAATTAATAAAACTCTTCGTTTCTATAACAATTGTTAGAACCAGAAACTTCTTTTTGAGGTTAGGTTCTTCACACCTGGTACATTTAACTAATTTTCTTATAATTAAAAAAAAAAAAAAAGTCCACAAATTAGATTTTTGTAAAGCAAGCATTTAATTAGTTTTATAATATTTTGATTCTTTTTGTTTTATAACAATTACTCTGCATTATAATCAGCTGTGAGGCATTTTGTTAAAATTATTGATCTTTGCAGTGTTTTTTTATAAACTACCATTTGATAATTGTTCTCACCATTTTTATAGTTATATATTAACTGGTTAAATGTGGATATTCTTTATAATATATTTAAAATCTTCACAGGAATTATAAATTCACGCGGCTTTTTGTATGAAAAACTTTTTGATATGTCGTCACTGTGAACTACAACAAAAATTTCATGACTAAGTGTACGGTTGCCTATTATGGGTTTAATTTGTTTAATACTTTAAAAATCAACTCTAAGTAAATGGAGTACATTCAGTACATGCTTGTTTAGTGACTTACAATCTAACGGTTACACTATTGTGAATAAAAAAGCAGTCGGGCGTTGTAGAATAATATGAATACAAATTTAGAATAAGAAATATTAAAAATTAATATAAAATATACGAGTTGGGAATAAAAATTACGGTTTCAATGTGTTCAAAAGAAAAATTTTAAATTGAACAATCTCTAACACGTGTAAAAAACAAATGCTTTTAAATATTAATAACATAAACTTTTATATATATATAATTTTTTCAAATAATTGGTCTATAGAATTTACGCATGCGTTTTATATTATATAATTTAATCTTACTAATCCAATTATATGTTTTGTTCACATATTAATAATGAAGTTTCATTGGTATCAACATTAGTTAAAGATAAACCAAAACGAGTACACCGTGTCGTATGTGAAACGGTATTTATAGAGTAACGAACTATAATTTATGCTTGAACAAGCAGACAAATAAACCCCAACAATAACCAAATAACCAAAAAAGAAAACAAAAACACTTCTATTACAAAACGCATCCATATAACTTCGCGAGTTCATTGATTGTTAGTACACGCTGATAATGCGTAAAGCTAACACATCATCACAGAGTGTAAAATTGTATGAAGCGTTGAGTAACGTAAAAAAAATTAGCTATGTGCAAAGATAAAATATGCAACTAACGAGAGAGTCCAGAAATAGTTTCTAAATCTAATTCTACATAAAAGGAATTGGAAATTTAGATTCGATGGATAGATAAAAAAAAAAAAATGAATTGAATTCAAAATTAACGAAACGAACTATAGACGAATTTCAAAAAAGACATTCCTAAACAGATTTGCCCAATTAAAAGTGTGTGAATTAAGTGAACGGACATTGTATTATTGTAGATTTTTATACAAGACTAAAGAAAGTGAAAATAAATATTTGATACTTTTATAAAACACAACTAAAAGAGAAGATAAGATTCAAAAGGTGATGCATATTTCTAACTGATGTTAAAAGGTAAGAACTGGCATTCAACGCATGCCATTATGTCACAGACGGCCAATCACCTGCTAAGCAATGAAGTTTTCGTTTTAGTATCATATAAAAAGTTTATTTATAAAACACACAAACATGATTTAAAATTACTATAAACTAAATTTGTGGCAAAAGTAAAACATTTTGCTGAACAGAATTAATATATGTGACTTAAACCAAATGAGATGTACACTTCACTACGAATACATTGTGTGGGCGTGGCATGTAACGATTATTATTTCATTTTACCTTAAAAATGTTGCTTCAAAAAAGGCTTTTTTGCAAATATTGGGCGTGGATATTATTCGATGCCGCCTATTTTCAAAGCGTAGACCGATGAAGTTGATATATGCAAAAAAAAAAAAATGTACCGAATTTCAAGATTAAGGGAATTCTATTGAAAATGGACCACATTAAACCATTCTAAAGTCTAAAAGACTCCTGAGGTCCTAATATTTTTTGAGATATTTCAATGAAATTTTTTGATATTTGATGAAGAACAGTTAAATAGCTTAATAATAGGCTGTGTCCAATTTGGACGCAATCGGACCAGTTTTAGAACCCCTTCTCATGTAACCAAATTGCCCAAATTTAATGAAAAATAGTAAACATAAAAAAAAAAAATTCGATTTCACAAAAAAAAAAAAATACAACTTTTTTTTGAGTACAAAACTGAGTAGACGTACGCGTACGAATATTCCTTCCCCAGTAAAAAGGAAAAGAAATTATTTGTTATTATGTTTCTCGATTATGTGTGACACTTGCCACTTCTTTTATTCCACCCCACCTTATACTATTATGCCACTGTGTGTTTGTATTGGTATACAGCCTTATAATAGAGAATTATCATGTATGACTTTTCCTTTATAATTATTTCTTTTTACGCAAAATTGTTTTTGGTCTCTGTGTTCAAGAGCTTTCGAAAGCTTCAGTAGTCAAATTAGTCAGTTGGTGTCCGGCCATAACAAAAGATCTCGCTTATAAAAAATTATTAATAATATTAAAAAAAAAAAAATAAATAAATTTTTAGGAATATCACAGAATCAATAAAGTTATTAATACGCCAACGAAATCAATTTCAAATAATGATTAGCGAATATATTTAATGTGCGAACCAAGAATGATAAAGAAAATTCAAAGAAAAACGAAACTAACTAACTAACGAGTTTTAAAAGAAAGCACGCGAAAATATTATGTTATTAATATAATAATAGACAATTAAGCGCTTATAAGTAAATTGCTCGGTTGAGACAAATTTTCAATTATACTCATGCACTCTTTATAATACCAGATTATAATATAAACATAATTTACATATGTAATGACGTCACAAATTGTGTCATTTTGCACATAATTCAGTGTATGCTCGGTGACGCGTTATTTAAATAAAGAATACAACTGAACCAAATATACTCTTACACACATTTATACATTCATACACTTTCCAACTCGTAATCATTCTTGTATGGCATGTGTGTATATCACGAATGATTAATGACAGAAAGCTGTTGCTTGTGGAATGTGTTTTTTTTTTAATGCTTTGATGACAATTAATAACTGAGAGGATTATTCATGTCGAAGGATTCAACAAGTTTTGGTAGGTAACCGTGCTAAAAAGTTTATGAAACTTTTCTCTTTTATTTAAGGACACGATTCTTTCACAAATCCACCAAATTTTGAGATTAACATCTATACGCATACAAACCGTATCTGATTTACAATCTGAATGGTTTGAAATTGAACTTTTCACTAGATGAGCTTTTCGGCAAATTGTGAGTGTGTTTGTTGTCGGGCCATGCCTATTTTTGCCACACATCGTTGAACATCTACACATACACTCTAAATTTCAACTTTATAGCTCAATTTTGTGGCTGATAGATAGATTTATGACGACTGTGGGAGTAGCTGTTATCCCAATTTAATAGCCTGTTTAATCTGTCTATTTAATCGATACTGAATACTGGATGTTGCAAATAGAATTACAAACTTAGTATACCCCCTCTTATGAGAAATGTATGCCCTAAGTTTTTGTAAATATTTTTCAGTAGCAATTGGAAACGTTCAGTTTTCATTTGGTCAAGTTACCCAATTAAAAAATTAAAAATCATTCTCTAAATCGATTTAACTGCCTGTACGTTTATGTTATCTTCATTCTATTCTTATATATTTTAAGTACAAGTCATAGATTCGGAACATGTCATAGCTGAAATTTATTACAATGACATGCCTTTGGCCAAAGATGAGATGAACAGAATGAATATATCGAACATAAATCTTTGTGTTATAAAAATCTACAATTTGTCATATATTTCAATAAAGTTTTGTGTTCAAGTTTGACACATCATCCATTAAGAACTTTTTATTTAATAAAGAATATAAAGAAATTCGTTTATAAAACGAAATTGTTTCTATTTATCTTAAGTGGTAAACAGCACAAGTGTACGGTATTAAATTGTTCGGCCTTGTCAAATACATTTTTTATATTGTATATATGGGGAAGACGTTTCTATGTCAAAGGCATGTGTATGAAGAATCGATTTGCTTTTAACAGCATTCACATGTTCTTAATTGGAAAACCATAAATTACGGATGGAATAGAATTTTAATGGTTTGGGAATGTTTAGGTTAAAAAGAAAATGTAGACAAATGAATTATGAGGTTTTATTTGACAGATACAGTAAGTTCTCGAGTTACACAAGATTTCAATTGGATACAAATATTGTATTAGCGATTTGTACCCACATGGGTTTCGCATATATTCTCAAAATTTCATTATAACGTAATTTATGAGTAAATAGAGGTTGTCTCATCATATCATTCAGCACATTTATAGAATTTTAAAATGTATTTAACTTTTTTTGTTATTGTTAAATTATTATAAACTACAAGAATTCCTTTTTAGTTTGTTGTTCTAAAGGAGGCATCTTGTATGGTTTTTAACACTTTAATTGTTGTACAAATATTTTGAATTCGTTTCCACACAGTGTTCAAAATCATTATCGAGTTTTGATGTATGGCTTGTGTTTTATAATTATCAACACAACAGTGTTTAAAAAAACTCTCAAAAGTATTTATATTGAATTAGTTCTTAGCTGTAGCCTCTTGAAAACATTACAACAATTTTATATATAGATTTATGTAACAGTCGGTAGGTTGCTAGGTCATCATGATAGTAAAAAAAACAAAACAAAAAACACTTTTATTCTAAAACCACAGGCGTGCAGAGAGAAGTAGTGTTAGGATTATAGATGATGATATAATTCAATCAGCACTGCCACTGCGGGAGTCTCCTCAATTATGATTAAATAGATTGAAAGTAAACAACGAAGGAAACTAAGTTTGGCTAAAGCCAAATCTTAAATACCTTCCATGTCCATATAGAAAGAATGGGCGTGGTAAGAGCAAACCTGCAAGCACGGATTCTACATTAAATGAAGTTAAGTTTTTTTTGTGAGTTGAGGGCGTTTATGGTATTTAATTAAAAACTACCATTGTGAAACATCGATGGATGTATTTATAAACCAGTGCATCAAATTTCAACTCTATCGCTCAATTTATTCAGATTTTGATCTGAGCTGATCAAGAATTTAAAACGTTTTCGGAGTTCTGACGCCCCCTTCTGGGTGTTGCGAAGAAAACAATAAACTTAATATACCCTTCAGCTAATGTGTAAGGTGTAATAGTGCAATTTCGTTCAATTACTTACAATGTGCAGTCATAATCAATTGAATTCATCATCAGTATATGTTTTATTGCAGTTAGCACATCCACGCAACAATTGAAAAGTTCATCAAGTCTGAGATAATCGCAATAAAAATACAACAAAATTGCGTTGTGTTATACATAACTATAGAAATCTATGAAGCCCACATAAATTTTTTTTTTGTCCATCAAATATCAAATAAAACTATGTACAGAGTATATTACAACGGTAGACGTAATAAATATTTTGTAATATTCAACCGTAGATTGAATGTCATGTGTGCTTGGGACTATTTATCGAGAGTGTCTTTAGTAACGTGGGTATGTCTATGATGTCTAATAGTCGACCAAAGCTATATATAACAGATAACAGCTGTTATTGTTACAGTATTTCAACTGAATTAGGAAGCAGGTTTGCTCAAGTTGAACACATATCACTTGTGTATAAGTCGCTCCCATACGGGGACATTCCTCATTTAGAATGCATTGTACATGTAGATATAACATAATATATACTAAATTTAAATAATAAAAAAAAAAATGATGTATTTATTTGAAATTTTTATGAATAATGACATTAAAGGGCAGCAGCGCCCCATCCCCAAGGCATGTGTGTACACTATGTAGACATAATTTTTGTAAATGTAATAAAGTTACACATGTTTGGCTTAAGGCAAATCTTTTATACCCTAAACATTTTTTATACAAGCCCATCAAATATATGGATATTTAAGTAAAGTTTGAGTTTTTTCTACGGTATCTAAAACAACGAACACAACAAAAACATTTTATTCTTTTCATATAGACATGAGGTGGGCATTGCGGTGTGTACGGGCGTGTAATACTTGATCACTCATTGTGTACATGAAACATTTTATAGAAACGAACACCATTGAACTTGTGCTTTTATTTAAATGAATTTTTCAATGGTTTTTGTTTTGTTTTGTTTATTAAAATCTATCTTTTGCCAAAACTATAAATAATCCCCATAAATAAATGAGTATGTCGGCTTATGAATTATAAAAAAAAATTATTGAAATTATTTCTTGTATATACATGTAGGTAGGTTGGTAGGAATAATGTTTCCTTAAAAGAAGAAAAAAGAAAAATATTTCAATTTTTTAGTTAGGGTTATAACACTGGCATGCATTGCCTTGGGTAGAAAGTGTGACATGTAAATAACAATTAATCAATTATATGCATGTATAGGTAATGCTTAGTGGGTAATATATTATACTTTGTGTTTATGAAAGTGTAATAAGAAGATTGTGCAAGAACAACAATATAAAGAATGAAAAGTAAAGCAAAATAAAACATAATGTAAAAAAAAAAACCATTACACATAAGTTTCAATGAACTTTACACTCTATACTTAATCTTTTTTACACTCTGTGATTTTTCATTTGCAATTTATGACATTTACGTCTTAGTGTCTGTACGTCCGCTCAAGTTTACAAGTATCCAGATATTTAACAGAAGTTTTAATAATCGTTGTTGTTAAAATCACCTCAAAATCTCTGGAAAGCCATGCCAAAAATCTATAAGAGTTTCATATCAGTTATAAAAATTAAGCTATGGGGCTTTAAACTTGATACACATGAGCATTATTAGCTCAATAATCGATGACAATAAAAATTGTAGGCATGGTCAAATATTAGGCGCGCCTACAATTTTTAAAAAAAATGCCCATTAAATACTTCGCAAGTTGACATGTAACACATACACAAACAAATAACATTGACACGCCCACTTTTAAATAGCATTTAAGATTTAGTCTAAGTCACATCAGAGACCATAAAAACTATTTTTTGAGGTCTCTGATCACATTTACTCTCTGTACTTATTTTCCATAATTGATCGTTTCAAGTTGATGCATTAAAATAATGTTGCCTACTTTTCAGCTTTTCCATTATTTATAATGATAATATCATCAAATATTTATTATGTTTATTTCCAGTGAAACGCTATTAAGGAATTCCTTTGGACTGTCACATACTTTTATTAAGGAAAAGGAAAAGGAAAAGGAAAGTATTATACAAATAACGTACAGAGACGTACAGAGCTTTTTTCATAAAAATCATCCAAAAAAAAAAAAAAAACCCCAACACATATAAGATTTTTATGATAATTTCAAGAAACATAAAAATTGTATAAATACAGCGAGAAAACTTTGTAAGGTCGGACTTACCACTTACAACTACTTCTATTTTATATAAACGAACTTCATACAATTTGTATGAATTAATTACTCAAACATGATGTCAAGTATCATAACGACCTCTAGCAAATCGTTAGTAGAGAATACGCCCAATAAAGATGATTCAGAATTAGTAACTAAGCTGGCTCACAACATTACCCACAACTATCAAAGTGTTAAGCAAAAGCAAGAACAATACGACCACTTAAGTGCAAAGAAGAAAGTGCCATTAATGCCCTTGAAGGACAATAACAACGAGACAAATCAATTGTTTAATGGTGAGGAGAATAAATTGAAACGCAAGAAAACTTTGTCATCATCGCTTACTTCTGTAACGGATACCGTCAATCAAGAGAAGCGTACACGCATTGAAGGTGTACAATTGAATTGTCGCGGTAAGCTGAAATTTAAAGGAAATCCTAGCAACGAAAATATGGAAAAAGTTGCACAAAAGCCACCATTACCCACGAGTACCCTAAAAAACGTGGTCAGCCCAGCTATGAATGGCAGCACAACACCTCCACCTAGACTTAAACGTCAACTCCAAGAAAATGTTTTAACCATACAAAAATTAAATGCACTTGCCGAACAATTGCGTCTAGAGATCAATGAATTGAAAACAAATTTAAATACCGAACGTGGTGCAGTACGAGTGTTAAGGTGATGTGTTTATTTTATTATTATTAATCATGTAAATTTGTTTTATTTTGATTAATATTTTAGAGCACAAAATGAAGCAGAAACCCGCAAATGGAAGGGGGAAGTGAAAAAACTTCAAAATATGATCGATACTCTGAAAAAAGACAATGCAGCCATAATGAAAAAGTTGGAAAGCACAGAGGCAGACAATGTAGCCCCATTGAATAGCACCAGCTTGGTCAATTATGAAATACAAAGACTGACAAATGAGATCAATCATCTCAAAGAAAACAATAAAAGTTTTGAGGGAAAGAAAGTGGTAAGTATTCAACACAAACATTCTAACATTTTCAGAAAGGAGCCACACCTTCAATTCCCTTGCTAACACACTTTCTTAAGCACTCTAGTGTTTTTCGGTATAAAATTAACCAAAATGAAATTCAATTTGTTGCAAGTTTAAATCTGTTCCCCCCCCCTCTTTTAAACCGTCAATTTTTGATAACATTTTTGCGGGTCGTCTTGCTACTAATACGCATGTTGAGTGGGTTGTAATTTTTATAATGTCCGCTTTGCCAATTTAAATGAAACAAGTCTTATGTTTATCTCTACATTTGTGTGTTGCCCACGGTGTATATTACAGATTAATTCCGACGCTGATAAACGTAAAGCAGCTGATATGCGCGAATTAAAAGATTCTTATGAATTACGATTGAGTCAAGTACAAAAATCTGCCAAAACTGAAATAACACGATTGGTAAGTCAGTTACTATTAAGAAGAAGAAGAGATCTGAAAAATTATTAAAAGTATAGAAATTATTGTATTGTATGATTGGAATGTACATAAAAATCATATATTTGGCTTGAGCCAAATCTTGGCTACTATATTTACATCCGTATTTTAAGGATTTCCAACAGATTTATTACATTTTAAACTAAATGGTCGAATTCAGCACAAAATAAGTTTTTTTATAGTAAATTGTGGGCATGCCTGTTATCCCACAACTACCTTTTTTAGATAAATCTATGAATGTTCTTATAATAAATGCAACAAATTTCAATTTTTTAATGTATTTTTAAGGGCTAATAGATCGATTTTTCTCAATTGTAGACGCCTATTCTTACTGCTTTTACTTATTTAAAATAGCAACTTCGCATCATTTACTAAGAATGATTCAATTTTAGCAACTGCGAGAGTTTCAACAAAAGACGGACACACTGACATCGTTAAACAGACTGTTGTATTAAACTGTTCAATATACATACTCTTCCGTAAACATATTTATAAATATATATCCTTTCTCCACCTCCCCTCATTATGAAAAAAAAACTTACTCATTTGTGAGAAAAAATAAAACTTTTTGAACTTGTGTACAAGTTATAGCGTTAGTTAGTTTGGTAGTTTTTTCATCTTATACACATGACTCAGCAAAATTCTTTATTATACCATTCATACTCACATGGTATGAATGAAAATCAATAATTGACTGAAAGCCTTAGGCTACTACAATGCATCGGATCGAAATGGAAATCATTCACAAAAAACTGATGTATATGTATATGTGTGTGTCTGTGTGTTAGGACAAGAAATTTTGCTATTACCATAATCACTAAGGTTATATATGATTAAGGTGTGTTACTACCAAGCAAAGCACAAAAAACAATTTATAAAAGTGAAGTTATTTGGTGCATAAGAAGTAAGTAAACAACAACAAATATATTTGGCTTAAAAACAAAACCAAAATATCTTACAAATTCATATAAAACCTGGCCGGGCGTGGCAGGGGTATGGTTATGCTTTCTAAATGAATTTGGGTTTTATTTAAATTATGGGTGTGGTTATTATTTTACCACGCCCCATATTTGGCAAAGTTCTATACATATATATATACAGAAGAATTCTGTAATTTAATTTGTCTATTGTGGGAGTGGCACTCAATTGATTTTATGCATTATAAATAGCGATCTGCTTGTAGAAAGTATAAAATTTCAGCCAAATATCTCAAAATGTACATCCGTGTGACTAACATATCGACTCAGATTCTTGTTCAGCATTCATATATACTTTATGACGCTTCCATCTGGGTGTTGCGAACGAAAGGATAAATTTTGTACAAGTCCTTCTTATGTGAAGGGTATAAAAAAGTATGGGAATAAAGAGAAGAAAAGTATTTATCTTAATTTTTCAACCGAAATCACCACATAAAGTTAATGAACTTTAAATTTGAATTTTAAATGTATATAATTCGTTATAAACAATATTTTATTAATAAATTTATGTAAATTTGTTTCACTTTGTGGTTTGCAGCTAGAGGAAATCAAAAGTAAAGAACGTAATATTGGGCAACTGAAAAGAGATTTGCAAATATTGCAGAATACTCATAAATTCACTAACAGTGATGTAATGAAACCAACAGTCATTAGCAGAAATGCAACGACCATTAATCCCTTAACGAATAAACAACAAGCAACGACAACTAACATAACGACGACAATGCCAACGGCTGTAAACAATTGTAATTGTAATAATAATAACAATAACAACAACAACAAAAAGATGAGACCAACATTAAAAGTTGGAAATAATATCAAATTAAATAAACAACAACAACAACAAGAGCAACAGCAAAACAAAAAGGAAGATATTAATAAGCGAGACCAAGTAGACAATAATAAGCGAAAAATAATAAATAAAGCTCAACATTGTAATGAGGTAAGTACCGCCACTTCATTTGAATATTTGAATCTGAATCTGAATTAATATAATGAATAACAAGTGTGTAGTATATATATATATATACATACTCGTTTATGTGTATGGTATAAAGAAATTTCAATAAATGGTTTGATGACTAAGTTGAAGTTGAATGATTTTTCGGGTCTTGTTTAATTGCTCTGCGCTAATGATAAGAATAATAATATTGTGTTTAATTTATGGCTTTTTCTGGGGAGTGTGTACGTCTTCGCTTAAGATTACTTAATAATTTCTTTGATACGTGAAGGAATGATTGTAAAAATTTAATAAGAAATAATGTTTATAAATAGCAATTTTTTTTTTACAGTTAATAAATCAGGAATAACGATTTAAAATGATTTTTTTACAATTTATAAATCAGAAATATCGATTAAAAAATGTAAAAAATATTTTTGATTAGTATAAAATTATATCGATCACTGCTTATTTGATTGTCTTCCCATACACATATTCAATTCATATATAGACCGCCCATCCCGCCCATAATTGGCAGGGTTTTGAAATTATAATATATTTTTTAATCATAAGCGTATCTTTGAACTAGTCAATAGATGTTCTTTGGACTTGAGATTATTTGTAGCAAATTTTAAATCGAAGGGATTTACATTGTGGCCGCTAGACTCATTTTCAATTGACGGATCTACGGACAAATTAGAGTGTTTTGTACATTTTATAAAAAACACATACACAAAATTATAAAAAATAGTGAAAAAATAAAACCCACTCATTAAAATATAGGCGTGGTCAATCATTAATTAAAATTCCTATTAAAAACTAAGTGAAAATAATCTTCAGTCTGGTAATATTCTTTAAAGTTAGACGCAACATGTTTGATGTTGTACGAAAAAAGCCGGTTTTGCAAAATTGGTCGCACTCACTCACAGCTAAACACAAACATTGCAGAAGAAAAGTATTTAAAATAAATCAAGTGCGCAATGTTTGTATTTGTTTTCATGGACTTTGCAACCGATACACGATTTTGAGCGTGTTGTAATTCAGTTGAGTTTGAGATACGTTCAGGTGCGCATGCGTTGCGGAAACAAAATATACGTTGATAAGAAAATTGGTTTAAAAAAAATTAAATAAAATACGGAAATAATTGATAATTGGAGAAAAGTTTTCTTTTTAGTAGCACTTCACGTGTAACGAAGAAAACTAAAAAAAATTTAGAAAAATAAGAAAACAATTGCATTCATTAATAATTGAAAGTCTTATAAAATTATTAAATTATAAGTAATTTTTGTAAGCAATCAAGGCAGAGATGTACATACGGTTAAAAACACCTTGTGTAACATACATGTACAAGCACCAAATAATTCATAACAGAAAGTAACGAAATCGATTCCAATAATATTGGTAAACAGCTTTCAATACTGAAATTGTTATATACATATGTAGCAGTGTTGAAAACAGTTCTACTTAGAGTGACAAGTATACGCATGTAACTTAAGACTCAACACAAACAAGTTGCCCAGAGATAAGTTACAACACCTTGATACTAACAATTTTATTGAAAAAATATTGAAATTTTAAACTTTATTGTGTTGTGAATATAATGACAAATAATTTGGATGGATGGATGGATGGACATATTTTTCGTGTCACATATAAAAGTTCTTGTGTATACATTACAAGATAGATACAGTAGATAGTTTGTCAAAAATTCAAATAATCAATAAAGAATATGAAGGGAGTAAAGAGCTTTGAGAGCTTTGAAAATTTTCCCACATTTCTTTTACATCATGTATTATAGCAGAAAAGGTTGCCGACTTCTGTCTTTTGAATGAATGTAAGATGATGTTTGACATGAATGTGAGAAATTGAACCCAAATCGTTTGGTTTTAATGACAGCTTACGTTGTCCCTTAAGTAAAATCAAAAATCTTACAAGAAATATATTATAATGTTGTAGTTTTTTGTTCCGTAGGCTTTTCAAGTTTACAACTGATGGGATGCCGCCTTAAGTTGTGCAATTGGTGCGGAAGGTGTAACAACTTATTGTTGTTTTAGTTTTCAGTTTTCTGAAATGTCGTATTTTATAATTTCATTAAAACGAAACGAACTTTCAATGCCATTCATCTGTCTTTTTGAGATTACTTCAAATATATTGATTGAAGAAAGTCTTCCTTTTCAAAAAACTCCTTTCACTTTCCTTGTTTTATACATTGTATAGCTGTAGTAATAATGCGCGAGTATTATGCGGGTACAATTGTCATTAAGTCTAGTTGGGATACATAACATGTTTCTGGAATAATCAGGTAGTTGATGAGGATATATAGATAAATTCAGATAGTTGCACAATACCTAACATGCGGTTACCATTAAAACAACTTCCATCATCAACTTATTAGCTTTCGCACAAACATAAAAACCCAGAGACACACCACAGACACAGTCTGATTGAGTTTTTTGTTTCATTTCAAAAAGGGGGGAATTGATGTTTTCCTGTACAATTTCTCAACGAATGCACCTGCAGAGAAACACAAGCACACTGTCAATACAATCCAATGAAGCTAAAAAGACATTTAACAAAACGCACAATACACGTCTGATATGGATCTGCTGCTGCTGGTGCATGGCTTCGTTTAATTTCAATTATAAAATGTACATAAAATGCTAATTGAAGCGATTACTCACTTTGGTGTATTTTGTTCATTTCTATTATTATAATAATAATAATAATAATAATAATTAACGGTTCTACGAGCACAACTAACAAACAATAGTCTGATGTGTGAAAGAGTTACACCCCTGCTCGTTTTTTTCCCTTTTAATCAAACATTTATAACTTGCTCTGTGAGAATTAGATAATGTTTGTTAGGTTGATATTTGTATTTGTAAAAAGTACAAAATGATTCATTGTTAAGGTGCTCATTTCTCTTGTTATTTAAGGTTTGTTTGTGATACCTTCCACTTAAGAGGAAGGGGTACATACATAAGTACATACATAGGTTTGTTAAAAAGTCGACTTGCAAGTTGCGTTAAGTGTCGCAGTGAATTTTTTTTTTCTTTTCTTTATGTTTTATTCTCATGATGATGATAGATTTGTAATGTTAAATAATAATAAAAAAATGAAATAACAATAACAATCATTATAATTTATTAACCTCTTGGTCTGGCACATATACATATATATTTGTGAAAGAAGAAAATCGTTCACTCTGTATAAGAGCACCTTCGTTATACGTAATTTCTTGCCATTTTGTACAAACATTTTGCAAAACTGAGGCAAATATTTCATGGGTTATAGCAGTAGGGATGCATTTGTCTTTAATTATATGAATCGATTCGAAATCATTGAACTGATGATAAACTGGGGCAAAGTATTGAATTTCGGAATAGTCGTCATAGTAGCCTAGTGAAGGGTGAGCAATGTTACACTTAATGTTGAGGCCCTTCTTTTCCTTCATATTTATATATGTATTTAGATATCTTTTCATTGTTTATGTAAATTTTTTTTACTAATATTTTATCATAATAATTTGAAAAAAAAAAAAAAAGAATCTTAAACAATAGCGTTTTAGTTATAAATACAATGTAAATAAATTTTGTTATTGTTGTTGTGCTTTTGAGATTGTTTCAGAGTAAACAAACATACAAACCAACTTAATGGTGAAATTTTGAAAAGTTTGCAAAAATGTTTTCTTTTTTTTTTTTATGACCAAAGGAAGGAGGGAGGTGTGCCCCTTATTAGTTAAGGTACACAAAATGAAAACAAACAACATTTGTACTTGAATACTATATGTATGTACGAGCTAGACTAACTACGAACTGATTCGTGCTTAGAAAACACAGCAAATGTTAAGAGGAAAGAAATTTAATTGAAAACGAAAGATATTATAAATAAATAAAAAAAAAAAAAAACAATAAATGCAAAAAATGTAAATAATTTAATGCCGCATATAAAATGAATAGAGAAGGAAGGAGTGTGTGTGTGTATAGAGTAAAAGTACCCTTAAGTAAATTCACTTGTTAACCATAAAATAATAAAACAACAACAATAACAATGGAGAACAAGTAGTTAACACACCGTTAACACACCGTTAACACAAGTATTGTAAACTAACCAGTAGACCATGCAAACGACCATTTAACTATAGGAGCCTATAATTTGGGTCAGTGAAATGTGTTTAAATTGCAAATGACAATATTTTCCTTTTGTTTTCAATTTCTATTTGTAAATTTTTTATGTCCGCTTTTTAAGTTTTGTTTTGCTTCTTATATTGAATTAATAAAAACTAAGTGTTCCGATGTACAGAGAAAAAGACTTTTACCACCCGTACACAAAGCACGTGTTTTTTTTTTTATTTAATCCCGCCCACGTCTCGACGATAAAGCTTAATATAAATATGTGTTCCAAATGTCAATTTCGTGGCTCGATAGAGATAGATTTTTGTTATTTGTGGGCGTGGCCTTAACCGATTTTTCCCAACTAAAAAGTTGACCTTGATATATAATATATTTATGTATAATTAGTTTATCTTTTAAATTTCTAAAAATAGGCGTGGTCAAAAATTTGTAAAAAAAAATCTCTATTGTAAAATTCGATATTATTCGTTGAAGTGCAATTATTCACTTGTGCAAATGTAATGCCCCTAGTATATATATATTTATGTGAAGGGTATTCAACATTTGGTCTAAGCCATATAAAGCTTTTCTACTTGAATTATTTTAAAGAGTTAAAAAAGCATTTTTGAATAAAATATTTAAATATTTACAATTAGTCTTCGAGCAAACGTAAAAATGTAATAAACAATGAATGAATTTTTTACCCCGACTAAATAACGAATAAATGAAATATGTTAAAATAGTGCTTTACACATATAGCAGTGAGAATATTTTTTATAAAAAGAAATCTCTAATAAAATATGTTTTTACAAATGGATATCCAAGACAATTATCATCCAGACATTAAGGTAAGCGTTTTTAAAATTATAGTTTAAACAACTTTTATATAAAATGTTCAAATACTGACTTTAACGATGTAAAAATCTTAAAGCGAATAAATTTATATACAAATCTGATATTTAAAAAGTGAAATATAATCTAAAATACTTGGCAAACTGTGTAATACATCCACAGTCTTGCCAACGTACTATGTTGCATGGTGTTTATATTATTTTGTCCATCCTCTGTATATCGTCTAAAACAACGGTTCTTAAACTTTTTGAGCTGCGAAGCTCTCTGCGGAGCACACTTTAAGAAACGCTGGTTTACAATATATAAGTAGGCGGACAAGTGCGGAGGAATCAGTTAGAGAACTATCCTCCTCCACAAAAACACACAATAAATGTTTAGTTACTAAAAATGGGTTCGGTAGGATGAGTTGTATCATTAATTATAAAAGTAATTGTTTACATTAATTACGTATTTGTAATAGTGGTGGTGATGAGAATTCAAAATATCTATTACAGATAATTTTTAATTATTTGTGATATAAAGTTGAAGCCCATTAATATTTAAGATTCTCAGTTGATTATATTTTTCAGTTTTCATTCATTTTGTTATTTTTTATTAATCGAACAATTTATGCATAATTCATTATTCATATTTTCGTACTGATGAATGCATATTAAATGTCGGCCTATAATAAATAATGAACATTACAAGCCACAGTCGGTGTACTTGAAAAAGCTTTTTATGGTTCAATGTTCGTTCTTATAAAGAAATATCAACAACAAATATATTATTCATTGTAAGGCTAAGCATTTTGTAATTAGATTTTAAATTATTGTTTGATATCTATAGCGTTGTAGATAATTGTCATTACAGCACAGAGCGCTTTGGGATAATTTTCTTATGTTGAAGTCTTCGAATATTGTTTCTCTTCTCTTTGTAATATTATTGTGTATTTATTTATTGCATTTCTTCCATTTCTTGCAAAATCTTTCAACGAAGTGTATTGATCTTCTGGCGAAAGTAACTTATCAATAAAATTAGCTTAATCTCTTCAAATTTTATGAACGTATACATAATTCATGCTGCATATAAAATATTTTTGCACTTTTGCCAATCATTCGTAAAAAAAACTTATCATTAATGTATTTTATGGTTTCATATAAATATTAAGTGAAAGTCGTTCTTATGCAGATATCTCATGTGTGTTACAATATTGGTTGCCTTGTAGGTATAATTAACTAAATTCTAAATTCTATTCTAATAATCATAAATTATATCGCAAAAGTAGGTCAGAACATGCAAAAATTAACAAAATTTATTATGCATAAATTACAAGAAAAAAACTACATTTGGCTTAATCTAAACGTTCCATGTCTATATATAAACCGTTTATATGATTACGTCAGTTACTATGCTTTTGGTTAAAGTTTTTTTTTTTAATGTTAACCACCCAGTATCAGGCATGTACCTAAATTTGCTATAGACAAACTTTTTTTCAAAATGGAAAAGAACCAAGAATCGTAAAAGTAGGCGTCTACGATGTTGTGACTGTTACATAATCGCATATACAATATAAACATGAATAACGCATTTTGTAATCGGAAAAGCCTCGTTTCTATGAAGAAGTGTTTTAACTTTTCAATAAAGACTAAGTTTCAACCAATCGTAATCGATCTTTCAATAAAATATTTAAAAAAAAAAAATACGGAAAAATTTATTTATTAGTTCGCTCTTGTCCCTCCTCAGCTACGTGCATTCCTGTAAAAAGTTTGCACCAAATACTTAACATATTCGGCAAATTATTAAAAGAAAGTAACTGTTGTTACATTTACACTTTTTTCACATTTTTTCGATATCTTCAACATATTTCTAACATTTCTTTTGCAAAACATACATACACAGGTTCACAACATTTATTGAATATACAACAACAATAAATTATGAGCAACACAATTGGCTGCAAGTCTACGATTTGTTGCTTGTTTTTTTTTTTATTTTTTGCATTCAATCCATTCATTGAAGCATATTACAGAATTGAACACACACACACACACGCACACAGTCGATAGTGAGAGTGCGTACGAGTGCATACGTCTAATAATCACATTATTGCAGTTATTGAGTTATGAATGTTTTTTTTTTTTTCAATTTTTGAAGTGTTACATATATATACATATATGTACATAAGCATATAATATAATTTGTGTCTTTGAAACCACAATAACCGCCATAAATTACAGTGATTTTTAAAGAAATGAAAATCATTGGAAAAACGTTTTGCCATCATCATCATTATCATCATTAAATATTGTATATAACTCTGTTGTACAGTTTCTTTATGTTTTTGGTTGGTTGGTTGATCCTCTGTCTCTCGGTCAAATGTACACGCTCGCTCTCAAACTATTAAATAAGAGAAATGGAAAGTTTCCAAAAAAAAAAAAAAATTAAAACATAATCAGACGAAATTTTATCATTTGTTTAAGCGAAAGTAAAAGTTTAACATAAAACATTTTATATAGCATGAAATTTTTAGTGCATATTAAATGATCATGTTACAAGATTCATTTAATTAAACAAACATACGCTGACTGTTATGCTTTAGTATTAGGCGGTTGCAATTGAAGGCAACATTGTAACAATGAATGAAGCAATCCAGCAATCCAGCAATAAATCCATTCTCAGCAAGAGTTTAATATTGAATTTTCTGTATTAATTATATCAACTATAAATAGATTGTGTATGGCGATTATATGTAAATAATCTTAAATGGAGAAAGGTTTTATATTTGATTCCTGCAGAGCATAAAATTCATTGAAAGTAACTTCCATCTATGGGCTGATAAGATTGACACAGTGGATGCTCTTATAGAAGTTTCCTCCTGAGCGCCGATCTTTAAAAATCAAGAGATTTTTGTCATTTCTTGACTTGGTCTAAAATTTTGTCTAAATCAGCCACAAAATATTTATCTAAATTAAAAAGGATATTAGTTGTTTTTCACTATTTAGCGCTGACAGTATTTTATTGATCCGGTTGCGAATTGTAGGAAAAGCGTGTGAAAATCAGACTTTTAAGAAAAATAAAAGTTAAAAAAAAAACCTGATTTATTGGTCATTATAAATCACATTAACAACATAACAATAACAACATATCAGTTTCAAAAAAACTTGTGCTTTTTAACCAATCCCTACGTTAGTTAATTATATAATTATTTTATCAATCCGTTTGCAATATCGATAAGAAGTTTATACACCAGTTTGAGACGATTCTTACATGAATATTTTTTTGAAAATGTTTTCAGTATAAAATGTTTTAAATGTTGAACAAATTTATGTCATTTTATTAATTAATTGAATGTTGAGTCATTTCATAATTTTCATTGACTTTGATGTTAAAAAAGAAGACTTTAATTTTCATTCTTAGGTAAAAAATTGCAAATGTTTGAGTAAAGTTTAAGGATTAAGAAAAGGAAAATTTAATTACTTTTTAACCCTTCAAAGGATTACAAGAATTTGGAATAAAATCAGTGAATTAAAAAAGGGTGTTATTTTCTATAAATTTTCAATTTGTTTTGAGACAATTATAAATCTTTCCATTCATTTCTGGTACAAACATATGTTTCACCTTAAAATTTATGAATTCTAAGTTTTTTGTTAAAGCAATACAACAACAGCGCTGTAAGTTGATTCTAGGCGTGGCCTGCTTGTAAAAACTAATAAACTAATGTTTGTATTTTCTACAGTCTGATATCTATCAACATTTTAGCGACTTTGACAAAAGCCACAATAGACAATTGCATATAAAGCTAAATAGATCGTTTCATATTTTGATATTGATTAAGAATATACGTTTATGTACTTTAAGGGGTTTTGACGTTTTTTTCTGATTTTTATCAACAAACCAACTTCAGTTTCGGCTCAGCAAAAACGTTTGATTTTCATATGTTTCTTGTAAAAGGTTTTGACATCATACACTGACATTAACATAATGCATTTGGTTTGATTTTTGTCGTTTGGATTTAATGGAAATACCGTGGGAGTTGAAAGCCTGATTTATAATCGAATACTAATAAATCATGACTTGTGATTTTTTATTATAAAATTTATGTGTATGTTATAAAACAACAGCAACAGGCACACAACACAATATGTAATAGGAAAATGCGTGTGTTAAGGATTCATGAGAGTATGGAAATGGTAAATGGAGTCATATTGTTTGAATTAATTAAAAAATGCTATCTTTACCATTACATATTAAAAAAAAATTGTTATTTTTAGTTCAGTAAAAAATTTTAAAAAATTTATATTAAAAAGATTTCTTAAAACTGTGATAATTCGTTTCGTAACAAGTCATCAGACTTTCGCATAAATGTATTTATTTAAAAAAAACCTATATATATATAAACTAAATGTATTTACAAGTGATTTTATATACGATGTATGAATGCTAGATAACTAGCTTGACACCTTTCGGGTACACTGAGTTGTATCTGTATGTTGCTTGATGCAATACCTGCAGCCGCACCATTCATGTCATGCAAATTTAATTAGTTTTTTGGTATACAAGAGTTGTGATAATCACACATACATGTGCACCGTTTTGTCACCTTTCACGGTCGTTTGGTTTTAGGCAATTTTCATACAATCGCTTTGCAACAACTGATTACTCAATACCGGTTGTTGCTGTGGACATTATTGTAATGATAATCCTTTCGAAAGGTGTTACAATACTTTTCTGTGTCCAACAATATTTTACATAATTTCCTATTCGAACATACTTGCATTTTATACTGAGTTTTTTTATATTTTATTTATTTTCTGTGTATGAAATTGTTAAATATATTGTTTTACTCGCATACGTGCCTATCTTTACACTTATTTTGTAGCATTTTCTACTCTTTTATACCTCATTAAATTTTTATACTTTTACGATTATTTAGAGTTTATTTGTTATGGTCATTATGGTGTATTGGCCTATGTGCCAATATGTTTTGTACTTATTGTTTAACTACAACTCTTACTTTTTTCTTCCATATTTGCTATGTTTTCCGCTCGTACATGTACAAGTACTTGTAATGATTCACGATTACAATGTAACAGGTTGTATCCGTAATTTATAGGCTAATAGTTTGTTTTTTAGTTAAATCAAGTTGGACTGCAGTTTTAACTCAAGTTTTGGCTTTAGTGTGGCATTTTTAATTTGTTAAACTGTCGAGGTCTGATGCGGAACTATTATGATATTTGGAAAAAAGATCAATAAGGTGTTAGGCAATCATCAATTTATGTAAAATGAATGTCAAATGAAAGTACGTGATGTGATGAAATAACACATAGTCTCCCCTTTTAATGAATTAATTTAAAGTTTAATTGTGTACACAATAATGACGAGTTTATCCTTAATCAATAATTAATTATATTATCAATTAATTGAATTGTAAATTGTTTAATTAAGTGAGAGCATCTGTAAACGATTCCAAGCTTAATAAGAAAAAAAAAAGTGAAATATACTCCATCTCACTTGGATATGTGCCTGGAATGACAACAGATCACTCATCACTGATTCGAATTGCTTTAAATTATAACTTGTGTTTAGTTTAATTAGTCGTAAGCTTACCAATGGAATACCAATGGAAAGGAGCGCTAAGTATACAAACTGATTGGGAACGAATTAAAACGAAAAGGGGGAGAATTGAATAATAAGAAGAAGAAGAAGAAAAAAGAAGTGACACAACTTTGTAATTAAACCGCAATGTAAAATGTATATGTACTTCACAAATAACAGGAAGACTTTACACACAATCATGTGTGCGCATACAATTACGAGAGTTGTTCAATTGCCACGCAACCAGCAACTATTTCCAATCGATGGCATTTTTATGGTTTTTGTGCCGATTTTCTACATATATACACGTGTATGTATGTGTGTGTGAGTGTTTGTGTTAATTTGTTGTGAAAAATGTTTGCCCCGTGTGCCACATATGTTTTGTTTTTGTTTTAGTTTTTGTTTTTTCTGTATGATTTTTCAATAAATAAAAATACACACATAAGCTTACGCATAAACGTTAAACGAGTGTAGAGAGCGGTTGGTCAGTGCGTATGAGATTTTATGCAATGCATTATTACAACACACAACCGCAAAATAACAATTGTAGAGTAAGAGTGTATTAGTAGTGTTATGCATACAATTATTCATAATAACTCTATATAGTGTTGTTGTTGGGTTTGTTGCCTCTATTTACTTAACATTTTAAAGCTTACTTAAGGCAGGCATTCTTCAGCAGATCTTCCCGATTAACAATAAACTTGTTTGTCAATATTTTCTTTTTATTAATTTTTTTTTTTTTTTTTTAGCAATTTCACCGCTTTATGTAGGTTTTTGGTATTAAGGAGAATATGTGTTAAAAAAGCAACAATAAGAGCAACAACAAAAAACCGCTATATCAGTATACCCCACACTTTGAACAGCTTTTAGTTTCTTTTGCACTTGATTATTGATTTTTTTCTTTATTTATTTCTTAGAAGCAGTATTGTGGGATTTTTGGTTTTCTGTTGTTTGCTGTTGTTACTATGTGTTATTATGTTGCTTCAGTCAGCAACATCAACCGGCACTGCACCACTGTCATCATCATCATTAATCTTTGCTCCAACCCAAGCGAAACCTTTTTGGTAGGAGAGAAAGTTTAAGAATAAGTAAAAGGAAATTAATGCTTTCCGTTCACCACCATACCACACAATACTTTTAATTTCTGTGTAATGTTTCACTTTTTTTTTTTGTTTCATTTTCGTGCACGACGTGTACATTTATAGGTAACCGTATCGATTGCCTTTTCCAATAGTCGGCCAAAGTGCCTTTCGTTTTTTATAAAATCCTGCTACACTTGTTTTTAGTAAAAAAGAAACCGTTCAGTTGTATTTTCGATTGAAGCCTTAATTAAGGGTTTTATGTAAAAATGGTGCCATAACTATGATTATACTTCAGTGATTTTGTGTTGGTTAATTGAGAAACAGTGAATTGTAAATTTGGTTAAATTATGCATACACCTTTTCCATGAGTGTTTGTATGGAAATCAAACCCTGAATTAAATTTTATATGTATGCTACATCAAAATCGTTTTGTTTAGTACAAATAGAAGTTATTGCTTATTTTCCCTAAAGAATATAAAGGGAGGGGAGTAAACTTAGTTCGTTACATTCATTTACATAGGGAGTCAGCAAAAACACCATTTTAATAAATATATTCTTGATCCAGCCCTGTTCTGCTGCTGTTGAAACATCCACACTCCGAAAATTGGCAAAAAATTGAACGAAAATGAAGAATTCGATATTTAAGATAAACTATAAAAAATATTTTAATAAAATTAACAACTGTCGATTGTACCCCATCATTTAATACTAAAATAATCAGTCTACTTGTGTCAGTAAACGTGAGACATTCTCGTATAAGTCGCTTTATAAAATATTGTTATATGGACTCTTTCCGTTTCAGAAATTGTCCTGTTAGATACAAATTTAACTATTAAGCCAATAAACTGTTCTTCATCAAGTTTTGTTAGAAAATATTAAGAATTACGAATTTTTGACATGTAAAGACTAGCTTTAAAATAATTCCTTACATCGGGAAAGATCTGAAAAATGGTCCGCTTTTGGCCAAGATGTGTCTTTGTATCAAATTTTATCAAAATGTCTTAAAAAAGTCCATAACTTTTTAATCATCATCATGCTGTGCGATTATATTGTTTTTGTTGAGACGTTTGGAAGTATCAGAAGCGGGCAAGCCACACCCCCAAAAATTTTACATATTTATGATCAGTATCAATAGAAAAGTTATTATTATTAACAATAAAGTCAATTCGATCAGGCATGAAATATATTCCAAATAAGAAAAATTCAATTCAATTTAAATTGCTAACAATAGTGTGTATGCAGGAAATTACTATATTTACAAACCATTAATAAAATCAATGATTTTCACTACAATTGATTTTTCTTCATACTCGTAGCAATGTACGAATGTCAATATTGTCAATAATGTCGAATGGTATGTAATTACACGTTTGCAACGTAGCATAAATATTTGTTTAATTTATTTGAATACTTGAACTGTTTCCTTTCTTATATAAGCGCTTTTATGTATATTTTACATATGTGGCTCTCACGTAAAGATAAACAATATATATGACACAAGGGCCTCTTAGGTGGTACGCGCATAAAATAACTTTTCGCTTACATAATCAGGGCTTCACCACATACCATCACATACCACTCGTTGCTTTAGGGAGGGTTCGATTTGGCGTTTACAAAATTAGCCTAACGTTGCGTCAACATTACTCAACTTTAAACACTTTATATATATATTAAATTTTATAAAAAAGTGTATATTTGTTCACAAAAAAAAAAAAAATATATTTCACTGAACATTTCACTTGCTTTTCCAAACCAACCAATTTTTCATTTAGGAAAGACAATATCATTACACACATACACAAAATGCTATTAAGGTCTGTCTTGAGGCGTACATTTTTTCAACGAAAATTTTTATTGGTTTTTGGTTATCTAGTCATTAATCAAATCGCTCGAAAGCAACCGACTCTGAAATCATTTTATTACTTAAACACGAACTCCTCTGTTTGTAAATATACACAAATTATATAATTTTATCAACAACTTGTGAAGAAAACTTTTTTTTTTTTTTTTGGTAAACAATAAAATTATAGCTGTAGGTGTACTTGTTCATATATACAAACACATACACAATGTATTATAATTTAGGCACATTTATCAAGCATTAATCCTAACGCGTTAGTTAGTTGGTTAGTTTATGGCCGGTAAGCCATAACATTTCAAAAGAAATTATATATATTTGTGAACGTACATACACACAATACAATTTAGCTACATGCGATATGATAATTTATTCTACACTTCACTTGTTGTCATAATTGCTGATAATATTGCGCCAACAATTGACAGACACATTTATACATTCAGCGAAACTGTTTAGCTATTGTACCAAAACAGAGCGTGTTTAGAGCAAGAAGGAGAGATTAACTGAAATATTGTAAATCTGCATACAGCTTAATGGCTGTAGCTGTAATTGTGTAGATTACAATACGTTACCGCTTGGAACAACGCCCTGTTTTGTTAAACAAATTACTTACTTTCGTAGTGCACTCCATACGTTGTTATTGTAAATACAATGTATTTTTTAGGCGGTTGCTTTCATCGTTTGTATGCCTTTCGCTCCATGATTGGATTATGTTGTCATATCTGCTGGAGGATTTTCTATTTAAATTATTAATGAGTTAATTTTGCTTTTTTAATACCCTCCATGAAAAAAACAGGGGGATGTACTACGTTTGTTGTTATGTTTGCAACGTCCAGAGAGACCCTACAAAAAATATATATATATTCTTGATTACCATCAAAATCTAATTCGATTTAAACACTTCCGTCCTTACGTCCGTAGTATGCTGAACCTTTGTACGAAATGGGCAAAAATCTATTCATCTGTCACAAAAATTAATTGAAATTCCCTAAGTATCTTCTTCACAGATATACCAAAAATGGGCGAAATTGGATAACAGATACGCCCACAATTCACAAAAAATCTCATTTGGAGCTGAATATGATTTCTTAATTCATACATAATACATAAACTTTGCATAATCATATCCGTGCCACGCCCACTGATTGTATATAGATGTCGAGGGTATTTAAAATTTGCCTTCAGTCAATTTTTTTTTCATCTTATTTATTCCATCCCATTTATTTTATGTTAAAGTCACGGCTTCTCTTTGATTTCGTTTCGTTGGTTGTGCCAGTTGCTTTAAGGTCATGAAAAAGTTAACAAAGGCAACATTTTAAAAAATCGCATATAATTAAAAACAGTTTGATATATTATTTAAAGAAATTTGAAATTATATTTTAGACATTTTAAGAGCGTTGCCTTTCACTTAATGGGAAACAAAGTCAATCAGGCGATATTGAGGTTACAACGCCTAACTACACATATGTACATAACTGCAATCATTGACTTTAATTAAGTTAGATGCATTTGTGAAAAACTGCTTATCGTCGTTGTTGGCAGTGGTTACCAAAAATATTTTGTAATTTTAAGGGATCTGTTTAATGTGTGAAAAACCACTATTAAATTGTCGCGAATACCTCGGTCACTGAAAATATGTTGGTTGCGCTTAATATTGCATCTGTTGCAACTGAAGTCAATATATTGGCTACTGTAACTATCGCATTTAGTTGACTGTGATAAATAAGCATGTGGTCGGCATTTTATACACAATTTATGGCATGTGCTAGTGCCCAGTTTGTTTGAGCTCCTGTTTAGCACTCATCCACAATATTAGACTCATACGTGCTATCTGCCATACAATCTTCTATTGTACACATAAGTTCAACAACAACAATACCAATCATTTGAACCATAAAACAAGTTGGCTGATGTAAATTTTTGCCTCTAACCAAACTTCATATTATTGGCCGGTTCGTTGGTAAACATGCTGCTATGCTGAACCTTATTATGGCAAATGATGAATTGTATATAGGTTTAATACATACGATAATAATTGTTATTGTTATTATTGTATTATGATTATGATAATGCAACAACATCCTCAAGTGTTTCATGTTTTGCTATTGCTTCTCTTTACTAAGAAATTAAAGCTATGATTTATGTGCTTGCAGACCCCGCGGCTGGACAACAACCCAAGTTGTTGTTCACAGTTTACAGTCAGTGAGACCTTGGAGGCATTCATTCCACTTTGTACAAACATATTATTTTAATATTGTCGATTTCAATTTCAATTTCAATTTACTTTTCCTCATTTTTTCTTTTCTTATAATTGCATTTTCAGTTCATTTTCTCTCTTTATATCTATTGTGTACGAGTATTACATTATTTCCGTCCTTTTATCTTATATTAGCTGAAACTTTTTATGGTACATTTATGTACTATTGTATAAGACTCGCATAAATTTTGTACACCATTAAAATAGTGGAGTGGAGTGGTAAAATTTTAAGTAAATCGGTTGTTCAGAAATATTAAGAAATATGACTTTTGACCTTTTAAAGATTTATTTATGAAAAAATTTGCATTCCAAAAATGTGGTCTGTTGTGATCTATTGTTGAAAAGCTGTAAATTTTGTTTAGACTTAATTAAAATTGTTCATTTGTAAATGTGTGGATGTGGTTCATAATCGATTTTACCCAATTCAAATAACCAAAATTTCAATAATTCAATATTTCAAAATTTACGGCCTTGAGAGTGTGTCAACAAAAGACAGACACAAGGATACAAGTACGAATATGGAAAAATTGATTCAGACTCTGATGCTGATCAGGATTACTCTGACATCCTTTTTTGGGTGTTGCATACGTAACAGCACATACAGTATACCCGCCATATGTGCAAAAAAAACAATAGAGAAGCAAATGTATCGTAAATTAATGTATAACGACTGCCGTATCGATTTCATAATCAATTTAACCCTCAATTAATAAATTTAATAAAAAGCTTTTTATCTATTTAAAAGTTATAAACACACATACGAACATAATATAGGGTGTAGCAAAAGTATTATAAGATATCGATGGTCGAACAATATTGTAGATAAAACATTTTAATTAAGTGGCAGGGTGCTTAAAAACTCGGCATAACCGGTTGTTACTCGTTTATAAGTTTATAAAATATCGTATTTTTGTTTTATGCGTTAATAGTACATGACTAAGTATTTATACTTAGAAATGCAGTAAATTATTATTCACGCACTTGGTACCATTGACAGACAAATGTTGTAGACGCAACAGTAGCAAGTGCCATAAGAAGAATCCTGAAATTTGATTCGCTCAACTTGACAAGAGGATAATCCTGTGGTTATTAAGGTATTATAAAGAGAGTGTTGGTACATGCTATGTAGTCATGTAGTATGTTGTTGATAATATGAAAAAAAAAAAAAAACAGAAAAAAATGAAAATAAAATTAAACTTCATTTCCACTTTTTCTTTACAAATGCTTAGAGCTAAAAAAAAAAATCATAAATGGTGAATGAATAGTAGATGATTTGTTACTATGCTGTTTCACCCTATAAGCCAAGAATACAGCATTAAACATTCAAATAAATTGCCAAACAATTTCCCTCTACACGGTCATATGTAGCCTTACTGCTCCTCTAGTTATTCAATTATATACTTTTCGTGTAACGTAAAGATTTTATTGCATTTAAAATGCTGCAAAGTTAGTAATGAATCTAATATATGCAATCATTCCAGCAGGAACTTTGGTAGGAATGTTTCGTCACGCACTGTGATTGTGATGTGATGTGTTTTCAGTTTCAGTTGCTATCCTACATGCAAAGTTCAACACAAATCCGATCTTTGTGGCAACTTTGAATACTCAAGCGCATGTCTACATATAATTATTGGATGTACAACACGGTGTACAAATGGGAAGTTGAGCTGCAGCATAGCTACAGTGATAGAGAAATAAGTGAAATAAAATCTTCAATTTATATGTCTGGTTATGCACAATACGTGTACATTGCATATCATAGATTCATTCTCTGGCACTCGGCTTACAGGCAATTATTTATCCCTTTGTGGTTGGGTACCACAATTATAACGATTCTTAGAACTTGGACTACAACTACAGCTGGGCTTCACTTTTAATATGGCAATTAGCACAATTGCAACCATCACCAACACCAACATACAAAGTAGAAGAATAGCTGCTAGAAGTATAAATGTAAGAATCAGGCGATGATGAGGGAAAATTAATAAAATTATTTGTAATCGTTATACATCTAAATATGAATAAATCCTAGCAATATATTAAATATATTTCAATTTATAGAAGTTGCATCAATTGAACGCGCAGGACTGTTTGTTGTAAAACCTGGCTATGAGTTCATTAAATGACTTTATCTCCTTTTATGAATGGGTCACATTTAATCTGGGCCTTACCCTCAATGAAATTTGCTTAGAATAACATAAAATTTCCAATACCGTGGGTGGAATTAAACTTGCAAATTTAACAAAGTACAAATCTAACACTTCATATGTAAAGTGACCCGCAAAATACTTCCACAATCAACAAGAGTCATATTTATATGGATTTAGAAAATATTTCGATTCGTATAAACGTTTGTGTTTCTGTAACTTATTAGAAATTAGTTTCATAATTATATCTATTCTATCTATTAACACACGCTTACTTTATATTTTTATACCATGTAAGAGGGTGTATTAAGTTAGTGCGGATGTAAGCGGTAACACCTTTAAGTATACCGATCAATGGAATTTAGTACAAGAGTATGTACATATTAGCTCAACGATGAACTCTATTGAAAATGGACCAAATCGGACCATTTTTATAACCCCTCTCCCTATAACGTTCTATTATAATGGAAATCTTTATATGACAAAAAATCACAATTCTTAAAATTTGTTAACAAAAATGTCTAAAGATTAGTTAATTGGCACAATATTTGGCTGTGCGGAATTTGGATCCGATCGAATCATTTTAAAACCCTATTCCATATAATGATACACGTTCTTCACAAAGTAATTTATATGGCAGTTCCTTACATATTGAGATACTATGTGGCGAGCTAAGTGGTGTAGGGTATTAAATGGTCGGACGTGACATTTTCATTTGTTTTTGTGTACCTTTTTGAAAAATTACTTTTATTATTAAAATTGTCTTCACGTTTACCCCACGAGTACATATACATAAATATATTATTCGTGGCAACACGTGCTTGAATATAAATTTTATATACCCTCCACAGAGGATGGATTGTATGCTAAGTTTGTGGTTCCATTTGAAATACCTGGAAGTATTCGCCAGAGATCTAATAATGTCGCAGAGATTTCTAATTTTGCAGATAAGCATTAATGTTGCCCTGATCTTGCAACTATTACACATAATCACACTTGTTAATTGCGAGAGAGCTCAGTTGTTTGCATTGTTTTAATGTACTTCGTGAGCAACAATAGTCGAACATATGGACGTAAATGGATTTAGTTTTTGATGCTGCTCAAGAATCTACCTATATTCTTAATGGCATGTCTGATGCCTCCAAGTTTCTAGTTGTTGTAAATGGAAGAATAAACTTGGTATGGCACCATCTTATGTGTAGGGTATAAAAAGAAGAGGGGATCTATTTTTAAGCAAATTTATTTGCATGTACGTCTTGCTTATGTGTATATCCATGTACAATATTGTGTATAAAAATATTATTTATGTGGTATAATAATAAGAATGCCCAACAAATTCGTAGCGATGGCATTACAATATTAGATGAACTAAGGGGGCTAAATATAGATCTATTCTTGGAAAAAGAGAATAATTTTTTTTCAATGACCCTTCAAGTTAGTTGTTCATTTTTGGTAAACAGGAAATTCTGAATAAATCAAACTCGTCTATTCACCTGCTTGTTAATCTGTGGGCGTTACGATTGAGAAAACGAGAAAAAAACTTGGCCGTTTTATTGTTAGTTTTTGTATCGTAATTGGTAATGAAATTAGGCAAAATTGATTAAAGGCTTCGCCTCCAACTAGTTAAGCGGTTTATTACTTAAAATATTTATCAAGTTTACTTTTTTAACGAATCTAAAGATTAACAAAACCTCTTAACCGCCACCTTACGGACAGACATCGCACACAGAGTGATATTTTATACAGTTTGGTCACAAAAGGTACGATATTAGACAATAAGTTCTCTTTGGTTTTGATTGCTTTAACAGCTAAATGTTAAGACTATGATTTTAAAAAGTATTTACAATTTCTTAATGATATTTTTCCAAATCTATTTCACACTTCAAAGAGTGCAAATCAAGTTTGTTGCCACCTTCCTACACATTTAAACATAAGTTCTTTATTTGATCCGTGTCATTATTTGTTGATTTGACATATTTGATAAACACACGGTGATGGTTTTTGTTTGATCTTCTCCCGTGTGATTGCTATGCACAATTTATTTGTTGTGAGGTTAAAGTTTTGTTCAAATTTTCAGTTTTTATGTGTGATTGCTTAAAATCATTTGTTCGTAGCGTATGTGTAATTGTGTATACAAAAAAATTAACTTTTGTGAGCTTCTTTCCATATATGTATGTACTCGTATGTGCACACACAATATATAATTTTTGTTATTGCAATAATTACAATTCCTACTGTGTGTCCATGTACAGGGGGAGTATATACATATGTATAGCTTTGGGCTGTTTGGTCTAAAATTTAAAAACAATAAGTTTCCAAATGATTCGTTATGACTACCTGTGCTGTGTGTGCTGTTAAAGTATATTTTGTGTTGCTTTGGTTAATCCTCCAGATTCGTTTATTTGCTTGAGTCGGTTTTGGTTTTTTTTCCTATACACTGCATTACATGTTGTTGTTATTGTTGTTCAACAAATCATATAATTTATGCATTTCAAATCGATTCTTTTCATTTGTTTATATATGGTAACCTGTATGTACGCAATACATAATAATGATGATGATGATATCGTTAGCGGTATGGGCAGTAGACCATGACCCGCTTGTTTTTTAACTTAAATTTTTTTTGAAGGGAATTGTGTTTGTACTCTTAGTTCTTATATTCAGGTCATAATCATCAGCAAAATTTACTTTTTTTTCATTACTTCAAATAACTCTCAGAATATTTTGCAATTAAATGTTGTGTCACATAAGTTTGAAGAATATTTTAAGTGGATTTATAATAATAGTATTGAAGAAAATGATAGAATTATTTATATTGTTAAGATAAGTTCACGTCAAGCTCAGTTTCAAGCCCTTTTCATTCTGAAGAACTGAATGTTTGTAATACCTAAACAAATTATACCTATCGGCAATCGATGTACCAATGTCCATCTGTCCGTCCTTATTTTTGTAATCAGCCTACAGCCTGTATTGATATTAATTGATGCAATTTGAAAAAAGAAAGAAATTTTTCTTAATAAAATTTACTAAATACAAATTAATTATTAAATTAATTAAAGCAATTTTAAACTGAATCGAATTATTTGTAAAACCTTTATCTAAACAACGGTTTACCACTAAGTGACTAACATGACAATGACTGATTATTACAAAAATTGTGCAATCAAGTGGTGATAGGATATTAAATAGTCGGATTTGACCGATTGTAGTATTTTCACTTGTTTTTATTCATTTTCCAAATAAAATGAAAACGGATTTAAAAGTTCAACTTTATTTTCTATTTCCTTCTAAGCAATAAAAACTGATTTTTTCCTTTGGCTAAATCAATCGCAGAGAAATCACTAGATAATGAAAAGAAAAAAAAAATAACAGTCTTACAAATAAAAAAAATTATTAGAACACTTTGAAATTGAATGTGAACAAACAGACCATAAATGACAAGTAGTACATAGATATGCAGACAGTTAGAAACACACAACGGACTGGTCTCTGTCCAAGGCGATCATGATAATCATGATCATCATGATGAAATTAACTGTCAAGTGAATGGTAGCAGCATTGCTATTGTATTGATTTCGTTCCAACTGAAATGGTACACATATTAAAACATGTCAACCATTTATAGTAATGTACACTATACTATTACTTCGAGTCCAGGAGTTAGTATTTCATTGATGAAAACTAAATGCATTTTGACTGCAACACTATTGTTGTTACAGTTGCTACAGTATTTTGAAAGACAGAGTTAAAGAACTGAAATGGAATGGCTTTGGAGGCTTGGTTTTATTATTAATTTTAAACTTACTTTCATATATTGTGCATGTATATACCTCTTTAGAGTAATACTACAGGTATACATATTCTTGATCAACATTAAAATCTGACTCGATCTAGTCACGTTGATCTTCTTGTTTTTGGCACTTTCTCGCTGACATGACTATTTGCGTATACACGTGGAAAGTATTTAAGAATTTTTCTTAAGTCAAGTTCAGTTTTTTATTCGTTTTTCATTTAACAGATAAATTTTCAGTGAAATTATTTTTCGCTTCTGGTCGAACACAATTTTCTCCTCTTATAATTATTTTATTTTAATAAAAAAACACAAAAACCAAAATGAAACGTTTCTTATGTTGGGTGTGTATGTGTGCGTGTAGGTTTTGATAAAACAGGAAGTGTTTTCAATTTCATTGGCAAAATCATGTATTAGTGTGTGCGTGTGTGCGTGTGTATGTATGACTACGCTTACGCACTTGTTAACCTAGTTTGTGAGTGAGCATTGTTGACTTCATGGCCATTGGCTATAATGTTACCAGTGACATGGTTTTGTACATGTATGATTTGTTGTATGTAAAAGGGGCACTCAGGCACACAATCATCTCTACTATCGATAACAAGTTTTTCCATATGGATGACAGTGAAATCTCTTCTCCGCAGGCTTACTTTTTCATCAGTAACACAGAAATTGAGGAAAAAATTTGCATACAATTTGATTTTTAGTGTTATTGTAGAATTTGACTTTTCTCCAAATGTTACATGTTACACGGTAATGTTTTGTTTTCAATTTTACTTCACTTTCTAAAGAAAGTGGCCACCTGAAGCGTTTCCCAAAGAATAGTACGAGGCAGTTAAGATATTGAATTTTTATTTTAAAACAGAACTAGTATGCTTTTGCGTTTTTGTGGGCGTGTTGTTTGATTTTGCTTACTTTTTACGAAACGTACCGTGTTTACCAGCCCCTCTGGCATGTTTGCAATCGATATTTCTCTACTTTCCCACTTTACTTTTATTCCTATTCGTCAAGTCCCCCTTTTGTTTTTTCGTGGTTTTTAAGAAAGTATAATTTCGATTCCAGTCTTGATGTTTAATACAACACAGTTTTAATTTACAACTTTCAAGATAAGTTTCGTCCTACGGTGGGTCTTAATGGTTTTCTCTTCACTTCTTCTCATTATTATTATAATAATTATTTTGATATTTATCGCATTTTAGCTTTATTTGTTGGCATGATTACACATATACTTAAAATCAATTTCTTTCTCTTTGCAGGTAAGTTGCAAATTGCGGTAAGCAGTGTTGCATTGCCAACCAAAACTATATCTCAGGGAAATCTGTGCCACAGCCACCTTAATTGTGTGTATGTATGTATCGTATAGTACACCTGTAAAGAATAATTTATTATACAATATTTAAACCTTTGCATACTGTAAAGTCATTTTTATATGATTTATAACCTGAACGTGTTCGTTATATGACACACTGCTGCATTTTATGGACATTACTGCTGAATTTAGTGTGAAAGGATATTGAATCACTAAACAATTGGTTAAATTGATGTGGCAGTGTGGGTATTTATATATAAACTAGAATCCATTTATAAATCACGTTATGGTAGTCAGAAGATCAAGATAATTTGACGATCATCTTAATAAAAATATGTGAAAATTCTGTAGTAGACTAAGTCAGACAATTTTATACCCTACACAGTTACTAGCTGCAACGATAAATGCACACAATTTTGGAAAAATTCTCTTATACAGAAAGGTATTACAAAAACGATACTGAACGGTTACAAACTTTGTACAATTATTTATTATGAAAAACCGCTGTTGTTCGCCCCTTCCGTTGAAATGGGTTGTTGAAATTGTCTATTCAACATCAAAATATGAATCAATTTAGACAAGTCTGCTTGTTTATTTGGTACATTGAGAGTAGTAAATTTGGACAAATCTAGTCAACATTTCTACTTTCTGCAAACAGGTCTTCGTTTAGATGGAGCAAAATCGCTTGTTAGCCGCACCTAAAATCGACAAAATACCATCCATGAGGCAAAAAATTAAACTAATGAGTTGAAGTATGCTAAAAATTATAAAAAAGATTTGGACTTCAACTTTAGCTTGTTTAGTAAACATTTGTTAAACTTACTTGACTTACTTATACGTTTTTATTTTAGACCATATTGATTGAACTTCCTTGAAGTTTGACATTTTTGACCTGTATAGATGTACAATTTGAACTAAATGGGAACTAAGGGTATTATAATATATTTCACATGTTTTGTACAATAAAAAGACCTACAGTGAATACAAAAAGTACGAGTAAAGTGTGAAAAAATTATCACAGAAGTTGTCATGTTTCAAAATTTCCTTTGGTGATGAACTTGACACTCTGACATACACAATAGATGTACTATGTATGATTATATATGTTCATTTAAACGCTTTGTAATTTTTGCCAAAGTCAGTATAAAATTTCCTGTAATTCAACACTTATTTGCGGTAATGTGAACTGGTTTACAAGCGTAATGAAAAAAGTAACCATACAATGAAATGAAAAAAATAAAAATAAAAATGTAGGAACACACAACTCTATGGTTCACACAATGAAAACCGTAACACAGCCAGTGAAGTACAATAAGTGCCCAAAGCTATAATAATGATTCCTAGAAATTATTACCCATTTACCATAAACAAGCTGAACAAATTTTTGGTACACACTTTTTTGTTTTTGTTTTATTTCTTTTTTTGTAAAAGAGAGCGTATCAAATATTTGAAGGTGGCGGTTGAACTATAAAAAGAAAAGCTTTTACAACAAAGATGGAACAGAAAATGTTTGTTACAATTAGTACGACTAAAATGGTGTCCATTTGGGATGATTATATTTTTTTTTAATTCTTAATAAAAATGGGACAGAGTCAAAGTAAAATATACATGTGTTGCTTTAAAGTAGTTAGGTGTTAGGTGGCAGAGAGCATTTCAAAGGTCTTTATAATTTTATTAACAAGATCAAGTCCGTACAAAGTACGGCCGCATATAATAATAATTCACACATATTCGTATAAACCGCAACAGCATATAATGTTGTCTATATATGAAAATTGTTTTTGTTATGGTTTATGGAAAACGTGATTAACGATCAATTCGTGTGGCAAAGAAAAAGTGATATGGACACCCTCCCATTGAGTTTTCTTTTCTGGAAATATGGTACGAGAAAAAGAGGAATGAGAGTGAGTGAATGTCATTTATAAAGACTTGCTACAAGTTGAATGGCTCACATGTTAAAACGCCTAAAGCAAAAAAAAAAAACTATTTTTCAATTTTCATATATTTGCTAAGAAATTATTTAATAATAATAATAATAATAATAATAATGTACGCCCTTTTCCGTAGCTGGTTTGTTTAAGGCTTCGCTTTAGTATACACTGCTCACTATGAAACATGGGTTCAAATCAAGTTGAGGGAAAAAGTAAACTCTTTCACTTTCCACTTTCATCTGCAGTCTGTTGCATTAGACTGGTAACCCAGCGACAGTTAAGAATATTATGATGAAAGTTGTTGAAAGTCGAGGTTGGTCGATAGGCGAATGAGCTGTTAAGCTTGTAAAATGCATATATTTATATTATGTAAAATTACGTTTGCAGGAATAACAAGTAAAAAACAATATTGGCTTAGGCGAATACATGCGTTGCACAAAAGATTTTTTCATTTTTAAAAATATCTGTACCAAATTGTAACTTTGTGGCTCAATTTTTGTGCCAGATAGATAGATTCTAGTCGATAGTGGGTGTGGCATTAAACCGATTTTTTTTCACTTTAAAAAGCAACCTAGGTGTAGATACATATACATATATACTGTGTGCGTATACTTTGTTTACACTTTGTATACCTGCATCTTATAAGAGATGTATAAATAGTGAAAATGTTTATAGTTAGTCAAGCCTTATTCTTCTGTTCCACTTATGCAAGCTGCGCACCAGTAACAATCTTATAGGCAGATATATTGTTAAAATGGTTTAATCTGTTCCAAAATTTTTTTAACAATTTTCAAATTTTCAAATTTTTTCCTATACTATGAATAAATTAGAGAAAAAGCATTACACAGAATAAAATTATGAAAATGGTTCGATTGAATCTAAATTTTGCTAAAATTTAGTAAAAATTATGAATTTTCGTCATATGAAAACTTTTTGAAAAATAGAAAATAGAATCTTAAAAATAGTTCCATTGATTTAAATTTTATGAAAATATTATCAAAAACTTGAGACTATTAAGATACAACAGATTTACAGATAAACAATTATATGACAGATAAATGATTACCTCCAAGAGTTACTATTATTGCTTATACGAGTATGTGAAGTAAAATTTATTGAAGACTTTTTTTCATTCTTAATTCTAAAAGACTTATTTTTAAACCAACTCGTGTTAGTATGTAAATGTCAAAATAATTTCTTGGAGTCTTTGTAAAACACACTAAAAACATTTGAATACCAATCAAGTGGGAAAACATTTGAAAAACGTAGGCATTAATAATGAGGTGAGTGATTTACAATAGCAGCAAAAAGCATAAAGTAACAATCACATCGGAGACTAAAAGAATGAGAAAGAAAGAATCTTGGAGACTTCTTCTTGTTAATTGTTATGCAATGCCAACACTGTGGCGGTATACGAATCGATTGATTTTAAATGGAAGAAACGTGCCCTTAAAAGCAATTCAAACGTATTGTATGCAGACATTTGCATTTTTACATAACTTTAACTCCATACAAAAATCACATAACATTCTGGAAGCGTTCTAAACAAAAAAATTTAACCAGAAATTATATTAAAGTTCGAATAACCCACCAGAATGTTAATGAGGCTTTATTTTTTGTTCAAACACAAGCAGACATTAATAGCAAGTAAAAAAGCTATGCTAAGTTTGGCCGAAATATGGGATAATACTCACGTTTATGTATATAAACTGTGGGCGTTGCATGTCCATCATGTCAACCTTTTTTAATGACTATTAAACCAATTCCGAAGCGGGTTGTTATATGCCGCAAGCAAACACAAATCAATGGATTACTTTGAAAATGATCCTAGTCCATTTGTTTAATAACATTCGAATTTTAATTTAATTTAAGAAACGTGACTATTAAAATAGTTAGAAATGGGCTGACGCCACTTTCCAAATAACTCATTCCTAAATGTAATGAAATCATTAAAGTCTTCTTCTGAGAATTGCAAACGCTGTGAAAAATCTATTACACCCTCGTTACAAATCTACACCAGATTATAAAGAATAACAAACAAAAGTTGGCCATTATACATTATTCTATTTATGCAGAATAGTGCAGTGTATGTATGCATGCATCACATCTATGATTATAAAGAATAAAGCCTCAGAATACAAATGGAGAACGTTTTCTTCAACTATTCAAAGCAGTGTGCGTACATATACATTGTATCTATAAAATGTTCAGGGAGTATGTGTGTATATTGATGTGAGTGTATGTGGGAGACTTTATTCTAATATAATTTGTGCATGTTTTTCTCAATACAAACGGCGCCTTTTTTGCATTATAGTGAATACAGTTTGCGGTTAACGAATAACTGTATGCTGTTACAGTTACAATGTGTGCATAAAATTTCAATTATAGTTATGCGATACGTTCAGGCTGAGTTTGGTAAGACAGTTTTTTTTTTATGTATCTTTGCTCGATATTCAAATTGTTTTTAGATTACTCAAAATACTTGTTAAGATTGGATATTGGATGTCCAACACTTTGGATTGTTAAAGTAAAATTAATGATTGGAAATGATGCCATTTCCATATATATTTTGAAGGCGATTTTCATATACATATATATTTTTTTGTTAAAACAAGCTTACAAACTGGTTCAAAATCTTTGCAAACGTTTTTTCTTTCAGTTTATGTTTAAGAATGGGCATGTTTTTAACAGATGTGTTGCCTATAACAAAATTATATTTGGCTTATCGATATGCCAATTTTGGTGTGGGCGTCTATATTATCTAACCACGCTTCCTTCCAACACATAGGTGAATTGAGAAACTGTAAATATGTCTACCAAATTTCTATTCGTAGCTTTACTTTTATAGTCTGGAGGTATTTTTGCCAATTATGGGCGTGGTTGTTAACCGATTTTGTTTATTTTAAACAGAAAGCTACCGCTATATGATTAATGAAGAATGTCAATCCACTTACACTATATTAAGACCGATCTACCACCACATAAATCATGATAAGAGTTTTATTGCAAATAATTGAAAATATTTTTTTGTGAAAAGAAAAGTGACATGTGTTGCATAATTTCATCAGCTTGTCGAATTAGTGTAGTACACTTTTTTTAAAGGTGAAATGTCAAAATTAGCTGAAACATTTCCTTAAAATACATATCAATCGAACTTCCTTATATTTTACTAAGCTAGCAATGTTTTTGGTTTGTTTTTTGACCACGAATAAGCATAATAGTTTAGGTTTACGTTAAAGAAAAAAGCACTGCAAATATTAGAAATTTCTGATTACAGTAACTGTGGTTAAGGTAATATTAACGTCTAAAAAAAAAAAGGCTAAATAAATAGGTGATGTAAGATGATCTTCTTGGTGCTACAATTATACCTTTCAACCATTACCAACATAGCGTTAAGATTCGCAATACTCAGTATATCATAATCAAATGTGTATATTGCAGCAACTCAAGGCGATAATTAAGAAACATTTTACAAATCTTTAAAATATTTAACATAATAAAATATACTTACTATGTAGTTAATTATATGAAATGAAAAAAATGTGTTAAAGTGAAGAAAATGGTACGAAGAGTTATGATAAGAGAGAAAGTGTATATTTATAAACAAAAATTTATAATAAAAGCCAATACAAAAACTAAATTTAACCAATTATTAAATACCCTCCACATCTATGTACAAAGAGTGGGCGCAGTATAGATAAAATATATGTATTACTTAACAATTTGAAAGTCAAGTTTTACGCTTTATTTTATAATTTTTTGTTGATTGTGACAGTACCAACAAAGACGGACATACGGACGGACATAACACATTTTGATGCTGATCAAGAATATATATAATGTTTAGGGGCTCTGAAGCCTTCTGGATGTTGTAAGCGGAATAGAAAACAAATGATTTAGAGTAAAAAATATACTTTAGATATAGTTTTCCAATATGTTATGTGCCTTAAATAATATATTTATTTTAATTAACACTTGCATTACCTAAAAGAGTGTCTCACGCGTGTTGATATATACAGTTATACTGGTACTCGCAAGTCGCAAATCGGCGGGTTATTTAGGAAAATGTTACATTACTTAACACACACTGTTACAGTTGCTAATAAAACTTTATTTCGATCTAAATTTGGTAATAACAACTTTAACAATATGGTGAGAAAACATATTTTTTCATTGTAAACTGAAACAACGTTTAAATATTTCACAAGAGTGATAACTTAATTAATGAAAAAAGATGAATTGAAAAGTAATTGTTAAGTGTTATACTTATGAAATATTTATAAGATATAATATATAATGATTTGATAATTCATACAAGTCCCATGATTAATATCTTTATTTAACAAGAAACAATAACTAATACATAATATCAAATCAAATCAAGTGTATTGCACATTAAATGTGTGTAAATGTGTGTTATTTTTCATAATAATACCATTTTCATTTCTATTAATGTTAAATCACCGTATTCGTGCTTTTATCAAATGATTGCAGTAATCATCTTTGGTGTTAACCTTTCTTTCTTTGCATTACAAAGAAATTCCTCATTCACTCTTTCCCATCATCACAAACTAACAAGCTTGCATGCCCGTACATAGTTTGAAGCATGTGTGTGCTTAGCATAGGATTTAACTTTAAGTTAAGTGGTAAGTTAGTGTGTGTATTTAACCTTAAACTATTGTGTTTGGTTAGGTTTTAGCTGCCGCTTCCTTTGGGTGGTGTTTGTGCATACAATTTAAATGTTATGTTAACTATTTTGCGCTTATTATATTTAATTCATTTTTATACATTTTACACTCTGAATGCTGAATTTGATTGTAAAGTTGTTATTTTACAATATTTTCTCACGGTTTGCCGGTAGTGAAAGAGAAAACAATTTAAACTTCTGTCCATTTCCTTGTCTGTGTAAGAAAATTTAAAATATTTTAAAATTCTAATTTAACAGAAAGGGTATCAGTCTGCAAGGACACCACAATCCTCATAATAAAACTCTTTTTTAAAGTAAAAAAATGGCTTTTTTTTTATGAATTTTTCAGAAAATAATTGGCCAATAATAAATTTAGAACTTTGACATTAAAATATCATATACTGTTTCAAAATAGACGTTTTTACCATTCTAACGGTATGAAACTTTTTTCAAAATATTCAGTAGAAATATCGATTATGATCGATTGAAATTTAGTCTATTTTGTACAAAACAAAGACCTTCGGTGAGGGTTTATTATGTATTTGCTTAAATTTTTTGAATGACAAACAATTAATATTTAGCGTAATATGCCGATCTTGTATCATCATTAGTTGTGGGCATAAAAACGAATATTTTATAAAACTTCCTATACTGATATCTGATTTTTATAAATGTTTAAATATACTCCCACATTATGGGTATAATATGCATCGAAGCAAATAACTGATATGAACATAACTACATGACGTGAATAGATTAAACGATTACAACCATCATTTTTAAAACCACAGCAGCCTCATCTGTCTTAGTTAGGCAGCAAACATTCATATATGTACAACATGCCCAGATAATGGTGAATACCAAATAATCACATTGTATGCTATGCAATACACAACAATCAATTCGAAATTGCAACAAGTGAAAGTCAATACGAATCTTGGCAAAATGAATTATAAACAAGTAAGAAAACTAAATTTCGTTTAAGCCAAATCTGAAATGCCCTACACATATATAAAAATTTAGGCTTGTTAATAATATTTATGTTGAGAGGGTTTTTGTAATTTAAAGACGTTTATATGTTATACAACCGCGCCCATTGATAAATGGATTAGATTTAACAAATTAAATTTTCAGAAAAATTTTTGTAACTGAAAGATAGATTTTTATCGTTTGTGAGCGATGCACTTGACCGATTGCACTCATTTTAAATGAGAAACTATTTACACACATTAAAAATATTAAAATTCATCGCAATATATTAACTTTTCTGACCCTGAGCGTTCCAACTACAAAAGGACTCAGAATTTGATACTGATCAATCATAGGGAACTGTAGTACCTCTAAAGCCTCCTTCTGATTGTTGCAAAAAGAGCAACAAACTTAGTGTGGGGAAGTTATAGAAATTGTAAAACTGTTGGGCCAGTTACATTTTGCAAAATATTTCATATACAAGTTTGAATTGAATCGACAATCAAATTGTTTTAAACCTTATTATCAACAAATGGACTAAGGCTATATGCAGTTTCCTTGGTTTAATTACACATGCCTTGTATTGAAATTTTAGTGAAATGTTGAATAAGTGGCCCAGTGACTACACTAAACTATTAAGTTTGAAAAATTAAAAAAATATTCAATGAATTCATTTCATTAACAATTTTATCTTGATAGAAAGTGAAGAAAAAAATTGATCATTTAACTTTACAAATATTTTATTATGGCGACTAATTGAAAAAATTTGTCACAATTACGTGGTCTGGAAATGATAACACAAAATGATAACACTAAACGAACGCACAGTCTGAAGGCGTATTAAGCGTATCGGTAGCAGTTCATCATAATCTCTGCCGTACAAAATAAAAATAACCGTAATTGTTGATATGAAAAAGTTAAGAAAAACTGGATTATTGGATGCAAACATTACAACAAAGAAAACAATAAGGAATAACGAAATACACAATAATTGAATAGCATTTGATTATCATTTAAACACACGTTTAACGTTTTGCCGCCAAATATTATGTGTACAGCGTTTGTGGCATGGCCTTCACTAGAGCAGTTTCGTTAACAATTTTTGTGAAGTGGGAGGTATCCCAAGCAACACCCAATTACTGGAAACAAGGCACCACACAATATAACAAATTTTCCGGTGTGTAATCTTTTTTCTTTTCTAAACATCATCACCATCGCGCGCAAAGTCAACGCAACTATAGTTATAGAGGCTGTGCTAGTAAATATTTTACAACGACTACTTAATTTTCAAGTTGGTGTTGTGGCTGTTGTGTCAGTTGTTGTTTTTGTTATTGCTGCTGTTGTTGCTTCATTTTAATTAAATCTATCGTTTGCAAACACAAAATGGGCGTGCTTTGTCAATATGATCAGACGGCAAAGTGTTGAAATTATTTACATGAATTTTCTATGACTTTGTCCCAACAAACAGTTTCTTTCTTTGTCAACTAAAAAGTAAAAGTTGTTCATTTCATATGTAATTTTGTAAAATGAAATATTTTTTATAAATGTTTTTTTTTTTTAATGACAGCAAGAAAATATTTAATTTAAAAAAAAATTAACAAAACAATAATAAACACAATTTGAATTTAGAATATAATTTAGGATGTAATGATAAGCATTATACGCTGTGCAACACATATGATGGGTGTATAGTAAGTTTGTTGTTTCATTTGGAACAACTGGAATAAAGTATCAGTACACATATTACATATATTCTGTTGTAATAGGATTATCGATCTACGAGCGATCTACCCCGATTGTAGATTTTGAAATAATCTGAGGTAAACATTTCTGGTTTTTGTTTCCAATTAAATCATAAACTTTGAGAAGTAATCTGATACATAATATATATACACTATTAGACGGTGCAATCAGTATTTAAGAATTTAGTTTTTATATTGTCAACCGAAGCGATCGTCGCAAAAGTATATGTATTCTGAACCAGCATCGATCTAGCTATGTCTGTCTGTCATGTGTACTGTGGTAATAAATCTCCTGATCCCAAAAATTGAGATACTGTTTGGAAATTTAGCACAAGTGTTGGTAGTTTCTATGTGCTGGTTGATATTGATTTGATTGATATTAAGTGCAAGAAACAAGTGAAAAAGAAAAAATTTGAATATTTTTTTTTCCGAAATGTGTAGAGTATGTCAAGTAGCACAAATATATTCTATACTTATAAGAGAGTTTTTATCCCTAAATGTTTGGTATACAAGATTTGTCTTCAACCAATTACACCTTTTTTGCTTGTTTTATTTTTTATATATTTATACACAAAATACTTTATGATTCAAGGTTTATTAAGAAATTTCTGTTTACATAATATTGTAGTGTTTTGCTAAAAAATATTTATTGTTATTTTTGGATTAGCATTGGCATTGTTTGCAGGGAAACAATATGAAGTCACGTTTTCTTATAATTGTTGTTTATTTACATTAACTTTTAGGAAAAAAAGACCAAAAGAAAAAATTTACCATAAATTTAAAATCTTTATATGTATGTATGGGTACGCACATATTAGGTATAAGCTAAAAAAACAATATTTCGTGATCTTTTCTTAGCTAAGTTTAGGGCGCAGAGGGTAGTTTCGGCAAAATAATAATAAATCTGAAAAATGAATATTTGTTGACAATATTTTTTTATTATTTGTAACGCCGAGTGTACAATAAATTCATGTAGTTTTATCTGCACTTCGAGTTGTTTACGAATGTGCAAAATCCACCAAGAGTATTTCTAACAAATTCAATTTAAGGCTGATTTTCAAATGTTTCATCGTAGGTTTTTCTTTTTTTCGTTAAAATTATTCTCCACATTTCTGGTAATGAAGTAAATTTCCTACTTGATTTTTTTATACGAAAGCTGTACATGAGTAGAGATATACACGAAGTCGCCTGTTGCTGTTTATTTCTTGTGCTTGACATTGCTAAACACACAATTTTATTAATACAATATGAGTATGAGCGCTTTGGCTGTTTCCTTTGTTGTTTGTATTGTGGTTGAATGTTTATTAAATAAATGTTTGTATATGTAGTGGAATGCCAACGAAAACAAAAAGTTATAAAAACTGTGTGCTGCTGTTGAAAGTTTATTGACTTTAAACGTATGTACACCTCTCCGTGCATGTTGTGTATAATTTAGCCAACAAACAACAAAACCCATCAACCACACACGTAAACGGCAGCGTCAACATGTTGTTGGCTTGCATTATAGCACTTGCGCATGCATATGCAGATAAGCATCAATGGTTTTCTTTTTTCGTTTTTGTGTTTTTTATTAATTTTTGTTGACAACCGAAAACACCAGCATTTGGCACACTAAACATTATGCCAAATAGTACGCTTTTCCTTTTTAGTTGGCTGCATCTTCATATACAAACATATATGTTTAAGGTGGATGGAAATGTGGATTTTTTTTTTCATACGTCTCATACACACAATATGTGAGCAGTAACATTGAGTTTGGATAAATAAATTTCACTGTGTCAGTGGGAAAGGTCACTATTACAAAACGTGGGAGGGTGTGTTACGTCTGTTGTTGTTGCTGTTGTTGGTGCTGGTGGTGGTGCTGGTCGTTTTTTGTTTTGCGTTAGGTATTGTTTATTTTATTCGGTTGTCCTACAATTTATGAAAATTTCATTAATTTTTTTTTCTGTTTTCAAGTATTTATAACAGGCCTTTGTTAGTGTTTATGTTATTGTTATTACTGTTGCTGTTGCCGCTGCTAATGTCGTGTCAACAATATAATCATGATGTTGATGTTCAGATTTAGATTTTGAAACTTTGAGAAACTTTCTTTTCTTATGCATGTAACTGCATGTGTGTGATGCATTTGGCATTTTTACTTTTCTATTGCATTGTGTGTGATTTCCATCAATTTATACCCAGTGCGAAATAACATTTAATCTCTTTGTATAATTAGATGTAAAATAATTTATTAAAATAAAAAAATATTAAAAAATACAAAAAACAATAATAATATTAAAATATTAATACATCATTTCAGGTGTTAATGCATTAATTAAATGTGACTTTTGCACATATTTTGTTTACCTACTATTACTCGTAGTGTTCTTAAAAGATCAAGAAAAGACTTGAAACCTGATGATGAGCTCATAAGTAAATATAGATATCCCGTCAACGCCATTGTTTTTGCTTATACAAATATTTCATTTGGCTTTCAACATACTCCAACAAAGAATATACGTCAGATGATCAACGAAGCTGAAAACTTTATGATGTGTGCTTATTGAAATGTTTAGTCCGTACAAGTAAAACACTTTTGCATATTATTGTACAACAATATTAGTGCAAAGAGAAAAGCATACTAAATACAATAGCGGAACATAAGGAAAAAAACTAAATTTAGATGAAGTGATGATGAAACTATTTGGAACAAGCAAAAGTTACATTTGGTATTAGAAGCACTAATCAACAAAAGTTGATAAAAAAAATTTCCGCCGAATTTCGAATCTAATATTTTAATAATGTAATTTAAATATGTATTGAGGGTCCGACTATTACAAATTGGTTCTTGTCTGAATGAATTAAAACATTTGTCCATCCGTCCGTCCTAAATTTAGCAATTGTTACCATAATTTTCACACTTAATACTCGAATTTATTTATCCAAGAAAGACTGGTTTAAGATTTGAATACTTAAAAAATTATAAAAAAAACAATGACTACGGTAATTATAATAAGTAATAAACAAATTAGCAAAAAAGTATTTTGTTTGTTATGAGTGATAATTTTATATTTTTCACATTATAAAGTTTATTGTTCCGTATAAGAAAGCTTCAATATTCAAAATATTTCACTTGTTTAGTAGAGAGGTTTAGTTTCTAATTTTATATATAACGTGTAAATAGTTTGTGTCTCAAGTCTTTCGATATGTGTTACATGTAAAGACTTAAGACACAAACTCCGTATATAAGGTGACAAAGTAAAGCCTAAACGATGAGAAGAGAGCACAAAAAAATCATCAAAGACTTAAGACACAAAATTCTTACAACAACAACATGTTGTCCTGAAGATATCTTCAGTTTGTTTATATTTCTTTTGTAATATTTTCTAATCACTACGTAAGCTTATATAAATATATATATATAAACGTTTTAGTGGATTTATAAACATATTTATGTGTACCACAATATGTATATATTTGCCCTACATAATTATCGCACTCGTGCGTTAATACATGCGTGTTAAAAAAGTCAAATGTTTAACGGTTTAACAATTTTCAACTCAATTACGTAGAGATTGGTTACTGTTGCTATTGTTGTTAGTAAATGTAGCAAAAAACACACAGATTTGACCTTAATTTCAAGTTAACGCAAAGAACACATCTGGAAATAAAATAAAAAATAAAACGTGTAAATGGTTTCTGAGAACAGGATTCTAAAACAAAATAAACAAAACAAATTCATAATTAGTTACGTTATGTATAATGTATGTATACGCACATACATCATGTTTGTGCTTGAATAGATATTATAACATATTCTAATAATCCTATATATACGTATAGTGTATAAAATTTGGAACGTGTACCGGTTGTTTAATAGTTTTCATGAATTATTCCTCTCCGTTGCTTATAAAAATTTCTTTCTTTTCACAAATTCATTAAGATATTGTTTGTGTTAGTATTAGTTATTGTGAGAGAAGTAAACCACTCTCACATACTATTAAACCAGATATTATTGTTTGCAGTGCAATTAAGACATAATCATAAACCTGAATTTGACACGTGACTTTCATGAATTTATAATTAATCACCAAAAGTCACGTGATGTGTTTACTGAGTAAACATTGGAAGCCGAGAACTTGTTACTTGAGATGAAAACTATTTTGATTCAAATACTTGGATTTTTTTTGTGTAAAAAAATATTTGAAAGTTGTTGTTGTTACATTGTTACAACAAACATAAATGAAACATTCTTGTTAACCTTGACTCAATTCTCGTTGATAACGATAACAAAGGAGTGGTATGTGTCTCTGCTTAGAGTATGAGCAAGTATGTGATTTAGAATTCAAGTTTGTTATCGTTTAAGGGATCATGCCATTCACTGGCATTTAAGCAGATTGATATCCAAAGCTATAGCAGTAGTAACATACAATTAATTGATATAATTATTATAATTTTGTTAATTACCCATTAAAAGAAATCAAACGAACGATCTGTTTAAGCAGAATAATATGAACAACAAGTCAATTATGTTTTCAAAAATGAAATTATAATTACGCTTAAACGATCATGTAAATTATTATTAAATATATGTTTGCTCATGATTTTCTCTAATTTTTCTTTTCCTTTTATTTTTCCTTACCTTTTTTACAGATTTCTAAACTTACAAACATTGAGCTAATAAATAATACCAAAAATGTATCAAAACCACAAAACGTAATAAACGATTATCACAACAACAACAAGTCACAAATACAAGCACATACTGAAGGATTAACATTGAATTCTGTACAACAGCGTTTGAAAGCATTAGTAACACAAGAAAATAATGATAAACCGAAAATGCCAACACATTATATAACAACAAAAACAGAAAAAACAACAATCGAAGGTCATAACGAAGCATTGACAAAAACATCAACAACAAGAACAACAACAACAACAACAACGATTAATGATCAATATGAAGATCAACAGTTGACAAAGGAATTGGAGCAACATTTATTGCAGAGTCAGCAACAACATAATGAAGAAAATAACGAAAATACTACAAAAACGATTGATCATCACCATCTACATCAGCAACCGCAAGAATCACATCAACAACTAAATCATAATTCCGACTCTGATTCTGCTTTATCATCTGCGCCGCCTTCTATTAGTCCCCAGCCGGCAGCTAATGATGTTGAGACTGCAGATATTTGGCAAACGGTAGGAAAATATTTTCATTTCTTTTCCTAGACAGCTATGAATGGTTTCTTGTTTGATAATTAGTAAATAGTTTGTATCTTAAGTCTTTAGATATGAGAAACTTCAATATAGATAAAATTGAGGTGGTAATATGCAAATTCGCTTTTAAATACCCCTCACTGCTAAATACAAACACTAAACGAGGCGGGCATCTCAAAATCGTTTATGTTTTACGTATCAACTTGCCAAACGGATTCTGAAGGTTTGCCAGATGAAGGTTTTCGTATATTGGGGGAGTGTCTTATTTTACGTCTATTCAATCTATACTTGTTGTAGTTGTTTGCAAAAACACTAAAAAAAGAGGGATTAACTTGACATATGTATTTCATTAATTAAATGAACATTTTAGATTCGCAGCCATAAACTTTACATAAACATTTATATAAAAGGGTTTCATATACGTAAAGAGTGTTGAAGCTGATTATTACCAGCTTTGGGTGTTCTTCTGCATTTTATATCCTTCACATAAGATTGGGCGAATACTAAGTTTGTCAGTTCATATGCAACGAAAGAAGCCTTACAAAGTGCATATATTCAAAACTGCATCAAACAAGATATGTCCGTGGTAAATTTTGAGATATTTGGCTAAAATTTTTATATATTTATTATTCATTAAATATTTCTAGTTTTTGTTTGCAAAGTCGGTAAAGAGCCTTGCCCATAATACAGAAAAATTTTTTTTATATGGCCCAAAAATAGAGCTACGAAGTTACATATTTATAAGTATCTTATTCACCGATGGGCGTGGTCGTAAACCAGAACCGCCCACAATTTAAAAAAGAACTGTATTTAGCGTAAAACTCCACTGTCAAGGCGATACGCAATATATACCCTATTAGAGGTACCTATCGTGATACCCGTTCGTATAAAGATGTGCAGTGTGTTTAACATTTGGCCCAAGCCAAATAAAGTTTTTTTACGTGTTTGTTATGTTTTACTGCCACCACATATTGAGATTTATGTTTAGGATTCTAGCATATTTATTGTTGTTTGTAAAATTTTATTATATACCCACCAAACAAACCAACCATTCAGCCATTCATTCTGAACATGGTACGACCATTATATTGATTCAATATAATTCGAGTTGCTAGCATACTTCTATTTGTGTGTGTGTCTGTATTTGTATGTGTCTATGCTGAGAGACATTTTTATGAGTGCCGACAAAGCGCTTAAGAAACCGTCATAATATTTTAAATTGCCAGTCAAATCATGACTAGCTCATGTAACATCATATACGACTTGAGTATGTACGCGTATGGATGGTTAAAAGTGTGCGTTTATATTTTTCCCAAACTGATTCATTAATGGCTTGGCAAGAAAATAAACTAAAGTAAATTGCAAAACCACGCCATCGTCATACTGCATACATATACATACATACCTTGCAGTGCGGTTGGCGTAGTAGGTGCATTGAAAATCACATTCATTAAGAAGAAAAGATCTAACTAATGAAAAAATTACACCGAGAAGCGAACACATGTTTACAATTAATTAACATAGATGTACCAGCATAGATAAATATTGAATCCAACAAAATGTAAACAGAGTTTGAAAATGTTGAATATTTTTCCTCCACACAGATACGCTCCTACACGCAAGATACAGAGAAGTTACAAAAGGAAGTACAAGTATTGGAACAACAAAACTCGTCCCTAAGGAAGGAGTTACAGTTAGCCAAAGAACAAATCATTGAGCTGGAAAAATCCTCTTTAGAGGTAAGTTTATTAAAGCGAGCAGGCTACACGATTTACATTTAACATCTTTAGAGCTCTACCGTACCTAAACCGAACAATCAATTGCTGGAGCGCCTGAAATATTTAGAAGAACACGAGCATCAATTGCAAGATGAATGCAATGATTTGAGAGAACAAAATGAATTATTGGAGTTTCGTATTTTAGAATTGGAGGAAAGCAATGATAAGGTAAGGTTGTGGATTGGCATGAAAAAAGCTTTAATTATTAATGCTGCCAAAAAGTAGGCAATAGATACTAGTTGATTTATTTTAACGCTTTAGAACGGAGCTTAAAGTTTCTTGCTTAAATCTTTTTTATATACACAAAGAAATTCCGTGACCCAAGAGATTGCTAAATGTACGTAATTAAAAAAGGGAAACGTTACAAAAGTCAAATTTAGAGTGTAAATAACGAATCACTTAAGGTTACTGGGATAACACCAGTAATGGTATTTGTTAACCATTCGTTCGGTGGGGTATCATTGAAATCTAAAAAATGGCCCAATTTACTTAACAAGGAAAAAAGAAAAGAGTAGTTCGATAGGTGAAATTTTCATGTTGCTACTAACTGCACCCACCGTTAGCCATTAAATGTTGCGGAATAGTGACTGTGGTCAATTTCATTCATTCGAAAACTGAGTCATTCATTCATTGTATCCAATTAGATGTTTGCCTTTTTGTCCATCTACACCACATGTTTCGATACCCTAAATTAAATATTTTATAGAAATTTACTTTTTACGGAAGGTGTAAAAATCCAACAGTGTATATTTGGACTTGATAAGCATCAAAATCTTAGCCGATGTAGACATGTGTCCGTGCGTCCGTCTGTTGTTAAAATACTCAAGGGCGCAAAAATTTAGATATTAAGTTGAATATCAAATATTTATATTTATATTTATATTTATATTTATATATATATTTATATTTAGAAATTGGGCATGCAGACATTCAACCAATTTAACATTTTCACTTGTTTTTAAATGTCAAAATTTCAACTTTGGGGGATTTTAATGGGAAGCAATTATTGGAACTAAACCATTAAAAAGAAACTCGTTTTTTCTATGTTAACAAGTAGAAACCATTGTTTTAGATCGATGTGTAATTTTTGTAGCATTTGTGGTCATAAGTATGAGAAACAATTGGTTTTTTTTTTCTTATTGACCAGTAAAGCAACCCACGCAGCATTCGTAATGGGTTTGCTGATTGCTAATATTTAACATTTCTTTATTGAAAAAAAAAAAAAGTGAATTCAAAAATTATTATATTGTTAAAAAAACCACCATTAGCAGTCATTTTGAAGAATGTAAACCACCTACACAGAAACTACGTACTGCTAATATCTCAGCATTTAACAATATTCAATGTCTGCTTAATAGACTTTATGACTCTATGAAAATTCTGTATAGACACCTGGGCATGCTACTCGCAAAAATATTGATCCAATATATGTGAGCCTTTGTTAGTTGTGAGTCATAATGTATGATGTTGTATGATGACAATTGTTATGCATTGAACTAAATGTATTTTTCTTTGTTTTGATCGGCAAATTCTCTTTGCATTTCAATCTATGTAAACGTAAAGAACTTGGGTTTGTTATAAAACTTGATTTTTCTTCGCTCATTTACATGTTCAGATGCTTTATGAGGGTTAATTCATATATATAGGAGTTTGAGCATTCATGTGGTGCGTCATGTACTCAACTTACATGGTATTTATCTAAAACGTATCGTTAACCATTGTTGTAGGTTAACGATAGTGAGAGTTTTATGATATATAGCAGAAGTAACAATTAAAAAAGTTTAATTTGGCTTAGGCCAAACACTGCATACATACGTAAAATGGGGGTGGCTTAAAACTGATAGACTCTCAAGTCGGATTCTACCCAACAGGGTTATCTTGTAAATTGTGAACGCGTTTGCTTTAGAAAGTCTTTTGTTAATTGGTGGCGTAGTTCTTAAGCAATTTTACTCAATTTTAGAAACGCGCGGAATTTATAAATATCTGTAAAAACTTTCGATCGTACAAAGTGCCAAAAAGAGACATGGACAGACATGGCTTAATCGTTTCAGATTTTAATATTATTCGGCGGAGATTCTGATTCACTCTGATAGTTGCAAACGGATTGATAAATGTAGTAAACTATTGTCTTACTTTTACAGTGTAGGATATAAAAAAGTCGAACTATTTAAACCCAGCTTTAGCTCTAAACATTGCTTTGTTTCATTCTTTGTGCATAATATTCCACTTTTTTGCACTCTGCTTCAGTGCAACTCTCTCTGCTAAAATGTTCATAAATGAATTTGAAGCCAATGATTGTTGATGCCTTATATTATTATTTAGTGTACGAGCTATTCTCTAACAAAACACATACGTTAAGAGCCATTTGCAATGATTTTTGAAATTTTATTATAAAAATTTAACGTAATTTTAAACTTTCCTCCTGCATTGTAATGTATTATGCTTAAAAGAGGATCAATTTTTTTATTTTTTCGGCATAGAGCATAATTTTCATTTATTTCGGATATTTGAAAGCATGCTTTAAAGCCAGTTTGCGTTTGAATTTGAAAGACGAGACAAATAATTATAAAAACTATTATGATGGTGTGTATGTAAACATGTTCAATGAGTGCATCAGAAGGCCAGATTCATTCTCTATAATGAAAAAATATATAAATATTCATGATATGTTATGAATGAATGTATAAATTTTAGTTAAATATTTTTGTTTATTTATATTTTTCTTCACAAATTTAAACGAGTTATGTGATATATGCAGCCAAACTGCTTTTATGGAGCGCAGTGATGATATTGTAGATTAGATAAATACTCGGAATTACATCCAAATGAATGTTTTAAAAATGGGCGTGATTGAACAACAGACACGCCTACAATTTACAAAAAACCATATTCACCATAAAACTAGACTTGCAAGCTGTTACTATTAGAAGACGTAATAAATATATATATCTACCCCGCCCACCATTGTAAATGTGGAGGGTATTTAACATTTGACTTAAGCCAAATTATATATAGATATATACTCAAAATTAGTTTGTTTTGAATCGGACTAAATGTTTTCGTCTCCAAGTTTACTATTAAGATTATTTTATTAAAATTGGGTAAATAGACATGTTGTGGTTTCGACCTTTTAAAGGATTTCATATACAATATATAGGTAATTTTCTGTATAAAGTACTGACAAATGGCAAAAGCCTCTACCGGCTACAGAAGTAGAACTTTTAATTCAGATAATACAGAATATTTTGAAAAAATTCCCTTTAATATTAGAATTAATTTCATTCTAACTAACAAACTACTTTCCACTAGTTTTACAATAATAACCATAGTCACCTTACAAACAATTGTGTTCGCTCAGTTGAATTTTCAGATAATTAGATAAAAAGTTATACTTTTTCATTCATTGCACATAATTGATAATAGCGACCTTAATAATCAGCCAAGTTGAAACTAAATCTCATTAAATAATTTCACATTAGTTCAATAAAAATTTATTTGTGTTTTTATACAAACAACACCTAAAGCGAATGATTGAAAATATAATAGAAAAAATGAACCAAGAGTTTTTTCTTTTTTTTTTTTTTTTGTATTTTCGCTTCAATGTTTTAGTTTTAAAATTAACCATGTGTAACCATTACGCTCTCTGGATGTTTTTCATTTAATTAGCCATCTTTTCATCGAACTTTTAAGAAACATATATAATATGTACAAATAATTTTGAAGTACTTTAAATTACAATAGTACGCACATAGAATAGAAATTACGTTTTTGAAAGAGTTTTTCACACACTTAGTCGTGTGCGTGTACATAATTTATGCAATAAGTTGTACTTTTAGAAATTCAAAACGCTAAGTACCGTTAAAATTATAAATGCTGGGAAAAAAAGTGTTGGCTAAAATTCACTATTCTATAAAACGCTTTTGATTCAGTTCTTTTCGAGTGAATGTTCAATATTCATTCTGGGATAAAAATGAACTCAATACAATAAAAATGAATGAATGTTTAATTTTAGAATCTATCATTAACTTGGTGCATAATATTTTAATCTTCTTCATTATCATACCTTTGTATACTTTATTACAGAGTCACAATAATCCTGATTCTTCTTGTAGTCTACCATCTTTCACAACTTTGTCTAATGATTCGAAAAATATTTGGTTATGTTCTGCATCCAATAATTCCACTAAAACCAATCCATTCGACATATTGTTCGGAGGCACTAGCAACAATTTCACGAATATAACTTCCATAAATGGATCGAATAATCCCCTAATGGCGCAATCAAATCTTGATGACACCATTGCGTGTGGTATATCGAATGAAGAAATGTGCCTACACGTGAGTAATTTGTTGGAAAAGCAAACTCTAGAGGTGAAAGAAAAACAATGTTTGAGACAAGTTCTGATGCTAATGCAACAATTGATGGATTTTAATGCACGCAGTTGTCCTGTTTCGCTAAACACTGCCGCGTCCAGTGATGAAGCTATTAGTTTAGACTTGGTAAGTCTTTTTCAAAAGCACTCACAATGCTTTTTTGTAGTCTTATCTAAGTAGTATGGCATCAGTTGTTAAACAATTTTTTTCCGTAACGTTCGGAAATTCTTTTTTAAGCATTTATTAATATTTATATTTTTTTTGTACATTATTAATATTTTTTATAATCAAATTAAAGGTAAAAACACCCGCTTCCGATAACAATTGCGGTTTGCCAGCAGTATCCAGTTTACGTTTCGGCTCAGAAAGCAGTAACCAGGGTACTTCAAAATCATCTGCCACAAATAGTGCACGTATTATTGCTACCGTGCAGCCTTATAATAGTAATCCAACTTGTCAATATACCAGCACCAACACAAACCATTCTCCAGCGCCGCAGAACTCTGCAATAGAATCACCTCGTAAAGTTCAGCATCAATCTTGGCAAAGCAACAGTCTCAGCGAAAGCGGTGTTTTTGTGGAGTCCGATTTTCTTAGTGACACCAGTGAACAGCACGTATATACTCAAACTGATTTTGAAGATCGCCTGTCACCCTTATATTCAGTTAAACACAGTCAATTGCAATTGCAAAGCCCCATTGTTCATAAAATATCTACCCATAAGAATTCTAATAGTTGTGGTGATCAAAAGCGGCTTGAATACTACAAGGAACGTTTAGATTTGCTTGAACGTAAAGTTTTAATATACGAGAGTTCTGGAGACGTACAGACAAAACATTTAGCCGATCGTTTACAACGTGAAGTACAACTTGAAAAGGAAGTTAAAGATCTACGAGATCGTGTAGACTTCCTCGTTAGAGAAAACGCTAACCTTGATGAAGAAAAGTGTGAATTTGAGGAAGCTGAAAACGATACTAGACTGCGCTTACAAAGACTTGAAGTAGAATTGGAAATACTCAGTCAACGTAATGTTGAGCTTGAATTTTCAAGGGAAGCATTAAGTGCTAAATATAAAGACTGTCATTCAGAGTGCTTAAATCTACGAGACGACTTAGCTACAAGCGAAACTCAAATCAGACATCTTGAGGAAGACAAACAAAAGGCCAAAGAGAATTTAGAGTTTTTACACAGTACTTTGCCTTTATTTTTAATAATCAATAGTATAAGTATATTAAATTGTTGCCAGTCGAGTACAGATATTACAAGTAAATCAACAATTACACTTGGCAATATTGAAGAGATGGGAAGTCAGACGTCTCTCCACAGTAGACCGATTGAAAAACCACAACGACGTTCCAATGGGGGTGCAGACAATAACAAAGCATGTGAGCAAGACGCAGATTATGGAAATTGTATTGCGCAACAGCGCGAAATTCAATATCTCAAGGAGGAAATTAAATGTTTATGCCACCAAATCAAAGAATTAAATTCACGTCATTATGCTGCTATGGAGTCAGCTGATTCTCATTGGGTCGAATTGGAGCGAGAGTACAAAGAACGTGAAGACCAATTCCGTGCTAAGGAGTTTTGCCTCAAACAGAAAATTCAGAAATTACAAGACTGCCTATGTGATGATTCCAGAGCAGCTAATGAGAAAATTTGTCAGTTGGAAGAAGCAGAAGAAAGTTTAAAAACTTGTCTTGTACGTGTCACAAAAGAGCACCGTGAGCTGCAGGAACAACATAAAAATATTTTGGCAGAACTTGAACGCTCTAAAGAACAAGGTGAGAACATGAAAAAAGAACAAAAACCTTTACTGGATGCTCTTGAACAAGAAAAGAAACGAAACAAAACTTTGTCGGATGAGTTAAATTTTATGCGGAAACTACAGCAAGAGACGGAAAACCGAAGTAAAGCTGAATTGGATGCTATACGCTCTCAAATTTATGAGATCAAGAAAGAGTTTTTGCATATCGAAGTTACCAATGGCGAGTTAAAAGAAGAGGTTTCGTGTCTAGAGCAACAAGTTGAGACTTTACAAAATGAGGCACGTGAAAATCAAGATAAAGTACGTTGTTTAACAGATGAGATCCGTACCAAAGAGGAAATGTGTCAAAAACTGGAGAAGCAATTAGAACGTTCAGAGGGCTTCAGTTTAGCTGATGAATTAAGTGATAGTCCGTCAAAGAGATTGAGAAGAGACGAGGTGAGAGATCTTAAAACAGCAACTATGGGATTAGGTCGGGCCCTTAAAATAGTAAAGGTAAGTACAATAATTAAATGCAATGCAGTTAAAAGAGATATAATAATATTTTATTTATTCTTAGCAAAGCGAACCTGAATCAACTCCTGAGGTAAGAAGAATTTTTAATGTGGCTGAAGAAGTTTCAAAATTGGCACGTTCATTATTACAAGAGAATGTTATTGAAAAAGAAGAGGAGAAAGTCAAAGAGGATGTTAAAAAAGATACTAATGTAAAAGGCTCCTCTATGTCATTGAAACAGCAATCTGAGCAAAATATAGAAAATGATGTAGTAGATGAGGTAATTGGGGAAGAACATGTGGAAGGGCAAGTGGCTGAAGAAAGTTTAGAACGCGAAGAAGGCGGGGAACAACCTTTGACAGACAGCACAAGTCATTTTAATGCTTATGTGGGAATGGCTTTAATGCCTGAATTTAGATTTGATGAGAATATATGGCCCTCTTGTTCTCAAGAAATGAAAAAAGTTATTTATGAAGTTCCTTCCGAATTACGAAAGTTGTCCACAGCATCTCCCTTTCCTAAAGTTCAGGCCCTCTTGAGGCCGTCAACGCATCTTATTCGGCGAAAACGGGGAAAGCATAGCATAAAAATACGCATGACACGAGGTCGATGCGCAACTATTAATGCTCGGCTTAGGCGTATTGTGTCTTGTATTAATGCTCGACAAAGTGAAACATTGTTTTATGACGCTTCCGAATTAGATTTTTGTCAATCCGAAGTGCTTGAGCGAAAACTTTCTTATACAAGTTTTCATTCAGTACGTGACGAACTTAATGATGTTCCGATAGGAATAGACGTTTCAACTGAAACTGAAATCAAACAAGCGACAGTTGATACTGGTACAGAAACTTTAGTTCCAAAAACAGACAGTAGCGTACAGGTAAACGACGAAATAGACATAGAAACACAAAACAACATTGTTCCCGCACATATACATTGTTTTTTGAGCATGCTGAAGGGGTCTGCTCCTCGCACTCATAGTACATCTAATGTCTTTAACATGAAATTAAATAAGCACTGGGAATCTAATGAAGACTTCCGGCAAGGCTTAGAAATTATAGCAGCCTTTGCTGCTTTCAAGTCTGACGATGTAATACCCATTTCACTACAAAACTATGAAGATTTTGTGAGCGCAATGTCATGTTTACATTTATTGCGCGAATTATTTAAGCCTATCAAAATACCGGTGTGTAATGTAAAATATATTCAAATTCCTCATAATTCCTTTCTTTTTTGACTCGCAGCTATTGAATCAAATCGAAGAGCAATTAAATGAAAATCTTATGATATTTCACAATCGCAAAATGGAATCAGAATTCTATTGCACAGTATACTACCCCGTCAAACGGCCAGACCCTAATAATTTTACTCAATATCCGACAGCATAGTAAATTTTGGAAAACCCAATTGTACATTTCGCTTCTTTCTTATGTAAATTTTTCAGAATATTTATGAAATATCACTTTAATAAAAATGCAAATCTGTGTGTAATTTAACCTGTCTGTGAAGAAATCGGAACTAAAAATTTAAAACTAATCAATATACCGTTGCTTTTCCAATTATTGTAGACCGATATGAAATTTTCTGTTTAGTTATATTTTTATACGGAGTATATATGAACGTGTTTTTGGCGTCAAATTTTAGTCCATTGGATATAAATTGAACGCATGTTTAGATCAAATTTGGGTTTAGAAAAGAGTTCGAAATTGCAGAAGATCACTTTCAAGAAATACCAAAATTGACACTATATTAAGATCTCTGGTTTAAGATGGACGGCTGTTGTAATCGTGAAAGTTGCTCTAGTTGGCGAAAACAAAAAGATGAAGATGGCGATGAAGAAAAAAATATGTCTTCTAGTGAGTATCAAATATTCTATGATTGCAGTTCTGATAGAGATAGGAAATGCAAACATAAACGAAATAAACCACAGATGAATATGAACACGGTATTTAATAATATGGATAATCCGGATCAGTTTCGTAAAACTCTCTCCGAAATCACTATGCTAACCCAAAGCATCCTTAAAACACTGGAGACTTCTAGTGGTACACGTAAAATAAGGCGCAGTGCAAGCGAACGAAAGCATTGTAATTGTGGATTAGATAAGGCAAGAGATGTTCATTTAGAACGAATAGCTATTTTAGCCGATAAGTTTCTCAAGACATTTATTGAACCTTGCGGAGATCATATTGATCAGCCACGCAAACATTGCGATCAATGTAATAGCCGTTGTAACAAACATTATAGAAAAAATTCCTCAAACTTAGAACGATTACCTTTAATTATTCCCTTTAAACCGATTGAGTTGGTTGTGCCCATCAAAGTTAATTCCGGCAAAATTTTAAGAACATCTCAAGATACTGAGAGACCAAAATTTCCAATAAAAGTTTCAAATACAGAGACCCACACTATTTATGCACGAAATTGTTATTCTCGAGAAGAACTTAAGGAATCGTCATCGGATCTATTTTTGTCTTTAAGAGAGGACACCTCGTATTTTTCTTGTGACGATACTGAATGGATAATGGAAAATTATTGTTCGTGCGAATCGTTCGAGAGAGTGTCGGGCGCAAAATTAATTTCCGACGAAAAGAAAATGAAAATTACTAATATAACTAAACCACCGTGCAGTACACTAAGTATTTGTGTTTGTATGATATGTAAACGCCCTATTGATTATTGTCGATGTAATAAAGCTTCAATATCTCAAACGGTAGCTAAGAGACCAGAAACAGAAGAAATTGCATTTAAGGGCTCTTGCGACGACCAGACAGAGAGTCAGGAAAATCAGAAACTAACACTAACTAATGTAATGGATGATTTTGAGGAAGCAAAAGTGGACTCCCCATCGTCTTTTACAAAATGTAAAAAGTGTGGCAGAACTGAATGTATGTGCAAAGGTTCAAAGCCAACTTTAGGGAGCACACCTTTTATTGAAAAAGATTACACTCCTATAAGTAGACTATGCAGTAAGTGTGGTAAAGAGAAATGTATTTGCAAAGCTTCTAACCCACAAATATTGGAAACACCTCAACATGTATGTAATATCTGCGGAAATCCTATACAAAAATGTATTTGCGAAAAACCGCAAACGTCTAAAACCTATAAGATGGATGAAGGGACCGAAATAAATCTTTGTAAGCATTGCGGCAATACATTAGATAAATGCTTCTGTGAGCAGCCTCAAACATCCAAGTCTTGTGACTTTAAGTCTGGTCTAAGGTCTGATGTTTTACTGGATTTGTGTATGTGTAACAAATCTCTTGCACCCGATCCCGATCTTATAGCTAAAATATGTGGCAAGTGCGGAAAATCCAATGAAAAGTGCTCTTGTGAAAAACCACAATCATCTAAGGGAACCCCGAGTCATTTAAGTATATGTAAATGTGGGAGTACATTAATTAGAAGACTGTCTTCAGAGTCCTCATCAAGAAAGTTCAAGACTGTTACTACTCCTATAGTCTGCCAATGTGGTTTTAAGCCAGAGAGATGCAAATGCAAGAAACCGAGTGCTACCATTGTTTCGAGCAAGTGTGGTCTAACAAAAGATAAATGTGTTTGCATAAAAGATATATCGCGACATACTTGTGGAAAATGCGGAAAAGCACTAGAAAACTGCATTTGTAAAGCAAAGCCACAAACTAAAGAAACGGCGAAAAAGTGTGTCTGCGGTCTGCCTAAGCCTCCGGCACCAGTACTTTGCAATCGTTGCGGAGAACCATTAGAGAAATGCATTTGTAAAAAAGCGCAATCTACACAAACTGTTGAAGTCACACCCGTTGAAGTAATTTCAAAAGATCGCTGCACAAAATGTGGCAAATATCCATGTGTGTGTCCGTCTTATTCATCTCAGGGTACTCAAACTGATTTTAAACCAATAATAATAAAACCTCTTTGCGAAATATGTGGTAAAGAACTAGAAAACTGCTACTGCAAAAATGCTCGAAGTACTCAAACTGAAAAGCCTGAAACCGTGTACTTTATTTGTGAAAAATGTGATGCTAAAAAGTATGTGGGTCCGGGTCAACAACCTGAGCCATGTGAATGTGGAAAGGAAATTATAAGTAATGAGAAGGAACTTCAAAAATTGCTTGATATAGACAAAGAACTTCTCGAAGAAGATATTCTAAGGTGTGCGTGTGACTTGAAAGAGCCCCAAATTGAGGAACCCCCAAAACCAGAACCACCTCCAAAACCCCCCCGCAAAACGTACCGTTTAGTCTTTCCGCAACATAAGGATATTGACATATGTAGAAAGTGTCGTTTCGAACCCAGTCCGTTAATTGATCAAGATGGTCGCGTGTTCTGTCCGGGTAATTGTGGCTGTTGTTTGTGTCCCTGGAAACCACGAGCTACACACAGTTTGGAGGATACCCTTAAGCACACTAAATTTAAAATATGCAAATGCCGTACACGGGGGAGCATATTCACTCAATTTACCATCACTGACTCGGAATGCAGTCAAGTGTCATACTTCGATGCATGTCCCTGCAGAGAAAAAGCTGAAGCCAAACATTTGCAATTATATGGTTATGAAATGTGGGATATGAGCGAGAAATTAATACAAAAGTTTCGTGGCGAGGAAGTTTATTTAAGGGATGTTCGGGAAATAGTTCCTACCAAATTACCATCAAAGAGATACTTAACTAGTAAATTGTACAATGAAGAGTTCAGAGAAGCAATTGATTATACGGATTTCAAATACGATTAATAAAATGCACAAAATTCTAGTTCAATTAAATTCTTAGTTTTTATTTTCTATTTTCTCATAATTCAATATCGTTTTCTTAGCTCATAGACTTTTATAAAATAACTTTTCATTATATTATGTAGTACTTTTTCATGTTCATGTGTTAACCTTCGTATCCTTCTTTTTTTTGATAGCCACAAAAGACCATAATGCCCAAACTGATCTTGACAGAGATTACGAAGATTTAGATGATAACACATACTTCAATGAAAGTCAACTTCCTGCCCAACAGCCAATATCTAACGTATCGAATACATCAGATTTAACTTGCTCTTGTAAAACCGTTATTTCTAATGTTGACCCTTACAGTACTTATGAGCCATGCGAACAACAAGAATGTTGCGTGCATGATGAAAAGGCACAAGAAGCGGAACAAATTTATGCACCTAAACCTAAAACATGCCAACGTCAACAACCTATCTATCCATCTAAATATACTCGTAAAATTGTTATGGCTTCGGAAATCTCCACTACATCAACTACACCGTCATCCATTCAAATCGGATGTACCTGTGATAAAAGTACTACCACTTCTGAATCTCAACTAGATAATTACCCAGTTCATCTTTGCTTACGAATGAGCAAAAATATAACAAAACTACCGCCTCAACAACAGTATCGAAAGGAACAAGAAATGACTGATGTAGTTCCATGGTGTGGATGTTTACAGAACAATTCGGCATTAGTATGTGCTGATGATGAACAATACTTTTCATGCGATTCAGATTCCTCTACAGAAGAAGGTTACGGTGAAGCTTTGGAACCATGTCATTTTCCACCGCCCTGCGCATCTAATCAAGTAACGGATCGCAATCTATATATATTGAAACTATTACGCGAAATTGTCAATTTGATACATGACGACAGTCCAATTAGGGAAGAAGCAGTACGCATTGCCAATAAGCAGCCTATGACTACATCAGAAAGTAAATTTTCAGCTCCTGCAGCAAGTCGCATATGTCCAGCACCACATCCATTAGAGCCACTAGGTATTTTTAGGCCTGGAAAAGAAACAAAAAATCCCGACTACGTGTGTGTTACAGTTGATCCTCAAACTATGCTGCCGGAGCCTACGAAATCAGACGCATGCAAGCGGTCATATAAAAGTTTTCCTCCCGAACCAATTATGCCAAAATATCGTTCTGATGAAGGACCTCTGTGTATTTGTCCGCAACAAACTGATATTTGCCCGACTCATGGACTCATTACAGATGTTTTGAAGAATACCGAAGATGAATGTACATGCGAAGAAGAAATAAAAATGGAAATTCCTAAGGATGCTTCAAGCAAAACTAAAACCGTCTCTGACTATCTGGATGAAAATGAATGTACGTGCCTTGAAGAAATGGAGGGACATTTAGAGGAAAATGAATGTACGTGCCTTGAAGAAATGGTGGGACATATAGAGGAAAATTTGGGAGAAAATCTGGAGGAAATTTTGGCTGAAAATCTAGATGAAAATTTGGAAGAAAATCTGGAGGAAATTTTGGGAGAAAATCTGGAGGACAATTTGGGAGAGAATCTGGAGGAAAATTTGGAAGATGAAGATTTATTATGTATATGTCCCACAGAAGATGATGTATGTCCTGTACACGGGACACGAATTGCCCCTATCCAATCAAAAATAAAAAAACCTTGCGATGAGCCAGACAAAAATATAGAACCCTATGATCCATGTTCAAATTTCAAAGAATACAAAATATATTCTCTACCAGATGCATTACTGGAAAAACAACCTCCTATATGGGGTGCAAAACAAAAGGAATCAGAAGAAGATATTTTTCCCGATGTTGGTTGTGATTGTGACGATGACGATACCTTAGATGAAAAAGTCAAGGATGAGTCTAAATTGTTATGTGAAGAAGAAGAACAAATGAATATAAAGGACGACTCCAATGTGTATGATGAAGGGGAAGAAGAACAAACAAAAGCAAAGGATGAGTCCAAGTTGTATAACGAAGAGGAAGAAGATGAATGTAGACTAGAAACAATCCCAGAAACTGAAGAACAATGTGACCTAACTTATGATTCACAAGCACAGGGGGCTACTGGAGCCGGAGATGAGCCTTGTTCATTTGATGAAGATCTAGACTGTGAAGAATTTGAGGAGGAGTGTGAACTGCTAAAGGAATTAATGGCCGAGTGCCGCAAGAAGCGCGGCAAAGATGGAGAATCGAAAGAAGGCGAGTGCGATTGCTGTCATTGTCGAGCACAACGCTCGGGACAAAATCAATGTACAGCTATGGCAACTACGCAGCAAGCAATGGGTCCAGTGGATGATGAGTTGGTAGGTGATATACCATAAAGCAAAAAAATTATGCAATATTTTTAACTTAATTAAATATTTTTATATAGAAATATTTTATCGATTCGCTTATAGTGGATTTGGAAGCTATGCAACACGCTCGACGTAAATGTCTAGCACAAGCGGTAAGTTGCAATAAATCGAAAATAACGAAAACATCGTACTTATGCCAGTTTTATTGTAAAATGGCATTTATAGAATATATGCATGCCCAAACCGGCCACATGTTCTCGAGAAAGTTTCCCCGTAACCATTACCGATGTCATCGAATTGGGTAACAGGTCATTGTATGTCAAGTGGAAAATTCATGAATGCTGCGGAATAGCTGGATATGAAGTAAAGCAAAAATTGTGTAAAAAAAATTAGTTCATATCATATAAACTTTAATGATTTTGTTAGATTTTTTTGGATGGTTATTTAACAAACCGTTATTACCACAGCCGCCATGAGGCGGCAGTCATTACTGATGTGGACGTAACCATACCGCATAAAATAGCATTGGTGGCGCAAGCATCTAATGATGATGACAGCATAGCTTTGTTCTGCCAGGAACTCAAAAATACCCATAAGTGTAAATCATTGCCTTGGAAAACCGATTGCTATAAGGAGAAGCCCACTTGTCCACCACCACCCTCTGCCCTTTGGATACCGAGCATCTACATGTATGATCCACTTGATTGTAAAGAATCGCCACCATTTAGAAAAAGCCTTATATAAAGAATATCGAACAAAAATTTACAAAAAAAATCCTCTCCATTCGTTCATACGTTCATTCTAGTCAAAAGGGTGGTGTACGAATAATTTAGATAATCATGCCTAAATCATAAATATATTTTCATATTGTTTAAATATATATATACATACCATATACTACCATCACACATAATAATCATTATTGTTGCCTACAGAAATATTATACACTTTCCATGTGCATAACTGCAATAGTTTTCAAAATTAAACAAATGCTTTCAGATGATTTGCATTTCATTCATATAATATTAAATATATTTATAAATATCTTTAAATATATATTATTTATAGATGTTTTAAAAAATAAAAAAAGTGCCTTAAATACTTTTCGAATCGTATAAAAGCGGAAGTAAAGTTCCCTACGATTGTTAGACTTATTCAACATGTATCTCCAATGTAAATAATTATTATATTAATAAATTAATTTGCGTTACGTTAAGTTGTGTTATTTTTGCCTTTAAGAGATTATTTAAATAGTGTTACCGTAGGGATTTTATTAAAATCGTAGAGTGACCAAGTTGAATAAAAAACGTTTAACTGAAAATTTTACGTTTTCATAAATTTCGATATGTTTTATTAAAGCCAAAGGGTTTCACATCTGTTTTCTAAATTATATTCTCTTATTAATCCATTAAAAATATACAAATCGATCTTCGCACATATAAAATAGGAATAAGCAGTTATTCATCTAAGTACATCAAGCAACTGTGGGTATATGGAACAGAATAAGTTAGAGTGAAAAATGAATATTTTGGAACCTATTCGTACTGATTTCTTATAATATACAGTGTCTATATACAATAGTACTATATCTTAAAGTGTCGCCGTAATGATTGATTGGTGCTTTAAAATATTAATGATAGCGCCGCGCTTATCAACTAAATGTTTTAATAATATTATTAATTTAAAATAGCGATTCTTGTTATATAAAATGATTTTTATCTACGAACGCAGGGTTGGCAGGTTCCAGGTTTAACATAGGATGGATGACATTCGGGACATTTTGGGTTCTCGCCAAACCAGTGGATATGTTCATCGGCTTCATTGTGACCGTCAGGTATTTTCAGTTGGAATGAATTGTAAACGTCGCTGGATAAATAACCGGTTCGTCCTCCACTTTCCAACGGAAAGGCATATTCTGGTACCGACCATTCTTTTCTAATTTCTGAAATATCAGTTTTAGTTTCACTACCGACACTTTGAGCAGGTGGCAATCGAGCAGTAGGTGTTTTGATGGAAGCAGCAGTTTTTGGTTGCGTTACAGTGTCTGGCGTTTTCTTATCCGAAGCTGAGCTTTTAAAAATGTTGAAAAAGGAGGGTTTCGTTTCTGTACGCGTACTATTAACATTTTTGAACGCAATTTTAGTATTATTAGTCTTGCCAGCATAGAGTGTATTATAATCAACGTTATTGTCTGGGTACTCACGTCCATTTACCCCTATAGGAGCATCTAATATGGGTGGTTCCAAACCATCGGAAGGTACCTTCCATTCATAATAAATAGGTGGTCCTTGTGTGGTGGCGACATCATGTGTTATAAAATCCTGTAAAGGTGGCAATAATGCTTTGCTAGGTACTTCCACGCCGTTATTTGTTTTAGGAAAAACGGTTTTGGTTGGTATAGGTGTAGTGGGTGGGTGAAATCCATGAGCTGGGGCTATTGTTCTTATATCTTTACTAAGTGTACTAACATTTACATGCTGTTGTTGAAAGTTTGTCCTTGTTGAAAATGTGCTGCTAGATGATCGGGTGAATGGTTTGCCCGCCATTGTAGTGGGTTTGGTGCTGGGTTTCACTGTGGTATATATGGGGTTTCGTGTACTAAACGGAGCAGATGTTGAAGATCTTATTAATGGACGGGCTGCTGTTGTAAATTGCTCCTCTATATTATGCATGGGGTGAAATAAAGGAGGTTCATAAATTTTTGAAGGAACTTTAACATTATTACTATTGACAGTACTTTTATATGTTTTTGGAGTTGCAGTCGTTGAGGTTGTTTTTATTTTTGTTGTCAAGGTCGTAGGTCGCTTTGTTGTGGTTTGAACAGCATTATAAACTGATTTGTTTTGATGTTGAGCTTTCACTTTGGTTTTCGTTGTGCGAATGTCGACTGCTGCATTAAAATCGGCCGATGTATTATATCGCGTACTATGGCTAGTACCTAAATCATCGTTATCGTATTGTATATGCTGATAGTCGGGTCGTTGGTGCAACGCATCAGCGCCATAGTTAAATTTTGTTGTGGCTGGAGTGAATGTTGTTATGGGTTTACGGGTAGTGACAGCGGTTTTCCTAAAAGCGAATTTATTAATTTCAACTGCTTCGACTTGTGGCTCAAAAGCTGGCGGTAATATTTCTCGACTAGGTGGTGGTATTTTCCAGCGTTGTTGGCCATAATTATGGTGACTTTCATACGTTTTAGTTTTATCGCGAATTTTATTATGGCCAGAATCATAAATTACATTGAATAGCGGCTGCAGAGACTTAAAAGAACAATGCCATGACATAAATGAAACTATACTTTAAGCTGTGACAAAATATACCTTTTGGTATTGCAAGCGAAATGATTCGCCTGAATAATCGGGAGCATAAGGCCTATCTAGTAAATCAGGTCTTGGGGTGCGTAAGATTGCGGCTTCATCATTAACAAAAGGCTTATCGCGTTGACCTGAGTATAAAATGTATGCCAATCGTAAGGAAATACTCTACGTAATATGAATTTAATTCTTTACCTATAAGCAAGTTGGCTGTATAATCGCTCTCCGCCTTTGAACAGTTTACCATATACCAATGATCACAAATAAGCATACGCTGTTGAAAAAGTGTGGTATTTGGGCATGAGTAACTGAACTGACGCCCCAAACCATCGCACATGTGGTACACCTTGCATTAAATAAAAAAAATGTGTTTGTGTAGAAGAAGGCACGTGTTATGAAGAACTTCATAAAATTTACCTGACATCCAGTTTCTACGTCAGCATAGTACCCGGAAGGACGGCCACTGCATGAGAATGAGGTTTTCTCAAAAGGACGGTAAGCTCCAATAGCAACTTCGCTCTGAATACAAAAACGAACTTTTGTGAAATCGAAAAAATATTCAATCCAAACAAATTAAATAATTTGAATATTTTTGTGTAAATAAAAATACTGTGTAGTGCCTCTTATTTCTTAAATAAACGAAAGTTTTCTTCTCAAGTCCCAAATAAATTCAGTTCCCTTTATAAAGGAAATAGTTGAGTGCATGCAATGTTAGTTATCCATTGTATTATGGACGAGAAATTATGTGTCCCATGACATTATTATTCGTTAAATAAAAAAGTCTCATGTACAGGTATGTGGTGGCGTTGATATATTAACATTTTGCAATTAAATGTCTGTGTTATTGTGTTATAGAGATGCTTTGTAGACAAAATTCAATAAATTTTTGCGATATTATCACATGTCTAGTGTTAGTGTCTATACAGTCGCCCTCATTATAGAAAAGATCTCTTTCATATTAAAGTACACGTTGAATATTTATTTTGTAGTTTTGATAAAAATCAGATTTATTTTGGCTATAAAAAACTAAGTGTCAAATAAATTGTGTTTTAAAGTCAAACTTATAGTTATTAGCTTAAAACAATTGAAGATTTTTTAGCTAAATACCTGTTTGCAATACCAAACTATAAGCGCTAGGGAAGATTATGTGTACCAAATGTCAACTCGGTATCTCAATGTTTGCAGCCGTGAGTGTGATAAAAAACGAAGGAGCGGACCAGAAAGTCGTAAATATACCTCCACACTCTTTATTATGGTAAGTATAATTATAGAAAATGTCCAAATAAAATTTCACTGCCTTAAGAAACACATTAATAATAAAATGTTAAGTTCAATTTATTTTTCCCTCAGCAAACACTGCCTTGTTATTTATAATAATTTAATGAAGAGGTAAATTATTCTTGAAGAAATGTTATTTTTAACATCCAAATGACAACAAAATCAATCATTAAGCGATATTTGTCATAAGCCGAAATAGCTCAGTTGGGAGAGCGTTAGACTGAAGATCTAAAGGTCCCCGGTTCAATCCCGGGTTTCGGCAGTAGTCTTATTTTTTATTAATTATTTTCATGTTTTTTATTGTTTTGTTTTTCTTTTTTCTTAAATATCGATTGCCATCTATAAATCTAACTATAATATCAATCTTCGTTAAACAGCCAAGCCCGTAAAATATTTGACATTTCTACAGTAGAGTATCGTCTAGTTTCTACTTTTAGTAAAAAACCTTGAACTTAAATTATATAAAATACATATTTAGCGTATACATATGTACACACATATGGTTAGTGAAGGCTGTTTAAAGGTATAATTGAGGTCAGTATTGAATGAATAAATTCGCATCATTTTAAATTTATTGCTGTTGTAATATGTAGTATGAAAAACTTCAAAGGAAGCTGCAACTCTGTGGGAGGCGGTAACTTAACAGTTGTTATCTATATACACTAAATGATTTTTTAATGCATTTTCGGATCATATTTGTTTTTATGAATTTTAATAAAAATTCTTGGGGACACACACGCACACATTTTGAACTTTTATATAGAAGTACATTTGAATTACTACTGCATTTGCTTCTATTCCAATTTTTCTATTTGTTTAGAATGTCAAGTATTTTTACGTACATTGTAGTTTGTAGTTTGTCAACCTTTAAATAGCATTGTTTGCTCCCAAAAGACTTTAAACAGGCAAAATAAGTTCAATTTACAAGGTTAAATATGAATTGCCGTTTATAAGCAAATTACGATTACTTTTTTGACATTTGGTTAACGATAACAATAAAATTTGCGTGATGCCATTTATAAAATGGGATTGACTTTTTCCAAAGAAAAAAAAAAACCATTTCGGTACTTGTTAGGGCTTTGCTAGGTTAGGCTACATAAATATGATTTCCAAGCATATACGTTAAGCTTGGAGCAAACACAAAATTACATAATTACCATGCGCAACAATAATCACGTCAATTATCACAATTGTCTTCATATTCACATTAATGAGTACACAATACATATAAGATAAATGACAGTCATGTACAAGCAACAACAAGTAATTGATTTTTTAAAATCTCTTTTTATACCCTCCACCTTAGGGAAGAGGGTATATTCATTTTGATCATCCGTTTACAACACATCGAAGGAAGCGTCAGAGACCCCACAAACCATATATATTCTTAATCAGCGTGAAAAGAGAAATCGTTTGAGACATGTCCGTCCGTGTGTCCGTGTGTCCGTCTGTTGTTGGCACTCTCACGGCCGTAATTTTTGAGATATCAAATTGAAACTTTGCATACGTATTCATAGTTCAATTTCGCTGTTCCGTATTGAAATTGGGCAAAATCGGTAAAGAGACACGCCCACAATAAACGAAAATCTCATCATATCTCGAAAAAATTGTATCTTTAAAAAATTATATATCGCACAATACTATGCCTATCAAGGTGAAATTTGGTGAATATATAAGTGGTACCGTTATCCAACACTGTGCCAAAAATGGGCGTGATTGACTAATGCAAACGCCTATAATTTAAAAAAAACACTATTTGCGTATGTACATAAATATGGCAATAGGAACTTATTTTTTAGAGGACTATTAAAGGCGGAGGGTATTTAAGCTTCGGTCTTAACCGAACTTTTCTATCTTGTTTTTTTTAAATACAATCATACAATCTCTTAGCTTATCATATCAACTGCAATTGAATTGGAAACAAAAACAAAAAACTTGAATATGTAAAAATTTTAGGTTTCTCGTACTTTACCTTAACCCTAATTTTTGAACTGTACATTTACATACTTACGTGCTTACAAATAAAATACATGAAGGTATATAAATATTCTAAAAAAAAAAAAAACACTCGAATAGTTCGGTGTGGCATGTAAATTACACTCATACGCTGGGAAATTTTTATAAACAATATTAAAAAAAATGTTCTCGCATAAAAGTACACTTGACTGAACATTGAACAAAAACGTAATGATAACTATAAAAAAAATAACTGATTTTGACTTTATACAAATTTTATATACCCTCCATATCTGTATATAAAATGTCTTCCTGAACTCGAATTTGAATGCTGATCAAGAATTTATATATACTGTGTAAAATAATTGACGAAATTTAACGCACCTCTCATCTTATATAGAGGGTATAAAACTACATACGAACAAGAATTAAGCGTAAGATACAATTCGAAAATATTAATTTAAGACAATTATTTATAGAAGGTGGAGCCCATGCACATGCACTATTTTAAGATGAGCCAGGTTTGAGTTTACTTTCGACATGGATTTTAAAGTTATAATTTTTACCCATTACGCATAAATGATAATAATTACTAATTACTCACCATGCTAAACTTGGCATTTGTTTACGGTTCATACTTGTATAATAATGAATTTGTTTATTCACTTGGGGGTTATTAATATAATATAAGTCATTTTATAAATCCAAACTTGGATTTTTGTTTGCATCCTACGAATCTTAGAATGTTTTAAATAAGAAAACCTAACAAAGACTTGTTTAAGTTTAATTATATTTTGCACGCATTGGAACGCTGCAAACAAATTCATATTCAAATTATGGTCGAAACAATAATAAAATTATGTTTAGTTTACACGCAACTAAGTTGTTGTACAGTCTACCAAATTGGGCGAGAAGAAGAATAAACAAAAATCTTAACTCCAAAGCTAACCCTAAAAGTATGTTGAATTGTTACACACAACAACAAATTAAGTTTTTTATAATACTTATGGAAATTTTTACGTGCGCTTAATTGATGCGACCAAGTAATGAATTTTATTTGAATGTAAATAATATCACATAAAACGCAAATAAATAACGAAAGATAAGATAACATCAAATGAGTGAGAATGCTTTGGCACGATTATTGTACACATACTTATATAGGTACTACATACAAAATACATAAACCTCTAGACTGTCAAACGAAATTCTTCGTGTTATATGTCTTAAAAGAAAATACGCATTTGAACTTATGCTAGGGATCATTATGGTTAAATTATATGGATTTAAAAACCAAATAAAAATTCCTACTTGATCGACCATTTCTGGTGCTTCACTTCGCTCATTGTAAATATGAAATTTGTGCATTTAAAGTCATTGAAAGTATTTTCTTGATCAACACTCAGAAAAACCCGACTCATGTCTAATCTCTGTGATTATAAAGCACTCTCGACCTATATTATACAATAGGTGGCAACGTGTATTATTATTATTTCATTTTATTGTAACTTACCTGAGCATGTATGCACAACTTGTGATAGCAGAGTAACAGCCATAGTAACACAGTTAGCGGAAACCACATATGATTACACATGATGTAAATGTTGTACGAATTCAAATCCTAACAAAAGATATATAATATGAAAAAATCAATGAAAATAAATGTACAATAACATAACAACAAAAAATTATTTTGTTCAATTTGTAATGCAATGAATAGTCGGCTAATATGTTACGTTTGCACATGAGTTGTAAAATTTAAATGTGTCGAATTTTATCGCGGTTTTATATCATGAAAAAATAAGTTTTTGCTTGTGAGGGCCTTAAATTTTGATTAGGGTTCAATTTTTTTTTTTAAATTATTATAAAAAATTTATATATCCGATAATTTGGAGACTCTTATATGATAAACATCAAGGAACATTTTTTTGATATGTCTCAAAAACTGAATTTTTGCTTATTGAGATAATATATAGATATATGAACAGACGGACATAAACATGAATTTATTTCGTAAGTGACTTCGGAACATGAGCACTTTCGATTTTGTGAACATTCCAACAATAGATAGACAAACAGTTATATACATAGTAGTACATGCCGAGATCGATGCTGAAATTAATGCAAAGTCTTTGACGCTTTCTTTATAGGTGTTGTAAACGAAATAACAAGCACAGTAATCTCTCATCTTATATGGAGGGTGTAAACATTAATTGAATGCTTTTTGACGGCGAAATAATTTCAATAATTCTGCATTTTTAATAAAGTGAACTGGTGAACAAAAATTGGCAAAAATTTTTCTCGGAACACCGACAAATCATTAACTGTTGTTTAGATATTGAATTATTTTGTTTTGAACAGAATCCGGGCAACCGCCATTTCTTTACACACCTTTTCGAAATTCAACTAAATATCATTCACATTCTCACCAATTATCGTTTATTAAAAAATCATTAAAATACAAATTATAATAACGTGACATTCTCTCCACAGAATCGTATATTTGACTAAAATAATAATAAATAATTTTTTTTTAATTAACGATTGATTAAAGAAATCTACTTAATAGTCATACTTAAGTGTCTGTTTACGTATAAGTATAAAAAACAAATTAGTAGGTACGATTGTATACATACACAAAACATCCTATTTTGTTTTTTTTAAACAAATAAATATCGATTTTTTTTCCAATACTAAATCATTCAAACCAGTATTTAATACTCACATCATTATTATTAATTCCTCAAATACGTAATTACTTTTCAAGCTATTAATGTATGAAAAAATGGCTTATTATATAAAAAAAGTGTAATTGCGTAGGAATGCAGTAAATTAAACATAAAAACCTATTATAATATTTTCTTCATCCTTTTCGTTATATATCAAAACCAAGTGAGAAGAGGAAGATAAGAATATTACTAGATAATTTTCCATTGATAGACGGCAAAAAATTAAAGTGTTTGATATAATATCATTTAGATCCGTATCTTAGCAATTTATCATTAACACAAAGTTTAGAAAATAAATTAAATTGAAAACGAGTTAAAATGTTATTTTTGGCTTAGATGAAATCTTGACAATCCATTCTATTAAAACATTAGAATGACATTTATGACTGATACCGGTAATAATGTAATAAAAAAATAAACTCATAAAAATTTATAAAACATTGACCCATTTTCAATTTTTTATTTAATCGTAAAGTACTTTTAATTCTTATTTTATTTTATGTGTTGCAGCCAAACTTCATAGAAGTGTTACAAAAGTTTTCAATTATCAAATCAAAATAAAATTAACTGTGGGCAGGGCTTCTATTATAATAACTTTTTAATTAAATTCATCCTGAGTCTCTTTCCTTCTGTGTTCAAATCCAGCTGAGAAGTAAAGGGAAAAGTTTCTTCAGCTTAAATATAAACCCGTTTGCGTTGGACTACGAAGGCACTGCAGGTCTGTATATTATCATGAATGTTTCGGTAGGCGGAAGAAAGCCTGCAAGAAGCTATATGTTTTTTTTTTATACGCTCTACATAAAGGCTTCGTTTGTAAAACCTAGAAGAAGGCATCAGAGACCTTGCACAGAAAATATGTTATCATTCACATCTTAATAGATGCAAACATGTGCGTTTGTCTGTGCGGTTGCAAAGTCATTTTTAGTTTCAGCATGCAAATATATAAATTGTATTTTTCGTCAATAATAAGTAAATAATAAATTATATTTTTATAAATAAATAATGAATCATATTTTTATTATTATAAATTTCATTTTCGTCCATTTTAATCATTTTTTAATAATTTTACATTTTCTCATAGATTATCATAAAAATTGATTAAAAGGGCGTAATGAAATAAACACCCAAAACACCTACATGTGGTAAATGCATGCAGAAGTAGTTCTTCTTCTTCTTATTACCATTATATTAATAATAAGAATAACACTTGCCATCACCAGCAACTTGTTTGGCTAATAATTTCCACGTATTTAATGTCTATCAAAATTAAATCAACATAAAGAACATTTGTTTGTTATTGTAAACGGCTGTAGCCAGTCTCCTCTACACATAACAGCATTTTCTTATATAATGCCATCATATAGTATTTCTAGTTCTTTTGTATGCCTTGTACCGTTGAAAAGCCATCATCCATGCGGCTTACTGTCACTACTCAGTTTTTATTTGTATTAATATAGTGTTAGTAACTTTTTGTTAAGCATGATTGGGGTCTTTGCTCTCTATTGTTTTCGTTAATATTATTATTTGTTAAATCGTTAGGTTGTTAGGAAACATGTTTTGGGTGAGAAATGAGAGACATATTTGTGCATAAATTTTTATGAGACAACCAACGTTCATGTAAATAAGCTGAACAAATAGAAAACAGAAATTTTTCCATAATGTTAATGCCGGCACGTGCTTAGGACTCTGTTGATTTGTTCAACTTCTGTGTACGTTAACATAATTATAATTATGGTAACATTACTCTCATACATACATACCATACATATGCTATCATTTATAGCTAAATGATTAGGAGCGCAGCAATGTAATACAAGGTGTTTGCACATGCCTGTGTGCAGATGTTGGTCATCATGTGTATTGGGTTGGTGTGTGAATATCATATTATGTGTGTGTGTAATATTTACTTGTATAAAATGATAATTTACGAGTGGTTCATGCAGTAACTGTTTAAATACTAATTGATCTATCTGCGTATGCTGGCAAATGTATATAAAAAGCCTGAAGGCTTCTTTATTAAATCAAATTATAATTTATTTCTATTCGTTTTAACTCATATGTGTATGCAATGTATACACATACACATAAGTATATACGAGTGTAAACATGATTGCTGCAAAAGTAACTTTTGTTAAAGGTGAAGTTTTTTGGGCAGGTCATCACATTCATTTTAATATGTAAATAAATTATATTTGACGTTGCATTGATATGACTGCATATCAAAGACCAGATTTAATGATTAAAAAATCAATTTAATTTAAATACTCCAATATTGTTGTTGTTGTTTATATATATAAATAATAAAAACCAAATATAACGACAATTAAACAATAAAATAAAAACATTAAAATCGTTAAAATTATAACGATAAAAATTGCATGGACTTCCCTTGGATGGATGTTAACCAAAAATTTGGCACCAGCTGGTTAACAACATCCTTAAATAATCGGGCGGAATTTGACAATGAGTATAAAATTCGGTCAATGTATGCCCTTTAACCTTAAGATTATGTGTATGAAATTTTGAACTGATCGAATTCATATTTTGGTTGCTAGAGCCATTTTACAATTGCCAGACGTACGGACAAAATGATTCGAGCATAATTTAACATGCATGTTCTTTTATCCTTTAACTGATAAATGGTTTCTCTACTTCTTGTAATAATATAGAAATGAGATAAACAAAAAGATAATCGTTTCTGCTTTATATTAAACCATGAATATAATCAAATAAATTAATCAAAGTGCGTTAATAATTTAATCACAATTTATGTTGGCAGTATACGCAGTACAATTATTCTGTTTATGTCTCTGTGTTAAGGCAGCCATTAATTAGATTATGACAATTATAATAATTTTTTATATTACACACACACACACATTATTTAATGTGTTCTTCATAATTTGCATAATTCTCTTAAAACGTTTTCAAAGCCTTAAATAAAAGCCGACACTTCAATGATGAGCAACCATAAAATGAGTCTGCGCTAATGAACTTCGGTTTTTTCCACAAATCATGCATATGATTAAATAATGTACATATGTAACACAAGTGCTTGTTGAAAATGTTGTAGCAGGTCAAGCTCAAATAGTTTGCGTCCAACTATATAACAATTTGTTTAAACGTTTCAGTGATGAGTAAATCTTTTAACAACAATATCAAGTGGGAGTGTTTATTGGACCACTTTTTCTTAGGAATAACAACAAATAGCTTTACGTTTGTTAATAAATATATCAAGCGCCATTATGGTGACTTATTCAAAAAGTTCGACTAGTCCATTTAATCATAATTTTGTTTTATCGGTACTTTAAAAACCAGTAAATGACTCATTAGATAAAGAAACTGCAGATGCTAAACCAATACATATACATACGAAATATATATAAATATTGTAGTGCGCTACACCTGACTATCATTTAATACTCTATACAGATTAGTTTTGCAATTTATATTATTAGTTCATTTGGATTAGTAAGTTCGATTAGGTCCAAATTTGTTTAGTTAGTTATACTCTACACCATTTTAGTACATTATGACATCATTTAATCCGATCGATCCGCCTTTTCACCACTTGAACCTTTTTATAGCAAAAGTTCGCCAGTCTTACAATTTGTAATTGCAAAAAATTGATAGATGTCATTTAGTTGGCCTAAAAATTAAATAATAAATAATGTTTGACCCGATCGGACTACTCTTAGAACTTCTTTCTCTATAAATATTTCTATTTAAGTGAGCTGATGGACTAATTAGATGAATGTTGATCAATAATATGTATTTTGTGCGGTTTTCTTTTAAGTTTCTCAGCCATCATATATGAAGCGTACAAACATATTCAATTTAGAATTGCTGTTGCTGTTTTGTTTGTATTCACAATAGTAGTTCAAGCAAAATATTATATTTTTTTGTTTTTTTTTTTTGCTTACGTTTATATGTGTTAAGGTTACATAGTGAAGGTCATTTTCACTCTTGCGTTGCCTTTTTCGGCTGCTAACCAAAATAGAAGAACGAGTATTCTTTTTGCACACTTGTTTTCCTCATATATGGTTATATCTTATTTTCTGTATCAGTTTATAAATTTCGGAAACGGATATTTTCAACTGTTTTTATTCACCCACCTTATGTCTTATTCTCTTTGGAGAATGAAGAATAAGCCATAAAAATAAATTGATTTATTCTTGAATTCAAAATTGTACCATACCTCGTATGGGGTTTCGGCTATAGTTGTAAAGTGGTAGCTCTTCGCCAACTTCGTTGTAATATCAATGTTTATGGAAAGTTCAAAAAACTCATTATATTTTCTTGCACAAACTTTCATTCATTCGACTCGACTATATTTGTAAAATGCATTAACATTAAAAAGTGGGCATGGAAATGTAATTAAAATATAAAAAAAAAAACCAAAGTTTGTATAAAATCTGAAAAACAAATGGGAAATGTTTTGGATGAATACAACTTAGATTAATTGGATTTTTGCGCGCGAAGCTATGACTTGAATGCTGGTATTTAAAGAAAACATGTTTATCTTAAATTTTTTATACACACATTTAGTTTTCCACGGTATTTAGTAAGAAAATTTCTATTTTTGGTTAGTGTTCATCAACATTATAAATTATAATTGTACACGTTTCTAAAGAAGGAAATGTTTAGCTTAATAGTCCAATACAACATCATACTTGTAAAACGCTTTTTTAAATACAACGTCTAAGTATGTATTTATTACGATCAAAGCAAAAATCCGTGAACTTTTAATAAAATCTGCTTCAAAAAATTTTCAAAAATATGTTAACTATTTATTTTATTATGTTTGGATCTCTAATAAAGATTGTATATAAAAATACTACAACCAATAAAACTTCATTAAGGAAAGAATCGTCAAACTCATTTTAAAAGACTGCGTTTGAATAGAAAATTGATCAAATTCGGCGCTCACAATAGACGGATATTAATCCACTTTCAGTTTTTGTTGCATTGTGGGTGTCCATTTGACCGATTTCGCCTAATTAAGTTTGGAATCGATATCTCAATTTTTGCGTCCAGAAAAGTGATAATCACAGAACATGGACAGACAGACATGGTTTGCTTTACTGAATAGTCGATACTAATTTAGAATATATATACATTATGAAATCTTCAAAGCTTGCTTTTGGGCGGTGCAAACGTTTCCACTCTATAGATACGATGGTGGGTCTAAAAATTATCCTACAACGAATGACATAATTTACTAAGAGTCTCTCTCCTAGAATCATAAAAAAGTGCACAAAATTATTTATCTCTATACATAGTGTAGAGGACATAAGATATATTATTTGGTTACGAGTGTAATACATAATGTTGGAATGACCTAATAAACACTTTTCAAAGCAATTGTTGCTATTATTAACTCGGGCAAAAACATAAAAAATGGTTATAACACAACAAACTAAAAACCTAAATTTCAATTTCATAATTTATTCAGTAAATACTTTTTTGCGTGTGTACGAGTATATGTGCAACACATACAATATTGACGTTTGTGAAGGCGTGTGGGCTTCTTTTCCTAGTACACCGGCAAGATATTATGAAAAATTGTTGAAGCGTTCTTTCGTTAGCACAGGTAGTCAGAGTAGTGTTTGCAATTACACTAAAGCACAACACGTTTTATTGCATTTCATTGTTTTTTTAGTGTTGGTAATGGGTTGCAAGGCATCTCCTCTTTTTTTTTTTTTTTGATGTTTTGTATTGTTTGGCTTTTCAACATACAGGTTGAAACTTGCGGCATTTCGTATTAAAATTATGTGGAAGTAAAAACAATACGCGACAGAGATGTGCTTGTGTTTGTGTTTTAAAAGTTGTAACGGAATCATTTATATACGAGTATGAATATTGTAAAAAGTTTCCTCTTCTATTTTTACTCTTAACTGTGCGCCAACAGGCGATTCATTTAGGCCAGTACAAAAAATCATAAGGAAACTATCTCATAAACCTTTTAAAAGCAGATAAATTATGTCTCCCTTTCAATCAGCCCAATTTATTCATTCCAGTTAACCATCTTGCGCTTTTTTATAACTTTTCGTAACTTCCCATTCTTTCTGTCATTTTTGTGATTATTTTTGTTGTTGTTGTTGTTGTTGTTGCGTTTGTCGTTCACCTACTAAACTCTTAATTCAACGGTTAGACGAAACAATACAATGTTTAGAGAAAACAATGGAGAAGTAACTGAATGTTGAATATCAGTTTGTTGACCTTTTGCCAGCAAACGTTATACAAACTCACCAAAAATTATATAACAATACCTGAAATCGAAACGAAGTTTTTGTAAGGGATTTTTGTTTTTGCTTAAACAACAATAACAAGAATAAGAAATTTGCTTGCTTGAACCAGACACAAGTAAAATAGTTATGAAGTCATGTTAAAGTAGTTGAAACTTTTGTATTAAAAGTTGCACCATGAACGGTGGAAATACAAAGATTAGGCTATAATTCGGATAATTCACATAAAACTGTAAGGTGGCATATGACAAGCTGAAGTTATTACTTTTTTTTTTCTTAAAGAAAGTTTTAATAGATTTTACAATTAAGAAGGAAATATTTAAAAGAAAACATCAAATTTAGCTCGGGCCATATTTTAAATGTCTTCCACATCTGCGTATAAACGGTGGGCGTGGTGGGTTTATGATTATATTTTCTATTAGTGTTTGTATTGCGGATCATCTTAAAGTCCAGTTTTACGCTAAATAAATTTTTGTCGATTTTGGGCGTGGCTCTCCACCGATTTTGTTCAATTTATATAGCGATTAGTTCAGTATCACAAAATTTACGATAGTTAGTAAGAGTGACACACGGACGTAAATGTCTTGAACGACTCAATTTTTGATGCTGATCAAAAATATATTTCCCTTGTAGTGTCTCCCTCCCTTCATATGTTGGAAATGAAATGACAAACTAAGTATACCCTACATCTTATGTGGTAGTTATAATGAAGAAGTTTCATTAAATTTTTAGATTTTTTTTTAATCCTTGAAATTATAAAAAAATATAAATTCGGGAAATATTGAAAAAGCATTATTTTACAAACAACAACAATTAACCTCAAGTGAACTACAATTATTTACTGTATCATGGTGAGCTATCAACTTAGAGGTTATTTTAATGACTGCCACAACTTAATTGTATATTATTCCTTTGTTTTGGGTACTCGTTGTAGGTTAACAAATAAAAAGGAAAAAAAAAAAAAAAATAAAAATAAAAAAATAAAACGTTATTGAAGTAAATTTTTTTTGGCACATTTTTAAATATCAATTTACCCGTTAAGCATATGCTGTTATTGTGTACCTTTACAGTTCACCTTTTGAAAAGTGAAACAGCAACAACAAATACAAAATGCATTGGCTTTGGAAAACAATAATATTTAAGTGAATATCTATAAAAATATGTTATATGTGTGTAAAGCATATGCACAGTGGTAGTCATTTGAATAGGAAGTCACTTTTTGAGAAGCACAAATGGTCTTTATTTTGAAGTAAATTTACACAAAAAATCGTCATTTATCGATTAATGTCGACCATAAATTTCCTTCTTCATCATTATCTCATCATCATAACGTTCACCCACCACTTACACTTTTATTTCTAGCCTAAACTTTTGTCCGATTCAAAATTGTGGTAAATCAAATGTCATCATTTAATTGTTTCCAAACTCAGAGAAAGAAAAATTATTGCTAAGCAAAAAGTTTCAGTTTAAAGTTTTCCTATTCAAGTGACCATCACTGCACATATACGCATTATATGGATAAGTTCATTATATACAAAACATAATTAAGGCATTATAGTCATATTGGGTACATGTGTGTGGGTGGGTGTCAGTTGTATGCCTTTCGGTGTGTTGAGGAAGTTGTTTAATTTGTTTGAAGAAAAATCATTGTCTCTGTAATGAATACCAACCTCTTGCTTTACTTGATTTTAATTGTTGTTGCCGTTGTTGTTATTATTTGTTCAATTGCTATTTATTTTTAAACGTTGTTATTGTTTGTTTTATATTGTTTGGTGCTCCACCTTATTTAATGTGTGGTAATGATGTTGAGGTTAATGTTAAACACAAGCACACATACCGTACACTTGGGAACAAGGTTTTAATGTTCGTTCAATCTATGTTGATTTTGTTGTTGTTGTTATTATTGTTGGTGATATTTTTCATTTAGGGATATATATACAACACTTTAATTAATTTTTTAACATAAATTTTTTTTTACAATTTATGATTATTTATAGGAATTTTGTCATAACTGCTAAGCTTTAAATGGCGCTGTTAACAGTGGCAGCTCGCGGAAAGGTCAAGACTACACACGTTATCATAAATTTTAACAGACTTTTTTTGCAAAAGAATAGAATTTTTACTTCAGATGAAATTTTTTGATTAGAGATTTCCTTGTTGTTATTGTTGTTTTCGATATTGAGTATGATTTCAAAGATTATCAAAACAAAATTACACAGATCACATTTGTATGTTTGCACTTATTTGGGCAGCAACTCAAATGAAACGACAACGACAGCGGTAATAACAACTGCAGCAATATTTATTTTTTTATTAAATTCATAAATTCTTCAGCCCCAAGCGTGTCTATGGAAGGTCTGCGATCGCGAATTCACAAGATCTTCTTGTTAAACTAGTAGATTTACACACATTTCTACATGCATGCATAAGACGCTCGAGTGTGTACCTGCAGTACTTTTATTAGTGCTGGTGTTACCAATACATTGCTTAATTTACACACATCCACATATCTAGATATTACTGAATGTCGGTATGCGTGAGCGTGTATATATGATGGTATTGGATGTGTTGTTGGCGGGTCTTACTCTAGGTATGTCTCTTGTGCCAGCACCAAGGAAAACTTGTTAACATTTAAATAAAAATATTAATTATTTGAATATAATTTTAACACCTTGTTTCCAACAACAACTTTACAAATTGTTGTATATAATAATATTTTGACAAATTTAATTTTATTGTTAATTAAGTGAAAATTCTCCCATTGCAGCAGTTGTCGATACGATATCATTTTTCATAAAAACCAAACAATAGCAATAACAATAAAAATCAATCAGACACCACAACCGTTTTTAGCGAAGCTCAAATCAGAACTGATGCATCCGCGACTTGAAATTTTTATTGTGATGCCAACAGAAAACAAACCGTAAATATCTCCCCATTGATTTCCTAAAGTACATCTTCTTCTCAAGCATTTTGTTGTTTGCTTGCTTGCACGCACAAATCAGGGAGATTAACATTACTCTGATAATGATGCATTTTATTTATAAGCAAATGCTTGCCATTCACTCTTCTCCATCTCTCCATCTATGTAGTGATTAAACATTCTGTAAATTTTTTTTGTGGGGAGCATGAAAATAACGTAATCACAGAGTAAATGTTTAGCTACAATGTTGCTTGGTTCATTTATGTGGGTGGCTGTGGTGGTAGAGGTAGTTGCGCCGTGAAATGTTTTTATTTTTTAATTCTATTCATCGAATGATTGAAGCAGAAGTTTGTATGAATTTAAATAAATGTAAATCGGTAAGTTATTAGTTCCCTTCACTCCTCTTTAGTCGTGAAGGTATACAACTCCATAGTGTGATATTGGTTGTAATAGAACAAGTAAAACAAAAAACTAAATTGGAATTGGTGCAAATACTGGATACTTTCCACCTTAAATAACTTAAAATAAACTAATGTTTAAAGCATTTTTTATGTGAAACATTGAACTCATTAAAAACATTTCGTTTTTTGTTAAATATGTTCCGATGGGCGTGTCCAAACATTCTCACTTTTACAGTGATGCAGTACAATACCCTTGGTGTCAATTTGTAGTGTTTTATCTATTACAGTTTTTTGTGTGATACGAAAAAAAACTTATAAAAACTAATGAAAAACCGTCCCGTTTTTAATTTTTCCTTAATATCTATATATTAAGGTTTAATATATTTAAGCAAATGATCGTTTATATACATACATTTATAATAGTTGTTTTTAGGTGAACTTTTTCTATTTGATGCATAAGTGGGTTAATCTTTAAGTAGCTAGTTTATCGGATAAACATGTTTAACTAAACAAATATTAATTAATGCAAATCGTAATTAGAATTATGTCGGAATTTTTATTCTTAAACGAGTTCATTTAAATTCTTGAAATATTTCATTCAAAAAATACTTTTGTTATGAGTGCACGCTTAAGAATTAATGAGAAATAAAACATGAAAGTTCTTAGACAAAAACTTTCATATTATATGTTTTGTATTAGTGTTTACAAGAAAAAGAAAAATTCAATTTTTTTATTCTACCAATATCTAGGTAGGTTCATATATGATATAATCAAACCTTTACACATATATTTTTTGCACTATTGTTGTTTAAAGTTGTACTTAATATAGTTAATAATTCAATTAATTGATGCTTGCAACAGAGCACATCCATGACCGTCCACTTAGTACAAAATGTAAGTAAATTTAAATGAAATTTATGCATAAAAGTGGATTAATAAAAATCACTATTTAATTACCTGGTTGGTATTGATTTGACGCGAACAAAATTACTATCAACAAGTTGGTATAAGCACATATTAAATGGAAAAGAACTATGGTGCATGCTAACTCATGCTTAGCCTTATAAAAATATTCAAATTCAAACCTACCTACACTTAAAACGACTTAGCCGTAATATTATGATAGAAAAACTTTTTCGGCTGTTAGGTATGTTGCACCGCCTTGTTAAACCACGTTAACGTGTCATCTACAAATTTAGCTGTAATCATTTTTTGAAATGTTTTGGTGCTCAGGACCTTAATTGTTGCAATGCGAAGCCCTCAATAGTAAGCGATGTAGAAAATTTAAGACTAAAAGGTATTGTTTCAAATATTAATCGGAAATAAATTTAATTTTAGGAATTCATGTTAATCCCACACATTAACCTTAACAATTTTTTATGGCATTTTTATTAATTGTGTCAAAAGCGACAAGTTATCTGACTATTAAAATATATTTTATTGTAAACTAAGTTTTTCAAAGATTAACTTGATGCGTTCTCTACAAGAGATTACAAGTCGAGTGACTCGCTCTTGAAGATCTTATCAATAAACTAGCAATAAAACCAAATTAGGTTTATGCCGAACCTTAAATGTCCTTCTCTTGTATATATATATATAAATCTTGGGCGTAAACTTATATATGGTTGAAATTTTGGTACTGATCACGAATATGAACACTTTGTAGTCTCTTTAAAGCTTGCTTCTGGGTGGTGGAAACGAAATTACAACTTGGCATTATTGATAAAATGATACATTCACACTCAGTCGTTTTTTATTCATAATAATAAGGAAAACAGAATTAAGATATACTTCAAAGCTATGTAACAAGTTGAAATACTTCTTATAACCATGTCATGTACTGACTGCCGTTAATTTTAAAGGTGAATGTAAGGCATATACCAACTGACAAAAGCTGGTAACATAACATGTTTATGACATTTTCTTGAAAAACAAAAAAAACACAAAAAACACTTTTAGTGCATAATATATTATATGCATACACATATATGGAGAAACGTCTTATTTGGTTTTTTTTTTTTGTTTTATTATATATTGAATTAAATTATATTTTTCATATTCCCATTAAAGCGGTTGTATGCAATTTATATCCATGTAATGAAAATTTTCCACTGCTTTGCCACCAAGAAAATGTGTTAATATATTCAAGATTCCCTTTACTTGTGGTGAGTGAAACACATCAATTGATTTAAAGTACCATACTTGACATTTCAACATTAAGCAAATATGCAGAGTGGAGTACAATTTGAAGGCGTTCACTATACTTACTTGTATAATAAAGTTTATTAAAAAATAGTGAAAAACACTAAAATTGGCTTAAGTCACATCTTAAATACCCTCCACATCTATATACATACAAATGCATCTTCTAATAGTGTATGTATTACATGGTAACTCGATGGATTTCAACATAAATATTTTTATTATTGTGGGCGTAGCTCTTGACCAATTTTTTCCAATTTACCCAAGCTATGTACGTAAGCTGGAGAAGTGTTTGTAGAGTCGCTGACCCTTCTTCTGGGTGCTGCAGACAAAAAACTGATTATACCCCACATCACTAAGGTGGAGCGTATAAATAAACCGATTTACATAATTTTACTTAATATTAAAAAAAACTAATCTGTAATGATTTTTTTTCGTTTGTTAGGAAAATATTTATTTATATATAATTTGTGTGCAATTGTGTGCTATCAAAATAGAATTCATATTTGAGACGCTTTTCTTTTTTTTTTTTTTATGGAACGATCATAGATCGAACGATGATAATTATTGTTTCTATCATTTCTCTAGATTTTTATATTCAAAACAACACAAAATGTTGGCGCTTTTTCAGCTTTTTGCAAATAATTTTTTTATGAAAAATTCCAAAAAAATTTATAAAAAGAAAAATTCGAATCGAAAATATAAGAAAAGTATGATTTTTCACACAAATGATTAATAAAAAATAAAGATTAACTTCAATATTTAACATTCTAACCAATAAAAAAAAGAGAATATTAAAAACTTGCATTCGCCGCTGTTGTTGTTCTGGTTTTTTTTAAATTGTTCAATCATTCTTCAAATGTTTATTCAAAGTATTTATGTTACTCGAATGTTGTTGTTGCTATTGCTGTAGTTGTTGCTTGTTGGGTGTGGCGGCTAAAGTTTGCTGTTGAAATTCACTTAATATGCGACTGTGCGGTATATCAGTTTCAACTCGACTGCCAATAACATCAGTGGCATTGACACATTGCTCCTGATCAAAAAATATATCAATAATAATGCGTACACCTAAGCGTAATAGAAACCAGAAATTGTAGTGTCACACAATAATGAATAGAATTGAGAATCTTACCACTTGCAGTTTTCGAAATTGTGGTTTTACTTTGATAAGATGACTCGATTGATTCATAGTTGGCAACATCATCGTTATTTGATAATTTTAAGCGATTCTTTTCAGCCACATGGGTTACCAAACTGGAGCGTTCGTCGGGTATTGGGGGGGTTGGATTACCATGATTGCTTGCTTGCATTGCTTCGGGCGCACCACCACCCCCGGTCATTAATTTGTTTGTTGATGATTGTTTCTGACAACATGTACAATTTGCACAATTTTTACAATAGGATATTTTCTCCTCTTCCTCCGCAATCAGCGCCTGATTAGAGCGGGAATTGTATTTATTGAGGATAGAGTACAATGATGGTGGAGAATGCATTAACAATTGTGACTGATGTTTATTGGAACTTTTTGATTTTGTTTTTTCATTATTTTGTTGTCCTTGTTTTAGAACTGAATTGTACCGTTTAACCATATCACGTACAGAGATCGCTGGTGTATTACATTCAGAGTCCGAGTTAAAAGCGGATTGATATTGGTTGCAAGAATTGCGCGATGTACGGCTACACGTGTCTTCATCATCCAAACTGTGAGTTCTTAAGCGGCTTAAGCTAACATTTAGATTATTTTCCATGTTACGTATAATAATGCGTTAGAAATTTATTTAATAAACTCAAATTTTTATTTTGATGAAAATCCGAAAATTATTTATATTTTTTGTATTCTTTTCAATGAAAGAAATATCTTGAAAAAATTGTGTCACTTGAAAAAGAATAAATGAAAGTAAATTTGACAACTCTGAAAATATTCTTAAAACTCTTCAATTAAATGCAAACTAGAATTACTTGTTCTATAATCATCTACATTTATAATAATTATTGTACAATACGTAATAAAACAAGCCCTGTCGTTGTGGTATAACTTGAAATTCAATTAGTCATTAAAAATTAGTTACAACAACTAACAAAATTGGCAGGGTTCTTATAATAATATATTAAATAAGATCTTGGCCTTTTCACATCCTCGCCTTTAGTGATGGAGGTACGTTAAGGTTGTTATTCCGTTTGCAACACCCAGAAGGAGGCGTCAGAAGCACTCAGCATCAAAATCTGAGTCGATGTAGACATGTCCGATTTCTAAAAAAAAAATAATGGGCGCATCATACTTTTATTTTTAATGATCAGACACTAGCCTGCACTATGGCTGATTGTTGATTGGAAATGTTTATCGGTAGAATAGGAAAAGTAGACAGAGTAGTATTTGTAAACTTCAAATTTATATTTCAAAGAAAGAGTTCAGCTAGTAGATTTTTCCAGAATATACTTTATAACAAATTGTCTCCTTTCTTTAAAGTTTTTTCGCCGATGTACCATATTAGGAGACTCGAATGTCAAGCATAACATTTTAAAATCGTATAAAGTATATAGAATCACAAGCATATACAATTACAACATCTACATTAAACTAGTTTCCTCCCACAATATACCAACATATATATCCCATCCATGTACTCTACGTATATATGAATACAAAAAAATTATTTATATAAAGTGTGTTATTCGGGCCATTAAATCTATCATATGGCTAATAATTATATAGTGCCGCTACCACTAATCACCACTTATATATCAGAATCTGAATGTGTTCACTACACGTTGACGCTTCCAGCTACATACATACATAGGTATGGTGGGAGTCATCATATTTTTTTTGTTGTTATATTTTTGATTAAATACTTCTTTAAGCATTTGGCTTTGATCGTGAAATTAAAATTGTTTAAAGGTTGAATAAAGCAAGTTAGCTAGGGAGCAGTGAAAAGTTTTAAAGTAACCGTTGTTCGTTTTTCTTTTTTGTTTAATGTTTGTTGTTTGAAATGTTATTGCTTCAAATGAGCGTTGTATTATATAACTAATTGATTAAATTAATTACAATATAATGGAGAACGGAAAGGGAGCGTACGTTACCGTTTGCACCAAGTCAGGAGTAATTTTATTGTATTTTGTTCACATTTATCTTAAATACCACAACGAGTACGTAGTCTTACAGTCTTAAAAAGTCTTAAAATCGGAGGTGTGCCATGTATGTTATGGTGTGTATGCGGTACATATAAAAAATCGGTATATATGTAATATCAACTTTGCTTATCTATAGATATGAACTTGTATGCAAGTAAATATAGCAATGGAAAACATGAAGGTCAATTTTAACAGAAGTTCAATCTTTAATTGTTGTAATGTTTTTTTAGCAAAAATTTTAGGTATTTTTATTAATAATCTTTTAAAAATTCGGTCCCATTGTATAAAAAAACAAGTAAGAGAACTGGATTTGGCGTTAGCCAAATCTTAAATACCCTCTACGCGTATTACATATAGAGAGAATACAAACAACAGACAGATACACGGACAGATGATGCTGACCAAAAATGTACATGTATACTTTGTAGGGTCTCTGACATCTCCTCCCATCTTATGGGGAAGGTATAATTATATCAATAGACAGATTTTACTGCTACTGTATTAATAAAGATTTATAGCAGCACTAAAATGAAAATGTATGAAAGCTTCTAAATTATACTCAGCGTCAGAATGATTATGGGGGTATATTGGTTTTGTTCAAACATTTGTAAGTAGGAGAAGAGAAATTATTATTATTTATTTATACAAAATTATTCTTGCTTAGCTTGGAGTTGATTTAGCTTTTCTGTTCACCTTTGTGTCTGTGTAAATTTCTATGCATTTTTGTTCGAACTTGGTAGCCAAATTGTATATTGATTATGTTTAAATTTAGCGCACACACTTTTCGAGTTTGTCTACAGTTTTCTATCGCAGTGACGTCTTAAAACCTAAACGTTTATTTGGATAAATAATGTAGTGGTGCTCCATTTTGCAAGTGGATACACTAGATTTGGCGTACGCTTAATGTAGCCCTTTTTACTTGCTTTTCATTCACCTTTCATACTTTATTTCATTTCCTAATCAGTGAAGGGGGTCTATATATAAACGCGGCATTTCTAAGTACATTAGCATTTTTGCGAATATTTTAGGAGAGTCAACATGAAATATTTCGTATTATTTTGTGTAATCTGTACAATATTTAGCATCAGCAATGCGGCACTGTCTAGTGGCTTTTACTCTGATCCCAGTAAGTATTTTTGTTGGGCAAAATAAATATCAATTCCTTTTAAGAGTAAATAAAGTCTTATGCATATAAAAATATATAATTAGGATATCCTGGCATGTGCTATATAAACGATGATATGATTTTGGCAGCTGGAGAAAGCGTAACACCGACTACAGACTGCATTAGATATTCTTGCGGTGAAGGCAGCTTTGCGACTATAGCCTCGTAAGTTCTCCTTATTAAAAAGTACTTCAATTAAAAGCTTTCGTTATTTTTTCATTGAACAATTTTAGTTGCGGTACAATCGTTGTACAAGGTAACTGTAAATTAGGAGATCGAAAAGAACCCAACGCTCCCTACCCTAGGTGTTGTGACAGAGAAATTATCTGCGATTGAAATTTTGTTAATTACACTTATTGACTATTTGCTAAAGTTTCGTTATTAATAAATATTTTTATACGTATGTTGTGATTTCTTATCTGCTGCTTAGGGTTGTCGTTTTAAAATAAATGACAGTTTAGTCAAAACTTAAACAAGTACAAGCAGTTACTAAATACTCAGATACACTGAGTCTAGCAGTGGATGCGTAAATTACGTAAGCGTTGTCTTATTCTTAAAGGTCAAAGGTTTTTTTTAAATTAAAATTCAAAATGACACTTTTTCATAACACATGTATAGTGAAGTTTCTTTCCTCCAAACGATACTTTACTTAACATCCATTGTCAAACTGTTGCACTTTATTGACGTAGTTACCTTCACGGCACACTTAATGTAAACTCTCTGTTTACAGCCATCAATGTTACTGCTTTACGTTTCACGTCTCTCTTATTCGTCACGAACTCTTCCCTTAAAATGATTTTCTGTTCTGATTAATTATAAAGCTTCCGTAACCTCTTGTGCGGAGGTCATAAAAACGTGAAATGTTATCGATTGCAGAAAATTTTGCAAATCATATTGGGCACAATACTCATTAAAGTTACGCAATTATAAATTGATTGTTGTTGTTATTTTTTGCGATTCTCTTCTAAATTAAGGTTAAGTGTATTTATAAATCATTTATAGATGAATCATTCAATCATGCAGAAATTGGCATTTTTCAAGTCATCTTTGACACGCTTTCATAGGCGCCACTATCAACTCTTTTTACAACATTTGACTCTTATTATTTTAATTATTTTTTTAAAGTTATACTAAAGAAATTATATGCATGTGATATATATGATTCATGTACGAATTATGGGCGTTTAGTGCAGCCCACTTAATATAAATTTATCCTACGCTAAGTTGAAGTTACTGAACGAATTTATGGTAGGGGCTACCATAAGTTTGTCATTGTATATGTAGCTAGTATATGGCAGAAACCCCATACACACTATGTTGTGTACACATATGTTCAAAATATACACATGTACAGAGATAAATCTTGTGACCTTTTTCGGGCTAAAACATTTCCTTAAAACGCATAACTACTATATATTATTTTTGGATTGTGTCTCTTTTTTTTTTATATTGTCAGTTGTTTCTCTCTACTTAAGATGGGTGATATTTTAAGTTTAATATTCCGTTTGCAACACAAAACACAGAACATTTTTAGACAGCATCTAAATGTGAATCATTCTAGAGATATAAAAATTTTCAGTTATTGAGATGAAATTTATTACAAACATTTCTATTTTTCATAAGTCACGCCGACAGTTTATTTATGTGATGTGTAGAGGGGGAGGGTATGTAAGATGGGGCCTAAGCCAAATTTAGTTTTTTACAGATTTTGTTTCTGTTGTCAGTTGTTGGATGTTTCTTATTAAATAATGTTACTTTTGTACAACAACCACATATAAATGACAAACTATATTTATTGTTTTGGCCTTTAGAATCGCAGTTATATTTACAAAATATATTGAATTCGAAAATGTATAACATATATATGGACAAATTTTCATAAGCATAAATTGTACGTAAGGCTTATTGAAAGAGATCAGTGGAGATAAACATTTATTTACACGGCATTTATTTTAACACATTTCAGAGAAACCCCAAGGTGTTAACAGGGTTTAGTTCTACAAGAGATCTTGTAGCTCAATTCATTCTATCAAACAAATTATGGTAATTTCTTTATGTTGCTATTAATTCAAGTGAGAAATTGAATTTCCGTCTCTCCTTATTTATTTGTATTTATATGAGCAGTACTTCATCTTATCTTTTTTAAGTTTTATACATGATTTTGCTTTCAGTTGATGTGAATTTCAGTTAAAAAATGTTCTTTTTGTTCGAAATTTTCTCAAGCCTTTTGAGCACATACATTGCACTTAGTACACACACCAACATAAGCAACAACATCATTAATTATTTTGCATATAAATTGTATTTTAAATACAAAATTTATTTTCATGTACAAATGTTCCTCTTTATATAAATTTATAGTTGACCTAGTTTTTTTCGTTGTTTAATTATTGTTTTCGCGGATATTCGAGATTTATTTATACCCATACATAATGTAATAAAACAAAACGAAAAAATAACAAACAATTCATTCATCAATAAGTATCACAAAAAAAACTGAAACATTGTACAACATAAAGGTAATTCGGTGTTAAATGAAATTTGTCCATACTAAGGGAGTATGACACTAAAAGAAAAACGCTAAAAATAAAACGATTACCACAACAAATGATAATGGTGGCTGGGCTAGGTGGTTCTTTGGTTGGTTTCCATAAGCTTGTAACAGAAGCTGACACAACACATCGTTTTTAATAAACAAACAACTGCCAATCATTGCATATTCAAACTCATTAGCCAAACAACAGACATCAACAACTGTATGAAAACCTCAACTACACCTACTCCAACCAAACGCGCTTAGAACATCCAAAAAACAATGCAAATCTTCTTAAATGTTAAAATCAGATAAATTTTATTTACTAATTATTGTATTTATTATTGTTGTATAACATAATTAATATTTCATTTAATAGGTTGTAAAAAAAAAAAAACAATCGATTAATTAATAATCTACACTAGTTGATAGAAAGAAAGGCGGACATGATTAAATCGTTTCATATTTTCATTCTGAGCCGATCTGTATAATGAAAGGTGGGTCTGGTATCAGTTATAAACATTCCTACAACTACAATATAAAATTGTACCACTTTACAGTGTAGGGCAACGTTTCTTCGCAGAGCCCCGACACTTCGTGAGCCAACTTAAACAGCTCCGCGAATCTCTTTGGTGTTAGGCTTCATCAATTGGGTTCCGCATAATTATTAAGCCTTTAGAGGGCTCTCCCAGCTCAAAACGTTTGAGAACCACTGGTGTATTTCTTAATGATGATAAATTAATACATAATATATCATTTCGATTGATTTATAGGAAAAACGAGATTTACGTGAACATAAATTTATAAAAAATGAATAGAAATAATTAAAGAAAAAGGTTGTAAATTATTACAATATACGAGAATATTAGTTAAAAAACGTATAAATCTCATTAGAGACAATATTTTTTTGTGTACCCTCATGGCAAAGTTGGAATATACACAGAATTGTGTTAGAACATGATATGGGAGAGCAAAGTAAGTGCATTTATCTGAATCAATATTGCCCTGTTTGTCTGTCCGTCCTTATCTCTTAAAAACCAAGCAAACTTACGCAAACGACAGGCCAAAAAAAAAAGGAAAGGAGACAAAGATTTATCCAGTTTACTCATATAGGCGTAGAAGATAAAACGTTTAATAGTGATACAAACATAAATTTCTTAAAGACTTTATAGCGTAGATGGTACTTTGACCTAACTTAAATTTACTCTTTACTTCATTATTGATTTATGTATAAATATTTATATAATTTAGTGGAAATTGGACTAGTACTGGAAATTTATATTAATCATCAAAGTGCCACTTCATCAGCTGAAATTTGATTCTTCAAGGGACAGTTGGTATTTAAGGGCTGGAAATTAAAATATTTAATTTATTATAAAAAGCGATTTTAAATGGAAATAATTTTACATTCGCACTTTCGCTCTATTTACTTGACCTATCCACTGACCTTTTTCTTGCCAATATCTCTTGTGAAACAAAAATATTTACGAATACATGGCGTCAATAAAACCGGATCAATATTGTTTGGATCATTGCTGCCAAATACACAAGTACAAATCCAAGATACCAAAATTGTTATTAGGGAACCTAAACACGTATACCACATGTATGAAATGCGATACAGAGGCATTATATCACTAAAAAAACAAAATTAAAATAAATTTGTGAAATGGGAAAGATTCGGTGAGTAATGCGGACTCACCTCTGTAATATTTCCGCTTCAGTAGAATTGAAGGGGTGACTTAATACCGAAGCATCAAATCTATAATCACAGTGCTCTACGGTCAAATGTTTTGTATCATAAGTTATGGCACCCGAAGCTATAGCCCACTGAGCTTTTAAACTAATCCAAGACATAGCAACAACACCTAGTATTCCACCTGTTAAAGCACTCTGACAAAAACAGTTTATTTTAAATTTTAAATTTTCTTAACCCCAAGATCTTACCGGACCATTAATCCAAGGCATAAATATGCCGATGGTAAAAATACCAAAAAGCGGACCATTCGTTATAGCTTCCAAACTCATGGTTAACTGTAAAACGGTGCCCATATGTTCTACCACATAAACCAAGCAAACGCATAAAGTCCCCACACCGACAACCACCGAACGCATTATCCAATTGATTGCCCCCTTGGAGAGCGGCCTTTTAACAAATGGCTTCACAAAATCTTCTAAAACTACTGCCGACATAGAATTTAAACAAGTGGATAAGGAACTGAGCGCAGCACTAAAGACCCCTGCTATAAAAAGTCCGGTCAAACCAGGTAATGATCCCAAGGTGTCCATAACAAAGAGCGGCAATAACTGATCTCGAGCTTTAGCTAACTAAAAATTTGCTTTTTAGATAGTAAGATAAAAATAAACTTTTCATTAGATGCTTTTTTTTCACCTTTGTCGTTAAGGGATCACAGTTTTTATAGGTAGCATATATTAGTAAACCATTGTAGGCACATAAGGACATTAGGACTAAAACGCCCAAAATAAATATATACAAAGCGTGACGAGCTGCTTTCAGAGTAGGCAAAGATAAGTAGCGCTGTATCATATTCTGACTAACGGCATTAGTTTGACACCAGTAAAAAACTCCACCAATTAGCTGAGACCATATCGTGTGACGCACCGTAGGATTAATGTCTAAACTGGAAATTATTAGCACGAAATTTATTGAACAGAACAATAGAGATTTATTAAAAGTGAACATAATTACTCTGGTGCTTCTATGCGATCGGTCATCCAAGCGTCATGGAAAACTTTGCCAGCTCCACCAATATCTAAACTTCCCTTGATGGCTACTAAGATTAAAGCACCTAACATAGATATCATTTGTACCACGTCAGTCCATACGACTGCTCTGAGCCCGCCCTATATAGATAAAAAAAGCATGTAAAGTGTTTAGCCTAAGTCAACTCTTGAATACCCTCCAATGAATTCAAACTCGTGATATTTTTGTTTTTCGAATAGTTTTGAGTTTTTAACTACTTTTTAATAATTTTTTTTATAATGGCTTCAAAGATACAGAAGAGGGTCGCTAGATCAATCAAAGATCAGAAGAACAGACACACTGGATAATTAAAGATAATATTACTAGCCTTTGTCAATAAAGGAGGAGGATATAATACAAAAATTATATATGTGTTCGAATTGTAGTCTCGGTGTCTTTCTTACCAAACTTGTGTAAAATACACAAATAATGCAAACAATGGGTGTTATAATGTGCACCGCCACTCCAGTAACTTGGTTGAAGGCCAATGCCGGCACATAAATCACTATAGGCAAATATCCAATCTGTTCAAATTATAATTTACACACTTGGCAGATTCTTTATTACAGCTAATTATACTTACATTCATTATAGCGAACATTACTGAGCCAAACATACGCAATTTGCGATTAAAGCGAATTTCAAGATACTGAAAATTGTATCAAAAAATATTGAAAAACCTTTATACTTTCATAATTAATTTAATTTATTTTTATTGTCAGCATAATTTTATTTCACTCTTTAATTTCTAAGAAACAATTCGTTATATGCTCCACATAAATTTCATATTCCATATGCGCCTCTACAAAGTATGTTTAGCGTAAGGAAAAAAGATGGAAACTCCCGAGTAATGTTGATTTTTTTCAAAAAATTTCCTATACACAAGTAGCCGGGTTAGGAGGGGGAAGGTCAAAGTCACCATCTTCTAACCAAAGAGCTGTTGTGTTTAAATTTTTTCCAACATCAAAGTCTCAATGAGCGTCTCTTGTTGCAACGCTTACAGTGGTACATTTAAACCTCATTAGGTTACAGTTTAGACAGACGTATCCCGTTTCTGTACAGAGGTTCCCCTTGGACAATATCAGTAAATTTCATAAGCCACAAAAATTTTCACAACTTTGTGCACGCTGGCGTTTTCGAATGTACATAAACACTACTACCCACCCCCTTTACCTAATTTTTCTCCTAACAAACCGTGATGCAAGTTTATTTACTCAGATCAGGCTATACGTCTTTATAAAAAGCAAAATTCACGGAATGCTTGAAATTATATAATTCTAAATACTCGTATGTGTGTATTTGAAATGGAATTCTAAAAATTCATGAACCCTTGAATAATGATTGCTTTGTGTTAAATTAATCATTCTCAACGATCACCGACAAGTTACTGGTAAAAAAATATTTTCACAATGACAGCACATACAACTATTTCAATGTTGACGATGGCTAATCAGCCAACTTACCTCATAGGTGGAAGTTATATTGAGATCATGAAAAACGGGTAAATAAAAATAGGCCATAATGAAGCCCATGGCCAATACACCCAACGCCACGTACGTATATTGAATGCCATACGAATACACTTCGGTGGGTAGACCCAGTAAAGTGATGCCCGAAATAAAACTGGCCACCAAAGACATGGCTATTGGCAGCACTAACATATTACGGCCACCCATTAAATAATCCGATTCGTTTAAAGATTTTTTCATAAATCCGAAATAAATGCCAATGAAAATGCAAAGAACAAACATGGCTACAAACACAGTATAATCGGGCCAAGTGAAACGTTGCAGATCCGCTATAATCGTTTCTATATCCGACATTTTGGACATTTTGAGAATTTTTTTTTCAACAACTACAACTGATAAAACGTTCCGAGCTGATGAGTATATTTAACACAACTGAATTGAAATCTAAAACTTTCACGTATCCAGTCTCTTAAATCAGTAGTTTTCACTCGGCTGTTAGAAGATTAGTTAAATTATGTCAATTGTGTTGAATTGTCGTTTGGGAGCTGAATGTTTTCTTTACTAGAATTTTGCATAAGCAGAGGTTGAATGTGCGACATACCAAAACTGAGATGAGCTGGAATGTGAGTGAACGCAACATAAGTCCGTCCATCACAATCCGTATTAGTCTATATTTATAACGAGACTATAAACTTTCATAATGTTTATGATTATTATTTATGTTTGCATGCATGTGTGTGTTGACATAATAATGGGTGCCTATTAGAATATTTAATTGAATTATAACCCCTTATTATATATTATACAATAGTTTATTATTTTTACAATTTTTTGCCATACGCACACATACGTATGTGGGCAATGTCACTGTGAGGATCGCACAGATTATTATCCTATTAAAAGGCAATAATCGCTAGTAAGTTCCCTTAAATCGCGCTCATTATATGCGAACGTGTGTTAAGTTTTTTGAACATATATGTAAATCGGTTATGAGTATATCTCATATATGTAGTGAAAGATCACACTATCACACTTTTCTGTTTGTACGCTTTCGAATATTAAAACATAATCTAACGTTGTACGCAAGAGTCTGCATGCGGATATTATAATGTTTCAGAAGCGTTTCGCGAAAATTAAATTAATCGTTATAAACTCAATCAATGTCAAGTTCAAAATCATTTATGAACACTAACCTGTGTTGATTCTCTTTTGTGGTGTTGTTATTTTTCACATTTTTGAGCAGAGACAAATGGAAAACGCTTGAAATGTAATGGTATTGAGTTTATAAGAAATATCTTTAACCCTATACCCGTACATTTTTATATATGTACTCTAATTATTTCCATATGTACTGATTTGTTAAAAATTCAATTCCAACTAATTCATATAGACGTATGTATATAACTTGTAAACTCAAGTATACAATGTCTTAAATACACTCTACAAATATGGGAGTAACAAGTGCCTGCTTCAGATTCTGCAGATTTTGTCGGTTCTCCGACGACTTTATCTGGATGTTGTTGAAGGAACAGCAAAATTTACCACGTCATATTTGTTTGTGCTTTAGTGGAAATCTTCCCCAACATTTTTAATAAGAAGCAAGTACAATGATGCGTTTTTACATTACATATATATATAAAATGCTAAATTTACTGAAAATTGATTTCGGTATATCTGCTTGTTGCCAAAAACATATGTAAGTAGAAGCGAAATTATGGCGCCACCGATAATGCTGATCTGTAGATTTTATGGAAATTAAAAGGCCCAATAAACATACACACTCAAACAAGTTTAAATAATTATAAATATATTTAAACATGTAGAATGTACGATATTCACTTACAAGGGGTGTGCACAAAAGTTTTTAGCAAAATGTTTATCTCTCAAAAAGTCTTAAATAATCGTTTAATATCCAAGTTGCACCTCTGACAGCCATGCCCACAATTACAGAATTGGGATTACCTGATATGGGTGCTGGTAAAACACTTGCATCGATTATGCGTAAATTTTGAATACCATGAACCCTAAAAATGACAATAAATGATTCACACAATCAAAGCATTCCAGTTCAAAATCAAATCAGTTTACCGAAATCTAGAATTTACGACACTGTTGGAGCTATTTGTACCCATGGCACAAGTACCGGCTGGATGATGTGAACCTAAGCCTACATGTCGTATAAGACACTCCAAATATAAATCGCTGGGTTGGTTGGTATGAAAATCTTGCTCAAATGGTCCGAAATTCGTGCAAGCTTTGAGGCGAGGCCAGTGTAGGTGGGGTTTTAAGGAAGCAAATGATTTGGAGGTAATAATCTAAAAAATAAAACTCTTGCATCTTCTTCTTCTTCTTCGATCCTCATCTATTTAAACAATATTTACCTCTACCGCACTACGTATAGCTTTTATGGTGCAATGAATATCCTCCGTTCGGCTCAAATAATTGGGATCTATAAGAGGGCTTTTCCGTACGTTTGCACTTTGTAGGGTAACAGAGCCGCGCGAAAGAGGCTGTAAACAGGCTGCATTTACCACAAAACCTTCCTGGGTGGTATTGTGATAGAGTGGAAACAAGGCACGAAAATCCGATTTTTTAAAATTCGATATAGACATAAGGACGGACTCCTCTATTGCACCCACTGAAAAAAACGTCAGACCATAATAATTACTCAAGGTTCCTTCTAAATTATCCACATGACCTAAAACACCGAAATTTCCAAAATGGCCACTACCCAGAAATATGTACTTTAATAAATTGACAACATCTAGAAGTGCCGCCCGATTTATAGTAGGACCGATCTCATCTATACTAACGTACAGGGGAACATTTAGATGATCGTGAAGATTTTGGCCCACCATAGGTAAATCGGGCAAATTGATATTTGTTGTTATATTGAATGTTTGCAACAACTTTTGAGGACCTAAACCGGAAAGCATTAGTAATTGGGGTGTTTGATAAGAGCCTGAACATATTATCAGTTCTCGTTCAATGCCAATGCGCCAAATTTGTTCACCCTGAACTTTTTCATCTTTGACACCAACTTGTAGATAAGTAGCCAAGGGATGCTTGCTACCATCCGCAGCGAATTCAATTTTCTTGGCCACGGCATTAGTGAGTATGTGTAAATTTTTATATGAATAGGCGGGCTGTAGAAATCGGTGCAGAACACTATAACGCAAGCCGTTCTTAATGTTGTATTTGGCTGTACGATGTGACCAGCTTTTGTGCATAAATTCTGTTTGTAATTGGTTTAAAGCTTCGGTAATTTTCGAATAGCTGTTCGTTATATGTAGACTTTCGTATGGTTTAGCATTTCCCGCCTGTAAATACCGTTTGAATGCTGCCCAATGCCAATTGCTTAAATTGTGAATAGAAGACCAACGTTCAAAATCGCCCGGGTAACCATCAAAATGTAACATATAGTTGAGTTGGGAGGAGCCACCCAAGCCTTTGCCGCGGGGTAGGCATTGCCGCTAACAACGGAATTTCTCACATATTATATATATTAGAAAATATATTAAAATAAAATAATAATTAAATAAAATGTGATTTTGTGAAAAAAACAATTTTAAATATTTTATTAAAGAACCCACTAACTGCCAATTATTACACGAAGTTTTCTTACCTGTTGAATTAAACTTTTCGATGAATATTTTTGCGGCACAGATAAAAAACCCCAATCGTTTAAGCCTTTCTGTTGGAATGTGGTTAATAGTGGTATCTTACTAATTAAACCGAAACGATCTCCCGCCTCTACCAACAAAACGTTGGCATTACTGTGTTTAGCTAAAAGGGAAGCAACTACACAACCACCACTACCAGCACCTACTACAAGTAGTCAAATGAATTGTAATTCACCACATTGGAACAACCTGTATAGTAAAACATATACTTACCCACCACAAAATCAAAACTATAACCGTCCACATGAGTCAAGCTATTAGGTATTCTTTCTGCCATTATGGCGATTAAGAGAAGCCATAATATTGACAACACAGCTACTGCCAGGCTGGCAAAAATGATAATTTCTAAAAATTCAGATATTTGTGGAACATAGAAATAACACTAAAAGTTATGAACAACTTACTTGTGAATTCCATTTTGATGTTATCAAAGGCTTTCCTACTAAATAACAAACAAACAACAAACGCGATAAACTCAATGAACAGTCTATGTAACTAATCCAATTAAATTGGACAGCAAGCAGATGCGACTTTTGAATCAACCATTTACACAAAAAAGAAAAAAAAAAAAAAAGAAAAACATTTGCCTTAGGTGGGAAGAGGTGACAGTAATTTAATATTGTTGCATATAAAAATGCATGTACATATATATTTTGCATTTTGTCACAATTATTTAATTTGCCCATTAATTTTTTTGCAAGTAAACTTATACAACATGTTTGTATATGTGAGAAACATTTAAATTATATTTAGTAACTATTCTAAGCTTTTATCTTTTCCATTTCCTCATCCATCAAGCCTTCTTCAAGTTTCTTTTCCAATTCTCTTGCATCTACATATGTAATTTCCTCCTCGGGCAAATCTTCCTCCATTAAAACGTCAGCTTCTGCCTCTTCTTTAGCTCTGCGTTCTTTTAAGCCAGCTGCCGGCGAGCGTATAAGTGATATATTCCGCTGTACATCTTTAACATCCATTTGGATTTCCACATCGCGACCCTTACGCAAACGTTCCATAATAAATTGGCCTTGTCGTCGTTCTCGAATTTTATTCACTTTCTTAATGGCACCCACAGCCTTCTGCCACATTTCTCTGTTGTATTTAATTGGTACATTGCGACGTTTCTCAAATTCAAAACTGGGATCAATGGCCAATTCTTTGCCGGCCACTTTTCGATGTGCCTTTGTCCAGCGCACTTTGCGGGGATTCTTCTTGCGTTTGAAGGCTTTGTGACATTTACCACGGCAAAATTTGAATATCTAAAGTAAAACATTTCACTTTTATGCAACAAAACGAAATTCAATTAAAATTCTTCTCACCTTGCAGTCGTTTCTCACAAATTGTATCCCGTGGCCTGGGTATATTTTGCTAGAGCAAAAATAACACGTTTCAATACGCATTATGGATAAAAAAAACCTTTTATTTATGCAATGTTTATTTATTTATTAGAATCCAACAAAAGTAAAAATAAAATAAATTTCTTCACGTGCGATTTTTAGTTGTTTCTCCTGATTCGGTTGATAATTTAAGTAGCATCACATAATTTTGGTTTAAAAAACAAGTGTGATCAGAGACGTTGTAGTAAATCGTTATAGTAAAACTGTTGTTGACAATTTTTTAACATAGAAAAACCTTACGCCATCTTGGGAAAAGAAAGAAACTAGGCAACATGCATTTTCCAAAAATAAGAGTTAAAAACAATAAGTTTGCTTTCTTTCCATAGATGGCGACAGTTATTATTCTCCTTTTCAATTCTCAAGTTTCTTTCATACATTTTTTACGTTTGGTTTGGTTAGTTGTTAGTGGACTTTAAAAACGTGAAAAAAGACTAGAAAATTTTCCAAGAAGTACCATTTACATAGAAATAAAATATTTAAATGCGTTATATTATGCTGTAGTGACCGACGAAATAGTTGAACAGAGTTTATTTAAACAAGTTAACATATAATTTCTTAATTTTCAACATGGACAATTATTGCAACGAAATTGGTCAGAAAATGAGAGTAAGTAAGAAGTGAAAAAATCGATGCAGAGAATCGAATTGAAAAGAAGAAAATAAAATGAAAATTTTTTTTACACAATCAAAAATATTGAAATTATTTTTATGTTTAGAGTGCGGTTAAAGCCAAACTTTTGGAATTGGGGACGGGAGGTTCTGCCGGTTATATAGACGATGAGCTGCCGGACTATGTAATGATAATGGTGGCCAATAAAAGATCCAAACAGCAAATGATAACTGACTTGAATTTATTTTTGGGCACACAAACCGAACTGTTTGTTACATGGTTGCACGAAGTACTTCACAAATTACAGGAAGTCACTCTACCAGCAACGAGTGGTAAAGTGTTATATATTCATAGTTAAGAAATGATTTTTATAAATTATTATTATTTTTAAGTGACAAAGAAACGCAAAACCGCACAGCATGACGAAACTAATCAAACATCATCGGCAAATAAAAAGGGCAAAAAAATACCTCGAAAGGAGAAGGAAAAGTCTTCCAGCACAAAGACGAAAGAACCAAGTTCTGTCACTCCGGAGAGAACCGTTAGTAACAAATCTCACTCTTCAATAACGGATGTATTCGCCGAAGAGCTTTTGGAAAAGGCCAAACAATCTTTGGATGACCAAGCAGATGCCAACTTACATATAAAAAAGTCGAAAAATAAAGCCTCATCAGAGGAAATAACAAATTCATCTACAGTACCAGAGCAACAAACAACCAACGTTACAAACGAGTTTGATATACCAACAATATCAGAAATATCGTCTACCACCGGTGTCAGCGTAACCAACAATACAAAAACATCAGCTGTTAGCGGGAGCCGTGAAAAAGATTTGGAAGAATTAGCGGAAATTCAAAAAAAAATATACGCAGCTAAGAAACAATTGAAACAATTGGGTGAAGCGGATGACGATGACGAAGATTTTCTAAAAATAAGAGATGAGGATAGTCGTGAAGCTTTTAATGAGGCGGGAGATCTTGTTAGAAAACCTACTCCGCCGGTAGAACAAACGGGCAAGAAACGAAGTCCCATAGTGTTTGAAAACAAGTCTAATGAGGAGCAAGGAGGGGACGAACAAAAAGAAAAAGATAATGTGGACATATTGCTCCCTAAACGGAGACGTTTCACTCCACCGCCTCAACTCCCTTCTATTGCATCCTCACATCAAACGCCTAGTGATCACTCCAATGCGTTGAAAAATGAAAAGCGACCTGTGCATGAACGACTGGGTCTTAAAAACACAACAGGCTCAAACAGAGACAACCAAAAAACTTCACACCCAACTTCGCGAGAAAGACGCAGGGTTTTGCAAGACAAAGAACTCTACGTCCCCGCCTTTAGGCGTAAGGAAGTTGAAAGGGAACGCGAGAGAGATCGAGACCAAGAGCGGAGTCGGGATCGAGACAGAGTACGTGAAAGGGGTCGCGAACGGGAACGCAGAATGGACAGAAGCCGCGACAGGGATCGAGATAATTCACGAATGCGGTCGCGGCAAAGCCGTTCGCTTGAGGAGAGGACAAAGCGACGCTCCAACTCAGAGGCGAGACACGTTGATGAGCGCAACTCCAGTCAAGTAGGTAAAATTACAACAACCACACCATCAGGGGGTAAACGAGATTGCACTAGTAGCAGCAGTAGTGGCGCAAGTGCTTCACCCGAAGCCACTACAACCCCACAGCGCAAGCGTGTTGGCTCACGGGTTATAGTAGCTCCAACCAAACCCACAGAAGCTTCCGATGAAGATGATCTCCGTGATAAGCCGGTTAATTCGATCATTAAAATAAAACCGCGTCCAGCCATGTCACCTAGTAAGCAAGCACCTAAAAACTTGCTCCTAAAAGCTGTAGCCGAAGCTCAGCGTTCAACGATTTTACACAAACCTACAACCACTACTATAAAGCCAACAACAAAACCTAAAATTACCATGCGTCTGGGTGAAAAGGTGCAGTCAGAACGCAGCACTAAACTGTACACCAAATCATACCGTGATCGCTTAAAGAATACAACCGTTACAGGTGGTGTGGGTGCCCTGTTCCGTCGCACCACCCAAAACCTTATAGTTGAGGTGAACGGCGGATTGAAAACAAAAAGCAAAACTCATATTGAAAATGATGATGATGAAGAATATGTTCCAGAGCTGGTTTCAGATCGTGGAGAGTCCGATCTCGATTTTGTATATGTGCCGCAACACATACCACGCGACGAAGACGCTGTAATGGATACCGCTTACGAAAGGTCTGAATATGACGAACACGCCGCTGATGCTGAAGACCAGAGTTCGATTGAAAAAACACAATTTGTGGTTACTCTGAATGGTGAGTGTCTTTCAATTTGAATAAATTTTCAATTATAGCTCAACTAGTAAATGTTTGGTGCAATGTTTGCCAATGTCAGTATATTATGAAATTTTTTTCTTTGTTTACCGTAGAGGAAAAAGCACTGCCCAAGTTAAAACGTCATGTTAAGGCGCGTTTTTCCCGTTCCTTGTCACCCCCACCACAGGTGACTTCTTCATCGTCGCGCGATCGTGAACCCACTTCAACATCGAATTCGGGCAATTCACGTAAAATAAGCGTGCGAGAGCGCCTTTCGCTTAAAGCAACCTCCTCGTCATCTACCGAACGCAAAATCGTGTCACGTCGTGAAGCTTGCACTACTCCGCCATTGAGGCGCACAGAAATAGCGGAAATTTACCGCAAACATAAGGAAATTAAAAAGATTATTATCAATAATGACTCTGAAGATGATGATATGATGAGTCCGATTAAGAAGGCATCACCAGAAAAGGAGAAGAAATTGAAACGTAAATACGATGAAGGGATGGACAAAAAACGTAAATCGCACAGTGTCGAATTGGAAGAGAAACAATTGGGGGTAGAATGCAATGATTTGGAGCGATCAACTACACCACCATTGAAGGATAATCACCAGCAGCAGCTGCTCCCAAGGGAGGTTACTCCCGTTAGCAGTAGTTCGACCACAAACGTCGCCGCTAAAAAACGTAAACACACGCCGATTAAATACGACCTATCGCTGGACAATAAAGAACGCCGAGTATCCCGCAGTCCAGTAGAGGCCAAAAGGAGGCGCAGTGTAAGCGTGGAGAGAGATAAATCAGGCGACCGCCGTGAACGTACCCCGTGTAGAGGCAGAGATGATCGGGATTCTTCACATGAGAGAAAAGAGGACAAACGCAAAATCTCCATACGCAATGCGGAACCAAAAAAATATGACAATTTGCCCTCTTCCTGTGAGTAGATTATTTATGTTGATGAGACATTTTTACAAAAATTTGTTTCTTTTTTTATTTGCAGTAAATTCGGTGCCTGTTGACTCTGTTAATTATCGTATTTTAAAGCCAAAAGAACGCTGCAAATATCATCCAAATTGTACGAAAACTTTTTGCGAATTTTATCATCCCTCGGCACCATGCAAGAGTTTCCCTAATTGCAAGTACGGTGACAAGTGCATGTATTCGCACCCCAGATGTAAATATGATTTGGCGTGTGTCAATTTGGATTGTCACTTCTCGCATAGCGGCCCCCGTAGTACCAGTCTCTTGGAATCCGCTGCACCACCCTTGTGTAAGTAGCAATGGACAATTTCGTATAATAAAAAAGTTCCCTACATTAAAAGACACTTTCTTTCGTGTAAAACAGCCTCCAGTGTGGTTCCTTCACAAAACTACAAATCGATTACGGCCAACACGGTAATTGGGCCGGTGTCATCAACTACTTGCAAATATTTTCCTAACTGCACAAAGACCAGTTGTCCGTTTTATCATCCCAAACCGTGCCGTTGGGGCAAGAATTGTATTAGCAAGTTGGAATGCATGTTCTATCACCAGGAGCTGCCCAGTAGCAGCAAATTTAAATGGGTTGCCTCCATTAATTGAAATTCAAAAAGCTTCTGTTGCAACCAATCTGATCGTTTCAGAATAGGTAAAGCTATAGCATACCAAGTAAAGTACGCAAATGTTTTTTTCTTTTATGCAATAATAGAGAAAATAAAAACTAAAAATTTAAAATTTAAAACTTTAAATGAGTCAAAAACAACTATTAAGCAGAACAAAAAAAAAATAAATATCAATTATTAATTGACCCAAAAAAAAAAGTTAATTTTTTTTTTAATTAAAAGATATTAATAAAGAATAAAGCGCGCTTCACATTTTTGTTTTAAATTGTCCGGTTCTCGCTTTGCCACGTTGTTTAAATAAAAATAGAAAATATAAAAAGTCGGAGTGTATGTTATTTTTATTATGTGTATATTACAGTCTCATTAAAAAGCATTCTTATACATATATAAATTAATTTATAAATACGAATGAATTTCAATTTGATGTGTATAAGGTTAACATACAAATTTGGCTTAACTACATAACGTTGACGATTATAAAAAAGGGTATTTTTTTTTCTGTTTTTGCTAAAAATTAATCACTACAACAATATGTTTGCTCATATAATAAATTTTTTTAAAATTATTGTGTACATAAATATACGGAAATACTGTGTTGTGTTAAAAAACTGAGCAAAGTTTCTCTTTATATATGTAGTGGATATGTGTGTTGAGGGAGTAATAACAAATTGTCTCTATCTATCGAAAGTTTAGATAATTCCCCTTATTGGCACTTAAATGTACAATTTAACATTATGATCGTTAATAACTTTTTGTTTGTCATCCATTATTGTATTAAATAACTAAATTACTCTATGTATACAAGTAAGGGCGGAATATTGAATAATATGTGTTTTTGTTGGTGTAGCAAACTGAAAATAAAAATGGTCGAATAAAGTAACTAACAAACCCACACACGCAGCTGGCTGGCTTTGGCTCCACTAAATAAGCCTTTCCTCTGGAGGAGGTTTCAAAACATTATCCATTTCCAAGCGCGGATTGCAATACTCCTGAGCACTGGGACTATAAGTGCCGCGGGTAGCGCGTTTATTACGAGCCATAACCAAAAACGTGATTAGTAAAGCGGCCATAATTAGTAATAGCACCACCACCACTGGTGCTATTATAATGGCTATATCTGCAGTGCTGGGTTCTTCTTTTGCTGTAGCCTTCAGATGCCCAGAAAATAAGAAATAATGATGAAATAATTGAAGGAAAGCAAACAGTCCAACTTACCAATACTGTGCAATTCTTTCCAGTGAAGCCATCCGTACAATTGCAATAGTAATCGGCTTCATCTCCGCACGTTTCCACACACACGCCCCCATTCATACAAAGCTGAACTTCTGGCTGCTTACATGGATCCGTGAAATTACAGTAGGCTCCGCAAAATGAATCTTGACAAATGCATTTAAAGGAGCCAGGCTGATTGATGCATCGTCCCAAACCGCCACAATACTCGGCACTGATGGCACACTCGTCAATATCAATTTCACAGTTGATACCCTCAAAACCAGTGCCATGGCAATCGCACTGATAGCGACCAACCAAATTTAAACACCGACCATAATTCAGACATGGATTGGATTCGCATTCATTGATGTCGTTTTCGCACAAATGGCCCATATACCCCAAGCTGCACTGACACATTGGTGCTTGCTAAAAATGAATTTTCATAATTTCATACCATTGAATTTTTATTTTTTTTATAACTTACTAATGCATCGTTGACAAAGCATAAGCCGCCATTCAGGCAGGGAGTGACTTCACAAAACGCTACATCACATAAGGCACCCTCATAACCGTCCACACAAGAACAAGTGAAATTATTTCCGGTGATGGCATCTATAAGTAAGCAAAAGTAATAAAAAGTCAGAGAACTCGTTAAGAAACTTTATTAAGAGTCGCTTACTTAAGCCGTCTTCGCAGGTGGAACCATTTTTACAAGGATTATTTTCACAAGTGACCTGTTTGAATATATCGCACTGAGGACCCGCATAGTCCTCCGTGCAATTGCAATGAAAGGCAGCCACCAAGTCTGTACAATTGCCACCATTATGGCATGGCTGCGAGGCACATTCATCTATGTTGTCCTCGCACAAACGTCCATCGTAACCGGGCATGCAGCTACAAAAGAAATCGGCCACCTTATCTACACAAGTCGCATTATTAAGGCACTCTGCTGTGGCGCATTCATCAATGTCATTGGAGCAATCATCACCATCATAACCAGCCAAGCAGCTGCACGCATATTCCTCCGAAGGGAAACTACAAGAACCACCGTTTTTGCAGTCGCTTTGGAAACACAGTATGCAACCTTCTACGGGAGGTGTGGAATTCAAACGAAACTGTATTTTCGGTTGTACTGAAAAGTTGGCAGTAAACGGGTACATTTCTTCATTGGTAAAGTAGGGTAACAACAGATCCCCAACACGGGCTTCTCCCAAGCAGCCCTTGAATTGAGCGCCTTGTTGGGAAGACAAACTGCCACGAATGTGGTGGCTGTTGTTGGGCATGCCTCCCAAATAAATCTGTGCACCATTCGATAGAAAATCGGTGAAAGCGACGATGTCTATGTCTGCGGAAAAGGCTGGCGAGGGATCGACCATACTTTCCCAACCCTTCCAGCCGCCTTCTAATTTACCATTTTGCGCTCTAAGATAAATGCGACTCCAGTCTCTGACATCCACATTATCTTTGCTAAAACGTTTCGTATCACCCAAGGGGTCTTCATTGAGTTTCCATGTAACCGTTACTTGACCCTGATTTATACCAATTTCAAAGAAATTCTCTTCTTTTTCTATATACAACAAAGTGCCCCCAGTGCGGGTACGGTATGCGATCTCTACCAAGGGACTCACCTTCACTTTACTCTCCTCCGCCGCCATTTCATGATAAAAATTAAACAATATTGGCGACTTTTCATTGCCCCTAAATGTTATATCGGTTAAGCATTCGTAGCCATCATCCAAATTTTGACACGTACTGTCACCGGGGCATGTAACCAATTGACAAAACTCAATTTCCTGGCAATCTTTACCTTTGTAACCATTAGGGCAGGAGCACGTGTAATCGTTCCAAGTGTTTTGACACTTGGCGTTATGTTTGCATGGATTCTTTCGGCATAAGTCATCTGAGACCTCGCCTTTTAGAACTGAAGCCCGGTCCATGGTAATTGTACCGAATGGGGGCGGTAAATCTAAATCTTCTTCTTCCAGTGGATACAATTCTACAATCATGGTATGTGAACCATTACTAACTTTCACATCTTGAATGATACCCTTAAAATAATTTTCTGGTGTAACGGCCGCATATTCGGTGGGCGCTTCATTATCCGGCACTGTGGAGGCACTAGTAAAAGCAGTCGGTACAATTGGTATGGGTGCAGGGCCACCCAAATAGAGAACCTGTGCATCCAACAAGCCCGTCGAAGAGAGAGTTTTGCGAAAGTATTCGGTGCCATTGAGTTTCACCTGCACTAAGGTTTGATTGCGGACCACTTCGATCAGATGATTATACCCATTATCTAATTTATTGCCACCAACTGTGTAAGCTTCGGGCGTGCCATTAAATTGCATTTTTACTAAAAGTTCACCTCCCTGAAGTTTCGCTGCCACATAAGAACTACCGGCGTCTATGAAAAGAAAAACAGTCCTCGTACACTAAATATTTCTAAAATTAAAGTCTACAAAATTTACCAGCTCCTTTCGATGCTGCTTTCCGTGGATCACTGCCCAAATAAAATACTTGACCAGTGGGCTGTCTAGTACGTATAAACATGGAGATATCTAGTATAGATCGTATGGCTCGACGAGCGCCGTCATTGGTCTCTACAATCACCGCCGAATGAGAACTGTTCTCATGACCAAAAGTGGCTGCAGTAATATCTGTGAGAAAACGAAAGAATTTATACTCTAAGATGAAATATTCACTTATTCACTTACTGTGTTTGCAAGTGTGACCAAAGTGGGGCCGTTGGCAAGTGCAGGAGAATGTATGCCACAAGTCGGTACATTTACCATTTGAATGGCAAGGATTGGGATTACATTGCGCAGTGCGAGGACAGCCGCTTTGAATATGAGTTAAGTTGGTATTGTTTTCCAAGTCTCTCTCTTCGGGAAATATCCATTTACCATTAACCACAATATCCTGCATGCAACCAACAAAACTTGACGGTTGATGAGTTAAGTGTTTCAGATATGATTTCAAATTGGGTATTGTACCACCTAAATAGGTCAGCGGAAAAGGAGGCTGGCTGCCATTCGAAGTTTCATAGTAACCCACCGGGAAAATGGCTTGTTCATCATTTGCCGACAACACCAAATGCGATGTATTAATAGCGACAAACACTTTATGCCAATTACTATCGTTCAAATTAGAGCCAATGAAAACACCCTCCCATTTATTGAGCAGTGACGAATGCAGGTTCAAACGTCCGTTAATCAATTCCAAAATGTAGCTTACTGGTTCGTTTTGGGCTCCTGAAGTGCCAAAAGCTAGAACCCCGTTCGGCAAAGTGGTGCGAAATTGTAAATTTATATCATAACCCTCTTCGCGCTGGGTATTGACCGTAATTAAACTACTAACCACCATTGAGATGGTGGTAGTCTTCTGGCAAGTTTCACCTTTAAAACCGTGCCGACACGAACAATTGAACAAATGCATCGTTTCGTTAATCAGATAGGGCTTGCAAATGCCGTCATTCAAGCAAGGAGAATTCGAGCATCCTATTAAGGGTACTGAACAATTTTTACCACCATACATGGCATCACAATCACAATCGTAGTCGTTAATTTGATCAATACAAGTGCCATGTTGACCGCAGGGTTTGTATCGGTCACATTCATCAATATTTAAATCACAGAATTCGCCTTCAAAACCAGGGTCACATTCACAGGTGAATGTACCAATCTAAAGGGTTTACGAAATGAGATAACTTTTACAAAAATGCTGAAAGGATATGAACAGTTACCCCATCATTGCAGGTCCCATGTTTGCTACACGGATTGCTCTCACATTCGTTAATATTAATTTCACAGTTTTTACCCATAATGCCCGGCACGCAAATGCATTCATATCTATTGTAAAAATGGATCGAGGAATGAATAAGAAAAATTATCGAAGAATTTTTGAAATACTTTTGATAGGACATACCCACTAGCATTCTCATAATTAAAGGGTAGACTAAAAATTGGCGGCAAATCCACAGTTTGACTCAAAACATACAACGTCTTGTTCGAACGTTCCAAACAATTACCATTATATTGGCACGGATTATTCTCACATTCATTGATGTCAATCTCACAATTTTTACCACTATAGCCTTGATGGCACTTGCAAAAGTAATCATTTATCTGATCAATACATTCGCCGCCATTCTGACAATGATTGGTTACGCACTCGTCTATGTTTAACTCACAGGCGGGACCCTCGTATCCTGTACCCGAACAATTGCAATGGAACCCACCCAACTCGTCGATACAACGTCCATGTTTACAGGGATCCGAAACGCAATCGTCAATATCGATTTCACAAGTTCGGCCCGTCATACCCGCAATACAAGAACAATTAAAGTCATTTATCAAATCGATGCATGTGGAACCAGCTGAACAGGGATTGCTGGCGCATTCATTAATGTCAATTTCACAATTTATACCCTTATAGCCAGGAACGCAAGCACACTCGTATTCATTAACCTGGATAAGAAGAATAAAATGAAAGACCAAGATGTGGTTAAAACTTATGTGACGCTACAGTTTACAAAAGATAAAGATTGCTTCTAAAGAAATAAATCTAGCGCAGCAAATATTTTAGTATTTTAGTGAGGCGGACAGTTGAACTCACTTGTCTTAAAATCCGATGCTTTCCGTATTTAAAGAAAAACAGCTAATTATGATTTAGTAAAAAGTCTGAAATCCTTCAAGCTAAAAAAAAATCAAACATGTACTCACTTTATTGTGACACGTAGCTCCATTTTGACAGGGATGGCTAAGGCATTCGTCCACGTCCGAATCACAATGAATGCCCGTATAACCCGGCGTACAATAGCATTTATAAGAACCTTCTTCATTTTTGCAAATACCGTAACCGCAAATTTTCGGCGATATTGAACATTCGTCGACATCCTTTGTACAATTGCGCCCCTTCCAGCCTGCGGGACACTTGCACTCATAATCATCATTGGCGGTGTCGATGCAAACACCATTATTACGACAAGGCTGCGTTGCACAAACATTGCAGACTTTGTTCTCTGGACATGTACATTTATTTTGAACGCACACCATGGGTTCTTGACAATTTGCTAAAGTACATGGTTCCAATTTTTCACATCGTTCACCCAAATAACCTGCAGGACAATAACACTGAGTACCGTTCAGAGAACACGTACCACCGTTCAAGCATTTGCAACCATTCGGTTGTATATTGGAGGAGGTTCCCTCTAGAATCGATTGTTCACAATTGAAACCTGGACAATAATTAAGCAAGTGACATGAGAAGGCACGGCATTATATGAAATAATAATGATACCCAATCTACAATCAATCAATCAATATTAATTAACAACTAATGTTAGTATTGTTCAAATAAAAATAAAATTCTACCAGATTAATACTACGAGTACTTATAAGCCAATTTTTGAATCCAAACCTTTATATCCACTAGCACAAATACATGTATAATTGGTGGCATATCCCTGGCAAGTGCCACCATTGAAGCATTTTTCGGAGGAGCATGCATTCAATTGAGCTGAACGAGATTGTTGAACAGCATTAACAGGAAGTATAGGAGTTGAAGGATTTTTATGTGTTAACGATGGCGTAACTGTGGTCGATGTTGCGGGTACACAATGACCAATGGGGCCTAATACGAAATTTTACCAAAGTACCAAGCAGGTCGAAAAATTGGCCAAAAAAAAGAAGTAAATATTTAACCATTAACTTAGCAAGAGAAATATAGGCTAGGAACGAACATAAAGGCGATAGGTTGTTTTCTGTGCACATAGATAGCATAACAGAGGTTTTTACAAAAGTGCTAGAGAATGAGGCGAGACGTTTAGGGGCGTAACACATAAAACACTTAGACGTGTAGTTCACTTGTCGGCGTGACATTATAAAACATACTCAATTTAAGCTCACATCTCTTCTTTTTTAGCCATTCCGGCGGTATGTAACGCTTATCTTTCCGACTCTCATCGCAACTGACAAAGCTGCCCTCGTAATCAATCATATTTAAAGCTTGTCATGAACGAATGGAATGTAATAAAAAAGCGTTTATGAGAAGAAGAAAAAAAAAGAAGAAAGTTATGAAACAGACACCGTAAAATGAAAAGCTTTTTTTAAACCTTTATACCAGACCTGCATGCAAATCATTTAAGGAAAGCAACGCACAACTTACCCGTAGTTCCAGGCTTGCATACACATTTTCCAGCTATACATTCTGAATCAATGGGGCACTGAGGACAGGGAGGTGGCCCCTGTTGGCACAACTCACCCGAATAACTAGGCGGACAAATACACTGAAAGCGTAGCGATTTGTCCAAACAGGTGCCACCGTTTAGGCATTGTTGCGTTTGACAGCTAATGGGTTTCTCGCACAACTCTCCACCCCAACCGTCCAGGCATTGGCATATAAACCAGCCGTACGTATCGAAACAATGACCGCCGTTATGGCACGGTTTCAAATCACACTCGTCGACATTATTTTGACAAAGCGTACCAACAAATCCAGTGCCCGTACAATCGCAGACAAAACTGTTCACCATATCTATGCATTTGCCGTTATTTTGGCAGGGATTGGAAGCACAATCATCCATGTTTATTTCACAGCGGGCACCCGCATAACCTTTGACACATTCACACTCAGTGTTGGAGCTGCCGGCAGCTACAACGCACGCCCCACCATTTAAACAGGGGTTCACATGACACAATGGATTAACATTGATTTCCGTTTCGCAATGTTTTCCCGTATACTCAGCCAAACAACTGCACTGATAATCACCGTGATTATCTTCCAAACACGTGCCACCGTTAGAGCAAGGTGTACGATCGCACGGCGGTCCATTATCCTTTTGGCAATTCTTCCCTGAATAACGTGCCGTACAATGGCACTCGTAACCATGCTTTAGAGACTTGCAATTTCCATGACCCATGCAGGGGTCATTAGAGCAATAATCTTGATTTTTAAATGGCGTTTCATGATCCCCACACGGACTGTGACTTAGTGGGCAAAGACCAAAAACAGCATTTTGTACGGTCATCGAATCATTAATAAACTGCAAGCCGGGGCCATCCTGCAAACACCCAGTAAACGAATTGCCCAATATTAAAATTGCCGCCTCGTTACCGATATCTTTGTTTGTTAGAAATTGACTGTTGAACGTGGAGTTCGCTACAAACAGAAGCAATAAAAAGAACATCACTTATAAATTCTCCCCGCTAGCTTGCATTAAAATTTACCAAATATGCGCGATTCCCGATCAATGAACAAATACAAATTGCCGTATTCGTATTTGAATTGTAGGGTGTGCCAACGATTGTCCAGCAAATGGTATGAGTACTTAACGTCCACCCGGTTGTTGGGACCAATAACAGCTGGTCCAGCCAAAGAGATTTGCAAAAATTCATTGAGCACTGATATTACTATTGAGTTTTTGTTATATTGTTGAGCCAAAATTTCGCCACCTTTAGCATAAAAAAATAAAAATCATTTCTTTGGACATTTGTTGATGAAAGGAAAACACATGAAACATACCACGACAAGAGCGAAAGCTTATCGCCGAATGATCCCAAATGGGCATTGGCGATAATAAACGCAAATATGCAGAGCCATTGAAGTACGCTTCTTTGGAGGAGGTAGCGGTCACACAGGTAGTATCTAGAATTTGAAAATAAAAGTTAAGCAATGAAATGGTATTATTATGTACGCAGCACAGCTTGTTGTGTTATTTAGCTGTGACCCCCTAATCACCTTTTAAGGTTAATAAGGCCGGCATTTGCGAAACCAAAAAAAAAAAAAAAAAAGAAGAAAACCTAACCAAACGGATTTAACGGGTCATTAGGTGAAGAAGGTATTTCGTACGCTTACATATCTATCACCATACTTACACAGGTCTCGCATAATTTAAAGAAACACACAGCCACTCGTAGCTGTATTTAAACGGTCATTTGTAGTCATTATGATTTGTTAGAAAGTCAGCTAAAGTTGCCCCCATTGGAAAAGTCCAGCAAGATATGCAACCAACCGCACATAAACTGTGTGGTGTGCAGTAATTTTACATACTCCGTACAAACGTACGTTGCTTTGTAATAGGTGATGTTTTTTTGTTTTGTTTATGTGTGAGTGTACGTCTTCAGTTTTCAGTTTGTTTTGAGGTTATCGATCAAAGCAAAGCATCTCAATTTTTACTTTGCTCTATTTTCATTGCTTTACCAACATATGTTTGTACGTTCGTTTGTATTAAAGTACGAAAAATAAGTAAATAGAAGCAATTAGTTAATGCCGATTAGGTTAATAGGTTTCACGACAGTCAGTCAGTCAGTTTGTTAAATGTTGAAGTTTCTTGGACGAACCTTACTGCCTGTATACCAGATGCTAATATAAAGTAAGTGCTTACACCACAAAGTTGAACTTGGTTAGTTTTTGTGAATTTCTTTGCAAATCGATATCACTCAGTAGATAATTATTCTCTGTTTAAAGCATATAAAATATTTGGCTTAACGGCAATCTTACATACCCTCCATATCTATAAACAAAAGATGGGCGTGACATTTAATAGTGTCCATACTTCCATGTCGGATTATACACTAAAAAGAAATTTTTATAAATCGTGGCGTGTATGTTCTCAGTTTCCGCTTATTTTTAGGACAATTAAATTTTGTAGCTAAACAGATAGACGTTTTGTCTATTGTGGGCATGGCTCTTAACTAATTTTGGAACTTTTCGTTTTAAATTTGAATTGTTTTTCATTATGACCTGAACCACTTGTGTTAGAGGGTATATTAAGTTTGTGTGAATGTTTGGAAGTTCTAAATATTTCTTCATCAAAATCTGAATTGATTTAGCCATGTTCGTCTGTCCACGTAAATTTGTGCGCAAGCTACCGATCGCTGTAATAGGCTTTAATACACCGTACATGTTTGTAAGTATGTCAGCTGCGAGTATTTGGAATATATATAGAACAGAATCGCAGTCTTTTAAATTATGCGGTAATTGGTTATTTTTAAATTATGGGATCAGCTTAGTTTCAGCACATCGATATATAGAATAAATATGAAAGTATGTACTAAAAATAAACATATTTTTGTAAATGTGAAATATTTTTGTCAATTGTAAGAGTGGTTACGTTACTAATATCATCCATATCAGATAAAATCCACACATAATTTATTGCTTCTCCTGTTAAGTTATAAACAGAATGACAAGCGTAGTACACCTCTCATCCATTCTGTAGCGTACAAATAATTTAATTTTATGTAAACGAATATTTGTTATTTCATGTGGTATTACTTTCTCTTGCACTTAAATGCACGCTTTCTAAGAAAAAGATTGTAAATCATTTTCAAATTGATTGAATTGAAGCCACACGCCCCCTTCAATTTTTGTATCTTAAGCTTTTTTTTTTTTATAATACAATAATCACATATATTCAGATTTACTGGTATATAATTATGTTTATGTATACAATTTATAATTTTTTATTTTCTGCAGGCATTCTTCTATCGATTTAAGAAACGTTTTTATAATCATCTTATCATCTTATCAATCACTTGCTCGTCATTGGAGTATATCATTTATACTATTATAAAGTGATAGTAGAAACGCGTTATTTTCTAATTATATCATTTGTACATTAAACTTACTTGATGAAGCCGAATCTCACTAGTTTAGGTAGCACATTATGTGCCCACCTGAACTATGAATTTACAAAAGAAACCTTCGTGATTGATACACTTCAGTGATCTTAATAAAATGTATTTTAATTAATAACTATTTCATTTATTGTGCAAACTGCCAGATAAATGTTTAACATATTTTATATAATACAATGCAATATGGATGCAACCGTATAATCATATTTTTTACAGTGTTGAAGTATTTTTGTACTCTAGAGAGTCACACCACCACATCACTTTCAAGTAAACCGATTCATCCAGTATAAAAATCTGAATCGATTTAACCAAGTAATGTATAGCTGTGCCAAATTAAGACCCGAAGGGACTAATTTTAAATCCCCCTCCCATAAAATGATATTTTGAACAATGGCAATATCTGGCGTTTACTAAAGTAAATGTATTAAAATTTAGCGGACTAATGTAGGGTATATATAGAGTGACCATTTTCACATGTTTTCTAAAAAATATTTGTATGGAGTTTAAATAAGTGAAAGAGAAAACTAAATGTGGCTTAGTCGAAATTTAAATTACGCTCTACTTCTATGTACAAAGTGTAGGCGTGGCAGGTACCTGATTAAGTCCTTTAATAAGTTATTTAATACGTAATAGTCATATAAGTCTAATATACATATAAGTCTGCACAAAAAGGCCCCTTGTAAATTGGGGCGTGGCTATATCGATTCAGATGTTGTTGCTGATCAAGAGCATACATTTATACATTAGAGAGCCTCCACGAGTGTTGTAAACGAAACAAAATATGTATTGTACCCTCGTGAATAAGGTGGAGAGTATAAAAATGAAATGAAATGATTGCGTTTATATTGATAAAGAAGATGTATCACATGATAAAATCATGAATGAATTTTATAACATTTAATTAATGTAATTACACGAACATGAATGCATTTCGTTAATATTAATATATTGTTAATAAACTTAATACAAAAAATTTCATAATTAGATGAAGATAAGGTGAAAAGTTTTTGTCTAATAATACTTTGTTATCTTATAAATTTTTTTTCATAAAAGTTCAGTTCAGTTTCTTAACATGATCTTCACCCAAAACTAGGTTTCTCTATTAAAAAAAACATGATAGGTCACACCTATCATTTCTAGAATAATGTTATTTGATGCAGAGTGCGATATGTAAGTGGATAAGTAATTAGAACACATCATCTGTTATTACACCACACCCATGATATGTTAGCCTAAGTCAAATCTTAAAGAGTTTTTTACTTGTTAAGTAAAGAAAAAGTCTCATTTTCTTAAGATAATATTTTTATGATTACTAACCACTTAGTATATACATATACCGAATAGATGATTATAACAAAAGAAAGTTTTTTTTTTGAAAAAGGGAACAAGTTCTTTGTTTTTCAACAAATTACAAACACATGTACAATAGTAATGGCAAGTAAGAGCATGAGAAGGTAAAAATAATTTATGTTGATATTGTTTGAAATTGTAAGAAAAACTTATGCAAACCAGTTTCATTAAAACGAAATTTCTGTTAATTTTATGAGTGGCGTACAAAACAACTCGTATTTTACTGACGTGTATGTTACTTATCAAAAAACGTCAAAACCCAAAAGTTATTTATTTTTTGTTCTAATTATAACAAATGTTTCATTCGGCGATAAATAGGCAACTTTGGAAAATGCATAAAATGGCTGTTGTTCTTTTAACTTGATGGGAGTGCTCCTTGAATTAAAAAATAGGAAAATTTCTGTCATATAAAACAAAGAACAGACCAGACCAGATCAGTTCAGTTCATTAACCTCAACTTTAAGGGAATTATTCAGAATTGTTCAACTAAAACTGTGTATGAGGGAGTGTGTGTGATACTCAAGACAAATTGTTAAATAGATAAAGTTTTTATAAATTCACGCACATTCATATGTACTCGATTTGCCGCCACTAATAAATAAAATTCACGAGTAGGTGACACATGCATAGATATCTACATAGATGCTAAACATCTGTGTGCGCGCAAACTGAAAACAATTGTTGTCTATTATGATGACGCATTGTTAATATATGTACGGCTTTTAAATAAATATTATACCAATGAACGAACGCCTTCCATTATAGTTGCTGATAGAGTTTTTGTTCGTAAACACAGTGCATTGTTTGTATGTATTGTTAAACAAGATTAAAATATAATAGAATAATAACATGAACAAAATAATAATAATGCTTATGTACCGATGAAAAAACTATACATTTATTTATTGTGTTGTATATAAAAGAAATACCAGCAGTTTTTTTATACCCTCCACCTTAGGGAAGAGGGTATATTCATTTTGATCATCCGTTTACAACACATCGAAGGAAGCGTCGGAGACCCCACAAACCATATATATTCTTAATCAGCATGAAAAGAGAAATCGTTTGAGACATGTCCGTCCGTGTGTCCGTCTGTTGTTGGCACTCTCACGGTCGTAATTTTTGAGATATCAAATTGAAACTTTGCATACGTATTCTTAGTTCAATTTCGCTGTTCCGTATTGAAATTGGGCAAAATCGGTAAAGAGACACGCCCACAATAAACGAAAATCTCATCATACCTCGAAAAAATTGTATCTTTAAAAAATTATATATCGCACAATACTATGCCTATCAAGTTGAAATTTGGTGTATATATAAGTGGTACCGTTATCCAACACTGTGCAAAAAATAGGCGTGATTCAATAACGCAAACGCCTATAATTTAAAAAAAACACTATTTGCGTAAGTACATGAAATACATAAATATGGCAATAGGAGCTTATTTTTTAGAGAATTACAAAAGGTGGAGGGTATTTAAGCTTCGGTCTTAACCGAACTTTTCTATCTTGTTTTGTTTTATTTGTATGCAGCGCTTCTAAGAAGGCTTTTGAGAACTGGCAAGGTAAGTACATATATGGAATTGGTGTAGTTGTAGAGATTGTTGTTAATTGTGGGTGGGACAGTTTAACAACTGTGTCTGTCCGTTTAACCAATTTATCAATTTTAAAGCCAAGCAGCTGCAAACTTAGTATTTCTTTACTTATTAAAAAAGTTTATAGTAAACTGTTTTTTTTTTTTTTTTAAATCTATAATAAACTTTTTATACCCTGAACCACTTGTGGCAAAGGGTATATTATAGACTGTAATATTTTCACTTGTTTTATGATGGATATATTTCCTATTGTTACCTGAAAATATACATCATTAAATATACTTTCTCTTTATACTAAATTGTGTATATATAGAATAATTATAGCAGCCCTTCAGCTGTGTCAAATGATAACTTGACTAATCTAATGTGATGAAAATTTTTATAATAATTCTGGGAACAAGTATTATGGAAAAAACTAAATTTGGCACAAAAACCAAAGCAAAGGGCGTGTTATATCTCAATTTTATATAATTATAACAGACATACGGATGGACGGACGGACACAACTATATCGTTTCAAGAATATATATCTCCAATGCCTTATTCTGACTGTTACATACATTTGGATGGAGTGAGTATACACCCGGCTTTAAGATAAGGTAAAAAAATTAACAACCAACATGTACGCTGTAACATTTCCTCTAACAATCCAATCTCATGGTAGTCACATGTTTTTCAACGAGTTGTTTCCTTAGGTATATTTCTCAATAATTACAACAACAACATTTTCCCAACATATTAGAGGGGCAAAGTAATATTTGTTGTAATCGTTACAGGTTTTTCTTTCTCATTCATTCATTCATTCATTCATTCGTTTGAATATTGTAAGAAAAACCTGAGAAAAATATACCAAAAGATAATTAATAGAATAAATATACAATTGCTATAAACCTTCTTATATGTCAGATAGTTACAATACAGCCCACATGTGAATAACAAACATAAAATACAACAATTTCAAGCACGAATATTTAATTACTGTTATGAGCCCAAGTGAAGGTACATAGCACATATATGTGATACTTGTGTACAAAACAACAAAACAACAAAACATTTATTATTTCTATACTGCGACATGTTTAAAACTTGAAGGAAAGTAAGTGATTTCAATGACAGGTATGAGGAAACGTAGAAACCTTATTTGGGTGCATATGTACGGGAATGGGTAATATTATGTTCGATCAAAATTGATTGATTTGATTGAACCACAACACATACAATATTCTTGATCAGCTTCAATATCTAAATATTTCGAAGGTCCGTATTGGTTATAAAAATTATGAGCTAAACTTTTATTCAGACATTATTCCTTTAAGCTTGTTTCAGCCGAATCAGTTGAGAGCAAAAATATATTTCTAGGTAACAAAAATTGAGCGATGAGGTTGATATTTCCGTCGGGGTGGGATATCAGATATGCCCACTATTTACAAAAACGGCCTTCGACTTTTAAAATGTTACTAAAATATTTACTTTTACTTCCGTATTGCTTATAGAGTGCAGGTATATTGACATATATACTCCTTGGGAAGCTTTTGATTTATCGATGGTAGGTACTAAAGATGTGCTCTCAGCCAAATATAGTTTTTTTTATTTGTTTACTTGTTATCTGGAGGTTCTACTGTTCACAAAACTATTTCTATATATTTATTTACTTATATATATAGTATATAGCAAACGTGTTTGTAATAAAATATTCATCACGAGCTAGAAATGACTGGAAAAAAATTCAAAAACTTTTGAATAACTTTAATGGATATAGTTTTTTAACAGTTCTAATGGCCACAGTGAAAATAATCCAAGTGGAATAATATATAATAAAACAATTTAAATAATATTATATTGGATAATATAGATAAAGGTGGTTTAATAAATGCCCGTTCTTTATAGGAATTTAAACAACATTTATTGGTTTGCTTAACCCACTTAGAAGGAAAGCCGTGAAGGCCAACTCTGTTTATTTGCTTTTGGTCAGCCGGAATATAGGTTGATTTTGAATTAAAATCAAAAAGGTATAGAGAGAGAAGAGAGACAGACAAAGATAAGATAAAGCGTCGTTTAGTAACAATACACTCGCATGTGTAAACACTTAATCAATCCAATTAGTTAAATAGTTGTTATGGTTGTTGTTCGTGTTGTGATTGCCGTTAATGTTTACGCATAAACCACAATAAACACATAAACAAAAATGAGATTAATTCTCTCTAGTGAATAAATTCTAGCATAAATTGTGTTAATTGCATTTTATTTTATTTCATTCAAAAGATTTAACAGAGTTGGGCTGTAGCGACGATCTATCACTTGTTTCTTTAATGACATATATATAAAGAATATTCGCTCTGTGATTCACTCACCTGTTGATAAATAAATGAATAATAGTAAACATAACCATCTAGTGGTGGTGGCAGCAGCATCTGTTACTGTCGCCCAATGAATCATTGGTTGACTTGTTGCTGACAACAACATTTTTGATCTTAACTCTAACACATTGATGGTAATTTTTTTGCATAAATGTCTTTGTTGCTGCTGACGTCTATACGAAGTATCCTTATTCGCAGCAGCCATTATTGTTATTGTAGGCAAATGAGCGATCGTGTTGCCAGTATTGATTCTCATTGTTTTTATATATTTACTTTTTTTATTCTCTCTTCTGCTCACATGATCAAACACGTTTCAGGTAAAAGTAGTTTAAGTCCGTTGAAAAAATATATATAAAAAATATTAAATTTAACTTATCTAGGAGGCGTGGTAGGTGCCCTAATGCACGCGTATGATAATTATGCATTAACTCACAAGCTGGATTCTACTTCAAATAAGTCAATTGTAAATTAGAGGCGTGTCTATTATTTGATTCCGCCCATTTTTGGCTTGGAGATCACCTTTTTAATAAGTGTAATATTGTATATAACAATATTGTATTTTAAATCATAATCTTTGTAGCTGATATTTATATATCTTTATATATAGTGGGCGTGACACTTGATCGATTTTGTCCAATTTAAAAAAAAATCTCAGTACAAAAATTCAACTCTATATGTCAAAATTTACGACTATTAGAATGGCCACAACAGATTTTATGCGGACGGACATGTCTCGATTAATTTTATTTTCATGCTTATCAAGAATATACAAACTTTTATGAAAACGGAGCAACAAACTTAGTATACCTATATATTATGTTGACAAATTGTGGCGGTAAAGAAAAAACATCGAAAAATAAAAAAAACGGACTTGAAACATTTTTGTTTAATGTTTATTATTATTGTTGTTGTTATTATTATTATAATTAAACAGTGTCTGTTAAGTATGTTGGACTTGAGCAAAACGTTAATTATTGGTGGTGCCGGTGAATTCGTAAGATTTTTCGTCATAGCCGTCGAGTTCTTAAGTATTCTCGTTTAATAAACATTCTCATTGCCTCTCCTTCTCACTCTCTCACTACCATATAGCCTAACGCATATATGTTTAATTTTTGAAGGTTTCTTTCTTAGCGTTAGCGAGCGCAGTTTTAAAATAAACGTTTCTTTTAACACTCACACACATACCAACATATTTTGTAAATGTATGTATGAATATTATCGTTGACGTTTATGGTCTTTTCTTCAATTATCTACATTCCCAAAATTTACTTTTTTTCTTGCTAGTATGCCTTCAATTAGGAAACAACAGCTCGCCATTGTTGCTGATGTTAACACAAAATATTGTAACAACAATTTTCTTGGTAAATATATTTCATAAATTGAATTGTTTGATTTTTCTCTTTCGAGACTCTCTGCAGGAGTCTCTTGCATGTGTAAAACATTGTTTGGCTTTCTTCTTAGTTAGAACTGGTTACTTGTTACATGTTGTTGCTGTTTCAGTTATTATTAGTAAGAGATATGCCAATACATGCACACAAACAGACATGCACTCACTGGCCACAGTTATACACACATTCCCACACATGTAAGCGCTTGTTCCAGCTTTTACAGAAAACGATTAGTAGCAGAAAACATTGAATTCATTGAATATTTTCTTGAGGCTTTAAATCGCATATACATTCAAATTTCACTTCATTAACCATTAAACTTACTAACAATTCACATCAAAATTATGTTGGCCAACTTTGTTACACGACACAAAACAAGATAAAATATTAAATGAAATAAAATTATATTTAATTTGATGTGAGATTGTGAAAAATTTCTTCTCATTCGCTCTTACAGAGCTGGCCATACGGCCTTCTCATTGTGCTTTGCTAAAACAAACGGACACACGCACACCAGCACTATCAAGCAGCACTTGCTTGGTTTGATATTTGATTATGTTGCGTTCGCGCGGTTTACGGGCGCACACCATAAGAAAACACGTTAAATACTCACGAGAACCGTTTACAGACTGAACCGTTGCTCATGTATTTTAGACCTACGTTTTGATTTTTTTTTTACCCACAAATTAGTTTACAACCAAGAGAGATAACCATAGTGTTGCTGTTCATTTGTGCTTTACTAAGTTGGTTAGTACGATGTTATTGGTAGTACGTCGCTCCGTTGCTGTTAGTTAGAAAAGTATGAATAGTCTGATAAACATATTGTGTGTGTGGGTGTGTGTGTGTGTGTGTTTGTGTAATTATTGCAGGTGTTTACAGGTTTTCATGTTGTTTTGAGTTTCCATGGTTAGCACGGACATGTTAATAGAATTTTTGAACTTTAAGAACCGTTAGTGGGTTAGTGTCCAAAATACATTTACAACTGATCCTGCAGTAAACAGTTTACAATTAAAACAAGAACACTAAATTCAGCTTTAGCCAAAATTTTAATTATTCTCCTTCTCTAATACAAATAGTAGGCGTGGCAAGTAGGTCACTATGCCTGGTAACAGTGCATGTAAACGAAACATCTAACACGTTTCATTCTGTTCAAAATAAGGTTTTCTGTAAATTGTGGGCGTGTCTGATCGTTGGACAGTCTATTTTTATATATAAACCAAATGTTATATAAACCAAATTTCAACTTCATAGGTATATACATGTAAGTATTAGAGATTTTTGTAGATTATGGGCGTGGCAATTGGCTGATTTAAATTTGTCTTAAATCAACTCAGTTTTTGACGCTGACCTAGTATGTGTAAACTTTGTAGGGTCTTCAAGGCTTCCTTCGGGCTGTTGCAGATGGAATATTTATGTCGGTGTGTCCGTTCCTTTTTGGCGTCTTTCCTCAGGGGTCTGTACCCACCATAGATTATACTAAAGTTAAAAAATTTGCTTGAATATTAAAGAAAACTTTTTACATATTTGGAAAATGCATTTTAACCACGCCCGTCTTTAATGAACAAAACTTTTGACTTAACTTTGTTTTAGGGGTTTACTCAGAATATTTTATGGGAACGAGTCTGAATAGATTTGAAATTTATGTCGGAAACCAATGGGCCTGATTGGTTAATGTAGGTGCCTACAGTGGCTAGTTCAAAACTTTAATTACGCATTATCTTATGCGTAAATGTACGTAGTAGCACTGTTCATTAGGGGGTTCTCTCACGCCTACAAAATAGCATATACCTCAGCTACTGAAACCATATATCCTACGATTCTATTTAATATACATATATTAGCTAAATATTAGAGTTTTTAGTTGTGAGCGAAATTATCATAATAAACCCTCACCTGCTGGTATTATTAAAAAAAAAAACAGAATTAGTTTTACAAACTTCCTACTTTGATATCAATTTGCGTATTAATCAACCGAACGTTACACCCGTTAAAACTATAAAACTCCAACGTAAAACGTTGAGGAAGTAGTTTGAAGAAAATATGATTGAAATGAGTTTTAAACTATTTTACTTGTTACTGGCAAGTCAACAAATGTCAGCTTATGCGATAAAACTAATTCTAGAACATCCCGAAGAGTCTGGTTTATATGAGGAAGGCGATTTAAAAGGTGGTGTACGTAACGGTATTTCATCAAACAAAGCGAAATGGCCGCGAGGCATCATACCATATAGCTTGGAAGGTTCATTCAGTGAAAATGATCAGAATATTCTGATGAAAGCCATGGACGAATTTCACAATAAAACTTGTGTTCGTTTTCGAAAACGTTACACTGAGCGAAATTACATGGCCATTACTAGCAAGGATACGGGTTGTTGGTCGAGTGTGGGTCGGTTGGGTGGACGGCAAGAAGTCAACCTTGAAGCGAACAAGTGCTTCTCTATGTATGGAACTGTTTTGCACGAACTTATGCACGTGCTGGGGTTCTATCATGAACAAAATCGTTTCGAGCGGGACAATTTCGTTAAAGTGCTGAAAGAGAATATCATCACAAACAGATTAAACAATTTTGACAAGTTGCCGTACAATGCCGCCAGCAGTTATGGTGTGGATTATGACTACGCCAGCGTTATGCATTACAGAGCGACCAGCTTCTCGAAAAATGGCAAATCCACGTTAAAAGCTATTAAAGCTACCAGCGAAGCTGCACGTATGGGTCAACGGGAAGGCTTTTCGCCAAGTGATTTGAAAAAGATTAACATTATGTACAAGTGTTAGTGTTGGAATAATTCATGCATCCTTTTTATTATTTCTTTTAACGCATTAATACATTATATTGTAAGTTATGTGTGTATATGTAAATCAAGGTACGTGTTCTTATATACAAGATGATCTTTGGCTAATTCTTCGTCTAATCCTCAAACATATAATCACAATCTAAACACCGTGCTTAGGGTGGTTTCCTAGTCCAGCAGTCTACTTATTTGATGTACTTGTCAAAAAATATGTTGCTTTGCATAATTAATCTTTGGTGTAGAGTTGAGTGACGTCTGGCCAATTGGTACGTCGGCTCTACTGCATTAATATAAAATAAAAGAAATTGTTTTTGTTTATAGCATCAAAAAAAAAACAGATGAAGAGAAGGTATTAACAAATGTTGAGGTTTTGTTTTAATTGTTTAGTTTCTCACAGTGAACGACTTTATTAACACTGCTTTATAAATCGGGTGTTGCGGTATCAATGAGGGCGCAATAAAGTGGGAGTGGTGCTTGGGCTAGCAATATCATCACCAGTGATAATCGTTTTTTCGGGTATATGGACCCTTAAAATGCCAAGGCGCCTCTTACCTCCTCCTACACCGCCTACCAGTGCTTCATCTACATCTATATTCACGTTTAAGGGAATATTCGGCGTTGAATCATGACCTGATCTATTGTTAAGAAAATCACGTATATGTTGTACAATCAAATCAATAGCCACTAAAAGATACAAAAAAACAAAACAAAAACAAAGCAATAGCAGTATCGCTTGGAAATTATTAAAGTAGTGATTTCATAAAAACTATTAAACAATATAAATATAACCATAAAAATCGAATAAGAACTAACTGTGCTTACCTCCGAGTAATAAGAAAAAATGGTACCGAGTCGAACTATAGACCCAAATAAATGTAAATACAAATGTGTGTGTGTGTGTGTGAAATGTTTTTATTCAAAACGAAGCTTTTAACCTATATTAACTCTAAACATCCGCACCAACTCAGGGTGTGGGTGCCTTTTTGCCATGATTTGTTGTGTTTTAATAAATGCACATTCCTCCGAATTGTTGTGAGTGAGAGGGTGTCCAATAATTGTGATATACCAAATCTAATAGCAGCCTTTGCAAAGCATGTTATTAATTACATAAAGTATAGTAAAGTTTTTTTGTTGTTTCATTTTATCTTCTTATACTAAAGGATCTCTTAAGAAATGATTTCAATAAAGTAGCACAAAGCCAATTGCATACATTCGTACTTAACGGTATTAGATTAATTGGTAAAAACTTATATAATCCGAGTCATGTTATATGTATGCCTTGTGTGTTTACAGTTAGACTTTACCTGCAAGCCCCTTTTTTTAAAAATTAGCACAAGATTATACCATCATAAATAAACACACGCACGTCCAGACGTATAAACATACATAAGTGTGATGTAAAATAATAATAGAATGAACAAAAAAAATATAATAATTAATGGTCTCTGATCATGGCTGTGGTGACATTATTGATTTTAGCACTAGTGGTAGTGGTTGTAATAGTAGTAGTAGTAGTGGTAGTAGTAGTATTACGGCTAGTGGTTCTAGTGATAGCATTATTATTGTTGGCCAAATAGGTGCCTATGTTATTAGCACTGCTGCCGGGCTTTAGTATTTCCCCAATATGACGTACAATGAGATCAATAGCAACTGTAAAAAATACAAAATACAAAACAAGAAAGAAAACGAAAAAAACAAAGAAAATTGTGGAAAAAACCAAGCACTCTAATTGTATGGTTAAATATCAACATTATTGTATATATATACACAAAAAAAAAAAAAAAAAAAGGAAACACTGTAATAAGAACTACTTTCTACAGCAAAATATAATAACGTAACAAATTGTTATGTTGTATTGTAATATAAACAATTAGTAAAAATATTAGTTTAACGGCAATATATGTACAAAGGAATACGTAAACACAAACGATATGTTCGTATGCATTGCTTATGTTTGTTATTAAATGAAGAACAAACAAAAAACACGTCACTAAATAAAACTGGAAATGAAAATTGCCACACAAACCTGTGTTGTCGGCTCCCCGAGGTATTATAACGTCGGCACATTTTTTCGTCTGAAAAATTCACAAGCAACACAAATGAAATGCAACTTTTATAATAATAAATAAATTCCATATACTTGCCGGTGAACAGAACTCTTCAAAAGCGGGCTTCACAAATTTCATGTACTGTGTCAGAACTGTCTCCAAGTCTCGACCTCTCTCATTAATGTCACGTGGTACTGTAATTGCAAATATTGAAAAAGCTGTTTGTATACAATGTGGGTAATCGTTTCTTCCACCAAAAATATAAAACTATATAAAATGGCGATAATGCATTACAGTCCATTTCATCACTGCGTACCTCTTCTGGCTAAACGTGTATCCGAATCTGTATCCACGAATAATTTCATATGAAAGAGATCAAGTATTTTGGGGAAATAAAACACTAAAATCCCTTCAAACAGTACAACATCAGCGGGATAAATCGTCAATTTATTTTGATAGTCCCTTAAATAATAATTAATTGCGTTAACGATTGAGTTTGAGGAAATATATTTACACACTTACAGTGAATTTGTGCGGTAATCATAACTTGGTAAATCGACTTTCATTCCATTCAAAATTGCCACCAAAGTATCGTACATTAACTGTTCGTTGAATGCGTCTGGATGATCGAAATTATATAAGCCCCGAGCGGCCTTTGCTCTCTCAGGTGGCGTGAGCTCACGATAAAAACTATCCTGACTTATGGTAACGACTTGACGTTCCGTGTGATCCATGTCGGTTTGACCCAATTCCGTCATGATTTTTCTGCACACTGTCGATTTACCACTGGCTGTACCGCCAGCGACTCCTATTAAAAATGGTTTCTTTACACTATCACCATTTGATACACTTAATGAATCTTTAATATCCATTTTAGAACAAAAATGTTTGGATGCAATTGCGTACATTTATAAAATTTCAGTAAAACTTTCGACTTTTACGTTTAAGAGACTTGCCGTTCATAAAACGACTAGTTCAATTTAAACAGATGTTAGTTTAGTGCAGATATGAAACCGATTAATAATTATTTTCGGTACGGATTCCTTGAATACATTAACAAACATGGGAAGTTACTTAAGAACGGGTGTGTTCCATTTCGTATTTATAAAGCATACGTTTGATATGAAGTAACGTACGCTGTGTTTATTTCCTTTAAAAGTATAAAACGGGAGTGTTTTGAAGTGGGCTGTTAATGCGGTACAAGTATGTATAAGTAGAAAAAAATATGTGAAAAAGTTTAAAGTCTACAAAGTTTCATATTTTTTTAAAATATACATATAATTCCGATTGACAATAAAAATTATGACTAATTTTCGTGGCTAATTTGGCGTATAATACAAGTAATTCGTTTTTTTACGGCTCCAAACCCCAAGAAAAAGAAAAGTGTGTCTGTTTTAAAAATTATATCATGAGAGAAAACACCTCTTATTCATATGTTATGCAGTAACAGCTGACCTGTATAAACAAACATCTCGTCTCACCATATCCGTTGCTTCGGTTTCCTTTGTCCCAGGTAAGCAAGGTTTTATATTATTTTTAAATTTTAATGAATATTACGTTTACGAATTTAATGTTATTATCACATATAAAGCTAGCTTTAAAAGTTTTTGTTGTTTGGAAATATATTGCAAGTGGTATAATTGAACGTTAATTTTTAATTTGACGACACTAGTAATTTTTCTATGATTATATATATACATACTATCGTTGGTTTAATTATTTTTCATATTGTTTAATTTTTCATAAATATAATTTTGTCGCATCGCCAAAGCGGTAACAATGGCAGCTCCTCGGCCGTAAGCGTCCATAGCATGGACCAATTCGAAAGTATAGTTTGGCGGTACTAATTCCTTTACTTTTTCTTCGATCCATTTGTGATAAGACGGCACAGAGCAGTACAAACTTCCATCAATGCCTATAACAATGTGAGGCTGATCAATTTTTTCGATAATGGCCGCTAGAAAAGTTGCTACTAAATAAGCTGAGCGCATAACTACAGCCTCCACAATAGCATATACTTTGGAGCATTCAAGGGTGGAGGGTGACGTTATACCCATTTTGTCGAACATTAGGGGTGTGTTGTAAAAAGCACCCTTTTCGGATAACACAACCTTAACTTGATGCGCTTTGAAGGCATTTCGTGTTTGAATGATGGGACTTGAGTTTCCATCAAATAACACCTGCTCAGCAATGGCTTTCAACATAATTTTTCTTGATATTTCACCCACCCATTGGCCACCAACCAATTTCTCAAACGTGTTATTACCTTTATTACTGGATTCTGTGTCTACTTCCTTATCATAAACCGTTCGAATTAATTCCAACTGGCCTTTGATACCAAATTGACCCATTTCGGTGTTGACAAGCATTTCCGGTTTACCAAAACCTTTATCCAGCATCTCCATTTTGGACACTTTCTCCATATAGCCAGCATTGCAACCGGCATCGACAATAACAGAAACCTTGCATTCTCCGTGACGCCAGGCGCACGATACAAATACTCCCGTCACATCATTGATTACGGCAATTAGTTCTAAATGAGTTTTTTTATTTCGGCGCAGGGCATCTTTCATTAGTTGACCGATATCTTTGTTTTCTAGGCCGCGCAGGCGAGTGAATTTTGGTAGACTCAGCAATATGGCACTGCTCAGGTTGACATGATACAGAGGTTGTGACATAACGATAGCAACAGGCAAAGGTTCACGCTCCAACTTCAAATTTATTACACACAGCGCCATTTTCTCAACGATGTAATCAAATAGTTCCTGGGGATCATGGAGATTTTCGGGCACCTCGAATGTCTGCGGCTCGATGCGATATTTGTTTTCACCTTTTAAATGTATGAAAACGACATGGAAATTAGTGAGATACAGGGTTAATATAAAAAACATTCCATGTTCACAGCCAGTAGGTAAATCTTGCAACCAAGTGGGGAAACATTTCAAATCCGCCGAGCTATGAGTGTCCTTGCCTAGAGCCAAATGTAATTCTTCGATAATTTTCTGCTTTATTTCTAGCAGGATATCTTTATGTAAAGTGAGCGGTTCTATAATTTGCTTAATTTTGATATCGTCGAATTCTTGTTTCGTATACGCCATGGTTTAGCGGTGAATTCAATAAAGAAAAATTTGTTTTTTTTTTTTTTTTTTACTAAATTGATAAATGTCAAAAAGCTATACATACTAGGCTAAGGCCGAATTCACATCCAGAATTTTTTTACAATAAAATAAAAAAAATCTTGGGCGTAACACGTATCCGATTAATGATAAATTATAAATAGGAATCTGAGCTAAATAAGATTTTACGTACACTCATTTTTTGTGGTGGAGTATAAGAGTACATATTTCCGCTTAGATGTTTAAACAAAAAATTTATTACATCATCCAATTTATCTAAGAATAGTTTACAAAATTTTAGTCGAAATATTTTATTCAATACGCTGTTTTTTTCGTTCCTTTTTCGCGAATGCTGCCACTGCTGCTACTAAGGCGGCGCCACGTCCCGTGCCACCGTGGCTTAAACATAAATTAAATTTATGTTCGGGTTTAGTTAACTGTTTAATCACCTTTAACAAAATGTTGCCATAGGTTGCGTAATCATTATAGATGAAACCGTCGATACCCACTACAGTGTACGCATCACCGATGCGATCGATAAGACATGATATTGCCGCACCCGCAAGATTAGCTGATCGTGTAAATACCTGTTCGCATATGTAACGAACGTTGGCGCAATCATCTTCAGTTGGCTCCCTACAGCCCACATTTAATAAATAATTTAGAATTTTCGTATTGTCATCGGCATCACTTTTGAGAAATTCTATGATTTGATGGGAGGTAATTGAATTCATTTCAGCCAACTCAGTAGGTAGACGACGACCCCTGAACATGGCATTGGCACTGACACACTCCGTTATTATTAACCGGACCAGTTCGCCCAAATATAAACCGGAAATTAGTTTTTCAAATATTTGCTCACCAGGATGAAGAGAATTTTCATCCAAAACTTTATCAAATTTAGTACATATATGATCGAGATTGCCTTTCTCGCCGAAAGCACCCCACTCCGTGTTAAGGATCATTGTTTGTGGTGCATTTAAGTTTGTCCGAATTGTGTCCACATGCTTGGTTTTTTCAAGATAAGAGGCATTGGTGCCATCATCAATTATTACACCAATTTTTGCATATTTATTTTTCCAAGCGCATGTCATTAGAATGTCGGTGGTATCATTTAAAATTGCGATTACACCAACTTTGAAATCTCGTCTGCGTACGATAGCTTCTCTAAGCAAGGCCACTACATCACGCCCCAGAACACCCGAACATTTAAAACCTTTCGACCATTTAACCAAAAAGCCTTTGGATAAGCCAATTTGTCGAAGTGGAAAACAAAAGGTCACGCCCATATGTGCCACCTCATTTTCAATTTCGTATTTATGTATAAAATTGGATAAACAAGCAGCTATGTAATCAAACAGAGCGCGTCCTGGTCCCTCCATGAGTGCCTTTGAAAACTCATAGTTCTGACTCACAAGATTGATTTCCTCATCCGGCCGCAATTGTACAAGAACAATTCGTAACTTTGAGCCGCCGATTTCTAAAGCTAAAAAATTTCCCCGTTCACAGCCTTTGGGCACTTCTCTCACAAAAGTTGGATAACATTTTACAATAGCCTTTTTATGAGTGCGTCTGCACAAGCCTCGTTTAATTTCAATCAAAAGCATATTTTTAATTTTTTCCAAATCCTCTTCGTCCAAAATGAACGGTTTGCACATTTCCAACACAATTTGACGATTTCTCTTTATCGTTGCTTCGTCCAATTCCTCAAGAACGCTCTCTTCCTCGGAACCAGTATAATCATCATCATCTGCATCAATCATCGCGGTCGGAACGGAAAGATTTTACATAATAAATGTTTATATTTTTATTTCATATGTACAAAAATTTCACATACAAATTTTTCGGAGTAATTAAAATCGATATATAAGTTAGTCAGTTATATTATTGATGAAGCGTTGAATAAAATTATTAAATACATTTCATCTAGTTTACTGATCCAACTGGTTACGTTACGGAACTTACGTTTGTATTATAGTTTACCTTGGGCTAGCAAGAATTAGTGTTTTAATTTCTTGAATGATGAGGTAGCGGCCAAAATAGCAGCTCCACGTGCTGCTCCATCTTCAGTGATTTCTATGTTAAATTTATGTTCGGGTCGAACCAATTCTTTTGCTTTTTTTTTCAAGCGTTCGAGAAAATGGGGATGTCCGCGGCATATGTAGCCGTCAAGAGCTATTGTAACGTAAGGATCGCCGATACGATCTACAAGGCAAGCTAAAGCAGCAGCCATCAAATTGGCTGCTCGGTTGGATACATGATCGCATATATACCGAACATTGTCTGAATCGCTTCGACTGATTCGCTTGTATCCCATTGTAGTAAAGACATATTTTATTACCACATAGCTGCCGGGATCATCGTTTGAAATATTAACCACATAATCAGTTAAAAAGCTGTACCTTGTTTTCATTTGTTCGCTTATTATACCATCGAATAAAGCCCCAGCTTCAATGCAGTCCAGCATTATAAGGCGTACAATTTCCCCCATGTACATGCCCGATACCATTTTTTCAAATATTTGTGCGCCCGGATTTAACGAATTTTTATCCACAAGCTTGTCGTATTTGTTACGCATATAATCCAGTATGCCATTATCTCCGAAGGCGCCCCATTCAGTGTTAATGATCATAGTTGCAGGAGACTTGACATCACTTTTAAATAGTTCAACATGTTTAGTTTTCTCCAAATAACACGCATTAGTACCCATGTCTATAATGAGACCAATTTTAGTACTTTTATCTTTCCAGGCACTTGATATTAAAGTGCCCGTAGTATCGTTCAATACGACAATGAGCCCAATATGAAAACGAGCTTTTCGCTCTATGGCTTCTCTGAAAATAGACACTACGTCACGTCCTACTACACCGGTACAATTAAAACCCTTCGACCATCTAATTAAGATACCTTTGGATAGGCCGATCTGGCGCAGGGGAAATGCGAACATAAATCCAATGTTTATTTCTTCGTATTCCAGTTGATATTTGAAAATAAATTTGACCAATTGATTCGCTATATGATCAAACAAATCGGTACCCGTTCCGGTCATTAGGTCATTAGGCAATGCATATTGTTCAATGTCCATTTTAACCTCTTCTTTTCCGCGCAGGTGTATCAATACAATGCGAAAGGGCAAACCACCCACTTCGACAGTTAAAAATTTTCCACGCTCACAACCTTTGGGTAATTCTTGAATATAAGTAGGAAAGCATTTTACCTTGGCTGAATCGTGCGTACGCTTACATAGACCTTTTTTGATCTCCTTGAACAATAGCATCTTAATTTTGTCCAAATCATCATTATCCAATTTTAAAGGTTTACACATGTCTGTGACAATTCTGTTCCTGGTTTTGGTCACATGTTCAATTACCCCAATATCCTCAAATGACTTCTTTTCCATTTTTATAGGTTTTAAAGCAAAGGTTGCAATTTAAAATTTATAAGAAGTGTACGATAAATTTTGGAACATATTTTCAAAAGCTAGCGATGTAGAGAAGACAAATTTCTTTGATGTTGTTTGAAAGGGTTATTCAATTTAAATCTCTAACAACACCGTGTACACGTACACTGTACGTTGTAGATTAGAACACCCCACCATTTTCGGAATGGGTGCATTTTATCAAAACCTTTGTAGAATTCAGGGACCTTATACGGTATATATAATACTGATTAGAAAATTTTGAATCGTGTTGCCACGTCTGTATAGCCTAATGGATAAAATTGCCTTTAATGGAACGCCTCTATCGAAATTCATCTAAATATCATAATTTCTGCAATCTCGGGCCTTTCAACAATAGGCGGATGGACAAACATAACCAAAGCGATTCACATTTTGTTTCTGATCAGGAATTTTATCGACTATGGCAGAATAGTTAAATGAGCATAATTGTTAAAGAAGTAAAAAAGATGATTAAAAATTTTTATATGCAAATTGCATTAAGATCACGCCCACAATTTGTAAGCGTCACTGCCAAGTATACATTTTATTTTTTTTTAAGATATTACCAAAGTTAAATTTTATCATTCTTGCAAACGGAATGACAAAAGCCCAGGAGGATCAAACGTAAACTTATAGGAATCTATACAGTGTGACGCACTATCACTGAATTCACTCAATATTCTCGAAACCTATTTCAAATTGTACTTCTTATACATAAAATAATTAAGAAAGCCGCAAGAAGCTCCGTTGTTCCAAATTGTTTATTTTTCACTTGAAATTTTTATAAAATTGCATTTGTAAAAAATTAAACTTTACTGTTCGATTTAGCTTTTTGCGCTAGTGCAGCTGCGACTAATGCAGCACCGCGTCCCGATCCATCTTCAGATAGCATTAAATCAAATTTGTGTTCTGGTTGAGTTAATTGGCGAGTTTTTCTTTTCAACCGTTCACTATACTGTGGATGTAAGCGGTAAAGAGTACCATCTATTGCCACTACGAGGAAAGGGTCCCCTATACGGTCAATAAGGCAAGCCAAACCAGCAGCTACTAAATTAGATGATCTTGTGGTCACTTGTTCGCATATGTAGCGGATGTTTTCACAATCTTCTTTTCGCACTCTTCTGCAGCCTAAAGTTTCAAGAATTTGTCTCATAATAACATATGTGCCGGGCGTTTCGCTTTCAATTTGAGATAAATATTTTGTTTTGAAAGAATTTCTTTGACGCAATTGATCACTAACGTTCCCCTCGAATAAGGCACCAGCCTCAATGCAGGCAACTATTACGAGACGCGCTACTTCACCCAAGTACATTCCTGATATCATTTTTTCATATTTACTCAATCCAGCATTTAAGGAATTTTCATCTAATTCTTGGTCAAAAGTTGTGCGAACAAAATCAATTGAGCCATTTTCTCCTAGTGCACCCCATTCGGTATTAATTATCATAGTGGGAGGGGTATTAAAAGTACTATTAATCGTCTGTATATGTTTAACTTTCTCCAAATAACAAGCATTTGTGCCAGTACCAATAATAAGACCAATTTTAGTACTTTTATTCTTGTAGGCACAGGACATAAGGGTGCCTGTCGTGTCATTGAGTATAGCAACGACACCAATTGAAAGGCCTTCCTTGCGTAGGATTGCTTCATCTAACATAGCCCCCACATCGCGACCAACAACATCTGGGCAGGCGAATCCTTTGGTCCATTTTAAAAGAATTCCTTTTTGAAGACCAACTTGCTTGGTGGGAAAAGAAAATGTGAAGCCCATATCTAGAGTTTCTGCTTCAAGGTTACGGGAACGTAAGAAGTGTGCTAGGCATTCGGCGATGTGGTCAAATAAATGGCTGCCGAGTCCTACCATTAAATTTTTTGGAATTTCATATGTTTGAGAGTCTATTGTAGATTCTTCATCACCTTCCAGTTGAATTACAAGTACACGAAAATTTGTACCACCTAAATCCAAGGCAAGAAATTTACCGCGTTCGCACCCTGAGGGCAATTCGTGAACATACGTCGGCAGGCACTTTACTTCGGCTTTTTCGTGGGTGTTTTTGCACAAACCCATATTAATTTCATTCAACATTATGTCTTTTATTTTCCTTAAGTCAGCATCACTTATTTGTAGCGGTTTACATATATTTTCAACGGTTATACGATTTAAGTCGCCCTCCGTAAGTTCTTCACCTTCGGCAGCCATTGTAACCTTTGTAAATAGTGTTAATAGCCAAAATACGAAAATTTAAGAATATATATATTTTTTTTTCAAGTTTAAGTTTTAATCTTTTCGAAATCGAAATTTGAAAATTTTGATGTGAACTGAAGTGAATGAAAGTAAAAACTACAATGTATGTGTAATGTGGTTGTGAGTAGAATAATTTTTTTTAATTCAAATCTATTTCAAATGTTCATTTTCTGCGAGAAACTGCAGCTGAAATTAAAGCGGCCCCTCGTCCTGATCCATCTTCAGAGAGCATTAGATCAAACTGATATTCAGGTCGTGCCAATTGGCGAATTTTTTTATTTAAACGTTCACGATAAAGACTGTTCTTACGATAAATAGAACCTTCAACTGCTACTGCTGTGTAGGGATCTCCGATACGATCAATGAGGCAAGCGACACCAGCACTAATTAAACTCGAAGATCTTGCGGAAACTTGTTCACATATATAGCGAACATTTAGGCAATCCTCATCTGTGTATTTTCGTAAGCCCAACGTTTCTAAAATGTCCTTCATTTCTCCAACACTTTCCAAGGATTTATTTTCAATTTCTGTTATAAATTTTGTCTTAAAAGCATATGGCTTTTGCACTTGATCGGACATACGACCCTCAAATAAAGCACCAGCCTCAATACCCGTTATAATAACTAAACGTACCAACTCGCCTAGATACTCTCCCGATACCATTTTTTCGAAAAATTGCGCTCCGGGATTAGCAGATTTCGTATCCAGTTCTTTATCGTAACTATTGCGGACAGACGCTAGTTTTCCGTTGTCACCGAATGAACCCCATTTCGTATTGATAATCATAATAGAGGGCGTTCGTGAACTGGGTTGAAACTTTTGAATATATTTTACTTTCTCTATATAACAGGAATTCGTCCCATTACCGATGTTGAGACCAATTTTAGTATTTTTATTCTCCCACGCGCAAGACATTAAAGTCCCTGTAATATCACTGAGTAAAACAATGTCACCTATTTTGATGTCACCTCTACGTTTGATCGCTTCTCTTAAGAAGACAACAACATCATTATTAATAACATCTTCACACTTGATATTATTTGTCCATTGCATTAGAAGACCTGAAGTTAGATTGAATTGTTTGGTGGGAAAAGAAAACGTGAAACCCAAACGTAAAGTTTCTTCCATCAGCCCACGGCTATTTATAAATTTCGCCAGATAATCGGCAATTTGATCAAACAGATATTCTCCCGGTGATTCCTTTAACTTTTCCGGTATTTCGTAAACTTGCGAGTCTGTACTGAATGTGTTATCTTCGATATATATTCGAACAACGCGACAGTTTTTAGCATTAAAGTCTAATGCTAGAAAATTACCACGTTCACATCCCGTTGGCAAATGTTGGACATAAGTTGGGTAACATTTCACGTCGGCCTTTTCATGAGTATATTTGCATAAGCCCCGTTTCATTTCCTCTAATAATAAGTTTTTAACATTTCGCAGATCATCATCAGTTAGACTAAAAGGTTTGCACAAATCTTCTATGGTTGATCGGTTCTTTTCGGTAACATCAACTTCTTCCTCTACCAAGGTCTGCTTTGAATCCATGTTATTTTTTAAAGAAATTGGATTTGGATTTGGAAAATTCCTTAATTTTAATACAGAGAATTTTGAAAAATTTATGAGAATGTCTAATTATGTTGGGATAAAAAAAGAAGAAGAAACAATTATTTTTTTATACAAAAGTAAAAACTTTATTGTACATAAACTACTCAAACTTAACGTATACTGCACATACCAGACATAAGTAACATTATGTGTATGTATGTACGTGATGTCGCTTTCAAAGATTGTATCACATCAAAATCAGAAAATATTTATTTCGGATCAAGTAAGTATATATCAATGTATTAATTAAGAAAATAGCTTAGATTTAGATACTTATCGTATAAATAGAAACGATGTGATACATTTTGACGGACATTGGCTGAAATATGACACAAAAGAATTCACCGATGAACATGCAGCTTATATTAAAAGACTTTTACTTAAAGTATTAAATTAAAAATCTAAAGTAATAGTATTTGTATACAGTATACACATATGAACAATAATATGCAAGATGTTAGATAGAAACGATTAAGAAAGCATTTAAGCATTTAGCGTGACATCTAGATAAGCAGAAACTATATATTTGTTAAAACAATGAATAACATTGAACGATATTAAAAACAAATGAATTTTTTAAACTTAACAAGTAGGGGTAACAGTAAGAAGAAGATGCACAATAATCAGGTCGAGCAAAAATAACAGGAAAAAGGGTCAAGTAAGAAATAAATCCAAAGCGGTTTGTTCAGCTAAATCGGAATGGAATAAATCGAATGGGTTGAAGGGCTCTAACGATATTAAAGGACTTATACACACTGGAGATGGATCTGGTGGTTCCAAAGTTAATTGCATTGAATCGTCTTGGGAGCATTCCATCAAACGTAAACTCAATTCTAAAGGATTTCCATCGCAGTCATTCTGTGCCGCAGTGTTGCCGGGAACGCAATCAACTAATGTTGGCAAAAAACGTTTGGACGTGAATGCTGACGACAGCGGACTGAGGCAACTTTCGGACAAATTCAGAGATTCACCATCTGATTCCAATATAATGTTATTGCTACCTTCCAATGGCATAGATTTAGGCAGATTGTAATTAAACACACAATTGTTAAGTGCTTTAAGATTTTCAACAGCACAGGATGAATGGGATGGCGGAGAATTGGAAAAATCGGAACTCATTGAGGCATAAGCCGAAGACGAGGCATTCGAGATGGGTGACTCCTGATAGCGCAAGCATAACGGTGACATATAAGGTGTTAAGCAAGGTTTAATGGTTTGTTTTTTATTTATGCGCCTGCTGTTGACACTTCTGCTGCTATTCGTGCCCTTCTTAGCGGAGCCGTTCTTCATTTTCACTTTGGCCATTTTCATTTTATTTCCCTTACCCAGGCAAACATTCGCCGCAAGCGTTTCCTCTTCCTGTACATCGCTCGCGATAAAGTTTGCCTGAAAGATTTTCGGTTGTGTACAATCATATAGCAAATCGTAGTTGGCTTCATCTGGATTGCTAAGTGCCTCTGCCAACATTTGTATATATTTCATGGCTAAGCGCAGGGTAGTAATTTTTGTTAATTTCTCATTTGTTGGGGGGGCGTCTTCATCCGCTATGCATGACGGTACACAGTGTCTCAAATTCTCAAAGGCCGAATTGATTTCGCGCATTCGTGATCTTTCCCTAGCATTCGCCGTTTTTCGCCGATACTTACTTAGTGGAGCTGCTTTAGTCTTTGTTTTGGTATTTGCGGAAATCTGCAGAGTTTTGGAACCTTTTAATGCGTTCACATTCGCATATGGTTCCATCGAGTTATCACTATTGTACTCCTGGCTGTCATACGAATTAGCAACAAATTGTTTACGTTTCTGCCGGTGTCGCAATGAATACTTCTCACTATCCATTATCATTTATAATTCCTGTAAATATAATAATTTTACATGCACGATTATTAGTTGGCGTTAAGTAAAGTTAACCGCTACATGCAGACTATCCTACAATACCCAAATAATAGTTTTTAATCTGATGAAAATTTAATAAAGTATCAGAAGGCGTTTCTGTGTAAGTGTGGTACGATATGTTGGTAAATTTATTCCATGTGCACAATTGAGTGCAATTCCAATTTTCAATTTGCATTCAAATTATTTCTGTCGAAGTTTAACTGTTGTTGTTATTATTATTGCATAAGTAAAATAAAATTGATTTTGATGATGATTGACTTTGATGTTTGCATTGTGTTGTCTGCTCTAACAATTCACACCTACTACCTAACTACTCATCATCAATCCAACCAACCCCTAGAGTGTACAACTTTTAGTTTTAAACGAGTTTATGTTATCTTTGAAGAAGATCAAAAGTTTATGTGTGGTGCAGTAAATTCTCCCTGAGAAGGTGCCATTAAATTCTTCTTTACCCTTTCCTTTTTTTTTTTCAACCATACACAATGCAAACATCAGCAACATACAATTTCATACAAACGCGACTAAAAAGGAATTGTTGTACAATTTATTTGAAAATTTCCATAATTCCAGCCATACTTTGTTATATAATAAGTGTGCATAATACAAAAAGAAAGAATTGTAAAATAAAGACAAAAATTGTGTCATAAGAGTACCGAAGAAGAACTACAACAACAATAATGCATTTTGATAATATTGATTATACGATTATACAAATTAATCAAGCATAACTTATGAACTATTTGCAAAAGATGAGACCGGAAGTATTGGCCTTAGCATCAGGGTGCCGCTTTAGAAGCCCAACCCATTTAATAATCACATATACGATTGAACAATTATATATTGTATGCATATCAAAGTTAATAATATCATCGTCTTGTTGTGCAAAACTTTCGCAACACCCCGAGGAGTGGAACCCTCTTCGGAGATCCGACTAAATGTATCGCTCTGGGTCCCTACAGTGGAGGAATTGCTCTCTTCGTCGTCAAAATTGAGATTTTTATACAAAAACTTTACAATTAAGGAGTTGGCAAGTATGGAAAATAAGACACAACGGGGAAAAATTGGGCCAAATCGCTCTAATACACTCAACCGACGAAATTCAATCTCTCCTACACAAAAATGGAGTTACGAACACGTATATAATCAGACCTTTTTTCGATATGATGAACAAAAAATTATAAATATTTGCACTTGGTACACTATTAGAGGGCTTGCGCCCAGGGTATGTACGTAGATGTTGAGGGCTTTTGATTTGAGCTAAGCCAACTTTAATAATAGTTAAATCATTTTTGCTACATATCTACCACAACACACACATACTTCAGAACCCAATCAGTTCAGAATCGATTATTGGAGAACGTTTGTAAAATGTGATCTTTCAGTTTAATACGTAAGCGCGTATTTTGTGATAATTATTGTGACGTATTTCTTTTCAACGCACTATCTAAAGCACGCTTTGAATGATGTGACGGATTAAATTACAATTATAAAGTAGTAGTAACTTAAATCTTGCATTAAATATGTTTTGAAATAAACAAATTGCTCAGTGACAGAATACTTTATACGGAGGTGGGTGTTTAGCAAACAATAAAAACCAGCCATTGCAACATATCACGATACCAACACAATATTTTACAACAAGAATAATAACAACAACAATTGGGATCATATTACCTGACAACGTCAGATTAAACTTGAAAATTGTTTAGGAATTGTGCAAGATTTGAAAATAATTTCAAGAAAAATATTTATAAAATTTTGATATGAAATTTTTAAGTATTTTTTACCCACTCACAGACAAAGGTATTTTGAGAGATATACAATACATATCCAATGAACAATAACAACAACAATCAACAACAAGTTTCTTTCCATCAATCCTCATATATTGTTGCCTGTCTTGCGTTAGTATTTTTATTTGTTGTGTTACTAAATATGAAAAACTTTAAATTAACTAGAAGCTATAATAGGAAACGTAACATTCCTGTTAAGTATGCTTCAAAATGAGTGACAACAATACGACAACAGCGACAGCAGCACCAGCAACATAATACAACATACCGCTCGTTGATCACAACAATAAAACTATTGTACAAGGTATAGCAACAACAAGAAAACCTTGCCATAACTGCCTGCATATAATAAAATAAATATAAAACGACCATAACCGACCGCAACCAACACATACACATTGTGTATGGAATGGAAAAAAAAGCTTCGAAAAAAGAACAACAACAACAACTACAAATATAATAACCATAATATTTATAATAGCAAAAGAAGAAGAAGCAGGCAGTAGCAGCTCAAAAATATTATTACCGTGTGCCTGAGTGTGTGTGTGTATGTGGGATATATGGTATAATGATTTGAGTGGAAAGTGTGCGTGTGTGTTTATGTGCGTACACATAGTTATGCCTGCCTGCCATCTTGGGCATAAGTGAGTCAAGGATACTTGAAATATCACACATCAGCAACACTACCACCACCACCACCACCATACCACACCAACAACAGCCATGAATGCCATGTAGTCATACTAGAAGCACTTCAAAAGGCTACAGTTGAGAGTGATTTCAAATCAATAACTAATACCTTAAACGATATAAAAAGTAAACGATTTGTAGCAACAGCACCACCAGCAATATTTGGCCACCGCAATATGTAGTTGTTTGAATTAAAAGGTGAGGCCATTGTTGAAATATGGAAAAGACAACATGTAGAAAATGGACACCCCCTCATCAAATGCTACACGTTCCATTCTTTTTAATAAATCCATAATAATTAAAGTGACAAAATTAATAACAAAATGTGTGTGTGTGTTGGACAATGTACAATATAGATCGGTTCCATATAATTAGATATGAAATAACATAAATATCAACTAATGCGCTGACTTTTAATTTTTTAAGTAGCGACTAATTAAAGTGCCTTCAAATAGCCGTGAGAAACTTTCAAGTAGAAAAATCTAATAATATTTATTACAACTATCAAGTACATCCATACATGTATTCTACTTGTCAATGTTCTTTTTTTGTGTTTGTTTGTTTGTGTTTTTGTTATATTTATTGGTTTTGGATTTGTTTGTGTGCGTCGATAGTGCCACATATCGTTTACTGTTCGAGTGTAACATTTTTCTCCTTTTAAGGATTTGAATTATTAATCATAAAAAAAGATAATATTGTTGTCCAAAAATATCAGATTAGAAAAAAAAAAACAATAAATGCAATCAATATAAAAATTATTAAAGGTTTTTCGTTGTTGTTGCTGTGAGTTTCCAATCGTTTTTTTTTTTTTCTTACTGACAAATACTTAATAATTATTTTTGGCATTGTCATTTGTTATCGATGTTTAATTGAATTTAACTAGTTTTTACTTCCATATAAACGATAATAGATTTTGCGTTAAATGATAGCAATAAAATGGTCGATTAATTCTATTATTATTATTATTATTAAATAATGCGCTGGTTAGAGATTTTACACCCTCCACCTCTGTGATTGGGGTGTTATACTAAGTTTGCTATTCCGTTTGCATCGTCCAGAAAGAAGCGTTAAGGCACCTGCAAAGTATACATATTCTTGATCAGCATCAAAATCGGAATCGATCTAGTCGTGCCTGCGTCCGCTTGTCCTTGGCAGTCTCATGGTTACAAATTTTGAGATGAAATTTTTTAGAAACATTCCTAGTTTCACGCACTTAAAATGGACAAAATCGTTTAAGAAACACGCCCACAATTGACAAATCTATGTTTCAGCCACAAAAATATTACACAAATACTTATATTAATATTTAACTTCCATGGATGTGCCAAAAATGGGCGCGTCCAATAGTATAAACGCCCAAAAATTTACAAAAAACTATACTTTCACTTAATAATTGGAGTACATGCTACGGCCTTTTGTTGTGAAGGTTGAGGAAGCTGTTTAAGATCTAACATAAGAAAAAATTTGATCGATTTTTATCATTTGTTGGAATTTTTACTTATCTGTTAAAAAATATGGGGTAGACGTAGTACAATAAGCGTGATATGCAAGAAAGTGATGCGAAATCAATTGGTTTTAATAATTTTATGTTGACACTTGTTCTTGTTGTATCTACTTTAATATGTTAAAGTGGAAATTAATTTTTTTAAATTAACAAAAAAAGAAAATTAGTACAATTCTCTTTATTCCATATTTGATAATTAGTTACTACATAGGTGAGGTGCTCAATGTACTGCAGAATAGGCAAACTATTCATATGCATGTTAAAGAGTAAATACACACCCACACACACATATATTAGTATGTCTCAAAAATTAAACAATAAACGATAAAAACTTGAAAATGTTTCCGTTGACTGGAAAGAAAATAAAACCAAACACTAAGTGAAAACAAGGACGCCAACAACAGTAGCATAACATTTCCTTCCTAGCAAGTTTCCTTTCGACTTCCTAGCAAAACCACTTATTAAATTGTTCACTCAACACTGACAAGTCTGTAAGCAGTATAAACACCAACACAATCATAACCTAACCATCTATGTACCTACCTACCCTATCCAGCTTACCTACCAAGTGTACACACATACCTAAACATATCAATTTTGTCAGAGTATATATACGAGTAGTTTGTATGTGTATTTTTTCTTCAAAATAACTTTAACTCATTCAACGGATCACTAAACTTTACGGTGTATATGTGTTGAGGGCGTACTGTATACTGTACGATATATGCCTTGGCAGGCTTTTGAAGAGTGAGATAACAGTTGCCTGCCAGTGTTTATTGTAAACTGTTTAAACTGTAAACTGATGTGAATTGTTGCCACCATAACGTTGTTACACCCACAACACATTTATACACAAAAACACGCGCATACTTCCATACATTTAACACTTTATTTATCAGCGAAAAACAGTTTGGTGGAAAATATTTTTGGGAACCACAAAATTAAGTTTTACATTTCGCTTGATTTTAATCACATGCAATTTGCCACACAACACACACAACAAGTGTAGGCACGCACAGTGCAGCAACATTGCAGTGAACAGGAATAAGATAGAGCGCTACACTGAGTAGATTGAACAATGTAATAGTAAATGAGCATAACAACAACAACAATCATATGTGGGGTATATACACTTAAGTCCATCCAACGAACTATGAGAGGACTTGGGAGGTGTCGACAGAATATACGCCACGACAATTTAAGCAACAAGTTTTACAAATTCCTGGATTTTGCGTTTATTTTCTTTTTGAACAATCGAATAGAAGAACGTCATATGAACAAAGATTGAGGCAAACGAATTTAAATTTCTTACATTTGTTCATTTGCATCATAGTGAAGAGGGCATCCTAAGTATGTCATTCCCTTCCCAAATACCAGAAAGAGACGTTAGACAACTCACAATGTATATATTTGTGAGCAGTATCGAAATCTTAAAAGACTTAACGTGCAGCGCCATTTCCGCCAGTCGACGGACATATGTATGTAATCATTTTCATATTTTAACTGCAGGAAATCGACTAAATTGACAAAAATCTGTCCCAATCAAAAAAATAAATCAAAAATTTACATATATTCTATCCACGTATGAATAGAAAAAGGACGCTACCCGATAACAGACTTAATCACGGAACTTTGACAAACATGTTGCAAGTTGGTTGAAAATTGATAATATCTAATTTATGTATATGAAGGCATTGTACAATACATCAACGTTACATAATTGTTCTGGCAACTTGGAAAGATATACATTCGCCTGAATGACTGTACCAACAATGCGCAAATTTATGTAGGTTCTTGAAATAGTCCAAGTAGATAAGAACCATCCTCCATACTGCATTAATCAGGAGGTATGCGAGCATGAATAAACTAAATATTCTTTTGTATAATATTTAATTTAGATTTCGCTTGCAAATGCACACACGCACACCATTTGATAACAATGTTGACTAAAGTGTGTATGAATGCGCTGTATATGTATATTTGTAAAACTCTTCACAAAACTGTATGAATATATATGTATGTAGCCACATAACGTCAGGATATGCGATCATTGCATATTCAATTGACTACTCTATCAAATTTTGTAAATTTTCTTATAGTCTGCCTGCAACACACACTTCCATCATCATCATGAGTATAAGTTCTTACCTCAAAACTGAGGTGTTGATTTTCAGAATTTCTTGAATTATCTTCAAGTGTTTTTCTACACTTTCCCACCAGCAAAAGCGTATGGTTTCAAGTTCCCAGTTGTGCATATCATAACATATACATACATGCACATAACGGTAAGGAACTTGCCTAAATTCGAATTTTATTTATTTAAAAGGTAGCTTAAAGATTAAAACTTGCTGGTGAGGTTTTTGGAAGGGTGCAAAATACCCAAACGTAAACATACATAAGTTTAAGTATAAATGTTGTTTTTTGCGAATATACCATGTATGAGGATGGGGTGGTGTGGTGCACACATACTACTCAACTTGTGTTAATTGCTGAGTACATTATATAGAAAATTGTTCGTTGGTTACCATGCATGTGTGTGTATGTGTTGTGGTTTTAATTAAATTTATACAATCATCAAAAAATTGTGAAAATTACTTTACTATGAAATCGCTTCGCAGTGAATGATTGAGTGTTTTCTTGTGGGATATTAAGAGTAAGTGCAGGTACATGTTACACCTACTGTACCATATAAGAAGGGTGTGCAATTATTGATGATATTTTAATGAAAATTGTGTCATTAACTTAATGGAACTTAAATGATTGAATGATTAAAAAAAAACAAGATTTTTCTTTTTATCAAAAGTTTATGTTTAAAAAAACGAGTAAAAAGTTATATAAAATTTTGAATAGCCTACACTTACATCTCCATAGCATGTACATGATTACGTTCTCTAATAGTGTATCTATTACGTATCAACTTGTCCGTTGAGTTTTACGTTGAATGTGATTTTTTGTAAATTGTGAGTGTATCTGTTATCCGACCCCGCCCATTTTTGGCATATCGATGTATAGAATAATCTTAAATAAGAGCATTCAATTTCAAGTTTAACATATAACATATTGACTTTTTTAATTAATCATACATCACACCTGAATATGTGCTACAATAAAAATTTACTAAATCACATTTTCAAGGGATTTAATGAAACTTACAATTCAGTTTTCATTTATTTAGACCTACAGTGAATATAATCAAGAATGTAATATTTAATGAAACAAAATTATATCCATATGTACGATAAATCCGACATAATATTCACAGGGAATGTTGTATTGTGTATAAATTCAAAACCTATTCTCTGTTATATAGAAAATGCAATTATTTTAAAAACTCTTTAAAGTAAATTACGTGTACGAAGCGCGAATACATTCTCTTAACAACATAGCACTTGTACCGAGGTATTATACATATGCGTATGTGTGTAAGGATGTATATTGATCTAAACAGTCATACATATCAACGTGTTCATGGCATAAATAAGAAACTATTCTAAATATGGCTATTTTAACACAATTACAATTTAAACAATGTTTGTTGAACGTTTATTGAACAGACGTTGGCCGACTGACAGACTCTGACAGACCGAACTGACTGACTGACTACTGAGATGGTGTTAAGAGATATTTCAATGTTTTTTTTTTTTTTTATCACATCTAAAGAAAATCTTCAGTCAAGAGACAATAAAGCAATACATTGCGTTTATAATACTTAAATGAACGATAAGGTAATTTATTCTATTTAGTTCCACACAAGATTTTTTAAATATTTTTCAACTCTTTTCACATATAATTACCAAATTTTTTAAGGTGCAATAGAGAAAGTTTTATATGGGAAGTGATCTCACCACAAACTTGAGAAAACTTCTAATAATAAAAGTTCTTCTATATTAAATGCGGCACTTCTTTTACTCATGTTATATTATAGTTCCTTAACAGCTTCACAAAAAGGACTCTTCCTTTAAATAATTCTTAGATCGATTTTATGCTTTAGTCTCGTCTGCGTATGCAATGTTGAGTATGAAAGCTATTCATATTCATTTTTGCCACCGTAAGAAGTACAGACAGACGAGGCAGATTTTTTTAAACATCGGACTTCAAGTGAAAAATTCCCTGTTGCCTAATTTAACTCCTATATAAAGAATTTAGTTTCAAACTGCCTTTTTTTGCAGGCTATATCCTCGAAGTGTTATACTCTGTAGGAAACGAACCTACAACCTTTTGCATTAGAAACTCGAGGATTATATCTTCTGTTAAGGCGGGGCGCTTTCCTTTATATATCGTTAGGAACTTGGGGAATAATAAGTATTTCCAGTGACCAATTTATCCGTTTCATTCTACATAACCTTGCTAAATATATTTCGTTTTTTTCGCACAACGCTCTTTTGAAAATTGTCTATCGTCTATAAAGTTTCTATGAAAGAAATTTCTGTTATGAAACTAAAAATTGCTTAGAAAAATTGTTTAAAATTCCTTTCAAGTTATCTTTATATACAGCTTTCTTTAATACGTATTTACCTTGTCTATTTATGAATCAGGAAAATTTCAACAGAAAATTCTTGCGTAAATTTTTCTCAGGAATACCTTTTTTACGAAGTTGTAGTAACAGCAGCAATTAGATGTTGTTCTACATGAATAGTCGTTGTGTTGGTAGATAGATTTACAGTTAATTTTCTGCATCTATAACAGACCATCAATGTGTACTTATCCGCTTTGCTTGATTGACTTTCTTCTTTATGTTTCAGAAGCGATTTTCTACCAAAGTAGGATTTTTTTTCGAATTAATTTAAGACAAAATCATGTTTTAGTAGATTTTTTTGCGGACAGTTTTGTATTTTCTTTAATTATTAAATAGATGTTTTTTCGTGGTTAATATTTGTTCAAAAATATTCAAATTATTTATTTTTTCATTTTATTTTCAGTTTACATTAGTTTTGATTTTACCGCAAATCAAGAACTTCACTGTGCGGGTGGTAATAATGTTACCTCTGAGCATTTATAGAAATATTTACAGAAACTAAAAATAAGTATATTTTGCGTTCACGCAAATATTTTAGCACTCGCGTTCATTCTACAGTTTGTTGTTGTTGATGGTGCTAATTGGGTGGGTGGGAAAGGCGTTGTGTGAATAGTTGTCAAAAGGCAACAAATTGCATGAATTAGATGCTTTTTGATAATGTTGATATAAAAACAATAATAAAACACAATTGTGACACTTTGGCGGCGGCATACATTTTTATAAGTTTTCTTTATATGATGAACGCGAAACGCTTTTTAAGTATTTGGGTTTGGGGAATGCGCGTGTCCAATAGCGAGGTTTGTTCAAATTGTACTGAAATCAAAATTATGTTGCTTGTTGTATCGAGCGACAATAACAGCAGCAACAGTAACAACAGAATACGAAATATATAGGAAAACGACACAGCGATCACGCGCAATTACTCTGAGCGATCTCAACTCAGCCAAACACCAACACCAACACTAACACGGAGACCGACACCAGAGCACATTTAGCACAGAGCGCGTAGTGAAAAATCAAAACAATTCAAAGAGATTTATTTAGTTTGTTCTTGAATGGTGTTGTTGTTGCTTGTTGCGGTATTGTGAGTGGGTAAAATCTTCAGAAATAGTGTTACCAGATCTTTTATACTTGATGCGTGTTGGCATAGAAAATGTTTATAAATTATTAATGGTGTTGTTGTGTGTGTGTGGTGTTGGTATAACTCAGCTAAGGCGTTTTGATCTTGACTTAAGTGTGTGACGGTGAAATAACAACCCACTCAAAGAAAACGGAACATACATACATACACACAACTGAAAGAGTGGCTCAAGCTTTAGCTTATTGCATATGTATGAATGATTTGATTTGGTTGTTGGTGGAATTGTTCATTTTTTTTTGCTGCACATTTATTTAGCTCGTTTGTGTTTACGATTAATGAATGAATTCCACGTTAGGTTGACACCACATACATACACGTGCTTATTGTTAATAAAGCAAAAAGCGTGCCTCCGTAAATATAACCGCAACATAAAACAACTTATAACGTCATCTTGTATACAACTTTAATAAGCTTTCGTTGTTATTGCTGTTGTTGTGTTTGTTGTGTTTTTCAACAGACCAAGAAACCGAGAAACCCACTAACTGCTGAACAACGCAAAGACAGCATTCACAACAATAACAATAACAATAACATTTTGTATGATCTCTGTTTTGTGTTTTTTTCTTTTTATTGTATAAGAAGCTCGTCATTGGTTTTGTTTACTTTTTCACAAAGCACTTCAATCGTATGCACTTGAGATTATCGAAGATTCGTATGATTGCGCTTTTGTGGTGTGGTTGTAAGTCACTAGCTATGTGGGTGTCTCCATTTGTAATGTTGAGTGCTTTTTCTCAGTTGAGGATTTTAAGATAATAATGAGTGCGAGTTTTATGGTTATATTTCGCGGGTGAGCTTTCAATCTAATTGAGTGATAATTGTTAGCGTTTATTAATGAAATTACAAAATGAATACAATAATAGAGGTAAACTTAGAAACACAGAGAGAGAGAGAGAGAGAGTGTAGTTAGTAATTTGTTTGTTGTTTAAAGTAGGCGTTTTAACTCCTACTAAATTCATTATTATATTATGCATACAGTGTCTTATTATTATTGTAAACGACTTATTGGAATTTTATATGAATCAGAGAGAATATTTTTAAAAAGTTACTAATTTGTTTTTTTTTTTAGTTTTGTTTTTTATATAGAGGAAGTGGTGGAAGGTCGAACTGGTTTTGCAGCATTTGCTGTGATTTAGTTTTGCGATCGATCACTTCCTTTGCAGCATCCTAAAAGAATTTTATTGTATGAAAATTTATATATATTGCAATCGTTTTTATAAACTCATCAAGTGAATATAATATAGTCGGTTCTAGCTGACCATTTCATACCCTACAACAATTTCTTTCACTTGTTATGCTAAATTTGATTTAAATGTGAGTCATTTTCACGGAAAAAACCTTTTGTGAGAAAGCGTTGTAAGAAAAAGGCTACTGAAAATGGTCCAATCTTAGATTCAGAAAGTGAGTAAGTGTTTAAAAAAACACACACAAAATTTGGTCTGCGCTATTGACCTATCACTCGAGGAAGAATCGCTCTGAAGCAGTATCGTTTATATTGCGTTGTGGAGTCTTTCAACTTTTTCAAATATCCATGTCACAGTTATTGCCATATTAAGATTCTTTTATTACTATTTTCATAATTAAATTAAACGATAATTATTATTATTAATTATAATTATTACTGCATATAGACTTTATTTGGCTATTTATCACATACCATGCGCATCTCTTTCTAACCTTTCATGAACACGCGTTTCAACCATATTTGGTTTCAACAACCACATAACCGTTTAGCTTAGTTTAACTGAGTCGATCAAGTCAATGACAAGTTGACAGAAAACCAGTTACATGCACATTAAGAGTGTATGCGCAAATATTGTCAGCAACGTAATGGATCTGTACAAAGAATACAGCGTGTAATGTGGTTTGGCGCGCAGGCGGTGACGGGGTGGACACAACTAGAGAATAGTCTAAATCGTCCATATACGGTATGAAAGATACTGCCTTCCATTTGTCGTCACGTTATTCAGTCACTATGTCGCTGATTGCCTTATTTGTGACAAAATACTCACACAATTAATCCTAAATTACAAAAATATGTAAGTTAGTTGATTATAAAGCAACAACAACAACAACAACAATACGTATACATACACCGTGTTAGCTTGAATATTTTGTTAGAAGTCTTCTGCCTTAATTGGTTTTAGGTATGATTCCTCATAACAGAGTATTCCTTATATACTCAACTGTATAAACTTGTTTGTTTATTGTAATGGTTACAATAAATACTTGTATCCAACAAAAATGCTCAACAGACTTAGTTGTTTTTTATATTTCTGCTAATTGTGTCATAGATTAAAACTAACTTTTTAACAAAAAAAAAAAAACAGTTACAAATATTAATAAATCGCTCTCACACTTTGGTCAATTTATCGAATGAGTTAGTGATAAAGATAGGAGGCAAAGTATAACTATTAACCGACCTGTTTGGCGGTATTTTATGTTAAAAGGTTAAACTTATTAATGTGTCAGAATGCAACGCGTTGATTAATTTAGTTGTGTGTGGCTCGTAAATTTATGATTTATTTATTTCAAACCTTAACCTCAGGAAAAAATCAATAAAATCATAATAAAAACGGCTGCTGTATGAACCATTAGCACTCTATGTATATATTGAAGTTTGATCACTGCGCAGAGTGGAGTAAGTATAACATTGGGTGCTATGAGTTTTAATGCAACAGCATCAGTGAACGGGTATGTATGTTGAATACCGCATAAATTAATCTGGTAATAAAAGGCATTTAAAAATCAATCATACATTCTGGCAGCAGTAATATATAATATGATCGATATATTATACTTATTTCCGTCTCTTTCCTTCATCATTAATTTAATGCACTCACTCACTTATTGGCTTCATGGATAATACACTTATATGGTAGCTGCCTGTATGCCATCCTGCTAACTGCCTGCCTGCCTGACCGATTGTTGTTAAATATTATAAGCATGTATAAAATTAATAAATATCTCCGCACGCACGCAATATGTGATTAATTTCTGTCACACTTAATGATGACAAAATTTGCTAAATGGTTGTGCAGTTGAGTGTTTTACAATAAATTCTTGTTGTTGTTGTCATTAAAAAAAAGATTTCACTTATACAGCACCCATATGTGTAATAATAATAATGATGACGATGATGCATGGAACTGCTGCTGTGCTGCATTATATTTTTCTGCTTATATTTAATCGCCACAAACATATAATGGCCAGCTTGCCTTCACATCTCTTCTTCTTCTTCATAATACCTATGTTATGTATAAAGTGACGGAGTAAATGAGCAAGTGACAGGCCATCTGAGTGCCTTTGACTGATGCGTAAAGGCTTGTTTAAAAATGTGGGTGGATTGATTCATGTTGGCCTATATCCGGCTTTAGGGATTGGGCGAAATTGATTTTTTATTATAATAAATAATTGTTGTTGTTGTTGTTGTTGTAAATTTCCATTGCTGTTATGATAAAAATCATATATTCGCTTTTTATGTAAAAGGGTGAATTATTGAAAGCAATATTTTCATATAAAATGTCAAAATGTTTTCATAAGTTTTCCTTCTTCTTCACTTACACAAATACTTTATGAATACTTGGATGACTTGTGACAAAACATCATAATATCTCTCTCCATTGATTTAAACCGTTGGCTGCAGGTTGGCGAGCAGTTGCTACTGTTTTTGAATTTAAGAAGTTTTTCATGAAATGAGAGTTTAATGTAATTTAAAAGTGAACAGTGTTCAGTCAAACATTATAAATGAGTTGCCACAACTAAAAGGTCATATCGTGTGTCACATAAAATTAAATGACAATGAAAATAATACACTCTGGCCAAACTATTGAACCAAAGTCTAGAACGCATGACTCATTTAGTAAAGAAATTAAACGAAACAACTCACTTGAAACACTTTTGTCCGATCTGTTTATATTTTCGATTTCATACAAGCATTTGTGCGAAAACCTATTAACAACCACAACCACATATATACACACATATATATATATTTATTACTCATGTAACATAATTAAGAGAGGGAGAGATATTTATGTAAATTCACATTTTATAGCTCATTAGTTTCTTAACATATTGTCAAATGATGCTTAAGCAACAATATGTTTTTATATATTTATATGATACCATGTATTATTGCTATTATTGTTATTGCATTTACACACGAAATATAAAGTAAAGCAAGTATGTGGATGTTGATGCCAGTTGGTAACAGCGATGCATGAGAATAGTCGCAGTTAGTGGGATTGTATAACTATTCGCAATATTTACCTACAACAATAACAGTAACACAATAAACGTAAATCAATAATTGCAATATTGTTGTTTATCAAAATATTATATAAAATATTCATAAAAAATCGTTTTCTCAACGTTGAAATAAATTCAGTTGGTGGGTGGTTTAGATTTAAATTTTAAAAACAACTTCTAGGGTCAGTATTAAAACACCAAAATGGATGCTTCAGGGACTTTGGTGAAATCAATGAATCAATGGCAAAATTCTGAGTCAATCTGCAGGCATATCAAGTCCATTGTGACGGGGTGTGAAACTTATTTTCTTGATAACAAAATTGTTCGTAAGCTTTAAATTGAGTTGTTTTCCCTACTTGTTGCATTGTGATGTTGTTATTATTAAGGATCAATACAACAAAGTTATTGGGAGTAGGTGAGATGAGATGTAAAGGAGCCAAGGTATAAGAGAATTGATATCAAATTAAATGGCTTGACAGTTTTAAACGAGACAACAAATTGCCATTGCTGTTGTTGCCACAACCAATGAATTTGCTGACTTTCCACACATTAATTTTATGGTTATAACGTAACATATCGATAAAAAAATAACCAAAGTATGTATGCACGCACTCATACGTTTGTGTCATAAAGGAATCAACCAAGCGTGGCACGAATCGTACACACATCACCCATACACACACGCAAGACAAGACATTTGATTTTATTGTTGAACCCACGCTTTTAATTATGTCAACATTCGTTTCTTTATAAATGAATGATTAAATAAAAATTGCGTTTATTGATTTGCGTGTGCGTGCTTTTTACATCTGTATGTGTGTGTTTTTTTTTTTTTTTGGAACCTCGGTTCAATGTTAAAAATTTAAGATAAACCATGACATTCAATTTCTTGTTTGAGGTTATTATCGAAAACTTTCTTACGTTTCGTTCAAACTATTTCCATTCTTACCGTTTGAATGATTTTATTGGAATTTAATTAAAACATAACAATTCTTAGGCTAAGCATTTTCAATGCATGCTGTTAATGCATGTATTTACAAGAATTGAAAAATGTTGAAAGAAACAAAAACCAAATTTCATAACATTTTGTTTGTAGAGTTTTTGCTTTACTCTTTGTATATGTACCCTACATAAAAAATTATGGTATACTAAGCTTTATTATTCCGTTAGCAGTATTCAGAAGGAGGATTTTAAAAAGTTTATAAATTGCTTTGAAACTTGATTTGAATGTCCGTCTGTATGTCTGACTGCACTTGGGACGCGTGAAACCTTAAATTTTGAGATATTTAGCTTAAGTTTTATACAAACATTTCCTAAGGTTGAAATGTTACGCCCACATAAACAAAAATCTCCTAAATTGAAGAAGACATATATAGTGGGGCCATCTTTCAAGGTGTTAAAAAAATTCGCACAATTGGCAAAAAACTCTCTTTGGGGTAGAAATTCGTTCTTTGAATTGAATTTATAGGTGTTCTGAAAATTGATGGGGACCAATAATCAATGCGGCAACAATTTCCCAAAAACCTCCCCTTGGAGTAAATTTTAATAAGTCATAGGGCCAATCGTATACACGTCACGCCCACCGTTTATACATATATAATTGTTTAGGGTATGCTAGATTTGGTATAAACCATGTAAAGCTTTTTTTTACTTGTTCAACTCAAGTTTGTTTGTTTCTTGGTGTGTTTATATAAGCATTTAGACAACAGATATTTTGTTTAATCAGTGCTCACTTACACACTTGTTATAGTACAAGTAGTTGTTGTAGCAATTTTTATTGCATTTTCTAATTTCTAACCACAAAATCACAACACAGCCACACGCACACTCGCATATACGGAAAGAATGAACAAATGATGAGATTATTATTATTTGCGTGTGCCTCTCTAACAACAAATAAGTAAGCCTCTGTATTGTACAGTATACGTGTATGGGGGTTTGTATAAATACATTACAAATATGTGTGCGTTGTAGATTTCTTTGACTAAATGGTCAATTATTCATGTCAATTTCTGTATTGTGGAGATTTATGGGTGTACGATAACCACACACACACACACACAAACGAAGCGGCTGACAGGCCAGACATGCCCAAGCATATAAAACATATACAAATGAATGCCCATACTTACACTTGCACATATAAATATAATGTTTATGTATGTGTATGTACACTCATGCAAATTGGCAGACGATATTATGAACTTTGTCCTACATTTGATGCTTTAGAGGACATCATGAAATTGAGTTTTCATGGGTAGGCAAGTGTGCAATGTGGGGTGCGACATGTGTGTATGTAATGTCAAGATAAATTTTAATGACAAGTCGGCATTACATAAATACATTGAATATGAAAGAAAATATTATAATATAAAAACATTATCAGCTAGTAGATGGAATACTAATTAACTAGAGTAATAGTTTATTTTGTTCAAACCTACTTGTTGTAATAATTCATAATGGGGTTGATGATGATTAAATAAAACTTATGAGAGGTCAGCTCTAAGACTATGTTTAGTTGAATAATTTATTTCATTTCACTTTCTTATGCTCCTTTATGGAATGCTTTGGAAGTACTCCACATATATATATAATAAATTGATACTAAATCTTTTGTTATTATTGTTGTTGCTAACGTTTGGATAATGTGAATATGAACAACCTAGGGGTAGATATTATTGGCTCTCTTGTTTCTATTAAGTATTGAAATATGTCTACTATGCCAAGCACGTCATTGCCATTGGGAGCAACTGTGCCCATATTTATAAGCATGTACTCTCATACTCTCATGCACAAATGTCAAAAGATAACTTCAAAATAAGTGTCCTACAATGAGTACTTGTGTTCTCACTGTTTATATATTCAAGTCACTATAAACTGCTTGCCACCCATAAGCATTAGAACATACTTTTGCTTTAATGCCTTTTTCTCCATAATGTTTAAGTTTTGTGATTTTTGAGATTCTTCAACTTCATAGAATCGTTACAAAGCCGCGCCCACAATCGATGAAAATCTATGTACAAACTATAAAAATTGTATAAACTATTGAAATTGGACTTTGTTATACACATTTATAATTAGCCCATCGGTGGATTTGACAAAATTGGGCGTGGTCGAATAATAGACACGCCCACAATTTACAAGTTGCAAATTGCAAATTGATTACACGGCTTAATCAGATACATGCTACGCCCACAATTTCTTTGTAGATGCGGAGAGTGCTTTAATATTTGTTTTAAGCCACATTTAGTTTTTTATTTTAATTGAGAGGAATTTTAACGATTATGGGTATTTATAAAGGTCAGTACCAACCAGCTGATTATATTATAGAACTTGTTGAAGAAATCAGTATATGGTACATATGAAATAAATTTCTTTGATTCAAAGCTTAACCCATTTCAGTTGCTCTCTAAGTTTCTACTTAATTATACTGTATGCTATGTACGTAGTGTTGGTATTCTTACCAATTACCAAGCTTATACAAAATTCAAGTGGGTGTTAGAATTCTCTTTTATTTTGTTTTGTTCTCACAGCTTTGAAAGGGAACCAATCATTACGTTGTATTTACTATTTTTAACTTTTTTAAATATATCATTTGTTTGTTATGGAATACACACAAGAATGCATTAATATAGTGTAGCGGGAAGGTGGAGCTTCGTTCAAAATAGGCAACCACTGATTGGTGGATTTCATTTGGGTTAATTGTAGACAAAAGATTGATCAATATTAACATAACGGTGTGGAAGTAGTTTAATGAAATGGAATTATTTCTTGACTTTATAATCTTATTCATAGACGACAGGAATTTGTGATATAATTTCTGAGAGAATCGAAAAATTATTGCGTTGGTATTGTAAACTATTGTTTCTCAAGAGGCTTAAATTAAGGAAAAAGTGGTCAATAAAAATCCCATAATAGCATAATCATCCTTATAGCGTATGTATTAAACATTCAAACATTTTCTGTTTTCATATTCACGAGTAACCCGGATAAACATAAAATTATTCCTTTGATTACCGATGCTTGTTAAATATAATGACATTTTGTTGGTACGGAAATCTACATATGCGCGTATGTCGATACCACAAATACACATAAACATAAAATGTAAAATGGTAGAGTACCGCTAAATCAATTTGGCAGCTATTCATATATTTCAAATGAGAAAATTTCAACACAATATTCGGATACATTCTATGCATTGCAAATGATGGGAAAACTTTTATGACGTATACTTGCTGTGTTCATAAAATCTATACAACATGTATTCTCCCACACCAGCACGACTGCATATATTCTATATGAATATAAGTCCATTTTTGTATGTAATTATTTGGTTAAAGTCACTTTGACGTTCGTAAACAATATTAAACACAATTCATTTCGTTTATGGCATTTTACACATGTCATCACAATCATTATTATTATCCGTGGTGACTGCGTTACCATAGCTTTATAATCGTACCGAACAATATTTCATTGGTTTGCTCATTTATAAATAAATAAAATAATGATTCATTCTGTATGCAATAATTGACCAGGAACACACAAAAACTTAACCACCAATTAAAGGTATTTCAATTCATACAAAGATACGTTATGAACAAGTTCATTTATCAAATTTATCAAATTTGAATTTAGTTTTTAGTCGTTCATTGGTGTACATCCATTTAGACCTAAGACCACAGCTTTTTCATGAAGGAGCATAATAATATGCAAGAAAAAAGTGTAAAATGGGCTCAAGACAATATTTGGAATGGAAAATAACCGAACGTAGCCCGTAAGCATTCTTTACTAGATAATGAATCAATACCTGCAATAATCACCTCATAAATTTTTATAATAAATAAATATCTGATTACGCCTTTTTGCAGTATACGAGTATATAGTACGGATTACTTTACGCGTCCTATTCGGTACAAAATAAAGGTATTTTTTTTAAATCGTAAGCGTGCCTCGATCAATTTTTGACAGATGGACGAAAAAACTCAATGTTTGGCGAATTTCTTTTTTTTATTTCCATTGATTTTTTCAAATTCAAAAAACGATTTACATGCAAGTTAATGCGCAAAACTTCATTTAAATATAGGACAATTGACGACTTTGAATACTTTAATAAAAGACAGACGTACGGACATATATATCTAGATTGATTCAAATGATAATTTGTAGGGCCTCAGTCGTATCCTTCTGAGTTCTGCAAACGCAACAATAAACATATTATACCTTCTATTATATTTTGAAATTCTTTAGAGCAAAATTATGTCTCTATAAGGATCAGTTGGGATGTAAACTGCTCAGAAAAGGTCCCTTAATATATTCAATTTTTCAAGAGCATTATTAACAGGAATACTATTAATGATTAAATTAGGAAAATAAAACTTCTTTTTACCGCCAAGAATATGAAAACTGTCCATGTAAGCATTCGAGGGTCTTACCATAAATGAGTGTCTACGCTTATATTAGACATTAAATTATTTTGTTCGCCTTAAAAGAAATAACGGCTTCAGACCTTGAATTAAAAAGTTTTTAAAAGCCCAAGAATTCTATTAAAAAAAAATTTAAATGTAATAAGTTGCTTGTTTTGGCAACAATGATAAATGTATTTGGAAATTCTAGTTAGTTTTCTTATATTATACATACATCCACATGAACATACAACGCGGTTATGGACAAAATATGTACATACGACAGGATATTGATATTATGTAGGACCAATGTTGGCATATTATACCGATTTGCTAAATATACACAAACAAGACATAAGAGCACACACACGCATATATAAACAATACATGTACATACATGTATGAAACACAAGCATGGCGAGTTATAAAATTAACCTAATGCAGAGATTGTTATTACTGGTGCAAGAGCTGGCTGCTACTGGTGACTTGAAGCAGAAACCCATTTATCATTTAAGTGGAACAAGGAAATTGTAGAAATACCCTCCTCACACATCAACACATTTTTGTATATGTGTACACAACCGAGAGCCATGTACACTCGTATAGCAATGTTTTTAAAGATATATTGTATGTGTGTGTGTGTTTGTACTTTAAACCAAACATGACGCTTGTGTTTGTTATGTTTACTACTCTCTCCTTTTCCCGTTCTCCCTCTTTTCATCAAATAACCCCTTCCTGCTTTCCTACTTAGTCTAGTTAAACAGCAGAATGTTAGAGGATTTGCGTTTGAGTTTATTTGCATAAGTATGTAGGTATGTATGCAAGTATGCATGTATGTGTATAGGGGTTTGGATATGTTCATGTAAAGAACTTGTTGTATGAAATTGCTCGAAAATCAACAAAACGCCTCATCTGTTTGCAAATGTTATTGCTCTTATGCAGTATTAACTATAATTACAATTACAACTACAGCTACAACAATAGGAGCAACGATGCGCAGTTGTATGGCAAGGAAGTTGACAACGCCATTTGAATACACTTTTGGAAAACATTTCTTTCAAACAAACAAAATGTAGCCGAATAGTCTGAATATATATACAAGGATGTATGCTTAGTGTAAAAAGAGTTGTTGTATTGTTGTGAAAATTGAATCTTTTAAATCCATTGCAAACTTATAACACCTTTCAAAGTTAACGTATACAAATATATTGAGATAATGGTTTCAATAACAACTACATTTATAAGCAATGTATGTGATAACTAAAGTTATCAGTGTAGTGCAATCTGCATCATTGTCGGCATTGCCGTCATCATCACCACCATCACCATCATCATTAGCATTAGCATATAAATGAATGCGTGTCTGTGCTGTTGTACATATTTGTACAACTTTACACGTCTACTCTAACTATGAGGCGTCCGTTTGTTTATATGTATGGCATGTAGTTTATTTAAAATTGTGTTAAACTTTACATTTAATAGAAATTATCGCTTCTGCATCGAAAGCACAATTACAATAAAGGAGAGGAGGACACATTAAACGCAACGCATTTCATAGTTTAACAGTTGAATGCTAGCAGCACCATAACATTGTACAACAATAACGATTTCATCGAGATAATCGATTTATTTGTGTGTACATGACTTTGACTCTTACCGCCTACACTAAATTAAGTGTGTTATCGATGGCAAATCTCAAAAACACAAGTGATATAACGCTTGTGCATAAAGAAAAAAAGTAAGCAGGAGCTCTCGGTTGGATGCAACATTTTTGACATCATGCACACGCAACATAGGTGTATGTATGAGTAAGTTTTAAATTTTCACAAATATGGTCAAAAAAAAAAAAAAAATGGTGATGTGCATAATTTAAAAAGCATGATGCACAGTTTGCCATTTAGGTAAATATGAACTCATCGGCTCGATTGTGCAATTATTGCCATCAAACGCGTACGATGCAAACGACTGCTGACTGTTTTATTGTATGAATGGCTTTATAAAACACTCTACCACAGAAATGGAAACGGATAAAAAGGAAAGTGACTTCATTTCGTTAAAACTTAATTAGATGATGCGTTAACAATTGTTGAATTTAAAGTTTTTGGAAACCAACCAATCTCCAATATAATCAAAGGTTTTCCTTAAACCTCATTAATTTAAATGGAAATTGTGCAATTCTGCACAGACAGTAGGTGACTTACTCGTATGTTTGAATCATTTAATTTATGTTCCTGTTCTCATTAATCTTCGATATTTACTACAACCATGCGTAGGTGAATATACTCATGTGTAAAGATTTAGAGCAACACGATAACCAAATTGAAGATGTTTATGGTGATAAATAGTGGCAGATGTTTTATACAAAAGCACACCACCATTTATATGTATGCTTGGGTGATATTAAGGTATACTCGTATAGGAAACAGCAAGCACTTGGCGAGATTTACATATTCAAAATTCTCGAGAGGGGGCGAAATTTTGTTTAAACAGTGAAGGACTAAGTGCGTTAAAATGATTTTGCTTAATTTTTTTTGCCGCTTATAAACATATACCTTTATAAACAGAAATATATTAGATTTTGCATTTTTAATACCAAAATTCAATGGATCATAACCGATGTTTCGATTAAATATTTATAAAAATATACTCCCCCCAGCCTCTCCGATTGGAAGGCGAGTGTTTTGTTTTCCTATTTCAAATATTTAGTTTATATTAAGTATGTACAAACAATTTATTTAAATCTACATTATTTATAAAGCATAAATGGGTAACCAATCAATACTTTCTAGAGGTAGGTTTTGTTTCTTACTATCTAAGATCCACTGCTCCGGAGACATGGGTAAAGCATGAGAAGCTGGTGGTGTCACACGTTTGTAGCTCTTCAACAACTCTTGTTGTAATAATTTCAGGGCTTTTATGTAGATTCGAGTAGTTTTTGTTCTTGTCTCTCCACCAAATTAACTTTATTTCCTTCACTTTTTCCGAACTCTTTTTGCATTCCTGTTATGTTATTGTATTCGTTTCAGTTTCTTTTTTACATATAATACTGTCACGTGCATTCTTTCGTATTTCATAAAAACTGGCTTTTTGTTGAGGTGCATTTAAGTCCGTCATCTTGAGAAGAATGGATGGATTTACAATAACATGCCGTCTCTGAATTTGTTTCATTTGAATTGTTTTGGCTGAGTATTCTCTACAGCTGTTAAGACTCCCAACACTATGGCGTCTGGGAGACAAATTTTGTAACTCGGTTTAAATGATTTGTTGACTTAACATCATATCGCAATATTTTGGCAACTTGGATGGATCATAAGTGCTGCGCGTTTCCGTTTTCTGAATAATTTGAGTCATTGTTGATATAGGAAAGTTTGTTTGTAAGATCATGTTGTTTGGCATATAATTGACTTTATGACCACACGAAACATTAACATTTCCGGTTGTGTTTAAGTTGATGTGAAATGGAATTAAGGAAATTCAATTAAACAAAAATCCAATTTAGTCTTTGTTAATTAACAACTTTTGTGCTACTCCTTCGTTACTAACAACAATTATCGCACATACTTACACAAAACCTACAAATGGCTGCAAACATTCTTACATGAAAGTTTATAAGTATGTGTATGAGGAAGCGTACTTAACACATTATATTGTAAGTATGTGCGTGTGTGTGTACATAGATGACATACCGAGTAGTGTTTAACATTTTGTGAAAACTATTTAACCACAAAACCACAATATTGTCATTTCAATGAGCTGTCATTTCACTTATGGTACGTACGTACATACACTCTTAAAAATACATGCACGCTGTATGCAGAGCAGAACACTTACGGCAATATTATTGGTAGGCAAGAGAAAACTTATCCTGTGATCCTTTTTATTCAGCATGAGCACAGCACAATATTAAAACTTAAACTTTATATAACATTTAGTAATTAGTAGTGAAGTAGGGAAACAAAGGCAAGCAAGAGGAAGGAAATTAAATTTGAAAATTACTCGAAGTAAAATAAGGAAAGATAAGGTTCTTGATACTAATTGATACTGACTGTAGCTACATTTAAAGAGGCGTATGTGTGGTTTTATATGTGAATGTGCTTAAATGAAGGATTGTAAAGAAGTTCTTTGAATAACACAGACACCGCATATGCACGCGCCACGTATCCAAAATACAAAATACATGCAAACACCGCAGAAACTTTCTGTGTAACGAACAACAAACAAGTGTTTTGGGTGAATGTTTATACCATTATATGATAAACGAATTTAGTTGTAAAGAATATTTAAATTATTTTTTTTCGATGCAATAATTCAAACGCTACCAGCAATGTAAGGAAATCTCAATAAAACAAATAAAAATAACCAACAACATAATCAAACTACTCTAGATTTAATGCAAATCGACATATTTAAGTTTAATTTGTGCAGATTAAAAGTTTTATACATAATACGTTCAAGCATTGTCACTGGCATGTCAACATATCGTTCACGGTTTAACTTTAAAGAACGTTAAGCGTTACACACAAAGCCAGACGCACAACATAACATTATAATCAATTGACATTTTATGCCAATTACAAAATGTTTACAACAACTGAAAATTATTGTAGTAAAAATATCCCCCTCCAAAAAAACAACAGATACAATACGATAACATCAGACCAGCATCACACACCATAAGCAGCCACTTAGGTGTACAAACGTACATTTATAGATATACACGAATTTATATACATACAAGGTTTTTAAATTATCATGTTACACGGCGAATTGGAGTGAAGACAACGATAACAACAACAACAATAATAATGTTGAAGAAAAAATTAAGTGGATCAGCCAAATATACAACTAAATGGCGCCAAATGACACATACACACAAATTAAGTGTTTTAAATTCATAAGCCAGTGCTGACAAACTTATATGCATGTATGTACATACATCACATGTGAGCTGTTATTAATGCACCTTAATATACACCCCACCATAATGTGGAGTTTATAAAAAGTTTACTTTGGTTTAAAATAAGTAAAACGTACCCTGTATACCTTAGGTGCTGAAGAAATTTTTTTATTTTTATTTTATTAAGGACACTTTAAGTTTGTTAATCCGTTTGCAGAACCCAGAAAGAAGCGTCAAAAACCCTACAAAGTAAACAATTAATAGATATAAATATGTCCGTCCGTATGTTAGCACTCGGAAAGTCATATATTATGAGATATACACAGATGAGCTAAAAGATGGGAGAAGTTGAATATACACGCCCATAATTTAATGAATGGTTTTTTTTTTTTACAGAATCCATCGTGGAGTTTGATTTGTATTAAAAACACTGTAAAGGGCGTAATCACGTTTTGTTGTACATTTATGAAAGGTGTTTAAGATTCGATTTAAGCCTTTTTTTGTTTTTTTTTGTTTGTCAATTGAAGTTTCTGCTTTAATTTTACAATTTAAATAATTTATGTTAGTAATTGCTTGTTTACTATTCATGCATGTTTACAAGAAGTTTATCGCAAAATACTTTATATAAACACATACACACAAACATATACAGACAAATTAGTTAAACAAATATATGTATAGATATAATGGTTATGGAAAAACATTCTTATCATAATATAAACATATAACAATACCAATGATGACATTCATCTGCACAATATCCGATTAAAATTTTGTGTTAAATCGAGCATACTCCAGTATCAAATAGTGTTGTTAAAATGGAGTTATGTGTTTGTGGAATCATAAAATTTTATAGTGCAGTGAATAAACAGTTTTATTAATTATTATAGTGGATGTTCAAAGTAATTCATTTGAAATAATTAAAGTAATCATTTCTCTTCAAAGTGCACAACGTAGCTGTGCAAAATATTTCAATTAACTCAACATGTCAAAAGAAGGTCCTTTTAATTATAATGCGAAACTTAAATATAATTTTGAATACACTTTTATGTAGAATACAAAAATTTTTTTATTCTTTTTGTAAGCTTCGCCTTCTAAATGTTGCGGTACAAGGATTCTCATAAATTATTTTTATCATTTGCATTTGAAAACCCTTGTAATATTCTGCTCTCATTAATTGGGTCTTATTTCTCTTCAAATGTATGACATAACAAAAGTCAAAGTAAAAGTGGAAAACAATATGTTGCAACGAAAGAAAAGAAACGCATACTAGCAGTTATTTTTGATAATTAGTGCATAAACTTCCGTTCACACAGGATCTTTTCTATTCCATTCACACTCTATGCAAATTGTTTCTCTCGCCAGTGACTTGGTCGGGCTGTACCCAAAGGGAACAAATTACTTTTTCCTTGATAACTAACCTCACTTGGTGGGATATGATTTATATACGTGTGCCTTTTGTTTTCTACCCTACCATGCTGCTAAATGTTTCATAAAATCTTAAAAATTGATTACCCTCTTAGTAAAAGTGCAGAACAATAGGGATGCATATGCATGGATGAAGGTTGTTGCATATTTTCCTCCTCATATGTACATACATTATTGTCACCGAATAAAAATTTAATCAAAACTTGAACAGATGAGGTTTTAATTGTTATTTAAGCTTCAATATAAATTTTATAATTAATTATTTTCATTAGAGTAAAACCCATTAAATAATACAATACAATGGATTACACGGAATTTATTCATAAAGTGAACGGAACTATGTAATAATATTTATAAAACACAATAAACTAAATAACAATTAATTTCCATAAATGAACCAAATAATAAAAAAATATGTAATATAACTATGGCAGATAAGCGTATGGATAAACGTGCAACTAAATCAGCTAATGAGTAAATTTTTATAAGTTTTCAGTTTTCAGGTTATTAATATACGTTATTAAGGGAACTTTGTGGCACCAATCATAATAGATAAACAATTATGCACCAATTATGAATTGGTATCAAAATAATTCATGCAATAATTGGTACTTATTTAGATTGCTATCTACTACAAAATAATCGTGTAATTGTTTTGAAATTAATGATCGCAAGGAAACTTGAAACAAGCAAGTTTAGACGAAATGACATTCACTGCATTCATTTGCAGAGTTTGAAATAGAATTTTTTTGAAAATATTTCATCTTATGTGCAGGATCTAAAAACAATAAACAATAGTGAATATCTCCCCTAGTTTGTAAAACACGAGTGAGAAAACAAAATTTGGCTTAGGTGAAATCCACAAATTCAAATTCATTCACGGAATATATTCCGTCTTCTAATAGTGCATTACGTTTCAGCTTGTAAGTCTGGTTTTCCGTAGAATATGGCTCTTTGGAAATTGTGGGTGTGTTAACGTGAATTTTCTCGAAGAAAGGAATTTGGATCATGCCAAAGTCTGGGGAATTTTACTTTTTCTTAAATATTTTTTGCTACTTAGGATTGTGTGTAAAATTTTTTTTGTCTCTTTGCAAATTGACACTTGGCAGTCTAAGCTGCTGGATAAATCATTATGGATCAGCTACTACACTTATGTGTGAAACTCACCTGATCATGGATTTTTTGTTTTCTTTGTTGAGGTATTAAGTTTACTTGTTGCCATTTTGATATATGTACGCTTCAACAACACTCGGCTATCATTCAACTACCAAAAGTAAACAATTTCAAACAGTTTTCACAAATAGTTTGGTGATATATTTGTTGGTTTTTGTAAGACGTGTATGTTTGAAAAAAAAAAATATATAAAAAATGCAAAAAAAAAAGTTTTGACATTTATTTCTTGGTTTGCATACATACAGTTGTTGGATAAAAGAAAAACAAACGCACACAATCACACATTGCCGTCACCCAATTAATGTGCACCTGCAGTGTTGGAAAAATCCATAAACTATTTAAAGTATTTTATATAATGATAAAAAGTTTACCGATTAGCATAAGAAGCGGGGTTATACACATGTGCTCTCCTCTAAAACGTAGAAGAATTTATTACAACTATTTTCACACGATTTTTTCATAGACTTGTGCAAAAAAATTGACTTCGGTGAAACGCAATATATTTTTAGAAATAACAAAAGAAAATTTCTACATCGACCACATTCAATATTTACTTATAATCTTAAGCGAATACATTTTCTTGTAATTTCCAACCTTCGACGTGATAATAACACCTTTTGGTTATACTATCAAAACCTTCTAATGCTTGTAATAGTAAATGTTTCCTACTTACGAATGCATTGTATTGTATTCATGCACTGCCTTATTTTGTTAACACTAATGTACAATATATACGTAAGTACATATCCTCAGCTGTTACAGGGATAACAATAGTTTTGTATACGAGTATATTGTAACGTACAAACTTATACGTAAACCCTTAACAACCATAACCCCAACTACTTTGCTTGCAGTCTTACTTTGTTTCCATCTTACTAACTCGTAATGCGTATTAAACCGTGCGTATGCACCACATGTGTCTTAGTTAAGAGTATCCTCTTCTAACTGATACACACGCCTCATGAATCCATGTAATAGTTAATTTTCTGAGGTTACACCTATAATTGTTATACATTGCAAAGCTTTTGAGTAGTAAAGCCGTAGGCAGCGTGAAATAATAAACAGGAAATTTAGCGTGTATGCGAAGAGATAGAAAGAGGCTTTTTAACACCACTAAATTAAAGTAAATATATTTTTCCGTCCGTCCGTGTTTCTGTCTTTTGTTGGCAATTTCACGTTTGTTAATATTCAGATATTATAAAAATTCTTATTTTGCCATTTACATTAAATGAAATTGATTGAGAACCACGCCCACAAAAGCTATCTATCCGCTGCAAAAATTAAGTTACAAAGTTGTGTTTTTGTGTAACTTTTGACGTGTAAGTTGGTGGGGAGTACATACATTATTAAATCAGATTTTTGCTCCATATTTTGTACCAAGATGTGGAAAAAATTTAACTTTTGTTCTAAGCTCACCATCATAAGTGTTTGGGAGTATATATCATATTAACAAAACGTTTGCAACGCTTAAAAGGAGGCGTCAGAGTATATTTGATTTATATAAAGATGTTTGTCTCTCCGTCCGGTATTTATGTTCTATGGTAATCACTGTCCTGGCTGTAATAATTGAGATATCGATTCCAAACCAGGCAGAAATGTTGATAGAGTTCATGCGCTGTTTTCTTTTAAAATTAAAATTGGGTGAAATTTAGGTAAAATTGCTCAAGATATACGCGTATAATGTAACAAGGACTGAATTAGATGCAATTTTTTATATCAATTTTTCCTTTTACTTATAAGGTACAAAAGATACACGAAGCTTTCGGGTATCGATGGTGGGCATTCCAGATTGGGCTTTAGCCAAGCATAGTGTTTTTACTCGTTTTATATAAAAACTTTACACTTTTCATTACTTTGCCCCGCAGGACATTTTAATGTTGTCTAATTTTGTTTTTTTTTTGCCCTGTTGAACTGTTTGCTTTTACGTGCTCAATTAAAGAAGAAATTTCCATTAATTTTATTACTGAAACAATTTAGAAGATAAATCGTATAGCAACTGGTAAATAATTTTTTTTGGAAATTCCCTCCAGGATCATTGGGGTAGCAATTAAAACTTGTCGCAAACGTTTTTCGTTTCGTAAGCTCAATAGTCGTGTGTGCGCGCGTACTAAACCGATAACATATTTACTTTGCATTGTACAACACCCCAGAAGGAACAAAAACCTATTTAGACGCTATACCAATATGTGCTTATATGAATGCACGCACACAGAATAGAACGTGCAAACAGAAAAACATAAACTCAATGTCCGTGTTTTGTTCTGCTGCATTATGTTGTTGTTGGGATGTGTGTGTGTGTGTTATCTGGTATTTAACTTATGATTTTACCGTTGAAGGCAATTAACAATTTGCCGCAAAACTGTCACGCATAACGGACGGACAAATGCATAGGCAACAAAAAATATAAACAAAATATAAAAATAAACAGTAACAGTACAAACCGGAGGCATGCATATGTCGTGCATCGTTTACAAGATCCATAGAGAGCCAGGAAAATATTTTTTAATATACATGTTCATTGCTGAAGCATAAATATACGGGAATTTGAACACACGCACACGCACACGTACACATATATTGGTCGTAAATTAACTGGAGTCGAGTAGGAGGGGACAAGGATACCTGTACCTTCTTCAGTGTTTCCGCGTAACTTATCTCGTTATGTATGTATGATGTAAACCGATGTTGGACGTGCGGTCAACCATATTACCAGTTCAACTCCAAATACACGTGTACGTACAGTGTTTTCTACTAACAAAAATGTTCGCATACGTTTGTGTACAAATGTATGTCAATTACGATTCTCCGCCAACTATTTAACAATGTTGTGTTGAGGGACTCATTTAAACGTTAAACATAACAATGTAACAACCACGTCCGTGCATGCCCGTATGTATTGTACATTCAAAAGCATTGTAACAATGTTTCATGTTGTGTGGTGCAGGTGCATAAATCAACATTTTCTCTTTACATGTATATTGTTGCAGTGGGTTGTATATGTGTTTTTGACAGTCCTCTGTTATACTTGTAATGTTTTTGTTGTTGCTGTTATTGTAGTAATGTGGCATTTATTTGTGCGGGAACCATTGTCGCTTCAGTCAGACATCAGATCAACGAAATAAATTTGAGTTACGTTGTGTTGCGTAATAAAGCAATTGTCGTTTTCGAGGCGTCCCTTTCTCACCCCGTTTCTTTCATTTTCCTTCTTTTTTCCTTTTTTAACCGTTTTTCGTTTTTGTTCTTCAACATTCTGTAACCAAAAATGGTCAAATATTTTGGTTTTTTGATTTTTGACTCTTTCCAAATTCACTTTTGCTCCCATTTATGGTGTGCGGGCGTATGCTTGCTTGCTCACTTTTACCGTTACCATTACGTACATTATAATTTATATGTTAAGGTTGGTGTAACGATTGTGTGCGGGAATTTAAGACACTCGGCACAGATTTGTGGCATTTTGTAGAAAAACTGAAATTTTTCTACACCCTACACCGTTTTCGGTAGAGAGTAAAATAACTTTAAGCGAATGTTTATAGCTTCTGAAAGTATGATGGGTTGGCTTCATTTTATTGATACGGAATCACACTAACGATTCAATCGTCATATACGTCCGTCCTCCGTGTACACGCTACAGATGACATTTTTAGATAATATTTGCTATATGGACATGTTTTGGCCCAAAGAGGAACTTGAATTTTAGATCCCCTCCCTCGATAATTACTTTTTATGAACCATATTTTTGTTTGCAATTCTTTATATATTAGAAAAAGTTAGTGAAGAATAATAAATTATCATTTTTGGAATCTCTATCCGTATCAAGCTTTTTTAGAAACTCATCGATTATCGAGCAAAATTTTGAAATTCGAAATTTTTGGAGCAAAAATTTTAAACCAAATCTATATATATTCTAATTTCAAACCGAATAGAATTTTCCAAGAGAATTTTTTTGTGCGATTCGTCAAAGAAGAATTGCGTAGCCCCTAAAGAGACCACTTGTAGGTATTATGTCGCGTATTATGAGCGTTAGGTCTACTTGGGACTTAATTGGTTGAACCAACTTTCCCTCTCTATGTAATATGAGGTGTTTTAGGTTCGATGTGGATCTACTTAAAAAAAAAGAAAAAGAAACACCACCAATTATCATAACATTTAATCGTTTAAAAGAAATGTAACCCATTACATTCTCCTTACTGTCAATACGAAAAAATGTTTGTATGATTTCACAATGCCTCTTAAATACATTTTATTGTCCAGTATGCACTTTTACATTGGAGTGGTGCTTACCATTCCAAAAATCAAATCTGCAAAAATATAAATGAGTTATTAATAAATAATAACTAAATTTCCGTTATACAATTGAAAAAAAAAACCATCTTTTTAAGGTTAAATCGTTCATGTATCATTGAAATTATTTATTTATTTATGCCGAGCCAAATATTATTAAAGGAAACCCACATAACTTCAACTTGTTAAAGGTAACGAAATACGAATATTTCTTGAAAAATGGGACATCATTATATATTGATGGGTATTTTTGGTAACGACAGTTTTCGTAAGAAAGCCGCATTAACATAAAAATACAATTCGTCATTTTCTCGCCGATTGTTTGCTTGACGATGCGTTGTTTATTTTAATGTAATGACGTCTCTGGCCAGACAACAATATATGTATTGAACGTACGTCGCACGAATAACAAGAAAATATCAATGTGATGATAAAAATAAAAGGTTTTCACTTTTTTTATATCATATACCCACCATCGCATACATGTACAGCAGAATAATTGGTTTTGCTTGACTGTTGCTAACACCTAGGAGAAAGTCTTGATATTCTTCAACAGAATAACTGAAGTACAAGGCCAGTGTGCCTGGAACCCTTTAAGGGTGGTGAAAATTTAAATTTAAAAAAACGGTATGTAAGGTTTATATACTGCATAATTTTCTAACAATATTTCAACAGCTTTTTCCCTTTGCTGTTGATTAGAACAAGCGATTTATTCCTCCACTGGCTGTCCAACATTCCATTCCCCCAACTATCTTAGCTTAATAAAAGATGTGCATAAAAGATTGTATATAATTTCGTTGGGGAATAATTGCCAATTCAAATATTTGTTTATAAGTGTATGTGTATGATGTGTATGCCTTGACAAACGAAAGATATAAGATATGTTTGTGTATATAAAACGTATATAGTTGCTTCATATAACATGCATATATACGTACAATGTACGAGTTAAACTTGAAATTTCTCTTAAGATGGGACAGCGTCTGTATGTATGTAGCGACATTCTGCCGGCCGACAAATGCATATATCACAAACGAGTGGACAGTTTATGGTTACAAAAAGCAACATTGCCAAACAATATGTTCGCTATTGCCGTCCATTCCACCAGATAACAGCACATACTTGCATACACATAACGCACAATTGTAGCTGTAGTGTAGTAGCTGGAGTGACAGCAACAGCAGCAACATTTGTCATAACACTACAAGCTGTTAATAAAATACATGAATGTGCGTGTGGTTATGATGTTTTTCTCTGTTTTTTGTGTTGTTGTGGCAGCGTGCTGCATCGCGCACCATATATCGTGTAGACGAATGTTTATTGGTTTATCGATATATTGCGGGCAAGTCTCGGTGTGGTGATGTTAAGTGTAGGTGTACAACATATTTACAAGTATACATATATGGGTCATCTCTGTGCGTGATCTCCGATATTGTCACACGGTTACTTTTTCTGTTTTATACTTTTGACAACATTACAAAACGTCTCTCCTAGTTTATAAGATGAAAAATAAGAACAACAAAAAACTCCAGATCGGAAATCTTTAAGTTAATCCGCGATTCCCAATCCAAAGGAATAGAAAAAACTCAAGCCAAAACTCCAGAAGTTAAGCTAAGTGTGCTACTTTCTGAAGAAGAGATCTTTGCAAAGAATAACGAATTTCTACCCAAAAACGTTTCCCTTTAAAAGCACAACCGGCCGTGAAAATCTATTTCTTTTCCCTTTTTGTATAGCATGATATGTGTGCTTAACAAAAAATTATCAAACAATACAAAAAGCATTTCAGATATTGTGCCAATCATGATGCAAGCCGTATCCATGGTATCTCTCGATCCTATACGAAATTCTCACATTCATTATATTACCAGTTTTTATTCTCTCTCGTTTGTTCACTTTTGCTTGTAATTCAATAAATTTTAAGAAATGAAAATAAATCAATTTTGCACAAGAAAAAAAGTCTTGTAAGTGATGTGTGAAATTCAATCAATAAAAGGTCAAACAATTTAATACATTGTGTCGTATAAACTTCATCACATCAAACATTAAATTAATTATGATAAATATATATAAGTAAATCTATATTTAAGCGTAAATAAAATCTATGTATATAAATTATTTAAAGATTGTATTATTGAACTGGGGAAAATAGCTAAATTTGACTGATGTCGAGTATGAAATATCTTCTAAATGTATATAGAAGTCGTAAAGATGTTTTTAGCAGAGTAGGCCTGGCTGGTTTATGATTACACTTCCTAATAGTGTTTATAATACATAAACTTGCAGGTTGGAATCCCCGCTAAATGTTGTGTTTTGTAAATTGTGGCTGCGTATATTATCAGACCCCTCCCATTTTTTGTACATCCTTACAATTTGATATTGTTCAGTGTTTTAATTTGTCTTGATTCTCAATATTTTACTATCGTGTAAACATAATATGTGTAAAACTTTAACACCTCAAGTGTGCTGGGGTACCGAAGTAAAATGTTATTATCACCAGTGCGATGCGAAAGCCAGCTAATTGGCAAGTGTGTCAATGTTGTTATGTTGTCTCTACTCCAAAAGGATTTGCTGCTTGACCACCCCTTTCACATGTCCTTGGTGGATAGCACACAATGTACCGAAAGCCAGCCAATAAATTGATATGAATATTTTAACAAGATGCAGGTATAGTGCTTGTATGAATATTGCATATGCAAGCAAGTATGTGTATGTATACTGTGTATAAGTATAAACATTTCCAATACGTACCCAATTGTGTTCGTTGTCCTGCAGTTCCTGTGATATCTTATGCATGTGTATTAAAATTCATATGAATTTATTATAGGCAAGTGTGCGTGTGTGTGTCCTCCACCCCATCTCTTTCTCTCAATATTTATACTAATTGTGTACCCCTTTTGTTTAAGCTTGTTCTTCATATATTTTTTCACATTTCGTATTATATGCAAGGTTGCTACGGTTGTGGTCTGTGGTCTGTGGCTCTGTGGTTGCTTCCTGCCCATATCTCATTTAGGGAAACACTCTGCCCAAGAACAACCTGACTTATGCTTGTTGTTAATTAAAATAAATACATGGATATGTAAATAATGTTACGTTAACATATAATAAAGGGAAATATAAACACGAACAACAATTAATGTTTATTATTATATAATGAAATGTTTCACATTCAGTTTTATGATTAATGACTTCGCTTTACATGATAAATAACAAAAAATTACATAAAAATAATTTCTTTTATATTTACCTTCAAAAACGGTTTAAACGCTTCTGACTGACATTCTAATAAAATTATTATTGTGTGGTAATTATAATTTAGTTAACATACACTTACCCAACCCAGCCCATTTTGTCATTATGTGTGTGTGTGCTGGTGCGAGAACACAAACAAGCTCAAATTACACTTCAAACAAAAGACGCCGACACTCGCAGATATCTAAATCAAGTTATTGTTGATTGACTGCAAAGCAGACGAAAAGAGACGATAAATTGAGCAAATGTGATAAATGAGGCGGGAGGGAGAGGCTGTTAGTGTTACTGAGGTGTTTTTTTTACTTTTTTTAAAATTTTTTTTTGCATTAATAAATGTTGGCAGCCCACGCTGCAATTTGTTTGTTGTACCAACAACGATTTCATTCATAAAGTGATCATGATTGAATAGTAAATAATTCAACCTTTAAAAAAAACACTATGTGGGAAGTCACCTTCAAGTCAGATAAAAATTTTGATTTCTCTTGAACAAACCTCTTAAAGAAATTGGAAATATCTTCACTGGCAACTACTGATTGCAACAGTTTTTTATATATAATTTTCATCAGTGCTTAGTGTGAGTACACTTCTCTTAATCTCAATCAATGTGCACTTTAAATGTGGTCATTCATAATTAAATCATTTTATATATGCACATTCTACCACATGTACACCTTCCATTAGTGTGCATTACACTTTAATAATGAGTGAATGAATGTGTTGTTAAATAAGTTAAACATGCAAAACCTGAGAAACTACGGTTTGCTTTTCAATTTGCCACGTTATGTAATAGGTAGTATTGAATTTTAAAACACTCTGGATTAGTATAGAATTTAAAATAGATTTATCTCTGTCCGTATGTCTGTCTGCTTTTTAGAATTTTTCGGTAAAAAAAAAGCACTTTTTTGAAAAACTTGAAATTAAATCAATATTAAAAATTATAGAATAAAGTAGATAGATACGCCCCTTTGTAAAAAAAATCTATGTAATATGTATAAGCGTACATAGGAAATAAGCATTCAGAAAAAGTTCTATTAGCTGCTAACTCTCTAATAGTAAAAATGTGTAGAATAGAAATTGTTTTAATCAGTTCTATTGGGAAAACAATTAAACTACATTTGTTCAATTTTTTACAATACATAAATATTAACGAATGAATATTAGTTAATACCCTCTAGATGAAGAGTTCACCAACACGTAGATTATATTCTTTGAGCTGACATTTTGCACATACATTTCTATTTTGTGTATATTGGTTGATATTTAAAAAATTTAATGAAAACTTCAAAAAAAAAAACTACAAAAATCTATTTATAAAATACAGAAAATAAAGCAAAGAACTTGAAATGTGGGACACATACTTATAATTACTTCATTAATCGTATAAAGGACACGCCCACAATTTAAAAATATTTTTATTTCGTATAAAATACGATTCGCATGTTGATTCGTAGTACATGCACTATTAGAGGGCATAAACATGTAACTGCCACGCCCACTATTTTTATATAGAAAGTGGAGGGTATTTAAGTTTGGGCCTAAGCCAAATTTAGTTTCTTTTTACTTGTTCTCAACTTGTTTTCATTCATTAGCATATCATAGTTTCACATAACAAGTATTTAGCAAACAACACTTGTTTTTGTCGGATATCGAAAAATTAGTCATGATTTTTAGAACAGTTTAAATGAATGCAACTTTAAAATACAATTCATATTAATTGTTTGAAATATTACACAGCTAATAAATTGATTTGCTAAATGGCCCATTGTTATGAGATGGAAAACCAAGAGAAAACCATTGAAAAGCATTGCATTTTCAATTAGATTATATTTGATTCTTGCAAATGAAGTTTTATGACATTTATCGAACACATCGAGCTTATTAAAAATTTACCGAATTGGATCATTTTTAAGACCTTCCTCCATAGTCTTTATATGGCAAATTTTGGCAATTCTTATATATTTGACATAAAAATTAATAGAAAGTAGTTACCTAGGTTAATGCAGGAAATTTGGACCAGATCGACCAATTTTTAGAACCCTTTTCCGCTTTACGCTTGATCCCGTATAATCTAATATGACAAATATTCTCAATTTCTAAGCTCTACACGTGCGTTAATTTTGAGTTTCTGTTTTTATTAACATTAACCTTAGTGGAAGGTGGAAAGCATGTAATTATAAATTGTGTCTATGTTTTGTACATAGTTTTCCAATTTCGTTGATACTGAACTCAGTAAAGTATTTGTTGTTTTTATTGTTGTTATTATTATTACATATGCTGGTTGACACGTTTACATGCTGGTGCAACATGTTAGCCGTTCACTTTTCATAAAAATTGGCGGCATTTTAATTAACTGACTGAAATAATGAGGTCACATATATAGTTTTAGGTAAAAGCTCAACACAAAGCAGTCAGACTACAAAAATAAAATACAAAATGTAGGGTTATAGTATTATTTTAAAAATGTTTATAAAGTTTCACTTTTTAATAAATTTCATGTTTTTATTTTTTGTGTAATATTGCTCTATAAAGTTTAAACACATTAATAGTTCCAGTGCAAGTGTTTGTTATGGCACAATAAAATCTTTAGATTGAATAAAATTTCAATTTGTCCATCGTAAATGTAAAAATTTCCTCCCCGGGGAGGCACGGAAGTATTATGTTCAAAACAACTCATAAATAAATTGAACAAAAAAGGAATGAACTGAGTTACCAACAAATTAAAACACAAGTGCAAATATAACATATCCGTTATTCGAAGAGGAAGTTCATTGCAATTGCATTTCTCGTAAATTCTCGGCGATTGCCACACATGAATCGATTTAATGATGGCCGTCTATCCGTCCACATATATCTTGTAATCAATCTGAACGTCACTAATTTTGATACTATTGGCATGATATTTAAATAACAGAAGTATTTCTATTGAAAAAGGGACTTGATCGGTCCATTTTAAGTAAGCTCTCTTTTAAATAAATCTTTGTATCACGAATGACAGTTTTTTTAATCCTGTAATATAATCAAAATATAATGTTACCCTTTCCCATACCATACCATAATATTTACATAATTCTGTTTGGGCATCGGGATATATCTAAATCGATTCAAAACACAATTTTTATATGAAACGAAATTTAATGTACCCACACAAGTAGCGTAGGGTATAAAATCAAATACAATCTATTGTAAGTTACTTCATCATGCAGCACCGTAGACAAAGCAAATTGATGTATGTATTGTATATGCATTGTATAGGTGGGTATAAAAGGTTTGTGGTGTTCAGGTCCAGATGTGTATATCGTGCATACGTATGGATGTGCAGCTATGATTACTATTGTTTGAATAAACAGAGTACATCTTAGTGTATGTACATATGTGGATGTTGTATATTACAGTTAGGTGTTAGTTTCAATACGCGTGCCTTACAATGTGCGTGAATACGAAGGTTTACCAGCCATCAGAGTAATTTATACCTTGAAACAAATCGTTTCAATGTGTTGCTTATGTTGGTTGTTGTAGCTGTGAATGAGTGAATGTGGGCTTAAGCTAACTCTATAAAAAATATAAGATGTAATGTTTACTAAGTTTGTTATTCCGTTTGCATCAACCACAAGGAGATGCCAGAGACCTTCAAAACTGTATATATGATAAATAAATTTGACATAAGCCGATCTAGACATGTGCGTCCAAGCTTCTGTGTGTTTGTGCGTTGTTGGCACTCTCCCAATAGTAAAATTTTGAAATCTTTTACCAACATCCCAAAACTCGACTCTACTAATACAACGCCCTCTCCTTGTATGCATATACATACATATATGTGGAGGGTATTAAGATTTGGCTAAAGCCAATCTTTTGTATTTATACTCGTTTATATTTGAATGTGTGGTGTATTTAGCAATACGCCTACGTTGACTGTGTGCGCCGTAAAGTGCCATGACATTATGGCTTAAATGCGAGTACGTTTAGTTAATGCCAGTTTGGAAAACTTCTACACATATTTACGTATCTACCTAGGCGCACATATGCAGAGATAAGCATTTGCTATGAGCTTTTTTTTTGTTTTCTTTGTTTTCGTTTCGCAGTCATTGTGACAGGTGGAAATTGTGAGGCGCCACGTAGCTTATTAACAACTCTATAAAGGAAAATAAGTTAAGAGCTTAAGAGCGAATGGTGTGTTGGTGTGGGTGGATAAAGAAAATGAATGAAATGAATTAATGCTCCCATCTCATAAATAATGTTTTGTAATAAATATTTAAGAAGAAGAAGAAGAAGAATAAATGCAGTATTTTTTTATTAGTAGTAGTTATTATTTAAAATTAAGTTTATTTATTACAATACAAAATGTGTTCATTGTCATTGTTATGGTCCGTCCGTCCGTCCGGCAACCTCCTTCATTTACCTAAACAATCACTTAAGTAAACAAAATGCAAGTGCTTACGTTCCCATAGAAGTTTCCATCCAAAAACGAATTTCAAATCAATAAAAAGTTTATGCTTCCATACATATATACTCCACCTGAAACATTGATGCACCAGAGCTGCAGGGCCTTCATTGTACATTTTACCTAAAAAATCATTTGAACGCATTTTTTTTTTTATTTCTTCCACATTTTCAATCGGATTAATAAAAAAGAGGTGACAACTGCAGGCTGTTTTAGACAACAAGTTCACAAAATGTTGTAAACGTAGATACAAGATGTGAACAATAGTAAAAAAGATGATAAAGACGTAACTCCATAAGCACATGTACACATGAATGCATGATGTATGGATGGATGTGCACACTCTTGTATAGAATATGTATGAACATGTACTGCCTCCATCGTACATTATTCGTACCAAGTGTATTGATACCAAACAATGTAAAACTATTGATGGTTTGCTGTTATACATTGTGTACAAAAAGAATAAGAACAACAACAAATATGACAGATATTAACAACATTGTGCATGTAAAATGTCTAGTATTTGGTTAAGAATATTGAATGGAAAAATGTGGAAAAAAATGTGTGGAAGATTAAACTATAACGCGTGTATCCATACCTTACGTAAGGAGTTTAAGTGTGGATACTAAGAATTTTTATTCTTATTTGCCAAATTTTGGCATAGCATGTGAGTATACAATGACGTTGAAGTAGGCTCCTCAACTACACCCTTTTTTATTGGTACAATAATTGCTTAATACAAAATAATTGTCTACATGAGTAATTGCCAAATGTTTTATTTTGTACTACATTGTTTCACAAACAACTAAATATCGTTTATTAAAGTTCCTTAAGACTGAGGGACATGGTTAAATCGGTCAGGTTTTGATTCTGAATCCGTTTTGATTTTGAATGAAAAATTTAGTCTACTTCCATCTTATGTAGAGGATATTATAATAAGCAAGCTTTTAAGCTTTTATGCTTATTTGCTTACATTCGTTGAAATTTATTATAACAATCATCTATTGCAACAATAGCTGGAACTAGGCTTCCTTGAACAATGACTTAAGACCCAATAATGGGTAGAGTGCGTACAGATTATTGCTTAGATTATATTATTCTTTATTCAGCATAATCAGCATGGATTGTTGGAATTGTGACCGAATGATTAAAAATTAATAAACGCTTATGTAAATTCAATATGTTTCTACTTTATGCGATATTGGCTTGAAGGAGAGGAAGCAATAGAAAGTAATTATGCAATAGAAAATATTGCATAAATAAAATATGCATCAGCGGATATGTATGTGCATGCCTACTTAGGCATGAAGGAATAAATCCATCAGTCAATTGTGGTTAATTTGTGTCGGTTGACAATCGATATTTCATCATTGTCAAGCTTTACCTTTCAAGCAATTAATCAAACGGAAAAGAAAAAACAAATAAAAAAGTTAGCTTAGGTATCTTGTATACACTTTACATTTATAATAACACCGGAGGTACGGCGGGTACCTCATGAGGCTTTTTAATAATGTATGTATTAAGTAAAACATAACAAGTTGAATTCTGCGACAGCATTATAACATGGTTTTGACGATTATGGGTGTGGCTCTCAGCTGGTTTCAACAGAACAATGCTTATAACAGCTAAAATTTTCTCATCATTTGGGTGAGTACGTGTTTTAGTTATTAAATTCAGATTTTTATGCTTATCAACAATATTTAAAAGTTGTCTTTGCCAACTTCAACTATTATTAGGAAGATATGAAATGTATATGCCTGCTAGGAATTATTGGGATTTTTTCAATTAATTTTTTGAGTCATTTTTATAAACACAAGATTGCTAAGGACCTTTTTCATTTCATTTTTTTCTCAGTATTACAAAAGATTTATTATTCAAAAGTCATTCATTGGCTGGTTATTGAACAAACGTATTAAACCTAAAAGACACCCTGTATGCTTTTTTTTTTTTATAAATCTGCACATTCTATATATCACTGTAGAATTATCATTATGGTGTTTTTTTTGAAGCCATACAATAATTATGGATGAATTTCTCATCTGTTAACGTTCTCATCACAATGTCATCATTAACCTATTGCTACAACGCCTACAATGCCTACCAAGCACATTTCTGTTTGTATGATTTTCACATATGACCTGATTTTGAAAATGTTTTGTGATCGTTATACATAATTGCGTGTGAGAATAGTGTGGTCACACACAATCGGTTGCCGCACAATTCGAAAGTTAAACTAACAATAAAAGCAATCGAATCGTGGGTGGGTGGTCAATAGCTTAACATTGTACACACACACGCACACATTCGTTCACCTATATAAATACATAAGTTTCAATTGTTATTAATCCCAAAGCGTACAAAATATGTTTACGAGTGTTTGTGGATAGTAAAGCATTATCTCACGTATGCCACCGACTTTGAGCATGGAGTACTAGTAGTGGGGGAGCGGACCGACTGACTAACAACACAATAACAAGTAAATAGGCAGTCACAGGCCGAGTAGCATACAAATATATCTTGCACCTACACACACACACACACACACACACAGTTTCATATGTAAATATTGTCGCATGTTGTGCTTGTGCTACCAAATGTGTTGTAATCAGAAATCTCAATAGTCGTGACAATTGTCGCTTTATTTTATGCTGCTTGTTGTTGCTGTTACAGTTGTTTGATGTTATTTTTATTTGTCAATTTATGGCGAAAATTGGGATGTTGTGCACTGCTCAGCACTGTTACTACTGTCCCACACACGCAGTGGTACACATAAATACACTTAACCTATATATTATACACATATAAAGAGATTTACATACACATGCAGATTTACTAAACCCTAACCCTACAACCACAATATGTTGTTTAATTTCATCGGCAATAGCTTGTAATTCCAGAGCAGGTATTGTACTAACTGTAAATGTTTTATTGATTATAGAAAAATGTGCGCTTGTTCATAATTGCCAACAAAAGTATTTTTTCTTCGGAATACACTTTTTTTCTGGCAAAAATTAAAATTACTTGAATGAAAATAATTGAACTGCACTCATGCTGACACTCACACACTAAGTGCTCTTTACAATGAAACAAAACAAAACAAAAAACAAAAAAAATACATAATTTTTGTCTTAAATTGTTTTCATTTTTGTCATTACGATGTATTTACAAACAGCAAATATGCCAATAAGTCAATAATAACAACCACACAACAGCAGCAATAAAAAAGCACTAATAATGACAACAGTGGTGTTGCTGCCAGTTGTTGTTGTTGTTCATAGGCAATAATTACATTTTCACATTTCATACATTTGGTTTGGTTTGATATCTTGTTAGCTCCTTGGCTGCTGCTACTGTCGCTGTTGCCGCTGTTGCGTGTTATTATTGTGGTGGGCCTGTAATCTACTTCACTTCTTGTTGAGCTAAATTTCTTGTAAACACAACAATTTTTATTATTGTTGTTGTGGTTGTTGTCAATTCCTAAACAGTATGTAACACACTTCGTACGTGTTGCATTGTATGTATTTGCCATGTTGAAAGCGTGTGCTAGAGGATTTAGCATTTTTTTAATGAACTCACTGACTCTGGCATGACTGGCCGCCACGTTGATCTCTTAGCTGTCAAACAATTTTGTTTATGTTTTTATGGTTTTTTCTTGCTTTTGTTTTATGTTTCAATTTTGGTTTGTGACATCTTTACAATATACCCCCACACACGTACACAAGGCAATGTATTAGTTTAGTCATAATTATTGATTTATCCTCATATGGTTGCACGCTGTACATACATGTATGTACGTACTATGAATGTACCATGACTGTGTTGTTGTTGTTGCCTTGTTATAAATACTAAGCTGAAGGTAAATATTTATTTGGTCAATGTGTGTTGTTTTAGGCTGCGTGACCCACGTTTTTGTTTGTTTGTTTTTGTTTGTACTTTAGAGAAGTGACCATTATGCAGCAAAAAAACTTTATAGAGAAACTCTTTTATTGAAAGTTGTTTTCCTCAGTTTATTGTTGGAAAAACAAAGCGTTGGGTTTCCCACAATTTTTATGGTGGCTACTGTTACCCATTGTTTCGTTTCGCTTTGCTTTGTTGATTGTATTCGAGAAAAACGAGAAGCCAGAGAAAAAATATTTTTTAACATCGCGAAATCATCATCATCGTGGTCATCTTTGAAATCAATTAAAAACGATATTCAATATGAGCAAAAAAAAAGAAGGCTCAAAAAATGAAATTCCGATTCAAGTCAATGCGACTTGTGAACATTCTACAGCTAGAAAGAACATGTGTTTGTAAGTGCTGTCTAAAGGTAACAAAACATGCTTTTAATGGTAAATTAATAAACATTAATAATCGAATGTGACACTCTACTACACACGCATGTAATACCGCTCACAAAATATTTCATTTTATTACTTAATATGGTTTTAATAACATTTACTTACGGGTGACGTTTATAAGCACAGCACTTGCCATTATGAACTCTATTGGTTATTTGGCTATTTGGCTATTTAGCCATTTGTTTATGACTTTGCGCACGGTCGACTTGGTCATACAATATTGCATCGTTTGCAATCATATTTTGTAATATAAGCGAATGAGTAAGATCGAGTGTATTTGTGTACGAGACCACCATCACCACAACCACCACCACCACCACCACCATCACGCAATCAATAATTTTATCGTGTTGGCATATATTTCATTCCTTTGCAGCAAATAGAAGTTTGTCGGTAAGTTTTTTTGGTGCTTTGTGTTCCCTAAACATATTTGCTTTAGTGACAGAGCGCCAGAGATGGCGGTTGTGTGGTGGTGTCAGCGGCGCCAACAGTGTGCTGTTAATAGCGGCATTAGCTTACCACAAGTCGTGCTGACCGCGTTGAATAACATGGCAACAACAACAGTCATAACACAGAGACAGTCACCGACCGACATATGGTAACAATGTGTAAGCGCCATCTACGTATAAATCACGCTCACTCCCCCATAAGCAAAAAAATATAAACGCTTTTTACCTCCAACAACCTCTAAGAGACACACAGAGCTACACACACAATTTAACACACTTGGTCATTTTGGAATGTACAAGCAATTGAGCAAATTTTAGCTAATACGCTTTGGATTCCTTTTTTCCTGATTCTCCCATCATGTAAATGAAGAGGTTCTTGAACAGAATAAAAAAAAACGTATGTTCCCCAAAATATTCTACCTTTGCTTTAAATATCATGAAGCGCTCTCACAATTCGTTTCAAGCTTATTTTGTGTTATATTCATTTATTACCGTGTCAGCGAGTGTCTAAGCATTGTTGGAACCTGAGAGATTTTCCCGATAACCGTTTGCAAACTGTGTGTGTGGCTGTTTCGTTCAGTTAATTTAACTATAAAAGGATATCATACTTGTAAAGATTTTGAAAAAATAAAATAAAAAAAGTGTGTGAATTGAGCAAACAACAGCAAAAACAAGGCAGCTCACATACGCCGGATAGAGAAACATTTTGCATTTATTGCCTTAATAAGCCAATAATATCTTTATAATTCGTTTGTGTTTTATTTCTGTGGCGTTGTAAACACAACACTAAATCATTAATGCATCATCTTAACATTTGGTCACATATCGTATCGCAAATGAATTCATGACTTCACATGTATGCAGATGCAGATGAATGTATGAATGTGACCATTTCTCAACTCGTTAGTTTAAGTTATTCAATCAACAATAAAAAATTGTTTATTTTTGTGTAGTGGTGGAATTATGCATCATCCTAAATTGACCTCTCAACTCACACACTTGGCTTACAATTCATGTGCACGATTTAGTTCAGTGCAATCTTATTTAAATGCATGTGAGAGAGTTAGTGTCCGAGGCTTTTTCTTTATGGATATCTATACCAAGGCGAATGGGAAAAAAATTAGCAATGGTAACAATTGCTAATATAAAGACGGACGGATGGACAAATATTTTAAATCATTGAAACGAGAACAAGAAGTAATTTTCATTGAACCTTTCTCAGTAAGTGGTAAGTAGTGCTTACATATAATTCAACGCAACAATTTCAAAATTGTCCATTGATCTAATAATAAAAATAATATATGAGATATTGATTGTCCTCTAAATACTATTTGTGGTTATCCTATCTCTCTCTCTCTCTTTCCTCAATGAAACGCTTTTTTTTTTGTTTTTGTTGACCCTGTTGGTTCAACTATACGATGACCTTAATGTAGATGCAATTGGCGCCAATTATACGTAACATTAAACAGTTTAACCCAAGAAATTCTCTGCTATCGAAGAGAATACATGACTGCAACAATACATACATACAACAAACGCCAAATAGAATTTTAATGGTTGCACGCATACACATGCACCAGATATTCATGTGTTGCGCACAGCCTTTTATACGTATTGTACTGTGTGCGTGTGTGAGGCCAAAAATGGCAGCATCAGCTAAGCTGAAATAAGTTGAACAACAACAACAACAATAATAGAGAGGAAACATTTTTAATGGATAGCGTAATTATATAACACCATGACGCATACACACCATTCCATACAATACATGCCTACTGCATGCATGCATGCATGTGTGAAAAGAATACAACATGAAGCTTCTTGTTTACATACATTTAAACATTTGTTGGTACATATGTAAGCCGATATAAGATACAACGCCGTTATGCAATGGCACACTCGCACACGCACCGATGCACGCAAATAAAAACAATAGTAAGAAGAAGACAAAGCAGACGGTTGCTGCCATATAATAATGACTGGAAATGGGTATTAATAGCTTTGGCATGACAAATGTCGGGCATTGGCTATGATGCGGCAATATGTCGTGGCCAATAAAAGAACACAACGACAAAAAAGAAGAGAAAAACTGCACCAAAAGTGCTAGAATTTTAAATTGTTTTTTCCTTTTTTATTCTTTTTTTGGTGGAAGGACACACATAGAGTTGGAGAAGAGACTTTTGTAAGTTATTTGCAATTCAAGCACGCGCCTAATGTTTGAAATGGTCTTAGTTTGCTTGCTTGACTCTTTAAATGACTATTCATGACGAATATCTGTAGCAGTGCCCAAAGCCGCTGTCGAATAATGAAAGTTCAACTCAAAATGTGTACAGTAAGAAGGACGGTAATTAAAAAAAAAAAAAAACTCTTTTGAGCTGAAATCAAGCCTTCATTGAAGAATTCATTCAGTTTTTATTCATATTTATGACATTTATTTAATAGTAATCGTGCTTTTTTTGCTTTTTGCAAATTGTTTTTTTTTTTTTTTTAATTGAAAATATAAAAAAAACAAAGAAAAACTTCCCAAACATGATGACGACACTATGTATTGCACTGAACAACACATTGCACCCAATTTAATTGCTACGTAACTTAATCATAGAGCGCCATTAGTTTTGTGCGATGACTGCCGGTATTAAGCGAGCTGCATAATTTATCAGCTGTTAAAGATCTAACAGCGTTTGTCAGCTATTGAAACATAATTGTTTTCAATCTCTTCCATATATGTATGTGTGTATGTACTCGGCCATAACTCATTCACATGCTCGTATAGTATTCAATTATGATTAGTGGCGTTTGGATGCATGATTAGTTTAAGTGCTTGACTTGCCTACCACACACATGCACACACAAGCAACCGTTTGACTGCTACCAGATTTATATATATTAATATATTCCTCCCTTTCCTCATACACGTTTTTTATTTCTTCAATAAGCTTTTAACGATAATTTTTTGCTTCTTGTTAAAATGTGTTACTCGAGGCGTTAGGCTTGTTAGCTGGTTAGCTGGCTGCGTTAGCCAGTAGTTGAGTTTGTATATAAGTATGCATGTGTGTGTGTGAATAATAAACGGCGGCGGCGGCAAACGGACGCTTTTAATAACAAACTTAATTTGCAGCGCGTGAGCAAGGTTGTTTCGTTGCTGTTTGTAACACACACGTTACTTAGCCGGAGATTTATGCATGCACACTTATGTGACGTGTGTGTATACATGTGTAAATAACTAATGTTCAAGGTGTTTTTGTTTACTTAATATATTATGTATACCATTTTTTTTTCTTAAACACTAACCACGGGTCAAGAAAAATAAACGAAATAAACCTAAAATTGAAATCCAGCACTTTTGCGTCAACATTTAGATTTACAACCGATAAGTTTAACATGTTGTTATAGTTATTACGTTTTTTTGCCTTTGTTATTACTGTTATTGTTATTTGTCCCAAGTTAGCCGGGCAATCGTTTATTTATAGAAGCATAATTTATAATCATTTTTACAAAGATATCAATATATACACATCGGTTGCGCGACGTATCTTGATGCCGCGTATTGCTACGTTTTTGCTCATAAGCGTTTGTTGCATATTTAATGGATAAAATGTTTTGATTGGAAAAGTATCGATTTTCCTCTTAAGTATTTATTATAATTATATAAAATGTTTAAATTTGATAATTAGATAATTTTAACGTAAATGTTTTCGCTGGTCGATATCGTCGTTATATGTGGTTTCAAATGGTTTCTATTGATTACTATTGACACGCCACGTCAATTCATCCGTTTAGATTATTTATTTATTTTGGCATTTGCTGTGTCTGTCTGTGCGTTTGATTTGCTTGACATGTTGACAGTTGTTTTTTTTTTTAGTATATGCTAAAATGTTTCTTTATGCTAAAAAAAAACAACAACACAAGCTAAGATTTTCTTGCCAAAAGACCACCTGATGCTGTTCAAAAATATAACAAAAGACTTTTTGATGAATTTAAGCGAAATAACTTTATTTTATATAAGTGAGAAAAATTCTTTCAATAAAAAGTTTTTTTATACACGCCACTATATATACATAAATGTGAAATTTAGTCGAATTGAAAATAAGTCGCATTTAGTTTTTATTGTAGGAAGGTTTTCCAAAAAATTAACCGACACTTTAACTACCTGTTAGGAAAAATACTTGTGGATTTTATTTAAAATTTGGCAGGTAATTTCCTCATGTTACTGCAATATATATAAAATATATAACCTGTACCCAGCCTGTACCTGCAACGGACCTCCAGAAATGCATGCATTTTCATTATAAACTCTCGTCCTTTTAGAAAAGACTCAAACAAATTCAAACAATCGTACCTAACACGTCAATTAGTCAGTTAGTCAGTTAGTGAAAATTAACTGATAACAAATTCTAAACCACAAGAACAATAAATTGAGAAAGAAAACAATGCTTGAGATGCATTCTTCCCTAAAAGAATCTACAACAATCGACACTAGTGTGGGTACCATGTCTTGGGAACAAGAACATACACAATCTCCATCAAAATGCTTTCATGGAAATGGCGAAGACTCTATACCATCCGATCTACACAATCTATCAAACAGACGTTACAGTTTGGGCGGTATTAATAAATCGAAGCCCACATTGATTGATCTGGTTAGAACCAAGCAATATAGTTCTTATCGCTTACAACAAAAGCAGCTTCAATCCGAAACTAGTAACACATGTGTAGAAGTTACATCTTGGAGAAGAAAAGAAACCATAGTACAAACCATGGAACACAGCCAGGTGCCTGAATATTATCAGTTAATGAAGCGACAAAAATTAAACTTCACTCAGAATAGGCGGCACAGTGTGGGAAATCTAAAATCATGGAGAGGAAAATCAACAATGACTCAATTTATTCAGAAAACGGAAACGCGCAGCACTTATGATCCATCCAAGTTGCCAAAATGTTGCGATATGATGTTAAGTCAACAAATCATTAAAACCGAGTTACAAAATTTGTCTCCCAGACGACATAGTGTTGGGAGTCTTAACAGCTGGAGAGAATACTTAGTCAAAACAATTCAAATGGAACAAATTCAGAGACGACATGTTATTATAAATCCATCCATTCCTCCCAAGATGACGGACTTAAGTGCACCTCAACAGAAAGCCAGTTCTTACGAAAGACGGCACAATGCACGTGACAGTATTATAAGCAAAAAAGAAACTGAAATGAATACAATAACGCAACAGGAATGCGAAAACAGTTCTTCGGAGAGAGTAAAGGAAATAAAGTTAAATTGGGTGGAGTTGGCCGAGAGACAAGAACAAAGACTACTCGAATCTATATCAGAGGCCCTGAATTTATTGCAACAAGAATTGTTGAAGAGCTACAAACGTGTGACACCACCAGCTTCTCATGATTTACCCATGCCTCCGGAGCAGTGGATCTTAGATAGTAAGAATCAAAACCAATTTTCAGAAAGTGTTATGCTTTATAAATAATGTAGATTTTATTAAATTGTTTGTACATATTTAATATTTAATAAACTTAATCTTTGAAGAAAACGCCTGAAATTTTTTTGGAAAGATTTTAATTTCTTTACATAGAAGTTCAGCAGTTTCATTCGGATGGACTTTAACGTAGAAGAAAAATCTATTTATTCGCAAATTATTGTTATTTTTGCTAAGGTGGAATACTTTATACGTTTTTAATTGGAATGGAAGATATGTTTGTATGCGTAGGTACAGGAATTGTCTTGTTTTGGAATAACTTAGATGCAATTTTTAAACAGGAATTTTAAAATCTTGTTTAAATTTTTTTGGTTGAAATTTTGTGCGATTTTGTTTTTGTTTTGTTGGGATCGCTTTGTTTTATCGTTATTTTCATCAAATTGTTGAAAAAATTCGATTTGATTTGAATACAAAAGCGTTTCTTATACGCTTTGCCTATCTCCAGGCAGGCTCAGTCAAGAGAGACAGATGAATGTGAAATCTTACAAGTTGACAACTTGGTGACATGAACAACACAAGAAACAACGGTAACTCATCCATAAATCATATATGCACGCACTCCACTTGATGATATTTGAAGAAACGCGAAAATGTTAAAAATAATCCAATAATGTGCAAGTAAGAAGCTGACTGCGTTGTATTGTATTGTATTGTATTGTGTAGGTGAGTGTGCGGGCGCCGTAAAAAAGCTAAACTCTGGTAGTAAGAATTGGATTATTTACAATAAGTGACACAACAATAGAAGTTTTTTTTATTTAGTTTTGTTCTGTTTTTTATAACATCTAGCTAAGATGGAATGTACGCTACGTTATATTATAGGAAAAATTTCGTAAAAATGAAATACGATCGGGTCTAAATTTAGCACAATTACTTGTTAACTAACTTTCGTTACAAATTCTTTCGATCAAAACATGTTGTTTATGGAATATCTTAAGAACTACCAAATAAGGAATAATTACAGACAGCTAGTTGGAGATGACTTGATCGATATTAAAAGTTTAGTTTCTCCCTATTTGTTTCGGAGTTACGAGCATCCGCATACACTTAGTATACCTTATCCCACAAGTAGTCTGAAGCATAATTAAATGCAAACAATCTTTTTTTCTGTGATATTTATTGAAAAAATAAAATTGCGTAGCGCGCATAAATTGTTTTTATTGACAGGCAGCACGGAAGTTGAAGTGATCAAGGGATCAAACCGTTAACTGGTAAAGAGTGCAACCGTTGTGTGGCATAACCCGAAGCCCAAAATCCAAAAGCCAACAGGCCAGCCAACAGTCAATGACAGTATTTCGACAAATTCTTTGCGGAATATTTGAAATTTAAATTGAAAATTTTCATTTTCATGTACGATTGTGCGTGTGTGTGTTTGTGACGATGTGTGGTACGTTTCTTTTTATTAAAATAATAAAATATAAATGTTTTTATTTATTTATTTATTTTTTATTTTTTGGTTTTTACGTTTCCACATGAATACTGATTGAATGAATGAAGAAGAAGTATTCGATGTATGTGTAAGTGTGTTGTTGTTGTTATGCGGGGGGATTTATGCATTATCCATGGCATCGAATGGTCCGTTTGCGTATGTGCATATGTCATCCGTCAGTAGTCAATTGTGCTGCTATTGCTACTGCTGCTGTTGCTGCTGCTGTGTATGGTACGAACTTGAATTGTATAAATTCATCTCTCTTTAGTATTGTATTGTATGCTTTTGTTGTTGTGTGTTGTTGTGGTCATTGTTGTTTTTGTCGTTTGCACACTTGCCCAGCATATGATAATGGGGCACTACCCCACTTGGCTGATGGCCATGTAAGAAAGTAAGATAATATTTTTGAAAAATCTATTGCACTCGATTGAAACTGTGGGAAAGTCTTAAGTGATGTGTGAATTATTTGGTATGTGCATGTATGTGCTGCATTATAATAATATAGATTTAAAAACAAGTTTCTAATGCATGCTTACCCACTTGGCTGTAAAGCATTTTCCTTTGATTGGAAGTCTTTTTAACTTTGGCCAGTGAATGGAAAAACATGCATAGATTTGTGCCCACACAAGCAAGCAGCACAAGTGAAAATGCTTTGTTAAAGAAACGGAGATTTTAGGTGTTAACAGATCGCATCGAATGATACGCAAACTTACGTATTCATACTTACATTTATTGCTATTGTTGTTTTTCATTTGTTTGCAATATTTAATTGAAATCTTTTTTTTACATTTCAGATATACACACATACGCACATAACCGGAGAAATGTACGATGGTGGACAGCTTCGACATGTACAATCTTTTTATGCAACAACAACAACAACAACAACAACAACAACAATAACCGTAAAACGATAATAATCATTCCGTCCAACATTTACAAACGTACACGAAAACACACAAAAAGAGTAAATAAGAAATGGCAGTTAAAACCAAACGCACATAGCACAGTGAAGAAGAAGAAGAAGCAAGCAAGCAGAGAAACATTATGAGAGTATGCACATAGTGTGATGGGGGGCAGAAAACATTGGCATGGTGCGAAGGGAGCCAAAAGCTAAAACTAAAACCAGAAGCAATACCAACCAACCAATCAATTCAATCATTTAATAAAACTGATGTATAACCGCACTAATAGCTAAAGTACCCAGCCCCACCAAGGCAGCCAACGTCCATTGTGCCTCATACACTTGCCAAAATGAAACACACATACACTCAAATTAAAATTAAATGATTTAAAAGCTAGCAGTGAGTTCTTTTGGCCAGTGGTTACAAATGGAAATTATTATTCCAAACATTTATTTGTCTTCATGAATTTTCGTTAATCAATAGAGAAGGAGAATTTATATCGTTTTTTTTTTTTTTTGGTAATAAACGCAACGGTTATGTCGTCATCATCGACAGCAGCGTCGTCTATTCACCGCACCGTACACATATTTTCAATTCAATTCAATTTAATTCAATTTGGCTACGCTCGTAATACAGCTGATATCGTGACATAAACTTTAACACATATTATATATATACAAGTATATACAAACACACATACATGTTTTTACAACACTTGCTGTACCACCAGCTAAAAAGCAGCTACTGCACTAAGCACCACCATCGTTACGCATATATCCCCCCACTCTTGCTTACATGCTTGCTTACGTTTATACAAATTTCAATTTCATTCCCCCCTTTTTGTGCGTTCATTCTTGCTTTTCATTTATCTAGTATACTCCGGGGATTTTATGCTTTTTTTTGTGGTTTCGATAAGAAAACAGCTGTAAAATATGCACTTAACCGAGGTTAACATTTTTTATTTATGCACATTGAACATTAATCTACTTGTGCATATATGTGAGTGTATGTGTATATAAGTATGATAACGGTAAATGATTAATTGAGTTGTGCTTCAACTCGAATGATTTACAGTCAATAATATTTTACTATTGTACATTTGAAACATAATCATTTTACAAGGGTTTATGCACAATTACATCATTTAATAAAAATAAAAATTAAAAACGAAATAAATTAAAATATTTAATCTTTTATTTCAACTCTCTTAAAAGCTTAACCACTTAAATGTAGAATTTTTATACCCACCATCACTTTGTCAAGTACGAACCAACGATACACCCAAAAGGAGGCGTCGGACATACGAGTACGTCGGACATAACTGAATACTGAGTCATAAATAAATCTTTCTTTTAACCTTTTCATATGAATCATGCATCATTTTCAACTCTAAGCCAACAATTGTAGTATTTTTTAAGTACATTTTGGTTAATACTGTGACATGACTAAATAAGTATTTATTTACAATGTATTTCATGCAAGGCCAAAGGTTTAAATTGATTGCAATCGGCCAGCAATTCTGTTGGTAATGATGATTATGATGATATCCCTGACCCCATTATGGTGGATATACAATAAAAATAATTAGAACTTGCTTACTATGTAGGAAAGCAATTTCACTGAAAATCCACTTAACAATACAGACGATTTGATGGAATGCAGGCAAATATGCATGTGATTGAAAAATAGTTGCTGCGGTTTATGCTGTTTTTAACGACATGATCATATAAAAACAAGTGAAAATTGTATAGTTGGTCAAGCCCGACCGTTTAATACCCAACACCACAAATTATGCTAAGCGAGGCATTGCCATATAAGTCACTTTGGGAAATATCAGGTGTAGCCACCAGCCAACTATTCAGCTAATTAACAATTGTACCCCAAAATTTGTCAAAAAATATTAAGAACTGCATTTTTTTTTGGCATATACAACTTTCCAATATAATAGGAAGGTGTTTAAAAATGGTCTTATTCGATTTTCTTTCGACAAATACATGACTTTGAATCACACTTTAGCGAAATATTGCAAAAAATGCTACCCGTACAGACAAACGGACATGTTCAAATCGCTTCAGATTTTGATTCGGAATCGATTGATATCGGATTGGAAGGAGTGGACTTGGTGTGTGTTGTCTATTATGCTATAAAAATGGAATTGAGCGCATATTAAATGTGTGTGAGAGCATATGTGAACTTTGACTCTATAACCAACATACTTACTCAAACAATACAACTATAATAACCACATTGATATTGGCGTTGCGGTTTTGTGTACGCTTGTGCTACCGTTGCCTGCCGCCTAGTTAGCATAACAATTGTTTATGCTTTAGTTGCACAATTTTATTTCCGATAATTACGCACAATAAACCACCGTCACGTTTACTGACACAGGCACCCCCATACATGCATGTATCACTCGTAACAGCCAGACAATAGATAATCGCACCTACACACACACAGTGCATGTTATTGTTGTTCATGGAAATGTTGACCATTCAGTGTAAATTTCTTTGCAAAAGTCTTTAATAGAAATTATGCATAATAATTAAGATTTTTATTTATGTAAGCACAAACACCTGAATATTCTTCCAGATATATTGCAGTTCCGTCAAATTCCACCATTTTGTTTACTCCTCTACATCATTTTTTAATATGGATATTTATGTGAAGGTTTTTTGTTTTTCGCACAAACCATATTGCGTGCATAACATATGGGTGGAGGTATGCACGTGTGTGCGTTTGCGAAAAGCCATTCAATTCTCTATTGGATTTTTATATAAAAATAAATGATACTGCGCCACCAATTTCCAATTTATCTCTCTATACACTCACGTATCTATGATATATCGTATATGTATAATATTTCAGGCTTGACGGAAACGATAACTAATTGCCCAATATATGGAGATGTATTGTATATGAAACGTTATACAAATATATGTGCATATATATATAAATGCATGCATGACCTGTAACCTGCACAAGAAATAAACGCTACCTGACATCCCTTCAATATGTGCTCACAATATTTTATTGCAATTAGTAACATGTCAGTCATTCATTCACTACATTGTCACCATATCTGCCAAGTGCTTTTTCTACGTATGTAAATATGCGGTTAGTTTTTTGTATCTAGGTGTGCGGTGTGTACTTTCAGCTGTCACATAATTTGTTTTGTTTTGTTTGGGTGTTTTTTTTTATTTAGGAAAAGAGATTCACCCAGAGCGCATCAACAATCAAATAACTTTATTGGGTCAGTATTTTTCATAAAAAAGAAAAAAAAAAAAATTGAGGTGAGTTTTTTCCCCTCGATTCGAAAATAGAACAATTTTTGCGTTGAATTTTTTTCCATACTTGATTGCTTGCTATATTTATTCATATGAAACAGGCGGAAAGATTCCGTTTTATTGGACACAAATCGAATTTGATTCATGCGTTTTTCTACCCTCCCTTTGGCGGTACTCTCAGTTTATGATTCCCTCAGCATCTAACAGAGAAGGAGGTTCCAAAGACCCTCTGAAATGCACTAAAAAGTAAAAAGCTGCTCTGTAAAACCACACATTTTAAAGAGGAAGGAAATATGCCATTTAATAGTTAATTGCATTAATTTGATATCACACACGGTCTAAACCCATAAACCCCAAAAATGTTACATTTTTTCACTCTTCAGAAAGCTACTCATACACTTATTCTAAATCAAAAACATTTCATCTGGGACACCTTGAAACTTTTTCTATAATTTTACATTTTCGCCGCGAACATCACTTTCAACTACAAATTATTGGACCCAGGGTTTATGAGTGGATGAAATTTTTCTTAAAAAAGTCTGTATTTATAAGACGATAATTTTCTAAATGTGCCCAAAATGGTTAAAGTCGCACAATAGACACGCCCCCATAATATTATAATAGTTTTTATTTAGTTTGTGGCCCACAGTTGTTATTGATATAATTCTTATAAGGCTCAATCAAGTACCTGCCACTCCCAGATTTTTTCTGTTTAGGCGTTTAGGGTATTTATGACTGTTACAACTAAATAGTTGAACTTGACCGTCCATAACATTTTCCCCTCTTTTCATGTACTTTGCTGAGTTGCTGTAGGCAGCGCTTGAAAACCATTTTAAATTTATGCATCCTTTTGAAAATTGATGTCAAATGGATTGCAACAGTTTCAACATTTTAATACTATCGGGCAGCTTCGCTCTATTAAATGAAGTGCTTACTAATTATTCCTTAAAACATTTTCAGAGATGTTTAACCATTTTATATTTTCCTTGTTTGGGTGATAAGCGTGTTTTAGAATTTTGTTAGAATTATGCAAAATGCAACAAAAATCTCATTATAAATGTTTTACAAATTAAGTTTTGTTGTTGCCACGAGCTATAAAAGTTTAAAAGGAAGTTTTATGGTTTTATACATTAAGTTAAAAACATAATTTTACTTTAACTGGTTCTTACTAATTAAATGAAATCTCCTTTTATTAAATATATATTGAACGTGGCATATTAAGAGGGCATGGCACCATCCATTTGAAAAGTATTTTCTTTAGTAAATGGCCAGTGCCACGTCTATAAATTAAAAATTCCCGAAAAGCTACAGAAATTTTCAAATATTTGCAAACAATTTGATCAAAATCGAAGTTATCGTTGAAAAATTATAACTGAAATAATATTACCTTGATTTTAGTGTGGTTGTTGTTATTATTTGGATAATTTATCATGATTTATTTAATGTAGAATTTGGCGTTTATAAAATTTGTTAAAAGGAGACCTAACCAAGTTTGCCATTACATACGAGTGGTTTTACAGATTTGGTTTAACCCATATGTGCTTTTAACCTCACTGTAATAGAGGTCGATTCGCTTGAAGAAGTAAAAAACTAATTTAACTGTAATATTTACCCCATTTTAAACCAATGAAATTATAAATGTGTGTATATGTAGCTTTGTTACCGTTAATATAGTATTAACTGTAAACAATCCATTAAAGTTTCCTCTCTCTTATTTCTAGTACGGTAAACTTTTTCCCACTTGTATTTTTCATATTACATACACGCATACATGCATATATATATTTCATAGTTATCTCTCTCTTTCTCTCTTGCTCTGTCTCATTCTAAAAAAACTTTACTTTTATCTTAAAATGTATACTTCTTGCCATAAATGATTCGAGCAAGTGAATAAAAACGTTACGGGGGGAGCAACAAGAAAAGAAAATCATTTAAAATAATACTTATTATGAAAAAGTTTAACCGAAAAAAAGTATATATGACACCAACAGCATAAACTCGGAAAAATGGTTTTGTAGTGGTGCGTTGCGGTGCGGTTCGGTGCGATAGAAGAAATTGGTTAGAAAGTGATACTGTGGGAGAGGAGCAAACGAAAAAAGTCATAAATTGCAATATAAAGAAAAAAAAGTAAAAAAATGAAAGCTAAAGTAATTAAAAACAGCTGTTTATAATTCAGTCACGAAGATAAAAAAGAAAAGAAAACATCCTTCAAGTGGCAAGCAAACATTTTCACACATATTTACATTTTGAAACATAAGTGTGACATACGTCTGTGTGCGCGTGTATGATACATGCTAAAGACAATGCAAATTTCCCTTTTTTTTGGTTTAATGTAAAGTAAGAATTACATGAAAATTCAATTTTTGATGACAGCTGTTGCTGCAGTACAAGCAGCAAAACTCTTCTACACATGTACGTGACGCAAAGTTGCCTATTGCAGCATTTCTTAAAAGTATATCAGTTCGTTTGAATGATGCTCTAACTGTACAGGGTGAAGAGAAGAGATGGAAAATCTCGGATATTGTTATGGGATGAAAATTTTTCAAAAATACTTCACATAAAAAAGGATTCAAGGTGAAGATCACGATCAAATTCCTGTCTTTTAACCCAACAAGGCTTGTATTTGAAATTTTTTTCGAAAAATTTCTTTTTCCTTATATGGAGAATATTATATATAGAAAACAAATGAATCATTAGATAATTTTCAAAGAGACAAACAAAAAGTATAATAAATTGCGATCCGAAGTTTGATTAGAAGGAATACATGAACGGGCAGACGGACGTGTTTACACTAATTCAGATTTTGATTCTGGCCCGATTGGCATAATTAAAAGTGGACATGATTTTAAATTTTTATATTCTTGTACGACTTTGTGGTGTAGGGTATATAAAGTGAAAACTGCCACAAATGTCGCTGCGGACGTTTTACTAAATTTGCCAAACAATTGATTCATCCCACCCACCACGAAGGGCAGAATTGGGCGGTTCTATGTTATGAGTCGTAAGAATTCCCGCCAGTCATAAAATAACATTTTATTACACTAAACCCAATTATTTCAAAAATTATGTCAAATCGTCTTTCTCTTAATTTGTTGGTGAAATTTTTGCATTTACAACCGACAATTGTTTAAGGTATGTACTGCAAGTTTAACTTTCTTTGTCGGTTTTCTTTTTGTACAAAATAATTCAAATTAAACTTTATTTCTTACGGCTGCAACGACACACCATGCGCACTAATACAACATAAATTGTTGCTGCTGCTGCTTCTATACAAGGAAGTGTATGTGTGTGTATGCATGTAAAGCTTGACAAGATGAAAAAAGCATTTAAATAATTTAAGTACATAACTAGAATATATATCTTTATCTTAGAAGATGGCGAGGAGGATAGCAGCAGTACTGAAAAAAGTAATTCATATTAAAAGTTTTAACTACAATTTCTTGAAAATAATTTATATTTTATTGGGGATAAGAGTTTTTGTTCTACGCTGCACAATGTTGCTTGCGGGGTGAGAGAACTTAACAAAAAATTAGCTCCAATTTGAGTTTTAAGCACAAGCAAGATAGAAAAAAAGGAAAACTGGAAAAGGATAAAATATTTTTTAAATGTTTTTTCGTTGGAAATATTCAGTTGATTAATAAATCGTTAAAGATGGCGGACTGTTCATATATTTGCTGCAAATATTTCATTCACGAGAGAGAGAGAGAAAACAATGTCTTCGGCTATGAAAATATAATCAAGTTTTTATATTTTTGTTTTGTTTTGTTTGTTAAATTTCTTTTAATCCATAAATGTCAAAAGTTTAAGTTTTCGGCTTTTTCTTTGTAGCCCTTTATGTGTTAAAATAAAGTTTATACAACAATAGTAAAAATCACACAATTGCTATATTAATCCAAATATCAAGTCGATATTCCAATCACGGGTACGGTTATATATTTTGCCCCAATATATAATCGGATCAAAAAAATAAATAATTCACAAGATTGTACAAAGCACAGTTCTTTCATGCAAATGTGAGAGAATATTAATTTCCAACAATTCAAAGGCGCAAGTAGCGCGCAATACTCCTTTTCGGTATCGGAGCTGATGGTGAATTATTTAAGCGATTGCGGCCGCCAGTGGGGCGCATTTGATATCGCGACTTGCGTTTGGGTGTGGGTGAACGTGTTTGGGTCCGTTTCGTAGGTTTTTGCATTTGTTCTACGGACCTTGCTATTACCAAGGCATCTGCATCTTGTGTCAGATCCTCTCGTACGTTCAATGAGTTTGTTGTTTTTGCAACATTTTCTATATCACTCTTAACCAAGGCCAAGGACAATTGTATCAATAAGTTGCACTTTGGCTTTGGCAAGGGCAACGAGGCACCCACATCCTCATAGATAACTAAAACAAATTGCAATTGATTATCTTCCAAACATCGACGATAAGATAACTTCAAGTGCGTTTCACGTTCCAAGGTGTGCTTCTCTAACATAAGCTTATCAGACGATTTAGAACTTTTTGATAAACGTAAACGCATTACACCCTTAACTTCTATATATTGTAAGGGCGAATACAATGCTTCCAAGGATTCTAAACCATCATCATCAACATCATCACTGCGGGAAGAGTCGCTTGAATGTGTGCCTGAATGCAGAGCAGCGCGCTTGCTGGTTGTATCCTCAGGACTCTTCAGTTTTTGTTCACGCTGATTGGAACGATATTCTGTTGCGTGCTGATGATGATTAAGTGGGTGCACCTTATTCATACATTTATTGGTCATGATTTTTGTGCGCATATGGGTGGTTTTGGTTTCAATGGGGGCACAAATTCTGGCATCTGTAAATTTGCAGTGTTGGAAGTTGGCATTGATTTCATGCCTTAAGTAATCGTGTATCTTAAGAGCTCCAGTTATAGTAGGACATCCGTACCAATCAATTACACCATTTGGAGCGAAATGATATTTAAAGTCGTAGCTATTATGTTGAAACAACTCTAAATACTTTCCCAGCACTTCACCAGCCAATGGGGTTTCCATTTTTGTTAAATTCGATGTTTTTTTATAAATCTCTTCCACAATTATCAAAAATATTTACCCTAATTTTAAAACGCTTTTAACAATCTCCGTATTAATTAGAAAGAAAAAATCAGCCCCTACAAATTTTTGTTTATTGTGTGCAAGACTTTTATAAAAAAATTGTGGATTTTTTTTAGATTTGATTTGATATTTTGAGTAACTTTTCACAGAGTGAGAGAATTATTTGAACTTCTTTTTATATTCTACGAAACTTGATTTTTAAATCAATATTTTCCAATTGGCAAATCAAAGGCATGCTCTTCATGGAATTAGCTTTTAAAAATTAAAGTATTTCTTTAATTTCTAATGCACTTTTTTTTGGATTTCCTATCAACTTGATGTATAGGAAAAATTACTGAATAAGATTGTTGTCAATAAATTATCTGTACCTCCTTTCAACCGCTTAGCTCAATAGATAGTAGTTTGTCTCACTTTAAGTAACAACCTGTGAACTGAAGTAGAATATAGAAGCACACACAGACGGGCGGGCCTGGATGGCCTCAGATTGTTTTAAAGGGTCTCAAACACCTTCTTTTGTACGTAACAAACGAAACGCGAACTTTATTATGTCCACCTCTATATGAATCTTAAATGAATTACTTTGACGTATAATTTTAGGCTGCAATTGCAGCATATGATGTGTTGCACACAACATATTATTACTAAACAAATAACCTTGCAAAGGCTATATATCTTTGTTAAATATATACATAACACTAACACCAACACCAACAACAACAACAACAACAGCAACACCAACCGTAGTAAACATGAGGAAAAGTTTTTTTTTTTTTTTGTGAAAACGAAACGAAAACTGATAAAGAACAATTTCAAACAAACTGGTGTAGTTCTTGTGACAACACAGTAAAAATAATGTTTGGAAATAAAACATGCCACACCCGTCCGCATATATCACATATACTCAAATACACTTACGTACTACACCTTCATATACCCAACACTTTAGGTTAAGTGCATGTAAACATGTTGCGTTTGTGTAGATTATATTGTAAGAGAGAGACTGTGTGTGTGTGTGAGTGAGGGAGTGAGTGTGACTGATATATGTCGCAACTGAGACAAATATTTCAATGTTGTACAACAACAACAACTATCCCAAACAATGACAGTAAGAGACAAGTCATGTAATAAGAGAATCCTCTCTGCGAGGGTAACCATAAAATGATACCGAACATAAGCATTTACACTGGTGCAAATGTTGTTGTTGTTACTGCAATTTTGAAACAGTGTTACTTGTGGTGTGTCCTTTTTCTGTTAGAGGCAGACAAAAGTAGAAACACATGGAGACACTCTTTGTACAAGTTCTACATACACGCACACAAACCATTTCAGTTTAAACTCATTACACACTTATGTTTCGCTTGCAACATTTGCACGACAAGCAAAAATTTACAAGGACTATAGAAAAGTTTTTTAATATTTTTTTCTCAATTTCATTTCTAATTTTTTGTTTTTGATTTTGTTTTTGTTTTTGTTCTCTTTCAGGGTATTTAATGTGTGTTGCTTCTTTTGCGTTTATTATATTTATTTATTTTTATACCCTCCACATAAGATGGGAGAAATACTAAGTTTGTTATTCTGTTGGCAACATCTAGAAGGAGGCGTCAGAGTCCTTACAAAGGACTAAACAAATAAATTCCTGATCAGTATCAAAATCTGAACGCATGGATTAATGAATTTAAATTCATACACATAATTATATTACGCTTTTCCATCCATGTGCCACACCCACATTTTGTTTAAATACTTTTTATTATTAATTTTAGATGCACGGCGGAAGCTCATACGTTTTACTAACTTTCTTAAAGGGCTTAATAAGGTACCCGCCACGCCCATATATATATATATATGTATGTGTGAAGGGTATTTAATATGTGGCTTAAATCAAATTTGATTTTTAAATTGTTTTTTATTGCAAGAGTTGGAAGGAGGAGGTTTTCTCGCCATCCATTTGCGTGTTCTCTACTTTGTGGTTGGGGAGTAAAAAAAAATTGAAAAAAAAAAAATACAAGAGAAAACTTTTCCACCCAGCAAACCGACATTTAAACAAATGCTTGTGCAGCCCAGACTAGCTTTTCTGTCACAGTTTCTCTGTCTGTCCGTCTGTCCATTTTTTGATGTCTGTTGTTGGCATGGCATCTTCAAACTTTTGCTGATGGTGAGCTTTTAGAAAGTTTTTAATTATTTCTATATGTCGTGTTTTTTTGACTGCCATGTAAAACGCCGCCTTCCTTGCTTTTTGCTATTTTGCTGCTGTATTGTATAATAACCTCTACACTTCCCCGCTAAACAATGACAAACTAAATTTTTAGTTTTTGGTGCTGCGTTAATCAGGAAATGTAAGAAATTCAAGCAGCAACATATTGTTCGGGGGCATTGCATGATAGACAGACAACTTACTTTGTGAATCTACAACACAGCTTACATGCATTTATACAAAAAGTCTATAAATAGCGTGAATTTTCTTTGGGTCATAACGGCATACTGGCATCCTTTTCATGTATTAAATTTCAACGTCATGCTACAAATGAATCTTTTGCGCTAGCAGTTTAATATTAAAACGTTCCATTGTCACCTCTAACCTAAGCAATATCATCACCTTTTACAACGCTTTCAACAACAATTCAATCTTCTGGTTAATTATTGAAAGAAAAAAAAAAAAAACGAATGCAAATCATTTGATTTATGTTTCATGAAATTTTTATTATAATTTAATGCCATTGCAACGGAAATTTATTTTGTGCTGCACCATAATGTGAAATATAATACGTTGACAAATAACTATATCATAAAATAACAACCAAACCCTGAATATAATATTTATGTAGGTATGTATGTTATAATTGTACAGTTGTACAAATATTTATACGAGTGAATAATTTATATTTGCAATATTTTCTAATTAATATCATAAATTTCAATGAAACATTATGGCGATTTCTAAATAAGTATGTGCACGAAAAATGAAGATAAGACGCAAATAAAAACAAGTGAAAATATTATAGTCGGTCAAGTTGGAGAATTGAATACCCTGCGCCATTTTGTTTCAACGGTTAATACGTTAATTTGTTTACTAAAATCGTGTAAAAATAGATGAAAAATTTATGGGGAGAAAGGTTCTAAAAATATGATTCAATGCGAACTAAAATTAGATTTAAGTTCTTATAAAATAATAATAAAAATCGAAACATTTTTTACGTAAGGAATCAATTTGAGAGGAAGTGTTATAAGCAGAGAGTTTCATCTAATAATCTGTTTTGGTTTAAATTCTTATTTTTTATTTACATTATTTAAGAAAGGGTATTAAAAATTGTTCGATATGAAGCAAACCAAAACAGTACGCTGTTCTTGCTGGCCGCCCACCTAAACACGTTACTATCCACTTTTCAAATGAAGAATTACTTTTACACCTTTTTGTATTTTTTATACAAGTTGCGGGTGTTGTTCGTTTAGTTTATAAATCAGCTAATGAATGGCGTTAACGTATAAAAAGTTACCTCATACTGCAATAAATTGCATACATTTGTGTAGATGGTGGTGTTTGTTGTGACTATTTTCAGAAAGCAGGAAAGGTAGAGTTAAAGAAAAAGGAAATGAAAGTAAGGGAATATATGGAGAGTGGATGTTTTTTTTATAAGATCGATTTAAGCATTTAAAATTTAATTTGAATTTTAAAGATTTTTATAATATATATAAGACGGACGGATGGACAAAAGTTTTATTTCATATAAAAAAGAATTAATTTGAAATTTCAGAAACCAAATAAATTCTTAAATTAGTGTGAATTATTAAAGCAGGAGTAAAATTCCGGTAAATATTTCTGCTCAGTATACAAAAATATCGCACACCACCGCACAATTACCGCATATACTGACTAAACTAAAAAATACATTAAAAACTAAGGATATCATCTAAAAAAAAAAAAAAACAAAAAATGATATACTCGTATAGCAAAATTTCCTCAAAGGCTTTACACACATACACCACCAACATTTCTACTTACATTCATATAAACATACTTTTACAACCAACCCCAATGCATGCTTCTTCTCTTCTCCCGGTTGAGATATTCGTTAAACTCACCATTTTGCAATGTTTGTATGTATACGCGTAAATGTGTTGGTGTTTATAAGAGATTTAAGATGCGACTGCATACCCTACATAAGTAAAATTTCAAATAAAACAAGAAAAATTCTAAATTTAGTTTAAGTCACATCTGAGATATTCTCCACATCTGTAAAGAAATCGTGGGTGTGGCAGGTATTTGATTTTGTCTTTTATTAGTGAATGTACGAGTTTTTGTATAAATTTTGTTTTTAATTTGGGGATGTGTCTTTTATAGCACCACGCTTAGTTTTTAACTCATATAAAGAAGGACTCAATATAAGGGTATTCCTTCATAGATAAATTTCTGTGGCTGCTACTAGATTTTTACCGATTTTGCGTGGGTTTTGCAAACGGACCAACAAACTTAGTTTAGTACCATGTGTAGGGTATTATGAGAGCCTATGTGATCATATATTTGTATGCTTAAGAAAATTTTGTTACTATAAAAACACAAAATCGAGCTGTGTGGCTAACCAGTTACAACAAAAAACTTGTTCATCTTATAGTTTTTTTGTTGTATTTTTTAAATTGTTGCTCGTATTTCGAGGCTTTATTTTCTTACTTCAGCTGCACTTTGTGTCTAAATTATACAGAATGTTATGTGAAATGTATGCTGTGGTGTGGTGTGGTGCGCGTGTGTGTATGTGTGAAAAGAGCTGAAACTAAGAAAAAATTCTGCTACTGTTAGCTTGATAATGGTCAGTGGTCCTCAATGTAACATAGACGTGTATCACACATACATATATGAATAAAGTTTTATAGAATTTAATTATAATCAATTAACTGAAAAGATAAACAAAAAAAAAAATGCTAACCATTCATGGGTTAATGAACTTTATTAAATCATTTTTAGAATGAATTTAGTGGGTGGCAATGATTGTAGAAGCATAGAGTAAGTTACAGAAGCAACAATATGCAGCTTAACAGCGTAAAAGTTTCAAGAGTCTAATTGTGTCAATGTATGAAGGAATGTGTTGTAATTATTTCATTTTGGTTTTTGGCTGGAATGCGAAATAAAATGTTGTGGGCACTTAGTGCATTTTTCATGGCATAAAGGCAGCGGAGAGGGGTATCATTGTTAGAATTTTCATTTTTTTATACCCTCCACATAAGATGAATCACTATTATCACAAAAAAATACTCTACAAATTTTCACGCTGCATTATGAAGCGTTAATCTTTACTGTGACACATCATCGAAAACGTGCACCTTTTAAAGCTCCGTGCTTGATAATTAAGAGTGAGAATTTACAACAATTTAATATTCATTGATTTCATTGATACTGCGAATGAAAATCCAACGATAAGCTACGCTTGCAATTCAGGTCATTTAGTTATTGAGTGCATTTAAGTAAAACTGATAACAGCCTGTAACAACATTTATTATAAGTAATTTATAATTGAATGCAAAACTATTTAGTCGCATACAAGTTTTTGTTCCGTCAAGCGAAACAAGTAACCAAAGTGAAATTATTTAAAAAGTTATACTTTTTCTAAACATTTCCCCTTTTTCCATAACATATTTATTTACAGCGAATACCATGAAATTTATTTATCTGTTGACTTTGGTGTTGGCTTTCATAGCTTTGACAAGTGGTCAAGGGTGTCCCGTGGACTTTCATTACGATGACACTAAACAATTGTGTACAGCATCACGTCCTGTGCATGGTCATTGCCCAGAACTTTCACAATATGACCCGAACATCAATAAATGCGTTTATGTAGCTAGAAATTTGTAAAGAATAAATTTCATTCTTAAAAGCACACTTCAAAGGATCGCCGCCTTTTAATTATCGAAAAATGTTCAGTCGACCGTCAATTTGCTGATAATTGCTTATAAAGTTGTTGTAATACTACATGGTTTGACGTGGGTTAACTTCTTGGTATAAATTTTTTTAAATTTGTTTTTTTTTTTTTTTTTTTGTTCTCAACTCTAAATTGGTTTCATTGGCTTACAACTTAACCAGCTTAAGCATGTAATACATGGACTACAAACTGAAAATCGGATTAGTTTTATAACAGATTGTTTGTAGTTCTTTATAGTGTTGTTAGTGTAATGTGTTTTGTGAAATTTTAACCAAGTATAGAACGCAAAAAGTATCATTAGTTGAGAATGTTGTCAAAATGTAAGAAGCATTTAAATAGAAAATTATTGTTAATTAAAAGTAAATATTTAAAACTTTCTCTTTCTTGAATTTCTGCCTATTGTAGGGAAGATAAATAAGTTTATCATTCGGTTTGCAACTAGCAGAAGATAATTCAATCAAAATTCAAGTCTGAGTCTTTTTAAATTAAATTTTCGTGTGTCCATGTGTCTCTTTTTTTGAAAGGCCTGCCATTCCCTTGGTCTACGGGACACTTTAGACTTTTTTACAATAACGAATATTAACGCGAAATAACGAATATAATCGCTTAAAGTCACATGTACCTCATAATTAATTAGTCCTTAGTTAACACAAAAATATGGAGGATATCGTAGGTTCCATCGTCTCTAAGTTTTTATACGCTTGACTTGGACAAAAGTTTAAATGCACCTCAAATGAACTTAAGGCATGGCACGTATATAATTGCGCCCTCTAAAAAAGTACGTATTACGACAAATATAGTTTTTTGTAAATTTTGGGCCTTTCTGTTTTCCGATCACACACATTTTTGGCACAAAAATGATCTAAATATACTTTTTCATTTTCATAGCCAAATTTTGGTGACAGATAGATATATTTAGTCGATTGTGGGCGTATTTTCACTGACTTAAATGCGTACATAAACAAATAAATGTAAATGTACGGATGGCCAAAATTTCAGATCAACATCTTAAAATATACGACTGTGAGTGTGCTAATAAGAGACGGATACACAGACGGACCCAATCTTTGATATTTGACGCCTCCAAATGAATTAGAAAACTTAATATACCCCCGGGTCATGTTACTGTCATATTCAAAAATATAATAAAACAACAGGTCCGATCTACACGATAGTAGTTATTGCATGCTGAAAATTTGTGGTGCTGTGTTGTGTTATTTAACGTCACATTGAAACGCTGGTAATAGCAACAATAACAAATAGTTAGACTAATTGCATAATTGCATTAAATTTTAAGTACCTTTACATGTTAACACAATTAAGCACGGAAAACATTCAGCACGCATATGTGCATTGTTCAGATGCGTGAAAGAAAGCCCCAAAGAGAAAACGCTTATACACTTACACATACTATGTTACAATAGTGTTCGTGAAATATATAATATGTACATAGTCACTGAATCATTTCAAGTGACAATTTTTTATCCAAATGCGAGTAGTACACTATTGCACAGATAAATATAGACGAAATGTTTCATTCTTTTCACTTTTTGAACAATTTAATTTAATTTAATTATATTATAAGTACGCGTAGTAACATATGCTGGATGTGGAAATGTGAAAAACGATTAAGATTTTCTTCTTATTTCTCAATTCAGTTTTTATACTCTCCAAATGAGAGGGGGAGTATACTTAGTTTGTCATTCCATTTGAAACACCCAGAAGGAGACCTTACTAAGTTTATACTCGTATATTCTTAATCAGCGTTGAAAACTAAATCAATTTAGACATGTATGTCCGTATATATGTCTCTTGTTGGCATTCTTACGGGCGTAAATTTTGATATATTGAGCTGAAGTTTTGTAGAGATACCTTCAGTTTTTGAACGCAGATTGCTATTTAAAATAGGCAATATCGGTCAAAGGTCTCGCCAATAATCGATAAAAGTCTTCTTATCTGTCACAAAAATTGAGCTATAAACTTGAAATTTGATATATATGTATATCTATAAATATTCTATTTATCAATGTGTTAAAAAAGTGCTAGGTTAACAGACACGCCCACAATTTACAAAAACCTTATTCACGATAGAACCAGACTTCCAAGCTGATACTTTTAAAGAGCGCAATATATATCTATTTGCTGCGCCTACCGTTGTGGCTGTGGGCCATAGCCAAATTTAGTTTTCTTACTTGTTTGTATTGAAATACTTATATAAACATTTCTAAGAAAAAGGAAAAAATATTTATATTCACACTCAGGAATAGAGGAGAGTGCAGGGTACACAAAAATTCAAGGTGTTCTCCCCATTTAGTTTAATGTGAGACATTAAGTGAAAGAATGTTTCACAGTGTAGTGGTTTTCAACATGCAACGTGCATGAACAACACAACAATAACACTAATTGTTTTATCTTAAGTGGATTTTCATTAAGTGACGCACGACAGTTTGAATGAATGAACACGGCAAGAGTTTAAGGTAACACGTTGATACATATGCTTGTTGGGAGTATGTACACAATGCACATGTCACTGCAAGGCCAGTATAAATTACACAATGTTCTATTACTGGCAACACCTTTACAAAGGTAAATATACTAATTAAATGCTTACCGGGGTTGTACTCTATCCGTCATCGTTCTGTCATAACCTAACAATACAACACAACACCACACAATCATACCATGCCATGCCATAGCATGTTAATGGCGGCTTAGTTATTGTGTGTAATTTTCAAACAACACAAAGAGAAAGTCTAGTGTCCTGTAATTCCGTGTCATTAAATGTTTAGCAACATTAGCAAGGAGTCCCTCCAGTAGCCTCATTCAACTAATGAAGTTAATCAGTCGTGCTATTGCGGTGCAATCGGTGCAAGAGACCAGATGAATTGGAACTTTGTGGCAGTTTTAAAGGACTATTGTGCCAATTGTACATTGGCTGGCTTTAGCTACATAGCCAATGAAAAGTTAAGTAAAAAAAAAGAAAAAAAAAATATCTTTTAGAATTCTTCCTCTCTCCTTAAACAGTCTGCACTTGATTGAACGTTTGTTTTGGTTACTGTGTGTGGGAATTTCGGCTTGGGGCTCCTATCGTTTAATTCATGATTATGAGCGCAACTTTGAGAGCCGAGCGGTTAGCATTGTATACGAGAGTATACATCCGTTCAGTAAGGTGAAATTTCCCACCATCGCAGTGTGCGACTTGTACAACAAATTAGATTTGGGTCCTGAAGTGGAGAAATATGTGGCCGCGTAAGTAAAGTTTTTCAAAAATTTTCTTTAAAAAAATTTATTTTGTTTTCAACCTTTGGTTGATCTATGTTAGTATGGAGCCATGCGGCATGGATTGTTATAATTATGAAGTTGAAAGTCATATAGCTTTTATACTCTACCCCTATTTTTATCATGATGGAGTTATTAAAGGCCGTTGTCAGGCGTTTGAGGATTGCGGTGAAAATTGCGCCAAATGTCCAGCTGATGGTTATCGTGATTTATTGAAGAGAGTATGTTGGTTTTTCTGGCCTTTCTTGTTTCTTGATTAAATAAATTTTATGAACAGTTTGGTGCTAATTGTACGGACGTTTTCGTTGAATGCAGTTTGGCCCAACGCAAATTCGATTGTTGCCAGTACTTTTTACCATTGTTGTCGCCGTTTGGCAAATGTTTTTTACTGAATTCGCTGCAAAATAATAAAAAGTAAGTTTTTTAATTTTTATAATCTGTAAAAATTGTATGTGGTGAAAATTTCCGCAGAGGTTCGGCTACTTGGTTTGATACCTCCATTGATCCTACCATGGAAAAACCTGTTTTGACAATTAAAGGAAATCGACCTTTCCAGGCAAGTAAGAAGAAATATTCTTTCATTTTGTTTTGTGATAAAATATTGTAGTCATTAGGTCAATGTAATGAATGAGGAAGATGTGCCCCACTACGCTTTACCCATGGTTAAACTAGAGATAATGCAAAGCGGCCAGTATAAAAATTTCCACTTTTTCATTGAGAATATGGTGAATGATGTGGATGTTAAGAAAATCTCCCCTGAGTACCGCCAATGCCGCTTCCCTGATGAACTGATGGAGGACACCGCTTTCAAGGCGTACAGTTTCAGTTCCTGCATGACTGATTGTGTACGTAAACATCAGATGGCCTTGTGCAATTGTACCGCGTACAGTTTAATGCCACAACCATCTGCTAAATATCCAGACTGCGACTTGAAAGGTTATAAGTGTTTGGAACGTAACTACATGGTGAAGAGAGATGCGAAACCGTTGCTGCCTTGGACGGGCAGCAATCATACGTGCACTTGTCTGCCATCGTGTACCGAAAACGATATTAGATCCGTTTATGAGTCGCCATCACAGTGAGTTGTATCCTATTCTCTCACTTTATTTGTTTATATTTTATGATATTGTGCAGGAAAATTCGTGGCACCAAACTGCTGCACATGGATATTGTCATGTCTAATTGGCCGTCGGAGAAGTATCGGCGTCAAGCTTTACGTACACGTTTGGATGCTGTGGTTAGTATTGGCGGCATATTAAGTTTGTTTCTGGGTGCCAGCGCTCTAAGCGGTTTAGAGATCATTTACTATTTTACCATACGTTGGTGGAATGATACGCGTGGTGGTGCGAGACGTCCGTGATGAAATAATTCAATTTCCCTTCCTTAACTACGCTTCGTAATGCAATTAACTTGATGTTGACGATGCTGTTTTCCTTGGCTTGGCTTAGTGGCAAAAGGAACTTTGTTTTATTTTACTTTTCTCTTACTGTGCTGAGCAATTAAATATTTATTTATGTCCCATCTTAAAGAGAAAATCCCAAGCAGCAGTTCAGCTAAAGGAAACTAAGGAAACATAGTGAAATCCTAGTGGAAATTACACAAATGTGTTTGTTGTTCGTTTGTTTGGTTTTTTCAAAAGTTATTCTCGTAACAGTGGAGCAGCATGCGACAAGGGCAAATGACAGTGAATGCAGTAAATACTTGAATTTATTATCAATTTTGTTGCTGTTGTATACTTAATAAGGATTTCGGTGTGGACTATACATTTTTAATGCATATCCTTCAGTTAAAACATCTGTATTGCAAGTGCTGCACTGTGTTGTGCCTAACACTAATGTGTGGTGTGGTGTAGTGTGAGTGCTGTTTAACTTTCAATTTATCTATCTATCGAAGAAGAAGCAAAAGCAATCAAACCAATTCCCTACAATAACACTTAATAAAAGAATATATATACGTCACTCCACTGTACCACTTAACCGAGTGGATGTGCAGTTTAAATTATTGATTATTTAAATTTCTTGATGATATTTATGTCCTTGTTTGGGGCATATATTCTGCTTGTCATTTCATTTGCAACTTACAAGAAGGACAAGGCAGAGATATCACAGGATATAAAAAAACTTGATTAACATAAAAATCTGAGCCATTCGAAAAACGTTGTTTACATTCATAATTAAGAAATATTGCAAACAGAGCACAAGTTTCATGAAAATGTATTAAAAAGTTAATTATAGTGAAGATTATTATCTGCTTCTTAAGCAATCTTTATTTCAGGATTTTAAGAGCATGTCTCCGTTGACTCAACGTTTATAGATTTTAAGATTTTAAGATTATTTAGTACCATTCAAGAGCTAAAGGTATATCTAACCCGTTAAATTTTCATTAAATCTTTTAACCTTTTCCTCTCGACAATCATTTGAAAGCTTTATTGATTATTTTATCATTTTCGGTATCAAAATATTTTACAGTTTTTTGATAGCAAAAGTCTTAAAGCTCTTAGTGGAAACGAAAAAAAAAAAAGAGAGCATACCCTAAGGATGATCTAAAACGAATTTACACTAGAGCTGTGTTTCTTAAACTTTTTAGGGTGGTTACTTCATAAAAAGTTTAACTAAAGAAATCTTAATAATTTTGTTGGAAATTCTGTTGGAAGTGAAATACTAATTATTGTGACTTTTAATACCTCATCCAAATTTTCCATCGCAAAGCTTTTTAAAAAATAATTTTTCTCTCAAGAGTTAAATAATGCGTTTGTCGGTCGCATGTTACCGGTTGTGAACAATAGTGATGAAACCTTAACGTAATCATTGAAATACGACGCGATAAAGGAGCTCACGGTGAATTGTTGTTGACAACAAAGTAGGAGAAAGAAATCGCAAAAATACTACATTTAAATAAAATACGTTGAGGTAAGTTGGTCCGCTTTTTGAAATGTTTTCGATAAATTTTTAAGATTCTATAACGTGTTGAAATTTTGAACAAAAAACTTTATATGGATTGGTTCCTGTTTGGATTGGGCAAAATAGTTCTTAAGCCACGCCCAAAAGCTCTGAAATTGAAATTTCGTAATAAATATAACTTCTCAACATGCGTCAAAAAATGGGCGGGTTCAGATGACCTTCATGACAAAAAAACACGTACAAAAAAAAAACTAGGAGTGGAATCTGAGATTGATTAGTTGACGTTTAATACAAAAACTATAGGAAGCGCAATCAGATATCTGCCACGCCCACTATTTATATAGGGATGTGTAGGCTATTTAAAAGTTGTTTTAAATCAGATAAAATTTTCGGACAATTTTTCTGTTAACTTTTGCTCTTGGTCTGATTTTCTCCCCCTTTTTCTCTATGCTAGTGTTTACCTTTCAACGTTTACTAGTTACATGCTACGTTCGCCTTATTATTGTTATGTTATTACGAAGCTTATAAAAAAACCGGGAATATTAAGGTTTTATTAGAAAGCAAAGTAACAATAACAATAACAACAACAATATAATCATTCTACCGAGGACTACTTATGATTATGAGAGTGGCGGTAAAGTTAAAACAATATGGCGAATATATGTCAGACGGCTTTCTTAAAGTAAACGAAAATAATCTAATGCGGCTGATGACAGGCGCTTCCAACATAAATTCCACTTTAATCTGTTGATAAATGCATTGCTTACATATACTTGTTCACATACTTACGCACACATTCGTTTATTTATATAAATATACAATAAAACGAAAAGATTTTTGAGCTGACATAGTGGCAGCGGTTTTAAAAGGGACAACATGTTGGGTCAAATTGTTGCAGTGTATGAATTAAAAAGTTTTAATATCGAAATTATACAGTGACTGACTTTTAAACGCTTAATTATTTATATAATCACGCTAGATATTTATATAGAATAAAATAATAATAATTAATTAAATGAAATTTATGCTCATATGTTAATGTTGTTGCTGTTGTTGATTATTTTTATTATAAACAAGCCTTAAATGCTCTCCGGGTAAATTTTTTTTTAGTGCAATTACAATTTATATGAAGAGGGATATAAGCTGCTCACAAACACACGCACATACATACAAATAATTTCCTGTCAACACATGTTTAGCATGATGATAGAGATAGTTGGTAATATCACTAAAAGCAACCATCGCAACTATTCCAAATGTTGTTGTCTGTCAAGAATGTGTGTGTATGGCGTAGCATGGCGTATGGTGTATGGTGTAGAAGAAAACGAATTACATTGACAAATTTTCACATCAATTTCATGTGAAGTTGAAATATTAGAGTGTTACATTTTGAAATTTTAAGTAGCATTCACTGCAGGATAGAACTAAAATCACACACACTCGCATGCAACTGTCAAGATGCTGGTGCAGCATCAACTTGTAGAATATGTGGAATATGTTGAATGCATACTTAGGGAAAGCAATTTTATAACCGAAGATAGTAAAGTTGCTGTCTACGTGCACATCACACAACCTCTACCAACTTTGCCATCTATGCCCCATCAGTTATTTTTCATTTCACCTTCAAACGTATAAGCTGTTTGCTTTTAGAGAGAGAAGATGTTTAAGGTAGTCATTGGTTACCTATGTACACATATCATATATCCATGAAATCATTTAAGTTAACACAACGTATCTTTTGCTATTTTTTATTGTGGTTTAAAACAAAATGGAAAAAGTTAAAAGTTGAAATAAAACAAGTCATTTGTTAAGATCTTTTTTCCCTAACATCATCAATTTTTGGATTAGCTCTTGTATTGTATAGTTTTTGTAAAAGATCATTTCTTGTTTAAAATCATTTTCAAAATATAATGAGATTGTACTAGAAGCGAAAAGCAAGATTTTTCTTTAATAAATAAATCTATATAAAACGAAATTTAGTTTAAGACAAGATTGAAATACTTAAATAGCCTGAAAACACACCGTGGTCGTGGCATGTACCTTTGTATCATCCAACAAATGCGATTTAGACGCAAATAAATTTTTCTTTTTCAAAAAATTAACTTGTCCCGCCCCTTTTATTACATCTGGACAGCTGAAAAGGCTAAATCGATTTATGTGCATCAAATAGTTGAGCTTTCTAACAGCAGACGGATGGACATGGTTAGATTTACTCAGATTTTGATGCTAATCAAGAAATTATTTTGTAAGGTGGCTGACGTCTTCTTCTGTGTGTTGGAATATGACAAACTTAATATAGTCCCACCTTATATGTATAGTATAAAAAGCTGCTTGGATAAATTGTTAAACTAGACGTGTTGAATAGATTTTGAACATTTATTACAACGATTCGTGCTCAATTAGAAGTTTTTCTAATTATTGGTAGCTATTGTATTCTTCTTTGTTCTAATGCCTTAAGCTTAGCTTGTCCAATTAAATTGCATCTTATGTCATGCCTTTGAAATGTTAAGGAATGGAAACCTTTTTTTTTATTGAAAATTTATACATAAATGTGTGTTTTTCAAATGATATATCTGATGCTATGTTACGCCATATGTTTATTTTTCTCATAATCGATAAGAAAACAATTGTTCAGGTATTTTTTTTTTTTTTTTTTTGGGATAAGTTTTCTTTTGGGGGAAAAAGTAAATGTGAATGAATAAGAAAAGTTACTTCACATTTTGCATGTATTTGTATGTGTGTGTGTTTGTGTTAACTATAAATTCTTATTATCGCTTATAAGAAGTAATTTCCAGTTTTTATTTTCAACATAATTTCATTGAAAAGTTTTCTCAGTTAAAGATTTTTCCCCCTTTCTTTACGCAAAGTGTTGGATAGTTGTTTGTCATTGTTGTTGCTTACTCTTATATAAACATATTCAATCAAGAATAATGTTCAGATAACTTATGCAGACACTTGCTGTGCAATTTTTATATGAGAGAAGAAAAAGAAGAAGAAGAAGATAAATCCCATTTTGTAAGTGTCATTGAATGGAGAGAGAGAGAAAAATGGTCGCTTTTATTATAGCTAAAGGCACTTGGATTGTGTTTTATTGAAAGCTAAAAAAGAATAGAATTATAAAACGACATAACAAGAAGAAGATGAATAAAAATCTCGATCACACATACATTTGTATGCTCGAAATGCGAAGCTCAGTGTATATATTTTGTGTAAATGCTCAGGTATGATGATTTTGTCTCTTGCATTATATTCTTACAAATGTGCTTAAGGAGGAGGAGTCTGTGCTCATATGTACACACGCATAACTTGCATTCATGTTCTATGAAAACCTGTTTTTTAAATTTCCTGCAAACGGAAATCTTTTTATATTGAATTTCTTTACATTTGTGCTCTTCTTCTATGCGTTTTTTCTATCTTCAGTATGCACAGATAAACATACACATGCATAGATAGGTCCATGCTTAAGATTGTGAAATTGTAATTGTAAGCATTGATATGAAAAGTAAAGCAATAATACAGCAGCCTTGATAGACTAACAAAACTGTAATATTCTATACATAAACATAAATGAAGCATTGGAGCGTAACTTTAACATTGAATCAGTTTCTACTGTAATGTAATAATAACAACAATCAACATCCCCCTTTATACATGCATATGATGTTCTTCTTCTTCTTCTTCTTCTTAATCAGTAAGAAACATTAACAATTGCTTAACTTTCTAGAGGAAACTGTTTCGAACAAACAAACGTAAGTTAGTACATTTTTTATATAGCAGTCAGATGTAACGAATATATGTACAACAAATACAACAATGTAAGAATAATATTAATAATAATCACATTAATAATACACATATAATTCAACAACAACAAGTAACAACAAAACAAATGTTAGTAGCACAAATTATTTACGCATTACTCGGCTGAATAGTTAGTTGTACGTTGGTTGCGTAAGTTGGTTTAAACAATTTTTTTTTTTATTTATATCTATTACAATGCAAAATCATGCTATATAATGAATAAAGGAAAGTTCTTTAAAAAAATAAAAAAAAAATAAAAAAATTTGACTTAAAGCAAACCTGAAATGCCGTGCATGCGCGGCATGTATATAAATGAGCTTCCTTTCCACCAGCGTTTTATTATATTTTACAGCAAAAACAACGAAGCCAATGATCACGGGCTGAAGTGAAGGATTTTGATTACCCTTCTCTCTTGAGGGCCTTGTTAGTGAATCGAGTCCATCCTATGTACGATTTTAAGCATTTATTAAAACTGTGAGAGATTTTTTATAAAATAAGGGCGTGGTTTTTAACCTACTAATATAAGAATTACTTGGACTTCATCGACATTAAATGATGCCTGAAGCTTGCAAGTAAATCAACCAATTTAGTATATCCGTCATCTCACGTAAAGGACGTAAAACACAAACAGAATAAGTCTGAACATAACTTGCAGAGTTTGAATTGTATGCACTCGTAAACTAGCAGACAAACAAACTAAACACAATGGACGGACTGAAAACAAACCATAATGTACAAATAAAATAAAAGGACTTTACAGGACTAACAACACATTAAAGTCGAATGTAAACTGAAGCATTATTGTACTCACAACATACAACACATACAAAACGACACAATCACGCATACGCATTAAAAACCTGTTCAGTTGGTGTACGTGCCTATATAAGTAGAATACTTTGTATGGTGTATAATGCGATAAAGTAGATTTGCATTTGTTAGCCGGCAAATGTGTTTATAGACAGAGTTAAAGGTTTATTCTTCTTCTTACTTTCTTCCCTATTCCTATTCCTGAACTAAATATTTAAAAAAAAAATACACATCATTTTGCCTTGCATTTCATACTTTCATACCTTCCTGCTGTTATGTTATTAATAGAAAACCTAATAACTAGAAGCACGTGCAAGCGCAAGTGAGAAGGAAAGAAAATATTATTCAAGCACAAATGGCATAAAAGCACATCCACAAATACACGGCACATTTAAATACTTGGAAACATTATCATACAAAGCATACATTATACACACGTATACTTACTTACTTTCACATAAATACATACGCATTTCACAGTTCATATAGATAAATGTGAATGCATAAGTAAGAACATTTAGAACTGTGTTGTTTCGTTTCGTTTCAATTCGTTTTGTTTTGCTTTGTTTTGGGCATTAGGGAATTAAGCACAGTAAAGCAAACTAAATATATGCCAAGTGCTACGCAACGTATGAGCAACATACGTTAGTGTAACTTTTACACAAGTACATTCAACGCCCATACCAATGTACTGCGTAGACGCTTCTTGTTCTTATTGCTAATGGAATTATATGCAAATTGTACAGAGGAGAAGCAGAAGAAGAAGACGTGAAAGTGAAAAAATATATAGAAATAAATTATAAAAATTACATTTGGTTTACACCAAATCCTAAACACCTTTTACATTCACATAATGGGTGGGCGTGGCAGATAACGGCCTCTTAGATTATATGTATTAAGTACTAGCTTGCAAGTATGCAAGCAGAGTTTTCGTTTGTGTATGATGTTTAGCAAATTGTGGACGTGTCTGTTTTTAGACCATGCCCACTTTTGACACATTAATGGATGGTGTAATTATAAATACTAAATACCAAATTTTGATTTTGTTGCTCAATTTTTGTGGCAAACAAAGAGATTTATGTCGTTTGTGGGCGTGGTCCTTGAGAAGAAAATTTAAAGTATCTGTTCAAAATCGATATCTCAAAATTTGTGGCCTTAAGAATGCCAAAAACAAGCGGACAGGCGATTTAAGTAGTTCGACTTAGTTTTTGATGTTGCTTGAGAATACATATACTCTGACGCGGTCTTCTGAAAAACTTAGTATACTCCACATCTTATGTGGAGGATATAATAAACTAAACATTAGAAAAATGTCATATATATGTTAATGCACGTATATAGTATATGGGGAGTACAGTACCACAATCAGAGAAGTATGTGTATAAAACGAAAGATGTGATAGTTGAGAGTGTATAAAAGGACATTTCATACTATCTGTATGTAGAGGAGATTAAAGTAGTACAAAAGCCACTTCACCACTTGAGAATGCCCCCACTCACAAATTAACAGGATTTATGAAAATTTTGCATAAATGTAAAAAAAATAGTAAAAAGTTGTTTGTAAAATATTTTAAAGTTAGCTTTCGATGTTTAATAAAGAAAGTACATCCAACCAGATAATGTGGACAATAATGTGAAGCAAGAGGAACATACATTAGTTTGTTATGTGGTTTGCAAAAAAAAAAGTCTTTCTTATTTATATTCTAGTTAAGAATCGATATTTGAATAGTTTTAGCAATGTCCGTAGGTCCGCGTTCACGTTTCTAAGTATTGAGAAATGGAGTCAAGATTTCGTACAAACGATATAATTGTGGTAGATGATATTTTAAAACGAAGAAAATTGATTAACAACCACGCACACAATTAATAAAAATCCTTTATGGCTACAAAAATAAAATTGCAAAGTTTAAATTTATAAGAAACATTTATATGAACTCCATCTGTCGATGTGTTGGACATAAACAAGGTCAAATATTAGGCACGCCTCTAATTCTATAAAAAGTCTTTTTGGTGCAGGAATTGAATGTCTGAGGTAAACCAGATGCGACATATGCTTTAATGGGTCGTTAAAAGAGGGCGCACACATGTACTTGCCACGCCTACACACTTCGTAAAGAGAATTTCAAATTTTACCCAAGCCAAACATAAAACTTTATTTGTCACAAATTCAAATTCTTCTTCTTCACTTTAAATTGTTTTATGTAATCCATACATACATGTAACAAGAAATCATTTATTAATGTCTTCTATACATATGTGCGTCTAAAGTTAATAATCTGCTTAATTTCAACATGCAATATAATCATTTTCCAATAATATGTTCCATAACACAGAAACGGATGATTTTACATAAATTTACGAAACAATACACTTGGGAAACTATTATGCATTCGATATAATTAATATAAATGTAACAAATGTAAATCTGTCAATTGCTAATGAATGCCTGGCACATATAAGAAAATTCAAAGCAAATGCAATCTGCAGAGTACTGAATAAAATTGTTAAAGCAACAAATTTCCTTTATGCGCTTATAGATAAAATGAAATAAATATAATTATTAAACACGTAAACGTTCATGCATATGCATGTTTATGTTTCTAAGTATATAAATACCCATACATTTATATGTGAGTGAGTAAGTATGTTTGTGCTAATGATCTTTACGTAAGATTTACTTAGAGTTTCAAGGGAATTGAAAAAGTACAGCATCCCAGAAATAAACAAGACGAGCGTTGATTATGGCATCAAAAGATTCGTTTTCGAATTTGCATTTTCGTTGCTCGAGTGACCCTTTGAAGTGACAGATACTATTATTTCACTCACACATTTATTGAGGACTAGCAGATAATTATTTCCCTTAAATTGTTGTAATCTTTCTTTAAAGAACGGAAAACATTCTCTGTAGTTTATTATATATAAACACATGCTTGTGTTTTTTTAATAACCTTTATTAATAATGTTTCAACAATATATGGCTTTAATTGAGATTTGTAAATAATATTATAAAGATGTGACTAAATCTAGGAGAGATTTTATTTTTATTAGAAATTCTACACTATAATGTGTAATTATAGAGGCGTCATAGGCTGTTGTTGAAATTCTAAAATCATGGTCACTTAAATTGAGCTAAAATTCATACATATATAAAGATTAGTGTAAAGGACAAGGTTCTCACTTTTGACGCCAGTTGTTATGGTTGAAAATTGATTTTTGAGAATGATCATCTTCCTGTGGCATATTTCGATGACACCCTTCATTTAATTTTGATTCCGTTGGTGGCTGTGGCGATTGTTGCCGCCAATTCATTGGATTTCTCCTTAATGCTGGACTTGATACTGTGTCCACAAAACTAAAGCTCCTTGGACGATGTTGACAGGGTTGTTCGTACTTTGATTGTAGAGATTGCGTTGATATTGAAGCAGTTTTATTAATGCGGAGTTGATTTTGTATGTTTTGGTGACGCCAATTGTTCAGCTCTTGTTGTTGCGATTTTTGCGTAGATGTCGAGTCTATAAAACTATGACTCCTTCGCCGATGTACGCTTAAATACTTCCACTTGTGTTGTTCTCCGTTTAATTGTGATTTTAATACAGATTTCATATCAGTATCGAATTGTGTGAACTGTTCTCGCGAATTGGTGTGGTTTTGTTTTAATATTTCAGCGGCTTTAGGATTTTTTAGTAGTTCCACATGTATATGACAACTGCACGGTTGCCCACCGTGTGCACAACGTTGATTAATCTGGAATTGCAATCGACGCATATTATAAAGTTTTTGCTGTGTTGCTGTATCTATTAAACTGTAACTTCTTGACCTCTGGATGTTGTAGTTTTGCTGTTTATCTAATTGTACTGAGGATTGTGAATTCACAAAACTGTTACTCCTTTGAAATTTATAATGCATGGATTGTTGGCGCCAATTGCTGGGATTTTGATTTAATATTTGTGGTGATCGAATGGCTGTAAAACTTTGACTTCTTGTGCGCTGTCCTTGTACATGACAAGGGAGCGGAAAAGAATTTTCGTTTTTATCTTGATTCTTTATGAATGAAGTCACACTGCGTTGGTTATCTGGGTTACTTTGTTGACGCCAATTGTTTAGGTGTTGATTGGATTTTCCAGTTATTAATGAATTTGTAAAACTGTGACTTCTCTGACGCTGAACATTGTTTTCCGCATTTGATTTTATAACTGCCGACGAAGTAGCAGTTTTTCCTTGCAATGAAGATGATGTTACATAATTATTAAAACTCTGCAACGGCCTTTGTCCAACTTGATGTCTTTTATGATGTTCATTAAGTAATTTTGTTGAAGAATTGTACCGGTTTTCTTTATCACCACAGTTTCCTTTAAGCATTGTGGGTTTGTTGTTTAAAGTTGCTGCTAATGCCATTGTACTCTTTGTTGTCATTGTATGCTTTAAAATGTTCGAAAAATTCACGTTGTTTTAGACTCCACCAGCTTTCGAACTGTAATGAAGTGGAAGGTCACGGGACGTCGCTTTTATTGTAAACTTGATCTTCAAAATATATAGAGCAGGTAGGACTCAGGCAATAGAGCTAAGTATTCAGGTAAGTATTATTTTATTAAACGAATGCATGTACGTTGCTTCAGGTACGAATAGAGAAGGGACTTAATTGGTTAAAAATTTAGAACTGTCTATTGCGTGGTCGAATTTTTTTTGCAGAAAAAGGTGTCAGTGCGTCCACAAAATACATATATTCTTGATCAGAACCAAAATCTTCATGAATCCAAACTTGTCCGTCCTTGTATCCATGCTTGTGTCTGCTTGTTGTTGGCGCTGTCACGCTCGTAAATGTGGAGATATTGAACCAACCATTTCTATAAGCAAGATTTCTACTTTAAGAGAGCAAAACCACAATAGACAAAGTATAAATATAAAGCTGGGATGTTGAAATGTGATACACTTGTACATATATTAAGCTTTTCCGTGTATGATTTCAGACCACCAGATGGCCAAAGAATCAGACATGAAAGCATATTAACACACATAATTATTGGTACCTGCCACGCCCACATATTATATATTTATATACATATGAAGGGTACTTAAGATTTCGCCCAAGCCACACATTTGGTTTTTTTTTACTTTTTCTATTTATCTCTTGCCTTGTGTTTTATAGTAGTGAAGGAATGATGCGAGAATTTCTACCCACACATGAAAAAAATTTATGATAAACATTTGTAGGTTTATTGTCTACTGTATTGTACAATATATTATTAAATTTGTAGGTACGTGTTTTTCATTTCAAAAGATTTCTTTATACGTATGTAGACAATTTTTGTAAAATGTACACGTATCCTGCTAAATACAATAACAACAGCAATTTATGTAATACTGGAAAAAAATACAATTTATTTAATATAATTTGATACTCGTCATTCATCATATACTTCAGTATGAATGTGAACAATTAAAATTAAGAATATATATACTCTGCAAACCCCTTCGTTTATAGAGTGGTGAAATATTTATTATGTGGAAATTGTTGGTTGTGGCAAAAGATTCGCAACTGAGAGATCACAGCTTCATTTAATCAAGCAGATGCCAAATTTGAAACTTTTCAATAAACTGAACCCTTCTTTTCTATTATCAATACTATCCTTCATTCACAATTATTTCAGTTTATAGGAAGTGAAGCACTTTTGCGACGATTTGGAATAATTTACGATATCTTCAAATGTGAAATCTAATCTCTTGCAAAAGCCAGCAATAAAGAAAAGTGCTGTAATTTCGAGAATATATGCACACATATACACATACATCATCATATAAAATATATTAAAATGGGAGAATTTATGGGCTTTTTCATTAGTGCATCTCGCATGGGCGAAGGACAGCAATAACAATAACTGAAATTTTATTTATAACATATAATAAAACATTAAAATGAAACCATTATTGAAAGCAACATAAGAGGTGTAATTAAAATAAAAAACCAACAGAGAGAGAGAGAGAAAAAAGTGGAAGAGAGGAAAATCTCTTCATACAACAAAATATCCTAAAATAGAGGGAAATTTTGGTATACTTTTTTTTTAGTTAAAAAGATAGAAAACTTTCTCTCAGAGAGAAAGGCCCATACATTCAGAGAGTATTGAGATTAATTGTGTTTTGTTTAACAAAACTTCTTTTCAACAACGTGCGGTATCAGTTACTGGTCGTATAACAGGTCAGTATGATAAAAAAAAAAAAGGCAGCATAACACAATGACCCACTGCAGGCAAAAGAAAAAAAAAATGAAGCAATGAAGAGAGAAAAGCGTGAAAATATTTTACATTCGTTGTAAAATTACTTTCATTTACCCCTCATTCCCAACCCATCCCACACCACTTACACAATCATATAAACCAAACAACTTTTCTTTGTATAGTTTTTTCTCCCTCATTGTGTGTGCGTGTTTTTTTTTTATCCTAAATTATCCCCCACACGGTTTCTATACCATTTGCTCAACATATTGTTAGCTTTTGTTGTTGGTGGGTAAATTAAAGAAATTAATGTTTTACTGCAATTTTTCTCCGCAAACAAAACTTGTAACGCAAACGTACACATGTACAGACGTGCAAAATGAACATTTGTTGGGCGATGTGATGCCATTTAATATTTTTGTTCTACACAATCTCTGTTATGGGTTTTGCCCATTGTTAGGATTGTTATGTGTGCATATCATGGCCTTAGAGAAAACTATTGTGTTTGTACATATTTATATACTTTTTACATTCAGCCAACCAGCCAGCCAACCAGCCAAACTGAACAGTTTTGGCCTCTTTCGTTTCTATCGCTTTTTGCAACAACTTTGTTTGTTTATTGTTGTTGTTGTTGTTGTTACTGTTGTTGGTCTCATGAAAATGGTGGTGTTCTTTGCCAAATTTGTTTGGTATTTTAATGTTATATGCATATAGGAATTTTATTTATTCATAAACATACATAAGCATTGTATTCTGCATACAAATACGAGGATTAAGCTACAATTAATGAAACAAGGAGATGAATTCTTCATGTTATTGCCATCTTTTTCTAAAATAAACATATTCTAGTTTAACATTTTGAAAACTTCCTAAAGAAATCTTTAAAAATCAAAATTAAGATCAATGACTGCATATTTGAACTGTTGTAGCGACCCTCCTATATAAATATATAAATATATATATATATATATATATATATATGGATTTATAACCTCATGTATGCGTGCGAAAATCTGTGTGTATTTGTATGTGACACTCTTGGGCATTTGTTTGATCTTCTTGTGTGCATACGCTGCAACACACAGACATTTGCAGCCAACACCAAAGTATATTTTCATCGTTGTTATTGTTGTTTTGTTGTCCTTTCTTTCTAAGTTTCTCTCCCCTCACTCACACTGTTTCGAATTGTTCTTGCTTCTTCGTCTGTACCTCTTGTCTCATGATGTAGTTGAACTTTATTTAATTTTTGACACCAAAGGACAAAAAAAAAAAAAAGAAAGAACCACCAACAACAATTTATATACTCTTGAATGTGTGCATTTGGCAGTTTTGAAAGAAACTTACGTCCATGCATTACATGATGTAAGTATGATTATGTATTGTTGAAGACAGAAGGGTAGATTCTTTAAAAGTTCTGGGTTTGGAAGAATTTACATCTGTGTAGGTGTGATTGAAGAGTGGGCCAAAAATTATAAAAATATTAGATCAAATTTTCAATTCCCATTCATTAGTGAATTTTTGTAAAATTTAACTACTCAAGGCAGTTTCGCTGAAAAAATTGAAATAATTTCAATAAAATCTTCTATTTTTTTTCCTTTCTCTAAACTCTAAACTTAATGGCTTGGTTTACATTTTGTTAATAGTTTTGATATTGAAGTAATAACACTTAATGTTGGTGCAAATCTAAAAACAATGATATTCACAACCTTTTTTTTTTTGTGGTGATCTGACTAAAAATTCCCCAAAGCATTATTGTCTGGGTTACCGAAAAGAAAAAAAAAAACAAAAAACGTACACGAAACAAAGCAGCAGCATAAATAATAAAAGCGTTTATAGAAACAAAGGAAGCCCAGTCATAATACTCAAATACATACAATACCCACCAACACGATGATGGAAGGATTTGTGTTGTGCAGGCGGCTGGCAGGCAGGCTGGCAAAGAGACTTTTACCACAAACAGCCCTCAGCATGTATAATGTATAATGTCATTGGGTTTGTTGTTGTTTGGTTTTCAAAGACACATAAACTCTATAAGGTCCGCCTAAAATAATTGTGTAAAGTTTCCAAAATTTCGTCAATAAATAATATTTTCTTTGGATTTCAGGTGCATTGCTTGATCCATATTTATATCTATGCATTAAATGAGGTTTACTTTACTACAGCTTAAGCTTACATAATTTCGAATTAAATGCAAAACACTTTGGGCCGGTTATTAATCATTAATTTCCTTGCAACTAAGCAAGAGCTTAACATTTTGCATAAATTTGAATTTACTTCGATTTAAAATATGTTTTGAATGTTGTCTTTCTCATCCTATTGCTGTTGCAAACAGAAATTGATCTTCCCTTAATGTAAATTTGTTGCTTGGCTTCTGTAGTATTTCTATTATTTTGCCAAGTCGTTGGCATCCATATCAATGTTAACTTGGCACTCGTTGCATTATATCCACCACATGCTGTGTAACACAAGATGGGTTTCCATTTTTTTTATTTATATTTTATATGTTTTATACAAACACACATATATTTATATACACATACTTGCACAAGTGCAGAGTTTTACATCAATACACATAAATACCCATAAAAATCATCGTTATTTGATTTTACTTATCTGCCTTCTTGTTATCCTTGGAATTTGTTCTTGTGTTCAATAAATAAAATTTAAGTTTTCATACAGAAATCTTATTGAATGTGTCAAAAACACAATAATTTGTTTTTCTTATTACTTCATTTTTAGCTATAATTGGTTTTATTGTTATTTGCCTGAGCGTATGAAGATTTTATTATACCCTGTATTTTAGTAATGGGGGTACTTCAAGTAGGAGGCGTCAGAGACACCTCAGAGTATATATATTGTTGGTCAGCATCGTGCAACCTTCTACAATTTTGAAAATTATTCACTATGGCAAATTTAAAAAATTAAATAAAACTATTAACATTGAGTTCTGATCACAATTTATTATGAAAGTTAAATTGAAATTAGTTAAAGCTAAACTAGGCAGACTCGATTTGGCGAATTGTGGCCTAAACCAATAAATTTTTTATTTCCTCAACATTTATTCTAAATTCTTTCAAAGAAAAACTATTCATCTTTAGACAAATTGCCCGTAATGCGTAAATATGAACATAAACATCTGTTGTAAGTTTTTATAAATCCCCAAACATTAAATATCAAAGTGTGTTTTACCTTTAACCTTACTCAAGCCACAAGTTTCTTAAAACCTAAAGAAGAATACTCTGAATTTTATTTTCCTTTTGTCTACATGCTACTTTTACAAAAGAAGCAACAATTGTTTTCTTTCACCACCCACTGGTGTATGATATTTGTTCTAGAATTCAATGTTAAACAAAAAATAAAACAAAATTTTGTATTGAAAAGCAAGTAATAAAAAAGTCTCTATTTGAGGGGAGCTTGATAATAAATGCTACTTAAGAATGCATATCATCTGGGAGAGTTTCAAAAAAAAAATTATACAAATACACCCCCCAATATAATGGGTAGTATATAAAACCGATTGAAACATTTCGAGAGAAAAACTCTGTACTAGCTGTTGAAGAAATTTTTCGAATTGCCTTAAGCTTGACTTTCACATACCAAGTCTGATCTTCTCACATTCTGCGGTAGACCCCTCAACCTAATTTTGCAAAAGAATACGAAGTTTTAACAATTCGTTCTGTCTGTTATAATCCCTTCCCGAACAATTGAAATGACTAAAGCGTAATATTACGCTCATCCGCTGAAAGCCTCTTAGTTGTGAAACAGTGAAAGTGTGTACCCTAAAAAAGTGATCATTTCGTTGTTGTTTCGTAAGGTTTATATTTTTTAAATTTATTTCAATACAATTTTTTAATCTCCCAAGATTTTAAGAGCATTTAACAATTTGCAAAACGAATGCGATAGTTACACGGGTTAGTTCTTCCCTTCAGTGACTTTTTCCTTGCATCTGATTTCATTGTCAGGAAACAAATGGGAATTTAATCCACAGTAAAAAATCTATGATTTATTTATTTATTTTTTTTTTTTTTTTGTTATAAAAATTTGAGAAGAATTTTCATATTTCGTTTCGATTGCTATGCATTGCTAGACAGAAAAAATGAGCAAAGCCAAGGAGGTGACGGTTAAAAGGGAAAATATATGAAAAATGTAATGCACACAATTTTTTTCTATACAAGAGTGAAATATCCACCAAGTTCACGTTTCCATTTTGTGAACAAATATTGCACATAATCGTACGCGTATGCGAATGCAACGTTGTTGAACATGTTGAATGCTGGTTGAACTTAAAAACTGTTCCGTCTTCGAAAGATTATTCAAGCGGGGATAAATGTTTCACTTCAACACGTTGACTGTATCTGAAGTAGGTTCTTGAAAGCTTCGCTTTTTTGTTTTGCATTCACGGCATTTACAAAATTACAGCGTGTTGGATTTTTTTTTTTATTGAAAATCTTCTTCGAAACCGATTTACGATTATTTTGACTACACCAACTTATAGTAAACTAGTGAAGCCAACAAAATTGTCGACAACACTATTTCTTTATTCGTTTGTCACTACCTTCCCTCACTTGGTTTGTGCCGCAATATCACTTCAACATTTGGTGGCAACATCAGCAGCCACCACACCATCCAATTTAGTTAAATTTAACATTTGTCAGATACCAACCTCAAGTATTTCTACGAAGGAAGGTAATGCAATATTTCTCTTCAAGAGTAAGTCTTGCATAATACAAACTACTGAACATGTATAAAATACATACTTGGAAAAATGTACATAAAACAGTTTAAGCCACTTTAGTTGATAAAAAGAGGAAAACAAGAAACGAAAAGAACAAGAAAATCCACCGCCAAGTATAGAGAACGTGGCGCTAAAAACAGCTCAGCGTAAAATTTATGTTCAAACACTTTTAAAGGTAATCGTGAAAAATTGATTGGCGTTTCAATTGTACAACACAAATACCTGAAGGCATATTCACACATACTTTCAAAGTGCACGGGTAGGTGATGGGACGCGGCATGCCATCAAAAGCCCCGTAAAAATTTTAAGGAAAATTTTCACTTTATCTACTCGAAGTAAATATTGATTGTCGTAGTCATGATGATGATGATGGTGGTGGTAGTGTTATTGGCGACGAAAATGATGCTAGCGTACTTCAAGTACACATACCGCACACCCTCCAACAATATATTTAATGACAGTTATGTCTACGTGGAGTGCATTAATGGCCATAAAAAGTATAAAACCCACATAGTGGGGTGCAATAGGTCAGAGAAGGTAAGCGAGATTTTCGTAAACAGACTACAGCCGCTGTGACGAACGTCAATTCTACATATTTGGCTTTTATCCAAAACCAACAGTAATTCCATAAAAGCAAAATATTCAATTGAAATTAATGTAATAAAAACTTAATTATTGATAAGGAAGTAATCAAAGATAGCTGAAAAACATATTACTGAAGATACTGTCCCAATGATAAAATCAAACATTTTGTTAAACTTTTTCAAAAGCATGAATAAATAGGTGAAACGGTTTCAAAAATATTCTGCTATACATTTGACAACTCTTGATGGCAACTGTTTGTTATATTGAGAGTGTTCTGTTTGTAATAAAAGTGAAAGAGTCGTTACAGCTAACAAACACCTCCATCGCCATCACCGTAATGGCAGGCCTTGCAAGTTACATTTATCTTTATTACGTTAATTTAAACGTTCAACGGTATTGTTTGATCTCCCTCTCTCTTCATATTCTGTACCTGTGGGGGTGGTGCGATACGTGCTTAACACATGAATATAAACATTAATTTAATTTATGCAGTGTTTTATTCTTTACTTATGAAATAAAAAATGATGACAAAGAAAAAATTAAAAATTCTGCAAAGAAAAAACAAATTTTTTAGTACCATTTAATAAGGAAGAATAGGTAGGGTGGTGAGGATGCGTGCATACCTCAATTTATTGTAAAATTTATTGCGGTCGTAGATCTTGACCGTTTTTTCCCATTTTGAATAGCGATCTGCGTGTAAAAACCAAAAATGTTTGTACAAAATTTCAGCTCAATATCTCAAACCTTACAACGGACGGACACATGGACACATATGTCTAGATTGACTCCATTTTTTATGCTAATCAAGATTATATATACTTTTCTATACATAGACATAGCGGTTATCAAAATTCTGCCTTCAACTATAATATATACTCACGTTGAGGACTCAGCAAAAGTATTCGAAAAAACATTCAATCAGAACTGAAGTTGCTGCATACCACACTCTGATGCATGTGTATGAGTGCAAGTATAAATGTGTGAGTGTCAAAAGATGATGTCTTTTGTTGACCACGAATCCCTATGTTAGCGTGTGGATATGAATCCGCACTGGACTCAACTTTATGGTGGTTATCAATAAATAACGTTAATAATAAATACGTTATGCTTGTACTACTGGTGTTTGCTTTATATAAATTTCATAAAGTTTAAATTACCCTCAATTTTTTTACTCAATTTTTGTACATAATAACAATACTTCAACAAGTTTGGGTGACTGCGTCAATTAAACCGGAAATACAAGTCTGCTGCACGTACCAACCAATATCCGCTTACATATGCTAAGAGCCTATAAATCAAAAACAATCAAATATGTAAAATATTGTAAAAGTCAATAATCGCTAATGGTTGTTAAAGAGCTCTCTCTCTCTCTCTCTCTCTCTCTTTTATTTTTTTTACAGAAAGTTCAAAAACAAACCAAGAAAAATAATTCAAAAGAATGATGAGAATAAATGATTACGATTATGATTATAAAGTGGCCAACATCCAATCACTATTATTGACCATTTATTATGCAAGTGTTACCAAGCATTACAAGAAAATACAGGTCTGAACACCTGTTTGAATACTTTTCAATAACGTTGCACACAACTTAACTTTTGGCAATAAAAAAAAACATCACCGAATAAAAATAAAGCAGTGGGTTTTACGTAAAACCAATAATGTCAGTCAGTCCTTTAATCAGACACAAGGTTAGTTAGTTGGGTTTGTAATTCATTACTTGAAATTTACTTAGTTTCTGCTTAGGAAGTAAGGAAGGAAGAAAGGAAGGAAAATGAGTACAGAAAGCTCACACACCGATTATATTAGAGTGGTTCATTAGCCCCTCATTATGACACTTTCTCTCGGTATGACAAAGTTACATATTCTTCTAAAATATTCTTTTTCAAAGAGTCAGTTGTAAAACAATTCTCGTATGGTCAGTATACAAGGGCGATTGTAAATGCCTTCAATGTTCAGTCAATTCAGTCAATTTTTAATCGGTTCAACAATGTCTGTTGGTGAATTCAAATTTGGCGAACGGTTGAAAGTCTCAGTACACTGGTCAATATTGAAAATGCAAATAATAATTTTCAAGAACTTTATTTTATTGTACCAAGATGGTGACCTGAACCAAATATATAATATTTTTACTTGTTTTATTCACTTCTTTAAATTCTAGCAAACATACATATTTATGCAATGCTCACATAACATATTGGACACGAGTAGTTTGTGGGTAAGCGTTTGAAATATTGTCCACAAAAGTCATCACGTTACTCTACACGTTTGAAGAAGGAGTTCTTGTAGCTCGTTTGGTTGATTTGATGATGAGCACGTTTGGCTTGACTTAACGTACCATAACCATTGAGCACTTCATTCCAGTGCTTACAAAATAATAACAACAAAAACGGCAACAGAAAAGGAAACAACACTACATAGTAACAATTTACTAGCTAGTTTACTATGTTCCTATTATAGCACACAGCTGGCACAACATATAACTTCAATTGAACACAAACACACATAAACAGTATACATACTTGGCTAGGGGAAGAAAGGGGGCCTCCATGTAGACCTTTATGTGTACAAAAATACATTTAAGTACATCTCCGTGCATATGTACATATGGGTGTTTGTGTAATAAAGTGTCATTGCAGAAAAACTATCACAAATTTTTCACAACTTACAAAGTCCACTACTACACGTACTTGTCAAGTATTTTTCAATTTGATTTCAATATACTTTACTCCTCAGCTGAATTAGTTATTGCTCTGCAGGGCAAGTAGTATGTGTTTGGGATGCAGAATCCTAAATGTGTTTATGTGTATATGTGTGTATAAGAGAGACTACTTTTTTTCATAGGTTTCTTTTTCTTCTCGTTTTCTACAACATATCGTTAATATTATTCTCGATCCTTTGCAAATTTGATTTCGAGTCGGTTGGCGTGTGATGGATGCTGCTCAGTTACGTGTAATCGATTTTTGCAAATAAAATTTAACCTTAAGGAAATGTAAGAGGTGTAGTTGGTATGAAGCACAAACAGAATAATGAAATGATTTTTCTTTACTTCTTCTTTACTCTCTCTACAATAATTCGTTTGTTGCGTTTAAGCAGGAATATTATATTTGTTTAATAAAATTTTCACAAAGAAAAAAAAAACTAATATGGAAAAAATATGAAAAAAGCTTTTTTGAATTCTAAAGATGATTGGGAAAACTGCTACAATATAAAAAGTTAAAGAAAGTTTTTCAAAAATAGAAAAAATGCTTTAAAGAACACATGCCCACGTAGCTATGAAGTCTGTAACGAAATGGCTAAAAATGTTCACCCTTAAAGAAACGTCCTCTGCTAAAAATTTAGCACATCATTGTGAGTTTTCAAGATATGACCCAAATGTTTTTTGGTACTTGGCATCTTAGAAGGAATATATTTCTAATTTCCCCTCTTATGTACATAGTAAATCAAACAGGAAAAAAAAATGAAATTGCGCTTAATGCATATTTAAGAAATGTTTACTTAGTTGTGTATGTATGTTTAAGTGTATTTGAAAGCTGTGTCTTAGTATTATCTTAAAATTTCTCTAGCTTTTTTTCAACTTTTTTCTAGCCGTCTTATGAAATAAAATAAAATAAAATGAAAATTCCTGTTGGCTTGGTACGTGAGTTGTCGGCTTTCTGTTATTGCTGCTTTTGCCGCTTTTTCTGTAACACTTCTACGTACAAGGGTATGTTTATATATGTGCGTACGTATAACTTTGAAATTATACATATCTCGATTTCATTTCATAAAATTAACATTTTACAGTTCTTTGGTGTAGCTTGAGAAGAGATAAAGCATGACTGCCTTAGTCTCGGTGCTATGGTTGTTAGTTTTGCTAAGGATTACTTATATATTATGTTTTGTAAAAGTAGCGAGGATTTTGCTTTTCTTGTGAATATTAAATAATGTTATTATACTGTTTGTTTTTGCACTGCACTTGTCCGTCTTTCCGTCTTTTGGTATAATTTATATTTTAAAGCTTTTGACTGGTTTTAATTACGCAAATGGTTACTTATGTGTTAGTATTGTATATATTACATGCTACTTCAAAAGCAATATTATACCAAGTTCATCTAAAAGTTTGTAACATCAGATGCTTCCTTATCAAATCTGTACATAATTATTTATTGATTTAAAATATCAATAATTTATTTTTTCTTCTTCATTTCTTATAAATAAAATAATATTTAATTCTATTAATTTTGTTAAATTTCATCACAAGTAATAAATATTTTTATTTAACAACAAAGACAATAGTGCACAGGATTCTTTTCAAAAAGCACATATTTTATGATAAGAGTCCATCTCTGATGTATTTGTAGTTATACAATAAAGTAAAAAAAAAACCGTCTGAGCAGCAGTTTTGTGCTCACTAGACATAAGTATGAAAATTTGCCAACCCACACACACACACACACACACACACACACACACACACACACACACACACACGCACAAATGTACACATTTATATAACCTAAATACTTGAACAACTTGCCCATAACAACACACAAAAAAGTGTACATAACAGAGCTAGAAAGAGACGCATAGAGACGCATAGTGTTTGGGCAAGTGAATGAATAAATGATATTGTTTTTTTGTTGTTATATCATTGTAATGAATAATGATGTGTTATATGCTGTGTGCACACACGCTCACAAACAATCTGTTAAATGGTCTAAAAAACATCCGTAAAATCTAACACGCCAACTAACTAGAAAAACCAATGTCATGCTGTAACACAACAGCAGCCATAGTAGTAGTTGTAATAGCATCAAAACGTCATACAACACACTTCACTGACAAGTTAAAATATTCATATATTTATTTGCACACACATCCAAACATAAATTTATGTGATATATGTCTGATGCATCAGTTGGTGTGATAGTTGGAAAAATGATTATAAATTATTAAAAGTTGTGTCATCTCTCCACACACATGAACAATGAATTAATGCGTGATTTTATTGAAATTCCATTTTGTGTTATGATGTCTGTATGTCCGTATCCTAAATGCTTTGAAACTATTAAGACAACTTTGTTATATCTCAAGGTATTTTATTTCAAATACATTATAAACACATAATAGTTAACGTTTGTCAATAATATTTTACGAATTTTAAGAGAAGATGGAACTACTCGAAACATGCATAATTATGTTACATAGGTACTCGTGTATATAGGTAAATAGAGAAAAAGTTCATCATTCATTACATTCCGTTTTATGTGCACTAGCCTCGCTTGGAAAGATACCTTGTATCCAATGTGCAGGTGGCATAGGCAGCTCACTAGCCTTGGGAGCATTACAAAATGCTCCCAGAGCGTAATATGTTAAAGCAGTTTTTAAAGCTGAAGCATGGTCTCCCCTACTGGCAAATTTTAAATGGGGAAGTTTTGTGCTTGAAGGAGAGTGAGTATTTAAAGTTTTCATTGACTTTGATTCCACACAATCTTCGACAAGGGCTTGCAACGAAGTGCGTACAGCGCTCGGTGTTGATGATTTCAAGTGCCCCATACGTTTTTGTCCAAAGGATCGATAACGTTTATTTACACCTTTTGGTATATGGACCTGTTGCTTTTGCGCTAGTTTGGGATAAAGGATTAATTGTTGTAGACGATTTAATTGTTGTGGTGGTTTTTCTGGTGGATAGTTTCGTGGAATTATACGCCATTGAGACTTTTCTGTAACAGGCAAAGGTGACTTTCGTGTTTCAACTTTTAAAGGCTTAAATGATTCTAAGTGATGACTTTTCGTGGGAGAAGAACGCTTTTCTTTTACTGGCGAAACCGAGTTTTGTCGTTGTTGAATTTTTAAGGGCTTAATTATAGTTAGGTGATCGTTTATAGTGGGAGAAGAACACTCTTTTTTCATTGGTGAAACAGAGTTTTGTCGTTTTTGAACCTTTAATGAGTTATATATCGTTAGTTTATGACTTCTCTGGGAAGGAGTACCCTTGTGTAAAGGAGAACACTGTGTTCGTTGCCAAGGGCAATAACGTACATCATTCTTACGCGGAGATAAACGTCCTGAACTCCGCCAATTCCGTTGATATTGAATTTTGGAAAAATATACCGGACTGCGACTACCAGTTCTCCAGTTTGAAACCTTTGACTTGCCATAATCAGTTTGCGAAGAGAAACCCGGACTTTTGTTGTCACTCTTCCAGTTTGATAATGGTTTCGAAGTTTGTTCGTTATTTTTATCATATTTTAAAACAAAAGCGGGGCTACAATGATCTGTTCTCCAATTTGATACTTCTGGTGTTTTTTGTGAATTTATTGTTTCTACTTTCGCAATAGCAGTGACTCCATTTGCCACATCTTCCATATTACAACTGGAGTTTTTCATTATTTTTCGATTAATTTTTTTGCGTTAATTCTTAAGTGGCAAGTGATATGTATATATGTATTATTGTAAAATTTGGTTCAGTACGAATTGATTAATTTATTTTTCCTTAACGAATGTTTACGTTGCAAAAATCGAAAGGATTTGACTGGTAATGGCGAAACGTCTTCTCAATTTAAAGGAAAGCAGGTAGCGTGTAGTATTTTTCTTTGTTATGGATTATATATCTGGAGAGTGAATACAGGTAATATTCGGCAGTTATAAAAAGTTCAATAAAATAATACGAAAAGTAGACTCTGTAGGGTTAAGTTATTCCAACTTTATGATGATATTCTTGGAAATTGTTTGTTAAATTTACTTTACTTTTACCTGAAAGTAAAGGAAAATTCCCAAATTCAATTGAAAAAGTCCAATTTTTATAAAACAACTTGCTTAAGTTTACCTGCTCTGAAAATTTTTCATGCAATTTAACTATAAATGAAATGGTTAACAAGTAGGTTTGATTTATTGTATTCAGACTCCATCTGAATCCACATACAGTAATTTTATTAAAATCTTTTTTTTTAAAAGAAAAAATAATGAATAAAGAATTCCGTAACCATTTTAATATTAATATCCCTCATAGAACTAATGGTAACTATCTTACTAATCAGCAATATTTGATAAAAACATTGGTTGCGAGTCCTCAACAATTATATGAACATAATACTCGTGAGTGGATGTATGACAGATATAGTTTAAATTCTGATCAATTGAGCGCAGCAGATACATGGTCCAATTTTACATCAAGGGAGAAAGGATTAAACTGGAGTAGCATTAGCAGCGGAAGTGCCAGCAACGATAATCTGTCACGTTCCGATTGGGTACGCCGCCAACATTCTACTCCCAAGAAATCCAGCAGTAATACATCATCGAATTTTACATCGTGGGAGAATGAGTTAAGCTGGAGTAGCATTAGCAGCGAAAGTGCCAGCAGCAATAATACATCTGATTCCTATTGGATACATCGCCAACATTCTACTCCTAAGAAATCAATTCACAAGAGTAACCGCCTTAATTTTACAGAGTACGAATATAGAAAGCGTGGTTTGCCAACCTTGGCAACATTATATGCGGGAAAGAACTACATTGAACCTCCAAAACCCAGCGAATTGCCTATGCCTCCAGCACATTGGCTTAAGCGTAATAATGCGAAAGCAAAACCGACAAATTGTGATCAAATACATTGTGATTGTATAAAAAATAGAAATTTAGAATTGAGTAATATTAATTGGAAACTGATCGCAGGATTTTTGAATTGTTAAGAATTAATAAAATCGAAACTTTTGATTTCGTATCGAAGGCTCTGAAAATCATATTAATAAAAATAGATTACATAAACAAAAAATATAAAAACCGAATAAAATTTTCATTATAATTTTTTTAATAGAACATGAAATTGAATGTCAGAAGAATGTTACTTAAAAAACAAGTAAATTTAGCTTAAGTTAATTCTTAAGTACCCTCCACAAATGCAAAACAATGGTGGGCAGGGCAGGTATATAATTACGCCCTCTAATAGTGTATGCATTCATATTACTTATTAGCTTGCAAGTCCAATTTTAAGTAGAGTATGGTTTTTGTAAAGTTCATAAGTTTTGTACCTAAACTTAATTTTTGTGGCAATATGAAGATTTTTGCCAACATTGCTTCTTTACTTGCTATCTTGAATAAGTTTCTATTCTACAAGTAAATATTGAAGCTTGTTACCAAGCATGTAAATGTACCACGGGTAAGTCGGACTTCAAGTAGCTTGGTGGAATATTTTGAATTGAATATTTTTTAAAATGTTACAATTACAATTCAGCTTGGTTTTATAAAAATCGATATAATTCTTAATTATTAGCAACGCATCATACGTATGAACGCTTTTGCCAACTGTAACAACTGATTAAATGCCGCAAACAGTTAATTCATGTAAATGCGTACATTATACAAGCAAGCATTAACAAAGTTAATCGTTTGATTTCCATTGTATTGGCAGCGCTTCAGTGCATTATTATGTTGTTATTTTGATTAATACATCGCAACGCAAAATCAATTATGTACAAATGAAACATGAAATAAGAGAACAGTAGAATCATCCACATAATGATTATTATGAAATTATGATTGATGGAATAATACTGATGTTTTTTGTAGGCGTACGGATTTATACACGCACGAAACAAAATTGAATAACAAATGCATGAGTATGGGTGTGTGTGTGTGTATTTGTATCGTTTTCAATTAAGTGCTGTTTGAGTACATTCTAATTAAGTTGCTTTATTTACACATCAAAATTAATAACCCTCTCTAATGTGTACGTGAAAGGAAAATTCCATGCAAAACCAATTGCCAATTTTATGGAAAAATCGTTTGGCATCATTTACTCAGGTATTATTATAAGCTATTGTACGGAACACTTTAGAGCATCGGTGACAAAACTTTGTGAGTCACATATAACTATATACATATACATGTAGAATATAATAGTATCATTATAGTATCATTTTAATGGGAGCTGCATCTCTTTCCCGCTTTGTGTGGCACTCTTTACAGTTTCCGCATTTCTAATAGGTAAATGTATTGTCCATTTCACAACGACACCCCATATGTATGACATACATTCGTGTGGATGTAGAAACATGGAATGGAAAATCACACAATGCATTAGATGAGTGTGTACGCTATGCGAGTGTTGTTTGTATTGTGGCACGACTAAGTGCCAAGCAAAACACCCTCAATATCCTTAAGCTTATTTTAATTTATCTATGCGACCATTGGAAATACATTATGTCTTCTATATGTGGATACAGTAGATAATACAGAAAACGAGACTGATAGAGAGAAAGAGAGAGAGAAAGAGAGAGAGAGAGAGAGAAGCATATGCTGTGATAACATGTTCAAGCTAAAATGGCACCAATGTTGGAAAAATATGTTTAACAAGTAAAAATAATAAAAAACTAAATTTTGCTTAGATTAAATCACAAATACTCGGCACGTATATATAGAAAATGTGGGCGCGCAAATAGTATATAAACTTTAAAGTCGGATATGTTATCCGACCATGCCTAATTTTAGTATATGGTTGGATGGGTTTGTTGTTATTATGTGTACCGAATTTCAATTTTGTCGCTAAATTGTTTAGAAATGGTTTAAAACGGGTAAAAAACAACCGAAAAGTACCAGCAAAAGACGGACATAAGGACAAATTTGTTTAGAACGACTCAGATTTTGACCAAGATGCTAACGCCTATTATAATATGTATTATATTTTACCTTATCATATATTTGTAGCAAATAATTGTAAATTGATGTATGCGGACATTTAAGTATGTGGATCGATTTCACCCGCTTTACTAGAAAAGTTTATAAAATATTATTAGCTGTAAATTGACCATGGTAAGATATCTAACAATAAAAACTCGGACATGCGGACATTCGAACGTGCATGCTGATTAATAATATCTATACCTTGTAGGGTCTCTTACGCCTAAATCCATATGCGTTTGCAGAGCGCAACAACAAACTCTCACCTTTTCCACATAAGATAAAAACTCTGATGATTAAAATTATTGACTCCAACAAACCTAGTATTTGGGGTATTTACCTTATATTATAATAACAATAAGAACTTAGCACCACAAACCCTACTTTCCTAACACAAAGGAACGGAGCGTTAAAGGGTTTGAAATGGATCTGCCCATAATTTAAGGAAATATTACACCTTTAAATTGCAGCTTGTCCTTTGGCATCATTTGACACCATTGACATTAAATGACAATACAAACAACAATAGTAGCTGCAGCAGCAGCAGCACCCACCAACAAACAAGCAATCAGAGGGAATGCAACGAGTAACAGCAATGCTTGGAAATATTTTCTCATTGTACACGATATAGCTTGAAGTAACGACTGAGGAAGAAATAATAGAAGACCGGATAGAGAAAAGAAAACAAAACTGCTGCGAGCTTATGGAAACGTGTGTCCACTTGTTAGTTGTTTATCAATACGTTTGCTATTGTTGCAGTGTTTACAAGTTTGAAGAAGGGTGTAACTTAGTTTCTATTGCTACATTTCCGAACTCAAACAGCACAAAGCACTTCTGTGAAGCACTATTAAGTCGATGCTAATAATAAACATTATTTAACAATACGTTTAATGCTCACACTTGCACGGAGAGCAATTTTAATTATATGGAGAAATGTGTATATGTTCACATGCATAAGTGTTGTTACTACCCAGCCATATACTAACCATTATACGGATATAAGTTTTCCATATTATTCTCACACCAAACACCTTTCTTCGTTCCGGGAACAGGTACAATATAAACACATACAATAAATGCTTGTTAACTTACCCCGAATGCTAAGCAGTATTTAGACACGCCAGTACAGATAGAAATTATCAGTTTTTTTGATGCACAAAAGTTGTTTTGAAAATTCGCAACTAGCTGTCACCACAAAACTTTCACTCTTATCTAAAGACATTTCCTCATCCATACATGGATTTTCCAGTTATTGCCTCTTGCGTATGATTGAATTTAAGAAAATAATTTAATGCATCATTTGAAGGTCAAATGAGTTGAAGTCTGCTTTTCACCTCATCCATCATTTACATTGAACTTAAGTGTAGGTTGATTATGGAAAAACAAATACTTTATAAAAATTTTATAAAATATTTTTTTTTTAAATTAATTATTCTCCCAGAGATGTGTGTGCGTGTGTTGAAGAAGTTGTTTCCCTTTTAAATTCTTATAAACAATTTTTTTTTATTCAGCTTCATTTAAATTCTTGTTTTGTTCATTAGTAAACAAACACAGGTAAGTGGTAGAGAGTTACAGTGAGAGAAAGAGAAGGAGAGAACATTAAGTATCCTTTGGAAAAAGCATTTTTGTACGATGCAACAAAAAAAAAAGAAGAGAAAAAGAAGAAAAGAAAAACAACACAAAATACTTTGAGAAAAAAAAAAATGGCAATTTAAAAGCTGAAAGCAAATAACCCAAAATGAAATGAAGTGAACTTGTTATGCACACTAACACTAGCACAAACAACACCTCACGGACACAAAATGCGAGAAATTCAAAAAAAAAGAAAAAAGAAAAAATTAACATCCTGTTGCTTATGAAATACAGGTACTAAACGTAAGCCAAACGGAACACAAACAAACACACACACACACACACATACAAATGTCTCACCTCACACACTATATCTAAACAATATTAAGGCTACATTGCGTATGTGTTAAATTTCTATTTCTACACATACGCTCCATACGCATGCATGTGTATGCTGTAGAAATATGAGTTTGTTTAGCAATAAACGTGTGTTTATATGCTGGAGTGTGTTTGTATTGCTGGCAAATGAAATGTCTTGCTGTGTTTCTTTTGTTTCCATTTGACTTTTTTCCCTTTCTCCCATTTGTGGGAGCAGTGTTGCCAAAACATTTTCACTTAAAAATGGGTTTTTCAGTTTTAGATTGAATGAATGATTTATGAGATTACAAAAAAAACAAAACAAAAAAAAAAAAACTTACACTTAGTACAAGTGTACAAAGTGTATTATTGTGTACACAGAAGTTTAAGTTCACTCTGCCCTTATCCACCTGAACCATGTGAGTTTATATGACTTTGGCTATAAATTTATTTTTATATATAATGAGATTTAAAATTAAATAAACTTGAAATGAAAGGCTTTGGCAATCCTGTCCGCTGTGATTTTTTGCTTTATTTACTGTTATTGGATCGACAACCATATATTTGACCCATAAAAGCGCAAAATGTTTTATACCCCCTTCAGCTTATGCATACTAAACATAAGCACAATTGCAATCGCAGTCACAAGCATTCATTTGCACTTGCACTCAATTCAGGCTTCAACTTAATTCATTCCATGGATAAACAAACACTTTTGCCCGTAGACTGTTAGATGTTAGATGAATGTCTATGTGTGTGTGTGCATTGTGTTTATGTTTGTGTGAGTTAGCGTTGTTAACAAAATACATTTATACACAAGCAGTTTTTTCAAGTGTACGTACACACAAAAAGAGATAACGTATATAAGATGGGGTTGCAATTAAATTGTTGTTAAATTCAAAGCGTGCTGGAAAAATAAAACGATTTAGGCTGATTTTGTAGCTTAAAAGGACTCATTTTTTTCTCTCGAGGGTGTGTTCTGTTCTGTCTAACAAAGTGTGCCAATTTTTTGGTTTGAAAATATTATGAAATATTGTCGGGCGGTACAGCCAAAGAAACGTGATGGTTGTAATAAGATAAAAATTAAGCTAATAAGGAAATTTATTTCACATCTCTATGAAAATATGTTGCAATGCGATTAGCTCATTTAGTAAACCCGCATTCCGAGATTATAATTTCATAATATATCAAATAATGCAGAGAACCCGAATGAATTGGAGGAAATTGTTCGGTGCAGGAAACCAGAAACTGTGCAAAATTGAATCTTTCGAAATATTTCAATATATTTGATTAGACTTCTCAACGTACTTGCCTTAACATATATCATATCGAATAATTAACGGCCCAACTAAACATCTACATGGGCTATTTTTACTCCATTTTTGTTTGTTTTGTCATAGCCTTTCTATGCACAATGTGTCCTGTACTAGTGTACAAGAAAAAAAAGAAAAAGAAAAAGAAAAAAGAGGATTTCAGTTGGTGTTGCATTTGCTTTGTAAATGTTTGCCTCTCGACCAGAAAATGGCAAAAAGCGCGTTACTATGGAAACGAATATCAAGAGATCCACGCCGTATACATTACAAAAAAAGTATATATGTGTGTGTATACGAAACTCTGCTAATTGTATTTGAGAACAAATCTAAACAAAACACTTGAATCTCAAACAATTTTGACTTGTCAGCCATTGAAGTTTACACCAACTATTAACTGAACTATGTTTAGCCGCAACAAATAGAAAAAAATTCCTGTTAAGTTAACATTTTTCCAACAGTCGTAAAGCTGTTGTACACAAAAACTCTATATAGGAACATAAAAGATAATAGCTTGGCCAAAGGCTTTGTACCAGTGTAGTTGTGTAATTGTAAAGCTGCACATTTCAAGCCTATATACAAAACAAACAAAAACAAAGAAAGGACAAAACATACATCCTTAAAAGGTTCAACTATAAAAATTTCTAGTTTACGGCTAAGCCGTTGTAAAGACTTTGAACTTTGTTCATGGCAAATGAAACTTTTAAAGAAACGGCTAAAGCTGATTATAAAGTCACAAAGCAAACGGCAAACGGCAAACGGTAAACTGTAAACGGCAAACGGCATCACCACTAAACGTAATGGAACACTTTACAAAGTAATTGCTTCAGGTCAAATTGTTTATTTCATTTAAAATAGAGATAAGTTATGGTTCTAAAAAATTTAAAAATATATAAAATGGAATGAAATCAGAAAAGGAACTAAAAACACTTAACAATATAACTCGTCTATCTAGGGAACATCCTCAATTGTAGCAATTCGCAAATTAAGTGGAAAATTGTGATTGGTAATAAATGCTAAAGAAATTTAACAGCACAACTTATGCGATCGAAAAAACCTACACTTAAGTAAGATCCCTATCATTCCAGTCTCTTATATACTTTTCGTCTAACGTTAAGGGTTTTATATAACGGAAACAAAAGGCATAGAGAACGTAATCAGATAAATGCCACGCCTACCATTTGTTCATTAAGATTTAATGTAAGCTAAATTTGTTTTTTTTTTTTATTAATTTTCATTTAATTTATTTAAAGTTTATCCAAATGGTTGACAGCTTCCTTAAGCAGTTAAATTAAATAAAAATTTATTTACACACATCACCACAATAATTCACAAATATTTATTTAATTGCATGTGAATCCTGCTACACAGAATGCCATACGTAGTAGTCAGTTTGAGTTTACGTGTATTTACACGTGTTGACATATATGTGCGTATACCATACATATGCATAAATTGCATATTCATTAATTTGTTCGCACAACATACTTTATACACTATTCCTTTCAAAATTAATGATTTAATAATAATAGTTGCAATAATAATAATAGTGGTAGTGCCTGAAATGAAACATCAATCAATCATGTTTCGATGCAGTTGCAAAGTATATGATTAAGTAGGTTATAATTTACAAACGAGACTATAAATGCCATATGGCTAGGATTTGGTAGACGTAGAATATATTACAAGAAATTGGAAATGAAAAACCTCTATTCACACTCTCTCCCCCGTTGAACAGCATATTGTCCTTACGTCCTACACCACCATAAAACTCTTCACGCAGGGTTTTCATATATAAAGTTGTGTAATGGGTATGAGTATGGGTTTTGGGTGTACCACACCCACTCGATGTGGTTTCAAGGAAATCAGCCTTTAATGTGAAATGTAGAGCATATATAATGTGCGTACATGTAGAAAGAAAAGAAGTCTACAATCTGAATAACAACGTTAGTGACAACCAGCACCAAATAAATGGCTTGACTACAACAATGTAGAATGTGCCTAACTGCCAGTCGTAAATCGTCACTGGCTTTTTTTCTCTTGGTTTCCGACATCATGCTTTGCTGTTGTATTCGTTGGTGCGTTGTTTTTTCTTATATAAATTTTTTTTTTTTTTAATTTTCTTGAATTTTTTTTATAGTTTTTCATGTACAATGTGTCGGTATAAGAACGTAGAAGAAGACAGTTTGCTACTTTCACAGCCTAAACATTAACAAGAATTGCATATTTTTTATTCAGTAAGTGTAGTGTGTGTGTAGCCTAAGTATTTATGTCTGTCATGGCTTAAAGTGTATCAATGTCAGTTTACAACTGTCATTGTGACAAATGCAAATACATGTACATGATTTTTATGTTGTGTCGTCTGCGTTTATGGGTTCGTTTCTCCCTCTTTTCTAAACTGAACTGAACTGAACTGAACTGTCAAAAGTTGGGATGTATGTGCATTTGTTTATATATGTATTTTAAATTATCGTTTACTATTCACTTGTGGTAGGTGTGGTTGATGCTGCTATGATAACTTTTGATGCTTCTTCTTCTTCTTTTTCTACTATGTCTTTAATATTTCATATTGTGTGTCAAATGCTTAGATGTGTATGCGTGTTCTTTATTTGCCTTGAATTGCATCGCCTTACCATAAGAACAAGCACACATACATATATCACTACATTACAGAAACGACTTAACGCCCATTCGACTTTTCACTGTCAGCAACAAAACATAAAATATGTAGACATGCAATGGCATGTGTGATGTGACATTTTTAAGGCCTTAAAAGAAGACAATTTTTTTTATTGGAAAACTTAGCATTACCTGCACAAAATGGTGCATCCTTGATAAGAACTATTTTTCAAGTCGATCTCTATGTAGTAAAAGAAACTCAAATTGTCTTAAAACAAATCTTAAATACTCTTTAAGTGTAAAAACAAGCAGTGGGAGAGATTTGGCGCTCTAGTCATGTATGTATTAAATATCAACTTGTCAGACTATTTTGCCTCAGATTTTGTTTCTTTTTAAGAATATAAATCCTCTATAAGGACCCTGCAGCCTCCATCTGAGTTTTGCAAAGTGTTTGTATACCTGGTAAAATGTATTGAATTAGTTTGGCAAGCTTGCTTGTGAAGGATTAAACCAATTTATTATATTATTAAATAAATTAAAAGCAATCATACGCAGTGTATGCCGTAAAGCCAAACTGACCAGGAATGGTCACTCGCAAAACTTTCGTTAACATTATTTTTACAAAAACCTCCTTCATTTTAGCCGCTAATAGTATTTTACTCATGTAGTACTGAACTATTCAGGGAGTCTGACATTTGTTTATGCTTAAATTTGTGTTAAAACTTTATAAAATATTATTATTCTGGAAGTAGAATCCATCTACTCGAAAGTTTCATCAAGCTATAAACATTATTCGAAATTCACTAGAGACTCCATTAAAAGCCGCATTTGCCCAACGTGGAGGTATTATATACTCACATATATATATGTACATATATACAACAAGTATATAATGCATAAATCTCTAAGCTCGTCATATATTGTATTTTGAAAAGTGAAATCTAATCAAGTGGAAATAAATTATTTGCTCAATACAATCAACATTGTAATAGTAAAAGTTAGCAAAGTGATTGTTGTACGTGTTGTTGTTGTTGTTGTTATTATTATTATTATAGCAAAAAGCAAAAGAAAGAAAATCGAAACCTCACTTAGGCGAATAGTAGTTTAATGGCTTTTATGAAACCCCGGAAAGTAATTTTTGTTGTTGCTACTTTTATGCATGCCCTCGACAACCTACAATTATATACGGGTAAACAAATTTTATTATGGTGTCTGCAACTAACTTATAAATCCTCACAAAATGCATTTTTTTTTTTTTTATTATTTTCAAAATCAGAATCGATGTAATGATGGCTGTGTGTCCGTCTGTTTTGATAAGCTTATAGTGGCAAAAATGAAATGATTTCCTTTTTGAAGTAGACAAGTTGATATGTATTACGTTAATTTTTACGGGCCGTAATCAGTTACTTGGCACTTGTACAGTTTTTTATGCGGAACTGGAGGGTGTTTAAGATTTGTCTTAAGCCAAATTGATTATTTTTACTTGTTACTTGTTATTATTATATTATAACTGTTGCTATTGTTTGTGTTGTGTGTTGCAAACCGAACGAAGAGAAAGAAACAATTTCACAAGTTTGGGCTGAAATAAAGAAATACGATTTGAAAAGTAAGAGTTATAGTGTTTTACTTATTGTATTATGTTATTTGTTGTTTTACTTCTAAGTAATAACAACAACAACAAAATCTGTAATATACTACAAAGACCATAGAGCGCAATAGAGTATTAGAAAAAAACATTGTGCCTGTTAAAAGGAATGGGTCACCGCAATAAATAAGGTTAAGAAAAATTTATGAAATTACGTGGAAGAAATGAAAAAATACGTTTTGCAAAAGGAAACTCTATTATGAGAAATCATATATAAAGTGGCAAAAGTTTAGAAGGGCAACACAGCAACGAACAAACATCACGGCCATTAAAAAAAGAAATTAAATTGCTCTGGGAGGGCCCATATGGAAGAGTAAAAATGAAAGGACATTAAATGTTGTAACCAGTAGCACGTTACTGCTGAAGACAAATGCAATTTTTTGGCCGCCACTGTGTCAAGGTTTATTTCCTATAATTTAATAAAATAAATATCAGTTACAGTACTAAATGAATAAACATTTTAATACTAATTAAAAATTTAGAAAATGAAGCTATTATTATTTTCGGGTACTTGAAAAAAAATGACAAACACTGTGTACACTTATCACCATGGCGGAGAATGCAATAACTTGAAAGAAGAATGTGTATGAAAAGAAATGCAGTTATAGTTATAGTTGAAACAGGAATTTTCATTTGGCACAAACATGTTGCTTTTATTATAAATCATTCAGAGTGTTTGTAGGTTCTTTCGCTGTCTCCAAGCTTTGCTGAATTTAGTTCATTCTTAAGCCGATTAAATATTTATGCTTCAGTTCGTGGCTAAATAATAAAATAAACAAAGTAGTGGAAAGTGGAAGAAAACACGACAGCAACGCGGTTTAATAAAAATAAAAACAAACAATTTGCTTCAGATTATGAAAAACAAATACAACTAAGACGGCAGAGAGGTTTTGAAAGGACTTTTGCTTACCGTATTATACAATATAATAATATGCTATGAATGACTACTCTGTACGATGAATGCTTTGAAAAAATACTTTATGCTTTAAAATAAGTATTGGCAAACAATGAATGCCGGAAAACATAGCGAAAATTATTAATAAAGAAATCTTAGTATATTTCCACATAAGATGGGTGTTTACTAAATTTCGTATTCAGCGTGCAACGCTTAGGAAGAGGCATGGAAGAGAGAGAGAGGGAGAGACGTATACATATTTGTGATCAGCTTTAAAATTCTGACTTGATAACATGACCGTCCTTGTGTCTGTGTGTTGTTGGAATGTTTGTGATCTTATGATCTTTGGAAGATATGTAAGTCTTGGCCTTAGCCAATTTTAGTTGTTTTACTTGCTTTCTAATACTCTCAACAAAATGAAATCTAAAGCTTAGCAAATGAAAATTCTGTTGATACAATGGCTGTTACTAAGGGCGTATAAATTATCATTCATTGATAATAATTGCAAGTATACGAAGCCACCTCTTCACTTTCATGTACGCATTGAATTGGATTGGCTTGTAAGAGGAAGTGATTGATACTTTTTTTTGGCATCATTAACTAAACCCAAGTAAATCCTTATCTATTAGAAAACGATTTTTATTATTACACTGATATATTATATATACGCTGCAGCTGTACGTGGATGTGTGATGTATAAGTGATATCTGCGAGGGGTTCTTTGGCTTCATTCTATCTGTTGAGATAATAACAATAAAAACTACTGCTAACAGCGACATGATGAACTTATGCAGACAATGTTGGAATTTTTATTAGCTACGTTCATCAGGCAGTCACATTCACAACCACAGCCACAGCAGCTGCAGCACACCACCGTGCATACTAACTACTGCTTGACAAGTTTTGATGCAATTTAAATGGCAAGCGTACATTTTAACTTTCAGCCAAATACCAAGAAAGCATGCTTAGCATGTTTTACTTAAGACTTTGAAATTGTGTTAGTAATCTAGATACACACACACACACTCACATCTATACACATATTATAAGGAAACAACCAAAATACTGCAAAAAAAAAAAAGATTCACACAATGAAAATGGAAAGTTAAGCAGCAACGGCATAGGATGCCGTACAGAGGATTATGGTGAAAAAAGAAAAAAAAAACCGACAAGCAGCTTATGTAAGTACCCGGTAAGTCTAGAATCTTGAATCTTTACATAAATTCTTCTTTTTCTTCTTCTTCGTTTTCAGCTGTGGTGTGCCTGTGCTGTGAAAATCACTTTGTTCCGTATTTATACTTACTAGCATTTACATCTCTGAGCGAGAGAGTATAATGTGTGGTGTGTGTGGCTTTGCATACTTATTAGTAAAATGCAAAAATATTGCAACAACAACAATAGCGACAACACTTATGCATTCAATGAAACATTTCAGCAGAAACCAGCCAACGAACCAACCAATCAAACAGAGTACGCAACCAAACTGGATTTGACAGTTTTTCATTTTTTCTGTCTTTTTGAGTGCGTGCTTCCCTTCTCTCTCTCTTACACTTGTAGTTTTCTTTACTATTGCAAATGGTTGCAAAACTTTTTGCGACTTTGTATTTGTATCTGTTAGAATTTCTGCTTATCTTTTAGGTAAAATTTAGGTCTCCAACTATTTGCCGATTATTGTTGTCGTGGTTTTTGTTGTTATTGTTTGTTTTATGTTTTCAGTTTTTTGCTATTATTGCTGTTGTTATTGTTATTGTTTGTTCTGTGTTGTACTTTTCTTAATACTCTGTGTTATCTTTTAAATAATTCCTTTTCTGTTAGATTATAAATAAACATAAAGTTTTGCTAAATATTTAAATTTAAAAATTCTGCCACTTATTTGTTGTTTTATTGTTCTTCCCAAGTTGCTACTTATGCTTCGTTGAGTTTTGTTATTTGTTTTATACCCTACACATTGTAATGGAGGGTATGTTTGGTTTGTTATTTTCAACTGTGCAACTACCAGAACCCTATAAAAGTATGTATATTTTAGATCAATATCATGAAAATACAAGTTTATTTAGGAATGTTAGCGGGTCCCTGCTTAAGGTTGTTAAAAAATTTAACATTGAAGTAGAATTGTTATAAATTTTACTAGTTTCCGCTTAATGGTATTGCAGCCACTCTCTATCGTGTCACAAAAATAAAGCTATGAAATATAAATATACGTTTATAAATCCATATTGATTTAGAAAATCAATTTTACCCATGTGTCAAAACTAGGTGGGATCATATATAGAACATCCATTATCAAAAATGTCATTAAAATAATTAGGAAACGCCTTCAATTTACAAAGCAGCGGATTTTCGAGCAATTTTGCACCTCTAACGTTACATATAATTAAATGATCGTTAGAAGAAAGCACAATTATGCCACTCCTAAAATCATACATACAAAAAAAATCAATTTTTGTACGTTAACTTAACATTTCAAATAAGGGGCCATTAATAAGTTTTCTCTTCAAATAAATTTTATGTATTTGCGACGTTTAGTAAAGTCATTCTAGCTGACGCTTTCTACTCAAGTGATGAGCGTACAAGTGTTTTAAAGCCTTACGGATACAATAGCGGTAGTATTTTTTATCTTTAAGTGTTTATGTCGTTTTAGTACTTTTTTATCTCTCTCTCCCCCCCAAATGGTATAAAAAGGGTTTAGAGTGAATGTATTAATATAACGTACGTACCAGTGCCACAGGCATCTTAAACGCATTTCCCATTTATAGCCACTTTACTCCAACCTACATACATATTATAGTTTTTCTCTTTTTTTGTGACCCTTTTTTATTGTGTTTCCATTGTTATTAATTTAAAATAAAACTAAACCGTACTCGAGGCTGTTGCTATTTCTTTTTCCAGCTTTCAAAGCAAGTACGTTCTACTATTTGCTCCTTCAATACATACATACATACCCTCTCACCATTGTGGGTATACGTGCAGTCGCATGGAAAACAGTACAAAACATTTGTTACGCATAAAATTCTTGATTTATATTAAGTCATATCATACGTGTGTGTAGATGGGTATGTGTGAACAAGTAATGTATGTGTATGCCGTGCATTATGAGAATATATATAAAAGTACAAAAAGGTTATAAAATAATTCTTTTTTGAAAAAAAAAAACAGTTTAAGGTTTAAAAGATTTCAAAACTTTAAAAAATTCCTTTTCACTGAACTCGAACAAAATGGAACCTCACGACATGAATGAGTTCGTAATATATTTTTTCAAGGAAATCACTGTAATTTATTCATTACCAACAAAGTGGAAGAGGAACTGAAAGTTACCTTGAAATATTACTTTAATGTAAGTGAACAAAAATTCTAAATCATTTACAGTTTAAAAAAATAAAATTAATATAAACAGTAGACATGGCAGGTACGTCTTCTAATTTTCATAAAAATTCATAAATAGTAAAAATAGACGAAAACTTGGTTATTAATACAACTTAAAATCTTCCATTAAAAAAAAAAATGTTTATAGCTTCCTGGCTTGCACAAAATATTTATGAATTTTTATTAAACATCACTTTAATACTTTCCTCTTTGCCGCGTTAATATAATGAAGAAATCAATTTATTTTGAAAAATCTTAAATATTTTATTTTATAAAAAGTTTTCACACAAATTGTAAACATCCCATTTTATTACATTTATAAACTATAAAGAATATTATAGTGTCACTATGCATTCTGTAAACAATATGAAAAGTGTGTTTAGAAATATTTAAACCCTACCCTACCTTAAGACCTACTTAAATTAAAAACACTGACTTTCGCTTTATTTTTATAATCATAAATAAACGATATGAACCAACGAACTGTGCAGTATTCTAGAATAAAGTCGATTGCAGAAAATTTAAAAATTCATGATTATGGCCACTAGCCCTTTTTAAATTTCAATAGTAAAATCGTTATGATGAAGAATATTAAAATCCATCCGCAAATAAATATGAAGCCAGAGTATACGTTCGGATGACTTAAATCCCAACCGCGCTGTAATATGGAGCGAAACGATTCGACCGGTTTGGTGAGAGGTAACAGAAAACTTATCGCTCTCAGTACAGGAAACATGCCCTCCACCGGCCATATAATACCGCATAACATGACATTGGGCAAAAATGATCCCATCGCTACATAGGTGGCCGTTCGATCCGTATCTACTACGCACGCTATAACAAAACCATAACTAATGCCGCACAAACCACTTAGAATGGTAATGGCCAAAACCAGCCAAATACTGCCATTCATGGTCAAATTAAAGTAGTAGAAGCTAAGCAATACCATGAACACAGCTTGCAGTATCATTACTGAAAATTGTGTAAGAACCAAAGCTAGTAGTATTTCGGTACCGGATATACCACCCACCAAACAGCGTTCCAGCATACCATCGTTGCGTTCAATCAAAACGGCACCAGTGGTTATGCCCACGGACAAAAAGAATATAACAGTCAGCAAAACACCTGGTGCTGCAAAATCCGTAAAATTGGGATTTTGATAACCATATATCGGCTCCTCCCAATTAATGGGTATTTTTCCAATACCAGGATTTATATCGCAATCCTGTAAATAGGAACCGATAAAACTTAGGAATGTATAATGTAGATCTCGGTATATGAAGGTGGATATTTGTTGATCTGAAAATAAATCAAATGAAAGGTTTTAAAATAATTTGCTTTAGAAATCTATTGAAGGGATTTCCTTCACTTACTTGACATATCCAGGCGTATATCTAAAGCAGCAGCGTCAACTGTTCCTTCGTCAGCATAAAGCCCGCTTTCAATACGCTCTTCCAGTGATCGTGTATAATTGTCGGCAAATACTAAAGAAGCCCACGCTTTACCCTGCCTAACCAGATCGTTGGCTTCTTCGTCAGTTGAAGTGTACGTCTGAAATAAAATTATATCATATTATATAAAATATAATTTAATGAAAATATTATATACAATATAATAAATTATCACGAATAATGAAAATCTTAGCTTTAGTGACATTAATTGATCATAATTATTATAACAATTTTTAATTATTGGCCTTGCCTCGTAACCTATTTTTGCAATTTCACAATGGTTTATACCAAACACCTCAAGACTTATCCAATGCAAGAATTTTACCTCAGCTTTATTGTTGAATGTGAAACTTTGCGAAATTTAGATTTAAACTTGGGCGCCATAGAAGGAAAATGTGCATTTTACCTGTTGGACATTTGAATACTCATCAATAATTTTGTTATCAACTGATTGTATTAAATTTCCCAAGGAAATCGAATTCATAAACGCATTGGCTTTTTAAATTTCACTAAATAATACATAATAAAATCGTTCATCTAACGAAAGAAAGATTCAAAACAAATTGTGTAGAAATTGTGGGAAAAAAGTTTTAAGGCATTTTTTACTGCAGTTTGCATCTCTTTGAGAAATCTACACGTTTACGTGTTGAGTTTTTTACAACATTCGTTGCCTGAATCTTTGTGTAAGTTTTTATTCAATTTTCTTTTATTGGTTAAAGTGATTTTCAAGTGAAAGATGGGGAAAAAATCATATTAGAGATTGTGAAAAAATTGATGTTACTTGATATTGCAAAGCATCATAAAACCTCTGAGACAAGGAGAAATTTGACATGTAAACATATTTTATCGGAACAATTTAATTGTAGAAGAGAGAGAAGATTGATTAAAAATTTGTGCAGTACTTCCTCGCATAATATTCCCGATCACAATGCTTTGCAATGTTTGCATTTAGTTGGCAATCTCTTATTTATACTCAAGTGTAAAAACTTTAAGTTCCTTAACTTAATTAAAATCTTTCTAATCAATTTCTTCTACTTTCTTTCTTATTTTTTCATTCATATCCTCATTCCCTGGACTGGTTTGCTAGCAACGTAATCTTACAAGATGCGTACTGGCTACTGTATCCGTTTCAAGTATATGGTACAAGTTGTAGGGGATAATTAATCTATTTTTTTTGTCACTAGAGAGAAGAGTTTATTATTAAGAATTTGCAAAAATTTCTCTCGTTCCTTCCGTGCTTTTTTTTGTTGTTGTCTTTTTCAAATTCAAACTTCTTCATTATTGGCGTTTTCGTTATGTTTCCTTCAATACCAAACATCCACCCTGCAATCCTTCCTTCCGGTTGTTGTTCGAGTGTTGCTGTCGGACCGTTCTTACCAAAATGAACACAAAGCAGAATTAAAGAAATCACTTCATTTATTTCATGGTTTGGCTTTTATTTGGGAAATCAGTTTGATTGCTTAAGTTTGAAAGTGTTTGGCTAACGAACCAATTTAGCTGCGTACACACCCGCCCTTCTGGTAGTTGGGGCGGGAGGGTGTTGATTTGTTTCTTTAACGCCATTGTATAATTAACTCATTTAAATTTCTTTTCGTAATGTCTTCAAGTAATGATATTTAAAGAGCTTTTGTAGGGATAAGTGAAGTTAAATGTTTATGTTGCCATCATTTGCTTAATGTGTCAACCTTGACAGCTTACTTAATTCCAACTTATAAGTATTTTTAGCATTTTCCCAACACCTAACCAACACTTACCAGAACCATACTTTTATTTTTGATCAACATATCCAGGTACCGGCAACTCAAAGTCGTTTGATTGCACCCATACGTTGGTGGGCAATATTGTTGCATAATCATATTCTCGCTCATCTCATGATTGGCAACGGCCAATTTTACACCAGTGGGATCATGACCAATAGCCAGACAAAACACCAAAGTTTGTAGTACGGGTAACACAGTGACAAACAGCATGATCCTGCCAAAGAGAAGCAATGAAAAAATCATGGATTTTGCCAGCAATGTGTGAAACCAAGGGGCATTTACATTTAATTTAGATTTAAACTGAAGTAATTTAGGAAATGATTCGTGCTTTTAAAAACTTACCCAGGATTACGCGTCATCCATAAAAAGTTTTTCCATATCAAGGCATGCATATGATTTGCTCTCATTATAAACAAGTTATGCCAAAAGGGAGTGGAGGTGTCTTGTTCGGGTGGCAGTGGTAGAGTAGGTGATCCGGCAACCAGAGGGATAGGATCTCTGGTAGCTGATGTCATGGATACATTGTCACCAAATTCACCGGATATCTCGGCATTGTCCTGTTCATCGGATAAATCCAAGGCAGGATTGGAAATGGCCGTGACACTGACATTTTCTATAATCTCTTTAGCTATAGAAGAACGACGCCGCTTTCCCATACTCTGAAATACCGACAATTTAAGAAAGACCTCTTCCAACGAGTCCGCACTGTATTTTTGACGCAAATAGTCTGGCGACTCCTCAGCCAACATGCGGCCGCCCCGCAGAAAGCCAATCTGAAAAATGCAGAAATGTTAGAAAAGCTTTAAGACAAATTTTTATACATTTTGAAATATTGCCAAGTTCCATGAACTAGCACTGACCCCTCATAACTCTTTACTTGATGCCAAATTCTTAATACGAAAAATTGCTAGTTCGCTCCCATTCAATACGCAAATATTCTTAAGTGTGTGAGTGCTGTGTCCCGTACTTGTTCGTTTTATTTTTAAAATTGTTCCCCCCTCTTTTGAGCCTACGAAGTGTTTTTTGTCAGTGAATACTAACTGATAACAAGCGGAAATTGAGTTAATTGATTTATGTTCGAACATGACTAGACAAGAACTTTGTGCTCTGCTTAGTTGACAAACCCAATACCCCTCCAAACTGTACACATACGCTTTCTCTTCATATGTGCACTTTCTTTATCTCGCATATTTCTTAGAAAAAAACAAAAAAAAAAAAAAAGATAAGAAAAAAGAAAACCGCCTAATGGCAAAAGTTTGCACAAAAAAGTTTGACCAAAACGAAGCATGAGTGGCTGAATTTGTGTGCGGTTTGTGTGGGCATTCGCCTTTTATTGCTTTTCCAACTGCGTATATATATGTAGTATATGAGTCTGTGTGTGCGATGTACGTGTGCATGGGTTGGCAAAATCAGTGGCGCATTTACGAAGACAACATTAAATGCTGCTATCTATGGAAAACTTTTCGTAAACTTATTGCTACTTTTTTTTTTACAGCAGTTGTTGTTGTTGTTGTGGTTGCTGTTTTTATTGATATTATGCTCCCAGCTATATGTGTGTTGTGATGTTGCTGACGGTTAGTGGGTGTTCGCATTAGTAATTATAATCAAATTGTGTGTACGTGGTGGCAAGTACAAGTTTTTGCACAATAGTGCCCTTACTTGCACATTTAACGTTTACTTTCTTGTTTGAAACTTTTCATAAAATGATTGATAAATATTCCTTAAGATACACATCCTCGCATGCACATAAACTTCAGTTAAGGAGCCTGTAAAAAAGCTGTAATTGGCTTAGGCCGCATTTTGGCATCCCCTTACATTTGTATGTAACAAGTGGGAATGGAATATTTTCGTTTATTGTGGGCATGGCTCCCACACGGCTTTGACCATTTTAAATATAAAATTATTTACATGAACTAAGAATTTATTTAAATTTCAACTTTTTTCGATCATAATCATTTTCGGCAACATACACACACATAGATGCCCAAGTAAACGTGTTCGATCAAGAATGCATTTTGGGGCATTCTTTCGGAAATGCAAACAAAATGACCAACTTAGAAGCCCTCCCACCAACGTTGAGGGCATTAAAAGGAAAGAAGTTTATAAAATATAAAAAAAGTCTTCAATGGTTATATAATCATTTGCGTTATATGCAAAAGTTTGAACAAAAAAACAACGATTTTTTGCTTTTTAATTTCATCATAAATTTATATCGTCTTGATTTTCTTTTGAACAAAAAACCAACTGAAAAAGTTTAAAAAATCATTCTTGATGTAAGAGTACAATGTTGAAACTCAGTATAATGTGTAGTAATAGAACACTTGTGAGGCAATTGTTTGTGTCCTTAAGACGTAGTACAAAAACTAAGCACAAATGCATGCAAAAGGGGACTAACATTAATGCGACTGGAAGGGATGTTCAAGAGAATTCTTTTTGCCTTTTCCTACTCAAAAATCCTTTCCTCATACATTCAAATGCGTATCAAAATATTACACTATGTAGGTAAGGATGAAAAAGATACCAGATAACATTCATCCCTTATCCAATATGTTTATGTCAAAAATTGTAACTTTAAATATTTGAAAACGAATTTGGGTATAGGAGAGCCTAAATAAAAGCTACTATGTATATAGAGACCGAGGATTGTGATTTTTTAATACAAACAAGTTGTTGTTCTAATTAAACTTTTTAACGAAAAAACAATAAAGAAACAAATTTCATTTGATGGTCGTTTTTATTTGTTAGAGATGAAGTAAATTTTAGAAAAACCATCTTAAAAAATTGAATTTTTTTTTATCTAAATAAACAATTTCGATTCGTTTATGCTTTGTGCACTAAAGAGCAGAAGAGAAATTGCAATTTCATAGCTTTTGATTTTTCGAAATGTCACAAAACGAGGATAAACTTAATAAGGTTTCAGGTTTCACTGATTATAACAGCAACAAACAAAGCAACGATTTAGAAGAACACATAAAAAAAACAAAAACAAAAACAAAAAATGTTTTTTTTATCTAAATGTATGCCATAGGAGAGGGATTCATTAAAATATTACAAATATAGAAAAAATTTGCTAAAAATTTATTTAACAAAAAACAACAATAACATCAAAACTCTTTATTGAAGATTTCATTGGACAAATAATAAAACTTTTAGAAATTATTGCAATATAATCATTTCCAGGCAATTTAAAAAAGAAAAATAAACTTTCTTTTCTCCATTCACAGCCCTTTACATATAATCTTCTGCTCTAGAAGATGACAAAAAACAATAATCTTCAACTTCAGTGTAAATACAACATTAGTAATGGAATCTATTGCGGATTTCTATTTTCTTTTTCATTTTATCTATAAAACAATCATGCATGATTATGTGATTGAAATTTTATGCTGCAACGCCCGCACGCCTACTCCCGTTTCACTCAACTTTGTACATCAATATAGATCTCTTTATAACCTGAGGCAAATGGAAACGACAACAACTTTCTTCAAACTTGTATTGGTTTTCTATAAAAGTTTATTTATCTTGCTAATATTTACATACTCGTATAAGGAAGGTATTGGAGAACTGTGTTGGCTTCAGGCAAACACACACCCATGCTTTAATATAGTTATGTGCATCTATTGCTAACGTATGAGAATTACACTTTTTGTTAAATTTCCTTCGGCTTTCTCTGATGGAGACTTCACAGCACTTTTTTATACCGCTTAGTTAGCATACACAGTGGTGGTCACTTGAATGGGTAATAACTTCTTCAGTTGGATTTTTTGCAATAATTTTACTCAATTCGAGTTGAGAAGATCAAATTTATTGAAAAAAAATATATGTTTTCATTTAAATATTTTAATGTTTACACGAGTGGTTGGTTGTATTGCTTAACAAGCTCCCAATCAATGTTACAATAATTGAACTTGCAATCCAAAGTCTTATTCATGCAAATCGCATTTGTTGCTGCTTCAATTTAAGCCTCTTTTAGGAAGCGACTTATCTACATAGTGACTTTTATCCTTTTATCTTTTGGTAACATTATGGCGACGTTTAACATTTACAAAAGCCAAAAAAGTTCATGTTCATGTATGCCTGCATATACTCTGAAAATATTTTTGCCCCCTTGACTGTGTATATACGTACTTGCAACATTTTGAAATTGTTTTCAGTATATCTTTGACAAAGACCACTTCATGGTTAAGGGGCACAGCACAAAACGATGTTACGCTTATCTTAAGGATAAGGATGGTAAAAATAGTGGGCGAGCATATGTTGCGTCTAAAACAATTCATTTCAAATTGACTGAGTTCAAGGACCGCCATCCGATACACCAAAACTCCGTAAGGACTTTGCCTTGGTATAAATTATGTACACTGCACTGGGGGCGTGTTACTGAACTTTATACGGTTCAAAATCCGATACTGTTCAACTAATTATGAGTATTGCAAATTATGAGTATTGCATTGCCCCAATCTTGGGGCAATGGGTATAAAAATTTATATAAAAGCACGCACGTTGACAGGGGATTTAAAAGTCACACAATATATGACTCTTTGCCTGTTTGCGATATGTTTGCCGCTACAGATTAATCGTTGAAACTTTTCAAGTAAATATTCAAATTTTAAGGATTATGACATGAAATTAAAATAAAATAAAATACACCATGATGTATACCCACTATTCAGCAACCATGGAAACCCATTAAATAAGTCAAAAAACAGTTTTAATGGCTGAGGAAAGAAGGCAACTACAGACAAGAAAGTTTTGTTATAATTTGAAACTGTAGATCATCAACGGATACGTTAGCACATACTTAATCTCACACGTAGGCACACAAACACACACACACACATATATATATGTATGCTCTTAAATCTCATAAAAAGTAAACTTTTTAACTACTCTCTGACGACAGTAAATATTATTGTGCTGATACAAAAAAAAAATCGAATATTTATTGAGTAAAATTCTTCACGCCCGCTTTAAATATTACAAGCAAACTAGAGGGAGGATACAGATGGGTTATACTACTATACAGGCCCACCACTATTCTCTATAATAACCTACCCACTAGCATGCTGTAGAATACTATTCATTCGAATGTAATCTTAACAGCCGCCCATACACATTTTATACAACCATCAACAATTGTAATTATAAAACAAATTTCTCTAAAAACGGTTGTTTTTTTTATGGCGGCGTCATAATTGGTTTAAAATTAACAACACGTGGTTTATTTCATTACACTTTCCCTGACCTATAATCATTACATTGAACAGTCAGTAATTTAACATTTAATTTATTATTGTAATCGCAATTGTGAAATGTTCAAAGATTACTGTGAATACAATGTACATCTCATGTAAACTTTTGCTTCCTACGATACAAATTATAATGTTTACATATATATGTAAATCTCTTGCTTATATAGAATAATCCCACAGAGTACAAAGTCCTGATAGAAGTGGACGTTTTAAAAACTTAATTTTTAAGCTACTTTGCTTATTAATTTGAATAAGCTTTTGTTTCTAAGTATAAGCCGGAGGACCATCTTTGTTGCTTTGTTTGCTATTTCCTCTTTACTTCGTTTCAACTTTATTTTCTAAGCGCTTTTTTTGGAATTTTTGGTTGCTCAGTCGATTGGATGGTTACATTAACAATAACAACCAAGAAGATTAAAGACAGTTTTTCGTTTACTTAGATAATTGGCCAATAACAATAATCGTAAATGATATGATTCCGCCACAGTAATAGAAATTACCAGGTCATGTGTACATAAATAATTAAGTACTAACATAAGAGAATACACATTGAAACTTTAACAATTCGAATGCAATCGTTCAAGAAATGTATTATTTAAGTAAAGCCCCCTTGCACACATCCTTACAGCAGCACAGCAAAACGGAATATAATATAAACTCCGTTATTATGTATATAAGATGTATGTGTGGAGAGAATGTACATGGAAGAGCGGAAAGTAAATAATATACTAATAACAACAAAACAATTATACAATAAAATTTGTACGAGTGCCAATTGAATGGACAGACATACGGACAAGTCATTCTTGTTATCTGTAAGATGTTTGTTCATTGTACACAATACATATGTTTACCTAACACATACACATTATCACACAAAATAACAGAATATAAATTACACAAACAAGCATACAAAAATTAAACACAACTTACCACATGCGCCTGAGCACACTCATCAATATAATGTGTTGTAATTATCACAGTTGTGCTGCCATTCTTAGTGATATCAACCAAATGATCCCAGATGCTGTTTGTACGTACGTATGTACAACAATCATATATCCAGTGGCAAACAAACATACAAGAAACCGTACAAATAGAGTAGATAATAAATAAGAAGAAGAAGAAGAAAAGTTAATGTTAAAATTTGATTTACAATTATGCACGAATGAGTTTAATGAACAATGAGAATGAGTGAACAATGAAAACATGTTCTACTGCGCTACGGTGCTCGGTATACAACATGGTGAGCCTGAAGCAGTGATATGTAATAATATAATAATGTAATAATGTACGTATATCATATATGTAAATATTTCTTTTTTTAATTTACGACAACAACAAGTCATTTTGGCTAGGGCCTAATTTTAAATACCTTACACAGCTATGTGAGTGATAGGTACGTGTGTAATACACATCAACTTAAGAAAAACAGATGTTTAGTATGCGACCACGCCTATTTTTGGCACACGGATGCACTACATATATAAAAGGAACCAAATTTTAACTGATAAAGTAAATTTTTGTAATTGAAAAAAAAGAATTGTGTGTGTGTCGATTGTGGACGTGACATTTGATCTATACCCACATCGGAATTTTAGCTCAATATTTTCAAATTTACGATCACATAAGTGTTAATAGATGAGATCCATATTAAGTCAGATTTTGATGCTAGTCCACTTTGATGCTTCCTTGTGGGTGTTGCAAACGGACCGACAAATGCAGTATACTTGATATAAATCTTGTGTGGAGCATAAAAAAGTATTATACAATTATTTACGTTTCTGCTCATTATTCAAATCGAAAAAAGTTACACCATTGATTCGCTCTTAATAAGAATAAACATCATACAGTAGAAAGCGTTTATAACCACACTTTTTCGAACAATAAAATCATAACAATTCTTGTACTTCCTATAAACACTGTTGGCCGCCATTTCAGTTTATTTCTTCATCTTTTATATCGAGTTAATGGAATTTTTTTGATTTTTATCATATTTTAGAAAACTTCTAATTCAGAAATTGAGTTAAATTATAGAAGAACACAAAAAAAAATAGATTACCCTTGTCTTAGCACCGGATCTACACCCACTGTAGGTTCATCCAATATTAGGAGTTCCGGTTCATGCAGCAACGATACAGCCAAACTAACGCGCCGTTGCTGACCACCACTTAAATTTTTCACAAATCTTGAACCGTTCGGCAAATTTAATAGTTTCAGTAGAAATTCTGTTCTATCATCGACATCGGAGCGTGACATCTCCGCAATTAAACCAAAATACAGCAAAGTCTCTCTCATGGTAAATTCACCATACAACGCCACATCCTGAGTAATAAGCAAAATATATAAAATGTATGTATGTATGAATAAAAAGCGGTAAAATGTGCAACAACAAATAAAATGAAACAAAATTAAAATGTATGCAAAATTGATGGAAATGAACTGTTGCAACAACGCTATTGGATAAACTTTGCAAATTACATTTAAGCAAATTTTATTTAAGGAGTTGGATAGAAAAGCGACAAGAGAGAATAACTGGAGAATTCATTCAGAAAAATAACAACTTATCTCAAAAACCAGCATTTATTAATCATTTCGTGTAAATGAAACTTTATTAAAGAGGAAGGATTTGTCCTTCTCATGTACCTCAGGTTAGTGAGTGCATCGTATGCAAATTAGGTTTTTAGTGATTTTTAATTGCATGTAAATTTGTCCGCTTCCTCTTTGTCTATGCCATTAAAATGAACTTATCTACTACACCTCACTATAACGTATTCTCTCTATTTGATATCCTTGTAATGCTATTATCCTTAAATGTTATTTGTTAACCTTTGGCATGCTTACACGATAATCTGGTACAGAAATGGACAAAAGGACAAATCAATTATAAGTTTAACATGAATTTCAATTTGGTCTCACTTGGTTGTTTCTCTACCTTAATCTTTATATATACATAAGTCGGTAGGTTTGAGAAGAAAAGTATAGTTAAAGACGTAAACTTTACATTTTCATGAACTTATTCTATACGTAGCATGATAAATGGAAGTATGGACGATAAGTTTAGGTTCATTTTTGAGTGTTTGAATAAATTAATTCCAGCATTTTAAATAATTTGAATTTAATTGAAAAATCGAGGTGAACATGTGGTACCTTTACGTCTTGTGCGAAGTCTACCACTTGATATAGGCAAACAGTCATGCCCATAATTAACAAAAATCCACAACAACCTGCATTGTAAAGCGAATTTAATTATTACCTGTGGCATATAACCAATCCTGGGACCCGGTACACCGGAGCCGCGCGATCCAGGACGGCCGCCTAACACCCATATTTCACCAGAATTTAAGCGCCTGCGGCCCACAATGCAGGACAGTAAAGTAGTTTTTCCGCAACCTGAAGCTCCCAAGAGGCCGTAGCTAATAACGAATAAGAGAAAACAAAATAAAAATATTATATAATTTTTTTTAATCTTATCTAATCTAGTATTATACAATCTATGTACATAAAATAATGTTACTGTTAGGACCGTACATTTCAATTCACAATTGCCCAATACAGTTGTAATAACAGGCGCAACATATGTGTATAAATACAAGTACACACTATCAATTGGGAGAAATAAAAATATATGTTAGAAATTTATCATAAAACATCAAACATATCCGATAGGACTGTAAAGCCATGCACCATGGCTAACTATTTATAATTGCACATTCCATGCCATGCCCTTATATTCTTGTTATTTCACAAACTCAAACAACAGATATTAGCTACCAAAAACAAAAACAAAAAAAAAAGCAAAGTGCCATCTAAATAAACAGTGACTGTTGTGTTTGCTGTTACCTCATCACACAACAGTACCTGCAAAGGGAATATTTGTCATAGTTTTGTTGCAGAAGTGAAATGTTTTGTTAAAAATATTTTTGATATATGTACGATATGTAAAGCGTAGTACGTACAAAGTAGTCAGTGTGTAGGTGGAACAGGTAGATGGTAATTCTGTGTGCTGGCTTGTTTGCTTGTTTATAGGAAAAGGGAAGACAGATTTTTGAAATTTTTCTTTTATTTCTCTATAGTGTTGCATTGGCTTGTTCCAGTGCAGGTATGCGCAACCATGCGCCCGGGAGTAGTTTTTAATTTAGCTTTGAAGTATTTTAGCTTTGAAATATTTATTTATGTTTTTAAGACCAGTATAGTGTTTCCTAAAATTCGATGGAATAACTGCAAAAATGAAAAAAAAAAATCTAAATCATTTTTTAAGTTTTTTATGTATTCCCCGGAACATCTCTTTTAAAAGGTGTCTACTGCTTCATTTACACTTTAAAGTACGCTTTAAAGTTTAGTTAGGTTGAGCATCCCTGCTCTATTATTTATGTCCAGTTGTTTATGTTAGCATTTGGTTTAGTCACTGTAACACCCCAAACCTCTGTGATGATGGTTTATGAACATGATACAATACTACCATGTAACAACTTTATGTTTGATGCTGTTGTTATTTTGTTGTTTTAACACTTGCACAAACACAAAGAGATAAACAGGCAGAGGGAGTTGGTGTGTGAGTATAAAAGGATGTACGCTGTGTAGAACTAACGAATTCCTCGAGCATAAATTTTTAAGCTGTAGAAATGGGAACCTACACCTAAATAGAATAAAATAAAATAAAATAATATAAATATAATTCGATTTTTCCATAACATCCCTATTTTGAAATCAAAATTGTCCAAAAATTTTCACAAATTTCATATTTACACAATTTTTGATTTTTGTTTACCGTTTAGTTGGTACTCAAACCCTACGCATTTGTCATTTCTGTCTTTTAAGTCGACTTCACAATTTCTCGTACGACACAGTGTTTTTTGTTTTTGTTTTTGCTTCTTTGCATAGGTATACGAGTATGTTATGTAAAATTTTAATACAACATGGCCAATTCTCAGTGCTATCAATATAATTTTTTTCCTCTTTCGTTTAATATTTTTTGCTCTTTCGTTTTAGTTTAAATAGTTTGCTTCATGCTATGTTATATTATATTATGTGTTGTTGGGTAATGTTGTAAATTTTTCAACTGTACGTACAAGTCTACAATTTTAAAGAACATTTTATGCATTGGTTTTTATTGTTGGGGAGTTCACTACAAATTATTTGTAGAGCTTAGAGAGTTGGTCATTGCTGTTGTTGGTTTTTCACTTAAAGAATTTTACTTATTTTCATTGAGAGAATTATATGGAAAAAACAAAATATGTGCAGAGAAGATAATCAAGAATTTGGAATTTTCTGTTTTGTTTTTGTTATTTTGGTTTTTAGATCATTTTGCAGGCATACACCAACAAACAAAGTAATATATGTAAAAAGGATATATTTTAAATTTAGTTGCCTGGTGCAGAGTGGATTAGGGAAATGAAATTAAAATTGCTTTTTTCAGAAAATTTAATTGGTTTAATTTAGACCTAAGCCAGATAAAAAACAAGAAAAACAAATACATTTGGCTTAAGCCAAATCTTAAATATACTCTACATCTACAATAGTGGGCGTGACAGGTATATCATTACGCCTTCTAATAGTGTATGTATTACGTATCAGCTTGAAAGTCGAACTTAACGTAGACTATAGTTTCTTGTAAATTGTGGTCTGTTATCCGTTATCTGATTTATGTCAAATCTTTTAAATAGCAATCTCAGCTTAACATCTCAAAATTTACGCCCTAGCTGAGATGTATCGAATGTCAACATACATACATATATGTCTAGGTTAACTTAGTTTTGGATGCTGATTAATATTATATGTCGATGCCTCCTTCTGGGTGTTGCAACCGTAATGACAAACTTAGCAACAACAAAAGAAGAAAGGATAGGAAACGTTATAAATGCAATTTGCAAACATATTGTATTAGATAGTTTGAGCCATTTTTAGTTTACTTCAACCAATCAACCAATAATTCACTAGTCTGTGAACTGTAATTAAATGCTGCAATATTACTCATACGTTACGTTGGCTAAAATCCGTACGTTCAAATTATTTTAGAATGACCTATTATAGGGCATTTTCTAAGCTTTAACTAAAATACTTTTTATTCTTTTTAATTAACTTGCTTGTGACTGGCTGTGGGAATTTTCATTTCATTTTCGAGAAAGCATGTTTTTGTTTAATATTTTTTTTTAATATTATTTTACATAGAATATTTTTTGTGTCTTGATTCTAAGTTGCGCATACAGATATGATGTGAATACTCTTTTGCATCAAGCACAACGACAAATGTTTATAGTTCTGCCCCTGTTGGTTGCCATTTCCCCGTCTGTGTTTTAACATGAACATCCGTAAGGGGCAGTTGTAGTCATTTCGGTTCTTATAAGATTTGACTTTACGGCATAAAATTTCTCATTTGTATTAATTTTTTTTACATCTACTTCCGTATTTTTTGTGTTTTTCTTTGACGTTCATTTAATACTTGCAGTTTATAGACCTTTGCTAAAAGTTTTGTATAAATTATACGAATTTGTTTTAAATAAAATTTGCTTAAAACGAAATTGTTGAAATAATATTATTTCTCCGTTTTCTCCTTTGCGGTTTCTTCAAAGTTGATGCAAAGTTTTATTAGTTAATTGCTTTAAACAACAAATATTTTTTTCATTTTTTTCAAATTCTTTTAATTTTATAAGTAAAAAAAGAAAAAGAGAATGAATGGTTTACGTGGTGAGATGGAATTTTTACTAAATCTCTTTTCATAATCCTTCATCGTTAAGGACAAGTTTACGAACTTGCAAGTCGAAAGTATTAATGACTTCTATTCTACTCAGAGCTTTGCTAATAAGTTTCGATTATTTATTTATTTATTTATTTCCAGTCCAATGAAGTTCCCAGTAAAATGTCTCTTTCAAGGAATACTGTTTCATATAAACGTTTACAGAGAAGCACATTTTATGTTTCGTTAACTCAATTGATTGTGTTTTCCAAAATATTTCGCTTTCAATAGAAGCCGCGGCTTCTTAATTGCTTTGCTAATTGCTCAAAAATTCTTTACTTATTTACGTCAATTCAGGTGTTGTTTTGGTGGCACCAGCAAACGTAACGAAAATAACAATTAACTTAGCGTTAATTAGTACAAAATTCACATCTAATCAGTTGACCAATGTAACCTTTTTACACCAACCAAACTTGATTACGGGTGAATAGCGCTGAACGTGGTATACGATGGTGGGCATAATTATATCGTTTGTGGCAAAAGAAGCATGGCACTACAACGCACTCTCTCACCGCTGCCACATTGTATAATACGATTACAAACTTCAGCTCTAATCGTTGTTGGAATAACACAAATAAACGAACATACCATCGGTGCTGCGCTGCGCTGAGTTGCGCTGTGTTGGATGCCAAAGTAAATGATAAAGTTATTTTTAGAATGAATTCCAATATTATCGTCTCCACCCACCCATACGTATGTACTGCGTACAATATAAAAGGATGAGGGTAGGGAATATTTACCCTGCATAGTTTCTCAGGAGAGTTGTTATAACAAATTAAAGTTTTCCTAAGAAGAGCAAACAGTTTTTAGACATTAAGGCCACGATAGATATTTTCTTACATGGAATACCCTACAATTCAGTATTGATTTGTGTTTAATTTATAATGAAATTATTGCAACAAACTTTAATGAATCTGTTATATGTGATATATGTATTTTTTTAAATCTAAATGTATGTACATGTGTTTGAAGGCATCTGTTACAATTACGTACCCTTAAGTACTTGGGTGTAAAATTTATAGACAAACATGACAAAACGATTTAAAAAGAGCTAAATTGTGTGAATTTTTATATTATACAGCACAAAGTGGTACAAGGGTTTTTTTGTATTGGTTTCTCCTGAGTGGTAATTGTCACACCCACATTTAATGTTAGCGTTGATTTCAGAATCGATTTAACCAGGAAAATTTTATAATTTGGTACAGAATAGTTGATTAGCTTGATAAAGGGTCCATTTTTAGAACTCCTTTCCATATAACGCTTTTTACGAAGTGACTTTTATAAAACGGGGACTCACTCTTACTGATGTGAAGCAAATACAGCACAAATTATGAAACTAAGTGGGGTATGTAGTGATCGAGTAAAACTGGCTAAAATATTTTCACTTTTCACTTTTGAGTTCCATTGTTTCCTTTCGCCAAATGAACTCATCACACCTTAGAATGGAAGCTTACAAACAACATATATTATTAATTATGAAGTTTTCCTCTTATTCGTTTCGTGGTTTATCCTTTTTATATGTTTCCTAGTTTTAGCATTTTTTTTAGCTTGAGGAAGTGAAAACTTTAGTCGCAAAGTTTTTTGTTAACACGTTATTAGAGTTTCGTTTTGAAAATGTTGTTTTTGTTGCTGTTGTTATTATTATTATTATTGTTGTTGTCCTCTTTACATCCTATTGTTTAGCCAAGCAAAGCTGATTTGCTTAATTTTCGTTGGCTGGATTTTTGGTGGGTATGACAATAACAGAGAAGAACAAGAAGAGTTTTAGTAAAAATAGTCAAGTTGAACAGTTGTTTGTCACATTGTGCCAAGAAAACTACTTATGTCTAATCTGTTTCGTTCTTGTTTAGCTGCTTGCTGCAGCTTACAGTTAAAACTGTTCATAGTTAACGCGTTACAAACATCCTCACAGTATGTTTGTTTTTGTAGTTGTCGGAGTTGAAATTGGTTCAAAATTTCTGCTTGAACCTATATAGCCATTTAGTTTTTATATAAATATTCAAAAAATTTCGAAATTTCCACACTAAATATGTTATTGTGTCGATGTGTATGTTAGAGTGGAACAATTTTCAAATTTATGCGTTTTACGAAAAAAAAGTCTTAAAATTTTTAATTTTTTTTTTGCCATTCCGACCGATTGTGAGATTATCCACGTTTTTGCTGAGTTTTGTATGGATTCATCAATTTATGTGATCAGAAGAATTATTTGCCCAGATACTCGTGCACAGCTGGATCAATGAAGAGATCTCCCACGCCTTCTTTTTGCAAACATTTCTTCAAAGTTATCAATTCTGCATAATGGTTGGTATATAAGCTGCCTGTAAATTCCTTTACAAACCAATCATTTCACATCAATTACATAACTATATAACATAACTCCTATTGTAAGTCATAGAAAACTTTTTCATAAAAATAAAATTATGTTTGATTGCAATCGTCTAAGATTCTCATTGAATTCATTACACAGTGAGATAGAGATAGAGATAGAGAAAGAGAAATGAAGAATAAGAAACGTTTTTCAACTCTTATAAACTTTATTCTGATTTCGTTAATTAAGAAGAAGAAAGATTGCTGTGGGCGGTTATCATAATAAGCAAAACATTGACTCTGTGAATGTTTCCATAAAGTTACTGCAATTATAGTAACATGTAAAGAAAAAACCTTTGTAAATAAATATCTCAACATTGCAAGTTTTGTCACCATGAGTACATGAGCACAATTAAAGGTGGGTGTGGCATACACCATTTTATATATACGGGTTTAATACAAACATTCGCGCTAGCTTAATATACACTTTGGGATGCGGGCTATAATTTTAATAGAGTATAATTAAGTGTTAATAAAATATTATCTTTAAAAGGAAATAAGTAAAAAAAGGACCGTTTAGGATCTAAAGTATTTGTAAGCATCTTTACAACTTAATTCACTTTTAAAATGTCGTCAAAATTATACAATAATTCTGTACTCCTTACAGCTTTACTGTAATGGTTGTGTGACAAGTAGGGATTCACTAGGGGAATAGTAGAGTAAGAAAGTGGTCTCAAAGTTGATTAAAATGTTTTCATTTTTTACACATAATACAAGACATGAAGTATTCTTTAAGATAACAGCAAGACCACAAGGTTTAGGGGACTAATTTAATTCCGTTATGAAATGGTTGGATGGTGTACTAATATTCTTATTGGTTTTTACAGTCGGTTTTAGTAACTAATTTAATTTATCGTTTGGAATAATGAAGCAATTCTATAAAAAGGATAAAATTGTACTTTTTCTGTAACGTATTACGTTTTTTTTTTTGGTGGTTCTTTCATTTGAAATGTTTCATTCGTTAAACTTAACTATAAAAATGGCAAGCAGGCAACTACAAAGAGCTGAAGTATGCTTTCTGTCAAAACAAAAAGCTGCTTACGATAATTGCTAGCAAATGCAACCACAAACAGACAACTACTCAACCACCAGCAGCAACAGCATCATCATCATCATCAACATTATCATTATTATTATTACATAATAAAGCCTTAGAAATATTGAGGCAGCACATAAAGCAGTAGAATAGCTTGAATTCCACTCAGTGCAGCTTGCCTGCTTCAATATATATTATCTTAATAATAAATTTCATATTGTTAGTTGGAACTTTGCACTACTGCACTATACATACTGTTCACTCTGTACCATTATTATGTTACGGCCCTCTCCCGCCCCCATCCCATGAATGTGCAGTTAATTCAAGCATTTAACTGATTTACACTTCATTTATGATCAAATTAATGAAAATATGTTCAGCTCTCTTCTTAAGCAATGAGTTCATAAAAACTTAAGCCTTTTAAAACTGCATATTTTTTAATAAAATTTTATTAAAATGCCGTTTTTTTTATTTTTACTTTTTTTTATAAATACATACAATCGTGGATGTATGAGTGTAGTGCATAATTATAGAGGCTTTTGGGCTTTAGTCAGCCTGCATCATTACAGTTAATGAGCGCAAAAAGGAAACGGAAGTTAATAATGTGCATTTATGGCGCACTTACACGTGCACATGCATCAGAATTCAAGAACGCCAGATGTACGCAAAGTTCGTTACGTGTGTCAGTGTGCATTAGAATGGGTTTGTGGTGTCGACTATGCAATATTGTTTTTTGACGTCTTCCCCTTTTTTATATATTTCCACTAGAATTTAATATTTTATCAAAAAAAAAAAAGGAAAAAATAGGAATGATAGATGGCGTGGCATACGTACTCGGTGCTCTTTAAAGATATTTAAATTTTACAATTGACCCAAAACAAAACCATAAAAACAATATATTGGATTTAAATCAAAACTTGAATACCGTACTTGGCAAATTTTGGCTTTAAACTGCTCTAAACTCTAAGGTTTGTTCAAATATACAGACTTTTAAATAGTTGAATGAAAAAGTTCAAAAGTCATACAAGCATGACCTCGGTGGCCTAATTGATCATGAAATAAGTGAAAGAATGTTATCAAGACCATAGATTTGATTTACATGGAATAACGTTTATTCAAATTTATTTGTGGGCGATCCTTAAAACAGATACAAAATTTTACTTTTATATATATGACGAAGCCTGGCTTTAAACAGAGTTTACAACGCAAGTGCAAGATATAAAAGAAATTTATGATTATTAAAATTTATTTAATGCTTTTCTAAATTAAACTTTTATATTTTTCATATCTCTAAAAAGTGATTTATGTACGTACTCGTACATGTATTTATTTTTTATGATTTATTGAAGGTGTTATGCCGAGTAGAGTAATAATTTTTTTTCTTTGGGTATCTCAGCACAAACATCACACAAACATTCATTAATAGGAAGAAACGACTTGTACATGTATTTATGATACTTATGTTTATGTGTGTCTTATTTATATAAGTATATATTTTATGAGTCATTTGAGAGAGTATGACAATAACCAGAAGTTTCCGTCACAAGCAACATGAAATGAAATGAAATGAAATGTTTATTGAACAAACATCATTTTAGAAAAATAATAAACAACTGAATAAACAAGTGACAAATGTTAATGATCATGATGTTGCAGATATTTGTTAATAATAAATTTTGTGTAAATGAGAATTGTAAATAAGTATTTCCGCGTTATTTGTCTTCATCATCGACTTTTAACGAGGTGGACTTCGCCTTTGACTCTGACTTTGTTTGATGCGTTTGAAGCATATTAAAATAATTACAGTAATTTTAATTAAAATTGTTTTCGAACAATTGTTGCATCATGCCAACGTCATAAAAACTTACTTGAAAACTTAAATAATTATAACTTTGCATTAGAACGTATTACACAGCAGCGTAAATAATTTATATATTAGTGATGAACAGATTGCTTTTACTTGCATTTAGAAAATATATTTACGCCACTTTTTCTACTAATGTGTGTCAGTAATGTTCAGCTTAAGTGTGATTACAGAACATGATGTATTTTCTTAAAGGGATTAAATTTTATAAATAATGAAATGCCACTAAAGCTGTACAACCAGACAAACGACACTTGCTATGGCTTCGCTCCACTTTTCAACTGTTTTTATTGTTGGAAAGGCTATTTTTAATATAAATTGAATTTAAAGCTTAACAAGCAGGTGTTAAATTGTGAAAACACGCACTCGCTGACACCACCCTAAACACAATTGTGTGGTAGGGCCAGTGTGAACTTGTTTTTAACAACAATTTCCGCACAACATGGAGAACACGAAATAAAAGAAACAAATAAAAAAAAAGCGGCAACAGTTAAAAGCCTCATTTAATCTTATGCACGTTTAGCCGGATTTATGCATCTATTATATTGTGTACCTACATATGTGTGAACGTTAGCAGTTATTTTTTTAAGGGCGCCACACATAAAAAACGTCTGCAATAATACAAATAATCATACCCTTCGCATTAGTCGCGAATACAAATTCAGTCACATTTTTTATGTTTATTTTCTTTTTGTAATATTTCCGGGTTAATAGTAAATAAACTGTAAATTATCCATATTTTTCCATTCATTATACATTCTACCTTAAAATAAGGAGTGTACTAAGTTTGTACTCTGGATGGTCATAAAAAAATGAATGGATCTAGATACAGACTTCCATGAGTGTGTGTGTGTTGTCAACACTATCATTGAACTGAAAATGTAGCAGAGACATTTATGATGTCTGTTTAATGGGTATTAAGAACTATACCCACAATTGAAATTTGCCATTTTTCCATTTTCCAATACATGTTTAGGGGACTTCAAGCTTCGACTTAAGCCAAATTGAGTTGTTTACGTGATTTTTTAAATTATTCTTTTGATTTTTGTTGGTAGTGTAACATTTGTAATCCGTTCATTGAATGTCACAGTTAAACTGTTGTCACCAACATGCTTCATGACATCTATGAAGTGTTTTAATAAATTTGTTGTAAAAAATGTTCCAGAACAAATCACGCACTCTTATACTCTCCCGTTAAGCGAAAGTCGTGGAGATTTGTACAACAAAATTAATAAATAATAAAAATAGTTTAGTTGTGCAACAACAAAACAATTAGTGCTTGGCATGATGAATGTCAAAATGAGGCGTTGCAAGGATTGCGTGCGCAAACATGCGATAAGAATTAGTTATTATATGCAATCATTAAAGCATATTATGCACGACAGTCCGTTGCATACACACACACATATACATATATATCATTTTTGTAATGAACCGCAATTACTGTAGTGTGAGCTCAGAACTCTCAGTTTGATCACGTTCCCCTATTGATTATGTTTCCACACTTAATAACTGTACTTAAATACTTGTACGAATAATGTGTTCAAGTGAGAGCGTATACAAATTTATTTCGGGTATACCATATATGTGCATGGATATAAAAAAGCTGTTAATAGTTGAATGATGACAAGCACAATGTATCTTTTAAATTGGTTTTTGCCGCAGTCACCCACCACTCCACTCGCACATCCCACTAAACTATAGATGTCAAACAAACGTAAATGTGTATAATAGAAATGTAATTGCACGCGCTCGTTTCTATATTATGTTTGCATGTGCTGAGAGAGTTGTGATGATGATGGTGATGATATTTTTGCAATTAAAAATAAAATCTACCAAATAATCTGGTATAAGTTTTACCATTTATCTCTCCATGTACTATTTATCTGTTTGACACACACATACGTGCCAATTTCCCATTGGCTAGCTACGCTTGTCTGTCATATCCGTTAAGGCAAAACTCGCCATCGTCTAAAAACTATATTTTACTTCGATTCAGTTTACGCTTGAATTCAAACACAAATGTCATTTGCATGGTTGTGCTTTAATGACTCCGCAAATAAAATCATACAAGTTTCTTTATTTATTTATATGTTTATGGAAATGAACACACACACACACACACACACACACAGAGTCGTATGCATGCAGAAGATTCCATTTAAAAATAGAGTGGAAATATTTTTGTGGGAAAATATTTCAAAACAAATGGAGAAAATTGTGCTTTTAAGCACAACACATAGAATATTAGATTATCACGATGGGGGACATATTTGAATTATAACCAAAAATAAAATAAATGCATATGTTTTCACAATGTACGTAATTTTATTATAAATAAAATTTAGAGTGTTGAGTAATAGTCGTGTAATATATTTTTTAGCATTAACGAAATGAAATGTTTATATCCTCCACATAAGATAAATGGTATACTAAGTTTGTTGTTCCGTTTGCAACAAGCAGAATTAGGCGTCAGAGACTCTACAAAGTACATGTATCAGCATCAAAAACTTAGTCGATCTAGACTTGTCCGTGTGTCCATCTGTTTCTGCCATTCTCACATTTTGAGATATTTTGTGCAGATACTTTTCTGTTTCTGCAAGCGGACATCTACTACAAATAAGCTTAATCGATAAAGAGCCGCGCCCACAATCAAAATATATCTATATATTTACCACAATAATTAAGTTATTCAGTTAAAATTGAATACGTATTTATATAATTATACCTTTTAATGATGTACCTAAAATGGACGTGGTCAGATAACAGAGACGCCCATAATTTATAAAAAAACCTTACCTTTCCTCACCGACTCCAAATGACTTTCAAAATTAATTTAAACATTAACAGCGATTTGCATTAAGGTTACACATGTATGCTATTCGGTAAAAGTTATCTTAACTGATGTTTAATGCATACAACAAGAACTAATCTTAGTGGCGGTATACTCTGACCACAGCAAGCATTTACAGCTTGAATATTTCACATATTGTACAGACGAAAATGACAAAAACTTATTTGCATTTTATTATATGACTTGTGCATAATAAGAAGATAAATATATTAAAGATTATTATCATATGTATGTTGGTTCGTTTTTAGTTCCTATCCACCCCCTCGAACCGTCTCTTTTACATTCATACACTGTATCGATGCTTATGAGAATACAACCACATTGTATCCAAAGATATAATATATGGAAGTATGACAATGTATTCAGAGTATCGTCATACAATGCAAAAAATACCACAGCACAGCACATCATCAAGGTGAATGCGTGCGAGTCGATTCAAGCAACGTGTTGTTTCATTTTGCATCGTAATCAAATAAAAATCACATGCAAGATGTGTTCTCACATATATACGCATATAATATTTTTCACAAATGTGTTCATTAATAATCATATGGGACTTTATTTTTTATTATGCAAACTGTTTGTGTTATGTCTTGTGTGAATGTAGTCTTTATTTATAAGCGTTATGTGCAAATGCTGTATAATCACTTTTTAACTTCAACATCTGCTTAAAGAGTAACCAAACACCATTTAAGTGAGTACTCAAATGTATTTGCATTCGAGTTTTTGGGTGTGTACAAAAATTATATATAATTATAAATTCATTTGACTTTAGAAATATTGTATCAGCATCATCACCCTTTTACATATGTTGCAGCCATTATATTTCCTAAGGCGATTTTTGACCACGAAAATGTTTAGTTTTTTGATTGTTTTCGTAAAGTTGATTGAACGATGCGCGAACCTTCAAATTTATAATTTTGAAGCGCTGACGGTTGAAAATTGGGATGTGCGATCGCAAAGTATATTAAAATTATTAAAGATCTTCCTTTTAAAAACACCTCTCGTTTCGGCTCGTTGGCTCTTACAGTTACTTTTCTTACTACTCAATTATTACAAAGAATTTGCTAATTTTTTTAAAATAACTGTTTCCTCGTCAATATACAGTTTCTCAATGAAACAAGGGCCTGTTTTTGTAGCACTTTTGGCATTAACTTGCATCTGCATTTACAGCAGTTTTGCAGTCATTTTCGTCATTGTCTAGTTCAGCATTTGCGTTATCCATAATACTTTTATGAGAAGGTTGCAAGCATTTAAGCGGCAGCAGGTAGTAACAGATTGTGGCAGAAATTGGAAAAAAGTACCTTCAAGGCTCAAGTTGGCTGCTGTATGTGTTTTTTTTTTGACAGGTTTCCGTTGTGAATACTCCCATCCTCTATCACTATAATTAGTCATCATTATTAATGCTGTGATTATTATGTATTGAATGATATAATTGTGCAAAAACAACTCAATAGAAACGGACCAAGACGGCATTCAATTTGTGACGTCAATTAATATAATTGCTTACTTTTAAATACATGAATTACTTTTATTATAATGAACGCCTTGTGTCTAAGTGTTCCGGTTTTCTGTAAACAACTTAAAGTTAAATTACAATAATTACTATAATTTTTTTAATAAATCCGTTCAGCTTAATGTGTGATTCTATACCTTGAAGAAAATTCTTCATATATAACTTTTTACGCAATTACTTGAGATTAACATATAATGCATTTGTGAATTAATTTATGGCTTCTTTGGGATTCGGGGACAATTTTAAGAATTTATTTTTAAACTCCTACATTCCTACAGTCTATGGTTGTATGAAATAAACCCGTTTTCCTTTATTATTATAGCATAGTACCTTACACGCTGATAAAACACTATTTAATAATTATCCAATTTAAGAAGTTGTTGCATAAAATATAAAATGTTCTTCTTTCACTCAAAATAAATTATATTTCATGTTAACGTAAACATTTTTTCAAGTAAACAATGTAAACAAGACATATATGTGGTAAGTGTGTGTGTAAATAAATCAGGTATACACATTTGTTAATGACCCAGAGTAGCAGCAGCAACACCACCACACCACCACAGTTGTTTATTTCACAGAGGCACTGACAGTGAACAAGGTAAACCAGCCAGCTAAGCTAAAGCAACAGCCAGCTAACAACTAACCAAACCAAACAACCAACCAGCCAACCAGTCAGCCCGCTAATTTTTGTATAGTTTGTATTTAAGCTGGACTAGCAATTAGAACTACCAACTAACACTGTGCACTATACCCATGACTGTGTGTTTGTGTGGTTTTGGTGGGTATAATGCCGCTTGTAGCATACAATTTGTAAACATGCAACGATACGATTAACTGTATACGTACGTATACGTTATGTGTTGTGCAGTGCGAGCTCGTATTTCCTGACTTGGGTATTTTACATGAGTCCGGTGTTGACCTTCACTTTATTGACTTTGATTTTATACAATACTTGTACAGGTGAATTCTTTAACATACACACAAAACAAGTTTACTTGAAATTGGATATGTGTGAATGAAATCATTTGTGTTTGTCTTCTTTCGTATCATCTTCCATGATCGCAAAAACAAAAATAATTAATTGTTGACATTGACCTCATATTTTATACAAAAAAATGTAAAAAAAAAAAAAAATGGAATAAAACCCTCAGATAAATAAAATCATAAATTAAATATATAAAATTACCACAGTTTACATATAAACAAAAGCCGGGCAATAAAAGAATAAGTTGAACATTTTTTTTAAAGCGTTAGCCAGATCAGATCAATGGACGATTTTGTAAAAAAATTGATTAAAAAAGTCAATGAATGTTTTTTTTTTTTAAATTTGTTTTTAGTATATTTCTCAGAATCTCTATTATCCTAATCTGAAATACACGTACACATACGTAAGCAATTTATTTATTTAGATAAATTTAACAAATTTTGTTTACATGATTTATTTAGCTTGACTGAGAACTGTGTACACAAGATGTGAGCGCATGATACTGTATATTTAGGTAATGAATGAATTCAAATAAATTTAATTTATGCGAATTATTGACAACAACGGATAATGTCACTATTTGACACCGATAATAACTGCATAACATTTGGATACCGTTAGTAATTTATTATTAAAATAGTTGTTGTTAAATATGTATGAATGGGTAACAACAACAGTATTAACAATAATAACAACATTTTACAACTGTCAGGTTAAAACACGTAAAGGCGCAAATGCGCAAAAATCAGAGGCGGCCGTAATGCCTTCAAATTCTTCAGGCCCTTGTTTCACTTACTTAATTCTCACCTGAATCTGCCTCTGGCCACAATTGAAACGAATAAATTTTATGGTGATATGCTTTTTTTAATTGTTTTTGTAAATAATGACAGTGACAATAACAGGAGCAATTACAACAATACAATATATGGTGATTAAATGAATACAAGCATTTAACAATTGAACAAAACTTGTCAGCGCAATTAAGTTGCGTAATAAATTCTTTCCACTTTTTTGTTGTTTGTTTGTTAGTTTTTGCTTAACATGGAAATTTTAACGAAATGTTGAATATAAAAAAAAACAAAGTCACAAATTGTTTGTGTATAATTAATATAGGGAAGCAAGTATTGGTTTAACAGCGTCTACATTATATTTGGTTATGATTTCAAATAATTTGCAATAATTTCTCAATTTTTCACTTTACAGAACTTACAATTCTGTTAAGTTTTCTTAACGTATCTTTATTTCATCTTTATCTTGATATATTTATATCAAAAATTGACACATTACACTTGAAAAACATATATTTGTAAGGGCGAGGGCCAAACAATATCATTGTTTTTATAACATGCCCCAGTCGTTCCTTCAGGTTAACATTTATTGAACTTTATTTAGTATCAAGCTACAAAATTATCATTAACTTCCCACTTAATGATAATGCCAACCATTTTACTCATTAATACATAAAATGCAATAATTGCAATTCTTTGTATCCTATTCAATTACAACGCTTGCATTTATAAGTACTGGAAGTGACCATTTGATTACGATGATGACACTTATTGATTGATACATTTATTACATATTAATATGTATTGTTTAATTATAATATATTTTATTGTATATGATATAATTATAATAAAAGTACTTTTGAAATTATTTAATGGTAGAGAATTTAAAACCCAATTGAGCGGTACTACTGAGATTCGTTTTATTACAATTTAAAATAATACATGGAACAAAATGTCAGCTCAACATGTCAAAATTTACGACTGTGCAAGAGCGAACAACCAACGGACATTCATACATACGGACATACGGACATACATGTTTAGATCAATTCAGTTTTTGATGCTGATCAATAATATACTTTGGTGCCGCTATCTGGGTGTTGCAAATGCTATGAAACTTAGTACACTCCCCGTCTTGAACGTATAAAAACTCTTAGCTGTATACTCTCACTAGGTGCTCTTATGCTGTTGCGCCCTCCAATTTCAATTGTCCGTTGTTTAAGTGCTTTTTGTGTCATCCTATTGCAACCGAAAAACAACATGAAAAAGTTGTTACTGTTAAGACTTTTAACAGCAACTACGATATGTGCGAGTATTTGCTGTTGCGATCTTGTGTGTAGTGCGACAGTGTTTTTAGAAAAAATTTCATTTAAACTATTTTACACTCACATTGTGCCTTTGGGTACTGTCATATTCAGGCCATCGAGTATAACGTTTGGACTTTTTTTGGTGCCGTACATTTTATGAGCACGCCGCACACACACAGCCTGTTGACGCCGCGTAGCTACTGTTGATGGCTGTGACACAAAGAGGCGGCGTCGATTCAACATATCTGCAGCAGGATTGGAGGCAGCTACTGTTATTGGTCCAACCGGCTGTACTCCTTCAGATTCGACATCCATTTTATATACCTTGTGTTGCCTCGGGCTGTGTTGTGTTGTGTTGTGTCGTTTTCTTTTTGGTTTTGCTTTGCTTTCAATTTCAGTAAAGTTCAGTATTTTCTGATTCTGGTTTCGCTAGTTGGTAATGGGTTTGCTGTTGCTGTGGATTTATATCCGCTGTTGTTGCTTTTTTTTTTTTTGTAGCCACGTTATGTATGCTTAAGTTTGGTTCAAGAGTGTGCAAAGAACAAATGAGACTAAATGTTTTTTTGTGTTTTTCTTCTTCTACCTACTAGTAGGTGCCGGTTGTCACTGTTACTGTTATTGATGCCGCTGTCACACGCACTTTTACTTATGAGTTTTTCTAGTCTTTTAGAGTGTATTAATTTGTTCTTTGCTTTGCTTTGCTTTGCTTTGTTTTGTTTGTGGGCTATAAATTCCGTTCTGGCGGGATTTTTTGTTAAGTACAGCTGTTGTTGTTGTTATTATTATTTATTGTTTTTGTTTTTGTTATAAAAATTTGGGTCAAAGTTGTGTGTCTAACTTTTTTTTCAAATATATATCATATACGTACGTATGCGTTTACGTATAAACAATTACAAATTTATGCTGTTGCAGTTGAATTGTTTGAAAACATGTATACCGTTGTTGTAGTTGCCAGTGGTTATGGTTGTTTTTGTTATTGTTGCTGCACAATATTTTAACAATGTTGGCAAAACGCCCTTTTATGTAAGTTTAATGTAGGAGCTGGTTGGCGTTGTCTTTTTTTGTTTGTTGTATACCCACTAGAACACACACTCTCATACATTCATATGTTTCTTCCTCTTTCAATATTTTCATGTGCCAGTATTTGTAAATAAGTTGACTGTATTTGACTTGTCAACATTACACACACACCCATGCATATATCTGTGTATGCTTGTATATGTCTGTAGTTGTATGAAAGCGGTTTTTTTTTTTTTTTTTGTTTTATTTTATGTTAGCCCGAATTATTATGTTTTGTATGAAATTTTTCTCAATTTTTCATCTCGAGTAGTGATGGTGGTGGTGGTTGTGACAGTACTACACGTATGCATACATACGTGCAAACACTATCATCACCAGGATTGTTTTTGTTTTGTTTTTTTCTATCTAGTTTGTATTTTAGTTTTTAGTCCCATACGCGCAGTGATATGTTGTATGTGTGTGCAAATGTGTGTACGGCTCTTGCAAGTGTTGATTTGTAAAGTTTTTCTGGTTCTTGTTGTTCCTTCGTTGTTGTTGTTTTTTTTTGTGTATTTGTTTTATATGTGTTGCAAATGCTAAAGTTATTGCTGCAATTGATGTTAAACAGGCCAATTTAATAGTCAACGTGAGTATCAATTTTTATTTTTATTATTATTGTTCTTGTTGTTATTATATGTTTTTTGTAATTAGTTTACTTTTTTTTTAAACAAAAACTTTCCTAGTGTCCTTTTGATCTGCCGCCGTCTACCTGTTGTGGATCTGTAATGAAAGAAAAACAAAGAAATGGACGATTGACATTTTATAATAAAAACGAATTAAAATACTTTAGGAGTTTAACTACAAGTAAGAAAGCGCTCCTTAGTAAGAAGTAAACAATTTGTGATGTGTCGCCTGCATCTATTAAATGAAATTCTATTTCAGTTGAACATTTACTTTTCCGTCTTGAAGTATAAAGAACCCCCCAAAAGTTACTTCGCCATTAATTTTTTAAAACAAATCATCATCTATCATAGTTTCTCATTCTTGTGTACTAAACTGCACCTTTGCAAGCCTTACAGCTCGTAAACGACAACATGAATACATTGAAACCCTACAATGATGCTGTGTGTTTATAATCATAAGTAAACATTAAAAAATACATTTAAAGTATTGTAATTGTAATTACAATATAAATAGTTTTGTTTGAAAAACAAGTAAATTAGAAAATAAATTTATATATATTTTTAAGGAATGCACACTGAGTACATATGACGAACAGAATATAAAAAATAAAAAAACATTAGCTTAAAATAATTTTTAAACACCCTTCTTATATGTATACAAAATGTGGGCGTGACATGCAACTGATTACTCCTTTGAACAGTGTATGTAACTCATATCAATTTTCTTAAATTTTGATATTGATAAAAATAATATAAAATATACATACTGGCCTCTTTTTTAATCATTGCAAAGGGAGCAACAAATATAAAAAACGCTTCATCTTATATGAAGATTTTGAAAATTATGAATGAGACGTTCTTGGATGCCCGTATCCTCATAGATCATCTTTTTTCATCTACCCTATGCCTGCCTGATTTCCGTGATTTATCTTCAATTGATCCCATTTTGGTCTTGTGTCTGCATTAGTAATGACTTTGAACGTTAATTTATGTTACAAAAGAAAAGACCAATAAAAAAAAAAAAAACGCTGCTTGTGGCCTTGCTGTGTTTTGAATAGTACCAAGCGTACAATTGTGAATAAATGTATGCATGCGCACATACGAGTATATATAAACATTGAACATAGAATATATTCGGTCCAATGATGGGAAAATCGCCAACTATTCAGGGTTGAAAGAGAATCGTTTTTCAGTCTCAAACACTATATTTTCATTACAAAACAAAAACTTCCTTTTTTTTCCATTTTTCATACAGTTCTACTGTTACATTGTAAAAATAAATGCTCGTGCCTTGTGTAAATACGTTTGTTTGTGTTATGTACTGTACATGTGAGTTTTCGCAGTTTGCCAAATGAATTGCCATTTATTTATTAAAACTAAGCTTGCATGCAAATGCAAATGTTGCACACATGCAGAATGTACAAGCTGCATATATACATAAGATATTTACATATATGTAAATGTTATAAAAATTTATACTTCATAGAGGTAGAGGTGGTAAATGAATTGTACTTTGGAGAATATGTTAGCGATATAAATAAATCAAAATTTTTTTATAAACAATTTTCCTACATATTTATAAATGCAGATGTGTTGGCCAACGTTGGTATAAAACATTTTATACTGTTTATACTCTGCACCACTTGTGGCAAAAGTTTTATTAAAATTATGCGGATGTTTGTAACTTTTAAACGATACTTGAATACCTCCCCTCAGTTATAATGATCGATTCAGAATCACTTTCAGAATTGATTTGAAAATGTCCATCAGTCCATGTAAATTTGTCTATAAGCAGAAAGCATTTTTTTGATGAATTTTGATTAAATAGAAATCATTTTTTAGTACGTGGTGGTTAAAAAAAGCTATTTTATTAATTATGCCCATGGATGTTGCCATGAACAGTGTTGCACATTTATTTGAATTATATTTCCTTTTGTTCTTTTGTGTAAAGAATCGAGAAGGATTTTGTAATGGCGAGTGTCTTTATTCTTCCCTTAGCAATCACAAGTTGTAAGGTTTCAGTTCATACACAACTAATTGATTTAAGCATTAAAGGCTAAATCGATGTAAAATACGGGAGATAATTAAACTCACAATAAATAAATATTGTTCCGCTATTTGTCAGTTCAAGTACAAATGGATGAATATTTATTCCAGTTTAATTATTCATATTTAAGAGCATTCTCTTTTTCTTCTTCTTACATTTAAATCTTACAATATAATGATCGTTTCATTGCATTTTTCAAACACTCTAGAGATCACTTTGTAGTTGCGATAAATTATAAGTATATAGTGTACTTTGAAATGCACAACTAGTATATATATTACGAAATGCTAATAGACTTATAAATATGTTTAGTAATTAGTAGACAAGTATTTATATACAAATTTTAAAGGAATTCAAACGTAATGTTTGTGTTTAGTGCACATAAATAATTTATTTATTATACCTTATGCACAATGTGGTCACAGAATTTATTAAGTTGAAGTAGCTGTTTGTTGTACGTAAATAATTTGAAATTTTCGATTCTTAGTTATTCTCTGAATTGATTTCATCCTTATCATCCACTCACTAAACATGGTTTGAATAACAAGTGAGCTAGTTCGCTTAATTTTTGCGGCTGCTAGGGATTTTGCTTAATTATAGGCATGGCTGACAAGTCATTTTGTCTATAAACAAAGGCCGCTTGTTATTTTTCCCGATTCATATCTTAAGCCCGTTACGCTTTTAACAACAGACCAACAGAAGGAAATTCAGACTTTTCTTTGATAGTGACAAACGTAATATACTTTCAGCATGCAATGACCAAGTGGTGTAGGGTAATCTCTAAATATTTTAGTTTAGAAAAATTAACTCAAATTACGCATAAAGGAATATTGACTGCTGTTGGCTGTTTTTACAGCATCAAGGAAAATAAAATTTAACAACATTTTTCTATTTTGATAGGGAGTTCATTAGCAAGTTATTACATGAATTGCATGGAATTCGCTTGTTTTTATTATTGTATTGTTATTATTACTATTAAAAATGGAATTAGATTTCTTTTTTTTCGAATCGAACTAAGCTGTCAAGAACTTTCATATTGTAAAACAATTCGTTTTTGTAATTGTGATTTCAACTATTCAATAATTACTAATTATAAAAATGCTTTGCCAGTTCAGCGGCTTCCAATCAATCCAGTCATTTTATAGTAAATGTAATTGCTTTCAAATATTGATAGCTTTAATAATACAGTTTATTAGCATTTAATTTTGAAATACTTCAAGTGTATGCGTATTGGAACGTTGCATCTTCCCGAAGCAATTAAACTTTGGCATTCCACCAATTGTTGTTTAGTTTGGTGTTTAAATTTAGTTATTTTTCCAATTAAATGGTATTGAAAGCATTGAGGGGCTAGGTAGAATTATAACAATTATTAGTTTCGTTATGCTTATATGAATAACAAGGTAATTAAATGAGAAAACAAAAAAGCATTGAAGTCGATTCTATTCAACCATTTCATACTCTACACCAGTGAGTTTCAATTCATTATACCCTGTGTAGCAAAGAAAATATTAAGTTTGTGCGGACATTTGTAATTCCTAAATGGCACATACCAACCCTTCGTCAATTATACCGATCGATTCAAAATCAAAATCCGACTTGATTTAACTAAGTCCGTCTGTCCGTCTATCTGTTCATGTAAATTTGTGCGAAAGCTACGGGGCTGAGTTCTTGAGATATTATCATGAAATTTGGTACAAGGATCCTAAGGCTTTTTGACACGTGCCAGGACAAACATCAGGACAAATACACTTAATTCTTATATAAAGGGTGTAAATTTGAACTTAACGCTTTTGTTACATAACTAATCTTTTTTAAAGAAGTTTTGAAAAAATGCCATTTTTTGATCTTTAACTTGTATTGAAAAGTTAACAAAATTATCCCAATACAATGTAATTTCATTTATTTATCTACTTGATGCACGTAAATTCATCTCAAACTCGTTAAAACAAAACTAATTAGAGCAAACAATACATACAACTATTTATTATAATAATCTGGATTTGATAGAAATGTATGTGTGTAATCGTGCCCAGCAATTATATATACCTCCAACTCATATCTATCTAGACATACATATTGTGCAAAGTGTAAGTAACAGAAATGTGACAGGGAATGAGTAGTAAGTAGAAAAGGCAACACAAGTCATAGCCGATAACCTGTACGGGAAAAGAACGTGATCTCCAAGGCAGCAACGATAAAAGTAATTACAAATTACAAAAGTCATTTGTTAGCGTTAAACGACACTAATTGTTAGGAAAGAGTGAACAGCGAAAAAGGGAAAAAGAAAAATATTAAATAAATGGAACGAAATCAAAACCAACGGAAATGTGTTCTGGGAAGTCAATAGGATTTGGAAAAAACTTGAACATTAACGACATTGTGCAAGTGTGGTTGTGTGCATGTAAGAAGGGCCGGCGACAACTTAAAGCGAACAGCAAGCAGTCAGGTTCAAGGGAGGCTCTACTGAGCAAGTAGCAGCCAAATCAAAATCCGCATCTGAAAATCGATGGCATAAAAATAATTGCCAAAAAAGCCAAACTAAACCGCAAACTAAACCAGAATATTTGTTATTTTCTGTTGCAGGAGGGAAATAAAATGCACGTACAAATACAAACACTTAACCACAAGCTGCTAAAACACACACACATACACATAAACAAATAGTTTTATAAAAAGACGTGTGTGTGTGTGTGATTGTATTGGTTAATGTTTCAGCATTTGCGGCTTAGTATAGTTTTTGGTGGAACTAATGAAATGGCCAGAAAAATGACGCTGAAATAGAAATATGAACGGTAATGAGAAGTTGAATAATAAATATAGAGCTTATGCAATCGCCCATGCACTGAGTTGTGTTCATTAGTAGATGTTGTTAATTTACAAGAACAAAAACTTTGTCATTATTGCAACAAGTTATCATATCTTCAATAGCACAACGTGACATCTGTAGGGTATAGTTTAAAACTGATGTAAAATGAATATTTTATCAGGTAAATTTAGATTAAAATAAATCTTACATATACTCCATATTTGTAGGGCGTGGCATGTACCTAATTACACCTTCTAATAGAGTATATATTACGGGTCAACGTTAAATGCTTTCATCATAAATTTCAACTTCTTGGGTATTTTTTTTTTTGTCGACTATGAACGTGACTTATTTGCCAATTTAATAAACATCTTGAGTACGGAAAATAATATTTATTTATGTACAAAATTTTAGGCAAATAACTTTCAATTTAGTAGTGGACGCATGGACAAAAACAACTAGACCGGTTTCTAACACCTTCTTCTGGGTATTGCAAAGGGAACAACAGAACATAATAACACCGAAATTAGATTGGTCAATTACCTAATTGTTGTCAATCTAACTTTCACATAATATTTAATAATAAAATTCATATGCACACTTGGTAAGTAGTTGGTACAAAACTAACTGGGGTGACTGACGCAAATGTCCAAGTATGCATTTGAGCGTATTTTTACGCGCAGTAAAAATACGTTTAAAATGAAAACAGCTCTAGAAAGAATTTGCAGCTTAAGCTGCTTTAAGTATAAAAAAAATATGTTTGACCTCTATTGGTGCATTAGGTTCGTAAAGATTGCACAACATGTGCAAATTCTTTTATATAACTTTTCCATTTTTTCCTTTTGTGCTTTTCCATAAGCTTCTAGCAGTGGCTAAAGCAAAGCAAGTTGAAAAGGGAATTTGGCAAAATCTGCTGACATTGTTTCTTTCTTCTTAACAAATCCCTTCGTAATACAAAGAAAGAAAAAAAAAATATTCCAGAATCCATTAGAGTTAAAACATAAAAAAAAAAAAAAAACAATTTTCATACACATGGATTTTGCAATATGTGTGTTTAAATAAATGTTTATGAGGTCGTGTGTAAGTGCGATTTAAGTAACGATTCTCTACTACTTAGGAATCTGAACACCTCTCCAAGAAGACAACAAACATTACTAAACCACACACATATACACACTTAACTAATACAAAACATAAGGTAAGGAGGACATTGTCAGTTTCGACACACTTTTTTTTTTTTTTTTTTTTTTTTTTTTTTTGTATAAACGAAGGGGAAAACCCTTTATGGGTACCACATGGTTAGATGGTCGCAACCACGTGGTTATGTGGGACTCATCGGCTTTCCGACATACCCACTAAAAACCCACTTCGCACACTACTACCCTCCTTGCGGAACCACCATACAGTATTACTTCGCAAGAAGGGAGAGGGAACCAGCCCTGGTACTCAGATTTAGATCAAATAAGTTTCGACACACTGACAAGCAGGATTTGCTAGAAAGCACAAAAATAATAGGAGGAGCTTAGTTTTTTCCCATATGCATTAAAGAAGATGATAATATTTATTAAGATAAAAAAAGTATTTACACCCTGAAGAAATGCAATAAAAAATCCTTAGGCTTGGTCAGTTTTAGCCCAAGTGAAACCGTCACGGGGAGTATATTCAAATGGGTGTAGTAAGCATAACATTTGGAAAACCAACTGAGAAGTGCGAAATTAAAAGTAAAGCAAAATGAACAAATGACCTTAAGAAGTATAGTAAAGCAGACCGCAGTTGTTGCGGTAAGTTGTCTGTTGGTGGCTGCTTTATATTCCAATTATTGTTGGGTCTACAGAAGCAAGCTGCATAAAGCTATTGTGTAAACAATAAATTGCGTGACAGCGTTACCGTGTCTTCTTTTTCTTCTTCTTCTTTTTCATGTATTTTATTAGACAATACATGACTTGCAGCATAAAGTGTAATAAGTTTGTTTTGCTGCTTGCAAGGAAGATTCGATTTAAGCATGTTTGTATGAACCTTTGTTTTGAGCGTTTCATTAGGTGCTATAATAGTAAGTATTTGGAAAAAAAATGATGTTCAATTTAAAATTTAAACATTTATTTAAAAATTAAAAAAAAATCGAATTTTTCATTTTAAATTTAATTTTATTTTTTTTTTTTTAAAGAACTGAACTTCTTTCTAAACTTTATCTGCTTAGATTCTTAATCCGCATCGATCGCATGGCACATGTTTGTTATAGTGTACAAAATGAGTTAGATTAACCATCTACAGCACATTCATCATCACTTTACTTGTTTGTTATATCTGTTGTTGTATTATTGTTATTGTTATCGTTTCATCAATTGTTAATTTTAATTACTCAGCACTTTTCTTTAATTACTGCAAAATTGGTATTCTTGGCTACTGCTGTTGCTATTGTTATTGTTGTTGTTTTTGTTGCAGTTGCTGTTGGTAGCCATTACAAGTTCTATGCAGTTGTTTTGATATTGTGTGTTTGACTTTGTAAACTGTATGTTGTGTACGCTTACATGAGTTATACGGTCAGTATTAGTATTTGTTTTTATTTGTGTTGTATCTTGTTAAAAATTGAAGCGTTTTTTAAAGTTTTGTAATGATTTTGAAATTTGTTTTATGTTTTCATGTGTGTGTAATAACTTTTTTTTATATTCCGAATGTATAGCACTTGAATGGGTTTTCATGCGCGGGCACAGTTCGCATAATGACTCAGTGAGTTTTCATTGTAAAGTGAAACTTGTTGACGCCATGGATTTCTTTTCTCCTTTAATTAATATTAATTGTATGAATTTGTCCAACATTTTTTATACATATTAGGAATTTATTACGGTATTTATATGTGTGTATTGTCATATCAAATGTTTACTATGTGTTTAATTACTAGCTGGTTACTCAGTTACCATGTAAAAGTAAAGGTAATTTATTGAATATATTGAATAAATCGATCTGATAATAGTATTTGATTGAAAAAGGTTTTCTGAACAATTATGATGCAACTAGCACTTTAATGCTTTGAAGAAGTTCATCTTTCATGGTTAAATTTAATTATTGGTTGGCTCCCAAACGCAACGCTATTATGGCATAAATTCGCGAAATATTTTCAACGGCGTTGGGGATGTAAATGTAAGTACAAATATATAAAATGGTACATAAACAGTCTTTTATAAATATTTGATCACATCAAACAGATATCACGTATATCTCTCTATATTAAAAACAGAAACTGAATCCCTTGACCACAAATTAAACAAAAAAAAAAAAAGTAATGCTTCATCACACACAAGATATGATGTGAAAACACTTGCATATAAAAACATATTCAATTACTAGACTATGATGATGTCATGATTCCTTCTATTGCTTTCTCTTTTTCTCATAACATCGCCCCCTTTTCTATCAACCATTTCTTTTAGATGGATTAAGTTATTTCTGTGAAATATTGAAATTAATGGTTTACAAAATGTGAAAAGCTTATGAAAGCAATTCTTCTACCGAAAGCAAACACACATAACGTTTGGATGAAGAGATGGACGGACGGATGCATTACTGTAAACTACAAATACCGCAAATCTCTAATCTTGTAGAAAGACCAAACTAACCAGTATGCTGTGTTATAAAATGGACTTGGAAAATCAGCAAAAAAAAATTAATAAAATAGAATAAATTACGTAAAATAATGAAATGAACAAATATTAAAAGCAGCTTCCAATGGAAATGAATGCCAATAATCCTTAAACTTTTAAATATGTTTTTTTGTTCAATTCATTCTCTATCTCTTTCTCACTGTTCTTTTTTTTTTTTTTTTTAGGAAAGTAAAGTAAATGGATTTTACATGTGCATGTGTGTGCATAAATGCATGAATACCACAGATTCACATAAAATATTTTTCGGTCTACAATTCGGTCGGGTGCTGGCTGGCTGGCTGGCTGTGCTATAGGAAATGAACGAGTACCATATTTTTAACAAATCGTTGAAACCAAACCAAACAAATAAAAATGTATCTACAGCAATAATAAAAATCAATAATTTAAATCCCTTTACTTACGCTAGCCTTCATTGTATTTGTATTTGTGTTTGCATTTTATTAATAATCAATGACACGCTCAGTGTCGATATGCACATGTGCGCTTGTAATGGGTGGTAAAAGTTGACCACCAAAATAATCCTAGAGTTGTTACATATGCTTTGAGAAAAATCAGTTTCATGGCTTGTTCTGCAAATATGGATAAAGCTATCAGCCGCTTAGAATAATAAAATTGAAGTGATTCTCTACAGTTTCAATGCCTTCTTTTAGTTGCTACAAGTGCTGTAATAATATGGGGTGCAGAGGCTACACAATAAAATCGGTTGCACATAATAAATGATATATGTTTTTTAATCATTCAATATAACACAGAAAACTCATTTGCTACCATATTCAATAACTATATAACATATATCCTGTTGAACTGTACTCCATGGATAGTAATAAATTCCTTTTTTTATATCCTCCCCTTTAGTGACAGGCGAACACTAAGTTTGCTATTTCGTTTGTAACACCCAGATTCAGAATCAAAATCTAAATCGATTTAATGTCCGTCTGAATATCCATGTAAGTTTGTGTATAAGCAATGGGCCAATTTTTGTAATTTTTCGATTTTGCTACAAAGTCACTTATTGGTCCAAAGAGAAACTCTTTTGAAAATGGACCGTATAGGATCACTTTTAGAACCCCTCTCCATATAAGGTCCCATTATAGTGCAAGTCTTTATAAGAAAAAAAATAACAATTCCTAATGTTTTTTGACAAAATTTGGTGAAGAATACTTAATTATCTACAAGTTTGGTCGCGATCGGACCACATTTAGAACTCCTTTCCATACAATTATATTTCACGAAGTAACTTATACGACAATGTCTTACGCATACAGATACAACCAAACTAATTATAGCACAATTGAAGAGGCAAGTGGTGTGAAGTGGTAAATGGTCGGGCTTGACCGACTATAAAACATTTTTACTTGTTTTACTGGTTTTCAAATAAGTTTTTCTTCAAATCATTGGAAAACCATTTTTTAACTACGCCACGGTTTGTAGTAAAAGTCTAGTAAATGATTCCAGCCTGCAGAGTTTCGATTAATAAAACGCAAAAGTGCAATAATAAATTTCAATTTTCACACATTGCGAGTGTGTGTATGTGACAATCAAACAAAGCGATTTGGATTTTTATAGGCGAGAAATAAATACCACACCGTATAAAAAACAGAAATTCAGCGCGTTTGTATAATATTATATATGGAGGAGGGTATAGGTATGAACGTAAATGTATTGCAAATAAAAAATAGGTTGGCAATGTGTATAAAAGATGGAGATGGAGAGAGAGAGAGAGAGAAAATCATATGTCGGTAATATTTACATGGACAAAATACAACAACAGCAGTTTAGAACTACAGTCATTATATGCAGCAGGCTAGGGTGCGTACTAAGTTCCTTTCACAACAACAACAACAACAACAACAACAACAACAACAACAACAGAGGTAACAATAACAACAGCAACAGTCGTTTACTTTAACTGATTTATGTTCGTATGCATTTATGTATGTATGTGCAGACTTTTATATAGATGTGTATGTTTATATGTATAAGTGAGTACACATTTGTGTCGACAGCAATCACTGTCAACGTTTTAGTGTGTTAGCTATCACAGCTGCATCACCAACATTTACCAAATGATTTATTATTAACAAATGTGTGTGTGTGTATTAGGTATATATTGTAGAATGTCAGTAAATACACCCAGAAAAATAAATGCGTATTCGACACAATTGGTCCAATTTAATACAGAATTGTGCACCATTGACAGCAAACACTTATGATTTCAAACTCAATTTTAAAGTGATTTGAAAATTGATATTTTCGAGTTCACTGCATTTCTCCAAGTGTTGACGAGAATTCAAATTAATTTCATAAGACACATATGTGTGATACGCATCCATTATACGAATCAGTTCTTCGTTGTGTCTCCACTTTTGCTATGAAAAGTATTTCATTTAATGAATAATCTATAAATAAGTTCTGATTGGCTGAAACCAAACCTTAAATGCCCTGCTTCTTGATACTACATTGTTAATTAATGACCTTGTCCAAGTGCATACAGTAACAAATAAATTACTTTAATTATTGGAAGAATAAAATGTAAAGAGTTAGAGGGCAACTGTTCCATTACTGAAACTGTATGAGAAACACGTTTCAGGAAAGTGCAACGTGTAGAACAGAATTCTTAACCAAGGAACGCAGTGAAAGACGCAGCGAAGCGAAAGCCCTTCCCTCCTACACACAATCCACGCACATAAGCTTTTATAATTACAACTATTTTATCGTTTATGTCTCTGTCTCAGTGCTGGGTGTGAATGAAACTCTAACAAGCAGTTTTGTAAGTAATTTATGTCAACATAAGAATTGGCATTAACTATCCCATACAATATATACACAATCGGTGTTTGAATGGCATGCAACAGTGCTAGGAGAAAAGTAAAAAAAAGGAAAAACTTTATATACCGACTGACAATACAGCTGCCAGCTGCACAATGGGAGCGAACCTTACATTTCAAGTGACAGTTTGCAAATGCTATTGTTTTAAAGAGGGTAAAAGTTTGTCATTCCTCTCCCTCTCTTCCCACCCTGCCATCAATTTATGCATAATTTCTTCTGGCGTACTTTTACTTACTTAAAATTCAATTTTAAATGAATGCTTTGAAAATTTCTTCGTGTTAACGTATCGAGAATGAATTGTCTTAAAATAAGCAGCAACAACAACAACAAGAATGAAAAAATCTATTGAACTTTAGAATCCATTTAGAGGGAGCGGAAGAGAGAGAGATAGAGAGAGAAGGAAATGCTAATGAATGAGTTACAAGCTAATTCTCGATTATTTTTCTCAGCAGCTTGTGCGGTTAGAATGTCATCCGGCTGTCACGTAATGAACTTTGATTTCATTTTCATGGTGTAGAGAAATTCATTTGTATGCTAGTTTATGCAAATTACCATCTTGTGTCCTCTTGACACTGACAAGTGTTAAAGTTAAATATTTTAACATCAAATGATAGGAAAAAATATATTTTTTTCATCTTGTTCACTTTCCATTTGTTATAATTAAATTAGAAAATTAATATTTTATTGAAAAAACGCACATTTGACATAGCAGTGTGATTAAAATTTATTGAAAAGTGTTAAATATTTATTGAAAAAATTGAAAACTAATCAATTATATTTTTTCTTAACACAAACTGTTCATTAAAAGTTTAATAATTATTATGAAAAATATTGCAAAAATGTAGAATAAATTTGCAAAATTGGGTGGGATTGTATTTTATATTTAAACAAGTAAAAATGTTATAGTCGGTCCAAGCCTGACTATTTACCATCCCACACCACTTACAGTCTTTGACTCCAACTTCATCATAAACTTCAATGCATCTGCATTTTGATTATGTATGTATATGTAAATCGCTTTTTGTGGATATGTTTCGAATTAATTTTTATTGCAGCATTTTTATTAAAAAACTTTTCTGTTTTAAGCGAATATTAAGCGAAAGCAAAAAAAAGCAACATTAACGCAATTAAAGGTTTCATTAAACTTGAACATAATGGCATCTGTGGTGAAATTGAGGTCAACCAATACGCGAAGCAGCAGAAAATGTTACTGGACTGCTGGCGAGGGTGGAATGCTGATGATAAGCAAAATATTCGACAGCACCAAACCTCATGCGGTGATAATGCTGTTAGTTAATTCACGCTCAGGCTCATGCACACGCACACGCACACTCTCACATACACATACATATTTGCAACAAAAAAAAAAAAAACACAGAAAAGCGTTGGTTACGGATTTTTTGGTAATTTAATTATTTTAATAGAATTTTCATAGTTCTCGAGAGCGCAAAAAATGCATGCAGCTGCAGTTTGTTAATGCTAATGGGGCAGATACTTTCACCACAATTGCTTTTTTCCTACCATAAATAATACATTTTGCAAGTTGTTATGTTCAGCAGTAAAATACAAAAAAGAATTTACGCAAAATATTATGTAATTTACACTTAACACCCACATGCAAACATTGATGTTTTTTTATCCCATTCAATACATACACGCGCACTTACAGTATTGTTTAATTGAAGTTTCGTAATAAGGTATTTTTCGGCAATAAAATCGTTTTGATGAATTTATGCTGCTTGCTGCTATATGTACGTATAATTAGCCAATATACACACTCTACACACACACACACACACACACACACACACACTTATATATTTTATATTATGTATGCGTAACCGTTTTCATAATGCATGTAAATCCATTATGGCTGTTGTTATATTCCCATTCAGTGTGCAGTCAAACGTTCGCTAAATTAAGTTTTTATCGAAACTCTTTTTGAAATTAGGATTTTACGGAGAGTATTCCGGTTGTTATTGTACACAACATGTTATGTTGTATGTGGCAGGACATGCATGCATTGTTTTGTATTGTATTTGAAATTTAATTAATTTTTCATTTTCACTCTGTCACGCCTACACCACGCAAACATACATATAGATATTCTAAATTTTAATGAGCCATTAATAATGCATACATTTAGTATTTTATGTGTTGGCCAAATGCCAACCAGGATCAATTTAAGTTGAATAATTTGAAAGTAATTTGATGAAGTTTTTTTTTTTTTTTTTTTTCTTTTTGTTGAGATTTTTCAAATTTTCCATCAACCGCAAACCAAAAAATATTTATATATGGTTATATAGTGATGACATTAAATGTCTAAAAATACATGGAAATTAATCCATTATTAGGATAATATCGAAACAAATGTTGGGGAGGAAATCGAAAAAGTCGAAAGTTCATCTTTCCGTTCAAGTAAACTGACTAAAAGCTAAAAGAGCACCTCTCCGATTTTATAATTATAAAAAATATAAAAAATTAATTTAATTAAAAATTTAATGCAAATATAAATTTGATTTTTTTCTTTTTTTTTTCAATGACATGACATTTCAATGTCACAGTATTGCTCAAGTTCTGAGGTCACTTTTGCTGCATTACTTTTATGTTGTCCAGCCACAATTTTTCTAAATGTTCGTCAGTCAATTAATTGTTAATTAACTTTGAGTTTCGTCCGATATTTCTCCTCGTCGATTATGTTTTATCATGTTTTGTGTAATTGCCGTGGATACTGTCGTTGATGTTCATATTATTTTGTTCATCCTCTGTATATATTTTATAAAAATATTTATTTTGTGTACAATAAATTCATGAATTTAAGGATGGTCACGCATGTAATTACAATATTTATAAAGTGATTTTAAATCGATCGTTATAATATTAAAATGTTTATTAATCTTAAATGGTTAACTACAACAACAACTTTAGCCATCATGCGATATAAAACCTTTAAAAGATTTGATTTTTTATTACTTGTGAAGCGAGATAAACAAAGAGAATGCTTATGACTGTGTAGGCTGTTAATTACAATATCTTTACATACATACATACATACATCGCAGCCATTAATGTACGGCTATTAATACGTTTTTTTTTTGCTTATTTTTTTAAAGAAGATTTGAAATAATTGCCTTAACCTTGAACAACTCTACTTCCATATATGAATGGAAGCAATGGCATTGAAGTCGGCAAAATGAAGTGAGCACAAAGCCATTTAACCACATGACACTTAAATGCATATAAATACGTTTGTATATGTATTTGCAGCTCCATTGGTGGTTATACCGGTTACATGTAAAAAGTACATAAGTTGATATTGTTTCGGCGCACTTTACTGAACGCAGGTGAATTGAGTTAAAGAATGAGAAGAATCGCTTTATGAATCATATAGTAAATGTGATAAATGAAACTTTCTGGCATTCAAAAGATAAGGCTTAAAAGAGAATGGACAAGAATGCAACTAAGTACCGTGTGCAGCATTCAGGATATTTTTCACATATGTAAAGAAATGACACGACATCTTGAATGCCCTTCATACCAGCCCATACAAAATTGCATTCACTTTTATTGATTACCAGACTTTATGTAACATTTTACCTAAACGATCGAAATGTGAACCAAGTAACATTTTTGTTTGTAATTTAAAATTGAATCAATTTAACCTTGTCCGTCTGTACGTCCATGTGCTTCTTTTTTTTTATGTATTACAAGCAGAATAACCAACTTTTTTATATTTCGCCTGTTTAATGGTACAGAATGCAATGCAAGTGAAGCTGTTATCGTTGAAATTGGCAACTTTAATTTAACCGCTTCAACCATTTTTACATAAACGTTCTTTGATTTGTGTGTGTGGGATTTTTTCGTTTAAAGATCACAAGTTTATACATATACCTATTATCTTCTCCTTCCTTACGCATTAATGTTTTATTCGAATGTGACAGTATTTTAAGAGGAGCACTCAAGGATTTTATACAATACATACCTTTACTGACTTATGGTTGACTTTTCATTGCATAAAAGCAGATATGAACAAGGGATACTGCTTTCTTCATATGCATCGACGCATGTATTATAAAATACAGGAATAATGTAAACGCCAGCAACTTTTCAGAAATTCTCACTTAATTCACAATTTTAAAAACTAATGTTTTGTGTCGTTGTGATTTACAAAAGTTATTACACTCTGAAATTAAAGGTTTTTTTTTTATTAAATTTATATATTTCTGAATAATTTCTTAAAATTGATATAAAAAAAAAATTCAGAACAGCACAAATTGATTTTTTAATTTAATTTTTTTTTTTTTAATTCTAACAATTTTATTTTATTATCATGTTTTATTCCAGCAAATATATGAAATGTCTGCCAAAACACTTCATCCCTCTTTAAAAATTCTTAGCACGTTTATAAACTGTTAAATTTTAATTAACTTGAAGATTTACGCAAAAGCGTAAAATTCTTCAAACAACTCTTTAAGAGCAGAAAAAACAAAAATTAAACACAAAAAATATAATCAAATAGAGAATTTCAACAACACGTTAACCAGTTGATTTCTGCCGCGCAGTGATTATTGCTAAACCGTTTTAGATCACGTTAAACTCCAGACTGATCACAAGTGATGGGCTAACCTGTCAAGTCACCGACTCAGTTCAATTTGCTCATATCATGCGCACACAGCTTCAGTGGTAGAAGTATAAGGTGTAAAGAAATCTAAAACAAGTGCGATACAAAAAAGCATGTTTAACAAGGCTAGAGAGCGGTCAGTTTATTTATTTTTTTTTATACATAAAGAATGAAAACAAATCCGCATTTGCAAAAATTCCATTACAAGTTTATAGCTAGGCGAGTCATGCCATGTAATGTCGTAAATAAAATCTCAAGCCAATCTTAACAACTACGACAATAATAGAATGGTAGCCGCTACAATAACATTAACTGACTCAGCAGTAAACAAACCACTGGTTTACAATATTGGCGTGAAAGCCGCACTTTATCTCTCCCCAACTCTAGTTATTTCTTATCCTCTCCGATATTTTCTTTGAATCTTCGCTATGATTCTATGAAAACTTGAATGTTGTTAACATGATTACATATAGTTTTGTTGAACCAGCTAAAAAATAAAATAAAAAGCAAATTACTCAACTTCTATGAAGTAAACCCAACTAGTTGAACTTGTAGTGTAGTTTCTTGTTTTTCTCTTAAATAATAAGAGAGCAACACAAAGCCATGCAAGTGGTTGTTATCTCTTTTATACGCTGAACAGATAAAACTTATAAAATATTTTTGGGCTGATCTGAATTTGTATATAAAGCAATATCGTAATAATTCACACATATTAATATTAAGGTAGAAACAAAGAAGGACGGACTGTGGTAAATGTAATACTTTTTTATGAAGCGACTAGGTCTCGCTAAACTACTTAACTACTTATGCCAAAAATTTGTAAATCTAAGTGATGATAGGGTAATAAATGATCGAGTGTAGGGTAATAAATGGTAGTTTGCTAACAATTTAATTGCTTACCATGTTCTATTATTGTTTAAAACATTTATTTTATCCCAACTCAAGTCAAAACATTTTTAGTTATACTGCGAAGAAACACTTGTTTGTTGTCTAATATTTGTTTTAATGTTATTGTTGTAATCGTGTTGTAAAGTGTTTTCTTTTTTTTTCCTAGTGACTACAACTGCTTGCCCTTCTTTTGTTAAAACATTTGTTTTGTGATTCGTTTTTTCTTTTGTAGTAATTTGTTTATTTATTTGTTTTTGTTTTTTCTTTTCTTTTTAATAAAATAGTCATTACTCAAAATGTCAATGTCAACATTGTGAGAGGCAAGCATCTTGTGTGTGTGGGATGCAGTGACGCGAAAGCACAACTCTGTTAATGTCTCTGAAAAGTTCTGATGCAGGGAAGGACGTTGAGGAAATCAAAATGATTTAATGAAAACTCTACAACTTTTTTAATTCTTATTAAATTTTTAAGTTTTTATTATTATTATTAAATATTATAAAAGGATGATGGGCGAAATAAATGATTTGTGTTAATGACTTAACTTGTGCGGAACAAAAACAAATACTCATTCACAGTTGAATTAATATTGAAAACTTACACATGGCTTGCCGGTTAACACTTGCTGGAAATTCAAATTATCATTAATTGAATACAAACATTAAAATTATTACAAACCATTATTATTGTGCAGAACACGCTACCTAAAGGAAGTATACAAGTGCAATTTAGAAGCAAGATTCTGGTATAAAGTGAACAAAGGCATAATGATTCGATAAGTGTAATAATGATAATAAAGCCGTTATGCTTCCCTAATCACATTGAACCATAACAACAATAACAGATTTCCATATGGCCTAGCCATCCATACATTAATATTATATGAAACTAAAATATTCAAGTACGGGCATGAATCCAAATAAACACACACGTATATATACAATGCCTTCAGCATGTAATGTAACGAATTTTACTCTCTAATCAACGGCTTTTAAGTTATTTATACGGAAATTTCATCAGGTCTGTTTGAACAAGCCTCCACGTTTATGGGTCAAAGACAAAGTTCGTGATGTTTAAAAATATTAATGAATGTAAGTCAGTGCATGCATAGTAAGTATGTATCACAGATGCCAATAATGTGCGAAAAATATCGTCGTTGGAGATGTGATTCTAAAAATTGTCGTCTGTTATGAAGCTTATAAACTATTCTTCATAAACGTTTTCTGAAAAATATTTTTCGTTATTTTTTCAAATTTTCGTCCCATAAAGATTCTTTTCGGAATAAAGCATTACAAACATGGAGGGATTCTAAATAATGTAATTATTTTGTTGTTGGATTGTTTTTGGGAGAAAATATGGCTTTTTACTAAATTTCATCAAAATGTCTTGCTTATATGTAAATATATGCAGAAAATAATTTTAAAAATATCTCCTGTAGTACAAGATGGGTCACTTTTCAAACCTTTTGAAAATAATACCACACAGAGTGTAAGATGTCAAATAACTTAAATTATGTAAAATTCTTCTTTAACACACAGTTGGCTGTCAGTGGGGTATGAATTCCAGCTTCGTGTGTGTTGGGAAACCACAAAATTTTTTCCCTAAAAATTTCCAATTAATTTTCTTTACAGTAAACGGTGCTAGAATGCTGGACTGTTGAACTGTTGGACTGTCCTTCCGCACTGTGTGATTACGAATAATTTATTGAAACTTTCCTGATGTGTGTTTTAAAATGTTTACTCATTGAGATGATAAATAAACACAGAATAGAATTTAATTTAAAAGAAAAAAACATGATTATGCAAATGCTTCTTCTTATACCCTCCACATAAGATATGTGGTATACTAAGTTTGTCATTCAATTTGCAGAAGGAGGCTTTAGAGACCCCATATATAGTCTTCATTAGCGTCTAAAACTGAGTCGATCTAGACATGTATGTCCGTGTGTACGTCTGTTGATGACATTCTCACGATCGTAAATATTTGAGATATCGAGCTGAAATGAACAAATACTTTTAATTTCTGTACGCAGATCGCTATTTAAAATAGACAAAAACGTTCAAAAACCACGCCCACAATCAACAAAATTCTCTATATCTGCCACAAAAATTGCACAAAAATATTTAATTTCAGTAAAAATATTTATAATTTCTCCATTAATCAATGGGATGAAAATGGGCGTGGTCATATAAAAGATACGTTCAAAATTTACAAAAAACCATACTCAACGTAAAACTCGACTTTCAAGCTGATACGTGATGCATAGCCTATTAGAAGCTTGTATATTACGCCTGCCATGCCCACTTTTGCAAATGTGAAGGGTATTTAAGATTTAAGCCGAAGTCAAATGTTGTTGTTTTTTTTTTCTTCCCAAATGAAAAATTTAACAACAACAACATCATAAAAGAATATATTCATGTAATCTATCGCACACATAAGTGGCCTATTTTTACCAAAGCACAACAAAATGTTTAAAGTGTTTATTTGTAATTACACGTCCTTAGCAAATAGTTGCACTTGTTTACAAAACCATTTCATATCACTACCATGCAAGTCCTTTTGTACAAGTTTTTATGTTATTGGGTAAAAAAAAAAAACAAAAACAATAATAAAAACAATGTAGTAATGAAGCGGCAACAAAGACTTGGTGTTTGAACGATATAAACAAAAGTGTCAACTTTGTTTGTTGTTTAATTTTGTGTGTTGACGACACAAACTTCATGTATGAGACCACATGTATTGTATATACGAAGAAGATGTGCTTACAATTGCCATATTCCACTGATTGGCCTTGTTATTAGAGTGCATCATTATCATTATCGTTAAAAGTATTGCACGATGTTTGTGCACTTGGAACTTGGCACTTGGAAACGTGCTTCCTTTCAACTCGATGAAGTAGAGTTGTGGTGTTCGCAGTTTTTCCTTTCATTTCATTTCGTATTATATTAAATAAATTTATGATGTATAAAAATTGATTAGTTGTTTTTTGTTGTTATTACTATTGTTGTTCTGTACTTAAGCATCAACCATTTTTATTATTATTTACTATATCTGCAACTAACGCATTTTTATTATTGCTGTAAATTCGCTTTTATGACTTTTTTTGCCATTACTCTAATAAGAAGGAGTAAATATGATAATCATCCATCTCCTCGACCTTTGAATACCGTACGACAGCGATTGATATATTAAAGCTCAAGAACATCCGACCGTGGATTAAACATAATTTCACATAGTTGAACGATATTCGAAGTAAGTGAGATTTATGGGGCAGTTCACTGGGAGAAACCTGAACCTATTTTTGTTCCTCATAACCACTCATTTATTTCCTTAGACATTCCATGAATCGTTTTAGGTCGGCCATGCACGCTTCAACTAATGAATTGAGATCTCAAGTGCGGACCATTAACAGATCACATGTTTGATAAAAATGTCTGAATCGATTTAAAAATGATTTTGAAATAGATTAAATAGAAAAAGAAAAAGTGTTTCAAAATACTTCAATTAACGTAAGTTGCGAGCATTTATCACTAAAACGAATTCCCTCAAATTTGAGAAAATAATTAATGACGTAAAAAAGTTTGTATAGCGCTTGTACAAGGAAAACTCTTAACCCCTTTTGCACCACTCAAGCGTTATATTCAAAAACTCAATTCAAATTTGACTCTTCAGCGTTAATAATCTAAAAAAAGTCTTCTCCCAGCAACATATAATTAGCTCGTTGGTAAACATGTAAAATAGTCACAATGGCCCATAATGAGTTAAAGACTTCTAGTACGCATTCACGTGAACTTCATATATCATGCGGAGCTATTAGTGCTTGATTGCGTTTATGAGTTGCACTTAATCACTTCCCACGCACAAACACAATCAATCATTCTCTCCTCCTTGGAAATGTGCCGGCAAGCGTTAAATATTATGATTGCATGATAATCGATTGAAATCCCTGCTAATGTGGAATATTGTGTGTTTGTAAAAATATAAAAGAGCAGAAGAATCTAAAATAAGTCTGACTATTACTGACATTACTCCAATTTGACTCCATACTTGGAAATTAGTCAAGGTGACCATCTGTCCGCACTAATTTAAAACATATTAGTTCAATTATACTGAATTAATATCGAAATCCCCCCGAATTTACTCCGGAATCCTTTCCGAATAGTTCCTAGTGCTTTGAATTGATTTCAAAAATATTTAAATTTTTCTAAATAACTTTAAATATAAATCCAATCGATGTGGAGTTGATTAGTTTAGAAGTTGTCGTATTACATACAACCCAAAAGCTTTTGTACGCTGTCATCTTTTGATGATGTTGATTTTCATTCTCTATATTTCCTCCCTCCTTTCAATCCGTTCGATATTAATTTGAATAATCACATCCTACTCTAGTAAAAACTGTCAATATAATATATAAATATGAATATGTTTAGAATAGATTATGATTGAGTGAGTGCGTGTACGTGACAGAAATCTTAACGATTTTTAATAACATTCGGTGCAATAAACAGGTAGAGTAGTGAACGCGATTAATTTTCAGCAAAACATTGTTTTAAAGGAAAAACTTTGTAGTTGGTTGTCTCCTGCTATGATAAATATTGGCTTCAAGAATAATTTAAAGTTTTTGTTAACCAACTAATTACTAAATTCAAAGTAGCGTTCTAAGTCTAATTGCCACCTACACCTCGTTCACAGTGAGTACTATCACTATGATTATGTACGCATGTAATAAGCAGCACCGTTAACAACAGCGTATCTGAACTGGATGTTCATTTTATAACCCACCCCTGCAGCTGCTTAACATATTAATATATGCAAGCTTTCACATGTTGGCACGTAGATGAACCCGACAGTTGACTAGTTTCAAGAAAATTGTCGTGTTTTGCTTAGGCACTCGACACCAACCAATTTAGCAACAACATATACGCACATTGAAAGTGCAGCAATAGGAGAAAACAACCTTCACTGTTGTTTCGTTGGTTCACGATTTTTATGCTTTACTGAAGTTTAGTTTAGTGTTTGTAGTAAAAGTTGGTACAAATAACTTACAAGGTACGTAAATATAGAGTTTTTTTTCGAAATAAATTGTTGCAATTTGTGTACAATATAAACAGACACATAACTTATTTTCTGTTATGTTCGTTACTGCCTGATATGTTATTATACATACAATACCTAAATTTAATAATTTAAGGAACTGGTTGTTTCTGTTGTTCTTATCAAACTAATCACACAGCGATACAAATTGTTTTGTCAATTAACATTAAACCACTGATACGACAGGGGTTAGGAGTTCGTAAGAAAAAGAAGCATGTATGTATGGACGCAAGGATTGGCCTTCAAAATTATGACAAATGATAGTCAAACAGAACCGCATGTGCTTAATAAGCATTCGAGATAATTTAGAGTTGAAATTCCGGTGAAAGCCGCAGGACATCTGAAATTGGAGTGGAGACAGCCAATTTCAGGCTAAGCAAACATATCCGCACAGAAACATAAACACATTATACAAGCGCAAACAGGAGGCATGACAAATTGTTTCATTGAATAACAAGAACAATAGCCGAACGGCAACAATTTGTGCTGTTGAAACAAGTGCATTAATTAATACTAGGCATACAAGCACATGCACATGCACATCCTCATACACACTTGTATAGAAGTTTAGTGAGTAAGGCTTGCCTTTTCAGTTTCAGTTTTCAAATTCAGTTTTTTTTTTTATACAGCCGTCAAGTATTGATAAGCAAACGTGACATTTTGCAAATGATTATATTTATCTGATAATCATTGCTTCACACAGGTCTATCTCTCTCTTTCACTTCCTTTTTGTATGAAGAACTTTCAACATTTCGAAATTTTTCCGTTGCACTCCTTTTTCGGGTTGATTTTGTTGGGTACCATTCATACGCATGACACATGTGCATATGTGGCACAATTTTCAATTCCATTGTTATCAAATGACTATCGCACCAGACAAGAGGAGATTGCACTGGTACAACATTTCCGCTCTTCCGTTATATCAACAACCGTCAAACTCACATTACAATTACAGTATATCTTACATTCATTTACATGTGCATTCAACCAAATCGTGTATAGGGCCCAGCTATCGCAATTTTGATGCTTAAAGCTTTGGTATAAAATTTGAGCTGTATAATATATGCAAGCGTGTGGCTTGGGGAATGCACGCATTAAATATAGCGCATGTGTGTGATACAATTTCAATAAAATTTTCATTTACTCATGTAAGAAGGAGAAGAGGAAAATATAAACAAATTTCACGATTCTGTTTCACCATTTCATATCCTTCACTGCGTAGTTGCACACTTTGTGCTGATTTTAGTTGAGTTGGATCAACAAGGGCAAATTTTTCTTATAAAAAAAGTCACTTTGTCTAAAAGTATTTTGTGAAAAAAAGGTTCTAAAAATTAAGTCCCCGATTTACTATCTATTCTTCACCAAAGTTATAGCCTTGAGATGGGGCCTCTACACATATATCACAAACTTCAACACATAAAAATACCAACAATGAAATTATAAAACTTTCACATTATCCTTTATTACATCCTTACAAATTTAACCCCTATTAGTAAAAAGGTATCGTTTTTAACTGCAAAACTTTAAAGTTAAAATTATTGCAATGTTCTGGAAAATGAACGTAAAAGAAAAACTTTTACATCATTGAGAAGCTTACAGTTTAAGAATACGTAGAATGTTGTGATAACGGTTCACATTGAGTCGATGTGACCCATGTTTCTTTGCTAGGACTTAAAACCCTATACTTTGTAAAGTAATTTCAGTTCAACGACAGTAAGCTGTCATATAAACCTGATGAAGGTCCAACTTGCACCATTGAATTTATCTGGTCAATTACTATCGATTACGTCACATTCTTCATACTACATAAAATATACGGCCGCAGTATATGCAATTTCTTTATGCTATAAGATGAAAGGTGTCAGACACCCCAAAACAGTTTATACAAATTTAATTATTAATCAAAATCTGTGCCCATAAACTACATTCAAGACTTATTTGCTTTGGTAACTCAAACATCTCTAACTGAATATTACGTTAAGCTTATGAACTTGTATATGGTATAAATTATTGCCACTTTGTTATTGTCAATTGCCAATTTATTTTTATTGCTCCTTTGTCATCCCCCTCTCCGTTTTGCACTGTGGAAATAAGAAACTGCAATATCATTTGCATGCAGCCAATGGAAAAGATCGTAAAGGTGTTTCAAGTATATGTTCAAGTTGACTTTTATGGAAAATTTATTATGTTTTATAAGGTAAGAAGTTAAACTAGCTATTTACCTTTATTGTGCTTAAGAAAATTACATATATTTTAAACTGAGTTGGGTACGAGTAAAGCAATTCATTCCTTTTTTTCTAATCTTACATAAGATTCACTTGTACTCTCCATGTATCCAGGCATGTAGTTTAATACAATTGCATGCACATCATTTATTTCAGCCATTACGATTCAATATGTCTTAACATCTCTCTTCTATAATAAAGAATATCTTTTTTTTTTTCATTCAATTGTATATTTTTGCTGTAAAGGTACACAACTACAGTTGAACTGTTGGTTAAATCACTAGTAAAATAACGTAATTTAACAACTGCAAGAAATTTATGTCACAGCGGCAAACCTTTACAACACTGTCTGCATATATATACTTTACAATATATTACACTTTTCGATTGGGTTTTGCAAAACAATGCTCCTTACGTTCCTTAGGGAAACAATTTATCGTTCAACGTTTGCATCATCTAAACACTAATGCAAAATATGGAAATTTATTTCGTTATACAAAATTAAACGAAAGTATTATTTAAAGCAATTTTGGAAACGGCGAAAGACTGAATGAATTTCAAATTTATTTATAAAGATAACACAACTCTTACATAATAGATCATCAACAGATAACTTAGTGAGAAAAAAAACTTATTAAAATGTTATTATTTTTATACTATCCACCTCAGTGATGAGGGTATACTAAGTTTGATATTCCGTTTGAAACACCCAGAGGAGACCCTATAAATCATATATATTTTTGCTAAGCATTAAAAGTTAAGTCCGCGTGTCTGTCTGCTGATGGCACTCTCACGTTCTCAAATTTTGAGATATACTCATAAAGATATTGAAAAAAATCGGCCAAGTGCCACGCCCACATTCGAGAAAAGTCTCCTATAATAATAAATGATTCATTATATTTCCTAACATTCGAAAATGTACCATAAATGATCCTGAATTTATTTATAATTAGGGCAAAAATGGGCGTGCTCGGAAAAGAATAATTTACAAAAAATCTCATATTGCACAGAATCTAAATTGTATTATATGATTTCTAAAAATGGTTCTTTTAGTCGCATTTCTTCTTAATTTCTCAAAATTACAATATTTTTGGAACAGTGTACAGTGTATCACTTTTCAAATATCTTCTGCTTTGAGATAACTCGCACAGTGTATAATAAACTATTTTTCCCACAAACAAAAAAACAAAAAAAAAAATATGAAAAAATATTATATTATCCTTATGAAATTATCCATTGATTGTTATTTCCATAAATTGTATTTAATATAAGCACCGAGTACTTGTTTTTATACAATTTGTGTGGCAGAGTGAAGTGTATTATGGTACTTGGGATAAAATAAACATGCATAATGGAGCACAAACTAAGTGAATGCAAACACAACGGAGACCATCTTGCATGCTCATCAACCTCTAAGCAAACTCTCTACATAATATCTAAACGATGGTACCCGCACATTTTCTCTATCTACGGCATCCTTCAAAATAACCTAAGAGAGTCGGTTGCCAAGTTATATTGTACTAAACTCTTCCATCCACTGCGAGACGAGCGCTGAGGTTAGTGATTTGATTTTCATGTTATTTTGATAGGTTTTTATATTTTGTCTTGTACGAGTGTGCAGCTACATGCAATAATATTATTATTTGAAGTAATTTAAATATGGCTTGGAGAGGAGAATATTGTTGACTTTTATTTTATTTTTATTTTTTGCGTAAAGGTTATATTTCTATATATTTTTTATCTATTTGTCAAAATGTTTTTGGTGCATTTTTGTTGATAATGAATTGAAAGCTGCTGATAATGAAAGATATTCTAAATTTGTATATTTGCATGCAACAACCAGAAAGAGGCGTAAACAATCCCAATCTGTTCCACAACTGATAAAACCTACTTAACAACCATAAAAATTGAGCTACAAAGTGCCCAATTAATGCAAATATTTACAATTAGCTCATTCATCGATATAATAATAAAAATAGGGCGGGATCGTGTAAAAAGAATTACTTTCGATTCAAAATCATTTCTAAAATGAATAAAACATGAATACTGCGAGTGTTCTTAAAACCCTCCGTGGTACACTCTTCGTGTAAGCTCAAACTTGCAACTACGACCACAATACCTAAAAGTATGCATTTTTTACAATGAAATTTTCTATCGCCCACGGATATGCAAGAACGGATATTCATGCAAAAACAACGCAAATTGCGGTACAACAATTACTACAACTGCAAACAACTTTTAAAATATTCACGGACAAGTTTCAATTTACTGAATACATTAATCACCACCAAACAGCAATAGCAGCAACAGTGAAAAACTGTTAAATGAGACGGAAATGTTTTTTGCGAATGGATACAGTCAACGACACTGTACGAGTGAGTGTACATATATGTAAATATTTTTTAACATTTATTTTAATAAAACAACGGAAAATGTTACGGCCGATCAAGCTCGACTATTTAGTACCACTCACCACTGAGCTGCTTAAATTATGCTACAATTATGTGTATAAAATGGCATATAAGTCACTTAGTGAAATATAATTATTTGGGAAGGGGTTCTGGTGCGATTGGGTTTAAATTTGGCACAGTCAAATACGAAGTTAATTAACTGAATTTTGTTCAATTATATTAAGAATTGCTATTGGTGAGGGGTTTTAAAAATAATCCGATCTGGTCCATTTTCAATAAGGTTTCTCTTTGGGAAAATGCATGTTTTTGTACCAAATTTTATTGAAATATGTCAAAAAATGCTTGTGCACAAATGTACATGGATAGACAGACAGACAGATAGACGGACAAAGTTAAACCAATTCAGATTTCGATTCTGAATCGATCGTTTTAACTAAAGGTGGATGTGACACTTGCCCTTTAGAATTTACAAACAGTTGCACACACTTAATATACCCTTTGCCACAAGTGGTGGCGGGTATAAATATGCAACTCTCGGCACAACTTGCACGTACATGTGATGAAGTTGAAATATTCAGTGATCATAATTTTTTACATATTTTTTTCCACGTGCATTAAATATATGCATTACAGCTTTTTTAGATCATCTAAAATATTTTGACATTTTCAACAACCAGAAAGTGAATCAAAGTTATGACACAAATTCTCGGTTAGGTGCTACATATATCCCAAAGCTATTTTATTATTTTTTAATGTAAATATTCGATGAATTGATATTTCTTTGAAAATGTGTAAAATTAGACAACTATTGCGTTTATTATTCATTTTCTATCTCAACATTCACAAAAGAATTTTATGTTAATAGCGATAATACATCCGATACTCGTCTCAAATGAATTCTTTTTTGCTTGGCGAAATTTGACCGAAGAAGTTTAATTGACTTGAAATATAAATGAATTTAAGGTAAATAAACTTTGTTTTTTTTTTTCTTCTGTGGGCTAACTAGCGGGTTAGTGCGGTGGTCTTCCACATTTTCCTCAAGTCTGTATTGAAATTAGGAGTATATCGTCAAAGCACCCTAAAACATACAAATGCCGTTCTTTTGTGGTACATTTGTAATGAATTGCTTTTAGCACATATTTCAAAACCATTGACAAAAGTTATTTAAATATATTTTTCCACTAATTCATCTTTAATTTTTTTATTTTTAGTTTTTGCTTTTACAAATTCATTTATGCAACAAAAGGGAATATTTTATTTGATGAACAATAACGTTTTACGTCCTGCTCACGTAATTCTGTTTTTATGTTATGCGCAGAATGAAAACGAGCTACATGTTTTAACAAGTTTTTCTATTGTACTTAATTTTGTTATGTCTTTATTGTTGATTGTAGTTTTTTCTTTCACTTTTTATTTTTTTATATCACACGTCAGTGTACTCTGTGATGCTGTAACTCATAAAATTTTGTTCTTGTATTGTTTGTAGAAACAGACATTTTGAAGGATTGTAATACATTCATAGGACAACATAATAAGAGCAAAGGATAAGTAACACGTTTTAATAAAACTAGGGGACATGGCGTTGTTTTTTTTTTTTCTAACCTAACCTAGGGAAACAAGTAAAAGCATTGCATTCGACGCGAATGTTTTCCTGTGTAGAAATTTTCCTCCAAAAATTTTTTGTCCGCCTATAATTTTTGGAATATTTTTCCAACACAAACTGCTGTAAAATACAAAAAATAAAGAAAAAAAGTTTTGCAGCTTTTACTAAATAAGTTTTATGAATGTAAAAATTGTGTTTTTATTTCACCAGTAAACAGTCGACCTGTTATTGTACAAGTCCTTGATAGAAACTTTACTGGAGCGGTGTTCAAGTATAAAAGGACCTGAAGGTGTAAAATCATTTGTATGTAAAACTTCTATTCAAAGAGAAAATAACAGATGAATCTGAGTAAAATACAAAATAAACAAAATTAAAATTACAACAACAATAGCAATAACAACAAGGGTTATAAACAGCTATAGTTTTATGATAATGATAAAAACATTTTACTGCCATTGCAACAAAGCAACTTGTATACACTGCAGTCATAAGCAAAATGGAAATAATAATAATTTGTGGTCAGTGGGTGGGTTTTCGTGAAGAGCTTCCACCTTGACCCCTAGTTTGCTGCTTCAAATACCTGTACAGCAAGTACAGTCTCTCTCACTCCATTTACTTTGAAACAGAAAAAGTTAACAATAACAACAACAACAACAAAAGCAATATTACTATAATAACAAAAACAACAAGAAATTATTCAAAAACTGAAAACCAACCGCCATTTATACGCAAACGATCTAAATTGAAAGCAGTTTATCACTAATTAAGCCGCTGCGAATGAAAGTGATGCAAGAACACTCTTCCAAAAGCACAAAAATCATGAAAAATCATGGAAATAAAATGCGATTAAAATAGTGAGATCGACTTGCATCCCTTTCACTCACAACGGCTCAAATTCATTAACTCATTGTTTTGTTTTTTAAATGTTTTTGGAAATGTTGCTTCTATTTTAGCAAATGCACGCGCGAGTGTGCGTACATAAATTGTACGTAAATTGAAAATGTTTTATTTAAAAGGTTATATTACGATTATGTTTATGTTTTCATATGATAGCAACACCGACCTAACCGCGCTAAACCAAACAAACACCCAAGTAAACAATAACGCAACACTTTATATTTATTTGTATAATTTTGTATGAATGTCGTTGTTTATTTATTTAATTGCTGTTATACTTATCAGGCAGGTTAAAATGCAATCATATGCACGACATATGATAATCAATTGTCGCACTCAACAATAGGTGAATAAATTGAAATAAAACTCTCATCCCAACGTATTAGCCGCTGTGCATGAAAGTGGTACAAGTTCTTTTTTTGGAACACATACATTTAACTATTTCAATTGTCTTTTATTTTCACAATTTATCAAATGTTCATTTTGTTGGGAAAGTAGACTTGCGTCACTTTCACATCACATCGACACACGTGTTCGTTTGTATTTACTTCATTTAGATCCATATGTTGTTTGGTTCAGTTAATATACAGTCATTCAATTATCGCTTTGTACATGTGTGCATGTGTGGGCACGTGCTAAATGTAATTTTTCTTTTCTGATTCTAGTTCATTCACTTAAAAATACTAATTTATAATGAAATTAATTTTCGCAATTAAAATAGAATTTTATAGAAGAGTTTTTGCTGTAAGCGGCTGAAATTGTGTGTTGTGCGTTGAAACAAAACATCATGAAATGTAATTTTCATTACAATCACCATTTTGAAACAAGGATTATATTTAGTTTATTAAAGCGTTTGCAACGTATTATAGGAAATATATATAAACACAAAAATATCAAGGGTCTGTCCTTTTACAAGCCCACCTTAAAAATATAAATTGCTGGCGTTCTAAATATTATAGAATATTATGCCGCTAAGCTTCCGATTCTTCTTCACCTTCAAAATATACTTTCACTGCATCATCTTCCGCTTCCACTTCCTCTATATCTGGCAGTGGCTCCTTAAAGGGTGCAATTGAAAACATAACCCTTCTAGCTCGTCTCTCTTCAGAACGTTGCCTTCTCAACAACTCAAAATCGTCTGTAGAACTTTCTGATTGAGGCCAATTGGTGCTTTTTGAAGATATGTCATCCATACTGTACGATCGCTCCTCACCTTCGGAGAAATTTAGAAATGACTTTTCCCGATGTATCCTTCGGTTAGCTGAAGAAGACGTTCGCGATTCTAAATTATCATTTTGATTATTCGATTGCAACGAATCTTGTCGAGCTAGAAGTTTTTTTATGGTGCTCCCTATGAATTGCGAGACGCTCGTTGAATCCTAGAGTAAAATCAGATGAAGATGAGTATGAAAAACACTTTGTCTTTTAGGCACACCTGTAACATAATTTTGGCAGTAGAATATCTGGGTGTTTCATCGAAGCGGACTTTGGCTTTGGCAGCATCAGCAATTGTGGGAAATATTTCATCCCAGTACTGATCTTTTACTAGCTCGGGATGTTCATTATGCATTTCATCCACAATTAAATAGGAAACCGTTAAATTACGATCAATCATCCAATTTAACTATAACACCAATGACTTTGTAACCTCCTCAAGTGACAAATTAAATTGATTTAAATAATATATACGAATACCTCAATATCATCATCGTCGTCACCGAAAGGTGAAATTAATGATTCAGCCACCTTTAACCAACCCATGTAGAATATAAATTCCAGCATTGTCAGTAAAGGGAATAATTGTTCCGCTAAATTGAAATCTTTTTTAGCATTCATGGCATTCATTTCGATGGTGTGTATTCGGCCCAGAACTGTTGCCAGAAAAAAAGTGTATACGGCAATGGTCACTACCTGGGTGTACACCAAGGGTATACTAATCATGTCAAAGCACAACAAACGCATTAGCGAATTGCGAAAGTCATTGAGCGAATCAATTAGAGTTTTTAAGGCAGCATCGTCACGCACCCGGCTCTCTTTGCGAGCCTTCGTTACAATACTGGTCGCCCAAACTATTGGTATCCAATAACTGTGTTGTTGGGTGTATTTTTCATCCATTTTCTTTAAAATTTTCATTTCACCGTCCGTCACCAGACCGGCCTCTTTTATATATTCCAAGGTTGGGAAACGCCGTTTAACGCGAGGTGATATCATAGACAAAACAATGGCTTGCGACAAACATACGTAGCGCATTATGGTACGACGCATCAAGCGACCGCGTTCATCTTGCCCAGAAACTAAAGAGCTGACGTAAACAGCGGTACTGTCAGGCCACGGCAATGTCACGTACTGCTTCCACCAACGTCTCACAACAATATTTACATAAAATCCCAACACAAAAACCACCGGAATCAGGTCCGAGCTGGATTTAAAAAATTTCACCACCTTCTCAAAGGACCTTTAAAAGCATAGGTTTATGTATGAATTCTGCACCCGTACGAAATACTCGTTACTTACTTTTGTTGCTCGGCATTTAATCCATAGATATATATATAGCTCAGAGAATAATAAATGGCCAAATAAACAATCAAATCTAACCACAACAGCTTGTAAATACTCGCGCGCCACCTATTCCGAATTGACATTGATTACGGATTATAGCTAAAGTTTCAAAATGTAATAGTTACCTTAATAAAAGCTTTGGAAAGCAACCGAAGCCTCTGCAAGTGTCCACTTCTGATGCATAAGAAACGGTCATGGCTTCTGCCAAATTCAGTAATTTGAATTATTTCAAATATATTGGCTTTCTAAAAACTATATTCTATGTAGATAATTAAAATTCCAAGGCTAACTTATTTTACTCTGAAAATTTCATTACAAAGAAAGTAATTACTTTGTAGTTCGGTATTTTTTTTTCAGAAAGTGTTTCTAATCAAAAACGTTATGTTTTGAAAATAGAATAAATTTACAAATCAGTAATTTGTAATCTCTCATAACAACTTAATACGTTTAAGTAAAGTTAAGAATAATTTTATTAAAAATCACTAGCATCACGTTTTCCAAGCAGAATCTTTTCTAATAATAATCTATATGTACACATATAAAAAAAAGTCCTCAATATTTTATTTAAAGTTGAAATGTAAAAGTATTATGTTTGCTTTTGTTTGTTTGTTTTCTAATTACTATTAATCCTTGTGGTATTTTTGAATACTACACCGTGTGCTTGTATGTGAAAATTATACTATCTCCCCTTCTCCTCTAAACCTCCATATCACTTCATTCATCCTTTACAGAGTACGAAAATCCACAAAATATCACATAAACTAAAATGTATTGTGGTAAAAATTTAGACCAATTATAAACATAGCAAACGGCAAAATGTTCATTGAAATATAGTCAAAAAAATTTACCAACAGAGAAGGGAATAAAAAGAAGTTAAGATGTTAAAGTTGGCTTCGATCAAATCTTAATTGACCTGCTTTTTTATATATATAAAGTGGGCGTGGTAAGTAGCTGATTATGCCCTGTGAGCATGTAATCAACTTACACTGCAAATTGCGGGCGTGTCCTTTATTTAATAGCATCCATTACATGAATGGATGTCGTAATTATAAATGTGTGTACCAAATGAAAAGTTTTTGCCGATCGGGGACATGGCACTTGGCCTATTTTTCCCAATTTAAACTGGAATCTTCATACGTAAGATTTTAATAAAAGATATATCAAAATTTACGATTTATAATAACATACCGATGGACATATCTATTTCTTCGCAGATTTTTTTGATAATTAAAAATAGATATAAATTCAATTTATAATGTTTCCGAGGTTTCCTTTCGAGTTAGCAATCTTAGTATACACTCATCACTGAGGTGGAGGGTGTAAAAATACTCACATACTCATAAAATCCTTGTAGTAAAAGAAAGCCTCAATTTAATCTTCTCAACGAGGAAATTTTTCATAAAGGGCAATAGCAAGGGAGGGAAAAAGAGAAACATGACCATGTGAGAACCCTAAAATATATCAAATGAAGCTGAATTAAATACTATGTAGCAACTTGTGGTTATTTGTTCTGGATAGATGTGATAGTTAGCTAGGTATGAATAGTTGGTAAAAATATACAAGAATATGCAGCTATGTACTTAAATTCAACCTAAATATATATGTACGTGTGCTTAGTATGCAGTGTAATATACCGTACAACTACACATGTACTTGTGTGGAGAGTTCGGTTCGGTTTTTTATTTTCTGATACATTATGTGGTTTCTATTATCTTCTTTGGCTTTCTTATGTTTATGTCCTGTTAAATATTGCTCTCCACAAAAAGGAAGCTTCTCCTTTCATCTCAAACAACCAATTTCTCCTTTGGTTTTCTTCTGTTTGAATTGTTCATTATCATAAGAGCCTTTAATTAAACATTTTCCAGCAACAAAATAAAAAAAGAATATAAAAAAATACTGCTCAGTAAAAATCCATTCCACTTGCTAATGAAAAAAATTTAAGTAAAAAATTCTTTACTTTAAAAACATCCAAGATATGAAAAACATTTTCTTCAAGGACAAAGTATAGGAGCAAGAAATGCAAATAATAATTATTACGTTGTGGTTGAATTCTAAATAAATGCAAGTATCGTCCATCTCTTATAAAAATCTCTTGAATGGAAAGTTGGTGCTCATGATTATATCGATGATCGGATTTAATCTTTCTATTTAAAATTTATTTTTTTACACTTGTTACCGCGCATATTACAGTTGCTTGTTCCGTGACATTTACAAGCCACTGTTACTGATTTTTATTTTTAAATTTTTTTTATGACATGTTGGCTTGAACTACTTAATGCGCACTATTAAAAATCCTTTCTTTTTGTGCTCTTCTACACTATAACACTTAAGTGTAGCATTATATTGTTTATACAGCAGCAGCAACAACAACCATAACTACCTAACGAATAAATGTAAACAATTTTTATAAAAAAAAAATTATATTAAAAAAAAAAAACTGAAAGCCAACATAAGATAGCACAAGTGTCATCTACTTATGTAAATAGGATATTCCACAAACTTTACTCAACAGTTCTCCTTCATGCGTCTCACACCATGAATATGAATATGAGAAATTGAAAGCGAAAGAAGAACAAGTAAATGAAAATTATGTAAAGCTTAAGCCAAATTTAGGAGTCCCTCCTCATTTATATGTACATAGTTTGTCACAATAACGGATAACGGACACGCCCACAATTAAAAAAAAAACCTCTTTTGTGCAATATCTGACGTTAAAGTTAATTCATATCATCTACATTATTACAGGGCGTAATCAGTTATTTGCCACGCCCACTATTTGCATGTGGAGGTGGATGATCTTTAAAACTTGGCCAAAGACAAATTAGGTATGTCTTCTCTTAAACATATTTCTTTCTATTTAGAATATATGTGTAGGCATGTATTTTTTTAACCGAACCGTAAAATTCAGGAGCAATGCTTCAGAAAAGCTTCATCATGTTACCTTAATGCTTTTAGTGCGTTCAGTGTTTAATAACTTCTTTTAACCTTGTCTTCAAATGCATTTGGTTTAACATTTACTAATATGAACATACAAACAAATCCTTTTGGTAATTTTTAGGTTAAAGTCACGTACCAAGTATTTTTTTTTTTAATTAGCAATTAGCATATCAAGCACTTAGTAATAAGGGGCTGCTCTGGAACAGAAATTAAAAACTAAATGCCATTATGCAAGAACGCATTAAAATATATTTGAGAGGTTTCATTAGATAAACACATTTAACTTTAACATATCATTTCATATAACCACGTACTCACGTATCTGTATATCATAATATTTGTTAATATAAGTTTAGTTGTCCTAGTTAAGTTAGTGTAAATGGAATTAGATCGAGTTCTGTTGGATGCAGAAATGTAAAAAATACGAAACTTATGAAACTTTATGAAAACTCTTCTATTATTAATGAAAAAATGACCGATGTAACCCAATACGATTAAGTCAATCTCAAATGCCAAATATTAATAAAATTTCCTCGTTCTTTGTATTGCTTATGAAAGTACATCCAATTGAATCTTGTTGACATTTTATTTGGCAATAAATCAATTATTGGTGTCGTCGCTAGACGACTCATACCATACAGTGACTCACGGTAAAAAAAAAATATTAATTCTTTTATTATTATTTTATGATGGTATTCAAGTCATTAAAAGATAACACTTTTATTATGAAATTCTTATTATTAACATTTATGTGTTTATCATATTTAAGTTTTTTACTACATCTTCGCATTTGAACATGGAAATATATTGGTTTTGAAATTTTTTTAGATTTTCGTCACCGGTTTTTCAATGATCTGATTATAGATTTAAACTTAACGTATCACTTCAAATTTTCACATGATTTCGGTAAATTTAGTTTTACTTGCTATTAAAATAATTTTAATATAATTGTGGTAACAGCTGTGAGAATGGCCAATCAATTCCGAATTTATTGTCGATTAAGTTTCTCTTACAGGATCTCTGAAATCTCCTTCCGAATGTTATAAATGTTTAACAAAGTTGGTGGCTAAAACAAAAGAAGGGTATTCAAGAATTGGTTTAAGACCAAAACTATAACACTTTTCTATTTGTTTTTTTTTTTTAATATTTCACAGGAATAGAATGCGTATAAATTTTACAGCGTTGTATAGTGTTTCAGTTTTCAGTGATTTGTCGCGCACACGTTAACAATTACAACTTAAACGTATACGGAAATATGCAAAGATTAATGATACAAAAATATTTTGTGTATATTTTCATAATTCTGGGGAGAGGATATTTAATTTGTAAAACCGCAATAATAACTGATTCCATAGACAGAATTAACTTAATTAATCAAAATGATCTTAATAATGATGAACTAACAACCAAAGTGAAAGCGGAAACTTTACTAGCAATTTTAAACGTTACCCAATATCCGGGTGAACAATGTCAACGCGTGTGTCAGGATAATGACAAACGTGTGCGTTACTTTCACTTTGTGCTGGAGCATTATCAAGCAATGGGAGTGTAAGTTAATATCAATTTAATAAATATTAACAATTTAATAAATATTAAACAGTCGTTGAACAAATTGACTTATTAAGCGGTTGTTTAAAAAAAAAATATCTCCACTGAAAATGATTCCGGAATCCTTATTTAATCTATAGAGCTTGCGGCGAGTGTGCTCAAGGTGTTGAGAAGGATTGCAACAACTTGCACTGTATACTGGGCGATGGCGTAGAGAAGGGTGTCATGAGTATAAACCGGCAAATTCCTGGACCAGCCATTCAGGTGTGTCATGGAGATTACATCGTAGTCGATGTAACGAATAATGCGGGGGGTACTGCTGCTTCCTTACATTGGCATGGCTTACACATGAAAGAAACGCCTTTTATGGATGGCGTACCCTATGTGACCCAGTGCCCTATTTCATTTGCCAATACTTTTCGTTATGAATTTTATGCCAGCGAATCGGGAACGCAATTTTATCACTCACATGCGGGTCATCACAAAATCAATGGACAATACGGTGCTTTAATAGTGCGTCAACCGTTGAGAGCCGATCCCATGAATCTATTGTACGATTATGATTTGCCTGAACATGTTATTTTGGTATCGGACTGGATGCACGCATATGCGGAGCAGTATTTTCCAGGTGTGCCCAGTTATCGGGGTATAGCACCTGATGCAATTTTAATTAATGGTCGAGGCCAATTCGACAATGTACGCAACGTGGATTCAGAAAAACATAAAACAAATATATTGATCAATTTTTATTATAGGCTAACAGACGGCAAGTGCCTCCCACGATATTTTATGTGAAACCGGATGCCCGTTATCGCTTTCGTTTTATTAATTCCGTTAGTCATGCTTGCGTTTTTAAAATGCAGGTAGATTAGAATCGGGCATATTAATTAAAAGCAATTGCAAGCAATAATTCAATTATCTATTAGATAAGAAATCACACATTCGAAATAATCGCTTCGGGCTCGCATAATGTAAGACCACAAAACTATGACACTTTAGTTTCCAACTCTGGAGAACGTTATGATTTTGTTTTGTACACGAATCATTCCGGTGGTGATTTTTGGATACGATTACAATCACTTAATCATCCCCATGCACTCACAATCGAATCATTTGCTTTATTACGTTACGTGACCGATGATCACATAAGTGAACAAAATCGTCCAGATTTTCCCAATAAACGAACAGAGTGGCCAGAACATAAAGTACGTTAACTGCATTAAAAAAAATACATAGACAAATGTGGATTAATAAGGTATCCTTTAGATACTCAATCATCCCGATGCTTCATGCCTGGACAACTCTAAACAACACTGCATCACAAAGTTGGTGGCTTTGGGTAGTGATGGCGATGCTTTACGCTTTGGAACGCCAGACTATAAATTCTTTTTAGCTTTTCAAAATTATCCCATGCGCAGTAGCGAAATCTTTCAATCCAACAAGTACTATCATTATATGAGAAGGGTTTTGACAGAATTGGACCAAAAAGTTATTTCGTCACTAATTCCTTTTTCATTGTTTCTAGATATATATGCTAACATTACTTTGGTGGGATCTATTAATAATATTAGTTTGGTATTACCCGATTCACCGCCCCTAACTCAACCTAAAGATATAGACGAAGCCCAATATTGCGATGGTAATCGGAGGCCGCAAACATGTAAAAACAATCAACTCCTGTGCCCCTGTGTTCATCGCCTGCAAGTGAAACGTAATAGCTTGGTGGAACTGATCGTAGTGGATGAAACGGAAGGTAAGAGATAAATTCATGGGTTTTTAAAAAATATTAATTATAAACTTTCATACAGTGCCCAGTGCAATGCATCATCCTTTCCATTTACACGGTCATCGTTTTATGGTTGCGGGTTTGGGACGGGATCCACAGATGCCCATGGACTTGAGAAAAGCACAAAAATTGGAATCAGAAGGATTATTGCCAAGAATTCCGCTATATAATGATCCACCTTATAAAGACACGCTGTCCATACCAAATCGTGGTTATGCGGTATTACGTTTCAAAGCATCCAATCCAGGTAAATGAATCCAGTACATAAAGAAATTCGTTGGAAGTTGTGCAGAGGGTTATATTTTTAAGGCTTTTGGATTCTGCACTGTCACTATGAATGGCATTTGGCTGTAGGTATGGGTCTGATTTTGCAAGTGGGTACTGTACCGCAAATGGTGAAAGCACCCGAACATTTTCCTCGATGTGGCAACTATGTACCGCGAGTAAAGAAACCGACATTTTTATAAGACTGTGGCTTGAATAATTTCCTTTAACAATTAAGTAGATTTTAAAATTTTAAACTTACATTTACGATTAAAAATAAAAGTAAAAATTCTCTAATCCTAATAAAATGTGTCACATACATTGGTTAGTTAAAAAACGTTTGTTTGTTTTTTGTGTACGCGAATGACAGTTTTGTTTCAGTGTATATTTACATACATTTATATTCGAATAAAAAACTCAACCGCTGCTAATAATAATAATGCTTGTCTGTACATCTATGACAAATAATGTTAAGGTGCTATAAATCATTCATCATACTGTTTATTGTGAAAATTTATGTTGAAGCTGATGTATGGAAAATTTGCACTTTCAATTTCCCCTTTTTTTAATAATTTTCTACCAGATAACAAAGTTAAACATTTATTTAAATTTGCGTGTTATTCTCGTTTGTTGTGAAATTTGCATTTTTACCATATTTACATAATTCATCAATCATTTATTTTTTTTTCCTTTTCATTTTTTCTCTTCCATTGATTGTCTTTATGTACGATGTGTGTGGGGCGACGAATACTTTTGCTGTTCTTTTTCTTCTTATTGTTTTTGTGTGTATATTTCTTTCCATTCCAGCAATATATTCATGATATTCACGATACATACACATAAATATTCAGATCATTAATCATAATTTAGCACCATTTTCAAATAGATGCACATTCCCCGACGAAACATATGTTATCTCTTTTTTTTAGAAATCATTGCATAAAAAATATATTTAAATAAATCAGCTTTTTTAAATAAAATTTTAAATTTGCATACCTTTCAGATTTATAGGTAACCGTGGGCGTGGCATTTAGACACATTATTGCGTCAATGTTGCAAAAATCAAAACCAGAAACATTCGATTTCGCCCTTTTTAACCCGTCCATAAATAATGTAAAAGATTTCAACCAAGTTCTTGCAATTATGAGATTTTTGTTTAATGTGGGCGTGTTTTATAATTGCTTTTTGTCCAAAATCTCAGTTCAATGTCGAAATTTTACTTTGCAGGAACCCTAAAGCTACCAAATCGAATAACATACTTAGCACACCGGTTATTGTTACATGAATAAAATATATAATTCATCCATTATTCATATAATTAAACGTAAACAATTGTTTTAAAAAATTGAACAGTTAAACCAACTTTGGAATACCCACCAGCCCTGTACATAAATCAGCGCAGCAGAATATATGTTATACATACATAGTTACATGCCACGCCCACTGCTTGTTTAAGGAATTAAAAACTATTTAATATTTGGCTCAAGCCAAATTTAGTTTCCTTCACTTGTTAATATTAAATAAAAATCGTGAACCCTTTTGCCAGTTTCCAGTTGCTCTCTCAATTTTTGTGACCCTGGATTTATTATGTTCTTCAAATAGATGCAAATACTTTAACAAAGTGTATACACCCACTTGCAATGTCAATGTTGCGATTTTATGATATATAAAAATTATTTTTGACGAATATTTAAAGACGGAAAAAGTTTTATTAAAAAACTTTCCAAAGTGCTGAAAACTTATTATGAAATGTTGCTTCATTACTTGGCACTCTACTTGCTGCACTTCTTATAGACCTATTGGCGCCTATAATTTATGTTAATATATACTAAATAAAAGTCAGAAAATTCAAACTGTATACAAAAAAGGAAAAATGCTTCCAGCAACAATTCTTTTGTAGTTTATAAGCAAAGCGGTGGTATACGCACAAGTATGTTTTTGTGGGGCTGGTGGAGACAGAGAGAAGAGAAGAGAAGATGTTTGGAATGTTTTCACGAAAAATAACTATCATAATTTTCTGACACCATTTCACATACCTCACATACTTTAACAATAAAGATAATGTTATGTTATCAACAAAGCATAACACATAATATGTGTTGAGTGAGTGTTAAAGAGAAGCCAGACCGCACAATATGCTTGTGTTTGCATATTTGTAAGAAGAGAACCGTTAGGACTATATGTTGGAAATTTTTATGCAAGCGTACAACAATTGTTTTTTTTTTTTGACGATGTGGAGAGAAGGCTACGTTTGAACTGAAGCAATGTGCTGGCAACATGTGTTGCGCTTACACCGTTGCCAACATCATCAATATAACAAAATGCCCGTTGTAATGTGGCTGAAAATTTACTTTTGCTTCCGTCGCTTATACCATCAAGATATTTTTTTTAAACTTTGTGTTTTCTTTTTTCTCTGAGTACCTACCTATCTGACTATCGCTATCGTATATCTCTCTACACAATAACCAAAACACTTAACCAAAGCCAAGCAAAGGAAACTTGAAACTGGAAAAACCTCGAACAGAAACCAAACCAAACTTAACCCAACCCAACCCAAGCCAACCAACCTTATAAAACATGAATGTGCAGCACACCACCACCAAAGGGGACCAATCAGCTAACCAACATTAAGCACTAGCCATCACCATCACCACCAACGCCAACCTTGGTACCTTTACCATCATCATCAACCACCAAAGCGAACTTAAGTGCAACTGCTGTGTGTTCGAGTATACAGTTACTGTGTGGCAACAATGTACAATTATAATTGTATGCTATGTTAACATTATGTGCATGTGTACGTGTGTAAATAAAGCAATAAATTAAATAGTTTCGGTTTGTTTAGCATAGAAGTTTTTCGTTTCATTCTTTCGGGCCCCCTCTATATAAGTATGTGTCAATGGTTGTGAACATGGAGTTATTTTTCCATTTTTGTTTTGTTACAAAATTCAAAATTGATGATATGACTTCCTTACATACACTTCGTGTAGAGAGGGTCTGATACGATATAAGCTGAAACTTTTCAAAAGTTCTCAATAAAAAAAAAAAACCCTAACAAAATGAAACCATTCATACATGGCTTATAAGCCAGACGCAGAAGTTTATGTTTTATTTGAGCTGAACTTCTTTTAACTGCCCCAAGACATCATACGAGCGCTAATTATAATAACAGACTCACACAAGAAGTTTGTGATGCTTCATTTGGTGCTTTGAAAAGGTTTCCTGCACGATTTCCATAATAGTGATTTTAATAATTTGAAATAAGCAACAATGCCAAACAAAGTTGTGTTCAAAGTTTACAAAAATCGTTTGACATTCTGTGATGTATGGTAAGAATTGCTCAAGGATTCTACTTTGAGTACATTTATATTTATACAAATAGATTGGATTGCTTTATAGATTGTAGGGAAAATATTTAAGCAGGCAAAATGTCGCACGTAAAACATACTTGACACATTTCCATTCGATTTCTGTTTTTTTTTTCATTATCATTTTTTCAAGCCCTTATTCCTTTTTGCGCTTCTTGAACAAAGTTTCCTTTTTTTAATTTCTCAGTTCGTTTATATTTCTGTGCTGCTGTTTGAATGGTCATTTTGAATGTTGATTCGATGCAGTTGCTGGGTCATTGCTAAACTGTCGTCATGGGGTGAGTAGCTTAAAATGCGTTTATTCAATTACGTATGTACATACACTTTGTTATATCTATCGAGTAAACATGCTCTTATTATTGTTATAAACTAGACTTTTTCGCTTGAGAGAAAAAATATATTTCATGTGTCACTTATTTCCATATGAATAGAAAGCAAAGAAAAATAAACAAGTAAAAATAAAACTCATTTCGGTTTAGGCCAAATTTTAAATACCCTCCATACCAACTTAGAAATGGTGGGCGTGACAAGTACATTACGCCCTCTATTAGTATTTCGTATCAGCCAGTGTCTGTTTTTAAACAGACACACGTCGACATCGACATAATTTTTGATAATGATCAAGAATGTAGATACCTTGTAGGGCCTCTTTGTATATTTTGCAAAAATAAAATGATAAATTTGGTTTATCCTCCATCTTATGTGAAGGGTATGAAAAGATTACAATTACATTTTAAATGGTAATAAATTACTTGGTTGTTAGTGATATTATGTCTATTGTAAAATTGGTTTATGTACTTCTACACCCTACTATGAGAGTATATATCACTTTGTCAAAGCGTTTGCAACACTCAGAAGAAGGCACCATAAAATCTGTATATTATGAGACAGCATAGAATACTGCGTAGAGGACTGGATAAAATTGTTTGCTGGCTGCATTTATGCTTAAGCGAACCGTTGTTATATTATAAAATCGCAAATGAAAACTACAGCTATAGCAAAATGGTTAATGTGAAATTAAGTAACAACCTGACAGGAAAGACCCGTATTAACATATGCAGCATAATAGAGTGCTTAGATTGTGATTCAAGCCGAAAGAAGTTTATCCTTTATTTTTCTATTACATTATTTTTTTTTCTTTGCTAAAGCATCTATCTGCAATGTGTGACGGGCACACAAAGGCGCAGAAACATATACATTTAAATTGCTTTTTTATTCATATGGGCGGATGAATGAGCTTATAATTGTGTATGAAGTTAGTTTTTTTTTTTTTTATTATCTAATAATCACGTTTGAATAAACTAGCTTGGAAAGCCAATTTTGTCATCATTTAAGTTACACACACAATGAATAAATGTCGCTACATGAACTGTTCTATGCAGATATAAATTCATATGTGCTTACATGCTGTTCAATCCACACGCATCGATTCCTTGTTGTCTAACAAAATATTTCACATGTGTGAACAAATAGATCACGTTCTAGCCTGACCATTTAATACCCTATACTCCGTACATCTAAATTACTATCTAAAATCCTAATAAAACTATTTGATAAAGAATTTTATACATAATAAAAAAGCATTCAATTGATTTTGAGTTTGAATTAAGATTAAATTTCAATGAATTATCTTAAAATCTTGGGCGCAAATATATATAGACCCAAAACAGATGAAAGGATGGACGGATTTTAAATGGAAAATGATCCTTTAGGGGTTAGTTGTAATAATAATACAATAAATTTTATTGATAAACAAAAAATTGTTGAGGTCTTTATTTCGCCCTCTAGGGAATGAAAAATTTATTCTTTGGTATTATTTTTATAAATTCTTTAACCACAAGTCTCACTTCCATCAAATAGATTAAACATAATGAAACAAAACAAAACACATTGTTAATAATATAGCTTGTGTTTAAATGTACTCGTATATGTGTAAAAAGCTATGTATTGCGGGGAGAAAATAAAGAAAACAAATAATCAAACCAAAAGATGATAAATGATGAGAAGTAATAAGAATTCCCTGCGACGGACAAAATATTGTTATTGCTTTTGTTTTTGCTTTATTGTGTGTATTAATGTTATTCTTCCCCCATTCTTGCCAACAACACTATCAATAACACAAAGTTGACGTTTTTGCTTTAAGGGGAAAGAAAACGAGAATGATTTCGGATACATTTCACATCTTTGAATGGTTTTTGTTTTGAGTTCCTCTTCTTCTTCTTCTTCTTCTTCTTCTTTACTTCCATTGATCACGAGCTTACAGTGTCTCTGACCAATTTGTTTTATGCCACAATACGAAATACGTAGTTTTTTCCTTTTCTCAAGTTTTATGCCACGTGTGTATGTGTGAGTGCATGTAAATCTAATAACATTAATTTTAATGTTATTACTACGCCTCGTTTGCGGTTTCGTGCAATTGATTAATGGAAGCTGAAGAGTTGATTTATGTTTTATCACATTTTTGCCGCATTTATCCAACAAACAAACAAATTATTGATTTATGCTTTTTTAATTTTATATTAATCATTATTGGATTATGATGAATGATTTTTTTTTTTTTTTGCCATCTTTACAGAGAAGATCATTATTATCTCAATTACTTGTTTTCAAGTAAATTTCTTTTTAATTTAAAAAAAAAACGTGTACATAATAAATGGATCGCTCTAAAACGATTATAACACTTAACGTATCACTTGACCTGCAATTAAAACTTATGAATAAACGATTTCTTTAGAATAATTTAATTGAAAAATCTCTTAAGCATCAACACTCTAAGTTATGCCTGAACGTATATATGAAATATGTTTTCCCTGAAGGCGGCTTATTGCACGAAAAACAAACAAATCCTTGTTATGATTATTAAATGAATTTTATATGAAGGGCTTTATAATTTTTAATGAAGATAATAAATCTCTTTAAATTGTTAAATTGATTATGCACATGGGTATGTGTGTGTTTGTATTTATGCATAAAAACCTGCAACCACTGTATTATCGATTATTCCTCTCACATGATAATAATGAAATTTATTCCAATTAACACTCATACGCACCGTAGGCTGTAATAACAAAATATTGTATAAAATATTTTATATATAAAGTTCAATACAAACATGCATACACATGCAGGCATAATAATGCATTTGAATATGAATAACGTTGTAATGGTATGTGATTAATTATGAGTATGTTTGTGTGTGTGTGTGTGTGTGTGTGTGTGTGTGTGTGTGTGTATGTGGAAATGGAAATTGTGAACATGTGAACATGTTCGTATCATTTGATTTACGTTTGGTAGTCTTAGGCTTATAATGAAGTGAATAGAATGTATTCGTAATGTTGAAACGCACACATGCACGCACAATTAAGAAAAGGATCTATCGTAGGGAAACGGATAACGTGTTAAGGTTAAAACCTGAGAGATTCTATAAATGTAATTAGGTGTATAATATAGTTGTTGTTGTTGTGGTTGTGGTTATGTTTGTGTCTATGTTTGGTCGCAGAAACAATTGCTGTAATGATGCTAAGATTAATTTAAATGCACTAATTCGAATAGAGACACACAAGAAGCACACGCACCGTACACACCCGCCCAGTTCAGCCGAACAGCTTACACAATATACAAATATTTGACTTCAGCTGAACTTAATAGCATTTTCAAATATCAGCATTTTAAAATTCATGAAAATCTACATAATTTATGACTCTCAATGCAACCATAAAAGCAATAACTCTATTCTCTCATTCTACTACACTACGTTGCCATCTCTACCTATATGCTATGTCCCGCTCTCCATTCATTCTACATTCAGTCATTGCTTATGAAATATCAGGGTTATCAGGGATGCATATGGACGGAGGTCAACATTTCATTGGTTTTTGGCTTATTTATTGCGTAACGCTTGACCGCTCTGCTCTCTAATCATTGCAGCCATAAAGATTATTTTCAACAATTAGATGATAATGTGAATTTTTAATAGCTGCACGAATACAACTGCATATGCACACGTACACATACTTACATAATGAGGAATTTTGTAAATGAGTGATGATTATTAATGTAATAAATCCCTCGCTGCACACACATCACCCTTATTAGGTGAATTTTATAGTTTTTAATGAAACGAATGCATTAATGCCCAAACAATTTATTCCTATGGGTCTCGTAAAAGTTATTATTTAGATTATAAATCATGACCATAAAAGAATACTGATTTCCGACACATATAAAAAACGCAAATAAAATTTACGATAACGCACAATGCATGTTGGTAAATAAAAAAAGGATAAATATAGAAATTAAACGAATGAATCACTCATTACATCCTCCCCCTAAGATAGCGATTATATTAAGTAAACCCAATGGCCCCATTTCAATAAATGGAACCAATAATTATGTATTTATTTAAGCATCAATATTTTATTCGATCTAGCAATGTCCGTCCATATGAGTGTTTGTTTTTGGAACAGTCACGGCCCTAAATGTTGAGAAATTAAGCTAAAATTGTTTACAAGCATTGCTGGTGTCTGCAGGTAATTATAGCTAAGAGATGGTCATCACAACAACCCCAACTCCACCAAGTCATCACTAACATACCCTTTGTAGTTGTCTCCGAGTGTGACATATTTCAAAGTTCCCGTTAGCCTCTTAAGTAACCGTCACAGTTGCTATCTTAAATTTGTCACAAATATTAACACTGCACGAACACAACATGCATGCCTTACAAGCATAACTTTCTCCTAATTACACAAACACCAAGACCCAGCTTCACAAGAATGTGTATAAATATACTTGTGTATGTGTGTGTATATGTTAATATATTTATTTTCATCACTATTGTGCTGTCTTACCCTGTACGTTACAATACTGTGTAATGATGATGATCGCTCGCCGGTATTGTCGTTCTGTCATTTCATAACACTAAGGATTTCAAGAAAACATAACACGTGTTCAGTTCGTGTATATGATAAATGCTTTTGTTATATTATGTACGTACAGCACCGGCGGCAAGCAATAGTCCAAACATGTTAACGGTTGACACATGAAATGGATTTGTTCGAATATTAAGATATGATTGTTGTTGTTGTTGTTGTTGTTGTTATTGTTGATGCTTATCAAATGTCACCTCTTGACAGAAATATTGCATCCGACAAAACACATTTCATATATTTGCAGTAAAAAGAGGCAGCCGCGATCTCGATTTAAAAAAATTTGCAATTATTACACTTTTCGCGAGAAACAATACTTGGCCAAGGTTACCTCTTTCCTGTTTCTATAACTGTGCTGTGTGCTGAACATGAGTATTTCAACATGGTACAGAATTAAAATAAAATTTATGACTGGCAATGATGCTTACAAATTGTGGCCAGCGCTTTTAAATGGAAAATTTCAAATATATTTTCTTCGATTGTGCGCGTGTCTTTCAATTGATTTTACCCAATTTGAATAATAGGCGGCGCTTAAAAACTATCTGCGGACAGACACTAAATTTTTTAAATCACTTCTACAGCCGGGCACACGTATGGACAGACAGATTTGTCTTGATCGACTCAGTATTCAATCCTATGATTCTCTAAAGATTTACATTTCTTCATGTACAAATACTGAACTTTTGTTGCATTGAAGGTTGTAATATTTTACAGTTGACATAACACGATTCTAATCAATGACAACAACAGCACACAAACACATTTTGCTTCTCTGTACATAACATACCACACACACACACACACATACACAACTCACAAATCCAAACCTTTACTGCCTCATGGTAGTATGGAGTATGCGTTGTGCCAGCACGGCTTAGTAAACATTTAGCAAAAGGCTACAAACTGTACGCAACCCCTGCAGTTGCTGATGTCAAAGCGTTTGGAACGCCCGGCAGGTAAGGGATTGAAGACCCCATAAAGAATTGAATTAGCATCGAACATATAAATGTCTGTATGTCCGGTATATATTTGTTCTGTGGTATTCACTCTCCTGATCACACACATTAAGATATAGATTTCAAATTTGGCAAAAATGTTATTAATTTTCATGGACGGGTTGTTATTGAAATTGGACCAAATCGGTGAACCCACAGTGCACAAAAACCGTAAAGAAGCAATTTTTTAAGTAAATTTCCCGGATCACTTATAAAATACAGAAGATGTATGGACATGGTGGGTATTCAAGGTTGGACTCTTGCTAAATATAGCTTTTTCACTTTTTTCGTTTCTTTCTCAAACAACTTTTTCTGTCAAACGATGTCAACTTTAATTATAACTGAGAATTGTGTATTGACAGACAATTTACAATACGAACAAGTGTGAATACGTACGAAAACGTGTTAATTTTGAATAGGCTTATCTTGTCATTTATAAGTCAGTCGATGACACTCCAAGTGGTTAACAGGACAATGCATCAATAGATTGTTTGTATGGTTTTCTTTTAAAACTCATAACTTGTAAGTGGCCTTACGAGGTTAGTGCTTAACAAACAAGAAAAAATGAAAAAAACCATCAAGATATAAACCAATAAATCACAAATAAAAAAAAACTAATACATCAATATTTATTGTTAGATTTTTTTTATACTTGTACGTGCTCCTGTCATAAACATTGATAATGATCATTAACATCATCATCATCGGCTTCAATTGATATATTGATGAGATACATGCAGGTGTGCTTTAATACGAAATATAAAATTCTATTCACCATTTGTCACTTATCCCAGGACAGATGCGTACCAAGCCTTACACAGAATTGTGCCTACTTCTCATGCAAAATTTGCATAAAATATTTCCTATGTTAGTTGACAATATCATAAAATTTACATAAAAACAGTCAGGAACATAAATGTAGGACAACTGATCGGTGAAGGTTTTCTAAAAATCCTAAACTTTACGAATATATTTTTCGAAAATTCGGAAAATATGTGTAAGAACATGAGTTTAATTTTGCAATTGCTTCAGGAGTATTTTACAATTTTGTTTAGTTTATAAAAAATAAGCTTTTATTGTAGAAATTAATTGTGAAGGATTTTTTCTTATTGTGAAAAAAGTACTTTTAGTTGTTGAATATTTATATTGCATGTGTGTGCAATAATTACTTTAAAGGAGAAAGTTAAATCAAATCCATTAGGTATAAATAAAGAACAATTTTTTTGCTTTTCAACAATTTTGGCATAAGCCTTGAAGGCCAGCTCTACTGTACCTATTTACATGAGTATATATATTTGTTTCTGATAGATTTTGAATGAAATCTTCAAATTATGCAAAACTACTAAATCATGCTTTTAAAAAATTGTTCAAATTTATACTAAAATTATTGATTTTGTTTTACAACAATTACTTCTTACATACACATAACATAAGAGCTTAATGAATAAATAAATAAATCAAAAAAAAAAATCCAATAAAGATAATTTAATAATAGAGAATCGGTACAAATTATATTAGTTGTGGGATTGGATAAAAATTCATATAAACTGCTTCAATAAAATATCTGATACAATTAAAAAAAGATTATGAAATGGTTTCGTTTATAACAAAAAGGGGAAAACTCTAAACTTTGAATGCCTTTGGGCCAAAGCTAAACACATATAACCTTCATCATATTATATTCATTGAATCGAAAAATTTTCATAAATTAAGCTCAACTTATACCTCCATTCTTGTTGTTGTTGTAAGATTTTTTGTTGTATAGGTATTTAATAAATTTCCCGGAATGATGTGAAGGTTCCTTGATTCAATTCATGTCGCTTAAATGATTTTCTCACATGTCTATCACAACAAGATAACTGCTCCTTCACCATAGATTTCCTTATGCCCTCGCGTGAATCTATGAAGCTTAAAAATATTCAATCATATACTTTTGCTTACATGTATAAAAGCATCTACACGTCTACATGTATACGGCAGATATAAATATGAACATATTAACTTTATAAATTACAATGGACTTGAATCAAAATGGATGCTTTTCTAAGTAAGGTCCAATGCATGTTCAGGTAATTTTCTAAAAAAAAAACAACGCACATCCATTTATTTTTTAATTATTCCATCCTGCTTTTGTAATGTTAATGAAACGTATGTATGTTTAAGTAACAATAGTCAGAGTTGGCTGAATAGACTGAAAGCTACGACATAATTAATATTTGCGTTAAACATCTACATACATACATACACACGCACACATGCATAAAGCTAATGGCAAACTTTTAATGAGCAACACTACTAAATAATAAATAATGAAGGGAGTGCGCCAACCAGTACAAACCAAACAAACCAGTACAGAAATTATCACAAATGGCATTATTATCATTAACATTTTCTAATTAAGTGCTAGTTGTTACTCCGACAGACAATCAGTCCGCCAACTTGAACAAGAATAAGAATTTAAATAACAAAAAAGAAGAAGAACAAGTAAAAGAAGAAGGAAGATCCCATAATGAATTTCTTTAAAGAAAAGTTCAATAATTAAGTGGGCGATAGAGTAGAGCAGGAAGGGTTGAGCGTACACATCACAACTGTTCGGAAGATAGTCCATTAAGTTTCAAACAAGCTTCATTATAAAAACATAATATTTAAACCTGAGCTACATTAACCTTATGATAAGCAATTAACAGGAACGTGCCACACTCAAGAAGATTAGAAAAAAGAAGAAAAGCAAAAAACGATTTATTCAATTTTTTTTTTGTGGCAAAAAATTATCCTTAGAAAATCGTATGATCTACCCAATACTCGTATGCACCACCAGTCAACTGTGCTATCCTGTCAAGCGGTTATATTCAAATCGCATGATATGAAGCCTCAACTCCATTAACACCAACACCGCCACTGCCATCGTACTCTAAAAACAGGAACAATAGCCCTTAAGTTCTCGTAGTAATATCGTCATAATAATATCCAACACAAAAAAAGAAAAAAGAGAAAGACATTTATTATGCTACAGGTGTAAGGACATCGGTGTTTTACTTTATTTTAGTGCCAGCAATACGTAACAATAGTTGTACTGATGGCAAACATAATAATATGGTCCTACGGTTAGTTTCTATATAGTGGTCACTAACCACCACCAATCCACACACACACACATATATATATATATATATATATATATATATATATATATATATATATATATTTATAGACCCACTACTACCAACTTATAGTTGGCTACCACCTGCTGTCATGTTATGCCCTCTCTGCTTGTAAATGTTTTAAAATGTAATAAAGCAAAGCATGAATGAATAAAATTGTTTGCAGTATGCAAGTGTGACCGTACTTATTAAGTGTGTGTGTGTGTGTGTGTGTGTGTGTGTGTATGTTAGACTTTGCTGCTTGTTCTATACTTTCTTTTTTTTTTATTCCAACAGCCGGCGACAATCATAACGGAAACGGAAACAGACATTACCATAGCCTTTGTATAAATTTACAGCCATCAGGTACGTTTGTAAAGAAAGAAAAAAAAATCCCAACAACTACTACAATAAAAGAAATGAAATAAAAAAATTTTAAAGTTTAAATAGAATTTTGAATACCTAACACATTATCTGTAAGAATCAACAAAAGTTAGCAAAGATTTTTCTCAGAATTTTACGTTTAACATTTTAAGATGTGAAGATAAGTTAGGTGTTTAAATTTTCAAATTAAAACTTTTGTCCATCCATCTCCTTTATTACTAAAATATTATTAATACTGTTACTAATTAATATATTTATTATTATTAAGTTTTACATGAACGTGCCATTTAACCAGTTTTTCATTAATTTAAACAGAAAACTATGTAGAGGCACCCATCACGCAGAGAGACTAGATAGACTCACACTCTCAAGATGCTTCCCGGCGCCTTCTTCTGTTAATTTCACATCGAAAGACAAACTTAATATACTTTTCAAATTATGTCCATACTTACCTTCCATATATTTAGTTCCAACCAAACTGTCTACTCTGTAAAAAAATCAAAAAGCAAAGGTAGGAGAACACACTATATATATATAATATAATTACAAGAACAACAAGAATAACATTGCAAACGTATAGAAAACTCTGTTAATTCCAACAGACAATCACAGTCAATCGAAATCGTAACAGTTGTATTAGACCACAACCAACTAATGCCATAGAAATATGTAATAAGTGAGTATGTCTGTCTGGGCAGGTTTATGTATTGTAATCGTTCATCCACCTCTTGGTGTAATACAAGCATAGTGCTTAGAAAATATTCAAACAAGATTTTATTTATAATTTAATAAAAACTATTTACTTCATTATAACATGAAAAAATTAAACTAACTATTGCTTAGATGGTTGAAATTTAAAAAAAGGCGATAATCTTACACTTTAACGTGGATTTTAAGCTGTTGTTGAACACAGTGCCAGTTTCCATTTATTCTTTCTAATATGTTTTTATAGTATGAAACAATTGTCAATTGTAGAAATTGCCGTTTTCCCCTCCCCCACTTTGTTACTTCATGTCTGACTTCGTCTATTTATTGTTTTACAACAACTTTTCTACAAAGACTACTCAAACGATGTATGCAAGCATATACATATACATATATGTGTGTGACAATGTACCTTTATTAGTGTAGGTGTATATACAATGCATTTATTAGAATGAATGAGACGACGAGTTAGGTGGCAGCATGATTGCAAATTGTAACCGCCAATGGGCCGTAAATTGAAACGTGCCTATGACGATGACTATGACTATGACTGATAATAAAAAAAGAACGGCGCACTTATACTCTTTTATGTCGCATATACATATTTACTGCATGCATGAATACCTCTATAGATTATTTCATTTTGCTTGATACTCGTATATCCACATAAACATATTCGAAATTGTTACCATCGCATAATGAACAGCAACAAAACTCTGCAGGCATTGTATTATATATGCAATGGCAGTTAGACGTATACCGTATTAGTAGCGAGCAATGTACCTCTCTCTCTCTCTACCTAGCAACAATATGAAAAAATGCTGGTTCACTTGGTAGTCGTTCTCTATTGTTGTTTACCATTCGACTCATAGAGCAGGTAGAAGAATTCACCTAATAACACATTGACACATATATGCAAATAATTTATATGGATTTCTTTTTAGGTTTATGCATTTATACTGTATGTAGAGGATGGATTGTACATAATAAGTGGAGTAGAGTGCATGCATACAGCATGTAAATGAAAATGTTTTCCTTTCAAACGTAAAGAGAATATGTTTATACTTCTACTCCTACTCCACTTGTGGTAGAGGGTATATTAAATGTTGTGCGGATGTTTGTAAGTGCGAAAAGGTTAAAAAGGGACCAATCTTTAATTATACCGATCGATTAAGACTTATTTTCTGAATATATTTAACCATATCGCATCCTTTTAGTTTGCCTAACAACTGTACTTTTTTAATAATTTTTTTCCAGGCCAAATATAATATTTTATTGAATCTAATCGAACAACAACACTTTTAAGAGATTTACATTTCTTTTCATTCAACTGTTGTTGTTGTTGTTATTATTATTATTATTATTATTGTTGCATGTTTATCTATCACCTATCTATCACTACCTTTGAAGTGTATCCTTGTCATTACACTGAGAGCTTCTCACTTCATCTCAATACCTAGTAATAGTTCAAATAAGGAAAACAAAACACTTTTATCACTGAAATTCATTAAATCGTAGCAAGTTAAAAAAATTTAAATGGATACTGATGGGATGGGTGTTTTGTACGGTTGTATACATCTTGTGGGCATTGAGAAGTTTCAGTTTATCCCTTTAATCAAACTGACAAATGCATTTTTGTTTGACTAGTTGATTGATTAAAAGTGGTTTTCTTAGACAAGCAGATAATTGTAAGTGTATGCCGGATATACTTCCCATCTTCTTCGTAATTTTGCCATTGCCTAGGCTTTCCTAAGGGGTTCATTTCATTTCAAACGAAACTTGTGTTTACTTCAGCCAATCTACGTTTTATGGAGCTGCGCTACTGTACACTGTGAATCTGTTCTAATTCAACATTAATTTAGCAAATGGTTCCAACTGTTACAAAAATTACTTATTCAGAATCTTAAATATTACAATGCTATGGTTTTCCTTTTTTTTTTTTAATCATCATTAAAAACGCAACGAAAAAAAAACTTTTAATTAATTTCATAAACAACGTATTATGTGTGTGGTCTGCATATCTACCCCGGGGTCGTCTAAGTCATAATTGAGTTGGGTAAATCAATTATCAAACACGCACTTATATAAACACAATGTATACAAAGGCTTTCAAACGCATACAGAAACCCATACAGAAACAGAAACATGTTGCATGCTGCCGTACTTGAAAGTTTTACATTTTGCAAAACTCACTCACTCTCTCTACACGCCTTAACAATATACATATAATTACAGATGGTATTCAAAAAAAGACTGTTGTAACCAGTTTTTTTTTTTTTTAATAATGTACAAAGTTTAAACAACAATAACAACAATAACTGATATTTTCGGAACAGCACCTGCTAACGAAATATATACAATTTTGTACAGCAAAGTACATTCGTGCCTGGAATACAAAGAGAAAATCAAATTATAAAAAATAAATAAAAAATATACAAAAAAAATTATAAACATAAACATATGTGTTTCATATATATGATGCAGTCCATATGAAACACCAGATTGTTGAAATAAAATGCATTTATAGCGCAGACGTGCAAGTAACTCATAAAAAACAAGTTTGAAAACTAAATTTTCAGTTAAATCAAATCTTAAATATTTTTTTTTATTTTTTTATTAATATATTTGTGTTACATCGATGTATGGGATAACTAAAATAAATGAATTATATTTCAACTTAATAGCGCAATTTTTGTGGCAGATAAATTGATTATTGTTGATTGTGGGCGTGATCCTTGACAAATTTTACCCATTTTAAATAGAGTTTTAGGCGACAAACAAAATTTCAATTTAATATCTCAAAATTTACTAATTGCAGGCATATGGACATACGGACAAATACGGTAAGATTTTAATACCAATCAAGAAAATGTATTTACTTTGTGCGGTCTGCTTCTGGGAATTAGAAGCTTAGTGTGCCCGCCATTTTATGTGGAGGATAAAACAAAAACAAATTATTTTCTATACGCGTGCATTATTTTTAGGTACAAGAACAAGTAATACAAGTTTCATGATTATAGTTGAAGGAAGTGCATAATATCGTACAATAAAATGTTTGAAGGAAATTCTCTAAAGAGCACTTAAGTTTCATAAACAATTTGATGGATAAGTATGAAATAATATGTAACCAGGCGAGTGAGTATGATTCACTAACAAAGCACACATGATTACAAGCTGTACAGTAACCTCCTCTTCTCACTTGCGCTTTACCACACCTAACTGTTTACACAAGTTATAAATCAAGCCATAAAAGCTTGAAATGTTGAATTATGTGTGAGTTGTGAGTTGTGTGCATTTGGCTGCCTGCATAAGTAGAGATAAGTCTCGTTGCCACAATCATATTGTGGCAAGCCGAATCAAATATAAGCACAAACACGTACATAAATACAATGTCTTTGTGTGTGTCGGGGAGAAATCCCTGAACAACCGCTCCATAATACCATATATACCAGAACGAAAATTATGTATTAAGTATATGTTGTTTGAATGCATTGTTACATGTTGGTATAGACAATAAATGAGAGTTCTATGCAAAGTGTGCTGAAAATATTACGATAATAATGTAAATCTTCCAAATCACACATTGTCGTCAACGTGCTTTGTCTATCATTCGCTCCTGATTTTCATATATATATAAACAAATGTCAATTCAACTAAATGAACACAAATGACAGAAACACATCTACACCAAATCAAACCATTTCAATATTCATAATTTAGACTGGACCAGACCATCTCTCTCTCTCTCTCCTTGTAGAAATTCATCGTAATAAGAAATGAATTTCTTAGGGCAGATTTACGCCTTCCCAATAAGTTGCTTTACATTTTTTTTTTTTTTGTTTTGCTTCCAATGAACTTTTCTATTTGCAATACATCTCCCCAGCACTTCATTTGTTGGTTAACTGTATATTATTGGTAATGGCAAAAGCATTAGCATATTACCAGAATTATTATCGTTATAGTTATTCTGTGCTTTTGTCTTCCACAGCTATTCGAAAATCAAGTTAAATACCAAATGTTCTGGCATCAGTACATACGAACAATGCACTCACTTCCGGAACATCTCCCCGCTCTATTCAACCATGTTACCACAATTATTATCATTATTATTGCTTCCTTATGAAATTACATAAAATTTTCTCCGATAGACAAGAATGTGTTCAAGTGGATGATATTTGTATTTTGTGGTGTTCTTCGTAAGTATTCTATATTTGAATGTTGATTTTTTTTGGTATATTTGGTACATTACACAACATGAATAAATATAAAATATAATATAAATAGAAAAAAATTATATATACAAAATGTGGGTGTGGCATACACATTGTGTAACTTCGACGGCGGATTAAAAAAAAAAATTATTGTAAATTTAAGGCGTATGAGTAATTTAACTGCGCTAATTTTTGAAATATCGTAGAGACTTAAATCGACTCAGACGTTGTCATGAATAATTAGACACATTGTGGAGTCTCTGATTTCTCACATCTCATTATATTTGTTTTAAACCCAGTAACAAACTTAGTATCTTACGTGGAAGATGTAAAAGTGAAACTTGGATAAATAGATTTATATTTAAGTATCTCTTTTTTTTCTTAATATCATTGTAGGCGCTGTTTAAGTACGATTTTATTATATCCTCCACCTAGGATGGAAGTATGCATTCTATTTGCAACACCCAGAAAGAGACTTAGACACTGTTCAAAGCAAAACTGAGTATATGTAGACAGGTATGTCCGGGTGTCCGTCTGTTGATGTTATCATTATCGTAAATTTTAAGGTATTGAGCGGAAATTTTATACAAATATTTGTATATCTTGTACCCAGAATGCTATTAAATGGGTGTGGTCGAGGAATAATTTACAAAAAAAAAATTATTAGATTACGTAATAAGGTATTTGCCTTGCCCTAGTGTGAAGGATTAAAAATGTGGCCCAAACCAAACTTGTTTATTTTAAATTTGTATGAATTTGTGTGTTCTATGAAGTCCTAAATGGGGTTTTAACAAAATTTCATACTAAGCATAAATATAATTGCATAACACGTGAGAATAAACCTTTTAAATACAAGTTGCTCTCTAAGCTGATTAAAGAAAGAGGGAGAGAGAGAGAGAGTTAGAGCACACTTTCATATTATTTCAAAAAACAATACAAAACAAAATACAATAACAACAATGTTCATAGAATAGCTGATGGATAAAATGATGTAACACGGAAAACACACGCCCAGGAAAATAAAAATGAAAAAATTCAGCAAAATTTCATAAAACTGCGCTGTTACAGTGTAAGATTTTAAATTGTGTACAACACACTCTTCCCAGACGCAAACACTTTTATTGCTATATGTAGAGCTCATAAAGAACGACAAAAACAACAACAACAAGGTAACTAGAACACTCATAAGACTGGGATTGAAGGTAAAATCTGAAGGCCATCATCATGAATGCTGAGAAGATGATGAGAATGTTGATTACAATGTTGACAATACGTATAATAGTAATAATAATCACATTGTCGTTGTGCTTAAGATGCAAAACAAAGGCGCTTCTTCTTAAACGCTAGAAGAAGATACATCCAACCCTTTTGCACACACCTTGTATATGTTATATAGTTGCAAAAAATTTAAATATGTATTTGTGTATATGTATACCTTCAAGTTATGTGTCACACACAACAACAGCGCTGATACAAATTTTGAATTTTTTTATTAATTATTTTAACATAGATTTGAAGGTAGGTAGCACGTCTAAAATTCGCTAAAGTATAATCTTAAATAGACAAACAGTGGGCGTGGCATGTACCTAATTGATTTTTGAATTTTCATTTTTTAACTCAATTTTTGTACCTGGTAGACACAATAAGAAACAGACATACGGTTGGATACGGCTAGATGGCCAATGATTTAAATCCTTCGTCTAACTAGCAACAATAACAAACTTAGTTTGTCCTCTGTTCTGTCTTCTAAAAACAAACGGTGGCTTAACCGCATATTAATAAATAAATGTTGTGTAGAAGTATATCAGGCGTTCATAATATTTTGTCCATCTCCTGTATGTGAACCATTTAAAAAACCTGCATTTGATTTCGTTCAAATTCATTGTAACAATATTTGTTATATATTTTGTTTAACGAACTCATGCTCATTTCAAAAGGAAGACAGGTTAAGGTATTATAAAAGCACGCTTGACCGATTCAATCGTTAACAACGTTCAATTAGTGTTGAAGAATTTTTAATGACATTTTCTTTATATAACTTTATTTGTCTATTTGTTTTCTTGTACCATTATTTTTATAATTTAACTGTCATCAGCAGCTCTTAGTATGTTTAGTTACCTGCCATTGTCGTGTTTTTTCTCCCCCACAAAACACATTCATTTAGAAGAGTTTTCTTCAGGTTTTTATATTTTTTTTTTAACTTTTTGTGTACATGTGAACATTATATAATATGTATGCCATGGAAGCATATGTACAATACACACACATATGAACACATTTCGAATTATTCATCTGAGCTTTTAATATTACGACACATTTAATGTAGTGGAAGAGAAAACATAATCAAAATGTTTATGAAGAACGAGCATTTGTGTGTGTATGAAATGTGTTAACGTATGATATGAAACAAAAGGAAGTGCACACCAAACAAGAAACAATAAACTGGTTGTTAAAATGTGTATGCGTTCCATAAATAAGAACTTACTTAGTGATACATACACACACAATATTTTAACTTTAACTGCATGTTCACCTCAAATAAGTATTTTGTTATTTTTTTTTTGGTATTTGTGTCAAAGCGTAAGAAAATGTCACAACATGCGAATCATATAATTTTAATAAACAATTTTCTGCGTATAATGATTGTTTTCTTTTCTGTTCTTTTCTTTTTATACGTACGTAAGTATTCTTCTGAAGTATGCGATACTTAAAAAGATATGTTACGGTGTGTTAACGATGAACCACTTTCTTATAAAATATACCCACTTAATGTGTGACAACATATATGTATGTATGTGCAGTGCATGAATATTTAATCAGAGTAAAGTGCCAAACGTGTGTTAAACGTTTCTATATAAGCGTACAAAGCTTAAGTGAAGACATGTAAGGAGGCATTTAATATACGTACACATTTCCTAAGTGTAGAGGATATGAACTGAAGAACTGCCTTTTTGGTAGAGGTATTGGTTCGATCGAATTTTGATTTGTAAGTTTTTAAGTTTGTAAGGAATAAATATTTAAAAAATGTACAAAAAAAAGACAAATTTAGGAACACAGGAAAGTGTGTTAGGTTTCAATGATTAAAATATATTTTGAAGCAATTTTCCAATTACAAATATACACTTAATGCATCTTCTATGTCTGCGTTAATGAAAATACTATCAAACATCAAAAATGTAATCTCTTAAAAAAATATCGTTTTATTCAATTATGTTTGTTTGCGCTGTTACATCCAGAAAAACTGTCGTTCACTACATACGTAGAGACATTTAAGTAATTATCATATAAAAAAAAAACATGCTATATAACTGTCACATACACTCAACCATACCGTCACTCATTTATAAACCTTTTAGTTGTTGATAGGTGCACAACACATACACATATAAACAAATGGACAAATTTCAATGTAACTTTTTGTAGTTAAAATTTTACCTATTGACCCGGCATGGACTGTACAGAATTTCGTAAACAACAAAAACATATTTTACAAAAAATAAAATCAAAAAAAGTAAAAATTATTCTTTGTGAAGTATTCACATAAAAACGATAGACAGAGGAAGTGAATTACCAGCAATTGCTGTTAAAGAGTACATGTCTCCATACTTGTGCATAAATGTTTAAAAACACAAACACAAAAAGGAAAATAGTGCTGCCTTGACTGACGCCACCATCACTGATGAATGCACAACCTTGATTTGATTTCTTCAATATTTGATTTAACACAAATGTCAATTTAGCGGCACCTTAACAGTTCTTTTTTATTTCGACTCTTAAATTATGCATTTTACACACATACTTACTTTTGACTTTAAAAAACTCTCACTTTACTAACACTAATGCGTCGGGGCATCGTTGTATAAAGCGTGGTCGTATGTTACGTATGTGACCTTTTTTTTGCTAGGAAATGATGATGACAAACCACTAAAGGAAATGTCCCATTTAAAGCGGCAGAGATTAATGTTTTGACATATAAAAGAGAAAAAAAATGGACAGATAAAGGAACTTGAGTGAAATATGTAACAGATTATGAAACATCATACATTGTGGGAAGCAGTATGGAAGCGGTATACACTGCAATATATGGTTGGTTATAATTTGTCAATGAATATTAAAACAACAGCATGCCTGGGTATGTTTTCTTACTATTTTGAACTGTTTTCCATATTATTGAAATCTAAATTACAGGAACTTGCTTGTCAAAATACTCATTCACGAGTCAAAGCAGCATATCCGGGTTTGTATGTCGCGACATAGCCATATTGGAGGGCGACTACCATTTTAATATGGAGGGCATTTGACTTTTGACCTCAGCCAAATTTATTTTTTTTACTTGTTTTTTATAAATATTTTATCATTATTATTCAACATAATTCAATACTGCAATTGCAGCACTTTTGATTATAAATGAAATGCGATTAAAAAAAGTTTAATTTTAGCAACGCATACATAAAATGTAGTAGTCAGGATGCATGCCATCACTCACTTACCCACTCACCTGTGGTTGTTGATTCAATCCATTTAAACTGACCTTTTACGCAGTAAATGATTAATTTTTATGCAACAATTAATCTGTAATTATTTATAATCACCATCACAATTTGTTTATTTTTGAAAAATTAATTTTTAAATTATTTCCTTTATTTACTTTCGAACAGATAATAAAAATTTACAGGGAAAAAACTTAATTTATATTTATCATTATTATCGTATATATATGTATGTATATGTGTGTACCATATCTGTATACGAGTATATTTACAAGGTAATGTATAGTAGTTGAAATTCTCTCACATAAGTGTTATTTTTTTTTTTTTATATATATATAAATTAATTTGTTTTTGTTTTTTTTTGTTGTTTTGCATTTTTTCTTGCTTACTTATATATTTGATCTCATTTATTTGGCGGGAGATTTTTTTTATGACTTCATAAAAAAAAAATTGTTTAATTGCTCACACTAAGAGTGTATATGTGCGTAACTGCTGTTTTTAACGTTATTTTTCATTAAAAACAAAAACAAAAACACTAAACGTAAACAAAAAACTCTTATAGTGATAATTTTTAATGTACATTTATTATCGCTGTGCATCAGAAGTAAAACCACTGGCCCACTCATGCTTAATATTACTTTATAGGTTTGTCACATAGAAGTGAATGTGTTTTTTGTGTAATGTTTTATATATATATATATATGTATATGTATGTATGAATTTATTGCATAAGTGTGTATTTAAGTACATGCCTATAAATTATTTAATAATACATTATTTATACAAAGTGTGGGTTTTTGCCATTAATTTAGCTGAGATTTTATACCGAAGTTTGAATCTCACACGCAAAAGTTTAGTAATTTTTAGTTTTTCAGTTTTGCTGTTTGTTTTTGTTTTTATTTTTGTTTTCGTTTTTGCACTCTTTCAGTTTTTTATAGTTTGTGAAATTATTATTATTTTTCTTTTTCCTTTTTGTGGTGCAAAATAATTAATACGTGTTGCAAATAAAATAACACTTGGAGCGTGTTTTATAATAAATTTATAAAAAACAAAAAAAAAATGATGAATTTCAAATATTGCGAATATTTTTTATCGAATTAAGCGGTTAATTAAACAAATTGACATTTATATTGCCTTGATTATATGCAGCGAGTTGAAAAAGCTGCCAAAAAAAAAAAGGCACGATTCACTAAATTAATAACAATAAAGAGAAAGAAAAAACTAATTGGGTTAATGTTTAATCATTTAATATTTTTGAATACACTGCAGTTACTACACTTTCTATTTCATCTATAATTATAAGTGAATCCGATTATTTTATTTAAAACATTTTGCAGAAGCAAAATTGATCTCTCTTGAGGTATTAAATCGTTGTCATATATGTAATACTTCACTGGTTTTCACCTGTAGGACTGTGTCAAGTAATAATTTGGCAGCTTTTCAAAATTACTATAATGAAGATATAATGGTTAACGTCTCATCACCATTGTAGCTCCGTCACTTCTACGCAACATGTGCGGACCTCTCTCTGAGATGCTCGGCCTTTGAAAGCCTATCAAAATTGAAGAACTGCTCCTAGTAAGTGAAGTAGTTCAGTAATTGTAAAAGTTTTTTTCTTATTCAAAGGGATGGATGGCATTAAAATCTAATTTTGCATATTTTATTTATTACACTGTATTACTTGGATCAAACCATACTTATTTGCATTTCCATTTCGACTTTCTCTAGACCCATTAGATGCTAGCATAGTAATGTTATTTCTTACTTTATAAACCTTAATTAATCAAAGATTTTTATAAAAAATGTTACTGCATTTACATAATAAGCTGCTCAACTTAATATTATTCATTATTTCAAGCTCCATTTCTCCATTAAACCAATTGGTAGAAAATATTAAAATAAAAACATAAACATATGATTTCAAAGCAGAAAATTGCTCATGATTTAAAAAAAAGAAAATATTTTGTTGTAAACAAAGTAATTCAACATTATTGTACTGCAAGTTATACAATGCAAAGAAAATGCGAAAATGGAAAGGACAATGCAGCAACAAACAAGTGACCCCATTTTAGTAATGAAAAGAAAACTGCTACAAAAAGTAAAAAGACAAGAAACAAACTTAACATTTAAAGAATGAGAAATGAATAGATGTCTGAGTATAACTCTTACAAATAATAGGTAAGGAGAGAAAGTACAAATAGAAAATTTGATTTAAGACAAATTTTTTTATACCCTCCAAACAAACCACAGGTGTGACACATACTTACATAACATTTTCTGATACTTCCGAAAATTCCTAACCGGTGCTCCGCTAACCGGTAAGCATGTTGCAAATATTACGTAATATTATGAAAGCCGAAATTTAGTACAAGTATACAAGGTTTAGCTGTATGGCGGTCCTTTACAATCAACTGATTTAGATAAATATATTTACTATTGTAATAAAAAGTCATATCTTAACGTTTAATATTGGAGTTCTGAAAATTTTTATATGATCACAAGGGTTTCGTGACTTTAAAAAAGTTAAGAAGAACTGCAATAATAAGTTATGTATTAGACCTAGTGCCTCAATTTGCAAAATAGGCTAAATTTCAATCAATTACATTCGATATTTCTACTAAATATTTTAAAAGAAATGATGTTTAATTTACATAACAGTAATTAGATGTTGAACAAAATGGATGAAGGGACCCTCTAAAGAACTTGTTCTGCTCTAAATTTAGATTCATTATAACAAAGTTTGCATCTGTGCAAGTTCTAATAGTTAGACTAAATAGATTTGCTAAGTATTGCGAACTGAATAAATATTTGTTCTTTTTATGTAAAGAGCATAAAAAAAGCTAATAGATGCCTTATGGCAATAAGAGTTTCTTTTTTACTTTACTACATGCAACAATTTTTAATTATATTTAATATAAATGTTTGACTTTTGAAAAATTTAAACAATTTCTTTAATATTTAACAATTTTTACATTCACTTTCCTTTCCTTCATACTATTCATTGCACAAGTAAAACAGATTTAATGAAATACTTGTGCATCTGTGCATATTTTAACAATACTATTTTATATAAAATGTTATTCAATTATTGGTTTTTAATTGGAATCTAGTTTAAAATGAAAAAAAAAAAAATCAATTCTTGAGATTCAAATGCATTGAAACTTAAGTTTTCAATTCAACTGTTCTTTTTATATACGAAGGATTTTTGGGATATAGTGGAGTTGGTTTAAAAGTAAACATTAGGAACATGCCTATAGATAGCGATGCTCAAAAAATTCGGCTAAAAATTATAAATAAAGTAGTTTTGTAATAATAGTTTTATACTCGTACGTAATGTGAATTTCTCGTATATAGAAAGATTCAATCATTAAGAGATAATAATAAATATTTAATACCACAGAAGAACTTTAAAATAGTGCGGTATACATGGGCTGTACTGTACTGAGCTCCCATTTGGGCAGATTGTGTGAACCTTTGCAAAAAGTATCCCAATCTCTCTATACAGCTGTTTACATTTAGTGTTTTAACTCTACGGCAACTATCCACGATGAGTTGTATTTGGTTCAGTTTGGTTTGTTTTCCTTTGTACAATATTTATATAACTAATAGCTGGTAATGGTAGCTGTAGTCTCTTGGAACATTAAATACACGATATGATTTATTTTATGTGAGTATAATCAATTTTCACGACATTGTTTATATATTTATGTTTATTTTTTACATGAGCAGTTTCTGTTTTCCTCAATCATTAACTTGAACACGTTTTTATTGGAATATTTAAACAAAAGCATTTCCTTTGTTAATAATTGATTTTCATTTTAATTTTAAAAAAACTGAAAAACAATTACTTATTGTTTAATTCATTATTCTTTTTTATACATAAACATTATTTAAATTGCAAAATGTTTTGTTTTTGGTTTTGGTTTTAGTTAAACTTGTTTTATTACTTTATTTTAATTTGTGCCTTGTTTTTTAAATCTATTGTAATATTTGTGTTTTTGTAATAGTTTGTGCGTTGTTGGTTTTTTTACAGCAATATTAATAATAGTCATAATATTATAAAATGCTTTGATTTGAAAGGTTTTCTTTTTTCTGTGTGAACTTACTGAAGCTTTAAAAATAATTCTGTTCAAACACCATTGTAGTGTGAATATGTTGTGTAATAAATAAACAAGTGAAAATGTTATGGTCGGTCAAGCCCGACCATTTAATACCCCACAACTTAAATTAAGCTACAATTATTTTGGTTGGATCTATTTCTGTATACTCGTACACTGCCAAATAAGTCAATTCGCGCAAAATAATTTTTTTAGAAAGGTGTTTTAAAAATGATCAGATTGGGTTCAAATTTTACCCAGCTATATATGATGCTGATTAACTATTCTTCAGCAATTTTTATCCAAATCTATTAATAATTGTCATTTTTTGCGACCATTATAATAGGATCTTATATAGGGAGGAGTTCTAAAAATGATCCCTATCTGGTACATTTTTAACAAAATGTCTCTTTTGCCAATTCATGTGCCAAACTTCATCAAAATATCTCAAAAAATGCGACCTGTAGCTTGCGCAAAAATATACACAAATAGACAGACAGACGGACGAACATGGTTAAATAGATTCCGTACAAACGTAATATACTTTTTGCCACAAGTGGTGCGGGGTATAAAAACATGTATTTATAGAAAAACCTTAAATCACAGAGAATTTATTGTAATAAAACAACGAATTTTTAATAATTACCCATGTACATATATAACAATTTAGGCCAATTTAAACTGTGGAATCGTTTTGATATATGCAAATATTTTGTAGTGAAAATATTTGCTTTTTACTATTGCAATATTATTTTTATTTTTTTTTTTTGTGTCCTTTACACGCTTTTTATGCCCTCCACCTTAGTGAAGTTTGTTATTCCGTTTGCAACACCCAGAAGGGCACATCGGAGGCCCTATTAAGTGATCAATATTAAAAATGTGATCGATCTGTGTTTGGATCCCTATTAAATGAGGGTCATGCCCATTATCAACAAAATTGTGCCTATCAGCCACAAAAGTTGATCTACGAAGTCAAAATCACTGTCCTTAACATTCAAAAGCTAAAAATGGTCATGATGGCATAAAGGTCGCGCCCACAATTTACAAAAACTATTCTTGTCTTAAAATATTACGCTTATTATGTGCACTATTAGAAAATGTCATTACATGGTACATGCCACGCCCACTATGAATAACGTGATTATGGTGGAGGGTATTTAACATTTGGTCTAAGCCAAATATTATTTTTTACATGATTTTTATTGTTTTATATTAACGTCAGTCACGAACACTATTCTTATGTTTGTATATGCATACATATGTTTGTTTGGTTCATTGATGGCCGGTAAGAGATTGTAATTGAAAAAAATAATTTTTTTTTTGCGTTTGTTTATTATTGTTGTACATATCAACAAAGTATTACAAACGAAAAAAAGATGTGTGTAAACGATTGAAAAATTAATTAAATGAATTAAAACATGTTGTTAGTGGATAAAATTTTAGGCAATAAAAAAATTTAAACAATATATGACATAACATGACGATTAAAAAGAAAAAGGTTTTGAAATGTTTTCAGTGTATTTATTTATTATTTTAAATTTTTAATTTCATTTTTATTCACTGTATCAACACATTTATAACAAGTGGAAAGGATCTCACAAAGTATATGAAAATATAGTTAATCAGCATTCAATTATGAATCGATGTGTCCGTCAGTACGTCAGTCCGTCTGTGATAAACATTCTCTCTGACTTAATAGTTAACATATTTTTAATAGAATATAATAGCAAACCCACAAACCATAAATTTTTGTCAAAGCTGTGTATTGTAGTGTACAGTGTATTTTGTTGTTATATGAAATATTTGATAAACATTTGTAAAATTGTTATGAATTGTAAGTTTTTGCTAGAATTTCAATTGTTCTGTGTCTGTTTTTCGGTATGCCATTGCAATATATCTTTGAAATTCAGCAGTACGTGTAAAATTACTGTTCAACACTTATTTGAGTTATCTTTTAATTATAATTTTTTTTTTTTTTTTTTTGTGAATCTTTTCTTTTTGTGGTCAAGTTTGGAATTTTATTTTTCAGTTTTCTCAAAAATATTTTGAAAAACAAATTTTCCATATATGGTACAAACAGAATAGAAACAAGATAGAAAAGTTCGGTTAAGACCGAAGCTTAAATACCCTCCACTTTTTGGTTTTCTCTAAAAAATAAGCTCCTATTGCCATATTTATGTATTTCATGTACTTACGCCAATAGTGTTTTTTTTAAATTATAGGCGTTATCACGCCCATTTTTGGCACAGTATTGGATAACGGTACCACTTATATATACACCAAATTTCAACTTGATAGGCATAGTATTGTGCGATATATAATTTTTTAAAAATAAATTTTTTTCGAGATATGATGAGATTTTCGTTTATTGTGGGCGTGTCTCTTTACCGATTTTGCCCAATTTCAATACGGAACAGCGAAATTGAACTATGAATACGTATGCAAAGTTTCAATTTGATATCTCAAAAATTACGACCGTGAGAGTGCCAACAACAGACGGACACACGGACACACGGACGGACATGTCTCAAACGATTTCTCTTTTCATGCTGATTAAGAATATATATGGTTTGTGGGGTCTCCGACGCTTCCTTCGATGTGTTGTAAACGGATGATCAAAGTGAATATACCCTCTTCCCTAAGGTGGAGGGTATAAAAACACAACGGTTTATATAAAATGTCATCTCAATAGCTTTCTAACAACGAACATGGACATACCGACAGACCCAACTAGATCAGTTCACATTTCAATTCGGATTAAGAATACGTGTGTACTTTGTAAAGTCTCTGACGAAAAATAGAAATTTTAGTACAACAACAAAAATTAACTTTAGCTCTATTAGAACAATTTGTTCCTAGCATTATATATGCAATATTTGAATTATATATCCTTAAAGTTCTGGAATGTTTATAGAAATATTGTTCCTTAAGTTCTTTTACGCTAACTATTTACTATGCTATGCTTAGATGGTAATTTATGCAACTTTAGTCATAAAAAAAAAAAAACACCACTGCAAACAAGAAAACCTCCTGGCAACGAGGGGAGATATTTGTATAAAAGTAAATGTTTACTGACCTCTAAATCATTCTCTTATTCTGGTTTGTTACGTTACATCGTAAGAGATTTATACACGCGTCAATGTTTTGTTTTATGCAATTGCTTTTTTGTTGTTGTTGTTGTTGTTATTGTTGTTGCTGTTGTTTTCATTGATACTGATAGTGATACTGATACTGGTAGTGGTAATATTGTGCCCTTAACATAAGTAATCACGTTCTTGGTCCTTGATAACGACAATAGGATCTGCCCATAATATCCTCCGGTGGAATTGACTGGTCAATGGGTGGTATCTTTAGTAATTCCATTTGATCACGTACCTATAGAGGAGAGCCAGAGAGAGAGAGAGGAGAAAAGAGAATGTATTGATTTTTTCCATTTTGTTTTGTGTATTTTTCACTTATTCCTCTTCGACAGTAAAACTAAACATTTGTTTTGGTTTTTGAAAATTTATCTTCTTTGGCTGTTTGTTACTTTCAATACACGCACACACAACACGATGTTTGTTTGTTAAAAACAAAAACAAAAACAAATGTTATTGAGTTGCTTTGTGTGTAGGGATGGAGGCTATTATGCAGTTATTTGTTGTTATTGTTTCTTAGTAAAACGGCGTAAAATTGTTATTGCACTCTAAAAAAGCCCTCACCAACGTTTAATTTCAAACTTTTCCTGTATTTTTAATAGAAAAACTTTAGCGCATATTTTTTTTTTCATTTTCATTTTTGTTTATTTTAATATTGTACGATTGCTGTTGCAGCAAAAGCATATACAAAAAATAAATAAGTGGAAGTTGAACGCCTTCAGTATATACACGGGAATATAAACGAAAACCACTTACAGATGAACTGTGAGATAACACTTATACGTATAACGGTTATAAAATTAAGGTTTAGTTTTTTTGGTTTTATGTTTGAATATGTGGTTTGTAAAAAATGTTTTTTTTTTTTTCGGTATTAATCTCAAGTGAATTTGAACAATCCCCTTTATGAAGCCTTTGTTTTTCCATTTGTGCTTTAAAAGGTTTTTTTTATACCCTCCACCTTAGGGAAGAGGGTATATTCACTTTGATCATCCGTTTACAACACATCGAAGGAAGCGTCGGAGACCCCACAAACCATATATATTCTTAATCAGCATGAAAAGATAAATCGTTTGAGACATGTCCGTCCGTGTGTCCGTGTGTCCGTCTGTTGTTGGCACTCTCACGGTCGTAATTTTTGAGATATCAAATTGAAACTTTGCATACGTATTCTTAGTTCAATTTCGCTGTTCCGTATTGAAATTGGACGAAATCGGCTAAGAGACACGCCCACAATAAACGAAAATCTCATCATACCTCGAAAAAATTGTATCTTTAAAAAATTATATATCGCACAATACTAAGCCTATCAAGTTGAAATTTGGTATAAATATAAGTGGTACCGTTACTCAACACTGTGCTAAAAATGGGCGTGATTGATTAACGCAAATGCCTATAATTTAAAAAAAAACACTATTTGCGTAGGTACATGAAATACATAAATATGGCAATAAGAACTTATTTTTTAGAGAATTATAAAAGGTGGAGGGTATTTAAGCTTCGGTCTTAACCGAACTTTTCTATCTTGTTTTTCTTCAAAACTGTTACCGTACAGGGGGAAGGGGGAGACCATGGAGAAATCAAAATCAAAATCAACTTGATTTGAGAACAAATCTCAGTTTGCTGATTTGAAAGTTTTATGCCCTGCGACAGAAGTGGTCAAACATTTATGAATCATGCTCAACTTTAGCAAGTTTGTGAAGTTTGTTCGTTTGCCCGCTTTCCCTCTCTCTCTCTCGATAAATTTTCTCTGCTTAATTGAATATCAAAACTTTTCAAATTTGTTGTTGTTGTTTTGTTTTACGTACTTAGTTATATCTGGTATGAAACAAAGTTTTTCTAAAATATTTACAACTCTTGAAACTTTATCGGTTTTTATGGATATTTTGAGAATTTGGCAGAAGCAATGCAAAGCTTTATATAATCATGTTCATTTGTTCCAAATATTGCTTATAACCATACGTACCCACACACACATGCACATATATCGCTTATGCGTTGTATTTATTAAAGATGAAATTGTTTGAAAATATGAGAAGAACGCTTTCAAAATACTTTTCAAATGTTTCAACTATAAATCCATGTTTAACAATTGGTAGCCCCCTTACACACAATGCATACAATGTTGTTTTCTTACACCTAAATGCAACACGCTTATATAGAGAAATCTCATTGTGTTGTTTGAAAGCGTTTGCTGCTGATATAATAACTTTAAAATTGACTTAAGCGATGTGTACAAAAAACTAAAGAGAAAATCTCACAAATAAAGTAAATTAAGCAATTAGAAAAGTATACTTAACTAACTCTGCTATTTGCAAACGTATATGCAAGAATGTTCTTTGAAATCTTCTTAATCTGAGTTTCGTTCTTGCATTCACTTTTTTAAAATGAAAATAAAACACAAGTAATAAAACTTAAAAATTTGGCTTGGGCGAAATGTTAAATACACTTCATATTATATTGTGGGCGCTTTAAGCCCCGCCCATTTTAAGCATATCAAAGGATAATTGTGCATTGTACTTATAGGTAAATTTTTGTCGCTAATATATCGATTTTTGTTGATTGAGGGCGTGGCTCTCAAACAATTTTGCCCAATTACTAGAAGTAAACTAAAAATGTATGTAAAAATACACAGACGGACATGTCTCATATTTCACGCTGATCAAGAATGGATCAAGAATGGATATACTGTGCAGGCTTAATAATAAATGTAGTATACATCCATTTTATGTAAAGGGTATAAAAAGGAAAGTTGGTCGTGGCCATTAAAACTATGATTTCATTATATGCCAACAGAGTGAAGTGCATTTCCTAGCACACACATACATACACACGGAATATTTTATGTGAAGAAATGACCAAGAATTCCTTCAGCTCTGCTTAGCAGACATTACTTTATATACATAAACTACCATTCACATACATATACAAAACAAACCAAACTCTTTCCTTCTTTTTTCGTCTTCTTCTTCTTCTTTTTTTTAAGTAAATAATGCTTTTCATAAGCATCCAACCATATAGTGTTTGTTTTACGTTTTCATGCGTATGTGTACGTTTAAATAATATGAGAGAGGAAGAGAGAGAGACAGATATAGACATTCCTGCAATGCAGTGAAAATAATCCTATACATAGATATAGATTGTATTTTTCTTTTCTTTTATTATTATAGAATGAAAAATTATATAAACAGAAAAACGAAAAAATGTTCTTTCGCTAGCCGTTCTCTAGCCCTTCATTTTGCACGTTTAGTTTTTCTTCAATTCCTATTATTTTTCTCTTCACACACACCTACCGAAATAGAAGAGCAACAACCGACAAAACAATAATACAAAAAGCGAATGTAGAAAAAGCAGCAGAAGAACGATTTTTGCGTTATTGTGAAAGTTGGTCATGTAGATAGATAGAGAAAGAGAGAGGTGTAAAAGTGTGCACTTAAAATGAAAGTAGTCTACAAAATATTGGCCAAGTTATTCCATATATTTAACCAATAATCATGCATACGAGATTTGTGCTCCATTTTACTTAAAGAGAATCTAAAAAATAACACACATTATCAGCACATACGTGCTGTATGACTATATATAAGAATTGTCATTTAATAAGGATAGAAATCGGTAATGAAAGCCTTTTGCTCTCAGCATTTTCTATTTTGAATGAAATTTAATGTGGTTTTAATGAAAAGATTTCAAGTCAATTAACTTAAAGAGATTTCTGAAGAGGCACAAAATCTTATGTTGGGAAATACACCAAGTTCCACCTTCCATAAGCAACTATCCGTAGGTGGGTCACAGGCTTAACATAGAATATGATCAGTATCAAAATCTGAATCGATTTAAATATTTTCCTATATACGTGTATCCGTATGCTTTTAAAACTCTATATATATTCTGAAATTCATTTACATTTTTTACATTATTAGTCCATTTTTGAGGGAGTGGATGAGACTTTAATGCTGATACTCTGCAGTCTTTGGCAAACGAAGTGAAAACCTTGTTGTATATAATTATTCACTAAACTTTATCAAGATGTTGTAAATGAAATAACGAGGGTTAGCAAGAGCAACAACAACAATAACAACAGCAGCAAGTCATAAAACACTCCATACCAATTTATTTCATTTCATTTTTGTCGGCACATTCCCAGCAGTTGATTAAGAGGAAAAAATTTCATTTTATCATAACGATTACGTAGAGAAGGCAACAGAGCAACGTACTTTTCATATTATTAACAAACTTTATTGCTAATTCCGTTTTTCAGCTATTTCATTCTAGATTTCTCTCTCTCTCCTCCCTTTGTTGCCTTGCCCATTACCCTGTAACGGTATCATAAAGCGCAAATGGCTACAATGGTGGTGAGAATATGCAATTAACGTCAAAATTGCAATTTTCCTTCGAAGGAAATGAAACGAGAAGCAGAGCAGGTCATTCTTTTTATGTTTTAGTGTTTTTTATACACATTAGAAATATTTGCTGCTCGCTTGTGAAACAATGAAGCTTCGGCGGATATAAGTATAAGACACAAGATCAAAAAAGTCAATTAACTTATATAAGTGAAGAAATGACGGAGAAAAGAAACAATTTACATATTAGAGGCGCGATAATATGTTGTTGTCTTATACCCCATAGATTGTTATTAGTTCATCTTCTCCTCTCAACCATAACGGCGTTCATCACGAAAACTCGTTTATGAAAATTTTAAAAAATATTCCAGTTCCCCTCTCTATTGGGTGCCAAAAGCAAAACTCATTCATATTATGACAAAGTACATCATCGCTTTTAAGATGTCCCATTCCGTTTTATGGCTTCTCTTTTGATTATATTCAAACACTGCAACACTTAAATGGAAGTGGTATTTGCTTAAAATAACAAACATGATAAAAACAACATGTGTCACTAAAAATATATATAAATCCGACATTTTGCTTCTGAGTATCTGGGTCAACATTAAAGTGGTGAGATTTTTTTAAAACATTTAAAACGTTTCAGAAATATTGAATGAAAGTTATATTTAAATATTTTTCAAATTTCGACTTGACCGTAATTCAATTGATTAAAATAAAATAAAATAAAATAAAACAGGTATAATTAAATGAAATAAAATAAAGATAATCTTCTTAAAATTCAATACATTTCATCTCTTTTAAAAAAGAAAAATATATGAGGAATTATGTTATGAGTGGGTGATAATTTCTATAAAGTTGTTTCCTTCCTGCCATAAGCTAACTTCCCACACACCTACCTATCAAACATCTTAACGACATTAAGATAAGAACAACAGGACGTTTTTATTTTACGATTGCTTACAACGTTTAACAGATCGTGGTTAAAAGAGACTTGCTCAGTATTTCAACTATCGTAAAAATTTATCGTTATGTTGATGTTGATAGTTTGCTCAACGACAATTTGTTACCTTAAGCTTAACCTAGTAAAGCAGGATTTCTTGTATGCATTTTACTTTTGTACAATATTTTATTTGTATACCTTTCACATAAGAGGATAAAGGACAAACATCATGTGCCAAAAAATGGAGTGATTGAGTAACGGATACGATCACAATTTACTAAAAACCTTATTTTAGCGTAAAACTCTACATGAAAGCTCATGAGTAAGACGTACTCTATTAGAGGGCGTAATTATGAAATTGCCACGCCTACCGCTTGTATATGTATCTAGAGGGTATTTAATATTTGGTCGAACTATACTACGTTTCTTATTCCGTTCCTATAAAAAGGTGTCACAAACCACCGAGTATATATAGCCTTGATCAGCATTAATTTCTGAGTTTATCTATCTGTTGTTTTCACTAACAGTTTTCTAGTTTCTGCGCAAAGATTTCTATTGGGTACAATAGGTTGACTGCCACGCCCACAATCTATCAGCCATAAAAATTGAGCTCCCAACTTGAATTTCATTACACATACTCGTATGTGTATTATCGAAATGTCAAAACATTATTTAAAGTAGATATAAGATATTTGCCACGCCCACATTTGTATGTATGGATGTAAATGGTATTTAAGATTTAACACAAGTTGTTTATTTGTTTATTCTTTCGTTTATAAATTGTTTTCCTTCTCTTATTATTACTCTTGTTGCTGATATTGTTGATTTTTATGCTTAGTAATGGAATTATTATGGCTTTTAATTTTCACAATTTATCAGTCTAGTTAAACACTAAGTGCAATTTTTTACTCTCTCTTCCTCTCTCGCTGTGTGTACATTAAGTGATGGATGGTAGGAGCGCAGCAGAGGATGAAGAGGAGTCTCTAGAGGTTGTATAAAAGATAATTAAGGGGTAATTTTTCAAAGTTCACTGACTACTCAGACACACAAGTTCGCCTGCCCTGCCACGTACTTGTATTGTGTGTTTTTAAATGAGAAAAAGTTATATACATGTACATAGTGTGTGTGTGCGTGTTTCTGTGCATTTGTAAAAGTGTGCATATATGTGTGTTGGTATGAATGTATTTGTATAAAGGAACAAGTTTCAATAGTTTTTATTTATATTCTCTTCATACTTGTACAGTTGTTGTTGTTGTTGTTGTTCTTGTTTTGTTCTTACCGCTTCGACTTCCTTAAACACACGTATTAAATTTTTGCCTGCCAGCTTAGCAATATCCTCTTCAGACCATTTATCAGACTCCAGTAGAGCAGCAAATAAATGCGGATATTTGGAAACATCCTCTAGTCCTTTGGGCACTCTGTGCACGAATATACGATACATAAAAAGCAACAAACACACATTCATTTATTTTAACAAGTACTGCACAAAAAAAATTCATAAAACAATCATAAACCACACAAAACAAAATATACCCGATTCACAGAAAAGAGAAAATAAAACAAAACAAACAACAAAACCAATATTAAACAATGAAATGAAAAAAATTTAAGTTTTGCTGAACACAAAAAGTGTATATAAGTACTTACATTTATAACAAGAATAACAAAAAAAAAAAAAAGAGGAAAGAAATGAATTGAAATAGAGTAGAAAAAAAGGAGTAAATTTTTCATTTGTTTCTTTTTCAACTTACAAATTTACACCATCATAACCGGCCCCTATGCCCACATGGTCAACGCCAGCCACCTCTCGTATATGATTTATATGCGCTATTTTCATAAATAAATGAAAATGGAAAACATTCAAGAAAAGAATCAACACAAGGGTGGGACGGAGGGCAAGTAAATAAATTCCAAATGCGGCAATATACGTTTGTAGGTACCGTACATACAATATATGTAAATATTTTAAACATTCATGGAAAAATATGCTTAAAGCATAAAAACTAACGGGAAACATTCTACATATTCTACTTGTATGAATTATACATTTGCAGCAGTTTTTTCGCATCATACCCACTTGTTAACTGTGTGGCCCAATGTTTAAGATGTTTAACTTTTGCAAGCAATTCGCATTCTTGCGCTTTAATATGCACTTGCAATGTACACCAGCAGACCAAAGTGGTAATAATTTCGTCTAGTAAGTTTGTAAATGCGGATTATTTGCAATTGAGAGATAAATACACAAAAAAAATGATGCAGTCAGTCTTAATCATTAATGAAAATTGAACAAGAATAAAAACTGACGCTTCAACAAATCGCATTGTTATCCGTCCATGTTTCTTGTCAACCATTATTTTCTACACCTAAGAATTAAACTTTTTAGACGTGGGCAGGAGTTGCACTGAAGCGTAAGTATATTCATACTCCCCGTTATTAGATAAAAACATAAAAGCACAATGTTTCGTTTTAGTTTTTAGTCAACTTTTATTATAAAGTCTTTTCATCTTTAATGTCATTCCAGCCAGAATTACATCAATTTATGTTCAACTATTTGTTTGCCTTGTGTTTTAGGTTTACTTGACAAATTTTTCATTCCATTATGCTCAACAAATAGTAGAAGAATTTTTCATTTTTTCTTTTTAATGTAATTTTATGCTTTTTTGGCAACGACAAAAAATACGACATGAAAGCGACAACAACAACAGCACAAACAACATCCACGAACCTAATTTTCGTTTTTACACTAAAATACATACCAACCACATCGTACAGAGTGGCCTGACTGGAACAGCTAACAAAATGTGGATAAAAGGCAACCATTACCAAGCCACCGTTTATGGCCTTGGGGAGTATAAGCACAAGAAAGCGCACCCATACAGATAAATAACAAATAAACGAAATGAAAAGAAATGTAAAGAAGAGGAAGCATAAAGGGAAAAAACATTGAGAGTATGAAGTAGTAAAATATCCGGAAATTGTCAACTTACGATTCTTTGCAGTACATGGTCGGGTACATTGCGTGAACTGTTGCAAATGGCGTGAGCGGAGGAATGCGAGAATATCACAGGAGCCTTTGAGGAGCCCAGTGCATCCAACATGGTGGGCACTGAAACGTGTGACAAGTCAACAATCATGCCCAAACGATTCATCTCCTGCACGACCAACTGCAATCACAGAAAGATAAATGTAAATAGAATAAAACATAAATGAAAACGTAGAAGAGGAAGAAATTTAATCATAAGAAATTTTTAACTTTATTTAGTTGCGGTTAATCTGCCTGCATTCTCTATCTGTCTGTCTGTCAGTCCCTTTCCTACTTTTAGTCTTTTTCACAGCAGTATAAACTCCAAAATGTCCACCATGATATTGCAACAACAACACACACACACACACACACACGAACGCACACAAGTGAGAGCAACTGTGCAGTTTACAAAGTATATTTTTGGATTTAAGCTGATAAGTAAAGGGCATGAGATGTTAGCCAAAATAGTGCTGACACTACAGTGTGGCGCAAAGTACTTAACATTTTACACAAGACATGGCCGGCATCAAGGTATGAAAGAGGTGCAAAAAATGAATTTCGCAAAAAACGCGAAAGCCTTGCAAAGAACAGTAAGTAAGTAAAAAAATTCTCAGCGGAAATCCATTTGCTGCGTGTGTGTGTGTGTGTTTGTATATATAAACAAACGGCGAAATATGCAATAAGATATCCTATCACCGACTGCCTACTTCGTAGAAGCGAGTAAGAAGAGAGATATTATTAATAAACTTCCTTTAAGCCAAAAAAAGAAAAGGTACAACAAATGTAAGAACTAAGAATGCAAAGAGTGCCTGATATAAATAAAACGAGAGGTAACGGAAAAGATAATGTAACGAATCAACCAGAGCTCAACTTAAGACCGCGCGACAACTAAAAAAGAAACCTTCTCCCTCAAAAAACACAAAAAAACACTACAACAAATTGTATGTAAATGTGTGTGCACCTGCCAACACCCCGCGTTGCATGCACAACAGCATTATAAATTATACCATCTTGTATGGTGTGGTGTCTGTACACGCTTTGTATGTGCCAGGAAATTTACGGATTTATTATGTCGTGGCAACGCGCTCTGGCTTTGGCTGTATCAGCAAAATTGCAAGATGCAAAAAAAAAAAAATTCCAAAAAACATTTTCCTCTCGCTCTTTCCTAGTACTGATCCTCACTCCTATTGCGTTAGTTTAGTAATATTGTCAAAAATATTTCAAGTTTCTTCCCTTCTCATCATTCCTTATGCAAATATGCTTGAGGTCTAATACCGTTTCCTTTTTTCTTCCATATTCCATATTCATATACTTGTACACACACATACAATGCATACATATTTAGTACATTTATTTGAATAATATTGCATTTAATGGCATTTGTGAAACGTTATTTAAAGGAGAGGAAACCGTACGTCGCTAGTATCTGCCACTATCTCCTTGTTAGCTTAGTTTGAAATTACAATATGAATGCATAATTGCACTACTACATACACAACATGTTTATATACTCAGAACGACTCCCGTAGCTTTTCTCTCTTGGTGGTAAATTACTTTTGTTTTGGGAAAGGATACCCGTTTGGGTGATGTTTGCAATTGTTGTTTTTTTCTTTTTTAGTGAATTTGTGAATAAAAATCATTAAGTTGGATTCACAAGTGAATACTAATATAAAACAAAATGCAATTATTTTCTGGTTTTAAATTTTAGAATGAAAATCTTAATATATATATTTTTCTGTTATTATAAAAAAAAAAAAAGAAAAATTAAATTAAAAATGCAAGAAAAGGAAAAAGGAGATGAATATTTAATGTATACTGTTCACATGACTGCTTAAATGAATGTTTGCTTGCTTGGGAACGTAAACAACTTCTATGCGAACTTTTGAAATGATGGGCAAACGGGTAAAAACATCGTTTGCATTGACCACACGTAATAAAATGTAAATAAAACTTTTAACCCAGTTAACCCCAAAATCCCAATTGGATGTATTATATATAGTAAAAGCACAAGTCCCTTAACATGGTCACATAAATTTTGCGTGTTTGTGTGTGTTTTATGTTTTTGCTCACCTTGCCAAACTTAGATAATCCGCCAATATGGGGATATTTGCCGGGTTCGTCAACTTTGCAGCAATCCGCCCTGGGGAAAAGTAGAAAAACGTAGAAGAAGAAGCAGATAACAAACACATCGCATATCATAAAAATCAATATTGACCTTCATAAAGTCACGTACACATTACATAAACATATATACCAAGCACTCACACACACTTATACTTAACGCAACATAGTTTATCTGTTTTTTAATGCTTTGCTACCTACCACCTCACCCCACGTAAAATTAGGAAATATATGCAACCATAGTGCAAATAAAAAATGCATCATTTATATGGATGTGGCTGTTGTTGGTGGTGGTAGTGGTGGTGTCGGTGTACCTCACATTGTACGAATCCCAAATGATACTTGAAATTGCATTGAATTTTTTAGTTCGTTAACTTTGAACAGTTTGTGAGAGTTTTTATTCTTTTTTTATTTTTTGCTTTTTGCCTTCACTTTATATCTCCGTCACTTTCCTCTTTCTCCCCAATTCTTCTTCTGTGTGTGTTTATTTATATATATATATAAATGAATGTAAATGTCTCTACTTTGATGTAATTTATGTGTGAATTCGAACTTACCAAGGTGTGTTGCAGGTATGCGTTAAAGTTAAATAACGAGTACCGAGCTGATAAAACATGCGAAGCACACTTAAGCTGGTGCCAATGGCGTGCCCGCCTTCTACACCAATTAAACTGGCGATTCGACCACTTTTGTGTGTCTTCTCGATACCTGAATAAAGAAAAGAAATTGATGAAAAAGCTTTATGTGGTTTTTGGCCATATATAAAATAGCCTCCTTAGACATTGTATATAAAACTGAACGGTTCATATATTCTAATTATTTTATAAATATATATTCACAAAATGTTTGTATACACACTGTACACATAAAATCTTCAACTGAATTCTTACATCTTATAAGTTCTAGCGCAATTTTTATTTGACTTTAATGTTCATTTTCTATCAGTGACTAAAAACATTTAATTTACTACCAGGAATATATGATGAGACATGCCCTTGTGCAATTGTAAATGTGTTTATAAAGGCGCATGTGCTCCTCTATATATAAAGACGTGATAATTCCCTGCTAATAAAATGGTTAAGAAGAGCGTGAAATAAGCGAACATGAAACGAATAAGCGATAAATTCATGATCTCTGCTTCATGCACCACATACCATGAGTGCACAACAGTGTGAAATTGTATTTGTGTATATGTAATAAATTAAAACAAGTCAACAAAAAAATACATTTTGCTGAAGCCAAATCTTGAGTGCCCACCATGGATGCACGTAAGCTTCCTGAGACAATATATTTTGTGTACTTTATAAGTAAAACGGAAAATTTATTTTAATTTCAGTACCAATCCTGTACTATCAAAAAATGGTAGGTTTTTTTCTTAATTTTTGAGACCAAAAGAATGATTATCACATACCGGACAGACAGACAGACAGACAGAAGCACAAAGACAAAGCTGGTTAGATCGATTGATTCAAAACACTTTATAGGATCTTCGATGCCTGATATATAGGATGGTATATATGTGCCATCATACCCTATACGGTATTTTTTTAATTTAATCATTAACGCAATCTTTTTCTAATTCCATCAGATCCTATATAAACAAAATCTGGGTGCCTCCAAATGATGCATTCATTCACACTATAACCAATAAATAAATTTGCGTTGTAGTTGCTGCGTATTTATATGTACGAGTGTTGTGTTGTATAATTTAATGAAATCAATTATGTAAACGATAAACAACAGGTTCAGGCCCACCATATGTTGTTTATGGGTATGCATGTAGCGGTAACAATTTGTTAATTGTTGCCAAAGTCACTGACATTCAATGACCATCAATCATGTCAGGTGTCAATAAAGGTTGGTTTACAACAATTGCAACATACTACAGTTCGCGTACGCGCACACAAATTATACCCAAAACTATTAGCAATAATTCTGTTTATTGCTACTAAAACAACAACAACGCCATAGTTAACCAAAACATCAGTCAACACCACTTACACTTACTCACCCACACAGTACCACAGCACTTGTCCATAATGAATGTCCCTGACGTTCAACGCTTTTCTATTGTGTCATATATACGGTTCATACGTACGGTGGTATGCGTGTATTAATTTGTATTTGTGTTGATGATGTATTGAATGGCAACAACAACAACCGCATTTAATTGTTTTCAAACAATAAAACATTTTTCATTATTATTATTTCATACAATTACTTTTCTTTACTTGGAGAAGTTTTTGTTCAATTGAACAATTTAATGCCATGGCTTTACAAAAGGAAATCTTTCTCCAAGAAAACATTTAAACGGTTTATTAATTCTTTAAATTTATAAGAATAACTTAAAATTGTAATCACATGTTGTACAAGAATGGATCCAATCTAATCTAGTATTTATAAGTATGATACAGTTTATTAAATTGAATTACCAACAGCCCTCTCCTGATTGCCCTTCTTTGGTATCTTATAAATATTATTAAACAAAAAAAAAAAAAAACTCACCTGAGGCAGTTGTTACTAAAGTCATATAATGTGGATATAGATTGACTAGGCGGCGTATAACATCGATTTGTTCTAAAGTTAATTGTACTGCATCCAGATGCTGGGAAGAACATGGAGCGTATGCTGACCAAAACTGTTTGAAAACTTTATTTTTTTCAAATGCTCAACACTATAAATGATTATACATAAAAACGATTGTACCTGAGCGGATACCATTCCCTCTTTCAGGCGCCTCAAGTCGGTATGACTCCAGGCACTGGTGGACCAAGGTTGTATTTGTCTTAAATCGCCACCAAAATGAAAGTCTTTTAATTGATTCTTTAGAAACTTTCGTATATTCCAAGGTAGATCGTTGTGCCTTTAATTAAAAATAAAATTAAATAAATTCCTTAACACTGTTTTTTGTAAAAATTGTTAAAAGATAAAAGAAAATAAAAAAATCATAAATGAAAAATGAAAAAAACTTGACCGTGACGGATCAAAAGTTATTAATTTCACAACATATTCGGGGTTTAAATGTTAATCTTCTTACCCATCTATTAGGGGCACTTCCTTTAATACATTTCGCACTCGTTGCAAACGGTAATCGAAATCCGAGTTGGCCGAACATATCAATATCGGTAGAACCAGTGGAAAATAAACAAAAGTTAAACAATTCAAGCCACAGAGCACGAAGCCTTTAGGCAGCTTCCGCGATTTCATTGCCTTTTTAAGCTGCCGTTGTAATTACATTGAGATCTGCAAAGAAGGTGTACACGAGCAGTGAAAAGAAATTTATTGAATAAAAAGAAAATTTCACAAAAAAAATAAAAAAAAAATTCTAAAATTTTCTGTAGCTTGTAGTGAAAAGGAGCCGATGCAAATCTTCTTCCTAATCTTTGACAAAAAATTACTGGACCACAATCGTACATTTTTAAACAATTTAAACAAAGTTTGGTATTACGCTGGCAACACCCAGAAGGATGTGCTAGAGGCGCTTTAAAATGTACACATTTTTGAACAGACTTATTCTAGACATGTTCCAATCACGGCAAAAAAGCTGCCACATCAATCAAATCCCTAAAATTGTATTCTCCCTACTACCTCATAATTATTCATAATAACAAAAAAAAGGAGTGTAATAGTATAGGCCTCACTATAAACTATTAACGCCTAATTACTCTTTGGAGTACAAAATGTTAAACATAAATGCATGCGTTTGTTTATGTACATTTTAAAACGATTAGCGTAAATTTCATTCTTTGTTAATGACTTTTTATATAATTAATAAGCCCCTCTAACTAGTTGGCATACTTTATATAAAAAAAAAAGGCGTAAAATCTAAACAATAATTTTTCCTATCCTCCTCTTCATTTCAAACCCATCCAGCTCATAAGAAGACATGGGAGAACAAAAGAGAGGGGAAAAAGTAGGAGAGACTTCTTATGTAATATTTCTAAATTATATGCCTTTAAAATGTTATCCAAACATATTATTATCTTTGTCACACGAACCCAAGCGTTTATGTATACAAGCAATTAATGGGTGCGGGTGTATAATGCGCATGATAAACTATTTGTAAAAGGCTGTGCAAGGGAGGGTGAGCACATCTACCCCATAATAGCGTTTCTACACATACTGCACTAAATCAACTATAATACGTAATGGCGTTCAACATTTTTACATTTTTAATATTTCTCTACATTAAGCAGCCCCAGCATAATAACGCTGTAGGTACAACCATATAAATATGTACTTAGCCAGGGGGTGTGAGGATTGCACATGAGAGTTTTTAACCTTCAATTAATACAGCTCTTGACGTGGTTTACCATTACCATGCACGAACTGTTGTATAAATATAATGTTATAAATGGAGTAAAACATAGCACTACACTAATACGTACGTACGCTATTATGCAACTGAAATTAATGGTTAAATTTAATATATATATATTTTTTTTTTTTTTGTATAAAATTTCATAACTACACAACTGTCTGTTCCAGAGTTGGAAATTTGTTTGTTTTAGAAAAGTTTTAAAACTCAGTTATTGTATTGTGTGTCTCTTTCTTTCTCTTTCTCTCTAGTTCATATATATACATATATGTATGTATGTGTGTATGTATCTAGGTTTATAGTTTTACTGGCCCACATTCATATTGTATCATAACGATGTGAGTGAGCATACCAAAAATAAAAACAAAAACAAAAACAAAAACCTTTCACAAAGCCATCACATTAAATGCAATGGTAGTAAAAATGCTAGAAAACCAAAAAAAAAAAAAAAAGTAACATTTCAAAGGAAGAAACAAAATATCAAAAATCGTTATAAAATATAGAAAAAAATTTATTTGTTATTTTTTTGTTGTTGTTGCTGTTGTTATGACATTTACATTGGTTTAGTATGTTGATGAAACATGTTGTAGCTAAGTGTAACGTTTACATATGTGTATGTAACAAATTTTTATTCACACACACACATATTACATATGTATATATTTATATATATTATTGTATGTTCTTCTGGCTTTAACGATTATGCTTACATACTTCCTTTGTCTAATAAAAAAAAACAAGTGAAAATGTTATGGTCCAATATGAATGTCAAGCCCGTCCATTTAATATTCCACGCCACTTAGCTCCTTAAATTATGCAACAATTATTTAGGTTTGTATCTGTATCTGTATACATTGCCATTTAAGTCACTTTGTAAAATGTCATTATATGGGAAGGGGTTCTAAAAATGGTCTGATCCGGTCTTTTTTCTATATTTTAAAGAGGAACTTTGGGCCAATTCATATTTTTTTTTACTAAATTTCATCGAAATATCTCAAAAAATGCGTCCTGTAGCTTGAACGCAAATGTGTAAAGACCGACAGACGCACGGATAGTCACATGAACATGATTAAATCAATTCAAAATGTGATGCTGAGATCGATCGGTACAATAAAAAGTAAGTGTCCCTTGAACTGTTTAAAGATTACCGGTGTTCGAATAAACTGAATACACTTTCGTACAATAACTCACACGCCAATATGTGTGTATGTGAGGATTTTTTTAAAATTATTTATTTAATTACAAACAATCATGCCAATAACTATATTATACAATGTCCATGTTTCGAACATATTCACACACCATACATACACATGTACATGTCACAAGCACTGAATAATGATTTTAAAATAAAAATAAAATAAAATGTAATATTTTTTGTGTGTTGTAAGCGTGCAAACAAACAAAAGGCTGAAATAATTTTACAAACACTAAACCATTCTATGGGAAGCATAAATTTGCTAAAAACACACACACACACACATACACCCAAACCACATATATATAAACTCCAAATTGTATGAACATTAACATATAAAATAGAGAATGCGGAATGGCGACGAGACACAGTGAAACCGAGACACAAAGAGAAGGTGAAGCTTAAACACTAATTAGGTCAATTTGCCACAAAAATTGAATTATGGCCAACAATTCAAAATAGGGAGTTGGAAGCTTTTCATTTTTTTGCCCAATCTGTGTATTTTATTGTTCTACACATGAACGTTGTACATATTTCACAATTAAAACTAACAACAGCTATAAGTTCAATACTCGTACATGCAATCGTAATGGACCAAAACAATATCGTTTGCTATGGCACAAATCATTTGCATAACCAAACAAATGAGTTCAATGAATTGAAAGCACAATGATAAAGCCATATAATAAATTGACTGCGCATTATATAAAATATGCAAAAACGTATGAAATATTTATATGCTGCCAGTACGGCTGCCAGTTAACACATATGAACAAGTAGAGAAAACCGCATGTGGCCAAATTTTAGATACCCTTGATTTGAGGGTAATAGTATCAAGTGGAAACATTTAGCACAATTTATATTTGTACATTCTTGATCAGCATTAATGTAGTCGTGTCCGTGTGTTGTTGGAATGGTGTCTCCTCAGTCTTCAACTACATTTCTAGTTTCTATGTCCGGGTTGCTATTTAAATTGAACAAAATCGTTTAAAAACCTCGCCCACAATCGATAAGAATCGTTTTATTACCCACAATTTACCCACAATCTACGATTTTGAAGAAATTACATCAACATACAAATGACTTAAACTTTTTGCTTTTATTCAGAAGATAAATGTGTCAAAAATTTCTGTATGAGCTTATAAAATATGTGCAGGGTTATAAACAAATCATCCTCAAATATTATTCAAATACGTACAAGTATTATGTGTATGCCAAAATATAACGTACAAAACACATTCAAATTTTTTACGTTTAAAGAAAAGCAGTTTTCCTCAATGAAATATGTATTTAGTACACATAACACACTCAGTCTCATAACAAAAACTTAAAAATTATTCACTTGAGAATTTACTGAATGTTTACAAATACATAAACATAAATGTGTGTACTCTACATAAGATGGTGGATATGCTAAGTATGTCATTCCATTTGCAACTCCCAGAAGGAGGCGTCACAAACATCATCAAAGACTGAGTCGATCTTGACATAAATGTCCCTATGTCCGTCTGTTCTCACGAACGTAAATTTGTTAGATATTAAGTTGGAATATTATATTGACACTTCTTCTTTCTACACGCAGATCGCTATTTTAAACAAGAAAAATCTTTTAAGGGCCACGCCCACAATCGACAAAAGACTATTTATCTGCCACAAAAATTAAGCTATTAAGTTGAAATTTAGTAAACACATTCAAAACTTGTTTACCCATCGATGTACTAAAAATAAGCGTAATCGCATTACAGACACGCCCACAATTTACAAAAAAAAACCATACTTGACATAAAACTCGATTTGTACGGTGCTACGTAACACATACACTATTAGAAAATATATATGGAGGGTATTTAAAGATTGGCCTAAACCAAATTTAGTTTTCTTTCTTGTCTCTTTATTATATTTTCGAGAGATATTGAGACATTGCATGTCTGCGTTTTTAGAGCTTGTCATAGAAATTTATGTTATTCTGTTGAAAATGTTAAACATTTAGGATTGTGTTTATGTCACTTTATATGTTACAAAAAGCAAGTTAAGAATGTACAGATGGCTTTGGCCAAAGCGTCGATCTCAATAACGTGTGTATACTAAAATAAAATTCCTAGCAATAATACTCCTCCACACAGTATAAATGAAGCTTCGAAGTACATTTTGAAGTAGCAATTTAGTCTCTGTTGTGAATTTGCACATTTATTAGAACAGATAAGCAGACTCAGTAGTCGATGGTGATTACTTTGAGACTGTAGGCTTCTAAAACCTCTTTACGGCCATTGAAAATGTTTTGAAAAACTGCAGTGTAGTATGTATAAACATTTATAATTTCAATAACATTTTATTTGAATATATTTACAGGCATTTGGATTATTTTGGATAAATGATAGATGCATGTATCTGTATATGAAATTTGATTTCCCTTTATCTGTATATTATTCTAATGAAATCTGTGAATGATATGTCTAACTAGTAGAAGAATTTTTGCATGCAATATTTAGTTGTTTTGTTACATCCTTCACAATACAAAAACATGTTTGAAACAACCAGATGGAGGCGGTAGAAACCCTAAAAAGTATAAATATTCTTAATCAAGATCCAAATATGAATCAATCTAGTGCAATGTCTGTCCGTAGGTCCGTTTCTGATTAAAATTCTTCCGGACGCTTACAATGAGCTAACATTTTATATATTTAGAGTTTCCTATTGAAGTAGAGCAAAATCTGCTAAACCTGTTGATATAAATTTTGAAAAAGTTACGCGTTTTGATCCAAAGGAGGTCCACTAGAAATGATTTATATTGAACCACTTTTAGGTTAGTTTTTTGATACAGACCTCTTTTAATGTTTTATTATAAAAGAAATAATTTTAGGCAAAAATTCACGATTGAAAAGAGACCAATGAACTTAGTACGCCCCCTCTTATATGGAGTTCGCAATAGTTGCAATTCTTAAATATTTCTAATAAAAATTGGTAAATAATACTAAATTGGGATAAAGTAAATAATTTTACACAAGATGCATTATACGACAATGATGCAACTAAACAAATTATTATATAATAAAATATTGTGGAAGTAAGTGGTGTAGGTCGGGCTTGCCAACTTCATCATTTGCCCCGCAGCACTTGTGGCATTGGAGCATCTTAAATAAATATTTATTTTTAAATTTTTTATCTCCCTTCAATAAAAGCACAATCTATGCAGAGCAATATATGTGTGTAAGTATGTATCTCTGGGATATTCTGTCAGTCTCGTTCATTTCGAAAATCAAATATTTTGATTGAATAATGACATGGGCAAATAATGTACGAAACACGTATGTACCGAAATATATATTTACTTATGCATACTAAGCATTCATAAGTAGAAGAAGCAATTGCTTAAGGAAATTGCTTGTTAGTGAAAGATCCTTATTTACTTGAGAACAAGAAGTGAAAGAAACTTCACTAGCACACATGGTATGTTTAGGCACATCAATTGATTTAGTTCACTGCAGTATGCACCCAGTATAGTAAAAGTGTAAGTAAATATTTGCTTTTGATTGCAAATAAATGCTTATTGATGGTGCCTGCATGTGGTGGATAAGTAAATACGTACGTGTACGTATAAATAGTGATATGCATTAAAGCAATTGCTTCATATCATAAGTTGTGCATAAATGTGTTTTGAGATAATTAGATTTTACGACATATTGTTAATTAAATGAAATAAAATGTAGTCTTGAAAATATACAGATGTGTATGTTAAGCGATCTTTTTTCATTTTTATTAAAAATTATAAAACGGTAAAGAATTTCTTCAAAAATTTATGTTTTTAAAAGAAATTTTATGTACTACATCAAACCATTTTTGTAAGCTCTTACCCTTAAAATGATATTTCTTAAAATGACTAATTAGTGTTACCGGATGTATTTTTTGTTTTAAATTAAACTCCTTCACTTTCTTAAAAAATCAAAAAAATTATTTCGATTTTATTATTTTGTTAAAAAATGTCGTTATTTCGTTAAAAAAGTGAGCGTGGTCTGTTCTTTTCATTTTCACGACATTTGTATAATATAATCCCTTAAGTAAGTTTTTTTTGCCAATTTTCAGCTTTTAATCTATGGTAGTCTGACTTTTTCAGTTTTTGATGAAATGTAGGCGCATCTTTCGCCCAATATTGCCCATTTTCAATGTGATCAGCTAACAGACACGCCCACAATTTACATAAAACCATGCCCAGTGTATGTATGTAGATGCGGAGGATATTTAAGATTTGGTTTAAGACAAATTTAGTTTATTTACTTGTTTTTGTTTTTACTAAATATACGAAGTTGTAAAACTATGGTAAATATTCAAAGTAAACCTAAAGAATTTAAATTCACTTGCTTCAGCGTTCAAAGTAGGTGTCAACCTGTTTACGCGTCATAATTGAATTATGGAATTAAAATAACTTAATATTACATTAAGATGAAATGCAAACAATACATCTTCACATACATACACAACACATATATACTGTTGACAATGCCTGCTTATGTTTGACGTTAACTCTTAAGAGCACAACCTAAAACATTATACATTACGTTAATGAGTTGCCTCCTTCTTGATGTATGTTCTCTTGTGTATGTGATACACTATATATTACATATTGTATATGCAAGTCATAAGTTGCTCTCAGCTTAATAAACACACACAATATACATATAATAGGCTGTGCATGGCATGTGAATGTGTGCGATGATTTAAGTAAGTAACTAATTTCTGTGCTTGAGCAAAGGGTTCTGTTTGACTTTTTGCTGGAATAATTAAAAAGACATTTTATACAAAGTTCTAAGCTAATTAATAATAAGAGCGTAAAACAGAAGCAGAAGAAGAAAAAGAAGGAAAAGAAATGTTTATGTTAGAGGAGAAGCAAACAGTTGGGGCACGGTTGGGGCAACGCCGAATGCACATCTACCAAGAAATATTTTTATATAGAAACCTACAGCTCCTGTGTTTACTTACCAAAATTTTGTAGAATTTCTAACATTTTACATACACATTACTATGGCCACATATACTCTATAGCAATTTTTAATATATTTTTTTTAAATTTCAAGTTTTTATTTTGCAACTGCAACATTCAGTAACATTTCAACATTTCCCGATAATATTCATTTCTCACATTCTTTTTCTTTTGTTGTTTTATACATATAGGCATGTGTAGCCACATATGTGTACAAGTTGACTGTTACCATTGCACATTACTACCACCCATACAGGTACGCCTCTATGTAGTCAACATGCTTTTTTGGAATAACAATGAGCTGAAAATACGTGCTTACTTATTAATATTTATTAACATTTTGTTTCCAGGACACACTGTTCTACATCGTTCTGCACGTTTGATCAAAACAAAAACAAAATTTAATCAATTTAATTTCTGTGTAACGACATCGATTAGTTGCATGTGTCGGTGTTACTTTTTCTTCTTTTTATTAATACCCTTAAGAAAATTGTCATTTAGCCCGATTACGTGATTTCCTATTATATTCTCGGATATGTTCCGTATTTTCTCATTTTTTTTTTTTTGTTTTTGTTTTGTTTTTGTTCTGTTAACTTAACTTCGGCTAAAAACTTTTCACTTTTCACAATTTGTCGTTACTCTTGCCGTGACACACTACAATACATTTAAAGTTTGTATCCTTTTTGGTGTGTGAAAATGGTGGAAGCTGGTCGATGAGACGCGTATTGCGCTAATACTGTTGCTGATTACATTCCCGTATCCCAACTTGACGCTGATGTGTTCGAAATTCAACTGAACTCGTCTTGGCCCGAACTCGACAATTCAGGCGAGATTTTCGCTTCGAACGTGCTGACACACATCTGCATATACATGCAAGTGCTTACACTCAGAAGCATAGAGAGGCACAATCATTATAATAACAATAAAAACAAAGCAACAACAACATACCGATATATGGGCCAAATTTACACCAAAAAAATAAGAGGAAAATAAACTTTAAAGAAAAATTATTGTAAATGTCGGGTTATTGTTGTTGTTGTTGATGTTGCTATTACAAGAAAATACACAGTGACAACTTTAAGTACCACAAACTGTTGAAAAATCAGCTTAAACGGTCAAATGTGCAACAATCACTAACAGCAGCACTTGATACTTAAAACGAAAACAAACAAAAAACCCTAAAGTGTAAAGGGCAACCATATTAAAATATGTTTCATATGTTATTATTAAAAATTAAATAAAAATAAAAAAATTATATTAGAAATTATTTAATGAATTATCATTTAATAAATTAAATTATTTTAGAAGAATAATAAATATTTTTTAATCATTGAAATGTGCATTTTAAAGATTTTTTAGAACATTATTTATTTAATTTTTTTTTTGTGTGTGTAGACTTTCATATTAATATTTATTTAAAAATTTCTTTAAAAATACTCTAAAACCCATTGTTAACAAAAATAAATAAATTTTAATTTAATTGCACATATTTTAAATTTAAAAAAAGCATTTGTCAATTTTTTATTTATTTAATAATATATTATTTATTTGATTTTATTTACTAATCACACATTGTAGAATCATGCGTTTTAACACTTTCTCTCTTTCTCTCTCTCTTAAGAGGCACACAAAAAAATTCATTCATTTACTCTAGAAAACCACAATAGTGGGAATTATTTGTTCTCTCTTTTATTATCATTTTTATTTTTATGCTCACCGTTCAATGAGGGTGTCAAACAACCAGAGACAAGAATTAAAGACCCTACAGAGTATATATTCTTGATGTAGTCCTGAAACACTGAAACGATTTAGATGCGTTTGTGTATCTTTTGCTAGATCGATTCAAGCAAACACCAAAGTAACTGTGGTAGCTAGGAACAATTTAAACACCGATTTATTTAATAAATTTAATTAAATTTACTTTTAGTTAAAGTCTTATTTGTTAGTAATATTGCATTAAATGAAATAATGTAAACATTTTATATACAACAATTAAATCAACTTTCAAACAGAATATTTAAAAAAAAAAAACGAAAATGTTACAACGTAACATCCCTGCTATTTCCTCTTCAAATAATCTTGTACATAAACCCTCAAGCGTGTATATTTTCAGACACTTTTCAGTTTTTCTCCAGCCTTATGTATCTGAAAATTTCATTTTGCAACCAATTAGTTTAGACACAAACTTTCATTGAACATGATTAAAAAACATTTCTCTAACACCCTGCATTTGATATTTGTGGCTTTTTCTTTCTAATGACATTCAACCATTTATGTGAAATGCGTTTTGTTTTGTTTACAAAACGACCTTCATATAACCTTTTTCGTATAAATACATTTTCCATTCGCACTCCATTCACACGTAACAAAATTTTCGGTTATATTTATGATATTACACAAAAATAGCAAAAATTAGTTGAAAATTATTATAAAAATTTATAAAAATTTGTAAAAATTTGTAAAAAATTTATTGTGTGCATTTATTTGAAGCATTTTGAACATTTTAAAGGTAAGCTATCAGGTAAATAGTAATCGTGATGCTTAATTAATTCGTGATTTGTAAACAATTATTTCGTAATCAATGAAGAGAAGAAGCACTGAAAATAATTGCGTATAAATTTGTATCAATATAATTTTGATGGAATTTTGCGGTTAACAAATTAGAAGCATAAGCCGGTTAACATATGAACAAAAGCTTACAAATAATCTCATACCTAACTAAACGAATGGTTTGTGCTTTCTTGTCTAAAATAAACTTAATAAACTGTAACTGTTTGGCGAGCATAGTTAACAAAGTCTGAAAATGCTGCCCAAGTAGAACGGACTCTGAACCTTTGGGATTTATTATGAAGAAAACATTTGTAGGAAATACAAGTATATATATAATACATATACAAGTCAAATGTAACGATAGTTAACAGTAAAGATGATTAAAGTTAACTAGTATGTACCACACTCTCCAACATATTTTAAATATTCAATAAAGTGTAATTTTACAAGAAAACATGCAAATTTAAATTTAAAAACCATTTAATCCAATTGATCTGTGTGCCCTCCAGCTAAGATGGTGATAATGTCTGTGTGTTTTTTGTTGTTGGAATTTTCAATTGAATTGAATAAGAGCCCAAACATATACTCTGCAGCAAATACTGTTTCATACTTAGCATATATACAGGAGGAAGGAAAAAATTGAAACTTAAGCAAGCCGTCATATGAATAGAATGAAATTTTTCATATATATATAAAACTGGTCGGGTTAAAAACTTTTTTATGCAAAAGTTTGCAATATTTTTCTTCACACTGTATATAATACAAACATGATTAATTCTTTTCGTTTCAAAACTTGTTCATTTTTTCTGTCCGCTCTTATTATTTTTATATTCTTTTAACAGAGACAATAACATAAAACACGTCAGACTAGTTTTTGGGGGCTCGTTTCTCGCATGACTCGCACAAATGCATACACGTTACACAGTAGTGCACTGTATTATTATATGCATTAAAAAAAAAAAACATTTCTTTTCAAATAACTGCCAACGTGGATTTCATTTGCTTCCTCCTTACCCCCCAGTGTAGGAGATTACTTGTTGACATTCTCCACGTCTGACTTGCTGCTTTTTTTATTGTTTGCTTATGTTATCTGTATTGTTGCCTTTACGCCATCGATTTTATATATAATTGAGAGAATTTCAAAGTGGGTTTGTTGAGTATTAAAAGATTGCAAATTTATGCGTTGTCACACAGTTCGGTTGGTGACGTTGAGTGAAAAAGGTGTGCAAAGGGAATATAATTAAAAATTATTTGCAAGTTTTGAAAAGTTTTTATCTGTATTATTTGTATTATTTAAGATAACCAAGGGGAGGAATTTTCTCTCAATAAGTCTACAAAATGTTTTAAAGATTTCATATCTTGTGCACTTGAATGCCATAAATAGCAGACAATTTTTTATACTTCCTACTTTAAACTCGTTGTGGGTGACCTTCAACTACTATTCAAAGAGGTCCACAGGCATAATACATAATTTTATAAGAGAATATATAAATATACAAAACCGACACACATTTGGTTTATAATAAAAAATGTATGCAGCGCATGTGCTAACTCGAAATATATGTTGACAGATAGTGAAAGTGATTATAAAAGTAATTCCGCAATTCAACGCCTAAGATGTAGAGACAATATGGCGCCTTAGTGACGTTTAATGGTTTTTTCATTCTTAATATTTTCACGCTGAAATCTGTAATTTCCAATCAAATGCTAACTTGTTAAAATCTTATTTAAATCCAGCTGGATATTGGCCAAGAAAGTCGTTCAGATATTCATTAAAATGGAATATTTTAGCACAATTTTAGTTTATTTAGTTTTAATTTTTTTTGTTACAATAAATTTTCTCTCAGTGTTTGAACAATATGTCTGGCAACATTGTTGCTTAGTTGCATTCAATAAAAGAACCGCTTAGGCAGCAAATGTTGCTGAGAACATATGAAACGTAGTGCAACAAATATAAGAAGGAGAGCGAATATTGAGTTTAGCAACATAGTAACGGCTGATTCAGTTATATTTTAATGGGAAAAACAACAACAAAAGGGTCTGCAGTTTTTAAATTTTTGCACTCTCCTTATAAAATGGCGTATAAAAGTTTGGTATTTCGTGCGCAACACGTAGAAGAAAGGTCTTGCAAAGACTGGACAAAATCAGACATGTCCGTCCGTCATACTTTTACTAATTCCGCACGCTGTTTATATACAAATATTGAGGGTACTTAAGTTTTGGCCTAAGATTTATTTATTTTGTGTTGCTAAGCTGACTTACTCTTCTCGCACTTGTTGTTCTATGATAAGAATGCACTTGAACCTCCCATTGAACGAAACTTTTCTATACGATTTAAATTTTAAAAGTTTTTAAACGGTAGAAATCGAACAAATTTTTTTCCTTTCAAAATTAAAATAATAATGTATAGTGTGATCTATTCACTTTCAAATTTTTCATTTTTTTTTGTCGATAGACTGTTAATACTTTATTTTTAATATTTTTAGATCATCCATAATGACTACCTACTTTTGCTACCCCAATGAACAATTGCAGCAGGAGTTGCGGCGTATCGCCCAAGCCATTGTGGCCCCTGGCAAGGGTATATTGGCTGCAGATGAGTCTGTCTCCACCATGGGAAAACGTCTCAAGGATATTGGTGTAGAGAATACAGAAGAGAATCGTCGCCAGTATCGTCAGCTGTTATTTACCACAGATGGAAAATTGGGCGATAACATTTCCGGTGTTATACTGTTTCATGAAACTTTATATCAAAAGGCCGACGATGGTACTCCGTTTGTGGAGCTATTAAAGCAACGTGGCATTATACCTGGCATTAAGGTGGATAAAGGGGTTGTACCCTTAATGGGTAGCGAAAATGAATGTACGACTCAGGGCTTAGATGATTTGGCGTGCCGTTGCTCTCAGTATAAGAAGGATGGTTGTGATTTTGCCAAGTGGCGATGCGTTTTAAAGATTGACAAGAATACACCATCCTATCAGGCCATAATGGAAAATGCCAATGTTTTGGCTCGTTATGCCTCTATATGTCAATCGCAAGGTTTAGTACCAATTGTTGAGCCAGAGGTGTTATGCGATGGTGTGCATGATTTGGACCGTGCCCAAAAAGTGACTGAAACTGTGTTGGCTGCCGTTTATAAGGCTCTCAACGATCATCACGTGTTTCTGGAGGGTACGCTATTAAAGCCCAATATGGTGACGCCTGGTCAATCGAGTGCCGCTAAAAATACACCCGAAGAAGTAGCTGTAGCCACAGTGACTGCTTTACGTAGAACAGTGCCGGCCGCTGTCCCCGGTACGTTTGATTGTTTAGAAAATTTATCTCAACCCTTTTTTATCCAAATATTTTTGTTTTGTATCGTAGGTATTACGTTCCTATCGGGTGGTCAATCTGAGGAGGAAGCTTCCGTCCATTTAAGTGCCATTAATCAGGTTTCTTTATGTAAACCCTGGGCTTTAACTTTCTCGTATGGACGTGCCTTACAAGCTTCCGTATTGCGTGCTTGGGGTGGCAGCAAGGAAAATATACCAGTTGCTCAACAAGAGCTACTTAAGCGTGCCAAGGTAAGAGATTATTTTAAAAATAAATGGAAATTGAGAAAATGGGATTTTCAAAATTTATCACTTTTCAATTTTAAAGCTAGTGAGTAAAGACACTCCATCTTTATGAAGACTTCTTTTTATTTTACAATTAGAGAGATATACTCTACCTGTATATTGATTTATTTCTAATTTAATTAGGCCAATGGTGATGCTTCTTTGGGTAAATATGTAGCGGGCACTGTACAATCATTGGCTAACGATACAGATTTATTTGTAAAAAGCTATCAAAACTGAATGAAAACCATTTAATATTGCAAGTGCTAACATTTCATATCATATTTTTAAACTTCATCAATTAATTCAAACCAAGCACCAGCTAACCGTTTCTGCAACGTAAATATTAACCTAAAAAAGAAATTTTATTTTGTTCAATCAATCAGTAGCTATTTGGATTTAGCTATTTTAATATGTTTAAAGCTTCTTTCTTCTATTTCTTTTTTTTTTTTTTGCATTTATATCATTTATGCTTAATTTTTTCATTTTCTTACCTTATATTTTCTTTCCTTTGTTGCTATAATTTTAAACTAATTTATTCTCTTCTTTTATAACCTATTCTTTGATATCGTTTATTTAGGCAAATTCACTTGCATGTCAAGGCAAATACGTTGCTGGCTCAATACCATCATATGCAGCTAATAAGAGTTTGTTTGTTGCCTCGCACAAATACTAAATAAAATGTGAAAAGTTCCACTAGTTATTTAAAAAAAGAAAAGAAAAGAACTGCAAAATTAGAAATATTTTCAAAATGAGCAAAAATTACTGAAAAAATTTTTTTGTTTGTAAGCATGTGTTTTTTTTCGTGACTAACGCAAACTTATTTTTTACAACATCCTTATATACCTTATATATATACAAAAAAAAAAAAAAAAAAATTTAAAAAAATAAAATAAATAAATAAATATTTCAACAATTTGTGTTTAAGAATTTGTGCAAATCTGCAATAATTTAATCAGAAGTAAAATGCATCAAAGAGCTTTTAAAGTGTATACACTGATAAATTTGGATCGTTTTCAAAAAGTTGAGAGCAAAAAAGATTCTTAAATTATTTTAAAAAGTTTCTAATATTCCTTATAATCGAATGAGTTTCAAGACATGTTTTAACCGTAGAATTCCTTAAACAATCCATAATTATCCCAATTATCCTACAATCTAAACTAAGATGCTAAGATACCCAAACATTGATGGATATCAGAGCAATTTTATATATGTGTATTTACTGTGAAGACCCCAAAGCGTTTATTGCGTAAGGATGATATTGTGAAGGTTCTTATCAAAGCATTATTATTATTATACGTACTGATATGAAAGGCATTTAAATGTTATTTAATTTAATGCTTCAACTGTTTCTCTATTTCGTATTGTTTTTTTTTTGCTCACAGGCCAATGGAGAAGCTTGTTTGGGTAAATATGTGGCTGGCAGTGTTGCTGGTGCAGGGGCTGATGCCGCCTTGTTTGTTGCCAATCATGCCTACTAAGTATTTTATAATTTACAACCGACACCGCATTTACCTCATGACCGTGTACAAAATTAAAAATGAGGAATTGAAAAACTTTTTTTATGAAATTTTCGTTTAAATTAGTAATTAGAAGATGTACTAATCTTGTACGTTTTATAATAAATATATTTAAAAATATTGAACATTAAGCGATTATTAGATATTTCACACACATTTTTATAGTGTAGCAAAGGGATTTTCATTATAATTTAAGCATCTAGTGGGAGTTAGTTGTAGCAAGAAATTCTCTTTACATTAAAGTTAAAGTTGTTTGTTTTGAAGTACTATGTGATGCGATTCTGAAAAAATCGATATTTAGTAAAAAAAAACATTCTTTTTATACACACCCCTTCAACGTATGATAGCTACCACACTTTGTCAAAACGTTTGTAAAGCTCAGATGGAGGCTTCAAACACTCAGCAACGTATGAAATCGTATGTTCTGAATCAGTATCAACTACTGAGTCTGTGTAATCACAACTTTGTATGTCTATCCGTCTTGGGAAATTGTGAAAAATCTTTTAAACGACACGCCCACACTGCATCAAATGTTACAAAAAGCAATTTTTCCGTAAATTGAAATTTTGTACATAAACCGTAAACATCAAGGAGGTGTGAGAAATGTAAATTTGTTGTATTTTTTGTAATTGTTTGGATCATTGAATGTACAGCCAAACACTCTTTTGTTGTTTGTTGAGACCATTTGTTATAAAAATAATTGTTTGTATGTTTGACCATCGTTGTGTAGTGGAAGGCTGTGGTTTTTGGTTCTTATAATTTTTATTCCCTCCACATAAGATAAGGGGTATGCTAAGTATGTCATTGCATTTGCACAAGAAGGCGTCAGAGATCTTACAACAACTTCAAAAGAAAGTGTGTCCGCCAGTTGTTGGTACTCTCACGGTCTAAAGATTTTGAGATATTGAAATGAAATTTTGCAGAGTTTCTCTGTACGCAGAATGCTTTTGAATGGCAATGAGCCACGCCCACAAATGAGAAAAATATATTTATTTACTATAAAAATTTAGCTATAAAGTTGAAAATGCAAACATTTATTTGGAATCATCTTAAAAACGAGCGTTGTCAGATAAAAGACGCGCTTATAATTTACCAAAAACCGTATTTAGTGAAAAACTCGATTGATTGTTAAAAATATTTGAGAGAAGAAAGCTGTAGAGGAGAGTGCTTAATAATAATATGTTTTATTTATATTTATTTTGGTTTTTAAGATCTTTTTTCATAGCAATAAATCAAGTTGAGTCATGAGTTTATCATGGTCCCAACCTAAACCATGTAAGCCTACACGTTTCATTAGTTTACATATTTAAGCAGACTTGATATTGATATTACGTTTCCCTCTGTGTGTACGAGGACATTTTGTACAAGTGTGTGTGTGTGTGGTGTACATATGCCTGAATAAGTGGATTGTTCCCAAGCGACAGATTTTATTTAAAGTGCTTTTTTTCCGGTAACAGAGGAAACATATACACAAGAATCCTATGGCACTTGTAAAAGGCAGAGAGACAGAAAGAGAGAGAGGCAGAGAGGGAATAGTGTAGAAATTTAATGAAGGTCATTGGCAATTGTTATGGTTATGGTTGTTATGTTAGGGTTGGTTGTTCTCTTAAAAAAAAAAGTAAAAGAGAAAATTAAAGAAAAACATTTAAATGCATATACTGTTAAATTTCATGTCATTTACAGCTTTTAAATAGTTTCGGGCATGTTTTTGCAATCCATCTCCATAAAGTGATTATTATTCCTACCAGAGGCTATCTGGTGTACAGAGAGTGTATTATTTGTACAAGAAAATTTTATAATTAAATTGTTTAACTTTATACGTAAAATTTACATTATGTCATAATGTATTTAGAAGTTTTGCTGTAATATTCTTAAAAACCTCGAACGTACCACCAGCCAGAGTAATAGCTTAAAAGTACTGATCTGCATGACATAATAAATCGAATGATGATTCAATGTAATCAGAAATCGTAGGTGTTGGAGGCATTATTTAAAGATGTTTCGAAACATTTTGCTACTTATTACCACTACAATCACAACTACAATTTAACAAGAACAACAGATGCCTCTAATAGTAAAACCATATTGCAATGGTAAAGAGAAGTACGTTTCGTAATACATATGCGGTTACTTACTAACTTATGTTACAACTACGATAATACGTATGCGTGTGTATGTAATTGAAAACTAAAAATGACACATTGTTTAAACACATGCTTCATTTGCCAGTCATACTAATTAATTTTATTGTACACCTCACTTGACATCTGCTACATTTAAAAGAAGGCGTCTGGAATACTTGATATTCTTGACCAGCATTAAAATCTGAAACACTCTAGCTTTGCTTAATGTATGGTTTATATAACACTTAAACGACAAAAGTTACACCAATTCTTAGTTATAACAACCGGCTGCGAATCAAAATCTAAACCGATTTAACCATCCGTCCGTCTGTCCGTACTTCTAATTCGTGTTCTTCATCTGAAGATCACAATTTGTGATATTTTTTAACGAAATTTGGTATAAAGATGTCTCTTGAGTTAAAAACGGTCATTAACAAATCTATGTTTAAAACCCCTTTCCATATATAATAATTCATTTGAAAAAAAAAAAAAAATTTTTTTAAGTGACAAAAATTCCATTTTTTTTTTTTTTTATAAATTGTGATTAATTAGCAAACTAAAGTACTGGACTAAATTTCGACCTGAGACGAACATTTTGAGAACTTTTTTCTATATATACGGCTTTTAAAAATACAATTTTTCTATGACAAGGACTCGCATAAATTATAGAATTAAGTGGTGTAGGGTATTAAATAATCGTATAATCGAATCAACTATCATATTTTTACTAATTTGGTGAAAATTTTAATTATTGCAATTAGAACAATAAGTCGATTTGTCTACAACTACAAATTGATTTGTTGTGGTTACAAAAACCCATAAAAAATTGAATCAAAAAAGTTATACAATGCAATCTTATTGAAATTGGTACAAAGCGGAAATTTTATTGAAAAGGTTTTTTTTTTTTTCAATTATTTCTCTCGTTTTTGTGTCGCTGACGATGTTGATTGCAGTGCAATAATTGTGATAATAATGCTGGTTTGGTGCTTGTGCCTGTGCCTGTGCCTGTGTTTATGTTTCTGTTTGCTTAGCTATAAATGATTTTCATTTTAAACTGATTGATTTTTGTTTTTGTAATCAATTAGTGGCAAATCAAATCCTAAACAAAGACATAATAGTATAAACGCCCACAAAAAATTTAAAAACTACTTGGCAACTAAAAAGTCAGCTGTTACGTAGAGTATAGAGATATAAATTATTCACACAACAATAAAATTTGTAATGTATGTATGTATGTTTATGACATTTGGGTACCTAAATAGTTGAAGAATATTTAATCTATGTGAACAACTGATTTACTTAAGAGACAGGTGAAATATTTGCATATTGTATTAAAACTTTTTCAATGTATCAAATAATAATTTTGATTTATACCAGTTTACTTAACTAATACTGGTCATGGGTTATAAATATTTATTATAAATATCTATATTTTTATAAATAATGTAAAAGAATAAGCAAAACGTGTTGGTAATTATTGTGGTAGCGATCCGGTTCGAAAAAGCGGGGGCATTACACCTACACACCTCTTTTCAATCTATTGTAATATTGTCTACAATAAGTGCTGGTAAGTAGGGCTGACTGGTATAAGCCGCTCTTAAAATATTTATGTTTTGCCAGTTATTTATAAGACCACGCCAATTTTAGCCCATTATTGAATGGAATACATTTTATAAAAAGAAAAAAAAAAACATGCAAAATATCAATTTCTCAATGTTTCGCAACAATATTTCAATGTTGTGCGATTTTTTTTAACAATAGACAGACGCGCGGACATCCTTAAAACGTCGTCTTCAAGTAGTCTCATACCTAATAAGAAACTTAGTATATTTCCTTCTTATGTATAGAGTGTAATTCTATAGTATAAAAACAACAAAGACAATAATAACAACAACTATAAAAATTAACATTGAATTGTTTGGCAATTTGAAAACGTGTAGGTACCCACAATGAACAACAATATAATAATAAAACGTTCCGTTTAATTTCATTCTATGGCAATCAATTTGAAAGCATTCATTCTTCATGCAACTAATTCAAACATTTCCATTGGTGTTATAAGTACTATTGTAATAGCATTTGTAATTAAACCTTGCACGTGTGTATGTTCATTATTAATAATGATTATATTTAATATTTTATTCTTTTTGCTAAGAGCAATTATGGCATAAAAGTTAGCTCATATAAAATTGACAATATTGATTCTTATAATGTTATGAAATTTATAACATTTGTTTGCTATAGAAAGCGATTGAACAGACATGCTCATAATTTACGAAAAACCAATTTTGTGCAGAACATGATAGATGGAAGTTGATACGTATTACATAAACTATTAAAGAGCTACGCCCACATTTTATATATAAATTTCCTCTAAATCAAATAATTATTTCACCAGTATAGTTAGTCTATGCCAAACAGAACCATAATGGAATATACAATTTATAGAAAAGCAGAGTATGATTGGATTACTTTTTAAACGAATGCCACTTACGTGGCCTCTATTTACACCAAAACAACCATTAAGCGATACATTATCTTTCCACTACACCACATAAAGAACTTGAAGGAATTTATTTTAAAAATTATGCAAACACATCAACCGGAAAGCAATCAATCAAATTAATTAATGGAAAGTGGTGACATTTAGCTTTTACAGTTTAAATTATGATCAATTTCAAGAGTGTGCGTGTATGTATAAGAAGTACTTTTACATTTTAGAAAGTATTGACGTAATTTTGTTTCTTTCCTTGTGGGACTACTCGCCACTAAGATTCATTAATCATGACTTTGTTGCGGTATTAAAATGCTTGGTCTCCTTGCACACATTCATATATCAAATTTATTACTAAATTTCTTTAAGACATTAAATTATGATACACCATAAACGTCTTTGGACGAAACGAAAAACTCATAAATTATAAATTATTAGACAATAGCCAAAATGAAGCGTTAACAGTTTTGTATATATAAAAAAGTTCTATATATAATGCTAATGTGTACAAAGCAGGCATAAGAATGTGAGGAGGGACCCTGTGGTCTCCCCCAAATATTTAGATCTATAAAATTTCCAGCAAATTATAAATAATTGAAAATAGGTTTGCAAACAAAAGTCAAAGCCCTCCCTCGTATATATGACATCAAACCGGCTAAAAAAAGCACTACTGAACAGGTAATGCCCACAGAAGGTGTTCTTTTCATTTGACAGTATCAACAGTACTAGGATTTGTTGAAATGCATTTAAATTGCTACACAATCGGACAAATCTATCACTTCATTTATGTGTAATAAATCAAATTGAACACCATCATATATATCATTATCAAGTGAGTGGATGTATGTGCAACATATAAATTGTGTCATTCCCACACTTGTCAGTTGAATTTATGAAGTTTTTCATGAAGTTATTCAAACACGTTGACAATAACAAGTTTTATAAATTGTTTACTTGCCGACCAATTAACGATTATCTGTATTAATATAATTTAGTAAATGCCTTCCATATATGCGCGGCGGGTATAAACACATTACAAGGAACACAGATTGCGTACATAGTTGTGAGTTTTTTTTTTTTTTTTTTTGGATAATAATAAACATTCCATGGATGGTCGGAGCTATAAACATAAGTTGCAATGCCGATGCTGGACGGTTGGCCATGAACTTAAGTTGTTGCGTTGTAACGGTCATTTTTGTTGTTCTTGGAGCACCCTACTTATTCGTGATAACCTTCACCAGATTTTTCATTACCAAACAAACAAACAAACAAACAAATTGTTGTAATAATAACCTTTTAGCAAAATATTAAAATGTTTTTAATACACACACATGTACACGTAGAAAATAAATAAATAAATAAATATAATAACAAGCCGTAAAATAAATAAATAAACATACACACAAATATCGTGTAAGTGTATTGTATTTAGCTTGAACTTGAATGTGAACAAGCATTTATGTACATATGTACGGTTAGCGCATCATTTTAATCTGTGAACAAATATATTTATTTTTTACATATTCTCTACTCCGCTCCTCTCTATTCATATGTTCTTTATAAAATTATTTTCAGGCACCGTTGACTGAGACGCCAACAAGACATTACAGTACAGAATTTCGCCTTAAGCTTGAACATGTTGCAACGAAATGAACTTCTTGCGTCTTGCTGTCTACATTCTTGTCCGTAATGATGTATTCTTGAAGGTCAATAGCATACCGACTCTTTTGTTATTACTGATTTGGGTATAAAGTTTTCGTTATTTGGGGGGCGGAGGGTTGTCAATAATCAATTATTATAAAGATTTCACGGAGTACATGGCATACAAGTTACAACACAACCAGGTATCAGAGTTTGGAAGGATTGTTATGTTTTTAGCGTTACAAAATTGGCCAATGCTCCCACATGTTCTACAATATCTTTGTAGTATGCACGACATTCATTACCGAAAAATTGTTGCTAATAATACAAAAAAAAAACATTTCTTATCATTTAAAATTTTCACTGTCAAAATTTCTTCAATGATGTTTTTCTTGTGCCACACAAAATTAATGAAAACCTCGTAAGTAAAGATGTATTGAGAAGGAAATGTTTTTAAAAAGTTTTTTTTATACCATTCACATGGAATGCGGAAGTATTGCAAATTTGTTAGGCTGTTTGCAACATTTAGAAAGAAGCGTTACAGAGAGTCCTTACAAAATAAATCTATTCCGAAAAAGCATAAAAAAATCTGAACACTCACGATAGCTGGAGATTTAAAAGTAAGTTTTTTTATATAAATTTTTGGTTTCTACAAATAGCTTCTTAAATAGACCAATTAATTAGTCAAGAGCCACACCCATTTTTTATAATTCAAACTTTTTATAATTCATATATAAAAAAACCATATTTGGAGCAGGCTTTTTAGTAGATAAGCATTGAAAACTCAAAGGGCTTCTTCGATTTGCCCCGCCCACTATTTGTTTGTATATATAGAACATTTTCTGCTTGCAATTCTCTCTATTTTCTGTTTTTACTCTGAGTTTATTTAAGGATGTTCTGTTTTGATTTTTGCTTGAATAAAAAAATTGGAAATAGATTTAGAAGGTACTTAAGATTCAGCCAAAGCGAAATTTAGATTTTTTGTTGGTTCTTCTTTTATAAGAAGACAAAAAAAAATTCCATTACATTTAGCAATGAGCATAAACCAGTGAACAGAACAGTGAGTGGAAAAATCTATTAAACATTTTTCCAAAAGCTGATTGAGTGGCAATAAAGCAAAAGGAAATTAATAATAATTGTGCTTCGGCTTACAATACATACGTGTGTAGGAAGAAAGTTTTTCTTTGGGAATTTCTTTTCATAACTACAGATTTTTGCAAATTAATATCATTTGATTTGTTTAAAGAAAGGAATGTGTTTGTTGTTCGAAAAGAGAAAGAAAAGAACAGAAAAAATATTTAATTTTATTTAGAAAAGTTACAATCAGTTTAGCTTTAGATGCTCCCCCGCATTACCCTGGTTTTGTAATTGAAACGTTTGCATTTACTTAACTACTAAACGAAACGGATAAAGAATATAAGCCGGGAAAATACTTCCATCAGAAACACTTCATGCAATTATTCTTGCGTTTCTTTTTTCAAATGAATTAATCCTTCATTCAGGGTGAAGTGGAAATAAATGATAATGAAATTTTGAAATTTCTCTGGCACACAAATGAGCAAAGTGCGTGAAGACATTCTGCTTAATTAAATATTTGTAACGTACAATAAATTAAACGCATTAATACTTAAATATATTCAAGTTTTTACAATGAAATCTCTTGTTCAACCACTTGATAGAATTTTTCAAAAGTGTTTAAAAAAAAACATTTAAAACATTTAAAAAAAAACTATCCACCTTCTTTCGTACAAATCCAATGAAAGCATTGCACGAAAAAACAATTTCAGCTGCCTCTGAAATCATGACGATAAATTTATTCCATTAATTCATAGCTTTAACAAATGACCTTGACATCAAACTATTTTCGTTTTTCTGCCCAAGTATCGTTCATAGAAAAAAATAACATTTTTAACATCCGTTTATACGCATCACAAACTGTCACGGGAGTGCGTTTGCTTTGTTCACCAAAATGTGGTGAAGAGCACTCTCGTTTCAAAAATGAAACTCTAACATCATTCCCAAGGCACTTGACCTATATATTGCTATGAAAGTAAATTCAAAGTGTTTTTAAGAACAGTTATTAAATTCCACACGGTCTGTATCATTATGTTTTATGTGTGTATCAGATGTATGTTCAATGGTAATAATTTATATTCTATTTGATTTATTTGAATAATTAATTGAATTGATTATGAACACCTTCCGCGTTGGTAATGAGAGTATACTAAGTTTACTGGAACGTTTTCAATACCATAAAGGATTCTTCTTATATGAATGCGAATCGTATTTAAGAGTTGGCGTAAGGCACTGTGTTTAAAACAGAAGAATTTTTATCTGATGTCAATGTTTTAAAGCTGCTTAAAAGATAAATTTTTTAAATCCATTAACAACGATCTATTCATGTACTTAATATAATCACAATAGAATCGCTGATGAACGCTAAGTATAAAAGTCTTAACAGGCACAACACTCACTCAATATAAATATTATAATAAAAAGTTATCTAAAGTATGGAAAATCTCTTAGAATGTCATTGTCAACACATACTTACGCATGTACGCAACTGTTTTATTTCTTATACTCTTAATAATAATAAAAAAAAAAACTTGTCTTACACCAGAGACCGCCTTGTAAGATTTTAATCCAAGAACTTGTACGTCTTCTCTCTTCTCAATTAATCCACAACAGAGGTAAACAGCTTCTCGCCACTCGCAAGCATAAGGCTTCTGAAAGAACCATAAGCCACAGGAAAGGTATGTTGGGGACGTAAGAAATGAATCCTGCGAAATTATTTTCACTTTAATTTATTTGATGCTGGTTTGTAAATGGCGTACATATCGTCTTCTTCCCCCGCCAATGGATGCTAAGATAATAGAATGCAGTTGAATTGAATTTCTTCTCCCATTAAATAAAAATAAATCTTTTCAAACGCTTGGAAGCACTTTTATAAATTGACAAAGAATTGTTGCTTTTTGTCATTGACAATTTTTACCCAATAACTGAAAGTGTATAAAATGAAAGTTTCTAACAATGACAAGAATCTTTTTTGATCGTAATCTGTTTACTTGATTAGCCCCATGTTGTGCTTAAGTACATGGAGACAGAGAATAGTGAAAGTATTGTTGGTGAAAGTTTACATAACAAAAGCAATCAATGTCTGTCAAACACAATACGGATAGTTTATGATGTTAATATCATCTGAAGATAAGTGATGGCGAAATGATTTAATAACCAGAAGACCTTATAAAAAATTTAAAGACTTCATATATGCAACTCCTGCTACTGGTCTTTGCGTTGTTAAAAATAGGAGGGGGGATGCAGTGATTTAGTATCATTTTTAATATAAAAAAGTATTAGAAGGGAATTGGAATTAGAAGAATTAACTGCGTCCCTCTGAAGTATGTTTACTTTGTAGGCATTTTAAGGAAGGGCAGCAATACGGTTTTATTTTAAATTAATACAACTACTGTTCTCTGCTGCAAGTACTCATTTTGAAACCACAAGCACGTTAACAGAATACTTGAATAGCATTTAGCAGAAAGGAAGAAATGTACAATTCACAGCAGTCCACTCAACTCTTGCATAAGCATAAGTCACAACCTTTAAAACAAAAACAATTTCGTTATTGATTATTTCCACCACTCAAGCTGGCACAATTGCATCAATTGCTTGTGGTTACTGGCAATGATTTTCGTAAGATTTCGCTGCCGCAAATACATGTTTTTATTCCCTTTTTTTCACAATACACATACAATGCAAAAAACATTAATCAGTTTTACTTTCAATTAATTTTTAATTTATTTGGCATTTTACGTTCGTATTATATTGAAAAAAAAAATTGTCTGGCGCGTAGACGTAGCCCGAATAACTTGTTATCGCATATTATACAAAATAACGCGTGCACACCCCAAAACACTCATAAATTTCTATACGTTCTTCATAAATTAAGTCAACCATTCATTGGACATTAATATTATAAATGATATTTTTATTCAGTGTAGGATATATTTATTTTTTGAATATGAGCCAAATTTCTTAAATGATTATTACGAAGAAAGCGTTTGGGGAGGGGATGTAAATTTTATTTAAAGAGTGTAGACATGAATTAATTTGAAAAGGAATTGAACTTGAACTAATTTGAAAAGGATAAAGACGAATCGAATGTAAGCTTTAAACACAATGTCAATTTTTCTTTGTGTCCGTGCGTCCGTGCGTGCGCAACTATCTGCTGTTGGCACTCTATTAGTCAAAAATTTGATGTTGAGGTGAAGTTTCTGTATAAAGATCGCTATTTAAATTTGGCAAAATCGATCAAGAGCCACGCCCACAATCGACAAAAATCTACTATCTGCCATAAAAGTTGAGCAATAAGCAATAACGCATATATTTAAAATTATCTAAAGTGGGCGAGATCGGATAACAGACAGACGCGTTGGACTTGTAGCATTGCGACAATTAGGAAATTACCTTATTAATGCACGAACGCTTCTAGTTGCAAAAAAGTTACCACTAACCTTTCTGAAGAACTTTTTAAACCCCTTTATTTTATGATGTGTATCCAAATAATATACCTTAGTAAACACTATTTATTGATGGACAAATGAAATTAAAAAAAAACGTGCCAAATTTTATTAATAATAGAAATGTAAAGATAAAAATATTTCTTGAAAGCAGACAATTTATTGTAATTGGGTTTATAAATAAAACGGAAATAGAAATGAATAAACCGTGTATACTGAATCACAGATTATTAACATTGCCAGACATTGGCAATGCTGCCATCTTGAGCTTTCCAATGTGGAAAGAAAACAGTTTCAGTTTAAAGATTAAAAATTTCAATTTAGATAACATATCAGTGAATGAAAAATTGTTCAAGTAAAGCACGAGAATATGAAAAGTACACGAATATGTTTTTTTTCAATATTTAAGCACAAAGGTAAACCAAATGATGAAAAGCTGAAACAAATGTACCAACAACAGCTTAAGCAATGTTTTAACCAGTTTAACCACTTTAGTTCTTAACTTAATTGAAACCAGTTGCTAAATAAAATTTCCGCAATTATAAAAATAGCGCACACCCAATTATAACACCAAACGTTAGCGGATTTTTTTTAAGAAGAAATTTCAAATTAATGACAAGCTTTCTTATTATGTGAGTAAACGTCATCTTAAGATAAAAAATGTTTTTATTGTAAGCATGAAAGAGCCCCGATTATGATGATTGTGCTGAGAGCAAAAGTAGTGAAAGAATAACGAACGAAATATCTTTCAACAGTCATTTAATGTTAATAATGAACTTGAATCATTCACCATTTCATTGCTTTCGCATGAAAAATTTGAAATTCTTTAGAAGATTCTTTCTCTGGTTTCCCTCTTGACATATGTACAAAGCTTGTGGCAGCTACAAGCGTTTAGTGTTTTATTTATGATTCGAGATGGAACGTGCTTATGTGCGAGGAAAGATTTGGCATCATAGCATTGGCAAACGGTTTTTTATTTTAAGTACTTTGTAGTGTACGCCTAGATAAGGGTGTGTACGTTGAGAGCAGCCACAATAATATAATGTTTGTTTTATATAAAATGTTTAGATTTATAGTAATTGTAAGTGAACTGGGATTGAAAAAAACATCAGCTGACTTTAATTTATATATATTTTATCTCCTTAGTCAAATGTTATCAATATTTTTCTGAAATGAAAAAAAAAAAAAAGGTCAAGTGTGGGAGCATGTTTTGTTAGCAGCCTAGGAAACGAGTAAAATAGAAATTCGCTTAGATGGATTTTTTGCCAATATTCAACCGATTTTACACAATCTAAATAGCGACATGTCTGTAAAAACTAGAAAAGTATTTATTTCAATATTGTGTCGTTTTTTTTTTTCTTTTTTTAAGAATATAGTCATTGGCTAGGGTCAATCTTCTTCATCATTTTTACTTGTACTAATTGCATAAGAGCGTCTTATCAGAAACTGTACGATTTGATTGCAATTATGTAAAAAAATATGTTTTTCATCATCTTATTACAAAATTTACATTTGCAGTTTTGGGTTCAATCTTCTCTAGTCTGCAAAACTGCAAACTGCAGCTGCAGATTAAATGAAATTAACAAATTATTACTTATCAATCAAAAATATTAAATTAAATCAAATCAACGGAGCATAGACGTTTGAGCATTTATATTTAGATTAGATTTGTGTTTCCATTACTTTATATGAAATTTTCCATCTCAAATATTGTATAATTTGTATTCTCTTTTTTGTATTTTTAAATTTTGTTTACAAATGAACTATTTGGTGAGAAATTTGTTTGGATTGGAAAATTTTTCAAAAAACTTGTTTAAGAACACGTGACATAATCAAAACTTTGAACGGGTGCTATTGAATGCATTTGAATCGATCAATTATGATAATTAGAGTGCAAAGAAACCACCTGTCAAATCGAATTGATTGGTTTCTTAACTCATATTTGAAATTAGTAAGCGTTTGCCAAGACTACAAACAATTTGAATTTTACTTTTTAACACAAATCTCGGTTACTATGCCGTCCAAGTAAACAACGTTTAATTTATGTATTTGCATATAAAACATTGATAATTTACATTTGCTTTATATACATATACGTGTACAAACGAAACTAGTGCTACGTAGTGAAGAAAATGAGAAACTACAAAAATATTTGGTTTTGGCCAAATTTGGAATATCGCTTGAGCGCATATAGGAACATGTGAAAAACTTTGACTGACTATGGAAGCAAACCCCACGGAAATTATATTGAAAAGATATTGATTTTAAAATGATTATTTATTTAATATAATTAAAACACAATTTTTGTTTTTGTACAAATTTTGCTTATATGGATAATGGTGTTGAGTCCTCTAGATTTGGCATACGCCTAATGTAACCATTTTTATAAGGTTTACAGCTAGAACCGCATTGCTACGTTTATATTAAAAAAAGCAGATTGATGTTCTTGCTGTTGGTTAGAAAGTTTAGGAGATAACAACAACATAAATGTAAAACGGATGCATGCGGTCACGACTAAATATATGTTTATAATATAATACAATTTTTATCAGTCACACGGGGATATAAAGTTTTTTTTTTATTATGGTTACGTTTTGTTTTTATATGCTTCACATTAAAGTGGGGATGTACTAAGTTTGTGATCTCATTTAACCGTGCAGTTGCCTATTAAGTAGATACGGATAAACAGGAATAAACGTAAAATTTAGGCAAAGTGTTCTATATAAAAATAATAATAATGCCTTGCAAGGTATCAAATGAACCCGAGTTACACCAAAGTGTTGGTGGGCTGTTAATAAAAAGAAGCGAGGTGCGGTAGAATTAATATTTTCCCAAACCACTACGCCCCTGCTGGTTACGACATAACCACACTTACCAAGATGAAGGGTATTAAATGTTGGGTTCAACTCGCATGTAGTTACCTTTCGCTTTTCAAGGTTGCACACAATTACAATGTAATGAAACCCGGCGATTACAATCACACACCACACATATGAAAATGAACGTTTTGTACTTACCTTCCTTAACATGTTATTAAATTGTCTTCTTCCACTCAATTCTAATCGTTTGCGCAGAGTTTTGAAATATTTTTCATTAATTTATTTACTTCTTTTTTATTATTCTGATGTCGTAAAATTATTATTCAGGTTAATATTACAACAATGATTAATTTACAATTTTATTCAAAATACTTTACAAGCCATAAATTAAGAGATTGATTATTTTTCAAGTACACCTTATACATGCAGAGGCAATAATACCGATCCCATCGGTAGTAGTCTGCTTCTATTTGAGTTTAAATATTTTAAAAATAAATTTCTTTACCGTTCAATTTGGCTTCTATATGTAAAATGAAAATAGAATTAATCGTTGAAAAGAGTGTGTTGCTGGTGATTGATTGTTGAAAAGGAAAAAATTTAAAAAAAATAAAAATAAATTCTGTAATGAATAGTCACGCATATGTCCGAGCGTCATAATTTATTTATTTTTTCGTGTATTTGTAGTACATATGTATGTGTATCATATGTTTCATTTATTGATTTTTCCGACTTTTTTTCTTTTTTTTTAATTTACTTTTAATGGAATGAACATTTCTTTAATAGACATTTGAACTTGAATTCTTAATTGACCAGAGTTGAGTGCACCCCGTGATTATATAGTCGATGCACCTGCAAACTTTAGAGGTAATATTTTGCTTTGGATAATCACTTTAATGGACTACATGAAAAATTATAAATTTAAGTAAATTAAATAATATACAAAAAGGTTTTGCAAAGAAGTTATTTGGCTTAGGCCAAACCTTAAATACTATCACATCTATTTGGTACCTGTGGGTTATGGTAGGTACCTAATTAAGCTCTATGAGAATATAGGAAATTCGTATCAATTTATGAATCAGATTTCGCATAAAAATAAGGTTTTTATAAATTGTGGGCATATCTGTGAACTAATTATAAATACATGTATTAAAGGCCAACTTCTTAAAAAAACGATAAATATATTTAAGAGAATTATGGACGTAAAATTTTAGCGATTTTGCCCAACCTGGGTACACATGGATAAAAATTGACACAATTAGATTGGGACCTATCTTAGAAACCTTTCACATTTATATAGAGATTAGTGGGTGTGGCATGCATATAACTTCATCCCAAAGAAATTTTTTTTTTTTTTTGTAAATTGTGAACATCTCCATTAATCAAGTCATCGGGAATAGAAATTGTTTCATCAAAATGAACTTATATCGGGTTATATTTGTACTACACATATATCGTGCGCTTATATTTGAGGAAGTAGTTAAACCATTATGGGCGTGTTTTTACGCCATTCAATTTGAAAGTTAAGCTTACTTGGGTGTGAACTCCTGATATCCATATTTTGTCATTTAAACATCAACATTAAATGCCTTACGGACGAAAATTACATTTGCACCAAAAAGATTGTTTTAGCAGTTTAAAATAATATTTTTTTAATTAATATTTTCAAAAGCTAACAAATTACAAGTAAAGTTATGGGAAAAAAATCCAAAGCACAAGAGATAATGTTTAAGATGCTAAAAACATATATTAGCAAAAGCATTTCATCAAGCTTCCCAAGCGTATAAACAAACTTATTCTTGGTGCGGTAATACACCTTCCGACATGCCGCACAAGTGACCTTCACTAAACCACCATCGGCACCAACTAAGCACACTAGGAAAACGCAGCCAAGCGTATATGCTAGGAAGCCAAGAAACACTGTCTCGAATACAAATAATAAATTGTATTGTGTTTTAGAAAAGTTTTTTTTTTTTTTACAGCGGAAAAACAACTGGAAGTAATTAAAACGAAACGAAATGAAAACCAAAACTTGTTCTTTTTATTATAAAAAAAAAAAATAGAACTTTTCATATAGAAAAGGAATACTCTTTAATTGATTTTTGCTTTTTGCTTTTTGCTGCATAATTAAAAACACTATGTCCGTTACTTAATATTAATAAAATACAATAAATATTTGTTAACACTATACACTTAATTATACATGTTTTATTACATTCTGAATACAGTGACAGTTCTTTTCAAACTTGATTTAATAATTTATGTTAAAAGCTCCACTTTATATACATAAATGATTTTCCCAGATTTTTTTTTTTTTATTTTTTATTTTATTCTTATTTTTTTGTTAAATTGTTTTCGTTAAACTTGGCCTACTGAGAGTGAATGGTTGAATGACTAATTGAGTTGTATAAGAGAGTTTTTACATGCCCGCCTTTATATAATATTTGTTTACACTCGTATATAACATACATATTATTATATAATATGGGTTTAAATGTAATTGAGAGTGACTGTGCTTTACGGGTTTTTGTACTCGTTCACCTTATAAAAACTTGTACATGATAATTACTTTTGAATTTTGTGTTTTTTTTTTTACAAAAGAAAACCATATTTCATTTCTGTTCTCTACTTATGTATAGAATACATATTTAGAGGGTACAAAGTCAATACAATTCATTGCAGTTATAACAGTTATAACAGCTCTTACTCAATTTACTTGGATTCTTAAGTAATTTTGGAAAAATTTCAATTTCTGTGCTTGCAACAGATTTGGCTTAAAATTTAATTCTACGTTGTATGTGTGTGAGAGTGTGTGTCTTTTTTGGTTTATTTATTTATTTCATTTTTTTGGTTTTTTGTTTTTTTTTTTGTTTTTGTTTTTGTTTAACTTATAATACTTGTATGTAAACTCTTTTGTGTCATATTTGTTTTTTTAACTTGGTGGTGGGGCATTTTTAACATTCAGTAGGTACTTGCGTTGCTTCTTTTGTGGGTTATTTGTCTACAATTATATTCGATTTTCTTTCTATACAATTTAACACCTAAAACAAATGTTTTGTTTGTATTGGTTTTTGTTGTAATTTTTAGCAATTATGACTGTGTACATATGTGTATTACATTCTTCTGTGTTTTTGGTTATTTTTGGTATTTAATTATGATAGTTTTACTATTAGAAACAAAATATAAAATAAAATATTTCTCTTGTAATACCCTACACCGCAAAGTGTAGTGTTGTGCGGATGTTTGCAACTAAATAAATAACACGTGCCAGATCCATTTTTAATTATATTTATCGGCTAAGAAACTAAATCTTTATCTTAATTCAACCATGTCCGTGAGTCTGTGCATATATTTCTCGTTTTTTCTATAAAATTTAACACCAGCAATGTTTTTTGGATCAAGAACATTAATCGCGATTAAATAATTGTAAAAGTTAGTGGTATAGAGAATTCATTGATCGGGTTGGATCGAGACCTTTATGTTTTTATTTTTTTTACTTTTTATTTGTTAAAATTCAAATAATACTTTTTAATAACATCTTTTTTTTTAAGTTAAAATTCAACTAAAAACATTTTCAGTTTTTGTTAATTTTTTAATAAAAAACATTTAATAGTTACAACAATAATTGTTACAAGTTTGAATTAAAAAGATAAAAACCCAGTTTAGTTTTTGAAGTCTCAGACTGTATCACAAGTGAAGGCTGTGCTAAATTACGTTACATTAATTTCTATGCATTTATGTGCAATTAGACGTTTAAGTATTGTTGTATGTGTTTAACAAGAGTATGTAAATCCGGTACAACATGAGCAAATAGTTAAATTTTTGTGCATGTGTGAGTGTGTGTGTAATTGTAAATACTTTAAAGAAAACACGAGAAGATGCATGCGGGACTTTCAATATAATATTTGAAGTGACACGCTATTCTTACGAGTTTATATACATCGTCTATGTGCACATATAGCAGCGTCAATTAAAGCTAAACTTCTGCCGGTTCAACATCCAGACTGTCTCCCGTGTACATGTGACATGATGTTGTTGTGCTGCAGCCTTTATTTGTAGAATTTCCATAAAGCCAACCGAACAATTTATATTTAACGGGCTTTTTTTTAATGTTAACGCGATCATCTCCACTTGGCGGTTGTTGTTCAATTATGGTTATGCCCCGCTGTAAAACCGGACGTAATCGTTGCGGCGTAGTCGCAGCGGCAACAGTTGTTGAATCCAAATGTTGTGTGTTCGCTACTTCTTCCTCGGAGGGTTGCGCCTCTAAACTGTGACAGTTTTTACTTAACGAAAAATTTATAATTGTACTGCAACTATGATTCTTTTTCAAGCTTCCATTATTGTTATGGGACGGGCGACCCATTACTGGACTGTTGATTGAACTCCGTGGTGTAAGATAGCGTCCGCAGTTAGTGGAATAATTGGACACACGACTACTGTTACGTTTCAGGTTTGTACAGTGTTTGGAGTTGGCAAAGCAGTTCTGCTGCTGCTGCTGTCTACTGCGTGCACTATTGTGACGTCGCCAGTCAAAGTGTAGCAATCGTTGAACACCTCTTCTAACCCTTTTATTGCGATAGGCAAATATAAAGGGTGAGCTAAGGTTGGCCAGCAAAATCATAAAGATGGCCAGTTGTGAGGAGTGTGCAAAATTGGCCGATGGAATGCGACTCTGCAGCAGGACTAGGAAACCATATGGCAGATATGAGACCAGAAACATAATCACCACTAATATGCTAATGCGAGCCGCCCGAGATTCCTCCCGATACTTAAAGAGTGACGAGGCATTCGAGAGGCGATGCTTTAAAGAGGTCATGTAACCCGCAGCTTTGGGTGAGGCGGCAGGAATTTGTAGACAAGAGTGACGTGACATTATTGGCACATGATGGTTGTGGTGATGATGATGCAGATGGTGATGTGAGTGAGAATGATGCTGCTGTGGCTGCGAGTGTGAATGGTAAAGAGTATGTTGTACCCGATTTGATTGAAATATATGACGTCTACTAATAGGTAGTGCAGTTATATGATGGGGTAAATGGCCACCTAATAAATGGGGCGAACCCATCTCCTCCTCCTCCACTTGAGCTAAATTAATACTGCGCTGTAAATTGGGTGTTGAGTGTACTTGGCGTATGCCTGGCACTTGTGTCTGGCCCTTAAAATCTTGCGATGTAGGAGTCAACAACTCTAACTGACGTACCGAATAATTTCGTTTGATCTCACCGCTAGCCGCTTGTAAGGTGAGAATAATGTGCTGTTGCTGTTTTATGTTATCAGCACTGCACATGTCGTTTTCATCGGATAAGCCATCATCAGATATAGGTGGCAGCAATACTTTGGCAGCAGAATCGCGCCTTGGGCACGTTGTTGGCGATAAACGCTTTGTTTGATCAATTTTCATTTGTAAACCACATGGAACACCACCACCCTGAGAGGAATTGGATGAAATAGAATTGCGTTGAGTACACACACTATTGGCATATTGTTGTAAACTACTTTGCCCTTGACTATGATGCAGATTTAAAGCACTCTGCAGCAGAGGTGAAGAGCCGTTTTGACGCATTCGCAAACCATTTCCGCGAGCCTCACTAAATATGCGCCAATACATGCCGCACACAATACCAAATGGCAACAAAATTATAATCAAAAAATACAAGCAGGCAAAGATGATGCTGAAGATGTTATTGGCGGATGTTAGAGCGTAAAATGTGTGAGTTTCCAAAGCGTAACGTTTCTGTTTGCTAAGTATTGTGTCGGATTCAAAATCTATTTCACGAAAGGCTGACAAGGTGCCAAAAAATAGCCCAATAGCCCAGGTGAGAGCTATCAGTACCGAAGTCTTCAATCCCGAAATGCGACTCTGATATCGTAAGGGATCCGTCACTGCACACCAGGTATCACCCACTACCAGAAGAACAGCCATAGCACTTAAGGCTGCCGCCATGTCGATGCACCAAGGCCGCATATTGAAGTGTGACAACTGCGGATGTCTAGAATGATGTCTTTTACCCTCGTAGTCAACAGTGTTTTTCGATGGAGAGTTCGTTTCCTCAATTTCTCTAATGACCACAGTTTCACTATTCTCGTCAATGGTCAGCTCGCGACAATAGGTGGCATTACATTTGTATATGGTCTCAATTGTATGCATGGTGGAATTTTTTTCGAACGTTTTATTTTCACTAACATTCCTGTGCTGCAGTATAATGCCTTCCCGTTCCACTACATGGCCATTACGCCTTATGGTCATTTGGTGATTCGCAGTTTTCCCATAAAACTCAATGCTATCATCACTCGACAGCTGCAGTGAAGAGGTTGAGTTTAACTTGCCATCAAAGAAGTCGTCGCTGAGGAAGAGCGTGGGTGCCAGTATAAGGCAACCAACCAGATTTATGATGAGCAGGTTAATGGTAAAGCGGTTGGCTGTCGTCCGTAGTCCAGGTGTCACCCAAAACGCACCCAAAGCCAATAAATTGATAAAGAACGATATCACTAGTACCGCAAATATTAAAAGGTCTATGGCCATTATTAAGCATATTTAAAGGATTTTTTATTTTTGTTTAATTATTCCATTATTTAGCGAACAAATGTAAGTGTATCCTGGTTAAGGAATTTTTTTTATTCTTCAAAGTGTCCAAACTTTTTACATAAACTTTCCGTAATTCAGAGATCGTAAAACTAGCTTCGATGCGGTTTTGATTTAACACTTTGATATCTTTCGTTTTGTTTTGTTATTGCAGCAAAAACTTTTTACTGTGTGAAGCATTTAAACAGAATTTAATTTAATTTATTTTGGGGTTTGAAGTGTTCAAGTTGTTCTTCCAACACACTTAACTTGCACTTATTTTAAAAACTTGGTTTTCTTAGCAAAAATAACGCATTTCCTCATTCAATTAAAGTTCATAAACTTATTCAAGATTTTTTCACTTTTTTCACAATTTCTTTATTCCATTATTTGTTTAAAAAACGCGCCAATTTTCTTTAAATACTCTTATACTACAAACCGTACACTTAAGCGTCTCCTGAACAACTGATCGTTAAACATTCGCAAAACATTGCTTTTTCTCTAAAATGATGGGGTGCGCTGCGTTCAAGTGTACTCACTGCGATTAGAGAACAATGTAGAAAAACAAAAACAAAAAATTGTTTATTTTTGTTTTTTCAAATAGAGACAAAAGTGCGCCCGTATCTTTATCCCGTCAACCAAGTCGGTACTCGCCGTTATTAATGATCATTAATCATTAACTGTTGTGTGAATCCAAAGAGTGAGAACGAGATAGAGAGAGAAAGAGAGAGTTCGATTATCTTGTGGTGGATACTCGCAAGACACCCAGAATAGAAATTCCCACGCTCGCACTGTTTGATTATTACGTTGCTCAGACACTGTGACGTATTCGCCTATCCACACATGTACTCTGCTGCTCTCAGATTCGCAGATACTTGGAGCTTAGAGCACACTCTTTTTGTACCATTAATTCATGAAAAATCACGATCGATTTAATTATAGGTAATTCATGCCTCATGTTTTTCTTTGTGTCTTCGTCGTAATATGCGTGAAAACATTTGTGTTATTTATATTATATTTACGACCACAGAGTAGTGTTGTTGTTCATCGAATCTATTGTTGGCTGGTGCTCGTGTGTGAGTTTCATTTCCCCACTTGGTAGGCGAGTGTAGCATCCATATAATAAAAGTGCTTTTGTGTTATTGTTTACAAATCAACAGTTCCGCTAAATAGGCTTTAACCAAAACGCATCACGGTCGTTACGCGCAGCATCATTGACAGAATATAGTGAAACGGCATTTGTGTCTCTCTTTCTCTGTTTCTTTCGTTTGCTTTTTATTTAATCTGAAATTAAAAGAAGAAAAAAAACACGTTCACTTTTTAATTCACAGCTGAGATTTACTCTATAACTAAACACCAGCTTATTCACCATATCCTACCTTTTACGTTATTCTCTGTTTTTGCAATTTTCTGCTCTAAACTTATTAATTATTAAACAATTGTTAGTAGTGGCATAATTCATTACCTTACTAGCAATCGCAACATACAATAAAGTACAACCGTATGGAAAAATTCCGGAAAGCATGAATCATTTCTAAATGACAAGTCTTGATTTAAAAAAAAAAGATAAACAACATACATACATACAAACGCAAATTTGCACAGAACTCGAGGGACTTTTCTGGTTTATTTGTAGGCCAACGTTGATATCAAACATGCATTACGTACACGATGATATGGAATGTGTAATGATATGGGAGACTGCGATAAGATTGTAATTTCAATAACAGCATGGACCTTATGTAAGCGTCTCTCACAAACACATTTAGTGAATATGATAAATTATATGGAGCTTACAAAAGGCACAATTTGAATTGATATGAACGGTGTTCAAATATTGTATAAAATTTCCCGTAAATGGTCGCTTTATATGCAAGAACAATGTGAATTGTCATTTGTAGATGGACCTTGTAGGTGTGTTTTAACCCTTAAAGCGGCAACGAAGTTTTCTTACATACATCACAAAATAAATTTAAACGAAAATACTCACAGCCGAAACGAAATAGATCAACTTTGCTTCCTTAAAATGGTTAAAGTACCACAAGTCTTGTGAAATTAAAGATAGATAACACAAATAAATCAGTTCAAAAGTCATTGCCCATCCAAAATATATATTCCTAACAGGGTGTTCCATACATCCTATCTAATTATGCCCTCTTTAGTTTTTGTATTACGCATCAAATATCAAATCGAATGTATTAACTGGCAAAAATAAATTGTCTACTCCGTGGAGCAATTTGTGTATGTGATAGTTTTGCCTCAATTGTATGCGTGTCACTGCATCGTTTTTGCTCATTTTTATTTGAAAGTAAAGTACAATAAATAGAAATATTTGTTGAAAATTTCAGCTCAGTATCACTAAATTTACGACCTTAAGCGTTCCCATCATAGACGGATATAGCAGACTTTTAATGCTGTGCAAAAATGTACACACTTTGTGAGGCCATCTTTTGGTCGTCAAACTTAGTAAACTTAGTAAACTTAGTAAACCCATCATCTTAATGATATCGATCGAATATAGATTTAATAAATATCCAAGAACGTATCCTCTTTGAATTTGCCAAAAATACTCTCGCCCATTATCAGATGGATTATAATTTGCTATTTTACTATATTTTACAATTATGTGTACGCCCCATTGATACCATCAGTTTAAAACTTAGCCAGTAGAAGATTTTTCTTAGCAATCAAGTCCATAACCATAATTAAGCAATAATTTTAAACATTCTAAATAACAACAACGGTTAAGACTTTTTTAAATAAAATTATTTGATTTACCCATTTAACGAATTGTTAATCTTGTCTCTATTACCAACATTTAGCCAAAGCTTTGTACACTTAATACTTACATACTTAAAAGTTTACTTAAAAGTTTGTATCAGTTACTTGAAAATGAATTTATATCAGAGTTTACCTTACGTTTAGACTTAAACTTGTATGGAATTCTTTTGCAATACGTTAACAAACTAAAAGTTAAGAATTACTCCAAATGTTGTTTCTTCTACATGTTCATGCATTGCAATATTAAACTACTACTTAGCAGAGATTTAAGTTGTGCCACTTGAGTGAAATTGGAAACTTTTCTCCAACAACTTAACAATGCAAGAAAAATAACATTTCCACTTACTTAAAATACTATTTACTCTGTATTATATAGGCGAAGAAGAAGAAGAGCCAAAAAGTATAAATACGTAGTTGTTTTGTGGGCGTTCTTCACATCTGCAATTGATACGAATTTTGCGTACAATCTCGAAAAAAATCTTAATGAACTTAATGTTTGTGTTCTTAAATGAAATTTATTGCAAGAGGCTTGCAGGTTTGCATTGTTCCTTTTAATAGCTTTGTTTAGTGTTGTAATTGTCAATTGTTCAATAGTTTTCAAATAAACATAAACTAGTAATGAATTGCAATTTATTGTTTGCATGATAACCCCCGTATAATTTTATATACAACAAAAATTAATTGGTTTCCGTTTTAACTAAAAAGAAAATGAAAACCTAGATTACATTGCTACTGCACGTGTTAGGAAATATATTTATAAAGACTAAATGATGTGCCAAAGTATATTGCCCTGATGGTTAATGAGATTAGATGGTTGGTAATGGCTGCCTATTTGGTTTCAAAGCAAAAGTTTCGATCGTAGAGATATTGTAGCTAATATCTATGTATTTTAATCTTGTGAATTTCTACCATTACATATACTTGGCCCCGCCCTGAAACGGAGTACCGGCATAGGTGCGCAGGGACGCTTAATTTCCTAAAAAACTTCTATTTAAGTCTTCATGATAGGTATAGACGTAAAACACTATACTTAATTACATATACTATACTACGTATATAATATTTTTTCAATCAAACTGTTTCAATTTATATGTAATTAAGAAGAATATATGTATATATTGCAATAAATTAACAAAGAAGAAACAGTTTCCTTCTCTATTGTTCTAGTTAAACGAAATACGCATTTTCTCAATAATTAACCGCAATTAAACAATAGAACTATGATTTCCATAGTTCAACAGTGATGGTGTAATTGAACGCTGATGTAATTAGCGGGGACATAAGATAATAGAAAAATGTTACACCTTAATAAATTCATAGAGCAAGATTTGCCGTAAAATACAAACGAATTCTTATTCAATGAACGCCTTGTTGTAAAAGGACGATTGCGGAACAATTATCGATTCAACCAGACCACATCAATTAAACGAAAATTCAAATTAATTAATTTTTAGTTTAATTTTTAGGTCATCAAAATGTTGTTTGAAAAATTTTTAATAGAAAAATATTTATAATCATGACTTTATTGTCAAACAACACAAAGCTTGAACTCTTATAAAATGTTCAGTCCAATTCATTTTTACAAAAATTTGAATTGAAAGATTAACTTTATATACCATCTTATGAGTAGGGTATACAAATATTAAACTATCTACATACTAAAAACAGTCTTTGGCCAAAGTCGTGAATATCTTAATCCCTAATAATAAAAAACTAAATTAGATTGAAACCACATCTTAATTAACATCTTCAACATCTGCATACAAATAGTGGTTTGGTTGTTGCAAACGGAATAACAAACTTACTATACTCCCCATGTTATATGGAGGGTATAATTACATAGACTAACTGAGACATAGACACGGAAATTTTTAAAACAATTAAGGGGCGACATTGAATTGTTTTCTAATTAATTAAAGCTGGATGTAAGTAAAAGTAATTTGGAACTTATAAAAAAAAAGCCATAGAAACTTAATAAATAACAAAGAGAACAAAAATCTTCTGATTAGAAACGGTTTTGCTATTATTGTTGTTATTTTAATATATAAATATTGAATAATATTATACTGATATGATAAACAATAACAATGAATTTGTTGTTATTGAAAGATAATGAGAAAAACAACAAATAAATATTTACGCCAGCCTTCAACATTTCGCCGAGATTTAGGAGGAAAAACTATTTTTATATTTTTCTGAAAGTGTGAGAAGAGGTAAGAAACTGAATTCAGTTTAAACCAAAACTTAAACACCTCTCAGATTTGCAAAGATTATGGGTGTGGCAGGGGCCACCTATTTCTTTTATTAGTATATGCATTATCCTACTTATCAACCTACATATAAATAGGATTCTGTGCCAAATAAAGTTTTTTTTTTGTGGGCGTAGTTTTCGACCGAATGTATTCAATTTAAATAGCGACGTTGACTAAGAATCTCTGAACAAATTTTATTTCAAGACCGAACAGATCCATGAACAATATTAAATCGACTCAGATTTTAATGCTGATCAGTGTTCCAAATGAAAACACTAACTTTATATACCATCTTATGAGTAGGGTATACAAATAATAAACTATCTACATACTAATCTGTAAATATTGACTTCGCAGAGACATTTAGGCGAGCCAGTACTTAATTAAGTTCATTACTTAATAATTATTATTCTTAGGAAGCTTTTCAACGCTGTTAACAAATGTATTAAGTTCGCATTTAAAAAAAAAAAAAAAGAAATTGTTTATATCCTATGTATATTTATGTATATTCCCTAATGGAAAGTTTATTTACAATAACTTGATTAAGAATAATATTTACATAAAAAATACGATCATACATTACAAACCTCCAAAGTGTCGCTGATGACTAAGATATTATTTACTTAACTTTGACAAAAGGTCATCATAATAATAAAGATTTTTTTATGAAGAAAAGTCCAGGGTAAAGGTTGTCAGGTCAGCATAAAAAAAAAACAAAAAAACTAAAACTCTATAATCAAAGCAGTACAAATGCAAATCATTTTGCAAAAACCACAAGTTAATTATAATAATGACGAATAAATTGTTAAAGGGAAACACATTATGACTATTAACCAGATAGACTAGATAAACAAGTGCAAAAACCTTTCCGAATGACAGCTAGAGAAAATAACATTATATCCGCAGTATTGTTGTTAGTAGTACGTATATGCCAAACCAAGTAAGTAGCGCAATGAGAGGCAGTACTTTAATGGTAAAGGAGGCCTTCTTGAGCTTGGATCTCTTCACAAAAGTTCCTTTGATTATAAATGAGTAAATTTTTTTTCTATACTTTCACACATGTACTGGTTTTAATTATTATTTTTTTGTTGTTGTTATATTTACTTTTTACACACAGAAAGCAGTCATCTTGCTTAAACCGGCCCGTGCCAAACATCTGTTTATTCAACACATTAACAGACTCTCTCTACCCATCAATCTGTTAAATTTCAATGTTGAATTGTTTTTTCATCTCCCTCACTTTACTTATCACACAAGCGGATGACCTTAATTAGATTTTAACTAAAAATAACTTCTTTTCGGTACTTTTTTTCTTTTATATGTATTTTTGTCATTTTTGAACTAAAATAACTTTTTTCTTTTTTAGCATATAACAAAAAAATGCACATCTGTTGGTATGTACTAAATATACTTACATACTTATAAGGGTAATTAGTATCTATTTATAAAGAGATTTATAAAAATTTCACACTTTTGAATATAATTTCCGCATAACTTTTCAAGGCGGCGACAATGTACGTTGCTGATACCTGACAATGTATTGTAGTACACATTGTATTTGTGCACTTTCATTGAGCAAATAGTTCAATCACCTAATTTCATATGCGAAAATGTTCTTTCGTCCTTCAGTTCAACAAATGCAATCAATCGACCAGATGATGTCTGTCACTCCGAGCTATAAATCATATACAGTGCGAGTGTGAGTACAATACTATAAAAGCTGACGAACATTAGATTCATAAAAAATTTCCTTATGTTCATAAATATTCTCCTGTTCAAATGTCTGTCTTTCAGCTTCATTGTGGCGTCAATAGATAAGAAATACACATTAACTGCTAATAATTCATAATTACGTTTGAATTTTTTTTTTCTTTTGACGGTGACTCGCGGGTAAAAAAAACAATTTTTGACATATTTAAACGCCAACATAGATGATTGGAAAAAAGAAGTAAAATATTCCGGGAGAGATTTATAACAACAACACCAACCAATTCGGGTCAATAATCGATTCATTTGACGCACAAGAAAACAAACAAGTAAGAGAACTAAATAATACCGTTCACTTCTATACATAAAATATGGGCGTGACTTATGCGATATTTAATATTATATAACAACAATTAAAACACAACAAAGAAAATTTTGAAAATTGTGAGCGTGTCTACTATCTTATCCCGCCCATTAATGAATGGATTCATTTTAAAAGTGTAATTTTTTTATTGCTTATGAATAGATTTTATAAATAAAGGGCGTGGCTTTCAATCTTCGTACGGAAGATATAAGTAAAAAGTTTCCCTTCTCATCATTTTATATATGATACAAATAATAAAATTTCAGGCATATCTAGATCAAATCAGACTTTAGTGCTAACCAAGTTTGTTTATACTTTGTGGAGTCTGTGACACATCCCACGTGGATTGCATGTAGCAAACTTAACTTGCCATCTCGTGTGGAGGGTATAAAAATGCGCAAAAAAAATGCTTCGTATAACATTTCAAGTGTTTTTCCATCTCTTTAAACATCCAATATATCGCCTGCCTACGAGTCTGAATAGATAATAAAAATATTGCGTAGTATAAAAAAGTTTTTTCCCGCTTTTTTTTTTTTCAAAAAATAATCTATTATATATCAACAGAGTGTGAACGCTTCCTGTATTAAGAGAATTTTCAACAATTTATTAAACATAAATGACCCAAACTATCCGGGACGTACACGATAATTGTATATATACACACCGATATATATTTATCTATTGTTGGGAAAACTGTATTTATCTACATAATATATGGAGCAAACAAATATTGGAAAATATCTCATGCGAGTGCTATTGCGTTGTGTCAATAATTGTCTTTTCTAAAATCTAACATAAACAACGCGTAATAAGTAAATATTGTATTAAAAATAAATACATTATGGGCAATATAAGTAAACGTATCTAAGAGGTGAGATGTTATTTGGTTCAGTTTAAGAGACTTGTTTACAATTTACGTTATTTTTATTACTGCTCGTATCGTTCAAAATTGTAAAAATTGATTCTCAAGTGAGACGCTAGACGTGCGTAAAACTACTGATGTTTAGTGAAACGTACAGCTAGAATTTGTGATTGAGTTTAGTTTTTTTGCAGAGCAATATGATGCAAATAAAAGCTGTGCCATGAATACGTGATAACTGTAAGATAATTAAAAATTCTTTAAATAACCCACCAACTGATTAAAGTTAAATAATTATACAATCTTCATGCCTTAAATACATATATAGATCGAATCAGATTCTGACTATATATATATATTCATCAGAACCTGATTCGGTCTGTATAACTACTTAAGGTATAAAGCTTCTACTGTAGTTTGGTTTTTGTTTAAATTGAACTAAATCGGTCCAAAGCCACGCCCATAATTGAAAATTTTATTCATTTCAAAGATCCCATCAAAAGAATAGCATTTAACGTACCGTTTGTAATTTCAAATAGATTTGCTATTTACATATAAATTTCGCTTGAACAATTTTGATTGATCAACTCTTTGGTCTTGTGTCCCGAGTACAATGTAATTAGTTATGTAGGAAAACTTTATCTTCTATACCACGCCTACAGTTTTTGTATAGAAATAAAGGGTATTTAATATTTCACTTAAGCTAATATAAATTTTTGTTTTTGTTTTTTCTTTCCTTTTTTCTGCGATGCTGCTTCTGAAAATTGTCAGGTAAATTTGTGCAACTTACAAGACCACGTGTGCACTGATTATGAATATTATTTTATTTTTAACTTAGCACATTTTATTACCGTTATTATTACATTATTTACTTTTTTCTGCACCAACACGTGTCCAATAATTTTTTACGGTCTTGGTGGTTTTTATTATTTCAAGGCAGAAGGTAATTTGAGCAACAAAATGGGTAACAAGTGTAACTGAAATCATCAGCCAAATGTATTTCTATACAATTTTTATATATACAATAATAATAACAACAACAAACAACAGTTTAATAAACTTTTCTGTGTAACTTAAAGCTTGGATGTAAAGCGTCGGCCACTGAACTCTATGTTGTTTAGGTAATAAGTAGAAAATGAAATCCCGAGGGTTTGTATGTTTTTGGTGTAATTTTCTACATTTTTTTTTTTTCTTTTTTATAAAGAAAATATTTGCTGAACTTAAAAAGTATGATAAAATAAAATGCACGATTTCCGCGATATAAAAGAAATCGTGAATTTCATTCAAGAAGAACAATCTTCAAAATTTGGGTTAAATTTGTTCACAAATAAATACATTTTTTAATCTTCAATTTTTTTCAATTAAACGCAACTTGATGCAGTCATTCGCAAGCTTAAGTATATATTTATAAAAAACCAACGAATGTTGCATGTGCTTAAAGCGACAAGAAAGAGATTTCTATTCGTTATTTTTTTTAACAACCTTTTTAAAAAGTCATGAGTATGCTACCCATTAAGTGGTACAATATCAAGTACCCTATACATAGAATATTTTTCACAATGACTCATAAATCTTTTAAAAATTGTGGACGTCTCTGTTATGCGACCACGTCCATCAAATTTAAACATCGTAGCTTAGTTTTTGTGGTAGATATATAGATTTTTGGTGATAGTGGGCGTGGTTCTTGACCGATTTTGCCCAATTTGAAAAGAAATTTGCGTGCAAGAACTAAAAGTTCCTGTACAATATTTCAAAATATGCGATCGAGAGAATGCTAACAACAGATGGACAGACGGACATGTTTATTGATTCAATTTGTGATGCTGATCTAGAATACAAATATTCTTTCTATATGTACCGTTTGTATTATTCCACTTAAGCTAAATTTAGTTTTCTTACTTGTTTAATTTAACTTTTTCTCCTCACGTTTTGTGGCATATCAAGTTTTATTAACCGCACCAATGTTTAGTATGCTTTTTAGCTGCTTTTAGTATTTTCTGTGGAGAAATTTCTAAACTCAGATAATTTGTGAAAAAACACGTAATTACGAGGGCGATGTTTAATTTGAGAAAACTTTAACTACCAAGCAGTACAAATACTTTCAAACTTAAACTACTCTTCGGTTCAACTGATAACGGGCGCCTTTAGAATCCACACTTGGAAGTGAGTTATTTTTTTTTTTAGATTTTAGTATCATGGCATGACTAATAAAATCATGTGAAATTTTTAAACATGCAACGCATGTACACAGTTACGCATTGTCTAAATTAGTTGTAGTATTAGTGCTGTTTAGCTGACTAATAAATCACTCTGGGTTTCAACGATTTTAACAATAATCGAACCAAACATAATAATTCGTATAAATATACAATTCTTGTGTACGGTACTGTACACTTTTGTCCTAAAATTCCAGCAATGTACCAATTTACAATAAATTGAATTATTGCAGCATTGAAAACCTTGATTTTATAAAAATATTTCTGCACATACTGGCTAGTAGTAATGTACAAATTGATACATATTTTAATTTTTTTAATTGACCACAGCATTGTTTTACAAATCATTCATTGTTCGCCACCGTAGCGCTTAATAATGACTTGAATTACTAAATAATTGGATTTGATCTTAAAATAATTTAAACAAAATGAAAATGTTACAGCCGATCAAGCGCGACAACTTAATACTCTACATCGCTTAGTTCAGAAAATAGCCTTGGAGTGATGGATGAAGCATTCTTTAGCGATTTTGTCGTTTTTCACTCAAGTCAACACTTTTTATTTTTATTATTTACATAGGAATGCAAGCTTATGCTTAGCAGGTATAAATAATTTCTATAAAGTTAATCGCCTACCTATGTGGTATGTAATAATAACCCTGTGATTCAGAGAATTTATATAAAATGGTGGCCACATAATAAATTCAATGAAATACGAGATAACAGGTATTTTAAATAATTAGTGTTATTATTTAGCCACTCACGAACACAAATTACGAAATTATTTATCAGATAACACCTCATTACTTGTTTATGCGCCAAGTACCTAATTGCAATTGCACTGATTGTAATAATTAGGTCATAAACACTCTTGGAATGGAGCACACACCACCCATTAAGGGTAAATCACACATGCTGACGGTAAGATTGCTTTATTTCTCTCCAGATACCAAATTATTTTAGTCAGAAATTCCCATTAGTGTTTGCCATAAGCTTTGACATAAGTATGGCCTGATCTTCTCAACTGAAATGCTTTTTACTGCAGTGCTCCATCTCTACCAACACGAACCAACACCAACACTTTTAGCATGTCAGCTAAACTGTAAAAGTCATATATTAATTTCTTTTCTTATGTCTCTTATGTGGTGTGGGTATAAAAATAATATAATTTAAAACTTTTTACTTCCACTTAATAAAAGAAAATTTGTTGCGTTTAGAAAATTTGTGAATTTAAATGTTGAATTTTTTTTTTACCTATTTTCACTTATTGTCTGTCCTCAAGCACATCATCTAATGCACACAAAAAGGTTATTGCACTTGAAATGCATTCGAGTAATCAATTTTTTGTAGTCATCGTCATATTGTTACTTTAACATCGTATTACACTCCATTACTCGTCACCGTACTCAACTAACATTACATATCATCACATATGTATGTGTTACTTACAAGCAGCCATTTACAAAACACATTTACGTATTTACATGAGAGGTGCAGAATAATAAAAACTTAAATCGTTGCGATTACATTACGACGCTGTACGTTCCTCTACATGCCGTATGAACATGTTGAGTAGTGGATAGAAGAGTGGTGTTAGAGTAATTGTATACTTATAGCTAACATACATATGTATTTATGATTGTAAACTTGGCCAGAATGATAATAATCTTTACTTAAAAAAAAAAAAAAAAAAAACTGTGCAATTATCACAGTTGCGTGAGAAATTTTCCCATTCAAGAAACCAAACAATTGAAAACTAACTTATGTACAACTTGAGTGGAGCACAAAGTCTTGTGTAAGCATATTACCTTGACCAAAATTTTGGATTGGAAGCTATATATTATTCACACCAAGTATTGTGCATTTACTTCAGTTTCAATTTAATATAAAATTCGTTGTTGGTTTGTTGAAAGTATTAAAGCTTTTTTTACACTTTTTTTACATAAGAATTCCCCCAACTGATGTGATGTCTAATATATTTCTTACTCTCAAGTACAATTTCTATGAATTTATTTATTATTTAGATAAAAAGTGGTAAAATTTTGATAAGATATTGTTTAATAAAATATTTATTCTGTGGCATGATATTGCATAAATTGCTGCTACCGGTTCATTAAATATTATCTCAAGTGTGGCTTTTCCCAGAAATATATTTATTATGTAAATAATTTACGGTAAATAAAGAAGAAAAGCAAATATGTACAATTCAGCTACACAAAACTTATTGCATTTGTATGTTAAGCTCTAAACAACCTTGAATGTTAGGAGTTAGACGACAAAAGTTGTTTTACTGCTGCATGTTTGGTTACTTGTACAAGCATGTTGTATTCATATATTTGCATATGTATATATGCATGTAAATGTGTTGAAGCGAAAACTTGTTTAAAATATTTTACAAACCTAATCAAAGGAAAACAAACAAACGATTCTAACATGGAAAAAAGTTGTCACACATGCCGGTAACTTCATGTACAAGTTACACACAAAACAAAATAATGAAGTTAAACCGAACATGGGGATACATTTACAAGCTTAATTCAGCCAATACTTGAGTTCCCAAAGTATCGTATGTTTATGCAATTTTCAGTCTTCTTCCCTTCAGTATAAAATTTATCTCTTCTCTCTGCTACAATTGTGTAATAATTTACTCAAGGATTTTCTATTTTTAGAGTAGATCCTGACCTATTTAACAGTAAATCTGTTAATAAATAATACGTCAGGTTCATACCAAAGGTCATTTATAATTGTCTGTTATTTCCTTTTTTCGTCACATAATTACGGATACTGTTGCATAATCTGCAGTGACTGTAAATCTCTGGTTTGCCAAGTTTTATACAATTTTTAGTGAAGAGTGTTTAATATCTTCACTAAATCCATTAATCTATTAAAATACAGGTGACACATAACTGCATGCCATGATTAGATTTTGTTTATTTTTATTATTGCTCAGATATATTATGTGTGTTTAATTAAAGTATAAGGAAATAAAATTCGGAAGTAATTTTTTGGATTTTAGTCTTTCGGTGGACGCCATCCCCCCATCGGTTAACCTACTACATCAGTGGGCCAATACAATGCAAAAAAGAATTACATAACCGAACTTCCGATGAACTTTGAACACAACATCAAACATGTTCGATTCATACAATGGATGGTATGAGGTTGACAAGTATATATAACATGTTATCTCAGCCGTTGAATTCTAAAATAATTCCTTTTTCTTATATAGGAGGCGTGTCTTTTAGCTGACTCCATCTATATTTTGCGCATGTATGGATAAGTTTATTGCAAAAATGTGGCTGATAGATAGATTTTTCATTTGTGGGCGTGGCACTTAACCGATATCGCCAAAATTAATTAACAACCTTCGTACATATAGTAGAACCGTCTGTGGCTAATATTAGCCTTGTATCCTGTCAAGCAGAGGCACGTATGTGTTTAGATTGAGTCAGATTTTCATGCTGATCAAGAACACTTTACAAAGTAACACCTTACAAAGTAAATTGCAAACGAAAAAGTAAAGTTAGTGAACCCCCCCTTGTGATATGTTGGGTATAAAACCATAAATTCGTGCCATTATTTACATTTGCAAATGATATGCATCAATATTCGTTTTTGGTCTCAAATGGCGCTTTGTCTGCAAAACTGCAACACTACCCCGTTTTTAACGCATACGAACATGTGTTAAGTTATGTTGACACATACCTTAAATGCTTGCGAAAATAAATTGTTAAATAACTGCTGACCAGACCATTGTGTGAGAATGATATGTATAAAGCTTTCTTTACTGCCTTTTATTCACACTCTTACACATGTACATACGAAAATTGCAACATATAATATTTACATATACAAATCGTATATATTGATAAAACTTTTTTTCTTCTGGTGTTATTCTGTATTGTTGTTTGTTGTTGTTGTGAGTCTTCAAAACCGTTTTCCCTTTAATTGACACTTGACATGAAACAAAAATGCATAATAATGCGACCTCCACAGATGAGAACCTTAACTAGCATTATAATAAATATTTTTGACAAGTAATCATAAGTTTTAGGTGCAACATGACATGCCATGAAAGTCATCAGTCAGTTAATTGTGTGTCAATATCGTCATCATTATCACCCGTTCCATCCCAATGCTGTCAGTGGCGTACATTTCGTGTAACCGTTTATCGACAAACAATCAAATAACGGTAACAATCATGCAAGTAAAGTGAAGAAAAACAGTGAAACTTTTACGGCTTGATGAAAAGGTTGTAAAAATTTATTTGCATCTCCACAGAATGAAGGTGATAAACGCAGAGTGATTGTTGCTCTGTGGTTATATATAAATCAATTTCATTAATTTCATTATAAAAATCTATCTAAGAAAAAAATAAAAGAGACGCCACATATGTGCACATATTATGTTCACTTGTATAGAAGATGCCGGCACGTGCCTAAGATCAAATGATAAATCAAAGTAATCGAAAATCCATTAAGAAATGGTTTCAGTTTCAGCACGAGAGCATAAAAATAAGATCATAAAATAAAATCTCGCTGCTCACCTCTTTATAAACATTTACCAATAAAAAAAAAAAAAACATAAGTAAACACTTCTTAGCGTATAGATAAGTGATGAGCCTGAAACGTTTACTTTTACACTCAGTTACCCTTTAAAGCTTGTTCGTTCAATGCACTATACACACATATAATATTTCTAATCATCCATTATATGTTGAACACAACCTAACTCATCACTTACTACCTTTTTACAGGTTTTCACAAAACATCCTGACGGGTTGTTAATGTAATTTAATACTATTTGTCTCTATTAAAAAGTTTCGGATAAGTTATGAAATTTGTTGTTGCGTTTTAAATACCTAACAAAGGCATCACAGACCCTTTAAAGTATATATATTTTCGATCAGCATGAAAAACTGAATCCTTGTATTTCCGTTTGTCCGAGTGTCTGTCTGTTGTCGGCATTCTCACGGTTACAAATTTTGAGGTATACAGACATTTTTGATTACTGCACGCATATCACTACTTAATATGGACAAAATCGTTCAAGAGCCACGCCCACAACCGACCAAAATCTATTTATCTGCCGCAAAAATTGAGCTTTTATTGGGCTGAAATTTGGAACACATATGTTTATAGCTATCCCAAATCTCGATGTGCCAAAAATGGGCGTGATCAAATAATAGGCGCGCCCATAATTTACTAAAAAGCATTTTTAGCGTTAAACTCGACTTGCAAGCTGAGATGTAATACATACACTATTAGAGGGCGAAGTCATATACTTGCCACGCCCACTATTTCTATGTAAATGTGGATGATAGTTAAGATTTAGCCTAAGCCAAATTTAGTTTTATTCCTCACTTATTGTTTAATATTGGAAAAGCCAAAAACATATTTTTTTTTATATAACAAAATTCAAATTAAATTTTAACTTAAAAAAAAATATAGAAAAATATCTTAACAAAGCAAAACACAATGTATATCTTGGTCTGTCTGTCCTAAATGTAATAAAAACCTTTTCGTTAGGCTATATATACAATTTATTCTATACTTAAAATTGCTGCTGATTGTCTGAACTTTTAGTGCTTGCATATTGAAGAGAGAATTGCTGTCGATATAAAGAAGAATGAAAGGAAAAGGTAATAAAAAAAATAACTGGGTTAATGTCCTTTAGTAAGGTCCTTAGCCTCCTCTTCAAAAAGTTACATTATACAACTATTTAATGGAAACTAGGTCAATAGAGTTCAAAAGAAACCGCTTAACGTAGAAGCTTAAATTTATAATAATTTATTGTGTATATGGAACGAGCTACACTCACAATTATTCAACAATTTCCATATCCTTCAAACGGTATTACATTACGTATATGACAGTGCCACGCCCCCAAGTAACGTAAGAATGTAAGGATTATGCACGAGACAAATACATGAACTGGGTAAAAGTATCAGAGATACTCAGAACATTGAATTTTATTAAATTTTTATTTTATTTTAAAAACAGAGGCGCATTTGAATTGTTGCTGAATGCATGAATGGTGCGAAATGTTGCTAAATAAAAAGTATGTTATATTCGAGTTTTTTTTATACAATTTGTATACCCTCCACATAAGATGTGGAGTACAATAAGTTTGTCATTCCTTTTGCAATACTTAGGAGAAGGTTCTTGATCAGCATCAAAAACTGAGTCGATCTAAAAGTGTAGGTCCCTAGAGGCGCAGATCGCTATTTAAGTTGCACAAAATCAATTAAAAGTCACGCCCACAATTGTAAAAATCTTTTAATCTGTCACAAAATATTAGCTGCAAAGAAAATTCCTTTATACGTTTACGACAAAAATGGGCGTAGTCGCATAACAGACATACCAATAATTTTTACAAAAAAACCTTATAGCGTAAAATACGACAAGTTTATACGCACAACATACACTACTACAGGGCATAGTTATGTATCTGGTTTTTGTATGTGGATAAGGAGGTTATTTAAGATTTGCCTTAAGCCAAACATAGTTATTTATTTTCTTTTTTGTTCAATTTTGCTTGCTGCTATGTGGTTCATACGTACTCTGAACATAAGTACTTTTGAAAATTTTGTGCTTCCAGCCACTTCATCATGTTGAATGCTAAATTTAGCTAATCGCTTTTGTACAAATGGTAAATTTTATTTTTAAAATAAAATATCAACATGATTGTGACAAAATTGTGTTCAATTTGATGATTAACTAACACACACATAAACAACATAGAAAACATATGCATCATTGGAAGTAAAAAAAAGTAAAAAAAAAACTAAATTCTAAATATTCTCCGCATCCCAAGTACTCTACACAACTGTATATAAGCAGTGGACGTGATAGGCATTTAATTGCACAATCACATGAATAAATTTTCGCATCAACTTACTCATCGGATTCTGTATAAAAAAGGATCGTTGTATATTGTGGGCGTGTCTGTTTTCCGCCCCCGCCCTCTGTAAGCTCATCGCATAATTATAAATACATCTATCAAAATTTCAACATTTGTGGCTAATAGATAAAGTTTTTTCGATTGTGTACAAAATTTCAACTCAATATACGATCGATTTTGAAAGTTTTGCTGTCACTGCATATCAAGAGAGGAGACTGGCAGCCTACACACATATATAAAGATTTTGTCCAATTTTGAAGCTTACAACAAGTGTGAAAACGTGATTTTTAAATGAATTTACAAAAGTAATTATCTCTTAAAAATTTCATGTTCACAATACAATACAATACAAATCGAAGTGTTTGTCACCTTAAACCGCACAGCCTTCCAAAACCTTCTCATCTTCATTCTCATAAATTAATTTTCTCTGTAATATTCTGAACTTTTACCGTTACATATATAACCATTATAAGTTTGCAATTTCATTTAAAATAACGTTGACAAATGCAATATTTCACCCACATACGTTCATGATAATATGGTGGCTGACACTTGTGGTGGTAGTCACACACAAATAAATTTAACGTGAAAACATCATATCGCTTTAATGTTAACCATTAGAGGTGAACCCACTGTTTTAAAATAAAAAGCATTCCATGTTCAGTATCAGTGGTGATGATGTGGTGGATTTGCTCTTAAATGTGATGTATGAGAACATTTATTGTGGCGAACATATTGCACAGTGAAAGCAATTTAATGTCGGAACTACACAAACATATATGAAAGCGCACACAATGCAATCGTCATGCTGTGTAATATTTAAATCTTTTATATCATATGACGACACTAACATTTCTGTTGAAATAAACTTCAGATGCGAAAATAAACAAATGTTGTTGTGTTTCTTGCTATTTTACTTACATTTTTCATATTACATTTTACTTATTTTCATTGTTGAAATGTTTTGTAATAAAAAAAGTTTTATCTCGAAAAAAAAATAGAATATATTGTTGTTGTAAATTGTTATTAGTAATAAAATATAGAAAAGAAAAACGAACCAAGGCCCCGGCGAGATTCGAACTCACGATCTCCTGTTTACTAGACAGGCGCTTTAACCAACTAAGCCACGGCGCCCTTGTGACGTTGTTACGTAAAGTATTGTACATAATTTTCCAACATTACATTAGAACATTCTCTCTAAGAATTTTTCAAAATTGTAACAAAAATTATACAAACACATCAAACTTTCTTTTTTGTACACCTTCCAGAAGGAGTCAGTATGAGTGCTTACAAAATAGTTATATTCTTGATCAAGACATGTCCGTCCAAATGTCTCTCGTGCTCGTACAGGTTGCTATTAAAATCGATAAACAATTGTTATATATGTATCAATCAGTAACAGTACATATATTTTTAATTAATTTATTTATCAATGAACCAAACAGAGACAGTGACATGATCTTAATGTCTGCAATTTGCGAAAAAACTTTTTTGAGGCAGAATGAGATTTTTTTGTTTATACGTAAATTATAAAGAATGCCACGCCTTTCATTTGCATATAGATGTGGAGTGTACTTACTAGGCGACCTAAGGCAAAATTTAGTTTAGTTTAGTTTAGTTACTAATCGAACTCAATAAATTTTAGCACAAAATGTGTAATTAAGCGGTGTAGGGTATTACATGGTTAGGTACAACCGACTATAGTAATTTTTCCATATTTTGACTTATAGCTTTCAACCTTCACTATTCTTCATTTAACATTTTTCTATTCATGTTTATGTGGAAACATTTTTCATAATTTTTTTCGTAATGGAATATTTACGCACAAATATTTTATGAGGATTATCTATGCATGAAAAATGCGAGGAAATTGGTTTTTATTGATACTGTTTATAAAAAAATGACAATAAATAGAATAATAATGAAAATACTTAATAATATAATAACAACAACATCATCTCTGGTGTCGTGTATAATAGATTCATATATTATTTCAAGTCTCAAAGCAATTAGTTGTTATATGTTGGGCTGAATAGTTTGTGATTTCAAATGAGTTTATAATAAAATATTGAAATAAATGCACAATTCGTGGGTAACTGCACAAATGTAATAAGAAATTGCCGTAAAATGAAATGAACGCATGAATGCATTGGTGTGCATTTTCATGTTGAATTTTTAATTCAGATTCCGTCTGTGTGCATGTTACGTTTCCAATTTATTATTTATATCCACTCTTATTTACTATGGATGTCAATACTAATACATTCACACACACACACACACACACACACACTTGAATATTTAATCAAGTGTATGTACGTATACAGACATCAGCAAGAGTAAGTTTTTGTAGTAAGAGCGAGAGGAAGAGAGAGAGAGAGCAAATATAATGCAATTTGTATTGTGTTATGTTGCTGGTGAGCTTATGTTGTATTATCATGCTATGAACAAATCTTGTAAATGGTTAATCCAACACCATTATCAATCCACAAGTCCAGGGTGCTGTTATATACAAACATAGTATACGTTAGTTAATATATACGTATATGCGTAAGTGTGTGTGTGTTTGTGTGTGTTTGTGTATACAAGGCTGATGAATGGCAGCCATAAAACTGATTATAACATTGTTCAGTATTCAGATCGGTTTTTATTATTATTCATTGCATTCTCATGAAATGTTGTTGTTGTACGTTTTGTAATTTTTTCTTTTCTCCTTTCTTCTTTTCGGTTATTTTACACATTTACAAAGCACTTGAGCTTTACATCGTTTCTGATTATTAAAGGTTTCCTGATGTAAACGGAGATGAAGTGCATAAAGGAAGAACATTAAATTTAACGCAACCGAGTTATTGTTCACTTCTGCAGAATACAAAATTTAAACTTTCTTCTTAATGATGCACGATTTTAAATAAATTATATAAAAAAAGTCATGGCTGTAAAAGTTGAAAATTTTACAAAGAGAATTTTGGGCGTTAGAAGGCGTCAAAGGTGCCTGCAAGGAATTTATTATACCCCCATATAAAGACATTAGAAACTTTATAAAGTATAATATATAACAGTGGCATTGATATCTAAATTCATCTAAATATGTCCGTCCGTGTAATTTTGTGTGTTGTCTGAAATAGGTCAAGAACCGCGAAAATCAAGAACCAAGAATTGTTTGAATGACATGCCTTCTGTGCAATGTAAACTTTAGAGGAAATAATTTTTTTAAAGTTTTTTCGTTTTAAACTTAAATGCTAGGACAGATAAAAGATATAAAGTTAAAAATTATGAAAATTATAAAATTATTATTTATTATGAAAATAAAATACATCTAAAAAATGGTTCCTATCGGTCTCAACCATCTAAAAACTTCAATTGGATAAATTTAATGTTTTTTTGTTTTTTTTAAAAAAAGAAAAAATTGAGGATTTTTACTTGTTCCTCTTCACCACTCTTAATGCTTCACCAAAGCAATACTTTACACTATTACACCCTAAATCATCTTTGACACAATATTTAGTCTACGAGTATTATGTTACTAATGAATTGTAATAATAGCATTTCTTCAATGTACCTATTGACGTTTGTGTGTGTGCAAGAAACAAATTTCCTTTACAGAGTCAGACCCTCAAAGAGAATCCTCAATAAAGTTGATAAAATGAGAAATTATAAGAAAGTTTTTAGAGAATATCGAAGAATTTCTTTATGTACAATATTTCCCGTTACATGCACAAACTGACAAAAGCACTTCGCACTTCCTTTTCACTTTTATATGCAGTGTGCTGGAAACATTACGTCATTTTTATCCTTAAAGTTGATGGTTGGTTGGTAGTGATGATGACATGATTTTCATTTTTCCCATACATATGTATTCAGTCAATTTACAGGGTGCGTACGGACAATTGAGGACACTCATACAAGTGAATGTAATTTTTGGAGAATTAATTTGTTTGTTTTTTGCTCTTAATCCTACAAGTTATTTACGAAGACCTTTTCCCGGCAAGACTTTACTCCTTCACATGGCGACACAAAATTGGATGACCGGAAATTTTAATGACCACATTAACCCCAAACTTATGGCCACCTAGCTTTCATGGATTTGTAATAAATTTTTCCAAAAAATTTAACAAATTAATTTTAATGTCAATTTGTCCTCAACTACTGTAAACACATATATACAGACATTGGCATTAAAATTAAATTGTGGCAACATGTTGTATATTATTATTCTTATATTAAATTGTTTGTGTCGGTAGTTGTAAACTTTCTTATGGTTTTTGAATCGATTTTCAACAAAATAAATTTCTTCATTTTTGTAGTAATTTATTCAAAGAGACAGAGACCGATTGAGAGAGAGGGAGAGGGAGAGTAGAAAAATGTATAGAATAAAAATACAATGAAATTATTTAGGTCAGGTTTGAATAGAATGGAGAGCTTAGCAAAACAACTCAACTAAAATTATATCTACAATAAATGCTTTGATGGGAAATGCTTTTTTAATCACAATTGCATTTTGCTATCAGTTCAAGGATACACAGGAGTACAAATTCCATTGTAGCCCATAAACCGATATATATCGATATACCCTAACTCTACAAAACCGAAATATTTACTTGCTAACTCATTCAGTCATAAGTTATACAAAATCAAAAGTCCATCGGCGACGTAAAATATTTAAAAACATAAAAATCTTAATCTCAATGAATCTTCGTCACTTGGGAAATTTCTTTATCTCTGCAGTTGTTTTTGTCTTTTAATTGGTATTGGTTTTTTTTAATTAAAATGTGTTCTGTTTCCAATTAAAAATATGCTTTTGTAATTCATTTATAATCTATCGTAACTGATATAGAACTTCAAGGTTTTTACAAACCCGTGGTGCTGAGCGGTGCATTGGGGTGGCACACCATAGCGTATGATTGTTTATTCCTTATTAGTCATTAATTCCTTTATATTCACAATGCGCTCATTAATATCTAATATGACTTGATAATGACTTATTGTTAAGCATTCTGTGGAATGCTACTAATCCCTGGAGATGCAAGGAAACAACTGAATTAAGCGAAACAACCACTTCATGTAAATTAATGTGTAATACAATGTCTTGAAAACACGACATGAACACGTGAACATTTCTGCACTATGCTCCTAAAACTTGGTAAAAAAAAGTGCACATCATTCTTATACCAAGAACTCAAAAACATCGACATAAATATTTATGAAAATATTCTAATATTAAATACTCTCGATAACCGTATCGTTTTTCCGGCAAAGAGAAAAATAATCTTATTAAACAAAGCGAAAACAAAAAGAAAAATAGTAACGGTAGCTGCATTAAAATAATAGAGCTTGTGTGCAATGCTGTAATAAATTTAAAGATAAGCAGTTAAGCAGCAAAAAAAAAAAGGAACAATACCGAGCAGCAGCAGTAGAAGAAGAAGAAGAAGAAGAATAGAAAGTAAAGTAAACAGGATCTCTTTGGCTTTAAATTGCTTTCATTTCTTTAACAATGTCATTTAGCTGGCAGAGAAGGTTTCTCCATGTTTTTATGGAGCCTGCAAGACATAACAACAAATTGTTGTGCATAGCAAGTGATGTATACCTGAACGTGTTTTATGAAACTAGGTCACACGGCATGTGTATGCGTAATATCGTCAGGCGTGAATTTATGACAATAATTAAACTGCGAAAAACAATTGTTAATTAGCTTAATATTAAAGCATGTACAGTAACTTTATTGCAATTTCATTAAACCCCTGCAATAACCCAGAACTGGGACACAGCAGTACGTTTTTATGTCGCACAACAGTTCATTATAAATACATTACAAAGTTTTTACTTATATAACAACTTTTAGGTACCAATCTTATGTTTATTACACATGATTAATATAAAATCAAAACCATAAAAATATATAAAAAAAAAAAATTACAATTTTCCAATATTATCAACTTTTATTATAAATAAAAAGGAAAAATCTAAATTTGCTTTAAGCCAAATAAATTAAATATCATCCAAAATGGGGGCGTGGCAGGCCCTGTAGGCTCTTGAGACAACGTCCATATTGGATTTTTCACAAAGAAGGTTTTTTGCAAATTGTCACAAAGACTGTTACCATAAAACTTAGGTTTTATTTAAATCAATTGATTCTAATCTCATTTGTTATATAAATATAATAGAGTGGAACCTATCCTCCCGTTGCAAACATACTGCTAAAATAAAAATATCGCCGCGTTCAAAAACTTTGGTATAAAAACCTTAAGCTCGTATTAATGAAATTAAAATCTCATAAATAATAATTAATCTTGAATTAATTGTTAATAAACGGAGATAATTTTTTTAACATTCAGAACAATAGTAAAACAATCTGCATCAATTTTCGTTGCTACGGTTGCTGTGCGTTTCAAAAAGAAATTTCCTCACAACATTTTATCATTTCCTGTACATCATACTAATGTTACATTTATTCTTTGTTTCCCTTTTGTCGGTAATAAAATTTATTACATATATAAATAAAAACAACAATTAAAGCAAGTGGATCCTTTTTAAGGACACAAATAAAAGAAAATATTGTCAATTGTAAAGCAAAACTTAAAAATATATTTTAGTAAAACAAGTCAAAACTTGAATACCCACCGCCGATGCAATGCAGTGTATAATTATATAATTTTGACGTTGTTTTTTGAAAGTTGCGTTTTAGAGGAAAATAATCATCAAACCTAGTCTAGCCCCCCATCTATATAGAGGGTATAAAAAAATAATTACTTACGGCCTATAGACGCGTCATTTGAGCGATTGTTTTTGATTTCAAAAAGTCAACCAGAACATAACACTTGGAAACGATGTTTTAATGTTTGATACTAAGTTTTTCACAACGTGAAGCATGGACAAGCATAAGTTCAACGATTTCTAGAATTTTTGGCCATAATAATAAATGATCACTTATTCAATTTGTTTACTTTGTTAAATAAATAATTTTTTTATGTGACAAATGTAAAAAGAGAAGAAAAGTTCTAGCAACAGACAACAGTTTCAATAAGTGACGGTGATGATAAGACAAATAAAAGCATTTTACAACTTTTTTTTTACACTTTTCAAAATGCAAGGACAAATGGGAAAAGACAACATTTGTTCAATTATACGTCTATTCCTTAAGGAAACATATTAAAGTGTTCCTTCATTCAAGTGTTTTCCTTTCAATAAGCAGTTGAAGCATAATAATATTTATGAAATAGTTTATTGTGCGCTTTTATTTGTCAACTTCAGTAAAAACGCTTACACTTGTATGCATGTGCGTATGTGTGTGATTGTAACTGCGGAATTTTCTCACCCACCCACACACAAATTCAAAAGAATAATAATAATTCATATTACACATCCACTAGCACACGTATATTCCATATGAAATGTTATTCATAATTTATTCCATTAGGTTGAAAAAGACATCATGTTGACGGTAATGGCGCCATTTATAGTGTTGTCGTTATAGATAATATTCGCGCTTTTTTGTAAACAAATATATTTTATTTGAATTGAAAGAGGTAAAGACGCACCAATTTATATGTTGTTACCTTTGGAAACATTAATGTTCGTGGCAAAAAGGAAAGGATATAAACTTCATTTATTCAATTCAACGTGAAGCAGTGGTAGGCGAAATAGATTTTCTTGCGTCACTCTGCATGACACCGGAACGCAATAAAACCTTATGGCTTAGTTATACGTTCCCTATCAAACCCTCTGTTTTATGAACTTTGCATATGTTTAATATTAATCAACATTAATTGCAGTTAGTCGACCCCAGTGCAAACGTACCCCCAACCGTATGTATTGAAACATGTGAACTTGGACAGAAACGCTTGCAATTGCCACAAATAATAGCATTCAACTTGAACTACTATTGATTTTTTAATTCTCTATGAAATATTCACAAGAGTATTTGTATTAATAATTCATGTGAAAAGTAATTATCCTAATAACAAAGAAGTCTTTCTACATAAATGTTCATAGTAATTATAAGAATTATCCCTTTTATTAATAATTATTGAATAATAATTAAAACAAGTGAAAATGTTTTAGTCGATCATCCCTCAGTTCCAAATAAACTCAACATATTTTTTCCTTGGTTAAGTAATATCAGCATAAGCGAGTCATGGTTAAACAAGCGTAAACAATATTTATAGGATCTTTGTCTTTACAGTTTAAATTAAACCGTATACAGATTATTAGCTATGGAAAGGACTTTTACGAATTTTTATTAAAGAATTTGAAGAATCGCGAAATGGATCAATTTGGTCAAAGACATTATATGGAAAGACGTTCTAAAAGTGGGCCCATCGAGTTCGAATTTGGTAGAATGAATTTCTAAACTAATTAACTATTCTTCACTAATTTCAGACTCAGAAACTCGCTACAAAAAAAGTACATGAACGGTTCAGAAATGGAAAATAACAAAAAGGCAGCACTTTCAAGCAAAAGTTGGGATTTTACGCTTTATAAAGACTTTGCTTATAATAGGACATTAAAAAAGGAAGGATTTTAAAAATCTACTCATTCGATTTATGCTCAAAAAAAGGCTTTCTTTGAGTCAAAACATGTCTCCATACCATCGAAATATCTCAAACTGTATGACTTGCAGCTTACGTGCAAATTTACTTAGACATACAACAGATTGATTAAATGATTTCAGAAAGTGATTTTGAATTTAGGGGTTTTAAAAACCAAAACCAACTTAATATACCACAAGTGGAGTAGGGTATAAAAACGAATATTAAATTAACATGTTAACAAAAGTATAAGATAGATAAGAGCATTAAGCTGAAACTATTTTTGACATCCTTCACGAAAAATACCTTTGCCGGGGACTGCATTATACAAACCAACATCAGATTGACTTTGTGGTAATAATGTAACAAAGGTTGATGAAAAGCTAACAGCAACCAACAAGGGATTTAATAAATCTTTGTGAAAAACCTAAAATGGCCTCCTACATAAGTTGGAGCGAACGGGAACAGTCACGTAACGTTTATGTAATTGTGCGGTATTTTCAAAGGCCGTTGTAAAGTTGTAAAGATATCGAAAAAATCTAAAAACTCTTCCAAATATTTCCATTTAATTACCATCATATAGAATAAAATCAAATTCATTTTTAATGAATTCTTCCCCCGTACAATTTGATGTTTGGCTTTGCGACATGAGTTAACATCATGAAATTTCATTAAATTTTTTTTCATTTCACGAATATTTTTGGTTGTGATTAAATTTTATATTGATTTTGAAGAGTTTTTTCTATCTGTCCATGACCATAAAAACGGCATTTTTTTCATTCCTCCTATTATATAAAAATGTGTACATATGGGCCCATTTGAAAAGTTTCCACGAGAACAACATTTAATTATTCATAAGCAGGAAAATTATTTTGTGCAGAACACACAGTCGTATGCTTAACGTGCACATATTACGTTTTCTATATGAAAACGACATAATACGTAACACATGCACACAAGTTTTGCTGGTAATGAAATTTCATTTAATTTTAACTTTAGAAATATTTCAATTAAATACCTTTTCTTAAGCGGTGCTTCACTCTTTCATTTCATTACATGTGCATTTTTATTTTTACATATTTCATATTTCAGAGTAGCGTTAATATTTGAAAACTTTATTTTAATTTGAAAAACTTAACAGTCACTAACGACAACACAACACAACACAACACAACACAATATTGAAGTAATTTTTTCATTATGCTTCAAAGTTACCCGTTTTGCAGTTCAGAGCACTTCTTGTTGGTTAAAAATACGTTTAACAACTAACAAAGCGACCAACCATTGACTGAAACATACCCGTTACTTTATTCCCAACAGAATGCATATACAGTATATGTACGCGTGTACACACGAAGACAAAATTTGTACATAAATATAAATGTAGGAGCGTGTGTGTGCATGAAGTGCTGGCATCAACCTACAATATGAGTAGGGAGTCCTGCAAAGGACATGTTTGACAAGAACTACAGCAACGCGTTGGATATCAAACATAAACACAACCATGGAAAACGAAAGGCAGCCTTAAAAGTCACGTGCACTGAATTCTGAGAAATCACATGCTTCTGCTGGTGGATACATTTACACAACCAAGTATGAGTTGTTTCAAAAATAGTACGCAAAAATATACTTTATGCCGGCTAACGCCGTAAAGTATTGAGGTAGAAATTTAAAGCTTTGTTAGACGACTTATCGTTGCCCTACAACTCTGCGTTATTGTGTTAAAAAGGTCAAACACGTAGCTGAACAGGACACAGCCATTTCTAAACTTAAAAGATTTTAATTAGAATTTAGAATTTTTTCGATTTTCAATTGGAAAGAACCCTGATCAAGAAAACAAATACTTGAGACATCCTTTTTGGTGTTGCCAGCGGAAGAACAAACATGCTATAGCCCCCATCTTATGTGTGGGGTATAAAAAGAGGCGTGGTAAATGCAATTAAATTTCACAAAAACTCCAAAATTTTCTATGAACATTAAAAAAAAAAAACAGGAAAATACTTTATAAATAAATTAGCTTTAGCTTCTCCGCGGGCAAAGCTGCAACAGTCTTAAATAGTTGATAATACAACGAGTATGTAATCTTGCCAAAATTCAAGATTAATTAAACAAGAATCTTAGAGCGTATGCCCCTTTGAACATTTAATTACAGTGCCGAGGCAGGGTTGGTTACCTTTAATTAGAACATTTCTTCCCGTCAACTACATATCCACTCTCTGCTGTTTTACCTTTAACCTATTATGTCAGCTTTCAAAATTGACGTTTTTTTTAGAGTCACGGAGTTGGTATGTTTGTGTCCAGAGTGTGTACTAACATATGTATTCATTCCGGTGCTTAAACATTTTTGCTTCTGTTTTTTCAATGGAGTCATTTTCAACAACGACACTGTTTCTGCAAACGTATCATGAATGGTTTTCTAAGAAATCCTTATCATGTTATGAGTTCTTTGTTTTCTTTTTTTAATTCACTTATTAATGTATTTTGTGCAGAAATTGTGAGCGTGACAGTTAGAAAAATATTGTTTAAAGGTGGTATGAATGGGTGGTGGGTTTAATAATATTTTACTTGCCCGATTTCGAGACATTTTTATATGTGTGTATACCTAATGGAACTTGATGTTTCCAAAATAATTAATTTTATTTATTTTTTATCGGCATTTATCTTTCGCGGATAATATTTGATCTGTTCCAAGTACTTTTTCACACCTTCTTATAAATATTTTCCCAACTCTAAGAAGTGCGTCTCACCTACTTATAATTGACATATATCTTATATAACATTAATAAACAGCTGTAACATGTAAAAAAAAGTGCAAACGGGTTTTCATCGTCTACTTCAACTGATGCTATCAAATTGCCTATTCATAAATTTTTTATCCAACAATAAAGTTAATGACCTTTGATCCACTGGAGTTTTTGCATTTAATGAAAGTGTTGATGCAAATAAAATATGGTTCTACCCGACCATTCAATACTTTACGCCACTTAGTTAGATCAGGTTCATTTTCCCCGGTGACCATTCTTCGCTCAAAGAACATTTCTGATGCCAAATTTCATTAAAAATTATTCAAAATTGCGATTATAGCTAAAAGAAATTGTTGGAGGGACAGACAGATAATTTGCTTAACATTTACCAAAGCTCTACGCAAATAAAAAGATACCCTAGTAGATGTAGAGCAGAGGGTATAAAAGAATTTCTTTTTTAATATAAAACAAAATCTCATGTTGACAGTTTTCAAAAAAACATGCGATCTCCTTACAATTTCCAAAGAATTGATTGAAGACTACATTGAAATTTTATCCCAAAATCGGAAAATAATTACATTGTCCATTAAATGACAGTAAAAAGGTACACAAAGAAGAAACTTTGGATACGGAAGTAATTTAAAATATGTGAAGATAACTTTAGCAAAAAACAAAACGGAAAAAAGACAACACAGATGTTTTTCACATTATACTGTTATAAATATCTGCAGATGAAGATCTGGTTTCATTTACACTTGATAACATTTTTTTGTTTGTTTGTTTTTTTTTAAGCTAGTCTCACAAGCAGTTTTTACACCAATGATTAAAGAAAGTAAATCAAAAGATTAAAACAAGTAAATGTGGTTTAAAGCAAATGCTAAATATTTAGTACATCTACAATGATGGGCGTGGCAGATATATATAAATGTGTGCGTTACATATCAGCTTGAAAGTCGAGTTTTACGATGAATAATTTTTTTTGTAAATTGTGGGCGTTTATGTTATCCAACCATGCCCATTTTTGACACACCGATAGGTGGGATAACTACAAATGTATCTAATAAATATCAACTTAATAGATTAATTTTTGTGACAGATTTTTGTCGGCTGTGGGCGTGACTCTTGACCAACTTTTTTCTATTTTAAATGCGTGCAAAATCTTTAAATATCTGCACAAAATTTCAGCTTAATATCTCAAAATTTGCAAACGTGAGAATGCCAACAACACACAAAAACATGGACATACAGACATAGATGTCTAGAGTGACTCAGTTTTTGATGTTGATGTAGACCTGCTTCTAAGTAGTGCAAATGGAACGACCAGGGTAAATTATTTGTCGACCTTAAAGTAAATTATTTGTCGAAATACGAAATTTCATTTTAATATTAATTTAAATTTATGCGCTGAGCCAAACTTTATCTGGAAGATGTAACCTTTAGATTTATGCTTAAGGTACCGTTGGGACTGGGGTCTTTCCCACCATAGCGCAAAGTCATAAGTGTGCAATTTCAAGAGAGACGAATCTGGCGACTTGAAAGTTTACACGCGTTTGCTCGTATTTATTATTCCACCCATACCTTGTATTGTGTATTATTACGCATAGCTCTTGAAATTGTTTAAATTTATTTTATTTGATGAATTTTAATTTCTTTTGTTTGTTGTTAATAATCAAAATCGTACGAATAGAACTAATAATGAGTGTGTAGAAAGAGACTGTTGCTGAGCGTTTCAAGAGTACCTGCTTCGATTATTTAATTATGTTTTTAATAAGAAAGCTTCGATTATGCGTTGTACGTTAAGAAAACAATTTATGAATTTGGTAAGTGGACGTGCCAGCAAGTCATGAAGTCATCCAAAACTTGTGGGTGAATCTTTATAGTTTTATATTAATATATTAATGGCGGAAAATATATCTTAAGACTTAGCAACATAATGCTTTACTAACTACTACATTTAGCCTTTAATATAAATAATTCGTTCGTCCATTGAATTCTTTAAATTAGCTCTCATTGTCTGCTTCGAAGTAACACCTTTGTTAAGTAATTATATTTTTGGAATTGCGTGCCGGCGAGCGCGTTTGCCTAATGAATTATGTAAAATCAATTCAATTGAATAAATTAAAAATTCAATTTACAGTTATTGTGTTTTTTATAAGCACCATGTTACAGTTATTTTTGTCATTTTAAATATAACCGCTGAAAATTCATTATACCTGACAAAATCGTGCCCAGTATTTAAAATACGTCACTCTATTTATTATCATTAACATACACGAGTACGGTTAAGTTAAGTACCGAGAAAACCAGTAATTAATGAGAAATTAGTTTCACATCTCTATCAAATTACAACTAGATCGTGTAAAAGCAAACTTTAATGTATTTGCTGGTGTTAATGAGAGTTTTTTACATTAAATCGTGATTAATATTAATAATCATTACCAGTGATTGTTAGTTAATCGTTTGTCGCAACATTAAAATAATTGCTGTTTGATTTATTAACAAACTATCAGATCTCGATCGATACCTTTTACGTATTTGAAGTTAATAAAAAAAATTAATTAATTAAAATTCATTTTTAATTCTTGTTAAAAAAAAAAAACGTGAAAAAAGTGAATTTGGCATAGGCCGCATCTTGAATACCCTTCCCAACTAGATACAAATAATGAGCGTGGCAGGTGCATGATTACACTGTATATTGTAGGCGTGTCTGTTATACGACCCATTTTTGACACATCGATGGATGGGATAACTATAAACAGGAAGCTCAGTTCTGGTGCATTTGTGAGAATTGTGAGAATGCCAACAACAGACAAACGGACGGAGGTACGTTCTTTTGATATATATATATACCTTATCTTTGGCGACTGCTTCTAGATGTTACAAACGAGATGGTGACGCCTTTTATGTGCAGAGTATAACGATGCAGTCATTGGAACATTTTTTAAATTCAAGCAGATTTATTAATATTATTTCTGTATGTAACAATATGTTAGAAAAGAATCAAGAATAGAATGAAAACCACTTCAAATCAGGAAAACATTAAATTGAAATGTAAAGCATCTAAGAAAATAAATGAAATATTTATAATTATTATTGTGACGTTAAAAAGTCAAGTATGTACAAAGTGTTAACGATTAAAAAAATTCTTACATTTTTATGCAGGTGGTGTTGTACTATTTTTTTAAATCCGCTTACAACACCCCCAGGAAGGCGCCAGGGGCCCTAACAAAGTATATGCATTCCGGATCAGCCAAGTCCAACCACTTCAAAATTCCATCAAAAATTATATTACAATCTTAAGAAACTGTACTTAACTTTTTATGGTAATAAAAAATGGTAAAAAAAATCCATATTATAATTGTCTCCTTATTAGCTACTCTACTGTATAAAAATGTTTATGTGGCCCCTTATAAAAACTTGCTATATTTGTAATTATTATAAATAGTTCATAACAGATATTTAACAATCGCATTTTTTTATAACAGCCCTGCTTATTCTATATATTCCTAATGGCAATTCTTCACACAGTTGATTAACTGGCAACAGCAGTTAAACAGATATGTAAATATCATATGTTTACAATGTTTGTCGCTCTTCTTCTTCTTCATTATAAGAATTTATAAATTCATAAACAATGGAGAGGTTAAGAGACATTATTCAATTTATTCAGCTGGACCAACGTAAAGATGTTGTCGTAGAGGCTTTAAATAATATACTGGGTACGTAAATTAGTTAAGTGAAGGTAACTAAATAGCATCAACAAGTGTATCGGCAATATGGTAATAAAATATTTTTATCCTAGGTTTGACTGCGAACGAAGATAGCAAGCGTGCTATTGTAGCTCTGGATGAATTACTTATAAGTCTTTTTAAACTAACACAAGGAAAATCATTGGATTTGGCTAAAAAGGCTCTAGCGATTTTGATTAATTTAACCACTGAAGAGTATGGAGCTAGAAAAATTTTACACATAAGTAAACAAGCGGAACCTGTAACTATATAATTTTACATCTGGTATGTAAAAGCTCATACGTTTTATTAAAAAATTTATTATTTATATTACAGATGTTCAAACTAATTTCCATAGCTGTGGACAGCATAGTAGATGAAAATTCCGAGTTGGCTGATTTATGGTGTACGGTGTTAAATAATATTACACGACCGGAATCACTAGTGAATGAAACTTTAAATGATTTAGAAGATGAAAATGGCAATTGTTTGCTACTAGCGGAGGCCTTTGATAATGCTAAACACAATAAAAAGAATCAACATTTGGATTATGTCGCTTCAATATTTTGCAATATAACCCAAACAGCAGAGGGTCGTGATTTATTTTGCTCTAATACGTTCACCTTAATAGATAAATTTATACCACATGTAACAACAGATTCGAAAATACGAAGACGTGGCGTCCTTGGTTTATTAAAGAATATATGCTTTGAAGATATATACCATGAAATCATCTTTGATAAAGAATATAAAGCTTTGCCTACAATGTTGTATCTGCTTTGCGGCCCAGAGCAGTATAGCGAGGAGGAATTAACAAAATTTCACGCTTCCTTGCAAGTAAGTAGTAACTCTAATAAGGCTATAATCAACAATAATCTTCCACGATAGCATTTGCCTGAAAATAAAACACGTGAAGAAGATCCGGAATTACGTAAAATTGTATTAGAATCGCTGCTGCAATTATGTGCTGATAAATTGTCTAGAACGGAATTAAGAGACAACGGGGTTTATGAGATTTTGAGAGAGTACCATAAATGGGAACATGAGAATGGCAAAAACAATGAGTGTCTGCTGACATGTGAGAAAGTGGTAGACATATTAATTAGGTAAACTCGACATTTTCAGCATATGTTTATGTTTACTAAATTTACTTACATATGTTGTTTACTTACAGGACCGAAGATGAAATAGGCGTCGAAAATTATAGAGAATTGAAAATACCTGATAATTTATGTGAAAGATTTACGACAGAAGATCACATTTATTTAAAAGATTTGTTGTAACGTTATATTAACAATTCATTTTTACAAATGCTTTAAATGCAAATTATATACAAATTCTGTGCATATTTAGTTTCTTACACATTTAACTAAATGAAATAGCATTTCCAATAAACGTGTGCAACAATACATTTGATTCAATTCTTATGTACTTAAAAAAAAAAGATATGTAATTATGTGTTTAGTTAACTTAATTGCGGCTTTTTTACGATTACTATGCTGTACTTGATTTGGTTTGAATTGGTCGGGTCTCTTTGATCTTGATTATAAAAAAAAAAAGCTTATCTTCTAATATATGTGTAATTTACTACTAAGTACAGTGGCATTCATTCTTTTACTTTTATGTGAAAATTTCGGCAAAGCAAGGATTTTAGCGGGATTTGCTTACAAAGATCGATTTAAAAAGTAATCAAAAATAACTGAATATAATATAGTCGGTTGTTGGTCACTTTTGGTTTCACAACTTATGCAATAATTACCAAGACAAATAATTACTCTTGTACCCCCTCTTGGTGTAGGGTATAAAAATAGTTTACTTTTAATAACTTAAATGAAAATATTTAAGTAAAAAACGCCGAATTTAGTTAAAACTAAATCTTGAATACCCACCATAGTACACCGTGGAGTTGAGTTTGAGTTTTTATCATAAAAAATTTAAAAGAAACAAAAAATTTATTGAAGCGTAAGCGATATTGAGATTTTGTTATTTTGTTGTTGTATTGGTCTGTTATACATAGCTATGGAATTTTATTATAGATACGTATACACGTAAAAGGAAACCTTGTCAAGCTCATGTACTATTTATTTATTTATTATATAATACTACGATCCGTGCGCTAGTTGCTTTTTCTTGTATTGAATTTCTTGTTGGTTGGTTTGGATTTATTTTAAAATTTGGTCCTATTTTTGTTAATTTTCGGGTGTACTTTGGGATTTTTGCTATTATCCGTCTCTCTCCAACTTTCCATTAGTTTATCAACAATTGTTAAGTGCCCTTGTTTGTGTATGAAACTTGGTTCTTAAAGTTAAATATTTCGTTTTTGGTCTTTCGTTTTGCATAACAATTAGTTTTAGGAATACACAATTAAAAAAGTTTCTTGTATATTAGTTTTGGTTTTATTGTTTTTTATAGTTTTGTTGGTTTTGATTTTTTTTATTTTATTATTATTTTTTTTTTTTTTATTTGCTGTTTCCAAGCTTTCATTTTGTTAATTAACGTTTTTGCTTATGCCGGCATGCGTATGGCTATGTGTGTGTAAACCTTTACTACAATTGAGAATAACAACAACAATAATTTGAATGATATAATATGAGTGTGTGTGTGTGTGTGTGCTAAATGCATTGCACGTAATGGTTATATGATTAGACGCTTAACGGCAAACACAAGCAAAAGCTTTTTTTATTATTTATTTATATGCCAGGTAGAGTTATAAATATGATGAGTTTGTAATAGTTAAAGTTTGTTTGAGCGAGCAGTCAGGGAATCGAATGTCTGTAAAGAACGAGTACGTTGAGGGCGGGGCAATCTTGACTTTCCTACCATAAATTCAACCCCAGCTGCAGCTCTAATTTGAAGTAACAATTCTTTAGTGCAACATATACACATGCAGTTAGTGAGGTGAGCAAATGAGTAATTATTAGAAATGTTTTTATATATAAAAAAAAAAAATGATTTAATTTTTTCATGAAGCATTTTCAAGAGAGTAGTAATTTCGGAATTTAATTACGCACATACACACTTTGAAGGGTTTTTATTAGCGCGAATAAGTACCCTTCTGAGAGGGTAAGGGGTGAAATCATAATATTTGCTATGATAGCTCTACAAGGGAGGTTTTGGCCACCACAGGCCCTATGTAAAATTGCTTATGTTTGTTTTCTCTCTTATTAAATACACAAATACTCTTAAACTATATCATATAGTACAGATATTTTACCACTCAATACTTGAGACAATTCCCAAAAGATTTACTTAAAAACAAATGGAAAAAAAAAACAATCATCTTAAGTGTAGATTAAATTCACAGGTGCACAATTGAGTGTGTGTTCACTTACTTAACTACAACATCAAGTAAATGCTACCTATCGATAAGTCGTCTCCATTTTATTAATCCTATTACGATGCCTGTTACCGTTACGCATTGTACTCCACTGATAGTCGACAACGCATGAATTGATGAAACAGCATTACAGGCGTCAGCATCACTACAACTTTGAAGACAGCCATGCACATATCTGAGAAAGTAATTTAGATTAAAGATTAAATATTATTCACATTTGCCCTTCAGCTGGCTACGAGAACAATTACCTCTCATCGTAGTAGAATTTGCCGCAATGCGACATACGTATGATTTCGGTGTCTGTGGTTAACGTGCCGCTATCCAAAGCGCAGCCCCTTACGGTTATCGTCTCACCCGTGTCATCTGTTAAAGAACAAAACTGATAAGTTGGAAATGTTGTTTTGTTTCGAAAATTGTGGGTGTGGCATTTGACAGAATACTCCCAGTTGAAATAGCAACCTTGCGCCTAAGATTGCTTATATCAAATTTCAAATCAATTACGGAACGATAAACTTAGTAAACCCCCCATCTTATGTGGAGGGTATAAAAATTTAGTCATTGCGGTCCCCTACATAAGTTGAAAATATTCTACTAACCGTAATAGCCGGCAATTTTAATGCAAGCAGTTGCTGGAAATAGACCGTCGCGTCCTTTTCGACCACCCATGCATGGTGATTCCAATAGTGCGGTTGAAAAATTATTATGAAATGGATCATCGCACGCCTTGTTGGCTCCATTGTATGAAACGCATTTAAAACAATCGATGCTATCAACTGGAATAATAATATTAATACTAATAATATAAATTACAATAATAAGAACAACACATTGTTTCAAGTTCATTGGAAATACATTACTAAACATTTCCGCCATATCAGTTCATACCATTTGTTAAGAGATCCATTATTATTACTAATGTGAGAGAGAGGCAACCAATGCTGGCTGAAGACCACAAGTTAAAAGGCAGCATATTGTTGTTGTTATTGTTGTTGGTGTTGATGTTATTGTTTAAACAAATATATTAGCGATCCCTTCTCCGTCTTGGTTTTTGTCGACTTGAAATACCAAATTTATGCGCACATAAACAACTGTTGTTCGTATGACGATGTATAGATGTACTTGTTGCAGTTGTTGCAATTGTTGTTGCTGCTGTGACTATCGGCAGTGCAATGCGATGATGATTATAATGATGCTGTTGCTGCCAGTAATGGTTTAATGGCTTTTGTTTCCTAAAGAATTCATTTGTTGTTGTTGTTCTTGATGTTTCTCTGGTATGAGCTGTTGTTTTATTGATTGCTACTCTCGCTATTATTACGCTATATGTAAAATTCCTTTGTGTCAATCTACATTCTCTTTCTACTGCCGTAGTGTCATACATCCTTTAAACGTTTTCTGTACTTAATTGGTTGGGAATCATATTTAACAGAGTTGTTAATGTTGTTGTTGCTATTGATGATGTTCTTCTTCGTCTTCGCATCAATTATTGTTATGCTGAAGTTATTATTGTTGCTAAGGTAGGCCATCTACTTTCACATAATAAATAAATGCATGGGGATGGCAGTTGGCATAGATGATAGATGCAGAAGCAACAAACAAGTTGTTTAGATAATTAACGAGATCCTCTACAAGTAAGTTTAAAAGGGAGATTTTTTAGCATAATACATACACACCATAAACTATAAACGTTCATAAAAAATTTCGTTTTAATTTCGAAAATGTTAAGGACGGACATATCTTCATTAAATCAGTTTTTAATAATGATCCGACACATATGTATTACGAGAGATATTAACTTCTGGATAATAACTAACCACCATGATTCCTCTCTTTGCATTATAATCCAATGCAATATTTTTCTACGGATACAATTATTTTTCACATACACACAGTAGCGAATAACAAAACAACATTTATACTGTGAAACTGTCACTGTTTTGAAATTCCTGCGAAAGTGTGTGAGTGAGTGAAATGAGGGTGAAGTGTAAAAATAACTTTGTTCTAACATTTGTTAACAACATTTGCTAATTACATTGTGTAAATAACATAAACATTACGGTGAGTCAATTACTGTTATATTAACACTCTCCGCTATACTACTCTAAGCTTCAATGTTTTTTTGTTGTATAGCAATAAATATAAATGATGTTCTATTAGTTTGTAAGTGCACAAGCCAATGGCAATAAACAAACTTACAAGCAGACATTTGATTTAATTATAGAAGGTTAGAAAAGTAGAAAAACTAAGGAGTACATTTTTTACATTTCTCTATCTTAAGGTGATAAGAAGATGTTTTTATACCCTCCGTATAAGATGGCGGGTATATTAAGTTTGTTGTTTTGTTTGCAACACCCCGAAAAGGCACCAAAATTTGACTCGATCTACTCATGTCCATCCGTATGTCCGCCAGTTATTGGCGCCATTCTTGACTAAAATCTATCCATGTGTCACAAAAACTGAGCTATGAAGTTGAAATTTGTTATGCGTATACATATAATTATTCCATTTACGGATGTGTTTAAAAGTGGGCTTGGCCGGATTTTACAAAGAATTCAAAAATTCATTTGATTTATAGTCTGATACTTTTTAGTACCTAGTACCGGTAGTATGCTTATGAATAAATCCACAGTTTGCCAAAGTACAATAAAATCTCACCCTTAATCAATATAACTTGCATATAAATATATAAACTTTTTCTTATAATTAAATTGCAACAGTTTAGGTTTTTCTTTCGTTTTCTTGCCTTTTCAACTTCAAAGTTGTAACATTTCACATAACGTGCCACCCTGACCTAATATTGAAGCTTGCCTTTGTGTGTTTTGGTGTTGTTTTGTTGTTTTGCCGTGTAGTTATATGTTTCTCGGTTTCGACATCCGTTCATTTGGTTGTACCAATAACGTCAGCAATTGTTACAAACCACTACTAGTTACCGGCTAACGGAAGTACACAACAAAGCAAAATAATTTCGTTTTACTTGGTAGGGATTAAATACATACTCATAGATATTTGCCCTATACTATGCACCCGCTCTTCTAAGGCCAAACAGTTAAGTCTTAGCACAAGGGTGATGGTTTTTATGTTTAAGTCATTGTTATATATTGTATATTTTTTTTTTTTGGTCGTGCTATTCCTTTTTATACCTTTCACTTTACTGATGACGGCATAGTAAGTTTGTCTTTCCTTTTGCAGGAATCTTCCAGAAATTATATAAAGCATGATAATTCGTATCAAATTGTATATTTTTCGTAGTTTCAAAGATTTGAATATTAAGCTGAAATTTAATCCTTAGGTTGCTTCTAACAAAAATATCTAAGCAGCCGCGCCCACCATTGAAAAAATCTCAAAAATGAGGTACAAAGTTAAAAACTTTATATAATAAATGTGTACTTCGCAATGGAAGTAGAAAGTGGGTGGGATAGGATAGCAGACACGCCTACTATTTGTAAAAAAAATTATATGGTGCAGTATTCGATCATTAGTCAATGTAACGCCATTGTATACATGCCACACCCACACGTAACTATAACATATTTAGCTTTCGTACTTGTTCATACGATTCGATTCGACTTTATGTAACTTTTTAAAATATTTTTGTTTTTTTCATTTTTTTATTATAGTTTGACGTGAGATTTCTTAATGAAAATTTCCTAATGTTACTTTAAGAGTTATTAATGTAAAGTTGAATAAACACTAACCAACTACATATTTGTGTAAAGTAAATAAAATCAAAGAATGAAGGAGATGAAGGGACTATTGATAAACTGACATAAGTCCTTTTTTTCACACACATTAATTTACCCATTCTAGCGAACTAAAAATGTGATATATTTGGAAAGATAGACTTAAGTCACTTTCAAAATAAAAGCTTCAAATATATCTTTACAAATATTCTGGTACGTTTTCATCCATAACAAATAATATATTCTATGAATAACGTAAAAGAAGAAGAATAAGAAGAAAAGAATGCACAACTGTTCCAAAACTTATAACAAAGTTTCCATATGCACGGGTACTTAAATATGTATTTGTGTCACAATGTTTTATATTGGAAATTCTCCGCCTATTGACAGAATATTGAGGAAAGTTTTATGAATACCGTAAAATGAATGGTAAAGTTTTCGTATAAGTGTTTAAAATGCGTCTTTGGTGTAAAAGTAATTTCTAGAAAAGTCCTTCATGGGTTTTTCGTATAATATTTTATTTTTTCTTGTTTTCTTACATGACATGAAAAGTTTTTCTAATTGAGAGAAACACTAGTCAGTATAAATTTGCTATTTATGTAACAAAGATGTGAAAAATTTCATTTTAAATTTCTACTCTGCTCTTGCAGGTTCACTCAGATATCTCTCATTTAGCTAAAATTCAATCTGAAGCACGAACACATATCTCCTCAAACATATAAGAAAAGCATTTTAAAGTTTAAAACTAACCGGCAAAGTAAATAGTAAAGATATGCTGGTAGCGATAAATGTGTGAAAAGGTAAGACCTAGATTAGATAAATCTTGAGGAAGAGGAGAAAATAAGTTAATTATTTTATCGTGAGTTAATTGTGAAAATGTTTTCCATGCATTATGCAGTGAAGTGTTGGGTATATAAATAATGAACGTATGTGTGAAAAGGAAACTTTACTTAAGCCATTCAACACTTTTTTGTTTTGTTAATTAAGTCACACTCACTCATTTATTAAGGTTTAACTGTAATATCGCTTTTCGTAAATTTACATGACTTGTAAGCTCACATACACCTACGTTGAATCACCACTACACATATAGGTACAAATCATATATAAATGCATGTCAACTTTATGCGGTTGCCCCCGTCACTCGGCCGCCTCTCACATCACACATGGTTTTAAATGAATTACATTCATAAAGTACAAGCTCTCGTTCGTGTTTTTTCCCCTTTTTATTCTTTTTTGTGAATATTTATTTTGTTGGCATGGGCGCGCTAGATTAAGCGATATATGTAAGCATTACCATGCGAGAATGATGTGTATGAGTAATGAATGGGTAAAGCGGATATGCGCTACTTATTTATTTAGCTCCAAGGTGTTAAAAAGGCGCCTTTTTGCGTTTTTCTAGTTCGTACCATATGATGCAGTACAAATACTTATTTATACATAAAGCAAATATTTATGGATAATTGTTGTTGTATTTACGTGAATAAAAAATTTAAATAAACGCTACAGTATTGATTCAACTATGCCACGCCCACTTTCAGGAAATCTATATTTCTCAACTAAAATTAATCATGAGGAGGAAAATTAGATCAAACATTTTTATTACTTTTATATAACTAGGCGTGGTTAGATATTAGACACGCCCACAATTTTCAAAAAACCATGAGTTAAAATGGCGGGAAGTACTAATCGTTCTCTTAAAATATCGATGTAAGGAAAAATCTTGGGTAACGCTATAGAAGAAATGCTGTGAAAATTCTTCTACAATAACACAAAATAATCCACATAACGTTTTTGCTTAAGTGTGTTAAGAGGACAATCCACCTTCGCCACCTGAAGTGTTCAAGTGTTTTCGATCATTAAACTCAAAACAAAATCTGGTAAGTCCCGTCTGTATAGTTATTCAGGACATTCTACATTATCAAGGTCAATAATAAATACTAGAAAGTGATATAATATAGAATAGAGTCATGTGATGCTATTGTTTTTAAATTATTTTGAATATAATTCCATTCAAACCAACTCGAATCGAACAGTTGCTTAAATAGCTCGAATGTCTGAAACAACCAAAGAGTTCAGTTTCATTTTTCCGTAACTATAGTTTCATAACTTACCACTCAACCGTTGTTTGCGGAAGCCATGGTTTTACTAGACCCGATTGTTGGATTCTAAATATTTTATTTGGTTGTAATTGATCATAGTTTATAAACCCAACTATGGAGTCAAAAAACCAAAAGAAAATTTCTTCTGGGCGCTGATATTTATGAAAAATCCATACAAAAGTTTTGTTTTATAATATATCTTCACTAACTTTAACTTTATTTTATACACACATGGCACATACAGAAAATATGAAATGTAATAACACAAGTTAACTGAAGGCATTTAACCGAGACGATTGCGATTAAGTTTTGTTTTCAAATGCAGCAACAACCTTATAAAAACTTTACTACAGAAGTTTGTATAAAATCTGGATAATAAAGCGGGAATAATACAAAAAAAAAAAATGCATAAATACCATGGAGTTTAGTTTATGTTGTTCTGCGAACCAACACGCAACCCAATTATATTTCTTAAATTTGAATCTTTAAACAATGAGTTAAATGTGCGCTTTTTATATATAAAGCTTAATAAAGGAAAACATTTTCTATGCATTTACTTAAATATTAAGCAGCACAGCTTAACTAACGATTAATGTGATTAAAAACAATGAATCTTCCCTAAGACAACAGATGAAACTGTTTAAGAAGAATAAAATGTAAATATAATGGAAAATGAAATAACTCTCCAGTGATTTTCCTTCTATATTATGAACCATTTAAAAAAATGGCAATTTTCACTTGGGTTTCCTTTATTCTCATTATGTTAAGTATCCAAGTAACAGTAAATGTTTTATGAATGTTGAGAGTTGTAGTGCACTGCAGTGATTCTGATTTCCTGCGGACCAATCTTTAAGACTTTTTCTTATTTATTCAATGCAGTTTTATGTGTTTGCATTGGCCAGAAAATCTTGGTTACTCTTGACTCTTTGTACGTATTGTAAAAGAAACGAACAAGTGATAAATGTGTGTACGTGTACATGCATTGACAGTCGTCTTTATATATGCGCATAAATATTTGAGTAAACTCGTATAAACTTTCACCAGTTCGTACACATTTCGTGTTTACTACCGCATGAAAGGGAATAAGAAGAGAACAGCATTATATTGCAAAAGAAATCGCATAAACCGATTCATTGGTAGCCCTTGTCATGTTATAAAGTTATTCCAAAATATAAATTTTTCGTTACTGTAACAAATCATTTAAATGATTATTAAGACCAACATGCTTACAGATGGTGATACTGACTGATACTATAATTTGTTTTTATACAAAATTTATAACAAAGTGTTCATTCATCTACACTGCCCGGCGGCATACACATATCAAGAGCATCTTCACATCAATTGACAATTGACATTTTGTAAAAGATTTTCCCTTTCGCAAACGCTCAGTTCAGTTCATATGTAGTGTTGTACGTGATGCATATTTGTTTATACGTTACAATCTCATATTGTGTTGTGTTTCCTATAAATAGAATGAGTTTACTGCAGATACTTGTTTATTCATACATAACGATTTTTATCGTTAACACAATATACTTGTTGGCTTCTTTGCCACACTTTATAAATAGCTACACACAGTATTATTAAATTTTTCTAGCATAATGTGCCCATAATAGTATATCCCTTATTCTACATTATTTTAATTAATCCTTCTTTCTTCCTTTCTTAGGTTTGCAAGCACCCAAAGGGTGAATTGAAATTTTTAGTCTCTGCGCTCAGGTATAAATTGGGCGAAATTGGTTAGGAGCCTGGTCTACATTTAGTAATAAAATAAGCGACTTGGATCACTTTCATAACCATGGACACTATTAATTCTATTCTGCTAACATCTTGCAGCTTAATTTTTTTTGCTCCCGGTATATGAAACTAAAGCACTCATTTATATTTTACCAAAATCTGTTGACAAGTATACTATTTTGTGAGGTAAAGGTCTTAAGCAAAGTGATTGCTTCTTGTGCTGTTGAAATTCTTCTTGTTTGTTTTGTTTAATCTCTCAAGTATTTCCATGTTTGTTCGGCTTATTTAATGTTAAAATCCAGTTCATTTTAATTTATTGTAACAAATATCAGGCAATAATACGCAATATTAGCAGTGGCTGTGTTCTTAATGAAAAATTTAAGTGAAAAACTTAACCTCTGTTTTGCTCCGACTTTGTTAAACATAAAATGATATATAATACGATTGTAAACAAAAGAAAAGATTGATAGATTGCGAATATGCCTTTCTTCTTATAAAAGCAAAAACCAGCAAAACCTTAAAAGAAACTCTCAAGAGATGTGTGCAAGGGAAGTGTTTACAAACCAGCTTTATACAGTGTGTACATAAAATTTAAACATTTTTTAGCAAATTTGTAATTCTAACAACCAGCTTAAAGAACTTTTTTTAATATCAGTCATATAAGCAGCAGACAACTGGGGCGTTAGTTGTTTCCCATTAAGAGCTGATGTTGATGCCAAAAAAGTGAACTCTCCTTCTATCAAGTTCTTTATTGTGGTTGCATAATAGTTGGAGATAATGAACAATATCTTTAAAAAGGAATTTAAGAATATTTTATGTTACAAAAAAAGGTAAGAATTTAAAATGAAAAGCAATAAATGAAATGAATGCATGACAGGAGTTAGATGGTAATGGCTTCGCGATGAAATGCTGTACACGTAATGGCGTGTAGGAAAGTGCGTCAATAAGAAGAAACATAAAGCACTTCCCTTTTTTTTACTCCAATAATTTTGTGGAAATTCTCTTAGTGTCTAACGACTGTACAATTTTGTTTTTCATCTCCTGGTTATATTGTTTGTGCACCTGATAGTTTTTACATTTTTCGGTGCCTTTTAGCACATTTCAGTTAAGGGTTGTGATACATAAACAAAACAAGACTGAAACGCTTTTTTTTTTGATAGAACAAGTAACTGCTACTACAACAACGTTAGTTCTACGAAGCAGCAAAGAAAACGAAAGAAAGGGAATAAAGTAAAAATTTAATCAAGTAACATATGACAACACACACACGGAATGATGAAATACCAACCGACCATCTAACTGACTGATGGGCTATTTCTAAACACTCATGTCATGCTACTTAAACTTAAGGAAATTAAGGAAAAACAAGTCAGAAAATTAAGTGTAGCTTAGACAAAATCTTAAATATCCCTCACATCTACAATGGTGGGCGTGGTAGGTATATGATTACACCCTCTAATAGTGTACATAGTACGTGTCAGCTTTCAAGTCCAGTTTTTCGCTAACGTATATTTCATTACTTATGTCGAATGTTGTATCAGTGAAATTACTGCTTAATTATTTAGTTTATTCTACATTGCATTGTCGCAATATCCTTTTAATAATCACTGTGATATGTGCCACTTTACACCTTAATGAACGAATCCGAACGAATACAGTTTCAATATGTAAAATAAATAAAAGTATCACAGGGCGTATGAGTGATATTTTTTTGAATAATATGTGTTACGTATGACTAATAATGATCAAAACTCAAAGAGCAGTTCATTTAATCAATTTAAATTCATACCTTATAAATGTTTATAATCAAAGCATACATTCTCACTAACTTGCTTAACAAACGTATTGTTGTACGAACAACAACATAACTGCGCATTCGGTGTAAATTGCAGAACATTGATAACCTGTCAATAATATTTGCAGACACGTTTTGCAATTGACTGAATGAAACGATTACAACACAAACTTTGATTAGATACACTTTACCAATCAATGGCAGTCTGTAGTCAATTATGTATGCATTGCGTCACAAATGCATTGTTCCATTAATTGCTTCATTACTGTGCATTATGCATCATGCATTTTAGACCATTACCCAGTGAGGCGGTTTTGCTTATTATTGTAACCAATATAAACAAATATAACAACAATGTAAATTAATTGTATAACACACTAATACCCAATAATGCGTTTGGTTTACATAACTTGTGAACGAAAAAAAAATAAAATAAAATTATATTATAGATTATAACATAATCGGTCTCTGTTTTTTTTTTAATATTATATAAATTACATCTATCCACTAAACTATTATCCGATTTGAAAATTGTTAAAATCTCTTTAAATATTTATAAATTCAATACAATTTATTTAATTGATTAATAAAATGGTTGACAGATTGCTTCATTGATTTTTTACGTTACATTAATTATACCCTCCGCATAAGATGGGTGGTATACTGAGTTTGTCATTTCATTTACATCACCCAAAAGGAGCCGCCAAAAACTTTATATACAAAGTATGTATATTTTCCCTCAGCATCGTCAAGCGACACGCAGTGTTTCTCTGTTGTTCGCTTATGGCCGTGGTTGCACAACAGACACGCCCACAATTTACAAATATTCTATTCGGTGTCAAACTAGACTTACAAAATGATGCGCAACATTTATAGTATTTGAGGCCATAATCGTATACCTGCCTCCCTCACACTTTATTTATAGATCTGAAGGGTATTTAAAATTCGTTTTAAGCCAAGTTTTAAGTTTTCTAAGTTAAAATCATAGATTAATAATAAATTAATATTATATTAATATGTTTAATTGTAATTTAACTTAACTCGAAATGGAAATTGGCCTTTTTTTGAATCGGTATCTGGTTATATTTTCGTATAAAATCAAAATTCTCTGCTAAAACTACACAAATTGTATAAACTGTAACATATTCTTCATAGTTGATCAACCGAACGCTTTATATAACAAAGATGGCGCCTTTTCAAAATGTGTTCTGGCAAAAAAAACTCACATTTGCACCTCTTTGTGAATACGAATCGTGTTTTCTACAACACGTTTAAAAAACTTGTGTTATCATGAAAAAGTATATAAATACAAATTAAATTGTATCCACGCTATACATGCAAGTGTGAACTCTAGTCATGGTTGTATAAAATGTACACATTGCTGTGTATAACACAAAAAAAAAAAAACTACACGTCCGCATAACTAAAAAGGGGAAAACGTAAAACTACATAGAATAAAAAAAGTTGTAGGGAGCAGTGGCATAATAAAAACGCAGGCAAACGTATCATACGAAGACTAGTTAGAAAGTTAGAAAATATTTGTTGCTTTTTTTTTCTAAAGAGGGACTATGTAAATGAAGCGTTAGTAAGAGTAGTAACAATTTTTTTTTTGTTTTGTTATTATTATTCGAGCTAACCCTCCACACAAGGTGGGGGTACAAGAAGTTTGTTGTCCAAGAAGTGGACGTCACAAACCCTATATATATATATACTTTATCAGCATCAAAATATGATCAATTTAGATATGTCCGTTTGGAAGTCTGTCTATTTTTGGCACTCTTGTGCCCTCAATTTTCAGATATATCTGGTATCTAGGTTATATTAAAATTATAAATTAAGGCAATAAAGCTGAATTTTTTTCACCGTTTTTTATTATATTATATATTGAATTAAAATTTAAAATCTTTTCTACCAAGATTACACCGGATAAATAGCTCAATAACATCTTCCACAAAATATATTGTACATGACGATATTATTAACAAAATACGTCATCTTTTAATCGTCACAAAGATTGAGAGTAGAAAACCGGAATAACTTAGTATTATCTTATACCACTTGAAAGCTCATTATCCCATCACTTTAGGAAAATCTCATGCAAGTAGATTAAAACGTTGTTGTTACTGTTCTTTTTTTGTCATTTCCGACAACCATGAAGCTCTTTTCAGTATAATATTACAAAATGTCATTAAATGTTGCACTCGTCTAACGGAACGGTTAAATACTTGCAAACTCACTACACCATATACCAAACATCTTATGTTCTTGGCATGTTTGCTATACTCTTCAAAACTCATAACAAACATGGGAATGTTTGTATGAACCATGTAGCAAAATATATTATATATATATACATGTGTGTGTGTGTGTGTGTGTGTGTGTGTGTGTGTGTGTGTGTGTGTATTTAGACTTTGACGTTTTCCAGAGTACAGTACAAAATTTCCATCCTTTGTTTGCATTTTGCTGAAACACCTTGTACTCGTCATACTACTTAACAAACGCTGTATAAGTATGTTAAGTAATGTGTTTATGAATTGGTGAGTATGTACTTAGATTTTAGTTGAGAGTAAGTTCTTCTATACAAGAAATTTTATGGTTAATGGTGTTTGTAATACGCACTAATTGCATTATAATAGTTAACTTCTTCTTCTTCCTCTTCCTCTTCCTCTTGTCCTCCTTCATTGTTTTTTCATTTGATTCATTTTTCATTTCTTTTGTTTTGGTTGTGTTGTGCCTGGAACAACTTTAACCATAATCATGTACGTAAGGACTGGTTATGTCATGTGTATGTTTTTCAAGCTAACAAATTGATCTCTGGTATTTTTTGCAGAACTATGACACATAAAATAGTCGTTAAAAAAGTTTACAAATTATATTCATACCTCTACCCCAGATTACTTAGAACCGAGAGGGTATTTACGGTTTGCTTCATTAGTTATGCAACTTACTCAAACCAAGCCAAACAACATTATTTCCTAACTAAACACCCCAACGTCCAAAATTCGTCATGTTCAACGCTATTAAAAACTACGCTGTTGTGTGAAACTTGCATTATTGTAAGTCCAAATCTTAAACATCCTAAAGTCTGTGTAGAAAATTTCAGCTCAATATCTCAAAATTTACAATAGACATGCATCGGACATTAACCCATTTTATGTTGAGAGTATATAAGGACCTGGCAATGGTTTGAAGGTAACTATATTGACAACTAGTACGAGAGCAAATTTCAGTATCATATTTATGCTACAAACCTGTTAATAACATATGGCAACATATATCCGAAGTAGAAAAGTAAATTTGGAAATGTTGGCATAAACTTTACAATTGCTCAATAAAAGTCTGAGCTCTTGTCTCTCCTAGGTTAGTACATAAAATCTAATTTTGTTTAATGCAAACATTTTGACAAAACTACATAGTGTACATACATATATTTGACGTTTAAATAAACATTTTGTTAATTGGAATTTATAGCTTTGTGTTAAGAAAATGTTCTCCATTATGAATGCGTCACCTAATGATTCAATTTCTTAATATTTGTAAGCATACGTTTATCATGAACATTTATTTATACATGTTTTATAATAATAAATTGTGAAAGTTCAGTTTCATTAACTCTCGTTGTCATGAAGTCTTCTGATTGTGATCTTGATTAAAATTCAACAATTGTCAACAAAAGTTATTAATGTCACTTGTGCATTTCATAAATAACAGTACAGAAGCGTACTTATTTATGTTTGTACATAGTAACTTAAAAAAAGCCAAGATTGTCCTTTGAAAAGCGGAAAAGTTGTCAAGCGACTTGTTACAATTCATTTATAGTAAAACAAAAATATTTTGCAAAATTTCTTTTCTACTACAAGTATAAACCAAAAAAAAAAGACAATTTATAATAAAGAACTTCAAAGTACATTACAGTTATAAGACATTTGGAGCAATAAGTACAACAATAAAGAATAGTGTCATATTTCTGAAGAAGAACAACGGAATAGAAGAATGGAAATGTTTTTTCAAAATACTATAATAAATAATTTATGACCACATAAGAATTGTCGAATTGTAAATTGAACTAAAGTTGAAATTAATTGACAGACAGACAAGAGCGGTGTTTTGTGCAAACATCTACTCAAACTTAATATATTCAAGTGGTGTATAAGACAATTGCAAATGGATCACATTTCATACAAAGACTAAAAACCAACCAGCTAATTAGAAACTATCGCCCTTCAGCCATTTACCGATTTATTAAATGAAATGAAAATACCAAAAGTGGACATTTTTCATTTGTTCTACTAATCCAAAGTAAAATATTTCATTTGAAAAATGATTACTAGTCAAGAAGGAAAGAATGTCAGCATAAATACAAAACGTAATGCAACAACAACAATTTAGTCTAACACTGCAGATTTAAAATAAAAAGGTTTTTACAATATCAACCGAGTGCCTGACTTAACAGAAGTAATATTTGTAATTATACACAGTAAGCGTCATGTTAGGTACCATGTAGCTTGAACCTGTGCACCATTAGCCAAAATTGCATATGCTTGCAATGTTTGGTTTACTTCAGTACTTCATGTTGTTTTTGAACCCTTCACCACTTGTGGTAAAGTGTTTGTGCGTATGTGCTGAAAAGAGGAGACTCATATTTTTTTATAATACAGAGATAAGATGAGGGGCATATCAAGTTTCCCAGACTAAGTCGTCCATTCTTGTTCAATATCAAAATGTTAATCACCCGACGTGTTTCCGACCGTTTTTGGCAAAACTCGGTTAAAATACTTCCACAATAAACAAAAAAAAACTAAGCTATAAAGTTGAAATTTGCTACACGCATTTAAACTTTTCCATTGAAGCGTCAAAAATTACACATCTTTACAAAAAATCTTAATTTTGTGCAGAATCCGACATGGACGTTGATTAAGAGGCTTAATCAAGTACCCGTCATGTCCACTTCTTGTATATATATTGAAGGTTTATAATAATAGTTAAAACCTATGGAAGCGTTACTGGTTGGCTTCTTGTTTATTTCGTTTATGCTGCAGGTTATATACCGGTAGTTATTGTCTTTTGCTTACCAAACTAAATTGTTTATGATGTAATGTTGTTGTGTGTGTGCAATAATATAAACAATTTTAATTATATTACGTTGATGACATTTTTCAATGTTTTCAGGTGTTTAGTTTTTCACAGAGATTCTTCTTCTTTTTTTAATATTTTTCTAAAATAACCCAAATTTTTGTTGAGCATACATATGCAGATATGTAACTATATGGTTATGGGGTATCTGTGCAGTCAGGTTGATTTATTACATTTGTACGTATGCTGCATATATGTACATTTTATGCTGAATTCTACCAGTCTTGTCAAATAACATTCTTTTCATGCATCACCATTCATCTACATAGTGGGTGAATAAATTATTTGTAACTTTTTGTATTTGTCATTTGGTTAACACACAATTCATTTCACAAATTAAACAAATAACATATTTTTACAGCGACAACAATAACTACTTCTAATAGCAATCCTATAAATATTTCCTTATTCCCACAGTTTTGCTGATGATAACATAAAAAATTCGCAGAAAATTTAACTTTGAAACAATAAAAGTTGGTTGTGGTTTATTATGATAATTGAATAATTATTCCATAAACAAAACATAAAAAACCCGAAATTCGTTTAATTTGTTATATTTAAGTAATGTCTTCTCCATTATTTTTATTGTCGTGATTTTGTTTTAAGGTTTTTGTTTGTTGGTAGAGCAGCATTTAATTTAATATGAAAGCACAACATTTTACCAAAACTTTATCATTTATTATAAATATAAATATTGTAACTTTCCTTGGAGATGTTTATAAATTCTTTATATCCCTTATGATGTAAAAAGACTTATTTTCTTTTTCTTTGGTTACAGAAAACAATTTATAATAAATTTTTCTAAAAAAAAAAAAAAAAAACAAAAACAACAAAAAACAAAAAACATATAGTTTCAAACAATGAAGTGAAGGAGAGGGAAAAAAAGAAAATTTCTGCACGAATGCATTCTAGTTTAAAAGGAAAATATTTTTATTTAGTTTTTCATATTTTTTACCTAAAGTGGCTTATGTTTAATTGTAATTAGTTTTGTGTCGAAATATGAACACAAATAAAGTTATCCTTTAGAAAGAAGAGAAATAAGTAAGAAAACTAAATTTGGCTTTGGCCAAACATTAAAAACCCCCCTACGCCCATAATTTATATATAGTGGCAGATATGTGTTTACGCAGTCTAATAGTAAATGTATTACGTATCAGCTTAGAAATTCAGTTTTACGATGAGTTTGGTTTTTTGGAAATTGTCGATCTGCGTACAAAAACTGAAAGTGTTTGTACAAAATTTCAAAATCTCAAAAATTTTTTGGTTTTGAGAATGCCGACAATGTACGGACATACGGACATTTATAGCTAGATTGACTCAGTTTTTGATGCTGATCAAGGGTCTCTGAAACAACATTTTTGTATATGTAAGTAGTGCGATCTCCGATGTCTCCTTCTATACCACAAGAATGATAAACTCCCTGTTCCTAGGGTGAGTAAACATCTTATTCCTTAGCAGAATATATATTTTAATTATAGAAAAATAATGATGCTTTAGGCAAATTTACAAATTTTATCGTCCAAGTTTATCTGTTGAGTTTGAATGCATATATTTTCTTTTTATAAATGATTAGCTTCCGGTTATCTCTTAAAATACTGCAGAGAATAGAAAAATAAAGAATGAAATGCATTCAAATGAACATTTTCAACTCTTTATAAAAAAAAAATATCTTCTCCTTCTTAGCTGTTACATTTTATTTTTATAAAGTAAATACAACTACAATACACACATACGTAGGAATATTTCACTGCAAGCTATTAAATTAATATAAATTTTTGATAAGCTTTTAAACGAACATGATATCACAATGAATGCGCAATGAATTTTTAATGAAATGAAAGCATTTCTTCAGCAATTTTAAAAAACACATATAACACATGTACAAAATTTACAAAAATACATAAATATTGTAGGATTTTTTTTTTTAAGAACCTGCAAATTTAATTACGTCCTTCCACTTGAAATATTTCTTTCTTAGGGAATTGCAAAGAGTGCACCGTTTCCTTTAACTAACATTCTAATGAATAACGTTCCTCACTGCACCTTAACATTCTATCATTTTGAATACGTTTTATATTTTGCGCATTACGGACAAACAACCACTTAATTGGCCGATATTTGCAACAAAAAAAGTTTGTAAAACTCGTACTCTCTGCATAAAGTAAAGAACGTGCATGTGTGTGTTTTTTATAAAAAGTTATTCAAAGAATGTGAAACTGGTTGCAACTGCAATAAAAGAACACTTTTCGGAGCAACAACAATTTAAAACATGGAAAAACTTTCCCGCGGCACTATTGTTTACCCAACCAAACTCGGTCTTATTGTTTCAAACAAACGTAGAATACTTCAATCACTTGCATTATTTAACAGTTGGGAACAAAACAAAAAAACAACAACAACAACCAGTAGGGTGAAAGTGCCACGAAACTATTTTATGAATGAAATAAACGAAATAAAAACAAGTGAGGAAGCAACCAAAGAGACCGCAGAAGCCGTATTCCAAATACCCGTCAATTATTTATATTGCTCCTTAATGTCCTCGAACGGCAAACACAAGTTTGAAAATGTAGAGTTTAAGAAATTAGGGATAATGGATCAATTGGTAATTACCGGAAAGCAATGTGATATCCAAAATAAACGAATTGTGTGTAATCGAGTGTATTGTACTGCATTTCTGTCCTCTGTTCATTTATTTCTTTTCAATTGTTTAACATTTTTTACTCCTTGTTCGTGAGTTATTATGCGAAGTATACTCAGTTTGCTATTCCATTTGCAACATTTTGATTAGCATTAAAATCTGAGTGAATCTAGATCCTTCAAGTCTTCATCCGTTATAGGCACTCTTAAGGGTTATAAATTTTTTAGATATTGAACTGAAATTTTACAAATTTAGAAATTGCAGCACATTTTTATATTGATTTTTTCTTCGATGTCCTGGTTAACAGAAACATTTCAACCCATTCAAACCCAATTTTTTGATACAGATGTGAAAAGTGTTTAAAATTCGATCTAAACTTAACACAGTTCCTTTACTTGGTTAGTTGTTATCTTTTAATTTCACTCTATCCTTGAGCTTGAATTTTTTTTCGCTTTTTTCTTTCTTTCTTATTTTGTTATTGTAGTATACTTTCTTAACCTTACATGCTCTTTTGTTAAAACCTCTCCAGGATATATTCAAACAATTGATGAAATTTGTATGCAATTACTTTTGAATTACGTGGTTATATAATGTGCAAACAAACCTGAATATTTAATGGGACCGTGATTTGGAAATCATCTGAAACAAAATGCATATAGTTTGTGGTATACCTACGTATAAAGATGGCCTCCTTTGTTTTTTACAATATTTTTACTCAAAAAAATAGTCAAAGGAAGGAAGGTAAATATGTTACATTGTTAGAACTTCTCTCAGAGTGTGAAGGTTACACATTTGTTTGTGAAAAGAAACGCGCATAATTGATAAAATAATATATGTTTTTGATCACCATTCTATACAATATATTAAACAGTCAGGATCAATCTGAAAAATGAATTATAGTTTTTCTATAAAAACTTAGCCTGCCAATACTTGACATCATGTCCGCTATAAAATATATATTCTAATACCGTGTAATTATTCGTTTGTTGGAATTCATTTGTTATTCTAGATTGACATACAGGCCAGCAGACTCGTTCCCTTTCCATTGTTCACTCTGCATAATACATGATAATTCTAGCTGTCATAATCCAGCATATGTGTAGCTTTTATTTTTAAAAATTCTCTTTCCGGCACATTTATTATAAATAACTTTTTAATTAGTGTGGTTGCCAAAGTGCAAAACATTAGGCGGGTTTATTCATTCAAAATGTTGATATTCAGTTTTTTAAAAAATGCTCCTAAAACATTGTCATAGGTTACATATGATACATACATGGTTTGGTAGAAATTGTAGGCAGGAAAACTGTTTCATTGATTTGATTATCTCCTAATGAACTTTTCTATTTATACGTAAGAATGTGTGTGTGTGTGTCATTAGTCCTTCGTAGCACGTTTAAAGCCTCAAAAGCAATAGGCGATGAAGCAAAATGTATTATTTTAAAAACTTCAAAACTGCTGACAAAAAACCAATATGATGAGAAATCAATCCCCTGAGCCCATTAACCTTAATACCTAAAATTCTGTCAAAGCCAAAAAAAAATATTATTTATCTATTTTTGTATGTACTCGTATGTCGTACAGGATATACAAAAGAAATGAAATCATACGATTACTCTTATAACCCTATTCTAAAGGTAAGCTACGAAAAAGGCATCTTTACACACACACAAGAAATCACATTGACTTTTTTTTTTACGTTTTACGTGTTTTTTTAGAAGGGCATGTTACATGAATATTTTCATGCACTGTGCATGTTGCCACCTCCTTTAAACACTCCAAAAATCGTTCTTTTCTATAGATAAAGAATCAGCATGAAAGTTTCAGTCGATTTTAAATTGTCTGTCTGTCCATCAAAAATTTATCTTACCTCTTATGATATCGTTTTAAAACTAAGCAAAAATTTGGATTGTTTGGACTTAGTAGGTAAAAAATGGACAAAATCGGCTAAAAGGCACACCTACACATGCAATTTTATACGTTTTCATTCGCTTTAGTTATAAAGAGATAAACAATTTTTTGGGTTAAAAAAAAAAAGGAGGATTGGCCATGCCATTGGTCAAATTGATTTTCTTACTTGTTCACACTTTTCTACAAAACATTTTTTAAAAATTTTCACTTGTTCTTTTTTATCCCCACAAACTTTGTGTCTTTATTGTGAATGAAGAAAATATTCAAATATCAAAAATAGGAGAAATTGAAAATGATTTCATATGATGATGATCTGTTGTATTATGGCAATTGTATAAAAATGTCCATATGAAAATAGCTTATATATACATATAAGTATATATACAAACACATGCACATGCTAGTGCTTGTGTGATGTAGAAAAAGTTTATACAATAGTGGCAGTCAATGTAAGACGATAAAGTAAACAGTTGCTGTTGGCTAAAGGATGTGCTTTTATTTTTTTATTTTTATTTTTTTGTGAATCTTAGTTTAGACTGATAGTCTGTCAATATTTTTGTATATTATCATGATTCATGCAAATAATATTATCCTAACATTAGAACACATTACGAATCCCTGCCACTGTAGAGTTAATATTATTCAAAGTGAAAAATGTTATTTACGGTGATTTACTATCACGTAAAATGAATGGAAAGCAAAGTGAACACTTTAAGGGTATGTTAAGTATAACTTGAAAGATTATCTATCAAACAGGAATGAAATTCTATCACGTTTCTACGCAATCAACATACCCGGGTACCTATACAAAAATTACACGAAATATTACTCAATAACAAATTCACAATTTATTGCTATATTCTAAAATTCATATTAAAGGTTAAAATTAAAACTTAATTTAGTAGAAATATTTATTCTTCCGAATTATATTGTTTAACTAAAACGCCTCAAGTCTTATTATCGACATAGCGATGTACGATTATGTTTGTTAGTAAATAAATCCAACACATAGTGTATGTAGCTATTTGAATATATTATGAATCCAATCACTTTTACATATAACATAACCTGTGTAGTTGGGAGTTGTGTCGTGACAATTGAGTGAGTTGAGCCACATCCAAATATTGCATAAATTTGTGCCAGCGTACAACTTATTTACACAATTGCCTGAATATTTACATTTTGCCTTGTGCATAAATTACATAATTAACTCAATTCCAGTAGACAAGTGCTTATGTAAACATATGTGAAGAATTCAATTGAGCGCATGCATGTGCTTTTAGTGCCTATGAACTATCGTGTGTCTCTCTCAATCTTTGAGAATCTGACAGGAAGAGAAAGTTTTGCTTGTTTCCTTCTTGTTTTTTTTCATAAAATGTGTAAACATCGGTTAGTGTTTATGACACTTAAAGGCTTTCCTTCCCTTTGGTCTGTTTATGTAAAAATGTAAAAACATTTACACTTAAATAATGTCCGACATGAAGACCACAATATATGACACTTTTATCACCACCTGTCAGCACAAAGTATTTGCAACAATAATAAAAAGTAAAACAAACTGCAAACAAGGAATGCGAGAAAAAAAAACTACAGCGTAGAAAACCCACAACAGCTGGCCTGACATGTTGTTTTTTGCCCGTGGCCACATGATAATAAATTCAATTTTACCACATTTACATTTAAATTAATTAATTAACAGCAGAAATGGTAAATACGGCAGAGAACGATGCAACGTAATTGTGTATAAAGAGTGAATTGGTTTTTTCATCATTTGCAATCATTTTCAATTTTCAACACCAACAAGCTTTGAATCTAAAAAAATTGAATTATTTAAATAATCGTAATCGATCCTATAGAAGTTTAGGGGCATTCGAGTTTGAAAATGAAATATTAAAAAAAAAATACTTTATGTAGTTATTACATCATGAGCAGCATTCGGCCGAATACACCCTCAAGCTGCAAACATCTTAACTACTTAATAATTTTATGGTGCATGTTGTCACAGTTTGCAATTGTAACAGAAATGTACAGTAATTCATTTCCATAACATTTTTATACATATTGTAGGCGTAAATTTTATGTACGTGTTAAGTGATTTGTCATGTACATGCTAGGGACAACACTTTCGGTCTGTCACTGTTGTTAATTCAATATGCCAAAAAAAAACTTGCCGACCACAGTTGTTAGCGTTAATATTTATTACACTGGACATGATCTTATTCAGTGTATTGAACAACAATTTAACATAAAGTGTAGTTTTTTAACAACACATTCATATGGAATGTGACTCAATGAACTCGCGCGGAACAACGCTAATAGTCGTCATAATGAGTATTGTTATAATTTCAAAGCTTCAGTGGTCAGGTTCAGTGTCCTAATGATAATTTGAAAAATATATTCTGTTCATGATTATTAAGGTATTTAATACGGATTCTCTTCTAAATCCGATTCTGCTCAAAAAACCTTATTTAACGTTTCAAGTGATCGGTAATAGATTAACTGGATTAATGAAGGGCGTAATGGCGTTCCTCTCCATTGCCTATAAAAGTCTAGGTTATTTAAGATTTGACTTAAACAAAATTTAGTTCTTTTACTTATTATTTTTCACTTTTAAAAGAAATGTTGTTTGGCGCTCTATGTCATCTAAGCACGTTCTAATAATATTTATGTGACTACCGTTCTGTCATTCTTTGTAAAAGACGAAACATGACTGAAGTGTAGAAATAGTTTTGTTTACATTGGGATGAAATCAACGCAAGCGCTTTAAAAATAATTCAATTTCTGTTTTTTTCTCAAAACAAGATGCCAGACTTTTGAACAGATTTGAAAAGATTTCATTGAAATATTTAGACAGATTAGAATAAGCATTTAACCAGAATAAGACCTTTGGAAATTTTTACTAATAGAAGAATTAGTTGGCTACTATATGTCTACTTAAAAAACTTACAAGTAATTAATATTTTAACACAATAGCAGGCGTTGATTAGGTTACTATTTATGAATTTTTTTTGCACTTTTTCTTTATAAAAAGTTCTAATGAAGTATCAGTTAAGTTATGCAGTTTTAGTTAGACTTTATTAAGTTGTAATTGAAGAATTGTAGAAAGGAAAGTGAAATGAAAATGTGTGTAAGTTTGAGTTGATATTCATACTTTTGCAATACTTTTAAACGTCTATAAAATAACTTCACTCAGCTTTTCTCGCTATTCACAGTTTTACCTGGAATGTTGTTGTGGCACATGAACATGAAAAATAAAATGATTTATAACAAACTTAAACTTAACTGATATTTATCACTCATTCATAATCCTGAAACGCTTCTGCACAGTGTGTGTGTGTGCAGTATGCAATCTGATTAACATAAATTCCAACATGATATGACTACTGCTACTCCTTCTCCCTCTCTTTCTCTCTTTCTTTCTCTTTAACGAAATTAATATTCATAAATTGTACAACAATTCGTACAATCGTAGGAATATGAATAATTTCCTTTACGTTATAATTTTATTTTCCCATAAATATACCCGCGAGTGGCATTATTTACCAGGATTGTTTGTGTAAAGACGTTTAAATGAGTAAAACATGAATAAATGGAGGATTTTATGTTGCTCCTTTTTTCTTTTTTGTTCTAAGGTGTTAAAAATATGATTTTTTTTATTTGTACAAACATTTATATTCATGTTTACAGCAGTCATAGCATAACCTAATAAGATTTGCATACTCATGAATATGAACTCTATTCCCCTTTCTTCCTTTACGTTAAAGGAAAACAGGCCGCCGCGAAAGTTGAAATGTATTACAAACACTTTTAAAAGGTTTGATCAGGAACTTGCCATGCCCACATGTGGTTCGTATATATGGGTAATACTTAAGATTTAACGTTTTTTTTTTTACTTGTTGAAAAATTTAGTTGAAAACTCATGTTATTGTTTAAGGTTCACAGTATAAAATGTGTTTGTATATACATCAGTGAATACTATGTGTGTCGTTGATACTTGAAACGTTTTTGTAAAATATGAAGCACTCTGATTTCCTAGTGAGACTTTCCTTTTTTTATTTCATATGCAATTGTTTACTTGTTTGATTTCGAAATAAAAAAATTTCATAAAAAGATGTCACGGAAAGAGCATTAGAACAGCAGAGGGACCACTCTCTCGCTTGCCATGTTACAATTTTAAAACAGCATGTATGCTATGGGTTCACTTTCATCTCAAAGGAAATGTTTTTGAATTTTTTCAGTCCAGTCAATGATGACAATTCACTGCCAAAGAAATCCAACCAACAACTGGAATGTTGATTCATCTTAGCCCATGGGTAGTCGAGTCATGTACATCTTAATATATATTACAATTATGCGTTTATTAGAAAGGGGAAAAGGGGAATATAAGGTGTAAATTATGTACAAGACTCCAGGTCATAAATATGCAATTACATGTTATTTTACATTTCATGATTGACGAATTGGTCGGCATACAAGTTGAAACATTTACGTTTATTGCAATACATCAATCGTTTTACCACTGACATAATCCCATTAAAAAAAGATAATTACCTGATCACAAAGTGATACTGCAGCGACAATAAAGCACATCTCACGTACACATATGGTAAAATATCAAAATAATCGTCAATACTTTATAAATATACACATAAACAATAGTATGTTTTAGAGTTGAACTTAAACGAAATGACATTTTTAAGGATTGACAAGTTGGTTACTTTCACTACAGTTGAGTCTTTTGATTATCAAATGAGATTTTCTCTATTACAAACACGAGAGCAGTTGCCTTGCATTTATTTGCTTATTTATACACACAAGTTTGCATATTGTTTCAAGTAATGTATGTACAACATATTCCTCACGTACCCCGGCACTTGTGAGATTCCCAGCACAACTACCAACCAACCAAACACTTAATTCTACTTTGCTGATATCCTTCCTTGTTTTCTGCCCTGTGGCTTTCTTATCTACACACCTGAGATGCATGACCATTTCATTTAAATTTTACAGATTTTCCTTATTGCCTAGTAAGTGGTTTGTGTGGGTAAAATTAACATAAAATGTAAATTATTATGAATCTATCTTTCTTGTTAAACTCTTCATATAAGAGACAGTCAACTAAGTTTACGATTCTATTTGCAACATTATCCCGAAGGAAACAAGAGGTGCCTTAAAAAGTATGTGTATTTTTGATCAGCATTTCCGTTCGTACGTCTGTCTGTTGTTGAAAAAAATCAAGATGAAATTTAGTACAGATCTTCTATTGTCTGTAGGTAGATTGCTAATTAATTTAGACAAAATCGATTAAGAGCCACACCTTCAATCGACAAAAATCTGTATATCACAATTTTTAAGTAATCAAATTAAAATTGAGTTTACATCGATGTGACAAATATGGATGGAATCGCCCACAATTGACAAAGAAGCTTTTTTTGAACAGGATATCATGTGAGAGTTGACAGGTATAACATAATGAGGCTTTCTCGAGAATATACCACGCCCACATTTTGTATAGATTTGTGAGGTCTTTCTCTTAACTTCATCCAACTTGGAATTTTTAGTTCAGTAAGATTATTATAATCAAACATATAGACACAGTGTTTCAACTTCTGAATTTCACGTACACATAAATAAAATACTAAATGAAAACAGTTCCAGTTGCTTAAGCAATGAAAAATATATGCATTCTTTATTATAAAATGTACGATGGTAGGTCATTAACTTGTATTGTGTGCACTCATAAATATATATTTATATAAATAAACTTGCTTCTCTTGTTGTTATTTTTGGCACGTAGAAAAGTGGCATGACACCTAGAAAAGAGAAACTACTAAAATACTATTTTTAATAGGACAACGAACTGCTTCTAGAACATCAGCAAATATAGGATTATGTTGTCATAGGAAAGCAACACGGTAAAATGGTGGAGCGTTAAAAACCCAGATGTGAGAAGAAAACTTAATCAACCAACATATGCTACTGTACGTACAACAATACACACCTATATACTAGATAGCGTTAGATAAATTGACTGATTGACTCATGCATTTGTATACGCATGCCGAGCAACATGTCAATTGAACTTAAGGGAATTGAATGAAAGAACATGAAGCAACAAAAAAGTAGAACAATAGAAAAAGAACATTGTCATACATTATCGATTGTTATCCACAATATACACTTATATGCACACACGCACACTTTTTATGTAAAAGTTCAAATGAAAAAATTCTATTGTTGTTGCTATTATTATTATTATTATTATTATTATTGTTATTATTTTCATTCTTCTTGTCGTAGTTGTTGCTTTTGTTAGTGTTGCAATTGCACTTGTCTGCAAATGATTGCTAACGAAATGGCCAGTGGGTTTGCCTAGACGACAATGAGAGCGAGTGTTTGACAGTAAAGTTCATACACGTGCCTACACATACAGCATATGTTTGTGGCATTATAAAGCAATTCCTACCTCTACCCCTCATATTTTTTTGGTTGTTGTTTATTTCTCGTTTATCAAAGCAGTAAAGTTACCTGAAGTGTACTTTCCAATCGTTTAACATAGTTGTTCAATTGACGACTCTTTTGTGAGATATTTGAGGCATTTGAAATAAAAAAAATATCAAACAAAGAAAATAGAGATTTCCACCATCTTGAACTAGTTAGAAAACATTTTTTAAATCTTGTATATGTTAAGCTTAAGAGCTCTTTTAAAGCACTTTCAAAGGATTTCGAAAGTAAAAAAAAAAACAAATTAAATAAAAACAAAAACTAGAAGAAAGTCAAATCTTGAAAGAAGCAAACCAGCTCTAGAAAGAGGGTACATGTCAATTATCAACTTTTTATCTTCTCTGCTTTATGAATAATGCGGTGAAAATGTTTCCTTTTCGTTTTCAGTTTTGATATATATATATCGGTGATATATGTGTATACTGCAAACCTTGGGATAGTGGATACAATAAAAAAATTTTCTTAGATTTTTCTACTTGCTTACGATCAAAAGAACAATTTTTTTCCCACCAGATCATTATGTTAACGCATAAAAGCTATTTGTTTGAGTTGTCTGTCCATAAAAAGAACAACAATGCATTTTGTGTAATACAAGGCGTATGAGTGATAATACAAAAAACAAAACAGATTTACAAGGTACGTGTAAACAAAATAATATGAACACCTGACACAATATTTATTAATTAATTATTTGCTTCAATTCTTCGCGGAATAGATTCGTAGAGTGTAAGAGTGTCTGTGACTTTCGCCGGGTATTTTTATGATGTCTGGCCACAATTATTTTTATTTTTTTTTTTTTTTTGAGTTCCACTCTACAATCTAGACAAACAAGCAGTTATGTTTTAGATTGCCTCAGGAAAATAATAAATTATGGACATAACTTTACTAGAATTCATTTCAATAAATATTTATTTCTTTTTAATAAAATTCTTTGAATAAGTTTACTGTTATTATGTATAAGCGAAGCCAAAGCTATTAATATCGTTGCAATTTATTTTCGGTAAGTAATAAAATACTAATACCAACTATCATAAAGTTGAACTATTTACTTGGATAAAGCCGCAACATTAATAAAATACAAAAGTATGTATATATTATATATATACGCACAAAAATCAAAATTTATTTGTGAGTAGAAAAATTCCGCCATAGAAAGTTTGTAGTGTTATAAGGAATATTTTTGTAATAAAAAAACTAAAATTATCCGAAACGAAATCTTTAATAATCTTTATATATAAATACAAATAGTGAACGTGGCTATGCCTTTCAAAAGTGTAAGTGTATGTATCGACTTGCAAGTCGAATTTTATGCTTTAATAGGTTTCTTGTCAATTAAAGGCTTTTCCGTTATCCGACCACGCCCATTTTTGGCACACTTTATGATGCAATAATTATAAATATGTGTATTAAATTTTAACCTAATAGCTTAATTTTTATAACAGATAAATACATTATTGTTGAGGGCGTGGCTCTTAAGCAATTTTGTTTATTTTAAACAGTAATCTGAGTGCAGAAATGACATACTTGGTGTAGCCTCCATTTTAAATGGAGGGTGTACCAATTTTACAATAATAACATCGAGTCTAAGGTATAATTTATAAAAGAGGTCAACGTACTGTCCCTTAAGTATGCTACACAAATCTAAACAACGACTAATACATATAGATACTGATTTTGAATGACAACTTTTGCACAAATTTTAAAGTCCTTTAACTTGTCAGATTTAAAACATACATACGCATTCATATGGACATGCACACATGCACGCACAATGACATATGAGCAAAGTTTTGCTTTGTATTCACATTTCATCGTTGTTGGTTGAATGATTCGAATCTAAATTCTGACTTACAACACTTTCCCAATTAATTAACTTTGTTTTACCACAACAGTTATTTATGTATGAATTATACTCAATAATGGGCTCGTATTGTTTCACTAATTATATCGCCTATTATAGTTATTTGGTGCCGTATACACAAATTGAATATCATTACAAATCATTACAGTCTCGTTATAACTATGATGTATTGTATAATTCAAAACAACGCCATGTCAATGGAATGCGTACACACTCATCAAACAACAGATAAGCTTGTGTGTAAGTACGTAACTTGTTTACAATAACAAAAGTCTATACGCAGATTACACAACAATAATCAATCGTAATCTGCCACTACATCATATCAGCATATGTATGAAATTGTATCAACAAAGCGTGTTTTACTTAAATTATTGCCCAATTGAGAGCAAGGCGCAAATTCATTGATTGATTGATTGATTGATGTTTTTCCGTACTGACTACTTTTTAATTAATATTCAACTTTGCACAAGAGTTTTCCTTTTTTTCAATTTAATTCATCACTTATCAACACGTGCATATGAAATGAACAAGTGCAAAAAAATTGATATTATATTCATGAATATTAATGCAAACATTTACTTAATAATCTCTTCCATTTATAGAGATAATTTCGCATCGATGTATATCAAAAAAAACATAATCATTTTATGAGATTCTACATTCGTGTATGTACTCTTTGTACCTTAGATATGGTGTAATCTACCCCTCACCATAAATGGGAGGCATATATCAATTTGTCACAATGTTTACAACACCGTAAAGGAGGCAACCTAAATCTGTCTGTCCGTCTATTCGTGGGTATGTGAGTTCTGTGGTAATCAATCGTCTGGTTACAATTTGGGAAATCGATTTTAGGCTTGAAAGAAGTATTGGTCGATTTAAAATTGGGCAAAATCAGTAAAACGACTCGCCCACAATGCAGCAAATCTGAAAACGGAGCAATTTTTTACGTATTTTTAATTTTAAAGTTCAGAAGAAATATTGATATTTGCACTCCTCGGAAAGCTTTGGTGCATAAGGGGACTTATTTAAATAAATACTTCTTCTGATAAAATTTGTCCATTGCTTCAACATGCATTTCCACAATATTTGATTGATTCACTTATTTTTATAACATTGTCACATTTGTCTTCATATTATACGCTCTTTATTTATTATGTGCGAATGTGTATTTTAATAAAATTATTATAAAAACTCTATTGACATAAGAAGATGTCGCAGAGTGGAGTGTGAAAAGATTTTAAATTGTGTCATTGCATTCATCTGAGTTCATACATATTCTACATCCTTTAGAAGTTTACACTTTTATATTGTGTTTTATTATCAACGTAACAGAAGAAAGAAATCTAAACTAAATAAAAACGTATAACCACTGTTACGTGATATAGTGACAGGAAATGAGTAACGAATGCTTTGAACTCATGGGAAATTACACCATGTAGCTAGTTATATAACTTGAAAGTGTAGATGTATCTTATCTTATGCGTTTCACGCTGGTGACAATATCCTTTTTATTATCAGCTTTTTTGTTATATCTATAATGAACAACAATATTTTGTTACCACTGGAGAACTACATTTAGAAATATTATCATGATAGCATGATAAGTAGAATCCATTTGTCTATCTGTTCAATTGTATAAAAACTTCAGCTCTTAAGTTCATGGATAATAAGCATTAGACACGCCCACAAAAGGGAAAACACGAGACGTATTTTCACACCTTTTAAGGGATATTCGATCTAGATCCAAAGACATTTATGTGTTTTTATACTTTTCGCATAAATTTGTTGTTGTTCCACTTGCAACACCTTACTTAGGCTCATAATAACCACTCCTACAAGCGACAAAAACTCGTCTAATAGCTAGTGAATAAACTTGAAATACATCTATTTGTATTAAGCCCTACCATTAATGTGCCAAAAAAGAGCGGAATCGGTTAACAGACAAGCCCATAATTTAAAAAATCTTCTTTCACACATATAGAGAGTATTTAAGGTGTCTACCAATCCAATCTTAATTTAATTTTTTTACTCATTCTTAATTGTTTGTAAAGCGCAATTCAAAAAAACTCCAATATTCATGCGACCATTATTCTTTCGTTATGAACGGTAATGTAAGCAAATTAATTGGTCGCAAGCGAGCAATCAAAGCTGAGAAACGATACAAAAAAAATAATAATGGTTTCAAAGCGAAATAAAACATTCATTACATTTTTTTGCTATAAACCAAGTTCTGAACAACAACAATCATTTTAAACGCCTACACGTATTCCGTAATGAAAACATTCCATACCTGCAATGAAAAAAGTTGCTGTTTTGTTATCCAAAAAATATACATGTACTATCATATTGGGATCCTGCTTTTATTTTCTCTGTATGCTGAACCTGATAACCATGTACAGAGAGAAAATAAATCATCGAATAGTTGTAAAAATGTATCAGATTTTTATACATTGATACAAAAAGCGAGTGTAGATTACCCAACACGTACTCGAACGCATAAAAAGCAATGGAAAAAAATCATTGATAACACGTTTTATTAGCTACCACGAGAAAACACATACACATTGTACACAGTGCATAGGCAAATTCTACATGTGTGCCAGGTTTTTGATAAATATTAGTTCCGAGTTTTGTCTAGTGTACAAATGTTACAATAAATTTTTTCATATTCTTAATTTGAATATTGCAGCTTCAGTGAGGCCGCTGTCATGACATGTGACATGTGGATAAATGGTTAAATAGGTTGAGTATAAATTTCCTTTCATGGCAACACGATATCAACACAATATCACATTTACAAAAATGTCATCTTTAAGTAGCTTACAGTTGCGTTTTTTGTTCTTGTTGATCTTTTGAAATTCATGCTTGTACATACATACAAAGTTCTTGTATTTTTGTTTAGCAGATACATGCAACCTTCACTTGAACACTGGCAAACTCATTGTGTGTCATGTTTGCCATATGGCTTGTCAGCATTTGGGGAGTTTATAAAAAAATATATAAAAGTGCAAAGCTCTTGGCTTTTTCACACTTATATGAATTTTTTTTTACGTTCACCTTTTACCTCAACTTAAACGCCTAAAATATGCTGAATTGAATATATTGTAACTATTGCGATGAGGGTTGGGGGTATACTTACTATGTCGTAAAGTTTGTAACGGCCCCAAGAAGGAGCATGATTACGATTGTCGTGTACTTGACACAATTGATGAAAGTTCTTGTTTGCAGATTGGTATTAAAATTGGGTAAAAATTGGTCGAACTATGCGCCCACAATTTAGAAAACTTAGTGATGGTTTTTTAGGGATTTTTTTTCGTATATGCGCCCCTTCAAAAATATTTAATCTCCAAAATAATTAACAAAATAAAATTATTTTCAATATTTATAAAAAGGAAAATCATACGAGTTCAATATTTCACGTAAAAAATCCTGTAAAACCACGCCCATAAGCATCATATTATCTTATTTTATTGATCTAAAATGGCCAACTATAACTTTTTTATTCAGGCTTTTTGTTTAAGCATTTGTTGGATTTATGAATGATTAGATTTAAAGAGAAAATATTTTACCATTTTCTAACATAATTTTATATTATAAATTAATATAAAATATCTAAAAAAAACTACTTTATCACTTTATTAATACGGACACAATCGGTCTGATTTAATCTGCTCATAAAAAATGTGTATAAAAGGCTGGCAAATATTTAAAAAAATAACGGTATCATCACAACATGCCGAAAAGATAACAGTTGTGATGACAAATCACCAATTACGAGACCACTTAACTGTTTTTGGCATTTGCTCGCAATTTTTTTTTCTTGGTTTTCCTCGTTGGCAATAGAACAAGTGACAGCTGTTGCTTATTCCCTAAACGGAAACAGAATAAGACCAAAACTGACAAGATGATCTTATAAACCTTCACACATACACACACACAAAAACTAAAAACTATTATTGTACACATGGTAAGATTTTAAAGTTTCTGTAGTGAACAAAGGTTTTTATGATGTTAACATGTGACGGGCCATAAAAACCAACTGGCTCAACAATAACAATAAATGTTGTAACAATAAATATTATGTTAAGTTTGTCTCGTTACAGTTATACAAATGAAAACAACTTAACCGCATTGTGTTAAGAATTTATATGCATTTGTTTTGCAGCCAATGAAAAACAACCACGTATAAAATGTTATAGCAAAACATGATGCAACATTTGACCCGCATCATTGTTATAATGTTACATAAAACATTAAAGAGCTTCATTATTCAAAATATAAAAGTGTGAAATTTGTGTTGTGCTTGTTATATATTTCATGTATGTTCCTTACCCTTACCTATGGTGAAAGGAGGAAAAAGAGAATTTTTTGGTGAAAAAATATATGTTGGTTGTATATGTGTTTACCTGCAGCATTTTAATTTTTTTTATTCATGTTTACTTTTCATGGCATTCTTTGGCTCATGTGCCCATGAGCCAAAGTATTTTAAAAGACTTTTCACATATTTAAAGTCTTGAAATTAGCCCGAAGTTCAAAATTCACATAAAACCTTTAAAATCAGACTAAGAGAAATGACAACATTTCTACTTAATGTTTTAAAAAGACAATGAATAATAATTCTACAGAGGGGAGTAAGTACGTCAGATATCTTCATGAAAATCAGCGGAACCCTATCCACACATCATCACTGCATGCACTACATGACAATAATAGCTTGTTAAGAGTTATAGTTGTGTTTTTTTTCCTTTCTGCTTTAGCTGCTGTTGCATTATAATATATTTCTATAGCCATCATCATAATGATTTAGGTGGTACATTGGTTTTGTTTAAATATTTGTAAATACCAGAAAGGCGGGACACACCTTCAAAAGTACATATTCTTAATCAGCCGAGTGGATTTCTGTTCAACCATGTGTCTGTAGTATTTCCTTTTTACCATTCTCACGGCAGCAAATATTGAGATATCGAGCTGAAATTTTATACAAATAACCTTCAACAGCGCTTACAGTTTGGTATTGCAAATGGATCGTCTTAATATTAAAATAAATCTATTTATTTTAAATTCAGTACAACGTACGTATAAAGTTTATAACAGTGTTCACAATGCATGATTCATATGACAAATGCACCCATTTACGTGAATGTTTCCTAAAATTAACTCAAATGGGCGTGTTTGTCTGGTTTAATAGTAAATTTTATAAGTGAAAAATTGAAACTTTTTCAGGGGGATTGGTTACGATTTCCTACTTGGGAAACAAATAATAATATGTAAAGATTTTTTTCCTTATTTGGAGAAGTGAGATGGTTGTGCTTTATTTTTCAAGAGGTGGGCATCTCAGATTTAGCGCACGCCTAATATAGTCCTTTTCTTCTTGTTCTTGTTTTTTTTTTTTTTGCTCACTTGTTTACTCTACTAAGCTGCACATATGTTGTATCTATTGTTGTACAATAAAACAAACAATTTTAATTAGATTATGTTGTTGACTTTTTTGATGGCTTTCAGGTTTTTAGTTACTCGTTTGCAACAGCCAAGTATTTTTTGCTCATCTCATAAATGAAAAACACACATACATATAAATATATATGCGTTAAGCAAACTAAGCATGCATGCGGTAATATCTTTGCACTCTGGTTGAGTTATATTTTAGTACGAAGCGGGTTACATTGTATTGCATTCTTGTAGCTTGTCATCGCCCTCTGCATAGGGGGCCGAAATGAATTCTCTACCGAAACATTTCTACGTATTTCTACTTACATTTATGCAGATATCTGTTTGAATGTATTTCACTTGACACAATTTTTGAAGAGAAGTTCATGTAGAAAATTAAGCAAATAAATTATTTACATTTTTTTTGATTTGTTTACTGCAAAGTCAAGTGTGGGAGAATTGTGGTAATGGCGGAAGGTTTGTTGTTCCATTTGCAACACTCAAATGAAAGGCTTTAAAAACCACAAAACACAAAATATATATATTGTTTATCAGTATCAAAATCTAAGTCTGTCTGTATGTCCGCCTGTTGTTTGTATGCTTCGAATTTCATTTATTAAAAAGAAATTGAGTAAAAATATTTCTAGTACATATGAATAGGTTTCTAGAAGGCAATGCTACGCCCACAATTGATAAAAATCTCTTAGAGACTATGCACCTATGAAAATTATATTTGAAATGGGGGCATCCCTTGAACTTATTCTGTGCAGAATTTGAGCGCTTCATCAGTGAGCTAGGCTTACTGTTTGTGCAGGGTATTTAAATTTTGGCTTAAGCTAACTTTTGCTTTTTTCTCTGTCAATTTCTTTTATTATAATTACTCAGTAGAATCCAGTGATTTTTTCGTCGCTTTTAAATGGAACACTAGTTATATTAAACGATGTTTTCCTTTTGGGTTCATTTTACTTTTGAATGATAAAGTGTTGTTTTTAGTCCAACTTTTTATGCTACGATTGTTATAACAGTTATTTCTATATTTGTACCTTTGTTGTAAGGGTATACTAAGTTAGTCATTTCGTTTGGTTTACCTAGAAGGAAGCGCATTCTTCGAATTCGACCCCACCATATATGTGTGACGGAGGAAAAATTTATATATTGAGCTAAAATTTCCTACAAACATAGAGAGTTGTCCACGCCCTTTAATCGATAATAACCTTTCGCAGCCATAAAATTCAAGTGCAATGTTGAAAATCAATTCACATTGTTAAGGAGTCGTATTACAGAGATACCCATTTTATATAAACCACTTAGTATTAATATAGAGGTTAGTTAAATTTCTTCTACCGTCACTTTTCGTAACTTTACAAATGATTTTTCATGCAACAAAGCAGAACATTTATTAAAATGAAAAAACAAATGTAAACATACGTTGGCAAAATGTTTGTACAATGATTTTAAAAAAATATTAATTCAAAATAAAAACAAGTATTTGGCTTAGAGCAAACCTTAAATACCCTTTATATGTAGATGCAAATGGTGGGCATGACAAGTATATGATTCCGCTCTCTAATAGTGGAGAAGTAATCTTCTCAGCTTGCAAGTTGAGTTAAACACTGAATATGGTTTTTTGTAAATTGTGGGCGTGTCTGTTTATCGACGATGTCCATTTTTGGCACATCGATGCATGTGATAACCATAAATATGTATTATAAATTTCAACTTTATAGCTACATTTTTGTGGCTAATGCATAGATTTTTGTAGATTATAGGCGTGGCCAATTTTGCCCAGTTTAAATAGCAATATGTGTGCAAAAACTAAAAGTCTTTGCTACCGTGATCCTGCCAACAACAGACGGACACATCGACACACGGACACACATGTCAAGATCGGTTCAGTTTATATATACGCCTTTTTTTGGATGTCACAAAGAGAATAGCAAACTTAGAGTGGAGGGTATGAAAAACAAATGAAAACAAATGATTTTTCTTCAAATCCAACTGTGCTGACATATTGCAAAATGTTATTATAGCTGCCAAGAACAAATTTTATTGTTTATATGTAGTTTTCTTTATATGTACAGTATGTGTAGAATGTTAAAAAGTTACATAGGTGTAACTATAACGGTATATGGTTTGTTGTTACAAAAAAAAAAAAATACGTATAAAATTTTTATGAATGAATTTCTAAAACAGAAACAAAGTTAAACATGTACAATAATATTATATTGTACCTCTTGACATATTTCATATTCTTGTTATCATATAACTTTATGGTAAAATGTTAATGTAATAAAACTTTTATAATGAAAAAAAAGTGATGTATTATTTAAATTCTGCACATAAACACATGTACAGGCCATGAATAAATTGTATGGTGGCTGACTGTTACATGAAACTTAGTGTATTCACTTAAAGCATTTTTAATTTCTCACACCCCTTTCTTCACCCACCCCATCTATACGCAACGACTTTCTGACTTATTCCAATCAATTTGTAAACATTTGCTTTTATTATGAATTTTCTTCCAAAAAAAAACATTTCAATATCATTCCTAGAGCTGTTGTGTTTATATAGCATGTTTATATATACGCTTATGTATTTGCATACGTATACGTACATATATCTACAACGTATTTGAAGAACGAAACTAAAAATATTTTTCTTCGCCAAAAACAAAAGAAAAGTTTATTTGTTGGGATGAAATGCAAAAATCTTTTATAAATCTCCACATATAAGTGATTTATAACCCACATGAGTAGACATTTATATTCCCGAGAAACGCCTTTACGTCTACGTCTAAAGGGGTATTTTTGTATGAACATGTGGAGTTTAGACTAATAGGCTGTCAATATATTGAACATTTTTATCTAGCGCATTATCATCATCATGCTTGCACGTGTTCCCTATCATTACACATTATCACCTTATATGTGTAAATATATTGCTTGTAGGAGGGAAAAAAATGTTTGTATTTAAAATACATTAGTAGGTAGTAAAGTGGTTGTAATGTATTCAAGATTAGTTGAAAGAATTATTTGAAGTTTGTGGAAATTTTTTAAAAGAAAGCACGTAAAAAAACAAGTTTGCCTTAAACAAAAACTTAAACACTCTCCACATCTTGGCAGTTACCTAAAAGATTTCAACTGTCTATACTTTGCTTCAAATCAATATTATTAACAATTATTTGCGTTATATACACTATATGTATATACAGCGACATCAGTACAAATTATGGAAATAAATTGCTTATAATAGATGTTAGCCTTAATTTCTTCACAAGTACTTTGTATGCAATTGTTTCTGAAGTCATTCGCATTTTTATAATATTTTTATACACATTTTGAGAAAGAAGGAGACCAGAATGTTGGCGTTAGCGGCGATTATAATAAAGGCAAAAGGCAAAAGAATTGCGTGCTTTATATAAACGTGAGTGGCAGAATGAAAAAATGTAGGTTAATATAATTTTCAGCGTCAACGTCAACAATGTGTTCAGTTTACCATAAAATGATTGTTACAGAAGGCCCATATAGCACTCCTCCAGAAAAGAAAAAAAAAACCTATTAATAAACTCTCGCCACACACGCAGTCACTTTTTTGAAGACTGTTTAAAGTACTCCCATCCACACCCGCTCGGTTGGGTTGGAGTGTAAAAATGTGTATGTCTTGCCACTATAACGTGCCACATGAAACACAAAGTGCATCATACCCTTCACAAATTGTAATTGTAATATTTAATGGGGTTAAAATAATAGACATTACAATATAGGGCAGCAGGGTCTTTCTCTTTATACCCTCCTCCACATAAGATATATTAAGATTGTTTTTCTATTTGCAACACCCAGAAGAAAGTGTGTCACAGACCCTACAAAGTATGTACATTTTTGATCAACATTTAAAACTGAGTCGATTTAAACATATACATATGTCCGTGTGTTCGTCTGTTGCTGCATTCTCAAGGGCACAAATTTTGAGATATTGAGCCAACGACACATTTAGTTTTTGCACACATATCTCTATTTAAAAGAATCAAGATCCACGCCCACAATCAATAAAAACCTTTATATCTGCCACAGATATTGACCTATGAACTTAAAATTTCGTGCAAATATTTATGGTTATCCTATTCATCGATGTGCCGAAAAATGGAAATAGTCGAATAACCTACACGCCCGCAATTTACAAAATAACATATTCGCCTATATATTTGAAAGCTGATACGTAATACATACACAATTAAGGGGCGCAATATATATATATATATTTGCCACGCCCACGCCGTTGTAGATGTAAAGGGTCTAAGTCAAATTTAGTTTTTTTAAATAGACTTTGGTTTGATTTGATTTCGTTTCGTAGACAACCTGATGACACATTTTCTAACGCTAACATTTTACTTGCTCAGTCTACCACTAGAGACAGTAACTTGTTAGGGTTTTTAACCAACTTTTGCGATATTATTTATTTCAGTACAATAGCACTAAACTAACTATGTGGGTGTGTTGCCAAGACAACTTTTCACACTATATTGTGCCAAAGGCTCAACTCAACAACAAAATACAAATAACAACAAGTAAGACCGCAAAATGGAAACAATATGGCTTCAGCAGTAAACTACAAAGCTGATCAAGAACAAAGAACAACTATAAGAAAGCTTGAAATCAAGCGTGCAAACTTTATTCTGCAAACATATGGAAAGTATTGTATAAGAAGTACTCACGCACAACCACTATATAGATTTAACTAGGAACATTTTCCCCCACATTTTGTAGAGAAGATTTTTCCTTCCATATAGGCTCTGATCTGAATTCCTCACATATAATTTATTTTGATTTTATTGACTTTTTTATTTCATAAATTTTTTTGATTCACATTTTCTTTTTATCAAATTAGTTGAATAAACTTTCTTTGCCGCTGTTTTGCGGTTTGCACTTTTATACCAAGATCCACTTTACGCCGCGTATTGTTTATTTATTTTGATATTTTATGTTTTTCAATTCAATACCGAGTCTGTCTGCCAAACTTTCCAAATGCCGCAAAATGACTAAACCATACATTCAATGGCCATTCGCTTAACCGTTACAAACAATTCAGTTGTGTTTACTTTTCAAATTTTTTTGACAGAATTAACGCAAGCGTGTTGAAAGTGATTGACTCTCCGCATTTCTCACAAACGGATGCCAGATTAATTTCATAATTGGATAAATTCTACTTTGGATTGCAAAAGAAAATGAAGGCATTGTGTGAATGAATCTTATGAATAAATAGCAGTCCTAAAATTGAACGTAGTCTCTAAGATCAAATGGACATCAAAGGATATTCTCATATTACTTTCTCACGCCCTCTGTATCTTATCCTACAAATCAAATACGTACTAAAGCGTATGTGGTGCTTGTACGTGTGAAATCGAAAAGTGAACATGACTCGTGAGCAAATTAGTATCAAATTGTTGAATAATTATAACGTATTATTCACCAAATAAAAGATGAACACTTTTTGATTTTAAATATATTTAATTTTATACAAAAAATATTGACGTAGCAGGAAAAACTTTATATGCTCAAGTAAGTTAATAACTGAAAAGTACTAATAAAACATAAAGCTAAAGTCATGTGACGTAAAAAATACGAAAATATTTATATAGAGATCAAAGAAAATGACCTTTTTGGACCTTAAAACCTTAGAAGCCAAAATCCGGAATATAAAACTTTATAATGGAAAGTATACAGCAAGTAAAGTATATATGTCGTATAATGCTTTTCCTACGGGTTGGAACTTATTAATGCATTTGGCAACAGTTGCTAGACTTAAATTTCTACTTTAGATGCAAACCAAACTAAAAAATGTAAAGCTTTCCTAAAGTTTATACAATTCTTTACTAAGTAATTTTCATATTAGACAACAACCACCGCATAGTTCTACTCAACAGAACATTCCTGTTCATGCGCAACATTTCCTAAGGAACTAAAGACTTCCGTATTAAATCTGCAGCTTTTTCAGCTATCATTATAACCACAGCATTTGTATGACCTGCTGGTATAGTGGGCATTATAGAAGCATCCGCCACTCTGAGATTATCGATTCCATGCACAAGCAACTGAGCATCAACGACAGCATCTCTATCTGAGGGAGGGCCCATTTTGCAAGTACCCACCTGATGTTGTAGGCTCGTGGCATAAAGTCGCAAACAGCAACGCCAATAATCCCGGCTGCCAAAAAGTAAATGTTCACATCCCCAAAAAGGTTGTTCATTAAATTTAACGTTAATCTCTCTCATAGCTTTGGTTTGCGAAATGTTTAAGATCTGTAATAAAAAGTATACAACATACAATTAAAATATTGTTGAGAAAAAAAATACCATTTCTATGCCCTCGATCATGGCAGTCATGTCGTCAGAATGTTGCAGAAAATTTGCTTCCATTTTAGGCCATTCAAAGGGACTGCGACTGCGCAAACTTATACGTCCACGACTGCGAGGTCTTAATAGAACTGGCACCATATCAAAAACATTCTAAAAATGGCAAATTTCTTTTAAATTTAAATTTAATTATCAAGCCGTCTGTCTTACTTGGCCTTGTAGCGGTTGAAAAACTTGATAATAAAATTCCATTGGCAACCCTGTAATTTCCTTCATAATACCTATACTATCTGAACCGATGGAACCAGCACCCAAGACGATTTCCATGTTAGTAAAGTCTCCTTTAAACATCGAACTGGGCGTTTGAACAAACCCCAATGCTGCAGCACCACCTGGCAAAGTATAAGGTCCTCTACCCTCTAACAGATACTCCAAAAAGCTAAGGGGATGACTTAAAAGCTTTTGATTAACCGTGCTAACGTTGGTGGTGAAAACCAATCCCATAAGCGACACATGATCTTGTAAATTGTAACCAACTTTTAGATCTTTTAAAACGGTTATATTCAGATTGTCTAAATTTTCCTTTGGCCCTATGCCCGACAACATTAATAGCTGGGGCGAAGCTATGGAGCCAGCTGAGAGTATAATTTCTCTTTTTGCTTCGATTTTATAACTCTTATGATTTTTAATAAATTCTACACCAAATGCCCGTAACCGACCGTTTGCATTTGATGGTTCAAAAAGGATCTTGGTAACCCAAGATTGCATTGAAATGTCTAAATTTCTTCTCTGGAGAATGGGTTTTATAAAAGCTTTACTAGTACTGCAACGTCTACCCCACTGCAACGTAGCTTGTGCGCGATTGAATCCTTTTAATTGTTCGCCATTCGGATCAGTAATATTGTAGCCCATCTCTAAGCCAGATTTAAGAAATGCCTTCAATACAGCATTTGTGTAATCACTATAATTAATACATAATTCTCCTGTATCACCATGGTACTTGGAGTCTTTGGCTAATTCGCTGATTTGCATAAATTCCGATTTTTTGAAATAAGGCAACACCTCCCTATAACTCCAGCCTTTATTACCCAAACGCCACCAGTGATCGTAATCATGTCTCTGACCTCGCGTATAAATAAGAAAATTTATAAGACTAGAACCTCCCACACCACGTCCCTTTGGCCATTGGCAAACACCATCTCTCAAGCCCCGGCATGCATTTTCGCTGGGTTCTGTTTTGTAGCCCCAATTGTAGCGTGTGATCAATGTTAAGGCGGCGCTCAAGGGAATGTCAGTTAAAAAAGTTTCCTGATCACCAGCTTCCAACACAAGAACCGTATAATTGGCCAATTCACTGAGACGATTAGCCAATACACAACCGGCCGACCCAGCCCCTACAATAATGAAATCATACGATTTGTGGTAAGTGGTTGTGTCTGGTATTCGTGTATTCAGTATAGAAGTTTCCACATCTCTAGCAATTTCCCAAAAATTAAATGCTTGTCGAACATTCGTACCGCTCATCATAACATGAAAGCCAACCAATACAAAGCATTGCATTAACATATTGCAAACATATTCTGTTCAAGCGTTTGTCATTGATCTAAAAAAAATATTAAGTAAATAATTTTATAATTTAACATTTCGTTGCTAATTACTGCAAAGTAAATAAATTCTAGAATCTAAACAATTTATGTTAACAGCTGTTGCCGGTGTCTCTTTTTCATACCCTACAACTCAACTGAAAGGGGTTCAAGGGTACATTGTGTACAAATATTTGTGCAGATATTTATTACTCTTAAACGGCAAATGCCACATCCACCTTTACCAATCTGCTCACAATCAAAATCTGAAACGATTTAATCGCGCAGAGATGTATATAAGGAAATGGAAATGGTTGTAATCAGTACATTTTTACAACCACTCCCCAAGTACACACACCCTAAAAGGTTCTATAGACAGGTTTTATTCTTCCATTCAGGCATAAATTAAAGATTTAATAGCTAAAATTAATATACATGAGCTATTATCCGAATTGCACAATTCAAGACTACCCTCACAATAACTTCATTGCATGTTTATTTATATTCGATTCTTTAAAAGTATTCGCGCAAGCTTAGCCCAATCAAATTGTAGTCATTTATTTACAATCACTGCATTTAATATAAACAGGTTTACGATTTGTTTTTTAAGAATCCACCATAAAACAACTCAACAGCTCAAAGCAGTAATTGTAAACCGGGGCTTGTTCCTCATGTTCAAGGTAATACTTTGCACTTCACATTCATTCATAAACAATAATCAACTTGAAAAATTACACTAAGCTGATTAGATTAACTACTTAAACTTTTATTATTTAAATTAATAGGAAACACTTTTGATAAGTAACGTTTCATGCGCGATTTCAGCTAAACCACTTTTATTTCTTAACTGATTTTTACATTTATTTTAAAAAAATAATATGTTCCTCCTTAATGATAAAGTCAGTGAAGCGTAAAACCTCAAAGACAACCACAATGTCATGGACAAAAAATTTTTAATAATCAAAAAAGTATTTAGTGCGAAGAAACAAAATTATAATTTTTATATTAAAAATGCCGTATACGTTATTAACAAACACTGACATGTTTCATCTACAATGATATTTGATATAATAAAGAAACGAAGCACGATTTTTAAAATTGTCATGTTGTTCATTTTAAATGAAAACAGTGTTCAGGCCTCTTCGAAAAGCTTAATCACAAAGAATAATACTTAGCACCAGATTAAAGCTATACTGGGTTTAAGTCATGGGTAATGTATGTACCACAATGGATATGTGTGTATCGGAATTGCCTCTAAATTTGTGTACATACTATAGATCGCATTTTTAAGATATTTTGATGAAATTTGCTACAAGGGTGAGGCCCATTACATATGAATTCTACCTGTAAATATATTTTTTGCACTTACTGTATAAGAAAGCCCAATATGCCAGCCTCGCCTACGCTGTGTATAATGGTGTGGATGGAGAGTATTTTGAAGGTGGCCTAAACTTTATATTACCCCCATTTAAAACAATCCATTTTCCTTTTACAAATCTGTTTATAAATGATAACTTTTATTACTTTCATGTAAAGAATAATTACCGATACTTACTAATAAATACATAATTCTTAGTACAAATGTTACAATTTAAAAATTGCTGGTTTATATATATGAATATAAATTATTTAATTATTATAATAAAATCGAAATAAATATATGACAAATATTTCGCACTCTATGATATATATTCATTTATTGCTAAAATTGCATTAACTGCCTTATAAATACAAATCGACAAACGATTCTTTTTCCTTTACAAAAATTTATAAAAACTGTAACTTATTTGATAGAATACAAAGTTTTAATCACTCTACGTATAGATCTCATTCAGATTAATATTTTTTACGAAAATTATTAGGATTTCTTAAAAAAGTTTACATCTGAGATCACTCTTTATTTTTGTTAAATTAAATATAATATTCACTACATAAGAGACAGTAGGGATATAATGCGTTCAATTGTGATGTGTGAAGAAGAACTTGTGGACACTTTTATGTTGTCCCCTCATTAAACGATTGTCGCTAAATTTATCACAGAGCATTGATATATGTAAATATATATCCAAAAAAGCTCATGAACTACATTACGCTGCATATCTGCGTTGAGTTTGGGCGAGGAGTCTACCAGTTACATTATTTTCGGGACAGCCTAAAACTAGGCTAATAATTCCAGCGATATGCTTCTCAGTTAAGAAGAAGACGATTTACTTTTTTTCGGCTTTTTTAGGCTTTATTTAAACTTTTCGTTGTGCAATTGACGCATTTTATCTGCTTCGCTTAATCAAGTATTTTTTATTTCATCCACTTTTTCCTGTACTTTTTCGCGAAAATGTCTGTTTTCGGGATTATTTAGCACCGATTCTATAAAGGCCGAAGTCTCTACTTGCAACTGATTTAGACGTTGTTGCAGTAGTTGATTACGTTTTACAAGTTTAACGGTTTTAATGGCTATGGACAGTAAGCCTTCCGTACTGCACTTATCTGAAGGTGATAATATATCGTACGATTTATTGGATGCTTCAATATTCTGCCCTTCACCTTTCGTAGCTGCCCTTGGAGAATGGCAAACACTCTTGTCACTTTTATTGTTAATTTTACTGCTATTGTCGTCGTTTTCACTAAAGTTGCCACTTATAATGGTGTTATAGAGAAGCCGCTTTTTCTCATCAATAATCTGTACGTTCTCCTGATAATCATCAGCAGAATAGTCATCGTTGTCATCTTTAAAATAATCAAAGTCATCATCATCATCATCATCCTCACTATCTGAAGATCTAAAGTCGCTTTGTGATGCATTTGACAAACGTCTTATGAAATGGTCCATTGCTGATGGCATCGCAACTGATGGGTTTGCATCTGTTACACATTCCCTTTCACTAAATCTTGCGTTATCTGTAATAAGCAGATTTTTATCATGATTTGAGGTGAAACTCTTCCTTTTGTCAGGATTATTTGCTTCGGTACATAATTGCTTTGAGGTTTTGTTGCATGCCAAATTGAGAGGTAGAGAAGTGTCACTGGAGGTGTTGTTGATAGCGGTTCTAGCATCGGTGAAACCACTCACACCCACAAGAAATTTAGAGAATGATGAATGCCTGATAACCGTTTCATGATGTTTTGGAATACCTTTAAGAAAGAAAAACAAAGAAAATATTTATTAACTTGAGAGATTTAAATTAAATATATATTATATATAGTACGTTAATAATATCATAAATTTCTCTACGCATGATATTGATATATTGAAGAAGATTGAATTCACTACAAAATTGTGAGAAAAAGTGTCTTTAAATCAATTCATTTAATTCAAAATCTACAACGCCCATTTTTATTAGTGGATAAAATAGTTTTATTAGTTATTTTGAGGTTGCCTCCAACCTAAAATTCACCAAATTTTGATTCTGAATCGATCGATATCTTTAGGACTTATAAACATCCGTACAAACTTAATACACCCTTTGCCACAAGTGGTGCAGGGTACAAATAGAACGACTCACACAAAGTTAATACACCTTTTACTTGCACAAGTAAAATATTGCCAAATAATAGACAGACAGAAATGTTTTTCTGGGAGTATGCATGAAATGTTTACAAACATTTGACTTTGAATACCCTCAACACACACTTGCATTCTGTCTCTCTATCACACAATTGACAAAAAAATTACTAATCCGAAAATTTCTCTAAGGTCTGGGTGGGCACATGTATAAGCATGATGTGCTTCGTACACAGCCACTATTTCCTCTAAAAAAAATATCACATTATGAACACAGTTGCTTAGTTGTCAAGGTTTGACATTCGGGCTGTTCGTTGTGTAATCCTACACCACAATTCAGGGTAGCTCACAAGCTAAGTCAAACATAAAAAATGACACGTGACTGAAACTCATGATAAGAGAATGTACTGTTAAAAAAAAAAAAAAACCGCACGAAAGTGAAAAAAAATAAATAAATGAGAAAACACATGAAAGATTTTCCCACAATCTAGGCAGTCATGTGGAAAAGTTATATATATTTATGTATAAACTTTCTCAGACGAAAAGCAGCATGTGTTTAGAATAAAAGCGTTGACAAATTTAAATTCTCTTTTATGTTAAACTAAAATAATTTCATTTAAATCTATTATTTGTTTTTCATCTGTGCGTTTGTATTTACAAACGTTTTACTTTTGTAATTTAAATGAGACAATGACAATAGTTATTGTGAAGCTTATGTTAAATGTCATTATAACGGTTTTATCTATTATACAACACACAACACAGTTGATTTTTTTCCTTTCACTCAAAACAATGCTTGCTCTCCACCACTCAATAAAACATGTTCATTAATTAGCAAGAAGAACCGTTACTTAATTAACATAACAAAACATCCATTCTATGAAAATGTTTCATGATACTTAGAAGAAAAAAACACCTTCTATAACGGTTTTCATTAACCACCTTACAACTAAAACAACATGTTGGCGTAATTATTTACTTGCGTAACCATGACCATGTATCCGATGCATATGATTATATAAATAGGTATGTGAAGAAGTTTCTACTATTCAAGCCGGTTCATTTATGACCTTTTCAATACTTTTACTACAAGTACAACATATCATGGAATATTTTACGTATGTACAGTTTTATTACTTATTAATGCAGCTGATTCAATTGAAATTACCGCCCCTCTACCATATAATTAACATATAAATAATAATTTAAAAAAAAGCCTTGCCTTCGATTGAAATGGCTTTACCTTGAAATGTACCTTTTTTTTTGATGATGACATGTTTTTATTATAAATGGTTTATATTATTCAGAAAAATAAGCAAATCTAAGCAGATCTATTCAACTGATATATTTTTACCCATCTCTCAAGGTGGAGGTGTAATAAGTTTTGCTAAGTTTCAGTTTGCAAGACGTTTTTCTATGTCAGAGCCCTTAATAAAGTAAATATCTCCCATTTAGTTCAGCATTAAAATCAGAGTTGTTTAGCTGAAATTCCATTTGTACGTAGGTTCCCATTTTATATTGGATTGCATAGGGCATTTACCACGCCTCCAATCAAAGAAAATCTCTTGCAAACAAAAAAAAATGTATGAAGTTGAAATTTGGTACAATTATAGATTCCATCAACTTGACAAAAAAAAAAAGGCGTTATTACATAACATACACGCCCGCAATTTACAATTTTTTTGACGCAGAGTTCGACTTTTTGGTTGATTCGTAATATTAGAGGTAATCAGATATGTGCCCCACCCACCATAAGTGTTAGTTTATAAGTGTTTTGTAGTTTTAGAGTTTTAGCAAATTCACTTTTTCTAATTCTTGTGCTGGTTGCGTTACGTTCTAACGGAAATAATTATAGATCCACACATGCATACCTTGTATGCATTATAAAAATTTTTATACATAAAATTTCTCGTTTCAATTTTCTGGCTATTAAAACAATGTAAACAAATTTTAAGAGGAAACGATGAAAAGCAGCACTGCACACACAATCAAACCAACAACAGAGGCAGGCCGTATATGTAAGGCACGTGTTTTGTTGTGACGATGTGATATAATTGATATTGTTTTCTGTTGGTTTTTAGGCGAAAGGAGGCAGGGCATGTTATATACTTACAATTAAAAACAAGTGAAAATATTGTAGTCGCTCAAGGCGGACCATTTAATACTCTACACCCGCTTAGTTTCATACATTTTGTTTAGTTGTATCAGTAAACGCTAGACTTTGCCGTATAAGTCACTTCGTAATATATCATTAAATCGAAAAGGTTCTAAAAATTGTCCGATCGGGATTAAATTTGGTTAAATCGATTCAGATCTTGATTGTAATCGGATTGAAGGTGTATGTGAAATATGCCTTATAAGAGTTATAGTGCCATGTAGGGTATAAAGAGAAACAGAAAAGAATTCCACAGATGTGCTTATCATGCGATTATTTAGTAATAAGAGTAGTCTGTTACGCCATAGAAATGGTGTACACCCTACGAATTGTGGATATTTAAAACTCCTAAATGGCAAATGTCACGCCCAGTTTTAATTATACGAATCAGATCAGAATCACATTCCTAATCGATTTAAGCATTTCCATCTGTCTGTTCTTCTATGGTAAGTACAAACGCGGTTGGATTAACAAAACCATTAATGTATTAAGGAGTCGTACTCTGCCGACTTTAACTTATTTAAAGAAATGTTTATACACGGAAACATTCACATGGAGAATGACTAATGTAACGGGTGGCACATGTTCATTTGTATGTATTGCAATTTAATATATATGTGATTTGAACACAGCAAACTAAATTTATAGTTTTTTTTACTTATACGTTCATATATACGTAAATATAAAACAATATAAAAACACATGTTTTATAAGAGTGTTGATTATACGCGAACATCTATTTCAACAGATAATATTCGCTAAAACCTTTGTCCTTGTCTATGAATTTCATTTCTTTTTTTTTTGCACCACTTGTGCCAATATACCCTACATTAAGTTTGTGTGGATGTTTGTAACCACTGAACGACATGTGCACCCATCCTCTTTTATACCGAATGGTTCAGAAGCAAAATCCAAATCGATTTAATCATGTCCGCCCGTCTGTCTGTCCATATTATATTTATTGAGAAATACATGAATTTAAAAATGTAGAGGCTGGAATGTCTGGTTACATTTCGTAGATCCAAAAAATTAAAAGAGCATAACATTCCGTCTCTGTATTTAGAGGTTTCTGGCCTGAAATTTTAATGTTTTATTTAATTGAACCGGATTGGATAATTTTTCGGACATTCCTCCCTTCATTCATCCACTCATCATACGATCATCGAAAAATACATACCGAAACAAACAAAAAATGACTAACTTTTATACCCTCCACATAAGATGATTACACAAAAAATTCATTTGAGATCATAAAGGAAATTTTAATTTGAATCACATGCTTACAAAATTTACTTGTAACTTTTATATGCAGATATTTATATAAATATAATAAGAAACAAGTAAGAAATGGAAAATTTGAATTGTGTCAAATCTTAAATGCCCTCCACATACGAGTATAATATAACAAATGGAATGATAAACTAAGCAAGTCCGCAACTTATGTAAAGGGTATAAAAAACTATATTTATAAGACATTTGTAGCTAATTTAAGCTTGTTATAATCACTCTAATTAATAATAATATTTAAATATATTTTAATACAAGACTTAATAATAGATTTCAAGCGAAAATCTTGCTTAATGATTTATGACATATTAATGCATCTAACAACAATAATGAATGTGTGAAGTTATTTTCTGTATAATGATTTATTGACTTTTATATAAATAATTAAAAACTGCGAATATTACGTAAATGACCTACAAAAATATTGAAATTAACGATTAGAAAATAGTTTAGCTTAGGCACACATTTTGGATCCTTTTCACATTTATAATGAAACTGTGGGCGTGGTGTTTAGGTACACAATCACTACAGTGATACAACTTTTAATTCTGATGAAAACTTATAGAGTTGTATGAGGAGGGTAGACAGGTACTTATAAAATAAAAATATTCCACTGCAGGCACTTTAAATAATTGCCTTCACATATATATATATTTTAATTCTGAATATTGTATACTTACGAGGAATTATTGCAGTTGAATGACCGGTACGACGTTTAATATCATTATTGAGAGTACGTGATTGAGGTTTTTTTCCTGAGCATATGGTTGGTGCCATATTAGCAGAGATTTCAGATATAATTCTCTACAAAAAAAAAAAAAAAAAAAAAAAAAGAAAGAGATTTTTATTATATAGTAAAACAAATACATACTCAATATATATTTATGCTTAAATAACGCGATAGATATATATTAAGTTTGTCAATGTGTTTGCAACACCCAGAAGGAGAATATATTTCTGGATCAACATCAAAAACTGAGTCGATTTAGACATGAATGTCCGTGTGTCCATCTGTTTTTGAGATATTAAGTTGAAATTTTGTACAGGCAAAAAGATTAAAATGGGCAAAATCAGTTAAAGGCCACGCCTACAATCAACAAAAATCTATATATCTGCCACAAAAGTTGACCTATTATATTGAAATTTGGTATGCTTATAGTTAATCCATCCACCGCTATGCCAAAAATAGGCATGGTCATACAACAGACACTCCCACAATTTACAAAAAACCATGTTCACCATAAAACTAGACGTTAAAGCTGATACGTAATACATACTCTAATCACATACCCGCCACGCCCACTACTATAGTAGTGGAGAGTATTTAAGATCTGGCCTAAGCCAAATTTAGTTTTTTTACTTGTTTGTATTTTGTATTAATTTTTTTTTTTTTCATTTTTTTTATTTTGCACAAAAATAGCTGACACGTGTAGGAAATGACCTAAATATTTGTATTAACATCCAACAAAAACACATAAACATGATTGTTTGTATGGGTACGAAATATAATAATGAAAGCGTGGTGCTAATAAATCTGTACAAAGTATTCAGTATTCCACACAATTGTCATACAGTCGATAGCAATCACTTTTAGTTGTTCGATGAATCAAACTGATTTAAAAGGAAAGAGAGAGGGGTCGGTCGATGCACGCTTACTTATATAACGATAATGTAATGTGTGTATGTGTGAGATTTTCGTAATAATGTATCACAAATATATTGATTGTACATATATATATATATATATATATATATATACATATGCCATACATGGGAGTGTCAACATTTTGATTATATTATACAACTACGTATTAGTACGTACGAAAGGGCTTATGATCGGTGAGCTATAATAAACAATCCAACACAAGCTTGTTAAATGCTATTTACATGCACAGAATCACAATGATTTGGGGGTATATTGGTTTTGTTCAAACTTTTGCAAGTGCCAAATGGGGTGATCGACGCCCCCAAAATATATATTTTCTTGTTCAATATCGACTTTTGAGTCCGAAAGTTTTATTGGAACTCTCATGATGGCAAAAATTCACATATCTCGGTGAAATTTAGCATGAATATGTCAAGTTGTCACACAATCGTCAAATTTATCTTTAGTCTCCTATTGAAAATGGTCCTCAGGGATCTTATAAACCCTAAATCGATGGATTTCAGCACACAGTCAGTCAGAAATTTTATAATATAATGACTAACGTCAAAAAATTTTGTATTGAAAATGAACAAAATCGATTCACGGACTGGGCCCCAACTTTAAGGTGCTGACCTTATATGTATACATACATATATATTTCGTTTCCAGTAAATAAAGTAAATTCCGATTTTAAAGAAAAGGAAAATGAGTCATTTATTGGTACATACTAAAGGTATACGAATAAAAGAAATTCAACCAATGATTCGGAAGATATATTAAACAGATGGGATCATTTTAGTACATAGAACAATTTCACATGGCGTGATTAATATGAACAATAAACATGTTTACATGAATGCTTTTGCGTGAAACTTATTTAAAAATTCCGCATTTCTTCTGAACTATTAAGCCGAACGTTGTGAAATCTGTTCATATTAATGCCCCCATTAAAATTGTCTCTTCCGAAAGCCTTAAATTCTACTTGAAAATTGCTTTCGTATTACTGTCGATCATAAAACCTCTAGAGCTAAAATTCGGTACAAGTAATTCCTATATATATAGGTACTGAAAATTGATAATCATGACATCCTTGATGAAAAAATAAGTTTGCCGGAATATTAAGCAAGATTTTCACACAGTAGTAAACACTGTTTTTTAAATGTTTGCACTTTTGGATAAACACACCCCGAAGTGGACGTGCCCGATTAGCAAATTTAATTTTCAGATATTTCGTTTTTATATGCGGAGCATTTTTTGATAGGAATTATATCGAGCATATAAGGGCCACAATTTCCTCCAAACGTTCAATGATTTTCAAAATATTTTAATACAATTTTATTAAATGAATGAAATGACACAAATGTGTTAATTTTTTTCTACACGTGCATGTTACTGCTCTTTAAACATAAAAGCAATTTTGATTTTTTATGTGTTTTTTTATATAATTTTTAAGAGGTCCTCAATAAAGTACACGTGTTGCCACTTAAAAACACGCGAATTGCTTTTACTTTACATTTAAACAAAATATACAACACAAACACACAAGGCCACAATATTATGGCACGATTAAATCGACTATGAAGTATTTTATTTCCAATTATATTAATATTATAAAAAATAGTGCATTTAAACGAGTACTCCCAAAAAAAATCTCTTAATGAGAGGATGGTGTAGAAATTCAGTTGACAATGAGTTAAGTGTTGATTGAATTCTTAAATAAATAAATAAAATTAAACTCTGTGGTGGTGTTTGTTCTCTCTAAAAACTCGGAACTTGATTCTATTTTGCCACTTTATATACACACATGTGTGTGTGTATTATATAAATGATTTATATTTTCAAATTCCTTACAGTTGCAATGAACTGTACATGCATTCATTCAACAACAAACAACAAACCTTGAAAATACATTTCCTACGCTTTAAGATTATTATAATACATTGTATGAAGCGTACACGTACTTTATATATTTGTTGTGTTGTTTGTTAAATTTTTCCTAGAAATAAAGTGTCCGGATGTCTTATATTACCCACCACATAGGATGGGTGTGCGATGCCGTTTTCATAAATCAAACGGTGTTAGGGACCCCAGAGGCTATATTTAGTTGGTCCAAGCGAAATATAATGCAGTTTTTTCACTTGTTAAGTATTTTATAAGAAGCTGAACAGTAGGAAGGAACACAGACTTACATTTGTTGTTATTAATAAATGTATGCGCTTTGTTTATAAAATTCCAACGCCAAATGAAATTGTTCTTCAGTATTTATTAAACTCAATATTATTTGAAATATTATTTTTTCTTTATTTATAAAGTTTTTCTTTCAATATTTGCACTTTTTAAACATGACTAATTTATGTATTATTTGCCACTTTTGTAGCTGTATGTAATTTATTAAGAAAATATTTCCTTTCCGTTCACAATACATTCGTACTGATGGTTTAATACCGTATGAATTACTAAAATGTCAGCTTCTCACTTTTGAATGCTCTCAAAGCAAACAAATTCAAGCAAGGCAGCAATGTTCAGAAGTGTTTATGAAGCTTTTAAAGAAAGCCAACAGAGTTAAAAGTTTAATGTGCCTGCGTTACTTTAACAGTCTAGCTTAACTTAATGCAACTCTTCATTAAAGACAAAAGTTGTGTCATTGATTCTAACAAAAAATTCCTGCAAATTATTGCTCTCCAAAATAATCGGTAAAGCTTCAAACAAAACGGCAAATAAGAGGCAGGCCATAATGTATGCAGTAAACGAGTCAGAGTTAATATAAATCTTATAAATCTCCTTCCTTCCGATATGTTGTAATGAAAATGTTAGTTAAATTAAAATAAAAAGAAAAACACACACTTGCTCAATGTAAAGCATTAATAATGTTTGGTACATTTAAAGTTGAACATCATTTCATTGCTGCTGTAACGAATTCAGATGTGTTTTATTATAAATCACCTCTGATTTTAATGCAGCACGACGTATGCATTCTATTTCGTCTTTAAGACTGACATAGTTGTCTTGCTGAATAATATGGCAAGGCTGTTTTTGTCCGTGTTGAATTTTTATGAAAAGCGTAATTTACAAATTATATATAACTGTTGTTTTCTGTATAAATATCTGAAAATTAATATGTAATAAAGAATTTTCATATGTTTTTGAACATTTGTTATTGCTTTAACTAGTTTAACGAAATAATGTAAGTAGAAATTGTGAAAACGCAAAATAAATGTGTCACCAAACAAATAAGAAATGAGCGTCATTTAAGTGGCAAGAACTACAAAAGCATTTGACAAATTTTGATATTCTTACAGGGCGCGTATTAGCTTAGATATATCGGAACTGTTCAATAGTGAAGATAGTGGAGGCCATTTATTGGCTGAATTTCTGCAAAGGCGTCGTGGAATTGTACCCAGCGGAAATTTTATATTATATCAACCACGAGAAAATCACATAAGCTTCGATGTTAGGGTGGAGGATGCGCCACCAAGTGAACCATTACATGACAATAATAATGGGGAAAATGTGGAAGCTAACATGTCACGTCTGTTCGGGAAAGATGAACCTGACTTGAACATAGCAGAGGACTTGCCCTGTTCCATCAAAGAATTGCCGCCTGCGAATTCACCAACATCTAATGTGGAAGCCCTAGAACCGGCCAGTAGTAATGACATCCCTTATGGTTCCAACCTACCTTCAGATTTGCCACATACTAAAATTAATGTACTGCGGCCAAGTTGCAGTAACATGCCACCCAGTGATCGTTTGCGACGCTTAACTTTGCGCAGGTTATCGAATCAACGCCCCGGTCGCCGCATATTATTGGAAGAATTGAACAAACTAGACGAAACTGAAAAAATTTCCTCACATTTAGATTTTGTAAGTTTTACTCATTTATCTTATCTTCGTACTACTACATGGTCTCTATCTATTATAGAATCCTGGCACATGCAGTACACCACTTGTAGTGTCACCAAAGTCACCTTTACCACACCTTCACGAAAACGCGGAATCTTCATCATGCCAAACTTTTAAAAGCTCAGATTTTCGCGAGATCATGCGCATAGACGAAAACTTGAATGCCATTTTGAAAGAAAGCATAAATAGTGAGTCAAATAAAACGAATGTGATTCAAGTTAATGGAACTTATAACCTGCCCGAGCCAACGAAACCAGACATAATTAAAATTGGCGGCATAGAAAAGGAAAACGTCAATCTAACGAAATTAGAATTACGGTCAAGAGTTGTGGATGTAAGGGAGACTTTGGCCTCTCAGGGAAGAGAGACAACAATTAATGATGCCAATGTAGATGTATGTGTATTAGAGGATAGCTTGGGTAATAACGATAAATCGTTATCTAATAGGGATGTTCAAGAGAAACCACAATCTCCTTCGCCAGATGATAATGCTAATCACCAATCAAAGGCGTCACCGTTACCCAATAATGGCTTGGTAAGTAGTGAAGATGGCAATAATGAAACGGAACAAGATCGTGCGGAGAAGAATAAGACATTAGCTCCTGATTCCAATGCAGAGGTGCATAATTTGCCAGAAAAAACGATTCTAGTTAAAACGGTTAGCAATGAGAGGGCGTTGCATTATCTTCACGGAAAACCGCAACCAATGCAAGTGGTCACACCACCTCCCCTCTCGCCAGTATATAGTACGAATCACTCGTCAAAATCACCACCCTTGCACAATAATGATTTGATATCTTGTGAAGAAGATCGTGCCGACTTGATTAGTACTTCACTAAAATCTCAACGATCTAGTCAAGGACCGCTTAACTTAGTTAATCGTAGATCAATGAAAAGTAAAAGGGGTCGGTCACAACGAATACTTCACGTCACAGCATCAACTAGTAGTGAGAGTAACACAGAAATGGAGCGCGTAAGTCCACCACCAGCTCATAAACATACGTCAAAATTAAACGGAACGCGCCGGCGCAGTAAACGGAAACGTAAAGCAATATTAAATAAACCACCCGGGATGCCCTTGAATGGGGAGTTGTACGCCAAGGAATTGGCTCGTCTGACCAATAACGAAATATTGGATTTACGCAAGCGTAATTCCATGGGTGAAATATTCACTTCAAATGTTCACACAAGAAATTCCATCAAAGTGGAGGAGTTACGGAAGCAAAAGCAACAAGATCTGGAAGAACGTATCAAATCGGAATTGGTGAAGCGACGCTTGTCCACTGAGAATGGAAGAATATCATCACATCAACAAAAACAGCCAATAGATGTGGGAGATGATTCAGAATCGCTCGTGGAAAATATCGTTACAGAGTCAAGAGGGTTGCACAATCAAAAGGAGCGAGTTTCATTCGTAAGTGTTTTATTTCCTTTTAATGGTTGCATTTTTTAAACGGACTTTTTTTTTTTTCTACAGAGGAAAACTCAACAAAACAGCAAGCAGATGGCAAGTGTTAACAATTCTTTTTCTTCTTATTCTTACTAACATATCTTACAAGAAATATTTTATGTTACATTTTAGTCGGAAGTCTTGCAACATTATATGGAAATACCGCAGAAAATCATGGCCCGCAAACAAAATTCAAATCGCACGAAACGATCTTTATATAACAAGAGCGATTTTGAAACAACGATTGTGGAGACACACGGTACAGCACAGGACGTAAGTGTTGTAATAACAAACAACACTGAACACTGTACACAAAGCCCTGCACACAGTGGCCCCGATGAGGAAATGCCACCGCTGCGAATAATAACACCACCTCCAACTTTTCATCCTGCTGAAGAGACTGAGACACAAATTACACCACTGCTGACTCCACCCGTTCAGTTCGTTTCTTCACCCAGAAAGCACAAGCTGCCAGAAGAAACTGAGCCTGAAAATGAATTATTCAAAAAACCAATAGGTAGGCCCCCAAAAAGGGGACGACGCCGAAAAGAAAATAGTTCGAATACCACCACAAATTCAAGTAGCAGTTGTAAGTTGTTTTTTTTTTTAAAGCAAAACCCTTGTATAAGAATTGTTGCGTAATGTAATTGATTTTTTTTTTCTTTTTTTGAAGCAACATCCACATTGCGTCGGTCTAGTCGTAATTCTGCACCTAATAAAAATTTTCTAATTGTGCAAAACCTCTATCAACGATGCTTTGAAAGTTCAATAAAAAACCATGAAAGTTACTCCAAGAATAAGTCGCGATCTATTACTCCTTCCATAGCATTTAGTAGAGCCTCAAGCAGTACTATGCAAAATGCAATGAGTACGCACTCATCCCCTCCACCTATTTTACCCAATAATAAGAGACCTAAAAAGCAATCAAACGCTTCAAGGAAATTAACAACAGCAGAGACTTCAAAGCAAATGTCACAAAAATCAAGACAATTATCGCCTGCAACGGAATCAGAAGAGACAACAGCTGTAAAGAAACTAACAGCAGCAGAGACGTCCAAAAAGCCGTTACAAAAATCAAGGCAACTATCCCCTCCAACGGAATCGGAAGATATAACAGAGCCAAGCACCTCGGTTAAACAACGCCCTAGAAGAGGTCGAAAGAAGACAGAGGCACAAACGACATCATTATCAACGCAAGTAGAAAGCAAAAAAATCGTTGAAGCTGCAGTTGAAAAACCAAAAAGGCAACGGTTAAGAAGAAAGAAAGAACTTCAGTCTGTTGAACAAATAGAACCAGTCAGAGGGGCTACGCCTGGCATAGAACAAGATAATGACAAGCCCAAAAAGAAGAAGCAAAATGCCAGAACTCTGAAAAAGAAATCGAAAAAGGAAAAATTAAATGAACAAATGTCCCTTCTGGCACCTCCTCCAATGCCTCCATTGGTATCATCATCAACGCAACCAGGAACATCAAAACGATTCATTCAGCCAGATTTAGATTATAGTCACGTAAATCTACCCTGTCCACCGCCGGTGCAGCATTTGAACAATGTATTTGACCGATTGCGCACAGTAGGATCTTTACCCATTCAACCCGATTCCTTACCATCAACGTCACAATCACATCAAAGTCAAAGGCAAAGACCTCTGGCTATGACAAACTCAAGATGTCGAGAATTTAGAGTGAACATTAAAAAATTGAAAAATCCAGAACCAGGTAATGGTAACCACAACAACTACAACTACAGTGACAGTGGCTGTAGTCAACAGCAATTTTCAGACAGCTCCATGTCTTCGAATGTTGAGTTGATTTCCTGGTTAAAGAGCGTCAAAGAAACCGAATATTATGGTCCCAACAACGAAATATTCCGAGAAATGAGAATTTGTAAGTGCATAAAAAAGCTAATAGATGAATAGATAAGCAATTAAAATGAATATCTCAAATGTTTCCAACAGCTTCACACGCCAACTTATGTTTTACTAAATTGCAAGGTGTAGAGTATGCCTTCTACGACACTGATGAGACGGCCAGTTTGGGTTATTTACGTTTTAAGCCGCGACAAATTAAACAGAAAAAAAGAGCGAAATATTTTCATCTGGTATTGATTTATAAATTAATACATTTGTGTGTGTAAAATTTTTAAACTTGTTCCCACCTCTTTTTTTTTTTTTTTTTTTTTTAGCATTTCATCACCATAGTGGGCACCTTTCGCGTTACGGCCAATGATAGAGAAAAAATCCTAACACCGGGCGATATGGTGGCCATTGAGAAGTGTGAGTTGCATTGCAAAACTACTTTTAATCTCTAATCTAATTCACTTTTGTTTCCCATTTTCATTTAGGGGTTCAATATGAAATAGAAAATATTACGGATGACATTGGCATTTTAATGGTTATTAAGAAGTGACCTCGTCCTTACACTGCGTTATTGTTATAACATTTGCATATCTATTCAGTTGTGCATTATATAATTAATTATAATTATAAACATTTATTCAAAACTACTCATGTCTCAAATACATTGTTGAGATTTTTATATTTCTATGGTCGTGACCCAAAGAAGAGAAGAGGTGCCCAATTTCTCGGATCAATATTTTATAACTGCCTGGCCAATATGGATCCGAAACATGCAAAATTTTGAATATATATTATCTTAGGGAAAATGGGCGTATATGCTTGTATGCATCGTTCAACAGTCACATTTTTATTCATTTCCATTTTGTACACATGAATGAATCGCATAATAATTTGTCTTCAATACATTCATCAGCTTTTACTCCTTACAATAAAGACATGAATTTATTTGACGCGAGTGATAATGACGATGACGTTAATGATGATGACTGTACTGCATAATAAGCATATTGCATTCATACTGTGCACATGTGTCAATTGTGTCGCATCACTCGCAAACGTGTACCCAGTACATATATATGTAAGAAGGGCATATTTTTTAATGGAAAGAAAACTATTAATGCTTGCTTCTGTATGTATGTATTTTGTACGTCGAGATCTTTAATATTTATTATGGTAAGCAAATGACAAAACAGAAAAAGAATTGTTGAATTTCTATTTATACTCTCTACCTTAGAGATGGAGGGTGCACTAAGTTTTCTATTCAGTTTGCAACATTCACAAGAAGCCGTCAGAGACTACAAAGCATATATGCAACAAAAACTTAGTCGATCTAGGCATGTCCGCCCGTGTTACCGCCTGTTGTTGGCACAGCTGAAATTTCGTACAAGCATTTCTACTTTCTGTGACACGTTATATATATATAAATAATTTAATTTAATTTAATTTAAATTTTAATAATCGGTCTCTTGACCGATCTCTTAAACAATTTTAGTAGAAATTACGTTATATATAATTTTGTAGGGTACTTGAAGTCTGCTATCATGATCCCATGGTAATTTGAAGGCTTGAATATTAATGCGTATAGCAAAGATCCAATTCGTACTAAATTTGTTCTATAATTTTCAAAATTGGCAACATTTAGCAAAACAAAATGTTAAAAAAAAAGCTTCAATTAAAGTAAAATCTTAGCCTAGGATGCCACTCGATACCACATTTCCTTAATATATGAAAATATAAAAACGAATAGGCAGACGGATGCGTACACACATCCTTAAATATGTTCCAAGAGAAGGAGAACCCACTCTACAATATAACAACTGCTTGGCAATACTAACTTTTAAAATTAACATGGCAACTCTGCAAATAAAATCATTCACAATTTTCTGTGAATATGTTTACTCCAAACAGCTGATTTTCATAAACAAAAAAATTCTCACCACATGATATTTGTTATTGTTGTTGTAGCATTCTTATCAACAGCCGTTTTGGCGCCCTCGCACATACCGTCATCATCCCAATACGAACTTGGCGTAAATATATCTCACCCATATATGTACATAATATGAATGTGTGCGTTCAAAAAACACACATTCGCACTTTCGTAACATATATAACAGAATGTTAAAGCATTTATACAGATGTATGTAGGTGCAGTTTATGGTAAAAGGTGCCCACATTAGTGACAAAATATTTAGTTTTCAATCGACGGTCAAGTTAAACGGTTCATACAACTAAAGCTAAAGCTAACGGATGAAACAAATATAATCTTATATATAATTTTTTTTTATATGTTAAATAATTTAAAAAAAATTAAATAAAAAAACGTGAAATTAAAAAAAAAATTCAAAAGGAAATTTTGTGTTGTGAAAAATGAATTATTAAAAATAATATTCTAAATGGTGTTTTATTGAAAATAAAATTTTGAATATTGAAGTGAAAGAAATTTAAGCAAAATATGTGAAAATAATTAAAAAATATATACATAAATAAAACATAAATACTAATCAAGTAAAGTGAAATTTTATTTTGTTTCTATAACATTAACGCCATTCTATAAATACACAAATGTATGTTTGTTTTAAGACTAATATTTAATTATAGTGTTTTCAATTCTTGACGAAGAAAAGTAAAAAACTAAATTTAGCTTAAGAGAATTCTTAAATACCCTCCATATCTATATAAGAACCGTGGGCATGACAGCCACCTGACTACAAGTATAATTTTTTAAAAGTGTGGGCATGCTTTATGCCCGACCCCGCCAATTTTTATAAAATAGATGGAATTATAAATGTATGTATCAAATTTCCGCTTCATAAATACTTCATACATAGATATAACCAAAGCGTTTCAGATTTTAATACCGATCAGGAATTCTTTGTTGTTCCTTCTCGGTGTTGCAAACGCAATAACAGACTTAATATAACTGCCACCTTGTGTGTAGGGTATAACAAAAGTACAGCAGCTTTATATCATTTGTGTTTGTAAAGAGTTTGTTTTACAATCAAATAAATAATGCATATTTTTGTTTGTAATATATTTACAGTGGAATAGAACTATTTTTATATAAATATTAAAAATGTTGATAAAATGCAGCAAAATGAACTTCTTACTAAGGATTCCACAATAAAACAAGTCAAAATGTCCATCATATAATCGATCAAGCCTGACCATTTAATACCTCACACCATCTAGCTCCTTAAATTATCGGGTCGGAATAAAAACGATTCTTCACCAATTGCGATTTTCTGTCATAAGAAGATCTTTATTGTAATGGGGCCGTATATGGGGAGGGATTCTAAAAATAATCCGATACGGTGCATTTTTAATAGGGTTCCAGTTCGGGCGAATGCATGTTTTTAAACCAAACGTCTTTGAAATATATTTAAAAATGTGAACCGTAGCTTGCGCACAATTTTACATGGACAGACAGACAGACAGACAGAAAGACAGAGATGGTTAAATAGATTCAGATTTACATTCTGAATCGATTGGTATAATTGAAGATGCATGTAGCATTTATCGTTTAGGAGTTACACAAACTTAATGAACCCTTTGCTACAACGGGGGCTGGGTATAAATACGCTAATTATTATAGCAGACTTTCGGATTATCTTATGAAAAGGTATCATTCGAAATCGGTCATTGGTTTTTGATTGATTGATTGATACGTAAATTATGGTGATTGTTTTTGATTGGGGAACATTTTAGCTAATTGAGTTCACATCTTGTAAAACAGCTTTAAAATGAAATGAAATTCATTCGTTTGTTTATCTCGTTTATTTACGTGCAAAAAATTTATGAAAATATAAAAAACAATAAATAAAAACTGAAACTTTTCATAAGAATCTATTGGTAAACAATTATTACACAATATTATCAAATACAGCGTATTGAAGGTGTTTGCGGTTAGTGAGCGCAATACCTGGTTAGTTGGTTTGCAATTGCAAACTATCAAGACGTTTCATATTCTCCCCACAACTTATTACTAATTGGTTATGATGCTCTACACCACAACTCAAATATGAAATGTTGAAGATGAAGTGTTCGGTCGGAAAGATATCGGGCAGGCGTCTTGTTTTTGCTTCATACAAAGTTACACATAAATTGAATTCAGCTTAAACAACATTTTGTCTGGTTTGTGCAAAACCAGAAAGTTTAAAATAATATAAATTTTCTATACTCTTCATATAAGATTGGCGGTATACTAGGTTTGTTGGAATACCTGAAATACACGCAGTATATGTACTTTCTTCTAAAACTATCCAAATGTGAATCAATCTAGACGTACCTGTCTGTGCGTCTGTCTCATAAAATGCTCAAACGCTTAAGAACCACGCCCAAATTGACTAAAATCTTTCTAAGTGCCACAAAAAGTTTGTTGTAGAGTTGAACTTTACTAAATTTTAGATCATTGATATGTCGAAAATGGGCGTGGTCGTATAACAGACATTCCTAAGGTTTTACCAAAAAAGCAATATTTATTCTTTGACATATAACAAAATATATTTACTTATTCAGTCCAAAGTGCAAATTAGTAGATATGTGCACGATGCATAGATGCTGTAGCACCTAAACACACTCACCTACTTACCAACGTATTTATGTGGCATGCCGTGTACAAATATTTATAGTAAAAATCTAAATAGGTGAAATTTTTTTTCTACTTTTCTCGAGTGTTTATTTATACAGTGAAAATATTTGAGTAATTTATTAGCTTTAAAAAAATACACACTTGTAGCAAATTATCTATGAATTATGTTATATGTTATTGAGAATGGGAGCATATGAGAAACACAACCCAACACAACACAATTTGTTTATAAAAATGTTTTTGAAAAATTAGTTTAATTTTTAATTGATTTCACAAATTTAACGTGTATAAAACAAATTGTGTCAACATGTGATTTTCTTAATAATTATTTTATTATAACCTCCACATAAGATGGATGGTATACTAAGTTCGTTTTTCCGTTTGCAACACCCAAAAGGAGGCGTCAGAGATCTTACTAAATATATATATTCTTCATCAGCATCAAAAATTGAATCGATCTAGACATGTATGTCCATGTGTGTCTGTGCAAATTTATCTCCGCCATAACATATCATGCGCTGAAATTTCAAATAGGGCAGTGATGCACAATAAAGTCGTTCAAATAGATTATTTTTCTGTGTAATAGTTAACTATTTATTGCCTATATTCAGGCATACACTAAAAACTTTAAATTTTCACTTTTTACCACCGACGGCAACGACCAGATGAAAGAAAAAATAAACTTTTTTATTAGGTGTCAGATATTTGAAATTTTTTTACCCACTACTGAGATGAGGGGTATACAAAGTTTGTCATTCCATTAGCAACACCTAGAAATAGGCTTCAGGAACCTTACAAAATATATAAATTATTAGCACCAAAAACGGAGTCGGTCTAGATTTGCTCAGTCTGTTGTTGGCACTCTTAGGGTTGTAAATATTGAGCTTGTAGTCCACAATTTAAAAGATACCGTATCGTAATACATACATAATCAGGTACTTGCCACACCCACCACTTGTGCGTAGATGTGGAGAGTATTTAAGATTTGGCCTAAGCCAAATTTAGTTTTTTTTTAGTCACTTTATATGAATTTTATGATCGTTTTTATTCTATGAAGAGAAAAACTGTCATGTGACATTCACTTAGTACCGTAATAAATTCATCATATACGTATGATATTAAAAAAAAAAACAAAACATTGACGATGCTAAAAACTAATAATAGACGACCTTTGCTTTTTTCTGTACAATAACCGTGTAAAATATTGTTGTTGTAATTAAAGGACTGTAAAAACTACATACTCGTATATAAAAAAAAGTTTGAATGGCAAAAGTTTTACATTCCACATGAAATTATAATGATATTAAACACGCGAACCCACTAACAGCTCCATGAAATGAATAATAAAAAATAAGTTTACTTTTTTGTGGCTGTTTGCTGAAAAAGTAGAATTGTGCCTTGTGCGGCAATGTAAAGTAAAAGCAAGCTAAAATAACGCTGTACAGAAGTTTGTTCATTTTATTGAATTCTGTATAAAACCGGAGCTGAGTGTTGTGAAGACCACTCTTTGAATATCTCCCGCAACACTAATGTTGTTGTTGTTGTGGTTGTAGTTGTTTTTGTAAAATATTGGTATGCTGGAATTTGAATATAAATAAAAATGCTTTTGAATGAATTGTACACTTAACACCTTTATCAAGGTATAATTTATATGATACCCTACACCAAAAAATTAATTTTATCACTCATTTCAAATATTTCAAAAAGTAAGCATCAAAAGTCCTTTAAAATATATATTTTCTTAAGCAGCTTTAAAATCTATCTCCATCTATCCAGTTCTGTCCATTCAACCTGTTTTTAAGTAATTAACGTGAAAGGTGAACACAGAGTGGCCACGCGTACAGAGTTTCAGTGTTTTTATTTTCGAACGCTTTTAATTAATACATTGAGAGCTGCTACTTAATGAAGACATTCCTGTTTGATGTAAGCACCTATATATAAAATATAGAACAAAATAAAAATTGATGGCGAACGAAATTCATTAACGCGTGGCTGTATAATTTAGTAAAACTGTCTGCAACAATTGAGTTGCTTCAAAAGATTATCGCGGTGAGTTTATTACAATATTTATAAAGGGTATTCAATATTTGATACAATTCAAACATTATTTCATGACTGCAACATTCTCTCCCCTACACCACCGCACATACACATTTGTTATCATACATGAGTCTGCGGCTTTCACTGGTAACTGTTAAGCTGCTACAATACAACCGAGTCAACACATATCCGCCAAAAAAATATATTCAAATGAATAAATTGTTGCAAGCTGCAACAATATTTATCAAACATACCACTGCAAGTCTATACACACATACACACAACATAAAAACCGTCTGAACGTTGAAATTTATTTGATAAAAACAATTTTTTTTATAAACGAAAATTTTATTTTTTAACCATGATTTCGTTTGCTGTTCATTGGTAAACATCGCTCTTTAAGTATAAATAATAAAATAAAGACTTTAAAAGCGTAATAAAATTATATTGAACACAAAATTTTATTGCATCAAACAAGTCAAGTCAAGTTGCTGCTAAATTTATCATTATTTGCTTCAAATAAATATAAAAAGTACAAAAAAAAAAATATAGAACGTTGAAACATAAGGTGGCTGTTGCTATGATTTCTAACATTTTTTTATATTAAACACTATTGCATATACGTACAAGTGTGCAATATGTTACCTGAGCTATTATTTATGACAACCGTAATATATCACTCATACGCTCCGTTGTGCATGCAATAGAAATTCACGCATGAATTCAGTTATCAGTTTTATTTACTCATTTAATACCAAGTGACAAATGCTTTTAACATTCTTAAATATAAGATAGAATATTAAAATTGGGCCATAGTCAAATTTATTTTTCTTCCTTGTTATTGTTGATCAGTGTTATTTATTTAAATAGAACACAAAAATTTGCATTTTACTCCGATGTTACTTTAATATCAGCATATTTTCTCTGTTGATTCTTCTTTCGATGCTGTGTTGTTGTTTGTGTTATTGTTATGCTATGAAGCATAAATACTGCAATTTATTGCCTAGGTGCCACCTTTAAACACATATTTTTTCACATATAATATTTTATTTTAATACTGGGGCTGTCGATGATGGCGGATGAAAAATTCTTATATTTACAACTACATACACTTCTTTCAGTTGACTATCCTACACGGTGCATAGATATACAATTATATATTCGTGTGTGTGTGCAGGGTATGTTGAGTAGGAGTTTTTAGTTTTCTTATTATACCCAACACATTAAAAAAGTATAAAGAAAACAAATCTGGCTTGGGCCAGATTTGGAACACCCTACACATCTATATACGAAATGGTGGCAGGTGTCTGATTTCACTGTTTAATGGTGTTTGTATTAGCCAAGACTATCCACCAAATTATAAATTTTTGGCGTGTATAAAATACGAAAACGCCCATTTATCAAATATCATGTTTCAACATCGTTTTGCCAATTTAAACCTCTGTAAAAAAATTATAAATATTTGTGAAAATGTTCAGTTTATCATATTTCGAGAGCAGTTTATGACGATCATGAGAGCAGCAGCATGTATGGTTAGATTGATTTGTATTTTAATGATTATCACGAAAATAGAGTTGTAGGGTTTCTGTCGTCTCCTTTATTTATCATGCCAAGAAAACTAAGGGAACTAAAAAGTTAAAGATAAACATGCAAGAATGAAACTTTAAGAAAGTTCTCATTTTAATACTAAATGCATTAAGCAGAAGAAGATAGATTCTTAATTGAAAAATAATAAACAAAGTAAAGTGAAGTTGGCTAAAGTCAAACGTTGACTTGCCCTCCGCTGCATACTTTTCATATGCGAAGCAACAATTTAAAAGTTGGACAGATGTTTGATTTTGATAACGTAGATTTTTTTTAACTACTAGTAGGCGTTGTTTTAACTCTTTGAAGCCTTGCAATTACAAGCAGATCGATGAGGATCTTTAAACACTTTACATTGGGATTCTTAGGCACCCGTTTTGTTCTGAACTTACAGATATTTGAGAAATTTTAAAGAAAGTTAAACGAATGATATTTATTGGTGTAGACAAATCTGTACAATTTCCCTTACATGTCATACTAATTAATTTTGTAAGGTGTTTATATCCATCACATTAATAATTCTTTGCCGCCCGTCTGTAGTAGAGAGAGGCGCGTGCAGTGTAGCTCGCATTAATCATGAAAAATATACAAAATAAAGGATTTATGTATTTACCGTGTTCAACTAATTAAGCATAAATAATAAACTAACCAGAAAAGAGCTGAAAATAATAATAATAACAACAACAACACCAACATCTCACTTGTGTAATCATTATACAGAATTATTATTGTTTATGAGTATATTTCTGACATCCGCTCATTAACGATGTTTACGATACAAGCAATTTATTGGGATTATTGGAAGCAAATGTAAACACTTTGTATATAATAACAGCATCAATATTATTTATTGGAAAAGTGTAAAGAACCGAAACCCCTTTAGCGAAAATAAAGTAAAGGGTAAGAGAAGAGATTACAATTATTGGACCCATAAACGTGCACTCACTCAAATTAAATATTTAGCGCTAATTATATAACAAAACAAGAGCAAATAATAGAGAATAATACCCTACACCAAACTAAAGAAACATCATGATATGAAAATAGGTTCCATAAATAATCCCAACGGATTTAATATCATTTCTAGCGTTTGTAAATGATATTCAATTAAAGCAAACATTCTTGACTTAAACGACATTTCTGTGCCAAAATTTTATCAATAAATATCAAAAATTGCGAATTGTAGATTGATTGAAATATATAGACGGACATGGTTCAATCGATTTAGATTGTATTTCTCAGTAAAACATTTGATGTTTAATTATGTTAAAAATGTAAAGTCATAGGTTACTTAATTGTCAAGATAATAAGTGAGTTAGGTTAGGTTGATTGGGTGTTCAGAAGAGCCTTTCAGAGGATGTTATAAATCGTTTGAAATCGAAAGGTTTTGCATCTGCTAGTAACCCTAGACCCTCCGGGAATCTATCTGTCGTTTTCCCTGTAAAGCCAAGCATTCACACAGCACATGCTTCACACTTTCAACCTCTTCTTCATCTCTGCAACTCTTACAAATAATAAGTAAACTACATGAAACTAACCATCGCTCAAATAAATGAAGAGGTTTTTTTGATATTCGACTTAATCTGTAAATTTTCTCTTCAACTAAAACTTCTTCTTCTTCTTCTTACCTGTGTACTTGTAATAAGCTTGTAAATTTATTTTAAACCCTCATAGAAGAAGAAGAGAAAGATTAAAAAATTCCTCCTTATTGTGTAAATTTAATTAAAGCATGTAAATTATTGAAATCATATTCAAAATATGTTAAATTAATTGAATTATAAGAGAAAATCGAATACATTTTATAAATACCTGGAGTTTATATTGCGTGTAAATGTTCTTTTGGGTCCATTTTGTGGTTTGTGGTTTACGTTGCGATGACTCTTTACACATACACACAATGCATTATTATTAGATTAAGAGTGCCAGTAGAGAATTATGTTTTATCAGAAAATTTAATTTACTTTGAAAAATTGTTGTTTTTGTGGTTATTATAATTAGAAAGGACGCCCTTCGTAATCGCTAAAAACCGATTATTTCATTATTAAACGTGTGAATAAAGGTTAAAAAAACCCGTATCCAATAGGTTGCTATAATTGCTTGAAAGCCATTTCATTACACCATCTACATGAGATGGTCAATATACAAACTTTGTTGTTAACTTATAATATCCAGAAGCTGTCTTCAAAGATTCCATTGCGGTTTAAGGCACATATAGTTTTTTTTTTACTTCTTTTTTAACTAATGTTGTATTATCTAACCAAAAACCTTGTGACGTGAGGAAAGTGTGAAATTTTAGAAAGAACTTTAGAATGTGGTAGAGCAGATTATTTCGATGAAATAACAAAGAATGTATCTTTTGAAAGTTTTACGGGTGAGAAAAGAATTGTGCCCTTTACTTAAACCATGGAACAATTTAAGCTGCTGCCTTGATAGTGTTTCCGTTATTGCAATGATGACAAACAAATCCGTACCTACCTATTTGAATATAATTAGCCGAAGTACAATAACAACATGGTCTGGCAACTCTTTAGAAAATCCTTAAATAAAAAATTTGCGAATTCTTAATTAAGAAGAAGAAAAGTGTTATGATGAATGTTGCTTGTATGATAAACGTAATGAAAATGTTGTTTTTTATTATTTTGTGATCTCTTTGTTTTGTACACTGGAGGTGTAATTAAAACAGCGGTTCCTTGTTGCCTTATTACAGGCCACCTGCTGACTGCATTTTCACTTTTATTTTGTTTATAGTAAATTGGATGAAAGTAAGTTTATTTCAAAATTAAAAATTCCCAATTACCATAGTTTTAGTTTTATTTTGATTTGATGCAATTTAAAATATTGCGTATTTAGCTAATAAATAATTAAATCAAAGTTGTGCATCGTTTAACAAGCGCTTCAATTAAGATAATAAAAATAAACAAACACACAAACAACGGACATGAATGTTGGAAGTTGGATACAAAATACAACCACCTGGCAAGAAGGAGGAGAATTTTATCCATTCCCCATGTGAAATAATAAACAATAGACGTGTTCGCGGTTGTTGTTGTTTCTGCTCTATTATGTTTATTTTTGCCCTTCCCATACTCCTGTGCATTTATAAGCATCATTATGTAGGTTCGTAGATACAATTACCACACGAAACATGGTTTCTAAAATACAAATTAGTGTCTTGGGCGACATAATGTTTTGCTCTAAAGTGTCTTAAATATAAAGATAAACTTTTTGTTGTGGCTTTGTGCACGAACCAACACTTTATTGATTTTTTTTCTTAATATTAAAAATTCTGAAAATAATAAAAATAATCTCCTTACTGACTATAAAAACATATTTTATGTCTTGTATTTACAAGTGCATGCACAATGATCTCACACGTATGTCACTTTTTGTTGAGTGATGGCAAAATATGTTAAAACTAAGATACTAAGAACTAAGAACTTTTTTCATAAAGATGCTTTTTATATATTGTAGGCATGTATGCTGTTTATCCCCGCCCATTTTTACAACAATAATAGTTATAAATATAATTATAAAATTTAATCTCTGTTAAGTATGATGGATTTATTTATGTTGTGCTAATCGCCTTGAATTGGAATCTTTGTGCAGAAACTTGTACTAATACTGCAAACGGTATGACAAACATGGTATACCTCCTATCTTATATGTAGGGTATAAAACGACAGCTCTCTCGTAATAACAATATTGTAGCTTTAAACAAACTTAAATAATGTTCTAATAATTATTTACACAGACAGACATTGAGATGATTTTTAAGATAAATTAATTAAAAGTTTTTTTAAGGACAAATCGAAAAAAATGCTTAGAACAAACAGCAATCAATTCTGAACCCTTTGAGCCTTTTTATTTCTCATGGAGCTCCATATCAAAGATAAAAGAGTCAGAGAAAGAAAATTTGTTTTCAACACTTCAACTGTTGCAGGAAATAAAAACAAGTGAATAAGTTAACCAACTGTCAGTCAAGATTGATTATTTAATACCCTATACCATTTAAAATTTTAATAGAAGCATTATGTTTAAGCAACAATTCGTGTCATTGCTTTAGAAAAATGAAAATTTTTAAAAAATTATCATATGATGGAGTTCAATTTTAAAACATACAAAACTTAAGTTTAAGCGAATGCTGTAAAATTTGGTAAAACAAAAAGTGAATGAAAATGCTAGGGTAAGCAAGTAAAACAGCTACATTGACCTGAAGCCAAAACTCCTGTACCCACTATTGATGCCCCAGAGCGTTTATATTTTAACAGTAACACGGAAAAATTCCTTAAAGAAGGGCTTCTTTATAAGTTGTTATTGCACTGTGAGCGTTTCAAGTTTGGAATCGATATTTAATTCTTGCGACGAGAAAAGTGATTGTCACAGAATACATCTACCCGGGCAGACGAATAGAAGGGCATGGCTATAAACGTATTGATAAAGTGACATTACTTAACAGACTAATCGACTTCACAGCAAATATTTGATATAAATCTACTTCTTCGTGTTGCCTTAAGTTTTTCAAATTATATTTATTGAAACACAATTCCTTTCTACAACTTCCTCACTCACACATTTTCTCAATTTATTTGATGTAATGAAAATTCAAAGAATCCTAAAATGAATAGATTGAAAAAAAGAAACTATTTGTTTTTGGCAATCTTTAGTAAAAGGATATTTTGCAGCAAAAACTAGTACAGAAGTGAATAAAAAAAGCCGATAATGCCATTTTGTTCAAATATTGAATTTTTAGTAACCTTTTTTGTGTGAAAATATTACATTATTGTGGAATAAATTACAATTTCGTTTTTGTCTCTTTTTAAATGTGCTTCCAGAATGTTTTCATTCCCAGCACATATATACCAATAAGGCAAAAAAAAAAAAAAAATTAAGTGCTGACCATGAAAATCCGTTGTGGCTTCCCTTTGTACTGTACTCTGTTAATCGGAAGGGATGTTTTGTTTTGCCAAAAACCCATGAACAGGAAGCAATTGTACAATAATAAAAAGGAGTTTTGTTGAAAACATGCTGGAATTTTCAAGATATTGAATTGAAATTGAATTACTGCTGATATACTACGCTGGAGAATAATTTGAACAAAATGCTCATTAAAATTAAAATAATGACAAGGACGCCCTTATTAGCGGTACCATTGCTGTGCTCAGCATTCGCATTGACAGCGTACAGTGTCAGGCACTGGTGCAGATGTTATTACTAATTGCTACATACACATTTTCTTATGCATTCACTTGTGTAATCACGTTCAATGTGTACGAGTGGTGTGGTGTGGGCATAACAGATTTATATGCTGTTACTGCCCTGCATCAAATAACATGGCAGCAAATGATGTCTGGCACGCCAACGAAGTTGTTGATAATTTATATAATGACAGCAGCTATAGCAGTAGCGGTAGCGGTAGCGGTAGTTGGGAATTACAAACGGCGAGTAGTTCAGAGGAGCAGCAATTAGAAAATGCGTTTATGTCATGGTCACAAGAACAAAATCAGCAGCAACAGCAACAACAACAACTACTGCCCCCAATACAATGGCAGCAATCACAATTTAATTTGTTATACAACAAACAACAATACAATGTCTCCACAAAGCTGGAAACGATTGTAACGCCATTACATTACTCAACTCTTACTACAATCGATGTCGCGTTACCTACATACGCTACCTATAATAATCAATCATTCAATATCAGTATCTCAAGCAATAGCAGCAGCAGCAACACCAGCAGCAATAGTGGTCAACATTTAAACAACTATTGGGCCTTATTGGCATTGATTTTAGTGATTGGCACGGCAGCTGGCAACATATTGGTTTGTTTGGCTATTGCCTGGGAGAGACGGTTACAAAATGTTACCAACTATTTCCTAATGTCGCTGGCCATTACCGATCTAATGGTGGCCATATTAGTGATGCCATTGGGTATACTAACGTTGGTGAAAGGTAAGTAAGTAAAAATAAAAAGTTAAATAAACAAGTTAAAGTTAAGAGGTGATTGATCTTTACTTCACAGATTTTATCTAATTTAAATGGAAGTTTATTTTCTTAAAATTTGCGAATGTAAGCATTCCATTAACAAGTGAACATACAAACGGACATGTCTAATTGTACATTGAATGTGAATATACAGCTTAGTGCTGCTTCAGGCTTTTCAAATTATGCTTATTGAAACATAATCCCTTACTTATGAATCATTTTTTCACTCTTTCTCTTTATATGACTTTTTCCCATAAAAGAAAATTCTGTAAGATTTATTTCTCCATTTATTACCGTGTTTTGACAGTTTTCGGATTATACGTAAAGAGGAAAATGCAGAAAATACTTGACAATTGCTTTTAGGGGATAATTTCATTCATTATTTTATACATTTATAAAGGTTAATTAATATAAAGTCTCAGAGGGATTTAAAAAGCAACATAATCTCCCACCATAAAGGATGCAAAACAAAAGATTTAATTACATGAGACCATGCTACATGCTATTAAAGTATTGTTATGAATTATATGATATTGCTAAAGTAGTTCTTGTTACGTTGGTGTGCACTGGTATGTTGTTGAAGCTTAAAAACAAATGAAAAACCAAATGTATACCAGAAAAATGATAAAGCATGACCAAGCATGCATTTGTGAAATGCTATTTAAATCCATTACAAAGGGAACGTATACGTACGTATATCCTAGAAAAATATTTATTTAACTTGAATCTCGATAGGAACAGAATCAATCGCAAATTTGTTAGGTTAAATACATTTTATGTTTCATTTAAGGTTTTGCCATGAATAATAAATGCTTGTGATGAAGATTTTAGTGTACAATAAAATTGTCAACGATTTACTTTTGGTAAATTATTCTGTAATAATAAACTAAAATAAATTATTAAAGTGCATGTGTGTATGACGATTCGGGTTCGTTTGATATGTTGATGCTGCAATTGTTGGTGGAGAGCATTTATTTCATGGGTGCATATAAAATGTGTTTTATTACACTCCAGCTGAAATTTCAGTATTTAATGAATAACGAAAAATAATGCAAAATAAAAAAAAGCGCTTTCTCTCTCTCTCCCTCTTTCTCTCACGCATTTGCACAATGTCTATGAATGGCCTGAATATTAAACTTTACTCATTTCCAATTGGAAATTTTGTCAGAATGCGTTGAATTTATTTGTTCATAATTATTTTTCATTTTTATTAATTTTGCTTAAATTCAATTAAAAAATGTATTATTTTTTATTGAAATGAAAACCTCTATTAACCATAACACCGTAATATGACATAATATCATTTACAAGTATTTAAATATGCACATTGTGTGTGTGTGCGTGTGTTTATAAGGTAGCATTTAACGCAACTGTATTAATTAAGTTTTTCCGTAACGTTGTGGAAGGAGAAATAACAAGCAAGAAACCAAATTGGGCTTAAGCCAATTCTTAAATACCCTCCACATCTATAATAGCGGGCGTGGTAGGTATATGATTGTGTCCTCTAATAATATATGAATTATAAGATTGCAAGTCGAGTTGGGTGGGCGCTGGGTATGGCTTTCTTGTAAATTGTGAACGCGTATATTATTCGACCATTATATTTGTGGCCGGATGTGAGCTACCATGCCCATTTTAAGCTCTTCGATTGATGGGCTAATTGTAAGATAGAAATTATTTTAATTTACAGTTTGTTCTTTATGACTGTGAGAGACTTTCGTCGATTATAGGCGTGGCATCTGACCGGTTTTAGCCAATTGGTACCTACATTAACTTAAAAAGCCTGTACAAAATTGTATTTTGTTGTAACAACTTTGTTGTCCATACTATATGTTCGAACACACTGACGGACATGGCTGGAACAATTCAGATATTGATGTTCTTTTTACTTCCTCATTTTGCTTTCCTTCCTCGTTGTTGCACATAGAATGGCAAATTCAGTATGCTTTCCTTATCTTATGTGTGGAAGCTATAAAAAAAAATTTACATATTTTTAAGGCCACATAAACCTGTTGTGTGCAATATTTTCTCTCCTTTTTATACACACAGTCCACAACAATTGCTATGAACTGAATATTAATCATTCTTAGTTATATTATATATTGTACTGACTACTGGTAGGAAGAACAACAGCTCTTGTATTGAGGGACAACCCTATACCGTGACTTGAACAAGGTTAAGGGTACATTCTTAAGGCTGTACTATGCTTTATTTTTATTTTTTTCTGTTTCTAAATATATTGTTTATACACACACATATATATATACATATGTATACTTAAACTGTTTCAATTATTTGGTCATGCAATCCAAGTGGGCATGGGTGTGTACAATCTACACAAAAGCTTGGCAGTTTCATTCCCTTCTCTCAATTTTCTAGCACTCAAGGTCACTTGTGAAACAATTCCTTTTCATATACGATCGATTTATGGCATGAATGTGAAAATCGTTGGTGTTGTTGTTTTTATTATTATTGTTGTTGCTACTGTTTCGTCTTAATCGTTTTTTAAATGCATTAACAATCATAACAAGTCACACTGACGTGTGTATGAGCATTTTCCGATTAAGTAATAAAGCATATTGTTGTTGTTATTATTGTTGCTGTATTTAGTCCATTCACTTTAACGGGCGACACACTCGTTTGACGTGTCTTGCTTTAAAGCTATGGTCCTGTGCAGGATAAAATGTATCAGCCCAGGTGTGTGAGGTATGTGTATGGTGGGTGGTTCACGTTTTCATTGTACTTCCGCTATGTATGCGCGATACCTTTGTTGTGACAGTTGACATTTTTGTTTAATGTAAGCACGTCTTAACTCGATTCTTGTTTCCTCAAGTTGCTGTGATTTTCAAAAACGTACAAAAATAAACGTTTAAAAAAATGTAATCAAAACATAATGCAATCCATACCAAATTAAATTTTCAATATTGGATTTTTATTTACTGTGTAGATTATTTTTTTGGATAATGCGTGAAAATTTAATCACAATAGTAATTAAATAGTCCAGAGCATAGAATTTCATTCATAGTCTACACGCGTACACATTAAAGCTCAATTGAACACATATTAGAATGTTTATTAAATGTTGTCTAAATATTAAATCACAGGAATGCAAATCGTACAAAGTGTACTTAATTTGCATGCGTTGGCAGAAATATAAATTCTGAACTAATATTAAGAGTCATCGGTACAATTTACACTTAATTACTATATTCATGAAAAGCAATCACTGCTGCTTGAAATGGACAAGACTGAGGATTTATTAAAATGCTTTCAGTTATAGATTTTCAGTTATTATTGTCAATTATTAAACATTAAAAAGGATGCGAATATCGTTTATCAAAAAAATCGGCCAAGAGCCACGCCCACAGTTGAGGAAAATCTCTTTATCTACTACAAAAATTGAGCTATGAACTTGAAATTTATGGGTATCTTATCCATCGATGTTTCAAAAATGGGCATGTTCGTATAAGAGACGCGCCCATAATTTATAAAAACCATACTCAACGAAAAACGCAACTTGCACAAGTAATATAAACACTATTAAAAGGCGTAATCTTATATCAGCCACGCCCAGAATTTCTATGTATATGTGGAGGGTATTTAAGATTTGGTTAAAGCCAAATGAGTTTTCTTACTTGTTACTTGTTACAATCTATCATCTCCCTCATCTTCATCTTATTCATAAAGCGTATGTAAGTGTATTCTATGTTGAACAATATCTATATGTAATCTTTATAAAAAGGAAATTTATAAAAGTTTCGCTAGAGAGATTCTAAGAATAATCTCTTCCTTTGAAAATTCGATTTAATAACTGATTCTAAGTCCCGATATAAATGCGATATTCTTTATATTAAGTAAACAAGGTATAAAGAATAATGTTGCGGAAAAAAAAAGAAAATTAAAATTTAGTTACACTACAAACAATATCTGCAGTATCGCTTAATTTCACATTGAAGTGTTTATCGCTCCAAAAAGCACTTTGAGATATATTTGATTATTTTGCATACAAACGCTGGAAATAATTTTTATAATCTAAACACTATCAGTTGATTAAAATTTGTCTTGAGTCTTACCTGTGAAGTGCATTTAAATTTCTTTCAAAGTACTTGTTGGCATTATGAATGCATATATAATGTAACCGCAAGGACACAAAAACTATAACACAGCGTTGTTAAAAATATGCTCAAGTAATGTACACACAAGATACACATAAAGTGTGATAACATTGAAAATGACTGAAACTTAAAAAGCATTAAATTGTAACCGCAAACCCATATAACATAAGTTATCCGAGCAAAGCCAAAGCGGAGACGAATAAATTTGGTTGGGATGGCGGATGGCTTTTCGTGCATGTCAGGGTCCATACTTAAGATATTCAAGTTGTGCGGCAGGTTAAACACGAACATTTAATGTCGTACACCATTTGGTTGTTACTTTCCAACTATTACTCCTACTTTATTATATCTTAAAACAAGACCCGATTCAATTGCGAAATATCGAAATATTCGAAATATCTAAAGAACTTCAGGAAACAGTTCTGGAATAGATTAGAAAAATTTTTTAATGGTCTCTTCTGTAGCCATTAAGAGTTGCAAACATGAGCACAAATCATTTACCGCCAACAAAAGTAGTGTAGGGTAATTGTCTGACTTTTGCTCGTGTGAAAAGTAGGTTTGTAGTTTGTTCATATTATTCCTTTCATTCATGTAGACGCTATCAACGTTGAAAGAGAACCAAACACTTGGGAAAAAGTTAAGAAATATTTTTTTATTTAAGCATGACTAATGTACTGGAAAAATGTCTTCCATTTTTAAAAATGTTACAGTCGGCTTACATATAAAAAGAGAAAATTTAGCTCATAGCCACTTTTGTGTGTGCTCTATGTAGATATAAAGCAACTGAGAATTCTGAGTTCAATAATTTCATGTGCGATTAAAATACTTATAAATTATGATGAAAGGATGAATCAAATAATATGACAATATAAAACTACCGCGGAAAAAGTGATAGCAGAGCTCAACACTGTCTTGAGTAAAACTGTTTGACAGTAGGACTGGAGCTCCACAAAGCTAACAAAGCTATGGAAGGGCTGCAATTGCGAAATCCTTTATGTCAAGTGTTCAAATTATTTTGTCCCTCCCCTGTGCATTCTATGTGAATGTTGGTTTTTGGCGTCACAATGAAGCATTTATGTAACTATGATTATATACTAAGAAGACCTTATGATAATAAAACCTTTCATGTTGTTAGGGTTTCAGGAGCTCTTACTATTAATATCCTATTGAACTGAACTTTCCCTACAATACATCACATTATCTTGAAGAGAAACATGTGATGTTCGTAAGAAAAACTTGTCATCTTTAGGTTGATAAGGACAACCTTTCGATAAGAATAAATTGTTTACACAATGAGTTGTTTGATATATTGTAATGCGATAGTTATGGTAATAGGCATAATGTTTTATTTCTACTTGTGTTTTTCACATTGTCTTGCAAAGGAAAAGCTGTCATCGAAATGACATATTGTCATGCCATGTATCTCTTGATTAACGCCTTAACAGCAAGCATATTGATGGGGGATTGGGGGGTTTGGGGCATATTGATATGAAATCATGAACAATTTGTGCATGATGCGTATGAAAATAAAAATTTCAAATCATAAAAAAGTCCATAAAAAGTCGTCGTAGTGAAATGCTTAGAAGTCGGGGACGTCGAAGATATTTTTTCATAAGAATTTCTTTTACAACACAAAAAAACATATTGTGTGTGTGTGTGTGTGTGTATACACATCTTGCGAGTTATTGTCAGTACATTGAATATTCACTTGTTATCTCACAATAGACAGATAATAGTCAGAGATTACATTACTGTTGTTGATTCGTACATAAACCATCATGATTGTTATGAGTGCTAGTATGATTGTATATGTATGGACAGATATTTGCCTAGATAGGAACTCAAGCTCATTACAAATTGACCTTACGCATTTAACTTATCAATGACTGACAAGCACATTGTTTGCTTAGTTATATAATTTATTAATATGTTACACTGGATAGCACATGTATGTGTAAGCAAAGAACGAGCAACAGTAAAGAATTAACATAATACTAAATAATGTTGACAGTAGCAAAATTGGCAATAAATTATGTAGGATTTGAAATTTAAATGAAATATTTATTATAAGTAATTATCAATAAGAAATGTTATTTAATTGTAAATAGCTTTATAAACCTCTCAGAAAGTTTTTGGTTCAAAGTTAATGACTTTTATTAGTGATTTTCTACATAAATCTAATGCTAAGCGGTCTCAAGATGGTACAAACATGCATCAATTTCCATAGAAAAACATTCTACTTGACTGACAGTATTTACCAATCATTGCATTCGCATCAACTTTGTACAAGTTGGACGCTGTTTTATTTCCCCAAGCATATATGAAAGGATTACCAACCAAAATTCGTATTTGTACAAAAATGTTTTACATATTCGCATGTAGTAACTTTTTGAGAATGCTTGTTTGCATCAATTTTTCTTCCTTCAAGTTTAGAAACAATTTAATGATGCTGTTTGATGAAAGAACCTACTGTGGCGGGTACCATGTAGCGGGTATCAACGTAAAAGTCAAAATATGCGCCAATAAAGTTATTTGACCGCGCCCATTTTCGTCACAACGATGGATGGGATAATTATAAATATGTGTTTTAAGCTTCAATTTCAGACAGCAACAGACGATTACAAAGCCGGACATATTTTGATGCTAGCATCAATATGCTTTGGAAGCATCTTTGACGTTGCTTTCTGGATGTTACAAACACAATATTTAACTTAGCATTTTAAGTACATTACGTGGAGGTTTATAAAAGCACAACATCTGGTTTGCATGATCGGTTTTTCCTATTTCAGACAAGGATCTGCATGCACAAACTGCACACAAATTTACGACAATGAGACAAGAGACGGACACACGGACATACCTGTATAGATCGACCCCACTTCGTAGGGTCTCCGACCTACAGCCTCCTTCTATATTTTGCAAATGGAATAACAAACTTAATATACCCCCCATCATCTGAGGAGGGTATAAAAGCAAAAGTGAAATGTAGTGGAAAACATGTAATTCGGTTGGTTGAGCATTATAATTTGGTTAATTGCCGTAGGCATTTGTACATCTCTCACGCCAAGGTAAATAGTAATGTTTTTTATAAATAGTAATTACTAGAGGTCAAGGGGTGACAGAGTACACGTAATAAAAAAAAAATTTACTTTTTTCAAAAGCATGTTATGTTCAAAAACGACATTTGATACACACACCATGCCACTTTCAGCAGTTGGCTTTAATTAATAAACAGAAAAAGGCAACTTTAGTATAAAGACATTTCACTTTGAGTAAACCAACACGTAGAAGGCTATATACGCACCAACATATAAATGTAGTCCCACCACAACTCATGCTAAAAGTTGAGCCTTTTTCATGTATTTTTTTTCAACTCCTTAATAAATCTTGATGCAAAAAATATCATTGCATATTTTTATTAATAAAGTAAAGATGAAAGAGGAGTATGTGGCGCAAAAAGTTTCTCCCAAAAATTTTATTTTAAATTTTTATTTAATGTCCTAACGTGGTGGATATCTCAGAAGTGTCTTAAATATATAAATAAATTTTCTTTTCTTTAGTTCTTATGAAATCATATTCTTTTTATACCCACCACCTCAGGGAAGAGGGTATATTGATTTTGATCACCCGTTTACAACACATCGAAGGAAGCGTCGGAGACCCCACAAACCATATATATTCTTAATCAGCATGAAAAGAGAAATCGTTTGAGACATGTCCGTCCGTGTATGGCAATAGGAACTTATTTTTAGAGGATTATAAAAGGTGAAGGGTATTTAAGCTTCGGTCTTAACCGAACTTCTCTAACTTGTTATTATAGAGTTTTGCCATTTCTTCTCATTTTTGACCTTTCACACATACGTTATGCTGTTTACGTTCTATTGATATCAATTCACTATAACACTGTCGTCTCTGTTCTGTGTGCCTTTCACAAAAGAAACTAAATAAAAATACACGAAACTATTGCCACTGGCATATGGCATTTGACTATGGTGCATTTCTTCCAATCTTATCATAACAACAGCACAGGACAGAACCATAACGATAAAGGTGAGCCAATGTCAATGAAAAAAAAAAAATACTAAGTTTGTTAGTCCGTTCGTAATACCTTGCAGGATTTTCCAAAGATTCAGATGAGTCAGAGAGAATTAATATTCTTTATTAACATTAAAGTAGGGTTTCGTTTATTATAATATGGCCGTTGCATTATTCCAACTTCAGCCAATTTATTTAAAAACCTGTGTACAAAGAACTATAATAAAAAAAATTAATTTAAAAAATTGAGCTTAAGGCTCCTAAAAAATGTGTTATAGTGAGATAAAGCGTAACAGAAATCGTGGGATGAGTTACGCATTGTTATTCAGCTTTAACTCCACATTTATATTAAAACTGTGGGCGCGGCTATATATAATTGTGCTTTTTGGTTAACAGCGATTGAAGAATACTGAAATTCTGTCCCAAAATAATGATTTTACACAGAGAATATATAAGTATGTATGTCATGTATATAACTTTATAGCTTTATATTTTTATACTTTTAGTCATTTTGGGTGTGGCTGTAGGATTTTGTAAATTTTTAGAGAAAATTACTTTTGTTGAAACTTAAATTGATCAATAATTTCTGATACAGTACAAGATATATTGATAAAATTCTATCAATAGCAGTGTTTTACTTATTTATGGCAAATCAATCGTTTGCGTTAATACAAAAAAAAAAAAACCTCATCTCTTTCTCTTCGTATCTATTCAAGTGCCCACCACTGTACACATTACAAATAAACATATATGCAAAATATATACTATTGACATATAATTCTCCATCTCGCAACTTTCATGGCAGATGCATCGATCGTATGCGGTTTATAACGCTTTTGCAACTGCTAATATTTTGAATATTGCTGTTGCTAAAAGTTTTTATTGTTGTGTTAACAAAACGTGTACAAATACAACATGCAACGGCATACATTGTAGATAAACTATTATTTTTAAATCCTACACATAAAAAGGGAATATACTAAATCTTTCATTTCTTTTGCGACAACCAAAGGGAGATGTTCAAAGCTGAAAAAAGCTAAATCGATTAAACCATATTCATCAGTGTGCTCCGGTGTGTCTATCTGTTGTTGGTACTCTCACAGTTGTAAATTTTGAGTATTATTCTGAAGTTCTGATTATTCTATATTTAAATTGAACAAAACTGGTCAACCCACCATTGACAAGAAATTATCTATCAGCTATAAAAATTAAGCTATAAAGTTAACATTTATACTTAGCGCCTTCTACAATGTACTGAAAATAGGCGGAGTCGGACACTAGTATAGTCAGAATTCAATTTGAAAGTTTGTACGTAATATTTAGAGCCTTTGAAGGCGTATTCAAGAATGCGCCACGTTTATGGCGGCAGGTTGCATTTATGTGTAGGGTATTTAATATACTCGTATAGCCTAAGTTAAATTTAGTTTTATCACTTTGTGAGCACACTTGTATAGTAAATCGTTTATTGGAAGTATTCGCATAGAGTCTTAGCACTGTGGGAGTGCACGTTAAGATGCCAGTCTGTCAGTGTACAATGCAATGCAATAGCAACATTTACATAGTCGTTTATATTTTTTATTTATTTTAAAATTCACACCCACAGAAAGACTCACACGTGCCAAATTTCTTCAATATAATTTCCCTTTAGCTGAACAACACTCAAGTGTTTGTTCTTCTATTCACTTGTAGCGCTAACAAGTGAATTCATAATTAAGGAGAAGTTGTTTAAAAATAGATTATATGGGCATACAAATTTTACGTTCTTTTTATAAAACGTAGTGAATTGTTGTTGCGGTTGTAAACTTCTTTAAGTTTGGATGAGAAACTAAATATAGTTCCTTTCTCGCATAATTGTAAATGTTTGAAGCCACTTGGAACAGCACCACCCTATAAGCTTATTTAAGCAGAAGAGATTTGGCAATAAAAACTTTCTTTATTAAAAAACTATTTTAAACATTAGCTTTAGTTAGACAAAGGTGAAGAACTAAAGGTAACAAGAAGATAACTTGCCAGTAATAAAGAAATAGAGAATAAAATCTGGAAAAAAGGAAAAATTTTAGAAATGAAATGTTAGCAAAGACAATAAGTTTTGGAATTTTTCACTACTGACTGACAGCAAATAACAATTTAGTTAAAAAAATATCAAGTAATTCATTTTAACCGCTACCAAAACTAAATCTAAATCTGATGGATAAGAAAATAAAATCTAAATCAATTTAAAAAGTAATTTATTGTTGCTACGTCATTCCGTTTTGTTGCTGCAATCATTTGCACCGATTGAAATTCATTTTCTTACGACAAGTGATGTAAGGTTGATAATGAATTATATAAATGACAAAGAAACAGATTACATCCTTGGTGCAATGGAATTACTTTACTTCAAAACAAATGAAATAATCATCTTTGAAGAAGATATAGTGACGTATCGTAGTATGAAGTGAAAAGAGGTTAAGAGCTGTTGTGATGTAAATTAACATCCAATAATGACAACATTCCCCAGAGCATATACTCATAGGTTCAATTGTTATCAGTATTGTTTAGAGTTAAAGTTATATGAAAGTATTATGTGACGTATTGGACACACGCGTTTTCTATATAAAAAGGAAAATGAAATGTATTCAAATTTCCCTCTACTTCTCCTACATTTCTTCTTTAAACATAATAAAAAACATTTGACATACACTTTTTTTTATCAATAAGAGCGTGGCAGTATCTATTCACATAAAAAAGAATGAAAGTGTTATGATCACTGCTCATATTTCCTGATCAAACTACAAGAAACTTTCAACGAGTATTAAAGTTATGAAAAAATTTTACCGTTTACTGCGACACACCCAGAAAAACTCGAGTAGATCGACTACGAATTGGATGCTGATTATATACTTTGTAAAATCTCCGATTTCTCTTTATGGGCGTTGCAGCCGTTTTAAGAAAGTCATGCAACCCTCATCATCATCGTTATGATGGTTATAAATATGAAATGATATAAAATAATGACACTCTTACAAATCTGTCAAGTCTGTATAAATGTTAAACTTTTAAAAAAATGAGCAACAAAAACTCTTCAAATAATATTAATATTGTTATCATCATTATCGTTATTTACATAGTTTCTTAAGAAAACAATCATCCCCCACATTTACTTTCGCTTGCTTATTTTTTTTATATGTATGTAAAAGCAAACGCATTTGCTTTGTTGTTACCATTACTCCCCGGGGGAAGTTTAACTAAAAAGTTGAAAAGCTATTATTTCATACACAACAACAGCAACAACACAACAATCACATTATAAATGTGTCAGAGGAAATAACGAAAGTAAAAAAAAAAATATTATTATCTATATATGAACAATGAAAACCTTAACGTTGGCTAAAGCTAAATCTTAAATAACCTCCACGTCTTTATAGAAATAGTAGGCGTGGTATGCGTTCTCTAATATTGTCTCCTCTATGTATTATGTGACAAATACATAAAAAAATTGTGTTCTGCACCGAAAATTTTATGTGAATTTTCTATTCCGATCCCGCTCAATTTTACCAGATCCATGAATAATAATTATAAACATATATTGAATTTCAACTTTGTAGCTGAAAAAATCGTCTTTGCCAAATTTAATTAGCAACCCCCAGAAACTAGAACTGGAACTAGAGCTCAATCTAGATGAAGATTATATTTACTAAATAGTTCCTTCGCTGTGCCTGCTTCTGGAAGTCGCAAACGCAGTAACAAACTTAGTTTACCGCCCCATTTTATGTAATGCGTATAAAAACCAACGTTAGGTAAACACAATGTAAATATGACGTTAGCGTAATATTTGCGAAAATTGTGAATTTGTGTACTGGCAAAGGTGACGGGGTGGAGGAAAAAGTGTAAAAACTACATTCATAAATGTCGGTGTCACATAAAATGTTTTGTGAAAATGAATCTAGCGCACAAATAAATCATTTGGTTATTTTATTGTAATAATTGTCGTTGCATAAACCGAATGATATTATTTAAAATTTAATGCATTTATATAACATTTTTATACCATTCACATGAGAATTTGGTAAGCTTCCAAAGTTTGTCATTCCGTTTGCAACACACGGAGGGAGACGTCAGAGACTCTACAAAGTCGTAAATTTGAAACTTTTGAGATATTGAGCTGAAGACACTTCTAACCTTTGCACACATATTAGTCAAGAGCCATGCCCGCAATAGACAAAACTCTATTTAATTGTCACAAAAAATTAGCTATGAAGTTGAAATTCGTATTTATATAAATTTGTAATTATCCCATCTATCCTACATTTTTGTGCTGAATTTAACGGGAAAGTTGATAATACGCAAACTATAGAAGACGTAATTAAGTACATGCCACGCCTATTGCTTGCATATAAAATTGGAGAGTATTTACGATTTGGCCTAAACCAAATTAAGTTTTTTCAATGGTTATTTTTTGCATTAGTCACCAATTTATATTTTAATGAAATTTTAATACCAAATAATTATTATTATTTTTTTTTTTTTCATTAAATTCATTCTGTTTTTTTCATTCTATCATATTTTTAAGGGAAACAATTAAGCGCTTAACGTAACTTTCAGTAATTTCCTGAAAAAGTTATTTTACATAAAAAGTTAGGAAACAGTGCCACACAGCGTACATTTATTATTGAGGCAATATTCACTTATACACGGTAAATAAAAATCTGGCTGATGTGGTTGCAGGGAAACTTACCTTTATGTACATGATCTGAAACATTATTGCGATAAGAATATGTAAAAAATCATAATTTTTATCAATGTCACCCATCGTTCGATTTCCAAGAGGAAACTTTAAGGGTTGAGGGTTTATGTGTTACACATAATTTTTAGAGATCTACTTATCTTATTCAAATCTATAGTTTTTTTTTTTTGAAGAAAAGCAATGTACTTTTTTGTATTAGAGAGAGAAATTAGAAGCTTTAAAAATTAAATTCTGCCTATCAGAGGATGGATTGACATGGTTCATAAATGTCCTTGTTAACAAATTTATTATAGTGAAATGGTAAGAAATTAACACCTTGTCATTGAGTACATTTTAATCTATTGATGGATACATTAGAGCTCGGCAGCAAAGGGTTGTGCATCCTGGTATTAAATTTTAATATGAGTAGACTTGGACTTGCTTAACTTACATTTCCAAATTAGAGTTTTTCTATTTATTGTACCGTTAAAATTGTTTAATATTTAAATCAACAATTGTTTGCTTCCTTTCAGGTTACTTCCCCTTGAATTCTGAACACTGTCTGATGTGGATTTGTTTGGATGTATTATTTTGTACGGCGAGTATTATGCATTTGTGTACCATTTCGGTGGATCGTTATTTATCGTTACGTTATCCAATGCGCTTCGGACGTAATAAGACACGTAGACGGGTCACATTAAAAATTGTATTTGTATGGTTGCTGTCAATTGCCATGAGTTTGCCACTGAGCTTGATGTATTCAAAGGTAATTGGCAGTATGTATAATAAAGAAATGTGAGAAAAAGGAAATGATGAAACAAATGCATGAATATGTAAATATTTATGGACCGCATGTAATATTGTCAGTATTTTATTATATCCTCCACATAACATGGACAGTGTACAAAGTTTATCTTTCCGTTTGCTTCATTTTAAAGGAGGCGTCAAAGTACACCCTACAAAGTATATATTATATATTATCGATCATCATCAAAGTCTGAGACGATCTAGATACATCCGCTTATGTTTGACACTCTCACGGTCGTAAATTTTGAAACATTGAGCTGAATTTTTGTTCATATACTTATGCGTGCAGAGAACACTATTTAAATTAAGTAAAATCGGGCCAAAGTTACGCCCTTAATTGATAATTACATATATAACTAAAACAAAAATTGAACTATGAAGTTGAATTAATTATTAATTCTATTCAATGGTGAACAAAAATTGGGCGTGACGGGATGATTAGCACACAACTAAAAAAGGAAAACCTTCTCCAGGGCAAAACTCGACTTGCAATCATCTGTATATACTTGTGGAGGGTATTTAAGATTTTACTTATTTAGTTTTTTTTTACTAGTTATTATAAGCGCGGCAATAATATGAACTGGAGGTGTGTAGGTGTTTATTTATTGTGTTTACAATTTCTGTTATGATTTCTTCTTTTATTTTTTCGAACATTGCTTGTATTTAGAATATTCATATAATAATAAAGTATTAGTTATTAAAAGCTCACATTACTTAGTATTATGAGAGATGGGTAAGGTGTACAATAAAAAGCATTTTCTGTTCTTATCGATTATAATGGCTGTCAGGATCATGCATCGGTATTGGTAAACGGTACGTGTCAGATACCAGATCCGGTTTACAAATTAGTTGGCTCAATTGTGTGCTTTTATATTCCATTGGGTGTAATGCTGTTAACATATTGTCTTACGGTCAGACTGCTGGCACAACAACGTCAAAATCTTGGTGGCACCGATCAACAAACCACACCCGGTTGGGCTAGTGGCTGGTTAGGTCAAACGCCGGCCTTAGGTAAACATTTGTTTCATTTTCTATAGAACAACACTAAACAATATTGTAAAATTAGATTCTGTACACACACGACAACACACATATATTCTCACAATTTGTTTAGAAATACATATAACTCAATACACTGACTATTCTAAGCTATTTATTTGACAACTATATGCGTACGTGTTGTGAATTTTTAAAACAACAATGCGGATATTGTTGCTAGTTCATTTTGCATAAACACATTTAAACTTGTGAATAGCAGCACAACTTTTTATCGAAATATAAACATGAAATTTTCCTTAAAAGTACTTTCTGCTGCATATGTAGCGAACTCACTTAATGTTAGTGAAATAATATACTTATGAACTAAATTTGAATGAACTCCTATAGAATATTTTATATAACAATTACGATTTAATTTTAAAATATTTGATTTATTAATGAATGTGTATATGTGTACTTGCACGTAATACATAACCATTACATTATCATCACATGCTAAGTGGTAAGCATTGCAGTTTTTTAGCCAAACCACGACACCATACATGAGTACATGAATTCACAATTTCAATCCAATATAATGTACTTTTGAATCAACTTTAACTATAAGCATTTCTTTTTGTGCATTCCACATAATGTGGGGGTATACTAAGTTTGCTAAGCCGTTTGCAACACCCAGGCATCAAAGACCCTACATGGTATATATATCAGCACCAATATCTAAGTCATTGATTAAGACAAGTCCGTTCATGTGTCTGTGTTGGTAAAGCTTGCTGTCCTCAGGTCACTATTTAAAGTGAGCAAAATTGTTTAAGAGTCACGCCCATAACCACCAAAATTCTACTCATTTTCCATAAAAATTGAGCTCTAAAGTTGAATTTTGATACAAATATTTTGTAACTACTTCAACCAATGATGTTTGATGATGATACATAATAAATATTTAGATAAGAAAATTAAGTATCATCCACGCCCACTATTTATACATAAACGTGGAGGGTTTTTACAATTTGGCATAAACTAAATTTATTCCACAAGTAAGTTTCCAGCAAGATTCTGGCAAAATAAGAAATAAAAAAAAAGTTCTTCAATAGACAGACACATGGACTCGTATGATATAACATACACACGCCCATTCAAGGAAAACAATGAAACAAGAAAGACGGGAATGTACTAAAGAAAATTTGTCGACACGGACACAACCAGCCGAACAGCATCATGTCTTTCTTCTTCTTAATCTCCCCTTTTATTATGTTCTTCAAAAAGTCAGTCATGTTTTTGTCACATGTTTATATGCACATCATCACACATTGTCAAGTAATTGTTGTTGGGGAGAACAAAAGAATGAAATGCCTGAAGTATTTTCTTCTTTTTGCTACCGTGTTATTGTTGTTGTTGCTGTTATTGTTGTTCTTAGTTTGCTTTACTTACAATTGTGAATAGGATGGTGGCTGTTTCAAACAAAAGTTCACCTATTTCCAAGTCTTACTCTAAAGTTAAACAAAAACTTTTATCATTATTGGGCTGCCTGTCATATTGTAACGCCTTTGTGTGCACACAGTGTATTAAATTTACCAAGGCCTGCAAAACTATCAAAAAAAAGTTATTAATTATTCACAGCCCAAAAACCAAGTACATTGCAAAAGGGAATAAGTCTGAGAGTATCATTGAATGCATCATTTTCTAAAAAAAAACCAGAAAATTATTGCTCTGATGTTTCGCATATGAATTGTTCAAAAAATCTTCTTCACTTTAACTTAGGTAAGAAAGAAGATCGGCACTGCTGATAGGACTTGTAATGGAAAATTTATAGTTGACTTGACTCAAATGCTATGCATTGAAAATTCCGAATAAATATTTCATCGAATTTGCATTTTTTTTTTTTATCCCTCACATAGTTTCATACTAAGTTTGTTGTTCTGCTTGCAATACCTAAAAGGAGATGCTTGATATTACGCAAAGTATACATTTTAGTAGATTAGATCTGTTCATACCTGAGTTCACCTCTTGTTGGTATGCTTACGATCGTAAATTTAGAGATATTGATGTGAAATTGTGAACAGACATCAGCCTTTCTTAGTCTATGTAGATAGTTTTGTATTTAAAATAAATAAAATTGGTAAAGTGCCACTCCCACAATTAGCAAAAATCTCTCATGGCTTTGAAAATAAGGTTGCAAATGGAAGGGATCCATTCACAACCTCTCAACAGTACAGAATTCATGTAAAATTTATTTGAATGGTTGATCAAAGGGACTGCTTTTGTGTACTTGTAGGTTTCACAATATAAATTGCAACAGAAGCATTGCATACGCTATACAAGCTCAGTATTCGTACGTATAAGTTGGCTTAGTGCTCTGTATCGATGTTAAAGTGAATATACCCAGAAATGAAATCTATTGAAGCAACCTATTAAAACTTGATGCAAAATAAATTTAATATCTGCAAAATTTATTAATGCAACAGCATTAAAAAAATTATAATATTTTAAGTTTTAAAATTTAGAACATGATCAACCCTAACTGCGGTGCTGCCTCAGTAAACAATCCTTCCGTAAACTAGTAAATAATAAGCTTATGAAAGCAAATATTATTGAAAGATTATATATTTACACGTGCAAGTAGAAAACAAACACAAGGCATCTATGCGTAGTATTAGGCCACAAGACATTTCTGACTCATTTCAGTTTTGGTTGCTTTTTTTTTTTTGCTATTCGTTTCAACATTCAAACATTTTATAAGGATTCTTATGCCTGGAAGCATTTGCGGTTGTAATTGTGGTTGAGGTTTTTCCTACGGATGATGCCTATCCACCCACAAAATCTCTTACATTGTGGCATCGTCGTGTTCAAAATTACTGCACCCTCGCCTTTGAGGTTTGTGATGATGTGCAATATGTTTCGGTTGAATCATAAAAAACAAAAAAAAAACAAAAAATGTCGAAAACTTTGCAAAAGAACATATTTGGATAATTTGAAGAGATTTTTTATTTAAATTTTAACATCACCTACAGCTGTTCCACATACGCACTGTTTTCCTTGTTCCTCTTTTTTTTTTAATATCTAAAACACATGTCCAAATAGCAAAAAATGGACAAATAACTTAAGCTTTATGTAGGTGTCAACTGTTATAGCCTTAAGGTAACTCTTCTTCTTCTTCTTCTTCTTCTTCAACATACATATGCATTTAGAATGCTGAAGAAGAATTTATGTGAAAACACACATTTTATAAATATTATAAAAAAAAAAATCTAATAATTTAAGATTTTTCCTCTGTGTCTGTGTTTTGTGCAAATTTATATTTTTGGCAAATCGCCCGAACAATGAAATATTACTTGGAGAGTTTTTACAGCTCTATTTATATTTGTATTTTTTGCTTGTTTTTGTTTTTAACAAAAGCCCACCAACACACACATGATTTACTGGCACATTGGCATCGGACTTTGCTTTATTTGTAAACAGATTTAGAAAAAAAATTGATTTTGTTAGCGCTTAAAAACAAACATTTCTCTTCTATTAGAATTTATATTGAAGGAAGATAAGCTTAAGCGATCACATATAATGCACGATAAGTAGTAATAAATCATATGGTACATATTAAAAATTCATTAATTACAAAATTATTTAGAATTGCGAATTGTCGCCATATGAACAATTTATGAAGAAGTTCTAAAATTCGCGCGGTTAGAACAATCTTATGTTATGTAGGCCACTATAAAATTAAAGAAGAATACATTTGGCTCAAGTTAAATCTTAAATACCCTCCATATCTACATACAAAAAGGTGGGCGTGGCAGGTATATGATGGCGCCCTTTAATAGTGCACCTAATGCGTATAACTTTCACGTTGGATTCTGCACAAAAAAGTTTTCTTGTAAATTGTAGGCGTTCCTGTTATCCCACACCCCCTATATTTATACACATTTATTGATTCATAGCTTTGTAGCTCTATTTTTAGGGCAGTTAAATAGATTTTTGTCTTATGTGGGCATGGTTCTCAAACAATTTTTCCAATTTTAAATATAAAGCTGCGTACAATAATTAGAAAGGTATAAAAATTTCAGCCTAATATCTCAAAACGTGAGCGTTTCAACAACAGACAGAACTACGGAAATTGATTCAAATTAAAATGCTGATCCAGAAAACATAAACAATGTTACTCCTTGCCTGCATTGCAGACGGAACAATGACTGCAGTATACGCTCCATGTTGTGCAGAGGGTACAAAAAGTTGTCTTCCATTCAGAAGTTGAAAATTTGTTAATCTTTAGAAATTTCCATTTTTGTGTCTCGTTGTTTTGCTTTTTGTTTGAAATAAACTTTTTCGTTAATTAATATAGAGCGCCGCTGTACGTGGCGTCGCCTTTTGAAAACTGGCCACAGTACTACGTCGTCGGTAATGCATGCTCACTCAGGCAATTCGACAGAGACAGAACTGTCGACACTCGATAACCATGAACTCTGGTTGCCAGACTCAAGGTAACAAATCAGCATATATTTATGTATTCACACACACATACATATGTATATTAAAATAAATCGTACTAGAGTTTGAGTACCAAAGAAAAAAAAACATAAAAAAAGAGAAAAACTAAATGAAAGCTTTTAGTGGTTGTTTGGTTCGCATTTATGTTTATGTTATTTGACTGGATAATTATTATGTTAACTGTTCCTTTTCATTTGGTAAATGGATAAATGTACAGTGTGCCGGAAGCTACGTCCGCCACCATGACAGCGTTACATCAATTTGGCACCGAAATGTTAAAGTTATCGCGCGGCCTAGAGTCAGTGGCTGACTGCTCAACACATGCATCACCCACACGATCGGAACTATGTACTAAACAAACATCTTATCCATTATTTAGTCCAAATATAGGAGGCAATCAACCTATGCCACAGGCCACATCAAATACCAAACACTGTACGAAGCTGCATCAACAACAACAACAACAAACAACGAATTTATTGAGCTCACAAAAGCAAAATGAAAAAGAGTCAAATTTTTATGAACAAGAGGAACACCAGCAACAACAGCAGCAACAATCATACCAATCCACGACCGACAATGTATTTGGCTCAGGGCCGTTAAGTTTGTCGATTAGTCCTGTCATGCATTTGAATGCACGCATCCGGTAAGTGGTAAGGAAATTTATTTATTGATTTTTCGTTTTGTAACAAATTGTTATTAATAACATGACACCCAGTAGATGGAAAATGCGGTGCAGTATTTTCAAAAGAATTCCTAAAACTCATTATGAAATATTATATATTCCCACGTACTCCACGCTCAATAGTTTATAATAATGCTTTCGGGGAGAAATAGAAAAAATTTTACCCATATAAACAACATTTCAATTTTATTTATTTTCTTATGTTTCAATAAACATGACATTTATGCATGCACCGTAACGACGTAAGAGATTGATAAACAATTTGTTTTAATAACCGAATAAACTGAATACTAATAAAAAAAAAGTAAAACTCCTACTAAACTCAATGGCATTGGAATCCTACACTAACACAACCGAACCGAATTCACTGTTGTTCAAAAATAAACGTAAAATATTTTCTACTGCCAGCACTTTGCAATTGAGTACCAAAAAATTGTTTATATTCTTACCATGTGTGTGTTGAGTACTTATGGTAAGAATGAGTGTAAAAGTAATCAATCTTGTTGAATATTTTACTTCGACTTAACCAAAGCAAACCGTAACTAAACCTTTTGAAAAATACAATAAATTGGGAAAAGAACTTTTTTAAATTCCCCCACAAACTACAATAGTAACCACTATTTACTTTGTTAGGTTGTAACAGCAGTTATTTTCTTCATTCCAGCTCTCCCAGCTCTACGCGCCATTTGCATGCAATACAAAGAAAGCGACGACGAGCTTCACTTGCTGTACATACACCTTATCGTCATCAGCATCAGCATGCCGACCATCAAAAGCACAGAATCAACAATTTTACACTTGGACGGAGTCCTAGGCGAGTGAATAGTTTACCAAAAAACGCTTTACTCGGTCATGATAAATCGTACACTTCTTCATCTCTCTCACTGCAGAGCAGTTCGTCCGGTGAAGAGCAAAAACAATCACAAAGCCCAAAGCCCATCATACAAGTTATGTGCCATTCCGACTCGGAAATGGATGATGCCAAAAAACGAATATCAAATACTGCGCATATCCACTGCAGCAGTTCTGGTGCAGGCAATGCTAGAGAATACCTGCAATTACCCACAGTTTGTACGTGCCCCTACTTTGGCAACCGCTCCTCGGTTAACTGCCTTAAACCGGCCGAGGTTAGAATTGTATCAACCAAGAGTTTTCAATTTTCAATCAATGAAACCACAACAACTACAACTGCACCGCATCATACGTTAACGAAGACAACACTGAGTAAAAATTATTCAAACAATTCTTTAATCGTTCGGTCAGATGTGGGGACAAGTGGTAGTGGTGAAACGTGTTTTTTGACTACACCTCAGGCAACCAAACGTAAATTGAGCATTTCGAAAACGGCCTCCATAATTACGTGGGAAAGCAGTCCAAGTTACAGAAGGAGAGGTTCCAGTTTTGGCAATGTTCGCACCTCACTACTATTAACACCCACTAAAACTGACCTGTTGACCTCGTCGCCATCATCTTTGCCGCTCAGAAGGTCGTCCACCCTGCGCGGTCACAACAGTCTGCATCAAGCGATGACTTTGAAAATGAAAAGTAAATCGTTACATTCCTCACCCTGTTTGCTGCAACGACAACAAACTATAAAATCGCAAAATTCACGCAATCCCAGTGTCATTTCACGTAACAGTTCCCGCCACGGCCGCATCATACGTTTAGAACAAAAAGCCACCAAAGTTTTGGGTGTAGTTTTCTTCACTTTCGTTATACTGTGGTCACCATTTTTCGTGCTCAATTTGCTGCCGTCAGTATGTAAAGATTGCGAAGAAAATATCGATCATTGGATATTCGATGTGGTCACCTGGTTGGGTTATGCTAGTTCAATGGTTAATCCCATTTTCTACACCATCTTTAATAAAGTTTTCCGGCAAGCCTTCAAGAAAGTGTTATTATGCCGCTATTCCCAGAGCAGCAGTTGGCGGTCTCACAGATAGCGAATGTCGCTAAAAGTTGAGCAATTTGAGAAATTGAAGATCAAGAGGAAAACCCGACTCAAAGTGAATCAGAGCTCCAAAAAGGGCTTAATCGATTATTCCCGTGTGATTATGGGGAAATTTAGCTAATCATAATGATCGCTTTGAAGTAAAATTTATTTATTTAAACTTTTGAAAGTTAGGGAAAAGAGGTAAATTTAAAACTTGGGAAACATAAAAGCTTTATTTGGCTGATTCAAAATATGAAATATTCTCCACATTTTCACAACACCTACCTACCAATTTTATCTTCTCTTTCACAACTTAAATTCAAACTAAGCAAGATATTTCCCTGCTATGTTACCCAGTCGTGAAATCCATTCACTCTAGTATTTGTTTTAACATTCAGGAAGTTTAAAATCATTTCACAAATCACATCTTTAAACGGCTTTTTCTCTGTATTCACATTAATGTCATCCATGTGATGTATTGCTGACATTGATGAATTTGTTGATAAAACCGGACTAATAATGCAACCAAATCTACTATGGTTGCTTACAAAAGATTCCAGAATATTCGAATTATGTGTATTCAAATAGATTTTTAGAATTTTACTGCTTAGTTAATATGTAACTTGCATAAATTAATGACTCTTTGAATATTTATAAAAACCATAAACCGTAACCCCTGACAATTCATAGGAAATAATCAGTAGGAGGGTATATACGGATATATGTTTATATTTATACAACAGAGCACCAGGCAAACATTCAATGAAATTGCAGAACAAGTAAAAACGTTATAATATTAACGACTTGGGCAACCTGCTCCTAGGACGACGTGCCAAAACTTGTATCAATACAGAAAAGAGCAAAACGCATATGGGCACTTGGACGTATGATTGTTAAGCTAATTAAACTTATTTTAAATAAGAATTTCATTAGATTATCTTGTGATTTAAATTTTTTTTGAACAATTAACCTGTCAGTAACAAATCCATGGAAAGATAAATAATTTGAGAACAACAAATAACCTTATACTCCATTTCTTTGGCGGATGATTTTATGATCTTTATGATCTTCTACAATAAAGTGGGGATATATTTAATCTGTCAGTCTTTTTGTTAGACCCAAAAAGTAGTTAAAATATAAATATCGCCTGTGGTAAATTCTCTCCCGATCGTCAATTCCAAACATGGACAAACTAGTAGCACTTCTCCACCCACATTTTTCAAATTTTTTTTTTTTTTTGTCCGTCCTTGTATCCCTCTCACGGTCACGACTTCTTGTTTGTAAATGTGGAGGCTACTTAAAATTTGCCAAATTAAGTTTTTATACTTTTTTTTTATACTAAATTTCTACTTTTTTAACTTTCTGTTTATTTGTATTCTTATATTTCTACCTACAGGGTTTTCTTCTTTTGTTGGAAATAAATAACAAATGTGCGCGATAAAATTCTACACGAGTAACGCGCACGTCCTTTATACGTGCAACGTCTAAAAGAAAGTTTTAATACATAATACATTTTATAACAATATAATAAAAATATTTATAATTATTGCTTGTGTGAGGATATTTATAAATGTAAAGCAATCTTCTAAATATTGTTTTGTTTTATTTTATTTTATTTATTTTTTTATACTCAGAAGGAAAAATAATTCTACACAAAAACGCTTTCATACTAGTCGGATTATATTGATTAAGAAAAAATATATATAAAATGTATTTTTAGTTGTGAAATAAGTGAAAATGCCAATATCACGTATAATAAAAAAACTATTGTCTCTTTCACGATTATTTGTAGTATAGATAGTTTGAAATATAAAGTTAAGTTAAGTTCTTATAGAATAGTTACGAAATATCAGTTAGCACGCAAAAATCATTAAAGACATCAATTCATAAGCAATACATCAGATGTCACTACATTCAAAGGCAAAGACATTTGTCTTACAGTCGTTTTAATTTTCATTAAAAAGGATTTTTTAATAACGATTTCATTTCTTAAGACTTCAACGAATGCCGCTACAAATTTGTCGTTGATTTTAATATTAATGTTGAATGTTAACTTTATTAAGTAAACAATTAAATTCTTTGTAAACTTTTTCCATAAGAGTTTACATACGTGCATTTGTATTATCCCCGAAAAAATAGGAAAAAACGAGCAAGAAAACTCAATTTGGCTTGGGCCAAATCTTAAATACCTTTCACATCTACATACAAAAGGGTGGGCGTGGCAGGTATATGATGACGCCCTTTAATATTACACTAGTCGCTGAGTATAGTTTTTTGTAATATGTGGGCGACCACACTCGACTCAGTTTTTATTGTTTTGTAGGGTGTATGACGCTTCCTTTTGGATGTAGCAAACGCGGAATGAAAAATTTGATATACGTTCCATCTTATGTGAAGGGTACAATAATAACAACAATAACTTTATGTAAACATTATAAAGAAAAATAATTCTCATGTACACAATTTGACTTATAAACAAGTATGCGTATGTGTATGTGTATATACATATATAATGAAATGTTTTTCTTTGTGAATTTGTACAAAGAGAAATTTTTGTATAAAAATGTGCATTTCTTGTAAAATTAAAATTATAATATATGTAAAAAAAATATATAAAAATGAAAAAAAAAAACTTCAACTTGATTTTGTGGGATTTTGTGGGAGCATTCTCTATCCATAAGAAATTTATATTGGTATTGATGACTGAAAGTGTACTTTGTAAAGTAAAACCTATTCGACTATATGCTCAGTGTAATTGTAGATGTGTGTGTACGCGTGTTCATTTCACTCCATCTGTAAAGACGCAATTTCATAAAAGGCTCTTCTCTGATGGAGATTAAAACTGGTACCCGTTCTTAGTTAACCTAATATTACGCAAAGGTTTTTGTAATTGTTGTTTTCTCTTTTGTCCTGAATGCATTTGTCCTTTCATTGTATCATTCTTACCCACTACGTGTTTCAATTCTACATATGTGCATATGCTTAAGGGTTTGTATTTTGTAACACATGGAGACGTTTTAATGTGTGTCAAGTTTAAAATTTTACATAGCATTCTACTTAAGATTTCCACACACCTCAAGTGCGTACAGAAGTGAACGTATGAAATGTTTTCATTTTGTTTCGTACATATAAGCAGGTAAGCTTCCATATTGCGCGTATGTGTGTAAGATGAAAATTGTGTTCTTCTTCGATATTACGCATTTTTATACCACCCATATAAAAGGCTAGTACTCTTAGTTTGTCATTACGTTCGCAACACTAAGCATAGGGCATTACCGACACACACACATACAAGGATAAACATTCGTGATCATCATAAAAATGTGAATCTATTCAGAAATGTCCGTCGGTTGTTGGTATCCTCACAGTTGTACATGTACGGGATATTAAACGAACATTTTCTAAACACAAATTCAAATTAATGACAATCAAGGATTGACCAATAAAGTGAAAATTTTGTACACACTTTTTATTGGTGCACCCCACTCCAAACGTAATTGATCTCTTCAATAATCATAGAGAAAATGCTAACGCTATTAAATTTAATTTTTGCTAAAATGTTTTACAAATTTTACCTTTTTTTTAAGAGATAACTATTCAGTTATATACGGATTTAGCAACATAGTAAGTTTGTTTCTTCAATATAATAAACGCTGTAACATACCATACATAGAAATAATTTATGTATACTTTTCATACATACACATGTACAGATGTGTGTCTGTTTACAATGTATAATCTATGGATACGTTGGCTTTTATCCCATAAAATTGTTATTCAACCTTTTTTCACACTTTTATAAAATTAATTTGTTTTAATACCCGCTACCTTGGACTTGGGAGAATACCAACTATGTCAAAAAGTTTGTAACACGCGAGAAAAAGCTTTACAGACTCTCAGCATTACATTCTAAATGGAAATAATCTAAAAAAGTCTATTTGTCCGTCAATATTTTCTACCCTCAATTACTCGCCCTTAACATGTTCTTGCCATTAAGATTTAATACAACTTTTGCTTTGCTTGTTATCATTATTTTAATAACTCCCCCCTTATGGAAGTAAATTAAAAAACATGTAATTTAGTAAATGACTCAACTATTTAATAACATGTAAAATTCTTCGCCTTGTTAACAACTCTTGTTAACAAATGTGTCACACAATTTTTAGAAGTGATAACTTAACAAAGTTTTGTAAAATCAATTTATCAACAATGTTAAAAGTTGGCTAAACTTTAAGCTGGAAATTGTTATTTGGAATACTTTTCACAACTATTTTATTTTCAGATATTATCAAGTAAGAAAACTAAATATACACATCTACAATAGTGGGCGTGGTGGGTATATGATTATTAATAGTGTACGGATTACTTATTAGCTTGAAGGTCCCATTTTTGACACATCGATGAAGGGGATAATTATAGATAGATGTACCAAATTTCAGGTTCATAGGTAAATTTTTGTAGTAGATACATAGATGTTTGTTGATTGTGGGCGTGGCTATCAGCGCGAAAAAACCAAAAGTGACTGTACAAAATTTCAGCTCAACATCTAAAAATTGACGCCCGTGAGAATCCCAAAAAAACTAACATTACACGGACACATGGACATACATGTCTAAACCGACTCATTTTTTAACGCTTGTTAACAATATATATATAGTTTGGTGGGTCTCCGAGGCCTCATTCGATTTCACTAAAAATGCAAAACAAACACAAAATGAATCATTATGAAAAATGTTATGAATATCGAAATGTTTGAACTTTCAAATACATCATACATGTACATTCAAAAGCTATCCAGTCTTTGTAAGTGAAAATGAATAACATTTCAATTACGTATACTAAAGGAAAACCAATAAACATTCAACGTAAAGCCTACATGCTGTGCCAACGAAATTATAGTTTAAACATAAAAAAGCACATTTCGAATAAGTTGCTACTAGAAACCAGTCCCTGTATTCTACATAATTTAAAAGACCATAAACCTCACACACATTTCTCATGCACATTTTCACACACATGAGTTGAGTTGCTATTTATGTTAGAGTCGATTTTCATAAATCACATTCGCATATTAATATTCTACGCATTATTGTATATGCATGTGTGTACAACAATGGAAAATATATGAAAATGTGGATTTTTCGAAACACATCAAATAGAAAGTGGTTGGGTTAGAGGAGGGAAGGTCAAAATCAAGGTTCCCGCCAAGTTCCGCTCTTTTAACTCAACAACTTTTGTATTCGAGGTTTCCGCCTTTCCTCTTCACATTCCCCCTCATTTATATACGATGGCAGGTGCAATAATGTTGCTATAAAGCTTATGAAAGCATTACACGACATAAATATTTAGACTTTATGGCTTCAATGCTTTTTGCCTACATTCTATTGGTTAGTCTTGGTGTTTGCTTATTTCATTATAAATACGTACAAGAGACTCTTGTTGTATTAATTTTTTTTTCTTAAAAACTTTCATTATTCCTATGTTTTACTTTAACTTTTCTTTTCTTTTTGTTGTTGTTGTTGTTGTTTTTGCTAGTGCTACTGCAGCTGCTGTTGTTCTAATTTTATTATGCGCATTACAAGTTTCAGGAAAAGTTTTCCTTTTACTTTTACCAAACGATGAGTGATTACGTAAAATGAAAAAGGAAACAAGTGGTAAAACAACCTGCAAAAAAACTCTTTAAACTTTACATTTCATATGAACGTACAAAAGGAACTCTCACCACACCAATTAACTGAATAACACATATAAAAACAATTAAAAAGTTATATTTGGTATGGACCAACTTTTAAATACCCTTCACATCTAAACATAAGGCAGGTATCCATTTCCACAGCTTTCAAGATTTTTTAACAAATTTTTTGTGGCACATCTACAAATAAATTAAATGAGCTAAACTATAATCATGTGCACCAAACTATCACATTTTAGGTATATTAGATGGCTGTGAAATGTAGAAATGTGTGTACGCAATATTTCAAAATTTATGACCCTGATAAGATCGACTCCAATTTTAATGCTTGAGGCAAACATATATGTAATTTATAAAAAGTCTCCAACGTTTCCTTCTCGGTGCTGCAAGCGAACTACTAAACTTAGTATAACACCATTTTATGTAGAAGGCATAAAGTATATATAAACAACCCTTAGGTAATTGCTGTATAATGGTACATTTATGTATAAAATTATCACATTACTGTTCCTTATGGGGATTTTTTTCTTTATTGCAATTAAATGTTCATCATACGTCAGGTGGGGCTTTAAATTAATTATGAAATATTTTATGATTATTACACCCCATATACCTTACACTCCGTTCAGAAAGACGCTCTACCGATACCCTACAAAGTATATATATTATTAATCGGCACTAAAATCTGAGTCGATCTAGAGATGTCCATTTACATGTCTGCCGGTTTTTGGTGCCCTCGCGGCCACACCCTTTATGGTATTGAGTTATTTTATGCTCTTAGGATATTTAAGATTTGGTTTAAGTCAAATTTAAATGTTTTCACTTTCGTTTAATAATAAAAAAGCTTTTTGGCCTTTAAGTGTGTAAACGGTGCGTAAAGTCTTTATTATATATTTGTGTACCTTATGAAATGGCGAATACGTAAGGCAAACTTTTCCATTTTGAAGTTTTCTAACCAACTTTAAACATTTCATGTTAGTTTTTTAACACACAACTTCTTATTCCGTTTATAATTTGTCACAAATATGTAAGCACACCTTGTGGGCATTATGACAAAACGTTGAGTGCTTTCCTATACACACATATGCACATGGTGTGGTAACTATGTAGTAACTATTAAAAGGTTAACACCAAATATTTCACGACATTCATGGCATGCAATGTAGAAGGTTCACTAAAGAATTTTGCAATATTATGCAAAGGCAGCGAAATAAAGAGAGAGAGAGAGAGAGATCGAGTAAGTAAATGAAGAAAACTCTAAACAAAGATTAAGTTTTGTCAAATAAAATAATATAACACACCTACACACCGATACACCTGATATGTGTAAAGTAATCTGCACGGATTTAATTAAACAGAAGATCCTATAAAGTGGTACGCGAGTTCAATATGAACTGATGCCATACCGCATATCCAGGTATAAGGATATGCTAATAAACTTTTAAGAAAACTTTTCGCTCGTAAATCCTTTAACATATTCAAATCTTTTAAGTACTGTTTGGGAGTTGTTATTAATCTGTACTGATTACCTTATTGTTTTTAGAATCTATATCATTCTCTGTATATATGTGGGGATTTGTAATAATGCGATAGAAGGAAGATTCAGATAAACTACAAGGTATACATTCTTGATTAGCACTAAAGTTTGAATCGGGACTTACGGACATCTGAGCAGATATATTAAGTGAAATCAGTTTACTCGGTTTAACTTGACTCCCTACCACTTGGTTTTACCATTTCTTCTATAATTAGTTTAGTATTATCGATAAATGGACGGACAAACAGTTAAGATTAAATCAATTCAGATTTTAATTCTGAGCTGAATAGTACAATTAAAGCTGAGTATGGCAAAAGCGTAATATCAACAATAAATTGTTCAAAATCAACGTCATTTACTGCACTTGTGCCCTTAGATGTACATTTCTACGGAAAACACACTAATTAAATAAATTTGACATTTAAACAATTTAAACATTTACATTGAATTAACTTTTTTCACAAGTGTTTGGTGTACGTATGTATAATACAACGTTTCTCACTTCTTCTTTGTACTTCATTTACCGAAACCAAATTAGTTGTGTTCCGTTTAACAGGCGTGTTTATATAATAGGTTTTTTTAGCATGTACCATCTGGCTCTTTCGTTTCGTTTGCTGTAATGCCATTAATTTCAAACAAGTAAAAATGCTTCGTTTAGATATTGTGCACACTATTTATTTATAAACTGTGGGCGTGGCATATTTTTTAACGACCACTAATGACCAAGTTTGTGTTGCATTATATTTGAGTGATGAAATTCTACATCTGGAAGTCTGCCCAATGATAATAGACACGCCCACAATTTATAAAAAAAAAAAAAAATTTTTAACAGCATGCGACGTTTAAGTTAATTTCATTGTTAAAGAACAGGCACACCCACTGTTTATATATAAATGTGAAGGATATTAAAATTTGGCTCCAGCGAAATTTGTTTTTGTCTTCTTTTTCAATTATAAAAGCAAAAAAACTCATTTTGAAAACCGTAATAAATATTTTCCACTTTTTAGTAAATGAGACCCTCTTGATTTGCATATTTATAATTCCCCCCAAATGAAGGGAAATTACTCCTCCATAATGAACATTTTTTCATATGCGTAATGTACAAAAAGCGTGTAAAAGCAATTTGACAATTATAGTCAGAAAAGTTGGTTTGCTTGTGATTGCGCTATAATGTTAAAGTTGCAATTCCCTGAAGTTTGAAAAGGCAACAAGCAAGTAATTGAATAATTTTTGAATAGTCCTGGCACTCATTTAGCTTGAGTTGTACAATAAATAGCTGTGAGTAAAAGATGTTGAATAAAAGTCGCATAAATAAATATAAAAATAGAAAGGTTTGGCTTTATAATTGAAACCGCGCACACCCAAGCAATCGTTTCGTTACAAGTATGTTTTGTACAAGTATGTTTTGTCAAATGGCTAATAATGAATGAGTTTAAATAAAAAAAAAGTTTACATTCTGTATGTTTTTTTTTTTAATTTTTCAAGATATTTCATAAATATTAAAATCGTAATTGAAACATTTATAATAAGTTAAATTCAGCTTACATTCAAGTGTGTCTGTTTAAGTTCTTTGGTAGATTAATGACCAATAAAATTTAAATTCAGTACAACTGTCGATTCTTCTCCAGCATGATAGCTATAATACCAATGTCATTAATCATGCATAAAAATGCATATGTTTGCGTATAGATAATAAAAATAATAATAATTCGATTGATATCCATGTAAATAATGAAAAAATTAATAAAACTTTATGTAAATTGTCACTTATTGGATATAATAAAATAATAATACAGGTTGAGCAGAATACTTTAAATATGAATTCTATTGAAATTACACAAACGTATCATTTGTTATTATTACAATTATTTCGATGCTAATGAATGTCACTCGAATTGTCATTCCCTTTGTTACTGGCTGAATAATTCAACGTAATTATCACGAAATTTTATTAATTATAAACATAAATAAAGCGAAAATAAATGATTTTACGCCTACTTCCATACATATGGAATGTTATCAAATATTTTCAGGATGGCTCCCACTCCAGGTCATAGAATGAGATATTGAAAATGTCATTTAATTCAATTTTAATGTACGATATATTGTGTATGATGGGTAAGTTAAATATACGTAAATAATAAGAAAATTTTTAACCCTAATATTTACAATAAGAACATATACCGAATGACTAGGCTGCAGGTATACCATAAGCAACATATATCAAATTATTAATCAGCACCATCTGACTCATGTGTTCATTATAAAAACTCTCACGGTCGCTACATTGAATTGAAATTTGGTCTCTATTGAAACTTAGAAATCAGAGTCAATGGATGAAAAAAATGTGCCTTTTATGCCTATAACGGTAAAAAAAATTTCACTAAAATCTTAGAAAAGCCTTTATTGACTATTTGCTCTTCGTACTATTTCTATATACTACTCTTAAATATAATAAAAAGACATTTCTAAATATACACAAATTGTAACTTCAATCAGTGCGATACTCTAATATCTCATTTGGATGCATTCACAAATAGATTTAAAACTATTTGCTTTTATTTTAATTCATAGTTTCATCTATTATTTGTTTTGGAAATTTGCCAATAGTTTTGTTCATATTGTGAGGCCACATGAGCCCCCTTTAATATTGATTGAATAAGATTTGAATCGATTTGTGCAAGAAAGAAAAAAAAAAACAATAACATAAAAACAATTGCATTTTTATTGATATTGCTATTAAAAGTAATGAACATTAAGTTGCACAGTATGGCCACTAGTTTTGTTTACAAATGATTTAATTAACCATAGCAAATATATGCAGAATGATATACGTTACGTTGCCCACAACAATAAATATACAAAAGTTTCGGTCTGGCATCAATATTTTGTTTTTCCATAAATTCAGTTATTTGTAAACCACTCGATAAAGATAGCAAGCAAAGATGTTGTATCATATACTATTCGGTTTATCAGTTATATTGTGGCTGTATTTTCTTTGGAGCAGACGTTATTTTTATAAAGCATTTGTCCAAATGCCGGGACCGTGGGGTGTGCCTTTCATAGGTTTAGGCTTAAAATTATTAAAACCTGAACGTTAGTAATATTATAATGCAAACATATCTTACAATCCGTCTACGTCATCTAAAAATATATTTAATTGACCTGCAAAAAGTCGTGCGCTGTATAGAATTTATTTTGAAACTTGTTCTGACCCTAGACAAGGCCAGGAACGAAACAACTATTTAGTAAAATGTAGTAGAAGATAGAAAATTATAAATTGTTACGAATATTCTTTTAATTCATAGTCTTTTCGACTGATTCCTTATATGCACAGATTCATTCAATATTTACTTTTAGAATTCCTTCCATATCTGGAGAAGATATCCAATAAATACAAGACACCGTTTATATCATGGTTGGGTACCAAGTGTTTTTTATATGTAAATGATCCTGAAACCGTCCAAACAATATTCAATTCATCGCATTGCCTTAATAAGGGAGAATTCTATGATTTTTTAAGTCATGCTATCGGTGATGGTTTATTCACTTCAAGTGGTTAGTTGTCCAAATGATGGTTTAGTTTACCGATAAAAAGAAATCTCTCTTACTGCAGTACCCCGTTGGAATAAACATCGTCGTTTATTAAATCCTTCGTTTAGTCGTTCAGCTATTAGCAGTTTGTTGCCCATCTTCAATCAACAAGCCAATAGATTTGTGGAAAATTTATCAACTAATCAAAGTCAATCATTGGAAATTTATGGAATGCTTAAGAAAAGTGTTTTGGAAACTTCATTGCGTGGGTGTTTTTTATTTGTTTAATTTATAATGTTTCATATTATAATGATGCTTTTAGTCACCACCATGGGTCAAGGGATGGATTCACAAAATAATGATATCGCTACACTTGTATTCAATGCATACAATGGGTAAGTAAACCAATTACATGAAGTGCGCCAGTGAATGCATAGAATTTCATTTTAAACACAAACGCGTTTGTGCATGCAACTCATTAGCTAACTCATTATAATGTATATATATTGTGTGCAGTGTTTGAAGCGTAATTAGATTTTAATTTTACTGAAGCACGGATTTTAAATTTTCTCATATATTTTTTTTTATGTGCGTACTTGTTGTTAATATAAATTCTCATGCTTGTTATACTTGTTTGGGGTTTAAGCATCACAGAAATTTGTGTGACGAGAATGTTACGCCCTTGGTTGTATCCTAAGGCCATTTATCACTTATCGAAACTGCACCAAAGAGAGGAACAACTCTCATCCAATCTTCATAAATTTGTGGAAAACGTAAGTGCTTAAATGCTGTATATTCCTACAGCTCCTCTCGCCGCTACCTCTTTATTGATGACTGAACGTCACATCATTGAAACTACAATGTAATGTCTCCGTTATTGTTTTTAAGCTGATGCAACAACAGCCGTCATGTTTACAACCATCAACAACACCATCAATGCTGTTCAAAGGAAACCATCATTTAATCGAGAATAACAATGTTGACAAGATTGACATAAACGGTCGCAGTGATAACGCTCAAAATATTAACCAAATGGAGAACATCAAAGGCACGAAGTATAATAACAATGTCGACACTTCAACTAAATTAAAATCTAAATCGTTGGTTTTCATCCAACAAATGCGCAATTACATTGAACGGCAACTGTTGACACGGCAGGATGTGCGAGATGAGGCAAACGTTATAGTGGCAGCGGTTTGTACAAAATGTTTAATTTTTAATATGACAAGTGAAACTGAGTGACACAGTTAGGAAACTGATAGTTTCAAATTTGTGCGAGGTGAAAAAAATATTTTGTAAATAATTAGCAAACTTGTGCTGCAACAACAAGTACAATGTTAGTCAAATGCTGACGTTTACTATGCTCTTAAAATGTCCTTTTTTTGTTTTGTGATTTATCTGCATCTCTAGCTCACTGTTAGTATTGGTTAGTTCATTAATTAGTATATTGAAAACGTCATTCCCATAGAACTGACTTTAAATGATTTACTTGACTTTATTTATATTTGTGACAATTTTAATGAGTATTTTTATGTCCTCTCTATAAGAAGAGGGTCAACTAAGTTTGTCATCTTGTTTACAACACTTAGGAGGAGGCCTCCGAAAGCCTACAATATTTATATGTTCTTGAACAATATTAAAAACTGAGTCGATATAGACATGTCTGACCATATGTGTCTTTGTCTGTTTGTGAAGTCTTTGAAACTCTCAAATAAAGTGAAATTTTGTACTCATACTTGTAGGTTTTGCACGAAGAACTCAAAATAGGTCAAGAGTCACACCTACAATCGAAAAAATCTATTTATCCGCCATAAAAATTTAAATATAAACTTGGTAATTTTTACCCATCCATAGATATACCAAAAATGGGCGTGGTCGGATGAAAGACCCACTTTTCAAAAAACCTTTTAAAGCATAAAACTCAACTTGTAAGTTTAAACGTTCTCGCATGAACCTGCCACGCCCGCGCTTGGTGTGTAGATGCGGAGGGTATTTAAGATTTGAACTATGTCAAAATTTAGTTATTTACCTGTTTTTGTATAAATTGTGCAATTTCATTCAGTAGACCTTTGAAACAACATCAACCGCTTTGTATTTCGTGTGCCTATGTTTAGCTATGCACCCCAAGTGTCAGAATAAATTATACCATGAACTGGTTGAAATTTTTCCTGAAGCCAATGACGATGATCACAATGAAGTTGATATGAATGACAACAGACAACAACAACAACACCACTCTATCAATAAACAAACACATAGTGAACATAGCAGCAATGGACAAAGGTGCCAGCTAATTACTGCCTATGTAACTGATGAACATTTGGAACGTATGAAATATACGGAAATGGTAATTAAAGAAGCAATGCGTTTGTTTGCTCCAGTTCCTGTGGTGCTGCGTCAAGCGGCAGCCTCCTTTCAACTGAACAACGGTTGCACGGTGCCTGAGGGTACACAGATCGCCATTGATATATATAATATGCAACGCAGTCACCATGTTTGGGGTCCATTGGCAAAAGAATTTCAACCGGAAGCACACTTCTCTGACAATGTCAACATATCAAGTTATGCCTTCGTACCATTTACCAAAGGCTTACGCATGTGTATTGGTTATCGTTATGCTCTGACATTAATGAAAATCATGTTGGTGAAAATTTTCCGCAATTTTCACTTAACAACCACCATGCAATTACAGCAACTTAAAGTGAAAGGAACGATTTCATTAAAATTGCAAAAGTATCCCACGTTTAATGTGCAAGGCAGGCCGATAGTGGAATGATAAACAAACAGTTAACAAACTATACAACGATTACATGCATACCTACCCTATTTAAACTGTCGTGTTGAGGAAGACAATTAACAGAGCATATTGAATCAAATGTGAAACACTTCGTACACTTTACGCTAGCATAATAAATACACAATTTACCATTTCATCATTGGCAAGTAATTAAGTAGCGATGCATGCAACAACGTACTTTTCATTCATGCAGTGTACATGACAATCACTTCAATTAGTTTGGGAGATTACAAAATTATTATCCAGCCTACAGTATACGGAACATCATAATTAACATAACTTTAGCATAAAGTTGGTACAAGTTAATCACAATAAATTTTTGTTTTCTGCAAAGGATGCCGATCAATTTAAAAATAATAAAGAGTCATGAATGAATTAAACGGAACTGAATTTTCCTTTGATAGAGAAATATAAAAATGTGTGCAATGCATAGAAAGCATGTGAACATACACACATGTACACCTATGGGCATTAGGCCATTTAGAGTTCATGTATAACATACATGTAGTCCGCATTGAACATGAAAAACACGTTTCATTGCTTTATCTGTGTGGTGATTGTTATGTGAGGAATTTATTAAATTGCATTTTTTCTTTTATTCCATTATACCCTCCACATAAGATAACGGGTATACTATGTTTGTCATTGGGTTTGCAACACTTAGAAAAAGCTTCCAAAGTATAGACATTCTTGATCAGTATCACAAACTGAATTGATCTAGACATGTGTGTCCGTGTGTCCGCTTATCTGTCTATTGCTGGCATTCCCGCGGTCGTAACTTTTGAGATATTGAGGTGAAATTTTGAACAAATACTTTTAGTTTTTGCTATTTAAAATGGGCAAAATCGATCAAGAGCCCCGTCCACAATCGACAAAAATCTTTCAATCTACCACAAAAATTGACCCATGAACTTGAAATTTAATATGCGTATATATCTAGCGTAGTTATCTCATCCACTGATACACCAAAAATGGGCGTAGTCGGTAAATAGGTGCGCCCACAATTGTTAGAAAAAACACTGTCAAGGTAAAACTCGAATTGCAAGCTGATACATATTAGAGGGTATTAAAGATTTAGCCTAAGCCAACTTTAGATTTTTTTCTTGTTCTTTATATAATACTTCATTTTATTTACTTCAAACTATTTACGACAATCAGCCGCCAACACAGGACTTTAGTCAAGCCAAGACTCCTTTAACATTCATTCGTTGATACCTTTAAAAACGTGATGAGTTTACTTTATGGGACAAACAGAAAAAAAAAAAAAACAAGGAAATGGCAAAAGTAAGAAATAAACATTAAAACAGAAATGCAAGAAAATTTTTATAATTCTATAACATGACTTTTGTTCCATTCTAAGGACATGCCAAACAGATTTACGAATAATCAAAACAACTATAATAAGTAGAGCAAGGTATATTAGATTAGATAGAAATTAAGAAAGTTCTCTATGTGGGCGTGTCTGTTTTTAAGACATCACTTTGACTAGGTGCATAAAACTCCATCTTCATAAATAATTTTTTGAGGCTAATAGGTAGATTTTTATCGATTGTGGGCGTGGTTATTTATTCCTTCTTACTTATTTCAAATTAGTTATTGAATGTTTAGTTTAAAAAAGGTTTTTTTTATTAAATTGTAAACGTCATCTGAATCTGCCCACTTTTAGCACTTCGATGGAAGGGCTCAATAGATATACGTGTTTTGAAAATAAACTTTGTAGCTCAATTTTTTTCAAATATGAATCGATTTTTGTCCGTTGTAGGCGTGGCAATCGATTGTATCCAATGTAAAAAAGTAAGGTGCATCAAGAAACTAAAAATGTCTACAAAAAATTTTAGCTAAACATCTCAAAACAACAGGCAAACATGTCTAGATCGACTCAGTTTTAGATGCTGATCAAGAATAAATATACTTTGTAAGGTCTCTGACGCTTCCTTCTGGGTGTTGCAAACGGATTAGCAAACTTAGTATGCCTCCTCCACTAACGTAAAAAGTACAAAAATGTACGTTTTATTGTAATTAAACAAATGTCAAAATCAAGTGAACAAATGAAATACTTTGTAAACATATCTGCACAGTTGTACATACTTACGTGTTTTACGCGGCCATTGGTATTCATATGAAGAAGAATTTTTGTGTCATATCATTTAGAGTATTTGCTAGAGAAGTTGTTGCTTTATTTTATTTGAAATCATTTATTGTTGTTATTTGTGTATGTTGTATTTGTATGACATATTTTGTATATTGATTAAAATCATTACATACAATATTATCGCTTCGCATCATATTTATCATATAATATCATATATATAAGTACGGCATGCTTACAACACTGCTTCGCCAATATCCGAGTTCAGTTAAAATGCATTTCTAAAATGTGCCCTTTAGAAAAGTTTAAGCCGGTTATCGTGCAAAAAATATATGTATGTATATTATGTTCAAATACATTATATATATATATATATATATATATAGAATATATTTACGTATGCATTAATATTTGGACGAGTAAGTGTGCTTATGAGTTATGTTTTTGCTTTTATTCAGTTTTACTTTTTGATCCTTTTTTTTAATTTTTCTGTGGAAGCCAAAAAATTCCCTTTTATTTTTTATCAAAATGGTTACTAATCGCTTATCGAGCAGTCAGAATTTTTTATTTTGTTACAAACGCGTATACGCGCAATACATTGTATGTGTTGGAACATTATTTCTTTCATTACCGATTTTTATTTTTACACAATATGTGATTTTACAGCTCTTTAAAAGATACATGGCTTCCGGATAATGATATTAACTTTCTACTCTTTTTGTTGTAATTGTAACATATTCATTCCGCGAATGCTGCAGATTGTTTCATTTGGCAATTTTGCTTTATTATCCATTTAATTGTTTGCGAAATCAACATCTGTTGTTGACATGGTGCTCAAATTGTCGCTAAACAATATAGCAAATAAGCATTTTGTCCCACATAAGATGGCGTCTAAACCAAATCTGTCATTGTATCAAACATCAATGACCACGTTGAAACGTTCGCCTGTCATTTACAGACACGTACACTTTAACATGTTCAAATTAAACACCACTGAGGTGTTAGAAGAAGCTTAAATGCTTTCGGCTTTTCCTTAGTACTTATCATAATATTGTCAAAGTCATTATTTATTCAAAAATTTCAGAAGCATTTAATGGAAAGATTGGTTTTATAACCTCCACATAAAATGGGAAGTTATTTAATATAGGACCCCACAAAAAGTTATCATCAGCATTAAAATCCAAACTGATCAAATGATTCCCGTGCGTGTCCGCGTATTGTTGGCTCTCTCACTATCGTAAAATTTGAGAAATTATTAGTTTATGTAAGCAGAATTAAATTGGGAAATCTGTTTTAAAGCCATGCCCTCAATCGACAAAACACTATCTAAAAGCTACAAAAATTGAGCCACAAAATAGAAATTTGATACACTTTTTTTTGATGGACGGGATCGAATAAAATTGAGACCCGCAAATTTATACGACTTTTTTGTGTAGAATCCGTTGTAGAGTTACGTGCCGCGCCTACACTATGTATATATATGGAAGATATTTAAGACAGGACTTACTGAAGGATTTACTCTAAAACGATTAATCTTACTGCCCTTACTGCTTGACATTTATTATGCATATAGTCTGACTGTGCATTACCATAAATAGACTCTCCCTTGAACAATATTTACAACCAAAATTAAACCTCAATTCACATCACCCTTTAAACACCCGCGAAAAGGGTTCACTTTAGATTTAAAGGGGTTCATTAATTGAGCAAAATTGCCAAATAAGCAAAGAGATCAAGCCAAAAAAGGATAAAAGAAGCACTGGACCTTATTTCTTTAAAAGAACTTGTAATGCACTTCGTTAAGAACAGCAGCGGCAGCCATAAGGCCGAAATCATTTTCAATTGTTATTACCTTGTATGAATCTATCTAATGGATAAAACCTTACTTTAAAAAAGCTCCCCACATAGTGTCAAATTTCTAGTCATATACCCCAAGTTAGAGATTTCGGTTAAATCATTGATTTCTAAAAGGATTTTTTTCGAAATGTAACGTAAAATGAGTTGTGTTGTCTCTATTATCATTCCAAAGATCATTAAGATATGAAAAGAATTGCTTCGCCACGCTATATATTATTATTTGGAAAAGTCATTGATTTAATGGTGTTTGCTTTTGCTTTTACTTTTTTAGCCTTGGTGTTTCATTACACTTTTCGTTTTACATTTAACATATTTGGGTAATTTATGGTTTTTATACAAATGCCTCGGATAGCCGAACGTCAACACGGAACCAATTGATCGTGTTCTTCAAGGGATTTACGGTACTTATTAGGTTATATGGTGTTCTTAGGATATTATTTTACAAAATGGTGTTTTTCTTTCTTTCTTTTATTCTTATTTATAACGGCTTTTGTTTATATTTGTTTGTATTTGATCCGAAATGTTATTTTCTTGTTATTGTCAGTTAGATGACGTTCTTGCGGTTTGTTTCTGTACTTTGTTTTTTAATTATTACAATAATTTTTTCAAAATTTATTAATAATTCAAACAGTTTTTATAATTATTGTTTTGCCCTTCACATAAGAGAGAGGGACTACTACCCTGAAGGAGGCGTCACAGACATTACAAAGTATATATATTCTTGATCAGCATCGCAAGCTGAATCGGTCTAGATATAAATGTCCGTATGTCTGTCCTTTGTTCAATCCACAAAAATCTATTTATCTACAACAAAAATTGAACTTTGAAGTTGAACTCTGGTACACATAAGTAGCCCACTTAGTGTGGTCGGATAACAGACACGCCCACAATTCACAAAAAAATTGTACTCAGCGTAAAACTCGATTGGAAAGCAGATACAGAGTGCATACGCTATTAGATGTATCGGTCACGCCCGATCATTTTTATATAGGTGTGAAGGGTATTAAAGTTTTGGGCAAGCCAAAATCTAGTTTCTTTACTTGTTTTATTTGAATCCTTTTATATCATTCAGCGGTATATTATTAAATTAAGCGAAACATTTAAAGTTGCGAGAAAATAATTTGGTGTTCTTTTTTAAAATCATGCACGACTTAAAAAAAATGTTGAATATTTATTAAATTTTTCAATTATTTATACGTTAAGTCCTTGACTTGAAATTTATAATATGATAAAAATTAGATTTAACTTATTTTGCTTGTTTGTTTATAATAAAGATTAAAAGTTAAGACATCGCATCATTTTAAGAATTTCAAATATTTTTTTTTTTTATGACCAAAAAGTCGTGACTTTCATTGTATCCCGAAAAAATATTATTATTATTACTTGTTATACTATTGAAACATTACCAAGTGTTGGGTAGGGTGTTGAAGTGGTATTTTGCACAAAGTTTAACTCAACAATTTATATATTTTTTATTTAATTTCATTTTTTGAAATCTTGTCTTGTAATTATTTACTCAATTTCGTATTTGTTATACTGGGAGAAAGTGCTTGCGTTTGCTTTTTTGGGTTACAACCATTCCCATTTTATTTATTACCACATAATAGTCTTTTATTATTACTCTTGTTAATTATAAATTAATAAACTATTTTCTATTCTACTCTAAAACTATTCGACTACATGCAATGATCAATATTTTGAGTAAGCAGATTAAAAGTTTTTGTTGTTGTTGTTGTTATTTGTATAGATAAAGACAGAAAGCACAAAAGAATACAAGAATAAAATAGTAAGACTTAGCAAGTTATATTCTTTTCTTTAATCAGAATTCTTCAATTAAATTAAAAAATGGACGCAGTTTCTTATTTATAGGTATTTATATATATGTATGTATGTATATGTATATCCGTACAATATATTGCAGGCGAAGCGTGAGACGGTCTTAATACATGTAATCTTTATCGATAATTGGCCCTCCAACTTAAAAAGCTTGCATACGCATCTTGCTTAATTAATACAATACAAATGCGCCTTTTTTTTAACAACCTGAGTTGAAGCCTTAAACTAATGCACACAAAAAATATTCTTACAAAAGCTCTCCATTTGACGTTTCTTCACAATTATACAGTTTCAAACCCACGTAATCGGATTCGTATCTTATGCTATGTTACGCTGTGTTATAGTGCAATAAAGCGCAGTTTAGGTGGATACATTGGGGGTACGTTAAAAAAATTCATTAAAAAGCAAAAATTCTTTTAATGCAGGCACCATAACAATTAATTGGGGGCGGGAGTGCAAATGGCATTTGTTTGTTTTTGATTATTTTTACATATTTATTTATACGATATGCTTAATGGTACTTTAAAAAATTTCTCAAAAATCGCTTTACAAAGGAAAACATTTTACAAAATTTTGGTAAAATTTGATGTTATTGCTTTCTTTTACAATTGTTTTTTGTTTTGTTTTTTTTTTACATTATATCTTTCTTTACTTAATTTCTTTTATTTGAGACAAAACTTACACACACCTAAACCATCGATTTATTTTTAAAAACGAAAAGGGCTGATTAAGCTTTGCTTACTTTATATATATTACAACTTATCACTCAACCTGTGGAAACTTCCCGTAAAACTAAGTGTAATGTAAATGTAACATAAAGGGTGGTGTTGGTTTTTCTAGGCCATCTAAGTGTTTTTTGTTGTTTGTGTTGTACATTGCCGTTTTATTATGCGTGTGTTCTACAAAAACTAAAAAGTTTTACAATAATCTTGTAATACGTATGTGTTTGCTTTTTAACAACATTAGACTTACTGGCTACCGAGTAAAGAACAATTATTTTTTTCTTCTTTTTTTAATTATTTTTGTGTTTAGTGTTTACTTTAAAATATCAATTACGCGGTTACGACTTGGAGTGTTGTTGTATTCAATTTGATGAGCTGATTTCCATTAACTTTCAGCCGGTTGATTCGTGGTGAATTGTGTTATGCCGTCGTTCTCCATAGCCTCGAGGATGTCGGTGACATAAGCCGCCACATCGGTGTTGCTGCGTTCACCGCGCAATATAAATGGCATTTCCAAAAGCCGATCATACTTTGGACGTTCACCTTCATTTTTAATTAAGCTACATACCAAAAACGAATAAAATTTTAAAAGCCAGTAAAGCATACCGCAACTGATATTAAGGACTAGTAAAAAGTTTTCAAGTTTTATTAGAGGTCACACAAAAAGTTGCACTAATTAACTAATTAAGTAAAAAGTTTCCGAAGGTTTCAAAAAAAAAACTAAAATCGCCTTTGTACCCAAGCATGACTTTTAAGAATATTCTAGAAAAAACTCACTTGTTTCATGAACACATATTCACAGATATGGACAGACGGACATGTTTAAATCGATTTAGATAATATATTGATGTGTTGCTCTTTCTACATTTCAGGAGTTACAAACATCCGTACAAACTTAATATATTCTCTAACGCAATTGTAGTGTAGATTAGATTCCATTATTAACTTTAATAAAGTTCCTGTATTTTCTAGTGTTTGGGATATACATACCACGTATTAACAAATTCCACGAATTCTGTGGAAAATTCCTGGCCTTGTTGCAAACGTGGCGGATCCCCTTGAACAACCTAAAATGTAAAAACAATGTCAGCAAAAATAAGCAACAACTACACCCCCTATGACTTGCCTGGCATAACTGTTCAAATACCGAATCCCATTTGCGATATGGAAATGTACCAGTAGCCACCTCCATTAAAGTTATACCCAAAGACCAAACATCGCTACGGACATCATACCCTTTAGCACGTTCGGGATCTATCCGTTCCGGCTAAAACAAAAAGACGTTAATTGTATAACATTTTCAAATGTGTACACTTTACCGCCATGTATGGTCGGCAGCCGGCATCTTTTGTTTTGGCTATGGAATCCACCAATTGACCAGATATGCCGAAATCGCACAATTTAATGTCACCTCTCTTATGCAACAAAATATTACTGGGTTTGACGTCACGATGTATAATTTTTAGCTTTTCTTTCAAATAATTCAAAGCATGCACAGTAGCCACCGTTATTTTGGCTAAAATCGATTCGGGCATACGTTGATTTTTACGTTCAAATATATATTTGTAAAATTTATCCAACGACGTATCCATCAACTCCATACAAATCCAACAGTCGCCTTCCTTAAACAACGCACCATAAAACTGTACTATATAATTACATTCATTGGATTTCATGACCACTTCCAAGTCCATCAGTAGTTGTTTTTGTTCCTTCTCATCCACGGTAGAACGTATACGTTTCACAGCCATCACTTTGTCAACTTTTTTGAAAATCATCTTATTCACAGCACCAAATGCACCCCGACCAATTTCACCCAAATCCTCCAAGTCATCGGAAGTAAACTGAAAAATGTCATGAGGACTGGGGCCCAATTGCAATTTACCACAAGCTTGCTGTTTAATGCGTTCTCGTGTGCGATCTGCGGGCACGGGCATAGGGAGGCTGCCCACAAGGATACTGCTGGTGGATGAAGCAGAACCCGACGACGTGGACGATAAAGAAGAGGGTGGATGGCGCATACTGAAGGCGTTAAAATTCAATTCAGTCGGCGATATACGCGACCGACAAGGACCTAACATAAAGCACAGAAAAAATCGTTAAAAACATTTAAGAACTTTTTATACTAAAAACTAACCTGCAAATAAATTTTTTGGGCGTTCAGCCATTTTTCGTCTCTACTTCAATCCCTTTATATGTATTTTGAATTTTTTAAAACAAAATCCACTTTTAAATGTATATTGTGACGGTAAGAGGGGCGCGTCTTCTATTACTTGGGAATGTTTATATAAACTATGCGTTACGGTATTAATTGCACATCATTAAACCGGAAAACCAAAGCAAGGCATAAAACTCCAAATTTTATAATTTCTTTTATTTGCGCACTAAATACATGTAATTATTCCTAATTTGCATTATCACTCTTTTAAATACGTTCATGTATATTTATTTTAAAAGTATGTATTTGATATTAAAGGAAAAAAGTTTGCATTTCAGATCAAAACGATTTTTCACGTATAACGAAAATAGAGCAGAAGAGAAATTGGAGGAAAATATGCACAAGTAAAACTGGTACAAAATAGAAATGTAACAATTTGTAAATGTGGATTGGGCCGAATCTTGAATACCCATCACATACATATTTTAGCCATTCAGGAAGCATGAATGAATTTTCAATCCATGTGGAAATCTTTTAAAAGCTTTAAACGGGAAAAGACACAAACGTTGCTAATTGTAGTCAGAAGTTACAAAAATTTATTTAAACCATATGGATACTGTGGCCAAATTATAAATAATATAAATGAATAAACATGACTTTGTGCTGAAACTTAATAGCAGTTTATTGTAAATAAAAACAATATCTAATAATTATTAGTTTTTCTTTTTTATATGTAGTCAATAACACTTTTACAATAACTTTAAAGTCCAACTTACCTAATTTAGCGCATTAAGCCATCATCTGTAATGAATTTTTGGAAAAATCGTTTCCTATGGTGGAAGTTAACCCAAAAGCTTTCAACTAAGGAATATTACGAAAAATGAAATTTTATGGACCAAAACTACTTTTCTAACCGTAAGTCTCAATAAAATTGACAAATGCCTTTTTGGCGTCAAGAAAATTAACAACAAAAACACACGTTAACATTAAAAAATTTTAAAATGAAAGACTTAAATAATATTATAGAAATAATATATTATTTTATGATCAATTTTTTATTAAATATGTCAGGTAAAAATATATAAAATAAATAATTTCTATTTAAACATATAAAAAACTGAAATTGGTTAATGCCTAAGTTAAGTCTACAACTCTGTGTTTTTTTCTACAAACCCAAGCACAACTCTGTTTTTATGTTTTGCATGAGAGTGTTTTTTATTTTTTCGCCAGAAGGAAATACAACTTTGCAAAGATAACAAAGGGAATAAGAGTGTATTTTCATATTTGTAATATCAATATTGAATTAAAATTTTTGCTATTATTGTGTTCAACTCAGACAATTAATAGAAACAATGCTGGATTTGTTTTGTTTAACTAATTTCACCGATTATTCATTGGCCATCCATCAACCACTCAAGCATAGCAATCGTATCAAGGTAATGAAGGGGTTCGCTTGACTCTGTCAACGTTGACCACAATTAGGTCGTAAATATCAAATAACACTTTTCACTTTTATTTTCTTTGCTTATTTACAGTACACATGCTTTGACATATCTGATAATTACATAGTGCTGGGAGCGACTTCGGGATCGTTATACATATTCAATCGTCAGGGTAAATTCTTATTACTGGTACCCAGCAAACATGGAGCAGTAAATCTTTTAACAGTATCGGCCAATGAAAAATATGTAGCCTTTGCCACCCAACGTTCTGTCGTGTGCGTATATGCAGTAAATTTATCAGCTCAAGCTGCGCCTCAAGTGATATTTACAAATCTGTCTAGCGACTCTTCAGTTCAAGTGTCTTGCATACATTGGACCCAAGATGAAAAACAATTTTATTACGGCGATTCTCAAGGCCACGTAAATTTGGTGTTGCTGTCAACTTTTATAGTGAGTATTATAAAAACTTTTGATAGGCACCATTAATTTATAATTTTTTCAAAATTTTTTCTAGGGCACTAGTTTACTAAACATGTCTGTACATCCGATATTATTCCTGGAACAGCAGCCCATCATACAAATCGACGATTTCGATGCTCTTTTATTGGTTTCAAATTGCTCCAAATGTTTGCTGTGTAACACAGAATATGAAGAGTATAAACAAGTAATATATATAATTCGGTTAGAAGGTACTTTGCTTAACAATGTTTTTCAACTTAATGCTTAGATTGGCAATAAACCCCGTTTTGGGCAATTTGGCGCTTGTTTCTTCATATCCTGCAATGAATCTCAGCAACCGTCTCGTATATTTTGCGCACGTCCGGGATCACGTGTATGGGAAGTCGATTTTGAGGGTGAAGTGTTGCGCACGCATCAATTTAAACACGCTTTGGCTTGTCCACCCACAAAAATTCTCAAACCTCAAGACAGTGACAATGATAATTTGTGCTGCCCAGACAACGATGGTAACGATGAGATGTTGGATTATCAACCGCAAATATTACAATTTCGCAAATTGCAAAAGCTCACACAAGACTTTCTCCTGGCTCACACTGAATTGGGTTTATACATATTTGATGTGCGCAACTCCTCCGTGGTGCTGTGGTGCAATCAGTTTGAACGTATTGTAGATTGTCGTGCGATGAAAAATGGAGAAATCGCAGTGTTCACACAAACTGGATCTTTGTACACGATGCAATTACATACAGTGCAGCATAACGCCTGTTCCATGATGAATCAGAATAAACTGTTGGAGTGTGCTTGGCTAATGCGAAAGAATGTACGATATTTTGCAGATAAGGCGCGTGAAGATTATGAGTTGGGTATACTCAATCCTATTAAAAATTTTCTGATAGAACGGCATCAGTACGAATTATTGAATGACTTGTCCGTTATATTTGATGCTATTGCTCAGTGCGAGTGTAATGGTGATAATAATAGCTCCGGTGGTAGTTCAGGTACAGCAGAACGCAGCTCAAGTGTGGGCGTGGCTGCTGGTATATCAATATCCAATACAAATAAAGCGGACGAATCACCTCACGGTGTTTATGTTCTAGAGAATGCATTTTGTGATAACCTGAAACCTCAAAAAGGCGAAAAGCACCTTAAAGATGCTTTGCTTACAGTGACGGGAAAGTTTGGTAAGAATATTATTAAATACAAGTTTAATATATTCCAAGAGGATCAACAAAAACTGGTCGAAGATTTAATACCAGCTCATGAACGCTCCCTACCCTTTAAAGATGTCAAGGCCCTGTACGAGCCAGACGAGGAAATTGTATGTCGCACTAAAAAATCAATTTTATCATCATCAGCGTCTCTGTCCGTTCAGAGTACACCCAGCAAGGTGTTAAAAGACACGAGTCAACACATTACAGCAGAGGAGAAGACCATCTATAATTTGTATTTGATTTGTAAGAGTTCCAAATTTAGCAACACGAATTTTGTGGAGCGTTATCGTACATTGTTCGATGAGTATACCGCTCCCGAGTTGAGGCGTTTATTGGACAAACTTGGTCAACTGATGATTGATCACGGTGATGACCCGGAGCAGGCGCAACGGCACTGCTATGAAATGTATTTCCAATATTTGAATCCCGAACTGATTTGGGAAATGGATGAGCAATCGCGCGATTATATAACGGAAGGTTTTGTTTTGCTCAATGCCTCTGAGGATATTGTTCGGTGTGACAATTGTTTGTTTCCCTTACGCTTTGATAACGCATGCCTCTTTCATGAGTTGGGCTCAGTGCTGTTGCGCTACTACTGGTCACGCAATGAACAAATCAAATGCTTTGATGTCTTGACTCGTGTACCAGCCCTATTTGATGTGTTGGCTCGCCTTTATTTGGCCGAATGCAACATGGAAAAGGTGTTACCCATAATCCTTAATTACGGACAACCCGATCTACTAACGGAATTGGGTAAAAATCTCTCGCTGAACGCTTGGTCGCGATGTTTTGAACAATTTGTCGAATTGCAACAGGGCCGCTTAACTTGTGTGAATTGTGAGTGTGTCACTAATGTGGAGAATGTGAACCGTCACTTCTTCTATACTTGGAATTGTTATCTGAGCATCCTTATTGATTATTTGCCATCCAAAGAGTTGCTGGCTCTGCTTTACAAATGGGCGCACTTTATACCCCACGATGCTATAGATCGAGAATTTTACACAAGATGTATGCTGAAAGCTTAATGCAATTAATGCATTGGGCAGACTAAACAAAAGTATTATTCCTTATGGGTCTTAAGGTTAAGAAACAAAGATTATTAAAGATGTGTGTGTGTGTGTATTTGTCTTATATAATTATTTATTTTAATTGCCATCAAAAAGACATGTTCCATGTGTAGATTTTAGTCATTAAAGGTTGCTAAGTAATTGTTTTAAATATGAATAATTTCTCAAGTACTTCTAACTGTAAGTAATGATGACTGATTTTGTTCCTTCTTCTTTTTCAATTCCAATCCAGTTGAAGGGTATAACGTTTGTTGAAGGTTGAAGGAGCAAAACTATATTTATACACTTTACTTAATCCCATGTATCGGCTTTTTAATCAAACTCATTTAAACATCTAAACGCTTTCAATATTCCTCCATATCATTAAAACACTCTACTCGAAGCAGCACTTTTCAAAATTATCTAAACCTCTATATTTACATATACACTTACATATATATATATATTATATAAAATACTATATGCATCAAGATTATACAACAGTTTAAGAAATAATAAAAAAAATGTTTATAAACAAATATCTCGGTTTTCTCTGTTTCTCAAACGGAAACTTGTGTTCATTTTCACACGATGAATTCATAATAAATACATGCTTAGTTTTGTACATTGTGTAGGCTCACTCTTACGGTACCAAGAAAGTTTTCACTCATTCATTTTGTACAGTTATAACAGTAGTTAGTTAATACGAGTAGTATGAGATTTAAAACAATTTCCTTGTTTCACAATTCGTACTGATTGATGTATTCTTAGGCGTTTTGTTAAATGTTCGCAGAAGTGTCAGTACATCCAAGTAAAATGTACTAAATTTGGTTATGCATTTGAAACATTCAGAAGGATATTTTAAGGACACTCAATCTATGTGGCTCCTTCGTTCTTTTATCCAATACATTTTATGAAATTTTGTACAATTATTGAGAGTTTTTATATATTTTTTTATTTATTAAATAAATTTCAATAAGGACATAACAATTTTCTACTTAAATAAAATACAGAATAATTGAAATATTGATCTAAAGTTTATTCTATCTATAGTACACGTGCTACATTTAAATATGCAATTCTCGTTTATATGATAATCTTTGCAGCGATTGATTCTTCGAAAAATGAAAATACCGGCGAGAAATCCTTACCACACCTTTACTTTTTGTGGTTGTAATGGAGTTTTTTGAATCACATGTGGGTTTGTTCCTGTCCGATTAGACATATTTTGCTTATTGGCAAAACGATTAAGTCAAAAGTAAGCTTTATCGCTGAAGATGGTTTTTCGATAAAATTCAGAATTAATGTTAAACATTAACAGAACTCAATCGTAGAAGTTTTGGCACTTTAAGTGATAAGAAAGCTTTAAGTTAATTTGACCTTGTAGGGGTATAAATCTTAATGCAAAATTCACTATAATGTGGTTGAGAGATATCCCTGTAATCGGTGTGGAATTGATTGATTTGACTCTTTTTGAACTAAAGCACTTACGGCTGTAATATTTTCGATACTTCGACGGGTGCGTTCTCTCATTGGTGGAGAAACATCCAATAGCGAATATTTCATCCCGTGTAGCACACACATTATTACCACCGAAAATTGGAGTAAGCGTTCACCGACTCCTTTTTGAACTTAACAAAGATAAAAATGTTAATCTTGACTGACGTTTTGACGTTGAGATATCATGAAAAACTAGCAGGGCTGCGTTCGTTTTGAAACACAAAATTATTATGTTCCTATTGAAAAACCCGTTACATGTATATAAATATATATATATATATATGTAGATGAATGCCTACTTACGTAAAAAAGTATATTAACAAAAGACAAAGGAGTAAATATTACAATAAAAAGTGGAGCAAATATACCAAAGAATATAAAATGAACATTTCTATATATTTTTTTTAACATACTAACATAACATACTTATACAAGCCACGCACACACCTGTTCATAAAAAAATCATCTTTGGTTTGCAATGTGTGTTTTAATTTATCTTAAAAACTCTCTCTTTTTTTAATCTCTATAAAAAACAAAAGAAAAGCCAGCTATTACTGAAGTATTCACAGAACTTTGAAACGAAATTCGACTCTATGTGAGACAAAAAATTGCGAGAAATTTTATATAAGAGACCCAAGTTAACTTTTTCAAAAACTACACCATGAGAAATAAATTCAAAAAGATCAGCGATGTGTGCAAAGAATTGATTTGTATCACTTCCGTATTTATGAGCACATATGTGGAGGGTATCCAAGATTTGACTGAAGCCAAATATAGTTTTTATTAAGTTTTATCATTCATATTGAATTTTATTATTATTGTTGTTGTTGTGGTTATATTCATCCTCTTGCCAGTACATTGTATTGGTTTGGCATGCAGGTGCCTTGTTTTGCTTAATATTTCTGGTGACCTGAATATAAAAGAAAACTTAATATACTCCCAGTAAATTGTTGTTATATTACAGCATGGTTTTGAGATTTTTCGTTTTAATATCCTTACATGTGTTGGGAAATATTTCATTACAATGCATATATTTTCAGTTGTCTCCGATCACAATAAAGCACAATAAATGTTTGTATTGTATGTTTGTTATAAATAAGCATTTCTATGCAGTAAATTATTGAAGACAAAGGCATAGTATTTTGGATGTGTAGGAAAAATATTATAAATTTGAGAATCAGTAGTCGGGGTTCATGCTGCGTAAGGGGGAACCTTAGTTACAATTGAAGTCTGTTGTGTTATTCAATTTATATTGATTTTGATTTGCCCCAGTTATGCTGCTGTTTTAATATGAGAAATCCCATTACATTCAACAGAAATACTTTAAGTAAATTTTAATAATATTTTTAATCAATGTGGACAGAATTTGCCACCTTTATAGTTATATCATTTATCATTTTACCATAATTTATTGTTAAGCATGAATTGTTAGTAAAATTTACAGCACAGTGTATTTTGTCCATACGTCCGTTAATTGAAAAATTGTCTGATAGCCATTGATATCGGTCCGTTCTGTTAAAAATTTTGTATGTGCAATGTTAAGGTCAAAGGGCATATTTTTTTCGATTGAAACAAAGATTACAATCAATCACCTGCGTAATGCGCCCAAGTTAATACAAATTTCTTAATCTATGAGAAGTTCATTTAATTTAAATGTAATCGAGATAATTTTAATAATTTTTTTCAATTTTCTTCTTTTTTTAGACCATTAATATATTTGAAATTCTTATTCTTTTTATTCTTTAATTCTTAATTTTCTCCAAACGTTAAAAATCAAAGATAATCAATATAAATGATTTTTATTTTTAAACATTATTTATATCCTGTCTCCGGTACATTGTTGTTGTTATTATTGTTGGTAATATATAATTTAGAAATAATAGTTATTTATCATTACAAATACAACAACAACAACAACAACAACAACAATATTATAAAGATAAACCGACAGGCTATGAGACTCAAATATTGATAACATAAAATTAAATATAATTTGCTGTACAATTGAGTTTATAATTACAAGTATTTAAATATAAAAGCAAATTCAATTAATTTAGGCAAACAATTTTAAGAATAATTATCTGTACGTGTGGATGCTTTTACACACAATACACATACACACACGCACGCATATGTAAGGAAAAATTTCTCAAGAATCAAATTAAATAATAAATTTATCATGTTTAGAGAGAGAGAGAGTAAGAGAGAGAGAAAAGGGGAGATGTGTGGTGCAAATTATAATAAAGTAATCTGATGCTGCTGCTAACTCAAGTTTATGAGTTGTTAGCAAATTAGTTTAAGTAAATTTTCTCATGTTTAGAGAAAAAATGTGTAAAAAAGTGGGAGGAAACCCAAACATAAACCAAATATTTATGTTATAAAAAAATAACTAAAAAAAAAAACTATATTTGGCTGAGGCCAAATCTTGAATACCACACCATTGATGCAGCAAAGCTTGTCCAGGAGTATTTTCTAGTTTTCTAGTTTTTGTTGCATTGCAGGAGATTTGCTGATCGTATGTAAACTATCAACAATTTTACTAAGTTTGAAAACGATATTGCAACCACTTGTTGCGACCAGGATAATAATTACCAGAGAACACAGATTATCGTTGATGTTGTTTCCGAAAATATACACTTTGTGGGATCTCCGACGTCTCCTTTGCGGCGTTACAAACGTTTCAACAAAGTTACATATACCCCCATATGCATACAATAGTGGGTATAATTATGCACAGAAAGAAAGTGAAAAGCTGCAGATTATATAAATTAATATGCACAGCGTGCGTGTGTTTTTGCGCGATGGCGTAACAAACGAACAAAATGCAAATTATAATGAGAAACATGAAAGTTCTTCTTCATCTTTTCATATGCATATATATGTGAGCACTTGATAAAAGCACACTTGGCTTCTAACGGATTGTTTAACATACAAACACATGTTATGTATGTGCACGAGCAAATGCTTTCATGCCAACGACTATTATGCAGTTTTCGTGATTCATGAATGAAACTTTTCCTTTAGTTATTAGCGGTTGTTTTGTTTATACTTCCTGTGGGCTAAAATGCATTTAATCGCTTACACAGAATTTTTTGGAGAGGAACCACCACTCAGTGTATGATATTTGCTCCGTTTATTTTACAATTTACGTGTACATGTGATTATAAATATTTATCTTTAGCATGTTTTGATGATGGAGCATAACGGATCAAAAAAAGAGTTTGTGGCGTTTTTATACTTCCCACATAAGACGGGTGCATATTAAGTTTGATGTTCCAGAAGGGGGCATCAGCGACTCTATATATATCTGATCATTATAAAAATTTAAAGCAATATAGACATATTCTAAGCTTAAGGAGCTAAGTGGTGTGGGGTATTCAACAGTTGGGCTTTGCCAACATTTTTTCTCGTTTTATATTGTATTTTAATTATTAAAAGCGCAAAATTTAAAACGACTACAAATTGTATAATTTACACTTTGTAAATACTTGCACAAATATAATCTAAAGTAATCATTTGAGATTGTGCAATTATGGGCGCATTTATTTCATATATAAAAACTTGTAATATATTTATATATATGGCGATAAGTGTGTACGTAATGTATGCATATAAAGTAGGTTGTAGAGCACCAAATGCCGACATAGTGCTAAGTTGGTGTCTAAGATAATAATGGCAACAAAATTACTTTTAGCGAAAAGTATTTACAATGAAGAAAACCGTGTGTGGAGCGGTAGACAAATACCTTCTGAATATGATGCGAACGAAACCATTGGTCAGGTGATACTTAAATCCCTCAAACGTGATCCGAATCATGTAGGACAGGTGAGTGAGAGACCTTTGACGATTTTATTTTCAAAATAAAATTAACACTTCCGCAGATTTGTTATCACAATGGCAAGGAGTACACAAATGGTGAAATTGTTACGTTAGTGATCCGTGTAGCTCAAAATTTGCAAAAGTTGAACTTGAAACCGGGAGACATTGTGGGATTGTGCGCTGCCAATAGTGATTTCGTAGCTCCTTTATTCTTTGGTTGTTTAGCAGCAGGCTTAACTATCAGCACTCTGGACACTAGCTTTGACAGAGAAGGCATTAAACATACTTTTTCCATCAGCAAACCGAAAATTATGTTTTGCGATGGAGACGTTTATGAAAAGGTTAAAGAAGTTTTCGATGAATGCCATCTGACGCAGACGATATATACTGTGAAGGATCATTTGAAGGGTGTGCCCAAAGTAGATGCATTTTTAAAGGCTACCAATCGAGAAAATCAATTCATGTATTATAGAAGATATTGAGTGTAAAGATTTATTGTTTCTGTGTAAAAATTCTATATTGCAGGGTTCCCAGTTTCGATGGCGACGCACATGTAGCTGCAATTTTATGTTCATCCGGCACCACTGGTTTGCCAAAGGGCGTCTGCTTATCACACAGCAGTCTACTAAACCGAAACATTTTGTAAGTTTAAATATAGGCAAGTAGAAAGGTTCTTTGTGGAATGAGCCAAATTTTGACAACCCACCACCTTGGGACATTTCGATGGACTGCTTATACATTTCAAATTTATCTCTTTATAGTTTTTCTTAATCATGGACGCGCCTTTCGCCATATTTTAATTTTTGTTGTTGTATCTTCCAGAAATATTCAACCCACTGACAAACTTTTGTGCTTCAGTACTTTATATTGGTATTCCGGTCTAATGTTTCTGCTTTACGGCACTTTGGCTGGTGCAACGCGAATTATTGTAGATCGAAAATTTTCTCCAGAACTTTTTTTCGATATAGTTCGTCGCTACAAGATCAATGTAGTGCTGACACCACCATCTCAACTGGGTCTTTGTCTAATGTCATCCAAACTGATCGAGAGTGATTTGTCTAGTTTAGAGACATATATTTTGGCCGGTAGCGCTGTCCCTTACGCTTTGGTGGAGAAATTCAAAAAGTATGCTTTAAATGCTAAATTTATAACTGGCTATGGTATGACTGAAGTATCGGGAATGCTGACATTGGGGGAAATAATACAAGACAAGCGGGTAGGACAACTTACCCCGAATACAGAAATTAAAGTTGTAGATGATAACAATGAATCCTTAAAGCCTGGAGAATTGGGAGAATTGTGTTTGCGTCAGCGTTATTCTTGGGCTGGTTATTACAACAATCCAGCGGCTACAGCAGCTACATATGACTCTGATAATTGGGTTCACAGTGGTGATTTAGGATTTGTTGATGAACACGGTGAGGTTTTTATAGTGGATCGCAAGAAGGATGTCTTTAAATATAACAATTTTCACATCTTTCCAACTGAAATTGAGAGTGTTATCAACGAATTGCCGCAAGTAGTGGAGGCGTGCGTATTCGGTATACCTGATATTGTGTTTAGCCATTTACCAGCTGCAGCTGTAGTTAAAATTCCCGGCAGTAACTTAACGGAAAATGAAATTTATGAATATGTGGCTGAAAAAATGGATCATTTTAAGTATTTGCTGGGTGGTGTGTATTTTTTCGATACACTACCAAAAACAGTTTCAGGTAAAAATTTACGCGGCAAGATTGCCGAACTTTGTGATCAGAAGAGAAATGAAAATTGTAATAATACGTTAAAAATACAAGTTTAATAAAAAATTTTAACGTGCTATGGAGAGTGCTAAACTTCGTATCGATTATGGGTCTGGTCAAGCGCATTCTCCTCCACTTCGATATATAACAAGTAAGAAAACTAAAACTAGGTAGAAATAGGGGGCATGGCAGGTACATGATTATGTTCCTTCATAGTGGATTAACTTGATAGTGGATTTTTACGCTGAATATGATTTTTTTGTAAATTTTGTGTGTGTCCCAATCAAACCCATTTTAGTACATTAATGGATGGGTTAAGAATAAATATTACTACCAAGTAAACTTCGCAGCTCCATGTATGTGGCAGATGAATAAAATTTATTGCTTATGGGTCCAAATTAAATAACGATCTGCCTGCAGAAACTAGAAATGTTTGTTCCAAATTTCAGCCCAATAACTCAAAAGACTTTGATGCCGTAGGATTTCTGACGCCTCTTTCTGGGCAATACAATCTTATGTGGAGGGTATAAAAAGCAGGCATTTTTATAGATTTATGTAAAATAAAGTCAGACTACATATCTATGTACAACAGCAATGAAAAGAGGAAAAAGGAAAATCAACGTTTTAGACTTTAGGGAGCGGTAATAATAAACATGTGATAAATATAAACGACACAACATTGAAAGCAACTCTCCTATTGCTGGTCATTTATTAGTCATGTACCAGCATTTATGTGCTTCGCTGTTTTAAAAAGAGCTATATCCCCAGTGTAAACAGATTTATTGAAATATTTAATAATTTTCCGAGATTACATCTTCTACTAAATTCACATTGTGCCCTGAACCTTAAATATTGCACATTGATGTAGTTTTTTTTATACATTGTATGTGTTTTAGGTGGCATGAGCTTACATTAGATTTTATGCTGATACATTGCACATGTGTATATAGAACTAATCAATGCATAAAATGTAAATATGTGTGTGAGAGTGTTTTGTGAAATGCTGTTGTTTACAATTTACAATAAAATCAAAAAACAAAAACAAAATAAATGATTTTCTACTTGATTAGAAGTAGACATGTAACCAAAATTTTTGTTATTTTATTTTCCTGCATAATGAATAGTAAAAATATGTTACACTGCGGTTTATTCTATTGTATGTATAGAATGCAACTAGCAGTTATAAGACATCACACACAGCAACCGTGTGTAAAATGTTGGCAAAGGAAACAATAGAATCGTGTACATATTAGCATCAGTGCTAGTATCATCATCATCATCATCATCATTACGGTGTGTGTTTACACAAATATTATATAATTTTATACACTTTTGAATTTACCTTAAGCCAAAATACAAAGTGTTGGTACAAGATGACTTTTGACAAATAGAAATTTTTGTTAAGTGATCGTATTAATCCAAATGATAAATTTAAATATTTCCGTATATAATTCATTATTTAATATGTACCATTAAACTAATCCACAATAATAATAAAGATAAGTTTTACAACAACATTTTAAAATCTTACCCATAGACTAATAGGATCATTAGTACTCTACTCTACTATGGTTGTTATTTTTGTGGTTTTAATTGTACCATCGGTTTGCAGTCTTTGTTTCACCCTCCACACAAGAAGGGAAGAGACTTTTCAACGCCCATAATTTAAAACTTAACCCGTTTTTGTTCAGAATGTATGTAAATTCAGTGTTAAACGACATAATAAGTTAACTGCCACGCCCACTTTGTATATAAATAGAAATGTTTTTCTACTTGTTCACATTCACAAAATAACATACTTCACATGCACACTTATTTATTAAGTAAAGTAAAGATGTAACTGGTTAGATCGAATTCCATTCAGACTCTGGAGGAAGAAAGGACTTCTCCCAAAACTATAAAATAAAATTAAAAAAGTAATAAAGAAATAAACACTTAAAAATATAATCAAAAATACGGAAAGACGTACGAACAAATGTGTATATTGTCAATGTTTTCCTTGTTACATATTTTAATATATTCGATTAGCAAAAACGCTTTTCCATGCGATACTTGCTTGTATATATACTTACACATATGCACCTGCATTGTTTGCTTTGAATATAACCATTTCTCATAATAATCATATACCTAGAATTTATAAAAGAAATTCTCGGATATATTCGGTATACTGTAGCCTACTCGCATTATTTTAAATCTCTGATCAAATAAAAACTACACTCACTCTTTAATGTCGTAATTGCCTTGACAGACATTATCATCGTCATCATAGTCCTGATAATATTATAGTTGTTGTTGTTATATTTAAGAAAATATTTATCAATTCTTTCTTTATTTGTGTTATGATTTTTTATTGTTGTTGTTTGAATATTTTCATTTGTTTTTAACGCTTTCGTTTTTTAAGTTAAAGATTAATTAATTTTGTGATTCCTTTTGTAACATCTGTAAAAAAAACGCGACAAAAAAGATGATGAACTCTTGATAATAAAGAAAACTTCCTTATAAGCAGACTCTTAATACATTTGATAATTGCGAAATATAGATAAATATGTGGAAATAAATAAAATACGAAATTAATAAATAATATTTTAAAAACATACTCGATAAAAGGAAATGGAAATTGCCTAATTCTTTTTTAGGATGAATTATCCATTTAAGATGAATTGAATTTTTCTGGAATTATGGTTTTCATACACAATTACTTCAACTCATTGAAAGTGATTTAACACCTAAATAATAAATAACAAAATAAATAATAACAAGATAGAAAAGTTCGGTTAAGACCGAAGCTTAAATACCCTCCACCTTTTGTAATTCTCTAAAAAATAAGTTCTTATTGCCATATTCATGTCTACGACTATTTCATGTACTTACGCAAATAGTGTTTTTTTTAAATTATAGGCGTTTGCGTTATTCAATCACGCTCATTTTTGGCATAGTGTTGGATAACGGTACCTCTTATATATATACCAAATTTCAACTTGATAGGCATAGTATTGTGCGATATATAATTTTTTAAAGATACAATTTTTTCGAGGTATGATGAGATTTTCGTTTATTGTGGGCGTGTCTCTTAACCGATTTTGCCCAATTTCAATACGGAACAGCGAAATTGAACTAAGAATACGTATGCAAAGTTTTAATTTGATATCTCAAAAATTACGACCGTGAGAGTGCCAACAACAGACGGACACACGGACACACGGACGGACATGTCTCAAACGATTTCTCTTTTCATGCTGATTAAGAATATATATGGTTTGTGGGGTCTCCAAGGCTTCCTTCGATGTGTTGTAAACGGATGATCAAAGTGAATATACCCTCTTCCCTAAGGTGGAGGGTATAAAAATCATTGTTTCCACAGTAAATGCTTTAAATATTGAAATATCTCACAAGTTGATGAACGTAATAGATTCGTTGTAAACTTAACACTGAACCTATTATAGCATTTATTTTATTTTATATACTCGTATATGTATTAATGTGCGTGAGAGTGGGTGTCTGCATATGTTGCTATTTTATTATGGATGATATTTAATTGAAATATTTTCTGATTGTATTTCACAAGTATTTGTGCTTTTATGTACATATTTGCTTTTGTTGGTATGTGTGTGTGCGTACTGTCAATAAATTTACTAAAGTAGAAAAATGCTTAAACCAAAAATATGCAATCAAAGTTTTTTTTTTTTTTTGCTTTTTTTGCTAAATCATTGACAAATATTTTAAAATCTTGAAATGTTACTAATTGAAGTCATGTGTGTTTATATGTAGATGCAGAATATATACAGAATGCTTTTGTTTAAGAAAAACATTTTATAAAATAATGTTTTAAGGTGAAGATATGGTAGAAAACATTAAGATAAGATTTCAATCATGAAAAGATACAAAGAATTTATCAAAAAATTTTTTAGAGATTGTAAAAAATTAATTTTACTTTAATTAATTAAATTTTATCTTACCTATAAAATAGGCAAATAAACAAATTTCTGGCATATTTTCATTAAAATTCAAACACATTTTTCTTTTTTCATATCCTTCACATACGAGTGTCCGTGCGTCTGTCTTTTGTTAGAGTTCTCAAGGTCGTAAATGTTAAGATATTAAGCTGAAATTTTGTACAGACAGTTTTAGTTTTTGCAAGCAAATAGCTATTTAAAATGGACAAAATCGGTCAAGAGCCACGCCCACAATCGACAAAAATCTATATATCAATCACAAAAGTTGACCTATGAACTTGAAATTTGATACACTTATTTACAAGTAATCCATCCATGGAGAACAGACACACCCACAATGGATAAAAATCTTAATATCTGTCACAAAAATTGACTTTTGAATCTTACATATTGAACTATGCAGAGAGACGGATAGACAGACGTGGTTAAATCGATTCAGAAAATCATTTTGATTTAATCAGTGTTATTAAGAATTCATCCAATTTATAGTCTTCTAGGATATAATGACTGTACTTACATTTATATATTTCTTAAACATCTCTCAGATATGTTATTATTTCTCCAACACTAAAATAAACATAAAACTAAATAAATTTTCAATTTTGAAAATCCACTAAGCGTTCAAGGAAGAATAAAACAAAACAAAGGAGAGTAAAATCAAGGGAGTATCTTGCACAATACAGTTTTGTCTTCATTATCATTGTCAACGTTTTACATGCACTCCATAAAACATAATTGTTATTTAAAAGTTTTCAACAAAGATTTTCTATAAAGCATAAGAAGCCACGTCAATGAGCCACAGTCAACTATGCATACGTGTGTGTGTGTGTGCGTGAATACATTAATAATGACTAGAATGAGAATCATCAAGATTGTTAATTCATGAAGTTTTACGTCTTTAGCATCCCAACACATGTGTGCATCAAGTATCTAATCAATCTTTATTTAGACAATTTGCTTTATTGTCATTTTCTCAATTCATTAAATTCAAAACAAACTAAAACTAATTTTGTCGTTTTTTCTTAGCAACCAACAAAAGCAAAAGTAGTTTCAAAAAATATACGTTAACAGAAGAAGTTTTACAAGTGTGTTGTGTAGATATTTATGTATTCCCCAAGTGGTAACAAAATCAGTTCAAATGAAAAGAGCGAAATTATAATAATTGTTATTTTTAAGTAATTTTGTTGGGATTATTTAGTTAAGTATTTGTGTAAATATTTATGTGCTTCTTTCGCTATTGTATGCATACGGAAAATAATAATGCTTGTTAAAAAATTATTCAAAAATTGTGTAAAGAATAGATTGTAGTTGGTGTGGAACGCAACCAATTTCAACTGGACTAGCGTTCCTCTTAAGCTGATTATAAAGTTTGGAATATATTTTATAATTAGTTTACACAAAATTTAATATAATTTTCATTATTTTGCACAGAAGCAGAAGAGACATTTTTATGCTTTCCTTTACATTCAAGTTGTAAATGTAAGAATGTAAATGTGTCTAGAGATGCTACTCTCTCTCGTATTTCTCGATTGTTTTAATAAAAAATATGGCCTAAAAATTATATTCTTTAACGCGTTGCACTAAATAGAACTATTTTTAGAATCTCTCTTTCCATTAAGGTTTTACACAAAGTAACTCAGACCCGCAAGTGGGTAAACTGTGCTACTTAAATATTGCACATTTTTTAACTAAACGTTGTAGACCGTAGATTGTAACTGTTTCACTTGCTTTTAATCTCCATAATCTTAAGTTTACTCAGCTCTTTCCTTAAACAAATACTTTGTCTTGTTTTTTAAAGAAACAATTTCGATTATTAATAATTATGCTAAATGCCATAATTGTTGTAAACTATTAATTAGCAACTAAATTTTTTTTATTAAACAATTAAATGCTATTATACCAGGTTGATGCTTAACTCCACTCATTCGTACCCCATTCTCTCTTAAGCGTATTTTACGCCTCTTAATTCTCGTTACTTTTCAAGTGAATTACACAAAATTTGCCGAAATTTGATAAAGAGACTACGACATGTGTTGGAAATTAATGCGATTTAATTTACTCATGTGAAAATGGTATGAGTGTGTGTGTGTGGGATGTTTTTGTATGTGTTTACACAGTAATCATAATCTGGGCATATTGAATACAAGTATCAAATATTAAGTCTTGGGTTTGCGTAATATTCACCAAATAAATCTATTATGTATTTATGTCTATATTTAATAAGCCCTTATTTGTATTCATACATTCATTCAGAGAGAAGGAAGGAAGGTGATTAATTGTATTCAGCAGAAATCGAATTTGAAATGGCTAACAGTTATTCAAAATTTATTTGAAATTATTGACTTCGACTGAAAAGATTAAAGTCTTCCATTATATGTACTAGAGCTTTATATGGGAAGGGGTTTTAAAAATAATCCGATCTGGTTCATTTTTAATAGGAATCCTTATCGGATCAATATATGTTATTGTACCAAATTTCATCGAAATATCTCCAAAAATGCGATCTGTAGTTTGCGAACAAATTTACATGGACAGACCGATGGATGAATCGATAGATATAAAATGAAGGTGCGCCATTTGCCGTTTAGGTGTTACAAACATCCACACAAACTTAATGCACTGACCTGCCGCTCTTACAGGCATATTATTTGTGATTCATCTTCATAAAACAAGGAATTCCGGAAATCGTTCATATGTATGGCGATTATTATTAATTAGCGTACAACCAAACATATGCCACGATGATATTTTGCTGTCTAATAGTCAGCACTGATATTTTAAAGGTGATTACAAGAAAATAATACACAAGGTAGCTAATATTTCTTAAAAGGTTTGATTAAGTTTGTGGTATTTTCTAAACAATTTATCAAATATTTTTTTTAAACGCTATTCATTACGTTTTTGTTCGACGCATCAACAAATTTATCATATATTCATGCGTTGTATTATGTGAGATACGTAAATAATTACCACACACATAATGCACCTGTGGCGCCGTTTCTGCCAGGTAACAAATAAATTAATATCCCATCTCTCTGGCTGATTTCGCATCATTCCCTTTATTTGATATCGTTCGCATGAGCACGGTGTACGGCAGGTATTACTACTATACACATGAGAGCATGAGTATGCGGCATGTGCGTGTGAGCTATATGCGGTAATGTTTGTATGTAGTTGGATTATATGTGTGTAACAAATTGAGGTTATGTCCAAGTGTAATGATATAATAACTACACTCTCGAGATCATTAGTGATGCAAGTCAGGTTTCGGCGTAACAATTATAGAGAATGCAATTATGATTGAAATCAATACCGGAGCTTTTGAACGGAAGTCGGATGTGCATACAATTCCACAATTTAACATCAAAACCGTCACACACCACATATTTATACATGGATTTATATTGAATGTACATAAATATCTTCAACAAGGCATCGCTATCTCGCCATGTCATAGACATGGTGTCTGGTGGCGGTATGTTTGGCAAGGTTAGAAACATGGTTATGGGTGGAAATCATTACCGTTAACTCGTTTTTGACTTCAATTCTATACAAAACACTTGCCGAGAATACATTAAGATGTTGTGGGTATGATATGAAATATGAGGAAGAAGTCCTATCTTTTTCGTAATATTGTTAGGGACTTTTACAGGCGTCATCCAATCACCTAAAAGTCACTTCATGTCGTTGACATACCCCTGAGATGAGATTGAGGACATTCATGTTGATAAAGCGGACACAGTGTGAGTTTGATTAACACATACGGCTTCATGCTGTCCTTTTCAACTATTCCGCTTGTATTTAATTACAACAACACATTTTGACTTAATAATATGGCTAATATGTCATCAGCTCAGTGAAAATAATGTAAAGACTCTAACCATTCAAATAGTTACCCATGTAAAGGTAGCGGTAATGGAAAGTAATCAATCATATGATTAATTTTGTGCACAGGAAATTGCCGCACTCGTGCACTCGTGTGCAACTAAAAGTGCAGTATTGTTGGTTCCATTCACCGGTTATATTAAAAAGTAAGTGGCAGCATCGTACATATAAACAAACATCTTCATGAATATTAAAATAAATTCTTTTGCTTTTATTTATGTTTGTTTATACAGGTGAATTTTTATTTTTTTGTTCCGCCATCAATTTGGCCACCACTTCTAACAATACGGGTAAATCTTTGTGTTGGAATGTACCCAACGCACCCTCCAAAGATTCACGTTGCGGTTTGGTATTGTCGCTGCCACATTCCATTGATAACATTTCAGCCGTATATTGGAAGTTATGCCAATGAAGATACTCGAATAACAATTGATTGAGTAAAGCTATGTGTGCATCACGTGAGGTGTCATTGTCACCAGAACTGGGTGGTCTCTGCACCAAAGAACTCGTTACGCTTTTACCCTGCATCATGGCTACCATTTTCGATTGCAACATGCAGCGCACTTCCCGCAGCACACCATCTTCCTCAAACTTGGATTTAATGGTTGTATAGAGTTCATTGATGGCTTCCTCTTTAGTTAATAAATGTGCAGACATTGTTAAATGAAAATTAATATTTTTAAATTGTTAATGAAAAATATATGTCTTCGATTTTGGTTTTCGAAAATAACTTAAATATTTGACAATTCTAAAATGTGAATGAATCAATGAAGAAGTGATTTGAATATTTTTTTGAGTAATTTTTTGTATAAATTCAAACCTTAATAAAGTTGTACTGCTTTTCCAGATAAGAAAAGCCTTAATGTATGCTGTAAAAGTAGTTTTATAATTTAACAGCCTCAATGTAGGCTCTAACATGTTTTTTTCTTTTTCTGATGCAAACTTTTATTGGATAAAAGAGTTAAAAGTATTTTTTCTGTACTATTCGGACGGACATTAATTGGCATTACGAAAATTTAATTGCCAAACTAGTAGAAAATTATTACTAACGGTTGGTATGATAAAACAATAATACATGGCGTAAAGAGAGCAAGAAGACAAATTGTAGAAAGAAAAGTGAAGAGAGAAAGCCAGTAAGGAATTGCTAAAGATATTGTCTGAAAACTTTGTTTTTTGCATAATAAATGGCAGTCTTTTTTATTCAAAAGGACACTCACACTACGAGCTTAACTTTCAACAGAGAGAGAGAGAGAGACGATAAATGTATGCATATATGTTATAGTTTTCTGGATCTACTTTTTCTTTTAATATTCTGCAGTTGAAAAAGGTTTATTAAAGTTCAACATTCCATTTGCAACATCGAGTAAGAGGATTTTGTTTGCGTTTTTGGTTCGAGTGGGCTCGAGACCCAAACTTCTGGAGAATAATTATTTTAAAAATCTGCTTTCTTTGAATATTCGTCTCATGTTTTAAATATTGATGCTTTAAAAAAAAGTTAATCTTCTTCAAAATATACACACAAGAGCAGGGTGTTTGAAATGCACTTTTACGGCATATTAATGCTTTGTCTATCTCTTCTTTATTTCCACTTTATATACAAAATATATACTTATAGTGCAGATGAGTATAAAAGGTAGAGTAATGGTGGTGTGTCATTACACCCTTTGCGTTTGCTTTGCAGTTTTATATCATGCTTTTGTATTTTGGCGTTTTCCCACCTTGCAACTTTGTATCGCTTTGCCGGTGTTTTCAGGTATCGCTTATAAAATTTATAGCTCTTAATGGAATTTAAAAGTTTGTTTATTTAACCGGCACTGGCTACCTGCATTACTCCCATTACTCGGTTCATACAATATAAACTTTTACTTGCATTTACGAGACTGCTTTAGTGCTGCCGTTGCTGCTGCATTGTCGAAAGGCTTGGCAGAGTCTCGTATAAGAAAGTTAAATGGCACTAAAACATTTTAACTCTTATTAAAATGATGATTTTCTTCTCGCCCTCTTCTTTTTCGCTCCCTTGGTGACTTCCAATTTCCTTTAAGTAAATTTTCGTTTCTTTATTCATTAAAACTGGCTGTTGCTGTTGCTATTGTTGTAAGGTAAACGACAATTTTCTTAAATGAATTTATGCTTAAAACGATAATCATGCAAATTAATAGTTTTTTGTTTCTACATTTCAATGAAAGGAGAATACTCATTACCGCCACTGCTCCCACATTTGTTAAGTTTGTGTGCGGGTTTGGGCGTTTTTTTTTTTTTTTTTGAAGCTGTAACAAGTCTTTTTTTCTCATCCTCCCTGTATAAGTGTGTGTATGTGCTTTTTTTTCCTGGTTAAAAAATGTGAAAACTTTTGCATGTGCTTGATACGCAACAAAAACAAAAAGAAGAAAAAAAATAGATATGAAAACTGAAAAGAGTAAAATCTACAAAACAGTTGTTTGTGCTACCGTCTGCTTAATGTTGGCGTAAAAAAAAATACTTAAAACTTTCTTCTTCCCATTTATAAGGAAACTAGAATCGCATGTAAAAATTGCAGTATAAACGTTTTATATCTTTGGCAAGTGCTCGTTATAAGTAAATTTACTTTTAATTTTTCAAATGGCTTTGTTGTTAAACAAACACCCACCCACACACAATCAATTTTATAATACGCGTATGGATGTTTACCACAAGTTATATTGTTTTCTTCGTTAACTTCTTTTCTGAGTGTTTTTCTTCTTAAACAACTTTTACTAATTAGATAAATCCGTATAAACGTATAGTTCAGAGTAGAATTTTTTTGGGAAAAATATTGAAAGTGTATCGTAAAATATATATATTTTTGTCGGCATGCGACAAATATTTCACATTTACACATTTTTAGGTAGAATAAAAACTAAATAAACAACTATAAAAATTTCATTTAGTTCATGCGAAATCTGAATGTTTATCAGCAATAAAATGGAAACCTACGAAGAGAATATAAGTCAATATTTGTCTCTATTTGTTGCTAATTTTATGTGGGCTCTGTGGCTGGGTATAGCAAACGGAGTAAACAGCAATTTTTTGTGGAGGGTATAGCGTATAGGAGAAGAATACCTATTATCTGCTTTTAGCTCATTCTTAGTTCAAGTCCTGGCGAGGGGACTACTAGTTCTTCTATTTTAGGCCACCAGAAGAATAATCACATAAACGGACACAACCGATTGTATTCTAATTTATTGGTATAATAAAACTTTTAACTATCCGTACAAATTTTGTTTCAACTCTAGCATTTATCTTTAAAATAATTCGTTAAAAGTTATAAAGTTTGTAGCGTTTGTTTATTAAAAAAATTAAAGTATTTTGTGATTCTCTCCAAATTGTATTTATCTTATGCAAAAAATATTCCTATAACAACAGAGAATAAAAGGCGAATATATATATTTTTTAGAAATGATTTCGTTTGCCTACAGAGTGTGCCTTCAAGTGTTTAGTTTACGCTTCAGCAGATCAACAATTCTTTTCACTGCAATACTTTTCAACAATCAACATAAAGAAAACAAACAATTGTTATATCATGCAGTAGGGAAAAAAATGAAAATAAAAAATTCAAAGGAGAACATAGCAAAATAGCAAAGTGCCAAAGTCATAATAAAGCAGCAAGCACATAATCACATACTTTTGTATACTTTCCCAATCACGAGCTCTGCCCTTCTGCGCCTTTCCGGCGCAGCACAGAGGAGACAGTTAGCTTCACAGTACAATTATTTTATTTCATGCAGTTTAGCGAATTGTTGTTGTTGTTGTTGTGCTGTTATTTTTTTTTATTCTTCACAATTTCCATTTATTTGAATTTTACACTTCATTTTGCAATATCGTGAATTTTTAAAAATATATTTTTTTTTTTTTATGTACAAAATAATAATGATAAGCAAGTGAACGCAGCATTGTATTGTGCTTTTCACAAAATTCGAGCAAAAACCAGGCGAGAGATAAAAGGTTGTATAGAATAAAATGTATTAAAATATTAACGGTATAATTTTTCTTTTTAATAAAAGTCGTAAAGAATATATTGTATGTAAATAATATAATAATTTCATTATGCGATAAATGATTGATAAAATAATTGGTGTTTTGTGTGGAAACACACAGCATTGTTTTTCTCAGTGTAGCGTCCTTTTTTAATAACTTCAACGACAACTTGGAGGTGTTGATTATTCCATTGTCATTCGCTTGCATTGTTGTACCCATTCTTATCATTACATGTCTTTATTTAACAAATAAAATCAAAAAAATTTTTATATAAAAATGTATTTTATTTGCCAAGCAAAACACAAGAGTTTTTAACAGTATTGTTATGCTGTCAGGTAAATAAATGTTGAATGATCAAGTGAAGTGACAATAATTGATTGTTTCTGTACATTTGTTGTTTTATTTAAATGTGTTTATGTGTTTGCGTATGGTTTTGATCATGGATTCAGCTTGGGAGTTTGAAGAATCTCTTAGTACTCCAATAATATCGGTAATACCGTTGTGCGGACGGCCCTTTTCGGATTTTGTGACCATAGCCAATAAAGCACCGGCGCAAGCACCACGCTTACCCTCCCAATTTTCGGGACTGGGATCCATTCTATAAAAGCAAAAGGATAATTATCAGGATTCATGTAATTTATTTAAAATCTTTCATAAAAATACTTTTCCAACATATCAAAAGCTTTGGCCGCTACCCAAAACTCTTCACACTTATAACATTCGTTGGCAATCATTTGCAGCAACACAAAGGTATCGGAGTTGGTATCTCGGGTAATAAATATATTCCAAGCCTGAAAGAATTTTTGTTTAAGAAATATCATCCAATTTTCTTAATCAACTATTAACTAAATCTTGCCATTTCAGGTTTTCCCGCGTATATATGACATTTACTTAGAACCATACAGAATGCGTGTTCGTTTTTGATCTCCATGTCAGTTATTTTCATCAATAATTCTTCAGCCTCTTTGTAATAACCTGTAGCGCATTTCGCTTGAGCGTAATTATAATTGAAGGTGTCATCATTGACGAAATAGCTTCTGATCGAATTCATGTATACTAAAACCTCTTCAAATTGTCCGTATAAAAAGAATGCCGAGGCCATACTCTGGCGACCGGGTATTGTATCACATTCGGTGGCTGAACTACCCACAAGCTGTAGATTTTCTTGAGCGGTCTTTATGTGTTCATTCTGGAAAATAAAATAAAATTGAGATGAAAATGTGTTCAATATACTACACACTTACTTACACTCACCGAATTTAATTGCTGTCCAAGAACAGCATGGACCACTCCTTTAAGTATGTACTCATGTGGTACACTCGGTTGTAATTCTTTTAACAAAGAATACGCCTCTTGGATTTCACCCTTACGTAAATAATAAATGGCCAAATTTAAGCGAGCTTCTGGTATAATATTTAGTAAACCAGGAAACACTTGTAAAGCTCCTTCACCATTGCGAAATACTACCAAATTGTGACGCAATAAATCAGAACCAAAAGTACCATTATCATCAATATTTTTGATCTCTTGCTCAGCTATTCGACCATTAAACAAACGAAACCGATTGCAAGCTTTTAAATTAAGAGCTACGGTACTGTCTGGATATTGACCCAAGTATACATCCAATACCTCTTGGGACATATCGTAATAGTCCAATTTATAAAAGCATAAAGCCAAATAGACATTAATAGCGGCAAAGTCCCTTTGAGAAAATAAACATTACAGTGGTTACAAGGAAAAGTTTATGAAATAAGAAAATGGAAAAAAACCTCACTTGTTATCGAGCAATACTCGCTTATAGATGTCTATGGCTTCCTGATAATGGGCCTTCAGATAATGCCAACAGGCTACACTTAAACGATCCTCTACCTGATCTTGCAACATTTCTATCAATTCTTGGATTTGTGATTCGTCGCTTAATTTATGAGCCAAGTGGAAAGTTAAGCGCAGTTTTAACGGTGTATCGGGTACTTCCCTTATCATGTGTTGAGATTCTTCATACAAACCCAAGTAGAACATGCAAATTGCCAAATTCAGTTTCAAGTTTTTACAAGTCGCATCTAGGGTCTCGATATGTCTGAATTGATTCAAGGCTCTGTGATAATCACCCAAATGGAAATAACAGAATGCTATCCATTGCTGGGTAATAAGTTGATCGTTTCCCTCTTCTGAATCCAGAGTATATTCAAGAAAGGCCTTGGCCCCCGTATAGTCGCGTTTCATTATAAAATCCTCCAGCGTAGGAACTGTTGCCAATTTGTTGGATGTGGCACTGACTATGCGACGTGAAGAGGCTGAGTCACTTTTTCCACGGGATAACAACTAAAATTGTTGAAAGAGTTTTTTATTGTTTTTTTTCTTCAATATTTTATTTTCTATAAGTTATTTACCATGTTGAAATATGTATTAAAGTGAAAATTCTGTACAGCAGGAAAAATATTGCACTTTGGTATTGCTAAGCAACCTGCAGGGGTTGTTAGGTTAAATTTTAAAATAGGATTGATAAAGACGATAAGGCAGTTCACATTTCTAATTATAATTGAAATGTTTCAAGAGCGGGAAAGAAAGAGAAACGATTGTAGGTGCACTTCCAGTAAATTCACCCAAATGCTCATAAACACAGCGAAACTTGCTTCTTTTTTTATTGATTTTCGCAACACATTTGTTATAGATTTGTACATTAAATTGAATACACATTAACTGGTCCACATAAAGTGCTTTTTCTCTTCTGGCAAAAATCACTTAAAGATATTGAGAATTGCATTTTCAATTCAATACTTACATCGCAATGTTTTATACATTCTCTATGTGATATTTTATATTAGATGTATGCATGGCAGGGATGCACAATCTTTTATACGCACACAGTATTGGGGTTAGTAGTGCCAAAAACTTGAATCTAAGTTAAAAACGCGTTAAAAACATTTCGTAGATTTTGTTAAACTTTTTAAAACTTTTTTCAAGTATAAAAAGATTGTGAACCTCTGCTGTACAGATATAGTTTGTGCGTCCTCATAAGCATAACTGCAAATGTATGTATTAAGGGCATAAACACTACAAAAACCAATACCATAACAATTCAAATTCACTACCAAGGCGTACACGTATGGGTTGTACTGTTTATGCTCGACTGAGCCCTGCTATGCCTTTACCCAACAGGTTTGCCGGTCTGCTTATGTTTACGTACGATTAATATGCTTCTACATTGGAGAGAAGAGAAGAGGAAAGAAAGGTGCTGAACTGTAACTGCCTTTACTGGTATTATTTGTATTATGGCAAGGCTCAACTTATGTATGCCATTCCATATGTATAAGAGAGAATGGGTACAAAACAACTACGAATTCTAAGTGAATGGGTGATAGTTTCTACAACAATATTTGCCAAGTTATACATATAATATAGCAAACGTACATATTGAGGAATTTTTTTATAGTACCGTCGGAAATTGCACACACCATTCCTCATTTACCGCACAAGCACTAGATTATGCAAGGCCTTCATATAAATGCACATATATGGGAATGCTTACTATATAGAATTAGATGTTTGAGATGATGCAGACACCTTAACTCATATTTATTTATATACACAAACTTCTAAACCCGTGATGGCCTTTATTTGATATTCTGTAGGGAACATTTTCTTGTTATCAATCCACACGGTAGAATGCATCTCTATTGAACGGAAAAAAATTATAATAATTTATAAAAGTATCATATAAGTAAAATTTATCACTAATGGAAACCAATGTAGTAATACTGAGAGAGAGTAGATCATTCACGATGGATTGAGAGAGAGGGGGGGGGGGGGGGGGGTCATGATCACTTCAATATCTGAGTGAATCATACTTAACATAGGATAGAATAATCTAGTAGACCCTCTATAATAATCCTAGTTGTTACCTTCTCCATATAAGATAAGCGGTATACTAAGTTGATCATTTCATTTGCAACATCCAGAAGGAAACGTCAGAGACTGTGCAAAGTATATATATTCATGATCATCATCAACAACTGAATTGATTAAGACATGTGTGTATGTCCGTGAGTTCTTAGCATTTTTACACTCGAAAGTTTTAAGATATTGATTTGAAACTTCTGTGCATAGACTTTTAATTTTTGCAAGTAAATAATTTGGGCATAATCGATTATGAACAAATCTCACAATCGACAAAAATCTATTTATCTGCCTTAAAAATTGAGATATTAAATTGAAATTGAATATTTATAGATATCCCATTCATAGATCTATCAAAAATAAACGCGGTCATATAACAGACACGCTCACAAATGACAAAAATATATAAATCTCACACAAAAATTGACATATGAACTTGGAATTTCATATACATACCTTTACTTATCCTATTCTTCGATGTGTCAAAATTCAGCTTATTCAGCGCAAAACTCGACTTGAAGTTGATACGAAATACATTAAATATTAAAGAATGTAATCCTGCACCTGTCACGCCCACTGTTAGTATGTAAGCCAAATTTAGCTTTCCTCTTCAGATCAATTATAATGCAAAAGAAAATGAAAGAATCCTAAAAATTTTCTAGTTTGTCGTGTAACCGTTATCCATTTAAATGTTTAATATAACTCTCAAGTATGTATGTTTCAATTTGTACATATCCTTTGAATTCCATTACTGTTATTATATAGCGATAAGGATATTGTACTTAAACAATATTTTGGCAACACATTCGTATTATTTTTTGCAATCGTTTTGCTAAAAGTATGCTCTCTCTTACCAATCTATTTACACTTTTTATTGCAACAAAAACTTTGCCACTTGTTGGCAAATTTTCATAACTCATATTCTTCGTTAAGCTAAATAAGAAAACTTTCTATAAATACATACATACACACATATATTATAAAGGGCATGCCAAGTATGTTGGGAAGCAACATAACAAAATATTATGAGGCGAAGAATACTTATGACAGTTACTAGAACTGTCACTTCTTTGTCACACTCAGTAAATAAATGTACGTTACAATGAAAGAAGCAGAAGAAGAAGGGGACAAAGTTGTAGACAAAGAGAATGTGTCTTAAAGATTTGAACCAAATGTCTTATGAATAAAAGAAAAGTTCAGGTTTCGTTGGTTACCCATTAAAAATTTTCCTATTAACTACATTAACAACGCCAAGGTTTAGTTGTTATTTTTCATTTTTCACTTCTGTTTCATTTCCATTTTGACTTTTAAGATGGGAGGTGTTCAAAAATAGAAGTACGTTCATTTATTTGTTTTTTTTTTTTCTTTTTTTTTTTCTTACATAATATTATGTGTAACTGGAGCATTTTCAAGTATCTACACTTTAATGATGTGGTTCGTACAGATTCTATTGTATTGCATGTATTGTGCTTTTGAAGGGTTGCATTATCCTTAAACTTTATTTTATGGTTTAACACTCTTAAACAAGAGCCTTGAAAGAGGAATTATTGTAATAAAAAGAAAGCAAAAGGAATAATAATAAATGTCAATGCTGGTCACACACAAGTGTATATAAAATGGCATAAAAATCTTAAAAGATTTGAAAGAAAGTTTTATTTCAAATACTTCACAAATTAAAGTGAAATGTTTTCGAATATTTGTTAAAGTACTTTAAAGAAGGGGCATTGGAAAAACTTCATTATGACATTTCTACTTTTAGTACTAAGCCTTCAATGATTTTTCATTCATATTAAAAATTTGAATCAAAAATAATTCGACTGCTGTGCTCAGCTTATGTTGTACATTTTTTCGTAATTAGGCAATATACGGATTAAAACGGAGAGCTTACTGGTGCAGCTAATATTAGCAAGCATTAGGCTTTTACCTTTAATTACCTTTAAATTGTTCCCAAAACATACTACATCTGCTACTTGCATCTATTTTTATAAATGCCTTGGCAAAATCTTTATAAAATATATTTGTATTAAAATTGTTATTACTTTTTGAAGTTGGTTTTTAAGAGTTTACTGTTGAAAGTTGATACTGTATGCGTATTTATGTTGAAGTTTTTCGATGACATACTTAAAATGGGAGCTTTTGGATTACCTAAACGCCCACAATTAAGATAAACCTTTTTTTGGGCAGAAACCAACGTAGTATTTGATAAGTAGTACAAAGACTATTAAAAGGCGTAACCTGATATTTGCCACTCCCACATTTTGTGTTTAAATGTGGAGAGTATTTAAGATTCGGTCTAAGCCAAATACGATTGTTACATATATTTGTTTTCTGTTAATAAGGTTCAAAGTAATCGAAATTAATTTTTTTTGATTATGAAAATGCATAAAATTCTGTGCTTGCTTCGTTCATTAAAGCACGCAACATAAAAATGAAAAACTAAAATTTATTTTTTAATTATTCCTTTAATTCTCCTGCAACACATTCACAACCATGCATCCGTAGATATGCTACAGAAATTTACACGAAGGTCATCATCTCATTTTATGGGAATATAAACTTTTCCCCAGCATCACTAGCTTTATATGTATAATAATAGTAAAAGTGCGTGTATGTGGTGCATATATGAAATGTTGCATACAACTATTTGTTGTTGGGTGGCTGTTGGGTATACAGTACAGGCATTAAATACACTTAAGTTGGAACTAACAAATTTAATAACTAAAGTTGCAATAATGTGCAAATATATACAGACACGCAAACAAGCAAGCAGACACTCGCATACACTCACATACTCACAACTGCCAACAAATAATAATAGTGATTGCTAGTGGATGGCGTGTCCATGTATAAGTGGTAACTGTTATTGTTTGCATTCCAGCACAAAGTACAATATCAAGCGTACGCTTGAGATTAATTCTTATCGTGTGTGTGTATATGTGTGTACAATTGTTTACACATAAATACATGTGCAGTAAACACCACTACAATCATCTCTGTATCCATGTACATTATTGTGAATAGACTTTAAATATATATGTTTTATACATGAACGAAGCCAGCACTGAATGGACCCCAAAAAAAAAAAACCAAAAAGAAGAAAAATATAATATGAGAAATATATGGCACATGTACACACATATAAAAACACTTATCAACACAAAATTTTCTGTTTGTCATATTCATGCAAATATGCACAATACATATATGCAAGCACGAACGCACATCAACAGCAGCAGTTGCAAATAGTAATTTATATAAAACTACTCATATTCTCGTAAATGTATGTTTTGTGTACATTTACACGTGTACATACACACATAACGCTGTGAGTAGCATATAGCTAAAAAGAGGTTCTCGCTAAAAATTATGTCTCTTCACGCACACACGCACACACGCACACATACAACCCCAACAAGGCGGGGAAACAAATATATTTAAAACATACGTTTACCAAGACAGTACATGCCAACATCGTCATATATTCTACCACAGTGTAGCAATTACCTAAACACATGCACTCATAAATGTTGACGAATTGAAAAAGCAGCTATATACGCGCGTGTGTGTGTGTTACATGTTAAAATATACTGAATTATGAAAAGTTTGCTGTAAATATTATTACTTATGCGTTCTCTCATGCTCGTCTCTTACTCGAATTATTTATTAGCTCAACATTCTACGTCCCCATGATCTTGCATTTCGTTAATTATATTCCCTTTTCGGTACATCATACCACGTTCACCATACAGTTTATTTAACAAATTTTTGGTTATTTTTTAATATAAACACATGTACAAGACATATAACAACCTATTTATCTCTTGAGAAAATATCTGCCTTTAACGTTTTTTTATGATTTTCTATATAATTGAGAAATAAGTGAAAAACTAAATTTGGATTTATTTCAAAACTTAAATACTTAAATAGTAGTACAACTATATACAAATTGTGGGTGTGGCAGGTATTCTAATACATTATGTATCAACGTCTTATTGTAAATTAAGTTGTTTATAAATAGTGGTTGTGTTTTTTGTCTGATCACGCCCACTTTTGGCATATCGGTTCATTTGTGTACTAAATTTAAATTTTATAAATGAATTGTTTAGATACACGGACGGACATGACCAGATCGACTGATACATTGATAAATATATGTACAGACATATAATTTGTAGGGTGTCTGAGTAAAACTTATTTATGTATGTATTCGGTTAGTGAAAGTGCAGCTTGAACAGTAAATATTTAATGTTGGAACATATCAGTGTCGGATTATTGCTTGTTGCTTTTATTGTTGTTGTTTATTGTATTCACCAAAATGGGAGTGTACTATTTTTGTCCAAAACATTTGTAACACCACAAAAAAAAGCAACAGGAAACCCTATAAAGTATACATGTTCTTGTGCAGAATTACAATCTGAATAAGGTCTGTCTGTCCCAGTGGTATAAAGAAAATACCGAATTCAAATTTGGCAAAATTATTAAGAATCCTAAAATAATTGTTGCAATATTGCTTGAGAGAAACGCCCTCAGGAAAATTTTCAAGGTCATATTTTCAATTGTAAATTCATTTACGTAAGAATGATCGCCTACGCCCATCAAAAACTTCAGAAAAAGTTATTTTCAGTAGAAATATAAAATTGCCCTTAAACCATGCCCATAATCGACAAAACATCAATGTAACCCCCAGATTTTATTTTGCTACGCATGCAATGTTTTTTTTCTTTTGCTTGGTGTGTTTGTGTTTGTTTATTTTTGGGATAGATGTAAAACTCATATGTGGTTGTTTTTATAGTTGTTGATTCGTATTTTTACATCTTTTACTTTCTCATCATACCCATAATCGTATATGTATCCTATTACACATACACAGATCTGTGTGAGTATTTCCGCTTATAACGACAACATATACAACAATAATAACAACAACAAAAAATAAACAAACAAACAAGATGGCACGATAAAATTTTAATTAGTACATAAACTGTTACTTGAGCTTTGGAAGTATATGCATGCATGCAAATATATCTGCGCATACCGACACTCGTTACGAGTGCCTGCATGTGTGTATGTGTGCGGATGAGGACCATAACTATGAAAATAAGTTAACATTTATATTTGGTGGGTGTTCATATATGTATATACAAGTTAGACTAACTTCTCCATATGCCATACAAATGCTTTCGCGTACGCACACATGTGTATAAATGTTTTTCCTGTGTGTATATAATAATTTGCCGGTTTAGGGATATGCATCAGTTGTGCGCGACACGTTTTGTGAAAGCGTGTCTAAAATGTTTACGTAATGAGAGAGAGAGAGAGAGAGAGAGAGATGGATGTTGCAATTGGAAATTATTTAAGCCAGATGTCATTAGCTGCTACTGCACAGAGTAATATTCAAAAAATATAATTTCCTGTAATTACAAATTAAAATTCAAATTGCACACAAATAATTATTTGTAAAATCGTAACGTGCACAAATGTAATTTTTTCGGTTAAAATATTCTTAAATTTAATAATTAAAAACAAGTAAAAATGTTTTAGTCAGTCAAGCCCGACCCTACATTTTACTGCTAAAATTATTCTATAATTAGTTTAGTTGTATCTGTATACGTGAGGCTCTGCCGCATAACTTACTTCTAAAAATGGTCCTATTCAGTCAAATTTCAATAGGGTGCTTCTTTAAATCAATAAAAGTCGATATATCTGAAGAAATGACAGACGGAGTTGGTTATATCGATTAAGTACCGATCGTTGTAATTGAAGGTGAGTGCGGAATTTGCCGTTTAGGCTTTACAAACACCTTTTAAAAGAATTTTGTGTAAACAATTTATTTTGGTAAACCGTGGACGTTATCCGACCACGTCCATTTTTGGCATATCGATGGATGAAAATTAAAAATGTACTAAATTTCAATTTCGTAACTAATATATGTGGCAGATAAATAGGTTTTGGTTCATTGTGAGCGTGGGGGCTTCACTGAAAAGTGGAGGTTATGAAAACTGAGTAGTTTAGTTTTCACAATAGCTCAATTATTATGCGAAGAGATCACTCGATTGACTGTGAATGCATTCCTTGTAGTTAAGGAAAATGGCATTAAATTTGGTCGTCCCGTGTTTTTAGCGACTTTACATATATACCCACACACATATATATTTATATAAGTAGAAAATTACAATTTAAATTTTCTAGTCTAGCACACGTTTCATTGTAAACTTCTGTTGCTTTCTATTGTATTTTTTCTTTTCTTCTTTTAATTTTTTTTTTTTTTTTGCTTTATATTTACAGCAGAGAAAGTGCACTTGACTTCCGCTTATATTTTGTACGCGAAGATATTCAGGCTATGCCGTTAAGAAACAAGAAGAGAAAGAATTTTAACGAATACAAAGAATTGCAGCTAAAGCAGTCTCAAAACTCAACAGCAGCTGGTGCAGAGAAAAGAAATTGAAAAAAGGGCATTTTTGGTGTTAACAAACCTCATGAACAGTTTTGGTTGCGGTTGAGGCGGCGACATATGGCACTTGCTGCAATAAGTTTCCCACCAAATAAAGCGTGTAAAGAGCAACTATTTGTTGTTCGTATTGTTGTTGTTGTTGTTGTTCTTGTATACTTTTCTTCAACAAAGTCTGGAAAACCGCATTTAAGTGACGTTTGCTGCTATATTGTAACAGAAAGTTGTGTATTTCGCTTTCTTTTTCTGCGTGTGCTGGCGTGGAGTTGATGGAAAGAGAAAATTTGTTAAGAAATATGGCCAAGTTCAAACAGCAACAGCATAGATAACATTTCAAACATTTTACTTATACAACATAAGCTGGGAGAGAATTTTCTGCTTTTTGCAAAGTTTGTCGCTGTGATTTTTTTTTAATGGTGCATTTAATTTGTTACAGTAAACTGGGAGAAAATATTTGAAAGAATTTCAATTATATCGATAAAGTTGTAAGAGGAATATAGGTACTTGAAATAACGTTGAATTGATTTGAAGGATAAGAAAAACATGAAAACGGAATTAGAAGAATTTTGTAATGAATTCAATGAGAAAATATTTTCAGCTAATTTGTGGTAGAGTGGCTTTCATTTTATCAAAGTGTTGGATTAACTTTTATATTGTTTTTGTTTTTAGTTCTTCACTTTATATGGTTAGTGAAGCAAACACACACACAACAGTTAAAGAAGGGATAATAAACAATAGCAACAAGAACAACACTACGTACATAGGATTGTTGGGAGGAGTGGAATAAAGAGAGAGGTTGCCTCTATGATAGCTTAAATTAAACACCATCACGCCAGTAACCAGTTACCGCAACCACGAGTATAAACACCCAGTATGAAGTGAGAAAAATTGTATTAAAATGTTTCTTGCCAACAGCCAACAATATACGTGTTTGTCCAGTCCATCACAGTCAGGCTTGACACCAAACACAGGTGGCCACAGCAAAGGTAACTTTATATGTTTGTAACTGACTTAAATGAAATGGAATTCTCGGTTTTAGAAAATATATTCTACAGTCACGTATATGACAACCAGGCGATGAACTTTTTATATTTTAACCATCAGTTTGCTAACGAACACATTTTTTAAGCGGACACTCTTAACAACAAAACCAATCATTTAGGTTTCACAGATGGTAACTCCTAGTTAGACTATTGCGATTGAAACTTCCTTTATTGAGAACTCATTGAAATAAATAAATATTTACAAGTGCAAATGTTGGAGTCGGTAAAGTGCGACCATTTAATAAACTTTTTTAAATTTATAATAAAATTTTATACTTATACAATTTTCTTTAAAAATTTTTAAAATTTTTTTAAATAAAATTTTTAACCATAAAAACATATGTAGGCAAACACATAATCCTTAAACTAGTTATTATTTAATGAAACTATTTAATAAATAAAACATTTAAACATTTTCGTTACACTTTAATAATTTTTACTCTTTGGTGATAAAAGATGATAAGCGTTTATCGTTGATTGCAGTTAAAGCACGAAAGGACGTACGCGCAATTGTGAAAGTCAGTTGTATTTATAGTTTGTACTCATCTGTTATCCATGCCCGAAAATGATTACATTGAATATGAAATTCAAACAAATGGAACGCCTTACATCTCTCTCTATGGTACGTGGTGTGCAGTGCATTTATAAATGACACTTCTGTGGTGGTACCAAATCCACTGCACCGCAACGTTGAGTCTCATAAAATAAATAAAATGATGGAGCACAGAGACCGGTAATTGTGATATTACATGCATCTGAAATACGATGTGATGTGCATGTACTTTCTGCTGGATTTTTATTCGATGGGTGGTGAATTTTTATTCACAGAAGAAAAAGTAGAAGAAGAAGTAACAATTGAAGAACAACTGGGGCTTATGTTGAATTATAAATAGTAGTAACATGTATTTTATATCATGAATGATTTTAAAAGTTAAATATTGGTAAAATGTCGTTTTAGGAGAACCATACACTTGATTAGCGCCCAATTGATTTGTATGTTCTTCTGTGCTATTTGTTCTGGAGTGGTTCTTACCATAACCACTCCTCGTCTATTGGCATTACTTTGCGTTCTTTTTTTTTAAGGGTACGTAGGATATTTTACGGCCACATTTTACTTTATTTACACAACATTTACACCTTCAATGTGTACACCCATCATATAAGCAGAGTAGATTTAAATGCAGTTTTGTTTGAACACTGTCCGTATGAAAGTTTGACAAACTGTCTGTCTAGTTCATATTTGAAGGACTTCTAGGACTTGTAAAAATTTGGCAACTCATATACTGTCATTCATACATGTACTCATGCGTACGTATGTGAATGAATTTTTCTTTTTTTTTTCTTTTTTATTCAACTGAACAACACTTTTAAGTAATGGTTTTATTTCAATTGCGAAGGTTTTAAATGTGTTCAGAATGTATTTTTTTTCTATATATTTGTCCGTATGCCTGATTGCCAATCCACAATTTATTGTATGTGTGTTCATTTTTATGTTCGATTCATGTTTTGTGATTAACTGTTCATTGGTTTGTAATGCAACGGCACAGCAGTGAATTATTCAGGTAGAATAGCAAATAATTTATATTTTATTTTCGTTTATTGCATATTTTTATTAATGTTTTTTTCATAAGTAAATTGTATTCTGTGTAAAAAAATCATCGATGGTTTTTTTTTTCCATTTTACAATATTCCGTTTTATGCGGGTATATGCACGAGAAGATTTCCTACAAATGAATTTTTGTTTATTAAATAATTGATGTGTGTAAAAACATTCACAAGGGAAGAGACATTATTTACAATAAAGGGGGGGGGGGTAGAAAAAATTTGTAACAATTGAAGCGCAATGAATTGATTTAAGTTTGGCTTTATTTTCTAAAAATATATGAAAAATGTTGTTTTTACGCTTAAAGCAATATGTTGACTTTTTTTTTTTTTATATATATGAGAGGTCATCTGGGCGTATGATTGATATTTAATATATTTGTTGAAATTTTCTATTTGTATAAACTTCATTTAGAAAAAGGGTTCTATTAAGTTGTTCATGACGCTGGCAACACCCCAAATATTATATTGTACTTTAACTAACCAAGTGATGATGCGTCGTGCCTACAATTGATAAAATTATCTCAGAAAAATATACTAAGTTTGTCATTCCATTTGCAACATCCAAATGGAGGCGTCAGAGACCCTATAAAGTATATATATATATCTGTGATAAGCATCAAATTATGAATCGATCTAGACATGTATCATATGTCCGTTTGTCTGTACAATTTCGTTATCAATCTGCCGAAAAATTTTTTAGATATTCAATGAAATTTTATGAAATTAATGAAAGATTATTATTGGAAGTGCCTATTCCATATAAAGATGATTAATTATTAAGGTTTTATATGACAAAGTGTGGCACAATTTCAAGGATTCTAATAAACAATTCTAATAATATCACTTAATATTCAAATAATTAAAGCAAATATTAGCAAGCAATGTAAACAACTGTTTAGCTTAACTTTATAAAAACCACAACAAATATTTAAGAATGAGTAACAGAAGAGATTAAACAAATTATTATGTGACCCCCTCCATTACCAAGTACCATTATTAGGCTATTAAACCATTAATATGAACAAACCGCATAATTTTCATTGCGTCCACCTCGTAGTAGCATAAAGCGCCCTCAAATTGCTTTTCCAGTAATATTATCAAAGTGGCTTAAAATGTTCCAACTGCTAGAGAGGCAGGTGGGTGGTCAGTGATGGTTCTGTTTTGTTAACGTTATTGTTATAGCTTAATTTAAAGTTGTGTGTGTTGTAGTATTTTGTTTAAATTTTTAATTTTTTGTGGAGGTTGAACATGCAGTGGGCACTTGTGTTTAGACATTTAACCAACCGTGCCATTGATAATGTTTTCTGTTGCAATTTCGTAGCTATTTGTTGTATATTGTTTGTGTTGTATTTTGTTTTTTTTTTTTGGTGCTTTTGCTACCATTTTATATTGTTGTTTAACTATTGTCTGGATGCGGGTCTGTACGGTATGTTGTTAACCAGCTAGCAAAGCGGTAGAGTAGACATAAAAAGAATTGTATTCAATGAATTGGAAACATTTAATAGCCTGTTAGTGGTCGGTGATAATTTGCCTTTTACGCTCACCGCCGCACGCGCCACCAGCCAATTTATACAAGTGTGTGCACTTTTACGTATATGTTTTATTCGGCCATTTTGGGAAATCATGTAAATTTGATTTTAAATTAATTTAAAATGTAGCTCAATAACAGCTTAATTTAATTTCACATTTTCAAAAACTTACTTTCAGAGCAAAAATAAAAATATTGAAAAATATTTTATGGAGAAAAATTCTTCATCATTTCAATTCTCTATATATGCGTGTGTTTTTATGACAAACACTAGTTTGTATATTGTGCGGTATTTAATTTTTATTTTCACTATAAAGCCAGACAAAGTCTAGTCTGTGTATGAGAGCAACGCCATTCATACATTCATACACTATTTTGTAAATATATATATATTTTTACACAATACTAATAGCTTTGGTGGAAGTTTTTCTTTTTTTTATTACTTGTGTATGGTGTATGCCTAACCATGATAGTCTAGCGCAATGATACTGCACTGGAATGTATGTCATTTTTTGTCAAAATCAAAGTCTGTTGTGGCAGACAGTAACACGCGGCTTGTCTGGCTGGCTTTTGCATTTTTCATAGTCCCGAACAGACATCACATTTATACTGAAGGTTTTATTTTTATGAATAAACCGTGTAACTGGTGTATATGTAGAAGTGCCATGCGGCACTACGAAAAACAATAATAATAATTGAGTGTATTTTGTTTGATGAATTAGTAGCGATAGCAAGCAGTAATTTGTACACAATGAAAATAAAATGAAATAATAATGTTTTGAAAATAATAAACAAGTGAAAATATTGCAGCCAGTTCCACCTGATCATACAACACTCTACAACTTTGGGTTGCACAATTTATGCTAGGCAAAGAAGTAATCAATAAATTTATTCACCACCTTGGCTCTTAAACATTCTCTCTTTGTGAAGAGTCTTAAATTAAAAGCAATTTTTTCTGGAATTATACAAAAAGAATATCTTTAAAGAGAACGGCTTTTGCTTACAGAAAATTAACTTACTAAACGGTTCAAAGCGAAAAAGCAATTGCGCGCACATGGCGGCATAACACATTATATGGGTTGAAAAGAAAGCGTTTGAATAAAGGGATTTTCTTTTTTATTAAAAAAAGAAGAATACATGAGAGTGGGCTGCATCAGGCCAACGCCAAATCCAGAGTATGTTTTTCTCTTTAATATATGTATATATCCTTAACAGCTATTTCTTCTTTCTTTCTTTTATTCCGTGAATTCAAAAATTAACACAGACAGACAGACGGACAGGAGGGCTTAATATTCGCTGCTGAGCCAGAATATGTATTCTTTTAGAGGTAAGGCTCGCTTCTAATATGTATAAAGGATTGAACCAAAACAATATACCCCCTATTCTTTATGATGATGGCTAGAAAAAGCCAAACAATTAGATTTCCATAATTTTGTCTTTATCGTTTGCTACGCTGCTTTCTCGGTTTAGAGTACCTCTTATTCGAACCAATATTTTCTATAATGGAAATGATCATATATACATAACGGTTTATATATGTGTGTGTGTGTGTGTGTTTAGAAAATTGGAAAAATACACAAGGCGAGAAAAAACTGAATGTAAAACATTCTCCAACAGAATTTTACATAAAAGACTTGTGAAGTGTTTTTTTTTTCTTTTTCCATGCATTTTGTTTTACATTCCACCCACATACACACATCGTTAGTATCCATGCATCCAGTTGTCTTTCGATGAGCACATGTGATTATAAATTTTTATCCAAACTCATGTATCAGGAATTTATGTATAAAAGTTTTTCGTGCTCATGTTCAATATTATGGATTTTGATTTTCTTTCTTTCTTTACTCTCTTATTGTTGCGATGTTGTTGTTGTTGTTGTTGTTGTTGTTGTATATACAAAATCCTTATTGAACAACTGGATAACTTTAGAGTACACGTTTGTACATACATACGTTCATATATGAAAGCATAGTATTGAAAATTGTTGCTTAAATTTCTGTGTGTATGTGTTTATGGATGTATATACTGTAGAATGTATATATTTTTATATTGTGTATGGTTGCGGAGTAGAGTAAGCGGTACTTAACACCCTGGTACAGAGCGTGATGTATGCAATTTTATGCAAGTGTTGATATCTGTGCTTGCCTGGTGTGTCAATAGAATTTGATACAACTTAAGTGAAATAACTTCGAGGGGTCTCCGCAGTCTCCTTCTAAGTTTTACCTCAACACAAATTATCTGCTTAACTCCCTTCCTATATATGCTGGCACATATATTTATGCTCAGATGTATGGACGTGTGTAACCAAACCATAAAAAAATCTATTAGAATGTTTTCATATTTTCCCTTTTTTCACTACGAAACTTTTTTTATCACTGTTTTTGAGTTGTCATAAAAGTGTTTTAAATTTGAACGTCATGGCAAATATTTTCAGAGTTTAATCTTCAAATAATGGAAAAACTTTTTGCTTATACTCCTCTTCCTCTTCGCTTTCCACCTTTCTTTCACTTTTTTGCTTATATTAATTTTTATATGTGTGTTTATATGTGAAACATTTAAGCAGTAATTTTTAATTTATTTGAAAATCCCTTCACACCAATATCATGATTAAAACAAAACGGAAGAAAGTTGGGGAAAAATTGAAATATTCGAAGAAGCAGGAAGCCTCAACAACAAGTTAATGATTTCGTTGTGGCTTTCATTTCAATTTCAGGGATTTTTTTCTATGCTTACGTGAAAAGTAAATGTAATGGTTTTAATGGTTTACCGCTGGAGTGGTCAATAAAGTTCGCATATAACATATATAGAAAATAAAATGTTGTTTTTTTTTACTTTCTCCTAAAGCAATCCGACAATTAAGATAAAGTTAATTGACATTTTCTTTTGGCCATTAGCCATGAATCGGGAAATTCTGAAGGTAGAGTGAGACAAAGAAGAAATGAAAAATCAATGAAATTAAATATATTTTTTTAAAATTTTTTGTTGTTGTTGTTATACATAGTCCTTAAAGTTGGAACCATTTACATAATACATAATTATGGTATATACGTTTGGTTGTATTGGTAAAGGTGAGACATTGTCTTATAAATCATTTTGTGAAAAATTTCGCGAGAGAGTTTTCAGAAATGTATGTCACGAAATAAATGATTTTGAACAATTTTTATAAAACAATTTTAAAAATGGCGGATTTTTCATCAAGCTAGGAAAAAGCTTTATAAGGACATTCGATTCAGGAAAAGTTTCCGAATCGATCTATGATAAAAGGTGGTTTCTTTTTAGCCATTTTAGAATTGTAAACATTGCCTCTACTTAATACACCTTCCACCTCCACAAAAAAACAATTCATGTACACGGCGGATAGCGTTGAGAACACAACATAAAAATTTAATTAGCAATACATGCTTGCGTGTTAAAATATTTTATACGTATTGAAGAGCACACATGCACCAACGTATCTACAAATCATCACATTTGAACTTTATTTGTTTTAGGTAATTACAATAAAATTTTTAAAACTTTTTTCCTGCTTCTCCCATTAAAAGCGTTGTGTTTTGCTAGCTAGCTCCCTTAAATATGATTTATACAGCGGAGGGTCTAGACATTGTTAATATCTTAAGTGCAAACGCGTGTTTACGTAGCGTATTGCAATTTCGCAATATTTACTTAGAGGCGAAATGTTAAACGAATGTGTGCATGAACATGAACACTCACGATACACTGGGGCTTAGTATAAATATAAAACCATATGGGTCTAAAATATGTCATCTTTGTTTTTGTTGTTGTTGCTGTTAATATATAAGAAAATCCATAAATAAACTAATAAATAATATTTGTGCAGCTTAATCTCTCTTGCACACTCACTTACCCAAGCTTACATATGTAAACATATACACACACCCACGCATGTATATACATGCGTTATATATACATTATATAATGTATATAATATAACTTAACGCTTTCACAATTTTATACAACATATGTGCTTGGGCGCCTCTCCATACCCACCCATACCCATACCATGAGATGATCATAATTCATAATAAATGGCCGTAAATCCGTTACATAGTCATGTGTAAAATATAGATTTTGTTATTAAATTTCTTTTTAATATTAAACAAAAAATAAATATATAAAAACATAAACAAGCAAACATTTGAACGATTGTAAGCGCGGCAGTTAAATGCTCTTAACATAGTTTACCTTATAATCACGCATAAATCACTTTCAGTTCAAAATGTCTGATCGCATAATGCATAACATTCTCTAATGTTGGATGTTGTATCGGTATTTTCGTTACATATATAAACAAGTAACAAATCTATATATGGCTGAGGTGGAGATAAGCTGTCATTTATTTACATTTAATTACAAAATTAAGGGAGTGGAATGTCGAACCAAAATTTGCAGTCTCAAAAACTTTAAAAGCATGACACTTCGTCTCCATATTAAAGGTGTTTGACTGAGGCCAAATCTTTGCAAAAAAGCTTCTCGAGAAGTATATACATGATGCGTACGGTATTTGGGGACACTCATATGTGCGATTGTAATTTTCGTCGAGTTTTCTTCCAAACTTTATAATAAAGTTATAAGGAAAATTTACTTAAAAAATGCTGTCAATAATATATATACTAACGCCGCCTTCTACGTGTTGCAAAAGTAAGGATAAACTTAGTAAACCCTATCTTATGTGCAGGAAAAGCAAGCATACTTAGTATAACACCAATTTTTTTTATTTTTTTATGAAAACGTTTTATGCTGTTAGCGTTATAGGGAAATGTTTCTCTTAGCTAAATTTTAATTTCGGCATATTTTATATGCGTTATACTGATAAACGTATAATTTTTAACTATATATATATAAATGCATTGACATACAGTGCAGGCTGTGACCTAGACTTCTCTACTTTGATGCGGTTGCTTATCACTTAGTTTACAAACCATTAAATTTTTTATGTAATGAATCATGAATATTTAAATTTCCGACACATCAATGAGTATTTAATATCTATGCATACATAAAATTTTACAATTGGGCTTATGGATATATGGGTATTAGGTCATATCCATTTTTTTTCTTTTTTTGGAAACAAATTGTTTGGAAAATTTCAAAAATATTTTATGTAAACTAAAATGTAATAAATGCATGTATAAATATGTGTGTATACGTATTTTATATATATACAAATATATGTATTTGTACAAATTTATTTATAAATAAATATTTTAATTTTCTTGTAATAGTGTCCTTTTTTAGGTTCTTTATGTTTGTTGTAATATGAGTTGTTAAGTAAATTACTTGAAAATAATAAAAAGATACAAAATATTTCATTAGTTTTGCTACTCAGATGCTTTAATTGATTAGATATTTGAAAAAAATTTGGATTTGGTCAAATCTTAAATACCCTCCACATCTACATACAAATAGTCCTACTTCGGGGTATTGCAAACGGAATGACAAACTTAGTATACCTCCATCTTATGTTTAAGATATAAACAAAAATTGAATAATTTTTTCATACCGAACAGTCCTCAACATTTTTCTTTTATTTTCTTGTTTCGTAATCTAGTTTATTTTTATTCGATTTAAATTAATTCCATTTATTTTTTATTTTATCTTAATTAACTGAACGATTCACAAGTGATGGGAATACTAATTTGCATGTACAATAATAATGCATGTTTGTTTGAAGAAATGCACAATACATACTTATTTGCAATACGATTCTTGTTAGAGGCAATTGGTGTGTCATTGGCAGAATGAAACTGCGCGGTTGACAGTTTAATTATTTGTTCTTCAAATAATATCTGTCGTGGCAAACTGGGTAAACGGCACATGCACACATACATATAATGGATAAATGCATATATGCATACACTCACACACATTTCTATAACAATTTTTATTGAATTATGTCGTTGGGTAAAGTAAAGAGCACACAAGCACGAACCCAGCCAAGTAGAGAAAGTATAAATTCTCGAGCAAATATAAATTCATTAATCTATTAGAAGAATAAATTTTCAGTTCGTGTTTGCTGTCGTTTCCTGCACTTCTTTCCAATCGCCTATTATTGGTGGAAGTGAAATTAATGAAAATATGTCTGTGAAAAATTTATATGCTACTTAAGCTCGTCTTTGCTATAATCACTGTAAATCATTGTCTATCTATGTTAATTATTCTGTATATGTATTAATGTAAATGTAAGTGTGTGTGTGTGTTTGTGCGTGCGCTCATATAAGGGTATCTGTACTACTTTTGGTTTCATTAATTGGATTTCTTTGGTAGGGAGCAGGACCCCGAACTAAATCGTAAAAGAGAACGAACGTTCACATGCAACATTTACTGTAATTTGGATAAAAGTTGTTCGTAGAACATGCAGGCAAATGAACTGCATTCCATTTTAACGGCAGCCAACAAATCGATTTTCTAGCTAAATACTCATACAAACACACCCACACACACACACACACAAATACCCATTTAGATACACACTTATAACACTTTAACTCTAAAGGAATTCTAATGTGTATGAGCTGTTTAATGGTTGGCTTCACTAGCTCTGCCTGCATTCAGTTTAGTGTAACGCAGTGTTTGTGTGTTAGTATGCAATTTTCACACTATAATTTCACACTTGAAACTAATCGATTTTAGATTTCGTTTTGTTTCGAGTCCTGCTGTGAGTTCTACTTATTTCTTTGGCCGCTTTGTACTGCTTCCCCCCTTTACAAAACATTTCAACCCATTTGCCCGGCATTGAAAATGTTCATCTACCTCGTTAGCCTTAATAAATAGTTTATATATCTGTTTGTCTCTTAAAGGCTGTTAATGCGTATGTGTTTGTGTGCATTGAGTCCATTCACATTCACATATTTTTCGAAAAACAGATAACGAAGAAATTGGTTTTTCTTCCGTTCTCTCTCAGCTCATTACGCAATACTGAGTATTTGGACAAGAGTTTTACACTATATGCCGACTTGTAAACTAATATAAACACGTTGTTCTTTTCATTGCCATTTAATGGAAATTTAAAATTTCTTTAAAAAAGTTCAATTTCTCTGTAAAATTCTATCTTAAAAAGGAATTGAAAGTTGTAGATATACAAATATAAAAGTTGAAACGAGTAGTAAACCTTACGTAATGTTGCTTATTATAAAAGTCCTCATCAATCATTAAAATGTGATTCGATCTACGCACATTTGTCCGTAAGTCCGACTGTTGGTGGCACTATTACGGTAGGTTTCTGCGTGCAAATTGCTATTCTATTGAGAGCCACGCCCATAACAAACAAATATCAATCCATCAGCAACAACAATTGATAATTGAAGATGAAATAGGATGCATTGATTGTGGAAATGGGGTCACCTAACATCATGAGAGTTGCGAGAAATATTTATAAATCATGCCGTTCCATAAACACATAATAATATCTGCAACAATCATTTGCATAACAATGAAGTAAAATATTTAATAAAAAACGATGAAAAAAATCACTTTATAAATATATATGTATCTACCAACATCTTTTTACAACATCCACATATATGTTCCTTGTAGAAGTGTTAACTATACAAACATGTAAACACACCACAGATCTGTAAAGTAGTGTAACATGAATGACATCATGTACAAAAGTGAAAATACCATCATCATCATCATCATCATCGTCGTAATCGTCGCCGTCATCATCAATGGTACCATCATGAATATTATTGCACTTCCATGTAGTATATATATGTGTGTGCCACCCCTATTTTTTAACTTTCCACCATGCACACACGAACGTTGTCATTCCTTCATTGGTGACTATGTCAAAGTTGTTTGTTTCACTCCCTGTGAGATTGTTTTTTTATGGTATTTGTTTGTTCATTTGTTTTTTGCTTTTTTGTGTTAACGTTGGTCGTATTTGTGGGTTATGTTATGTTGTTCTTGTTACCCAATTTTTATGCTCAAATAGATTTTCAATTAATATTAAACAAACCACAAATGGTTTGTAATGTTAACATTTTTGCATGTGCCACAATGGGCGAGTGTGAGGGCACTCTATAGAAGAACGTAGAATTATATTATAAACATACAGAAATAAATATGCATGTGTATGGGAAGTTGCACAAAGTTATGGATTTTAAACATAAAAAGAAAAATTTTACAAATGTTAAAATATTTGACCGTCCGTTTATAAAGAAGTTGACTTTAGACTAATAAGTGAGTAAGAAATTCGCACAAGTGTTACAGACACTTTAACAAACTAAGTATACCTAACAACTCAAATATGTACACATATGAATAAAAAAAATATATATATTTTTAGAATAAAATAAAACAATTGAAAGTAAATTTACCGTATGTACAATTTGTATACCCTACACATAGGATAAAAGGTATACTGAATTTGTCATTCCATTTGCAACACCCAGAAAGACAATATATTTACATATATACTTGATTAGCATCAAAAACTGAATCGATGTAGCCACAAAGGTACGATTGTCCGTACGTCCGCATAGTAAAAGGTCGTACAGTTTGAGACATTAAGCTGAAATTTTATAGATTCACTTTCAACTTTGGAATTTGTAAAAAAATCGGTCAAGAGCCACGCCCATAATTGACAATAATCTGTTTATCTGTTACAAAAATTGAACGATATAGTTGAAATATAAAATTTCATTACTATTTAGTTGTTTTAATAGTTTTAATTAATAGAAATACAAACATATGTTGCTTCTGCTGGAAATATTTTACAGATGCACTTGTGACGAATGATAAATAAGTAAAAAATGCATAAAATTTGGCTTTGACCAAATCTTAAATACCTTCCACATGTATATACAAATAATTACGTCGCATAATAGAGCGTGTAGATCGAGTTTTTCGTGTCTTCCAATCACGCCCATTTTGGGCACATCGATGAAAGACGTAATTATTTTTAGGTAAACCAATTTTTAACGTCATAACTCAATTTTTGTGGCAGATAAATAAATTTTTATCTACTGTGGGCGTGGCTCTTGAATGATTTTGGACAATTTAAAAAATGTCTGCACAAAATTTCTGCTTAATATCACAAAATTACTCGAGAGAGTACTATCAACGGACAGATATACGGACATATACAACTAGATCAGCTCAGATTTTAATACAAATAAACAATATATATACTTTGCATCTTTGGCTGTTGCAATCGAAATGACAAACTTATTTGAAGGATTTAACAATTGTATAAAAAAATTGTAGACCAAATACTGAGTAAATAAATGAAAAAAAAAATTGTTATGAGAAAAACTTTTTTTTATTACAATTCTACATTTATTATCCATTTATTTTCATGCACAAATATATTTCACTAAACCCATACATCCTTAATCTATTTTTATATTCTATTTTATGTGCAGTTAAACTCTTTAGGTTTCTATCTTACTTAATAAAGTTTAATGAACATTTTTTTTAGTTTGGTTGAAATTTATATGTTGAAAGTTCACACCCTGACCTCAATTACAATAAAATATTTTAATAGTTATACTTTGATTTATTTTCTTATATAATTAAATGGTTTAAAAATATCTGCTTCCTAGGTCAAAGTGTTTCTTACTGTTACATTTTTCTTTCGTTTTGTTGTGCGCTTAAAAGGCGGGTACAATTATGGGTTTCCGCTGTTGGCAGCTTCTCTTGCAGTTTTTGTTTTGTTTTAGGATACAAAGAATTTTAAATTAAATTCTATCCGTAATGCCAACAAACGTAGAAAGTGTCCTAAGAGAGAGAGAGAGAGATGAGATTGTTTATAAGAGAGTCACAAAAAAGCAATTACAAAATTATCATTAATAAAATCTTTAAACAGTATGCAATATATTCTGGTTTGTTAACGTTTTTTAAGTAATCTATTAAATAAAATAATAAAAGTAATTACGGGAAATTTAAGAAAGCCATCGCGTAAATTTGTAATGAAATTTAAAAGAAGAAGGACTGACTTTAGAGGCTCGACATGTTTGACAAGCGTCTGTTTTATTTATTATAACTTTATAAAGTTCTTTAAATAGAGAAAAGTTCTTAAAATTGTGTAAACATATCTAAGCCTGAAAAAGAAATTTATGGACAGATGGACGGATATGGTTAAACCATATCAGATTTTTCTGAATCGAATGTTTTAATTAAAGGTGGGTGTGGCATTTAGAAATATCCGAACAAACTCCAAATACCTTGCATCAATTTCTCCTGTAAGGTATAATTATATCCGTTCAAACACTTAGACGTTACCTCCGTTAGTTGTGTGGACTTTCACTCTTATTTTGAAATTAAAGATTTAAAATTGAACTTTTAAGGGGAAAATGTTTATAACATAGACAAGTAAACGTGTGAATATTTCAAAAGACTTATTTTGATATAATTTTATCAGTATGCAAATATGTGTGTGTGTGTGTGTGTGTGTATGTTCAGTTTCTATTATTGTTTGACCCGAGTTAGCATTAATTATAAACATTCAATTTAAGCAACATGTAAACCTTACAACTGCAGCCTGGAGCGGAGACTTTAATAAGCTACAATACTATGTTATCTACGAAACAAACATTTAAAATCATTTAAAATTTTTATGAGAGAATAAAACAAATTACAAGTTTAAAGTATTGATTTTTGAGTGAGGGAGATAGATAGAAAGATAGGTAGAGAGAGAGAGGAAGTGGTAATGCCCGCCAGACGTTCTTGAAATTTTCGCCCAAATTTTCTCTTTCTTTGTTTTCAACGGAAATGAATGCATTTTCATAATTCCCACATGAATAGCTACAGAATGGGGGTGGAAGGAGAGACGACAAGAACACATTAAACATGTAGACAAATGAATCAGTCAAGCAGATATACACATTTTATATAAATATTGCATACATATGTATATGTGTGTGTGTGTGAAGAATTTCAAAGAGATTTAAAATAGAGTTTGTTTTAGAAATCAGTGATGAAACATTCCAATCCTAAAACTTGTGCATGTGCATGTGTACAGGACAACTGAACAAGCCTCAGCTGAGTTGATATTAGGGTTAGGGGGTGGCAAGGTGTATTTGTTTTAAGTTGTCCGGCTAGTAAGCTATTGACAATAGTGTGCTTTCAAGTATTTTTATGTGTGGAAATCTCCAAAGAAAAGTCAACTTTGGTTGTGGACATTGAGACAAACTGCTCAAGTTGCCACATCCGCATACACATGCACTTACATAAACACAAACGGAAAATCAAAACATCAATGTATGCACACATACATGCCCAGTAAACTAACATGATTATTATCAGTGCAAGCATCGTGAGAGTGATACACAGCAAGGAAACAGACAAGACGAGTTACACACAGGATGGGAAAGAGCAGCAAGACAAACCAAAGTCACGCAATACGGATAGTCTGCATACATTATGTGGGTTTGTGTGTTTGCATGTATGAATGTGTCTTAGACACCACAAACAACAAATTCTATACATTTCGAAACCTTACGATTTGCCTAAAGCTTCAGTTTACCACACACACACACACATAAATTATTGTAGAAAATCTTTTTACACGTGCTTACATACATACATGCATTTAGATGGGTGGAGGTTTGAATGCAATATATCGAGTAGAAGAATGAAAAAGTTGCAAATTGTATACCGCACATATCCGCTTTAATCGGATGTTTCATTATAAAGTAAATAATTGAATTCAAGAATGGTGTGTTACCTCTTAACCCATTCAAAAATAAATTGGAGTGATAGCCGGTTTATATGTAAAATACATTGGAGATGAATGAAGATAAAATATGCTTCGGATTAGAGAGAATGAGAGACATGATAATGATTGATTTTCTTTATATCCATACAATAACTGCTTGTGTCAAGTTTCCTCGTTCTTTCTCCGACCCTAACGCCAGTTCAAGCTTGAATCTTATTTTGGATATAAAGATTAAATCTACAAATCTAGAAAAACTTGAAAAAGTAGAAATTGAAGTGAAAATTTTTATTGTATAGTTCCACACAAACATTTTATATCCTACACTAATCGGTTTCATAATTTATGCTACAAGAACACTTGTCATGTAAAAGTTATTTCGTGAAAAAGTGTTCTTTGGAGAGGCGTTTTAAAGATACTGTGAATGGGTCCACATTTGTTACATTATGAGGCTAAATAATTATTCTTTACCAAGTTTTATTAAAACATAAGAAAGTGGTATTATTTAAAAAATACTGTTATTTGAGGAAGGGTGCTAAAAATAGACCAAACAGGTGCATTTTAAATTTTCAATAATAAATATCAAAAATTTCAACTTTTAGGTTGAATACAAGAAATACTTAAGCGGACAGATAGACATTCATACTTTTTGCCATAACCATGAATGCACTAATTATATATATAATAAATTTCAACTTAATTTGTCAAATTGTTGTGGGAAATCGTGAAATTTTTGTTAAATGTGGGCGCGCACTTCAACCGATTTGTACCAATTTAAGTAGAAATCCGCAGAAATCATTGTAAATGAACATGTAGGTTTTCCTATATTTTCAAGTCTAAATTTGTTTCCTATTGCAATTTTACTTAACACCTAAATCCTTTAATTCAGTTGTTTTAAACTTTTTTTTTAATGAAAATGTACTTTTGGTCAATTTAAAGTTTTGCTCTGACAAAATCTATGTAGAACACTTTTCCTTTTGACACTAATATTACGAATTTTTCGATTTCAATTTTTATCTGTCTCTCTCTCTCTCTCTCCCAATATTCCTATGTGCTTTTTTAGAAAATTGCGTTTTTTTTTAGTGAACAAGTAGTTAGTGAAAATGTTTAAACTATTAAGCCTTGAAAGTGGTCTTTGTTGGAAACAGTTTATTCCCATAGTTTTTAGGTTTTGTTTGTTAAATACTCGTGGTGTGTTAATGGTGCCTATACTATGTCTGTGAATAGCCATTATGCAGCGCTGCTTATGGAGAGGATACCATAACTTTGTCTATGGGTTTGCATCAACAAAATATCTTATGCGATATAAATGTGCTCGATTTGATTTAGCCCTTGTTTTATTTTGATATATTTGACAATTTTATTTAATCAAAATTTCCTCGTTTTTATGTGGGTACAAAAAAGTGTTAAATGGACAACATTTTCGATTCATGAATGGAACAAATTTTGATTCTCTTTTCAAGAATATAAAGTATTCAAAATTCAGTCTCACCCTTATATATCGCTATCGTTTTTGTAGAACTTAACTTTAACATGCAAATTTTCACACTTCACGTTTTTTACAGTACAGTATAGTTTTTCATTCAATTTTTTTTTTCCTTTTTTTTTTGAATCTTTTTTTCAGAGTTTCAGTTTTAGTTTTATCGAAAACTGCAACTTTTTCATTGAAGAGGAGAAAGTGTGTGGACTTGCAGACACACATACAATATAAACAAATTTGTACTTCGGGTTGGAGAGATTTTATGCTTTAGCTTGGCGAGCGATTACGATTAAATATGTTTAAGTACATGGAAATAATGTTGCAGTTACTAGCAAAAGCAATAAATAACTGCAACAACATTGAAAATTTAATACGAAATATTTTGTACAATGGATTAGTTCGACATTTAGTCTTTAATTGGTGGGGAAATATTTTTTTTTTTATTTCAACAACGTTCCTATAGAATCTGTAGCTCTTAACTGTATCAGAAAATATAATTGCTTCATTTATTAATTTTATTACATTGTATATTAGGGGCAATCGCCAGTAAATTATGTGTGTGTATTCTCAATTAAATTATTAACAGTATAAAGGGAAGCAAAGAGTCACAAAACAAGAGAGAAAATTAACTCTAACGGAAAGGAAGCAAAAAAATGTGGAATGGCCATGATAAAGTGAATATGAGGCATGCTATATATATATAGGAATTCTGGCTTTTCCATTTGCAGCCAACGGAAGAAGGTTTTTGGGATATAAAAAAGCATTAGTTTGTTCTTGATTAGCATTGAATTCCGAGTCGATCTGTTTGTGTCCCAGTACATTTTATATATGCGCTGGCTACACTCCGACACTTTTACACTCTTCGGGAATTGAACTCGCCCATTAGAAACTCGAGTAGTAATTCAGAGAGCTTTTACTTATTTATACTGTTTTAAAATGATCTTTATGAGAATTGTCCTTCTTTAAAAACGGATAGACGTACAATCTTTACTGAAACTTAAACTGTATGTAGAGTACATACTATATATAGAAAAAATGAACACCTTCCGCCATTTTTTTTTCTGTTCTTTCACCGCAGCACAAACACGTTTCAACAATTTCTACTGCAACGTAAATGGTTCTCATTTATTTGCTATTCAGCAAGTGTTAGTCACGCAAACTGAAAAGTATTAGCACCCAAACTATAGGTAGACATAATACATGCATTGGCACACGTACCTACATGCTAAAAATTGTAGACAGATAAAATATTGAATCCAAACTGGCCTCCGTATCACGTAACAATTTGACACAACTATTAAAACTGTCTCACGCGTTTGTTTTTTTTTTCTCTTTTGCGTTTTTTTGTTTCATTCTTTTACAGCATTTATACATATGTGTGCGTAGTGTAAGTCCTGTAGGGAACTCACGTACAAGACTGGAAAGGTTGAATGTCGTTGAAGATGAATAAAAAATAACAAAAAAAAAAAAAAATGAATAAAAACTGACTTCGAAAAAGATGTGACATTGTTGTGAAGTTGCAAAATTGTATTACAGGTACACACAATACATACGCGTGATTACGATTTTTTTGTAAATTCTTTTTCTACAAAATTTTTTCAGTTTATTAGTTTATTGTCATAGTTCATCCCATTTAATCGATATACACAGTGGATTAAATATACTTGTATATAAAAAACTGTTCAATCGATAACAGGACATTTGGCAAGTGGATACACTGAATGTTATTCCATCATAATGTATGTTACGTTATGTTTGGCAGTGAACCACGCTTTCCTGTGAAATTCACTGAATTATTAGAAAATAACAAAAACTGAAAAACTGAGCCATGTACTCGATTCATTTTAATGATATTTAACTAACATGTGGCTTTAAACGAACTACTCACACACACACACACTTGTTTACTATGCGGCCTTTGAATGAAAATTTAAATTTGAAGTAAGCCTTTAACGTGCGTACAGAGACTATTTCGTGTGTATGTGTAAGTTGTGGCGAAAGCTTTTAAGGCTCCCTCTGTCTATATCTATACATGTCCAAAACTATTATAAACTTTTAACATAATTTTGCATAAATTTGTCGTTTTACTTTTTAGATGGTTTAGTTTTACTTGAATTGTTTGTTGTTTTATGTTTAAAATATTTATATGTGTGTCTGTGTGTGTACGTAAGAGCCTTTTTCGTGAGAACATTTCGCACAAACAACTTGAAACATAGTTGCGTATATGTAGTCGGATACGATATGTTGGCACTATTTTGACGCTTATTTAGTTATGTTGCAGTTGTGGTTTTATTTGGATATAAGTAAAAATATGTTTACATGAATAATTTTTGTAAAAAAAAAAAATTGTCGGCTTGGTTAAGGAAACTACTCTAATGTGGACACATTTCATGGTAGAACTTTTCATTTAATAAAAACGAAGTGAAACAAGAAAAAAAACTAAATTTTTCTTAGGTAAACTATTAAGCAAGTTTTATATCTATATAAAAAAGTGGGCGTGGCAGGTTTTTCATATAACATATCGCGACTTGGAAATCTTACTTTATTTCTAATAAGTTTTTTTTCATGAATTGTAATCGTGTCTGAGATTCGACCACGCCCATTTTCGAAATGGATAAAATAGAAATGGGCAATTATAAGTAAGTGTACTCGATTTGTATTTCGTAGTTCAATTTTTGAGGCTATTAGATAGATTTTTGGTGATTGTGGGCGTGGCTTTTGATCAATTTAACAAGTTCACGGTGATCGGTACTAAAATTTATGGCACAATTTGGTAATCACTCTACGTTGAGTATGTTTAATCTTAAAGGAGCTTCAACGACTTAACGACACCTTTACAGAAAAATCGGTGAAATTCGATAAATATCGCTCCCACAAGCTTTATGTCTTCAAGCACTTGTGAATTTTGCCAAATGCAATATTTTTAAACACACCCAGAAGGAGGCTTCGGAGAGAGAGAGAGAACATTATTATTTTTTTATAAAACCTGTAAATTTGTTACTGCAGCGAATTGCAATGGGTCTTATAATTTTGCTTTTTATTAAATTTAAGATACTAATAAAAAGTATATATTTTCAAAAATTTCATTTCTCCTTCAAGTTGTATTAAAGGCCGCAAATGTTTTTCCTTACCACAGAGTAGCATTAACTGGAAATTTTCTTGTCTCACAATATATTTTAAAGGCCTCTTTACATAAATTACAGCTGTGCTATGCTCGCTGTCTTACGTTGCGTCTGTACGTCCATAGCGGTTTGGGGTTGAATTAATAATATATTCCACTGCGACAAATTTAATAAGAAACCTCGAAAAATCCGAAAATATACAAAAAATAAAAAATAAAAAACACTTTCCGAAAAACTTTTATATTAAACTAATAAAACAAAAGGAAAAGGAAAAGAGAAAGTTTTTCGTTAACAAATTGTATGCAAATAATGTTTTTTATTTATTAATTTTTTTTATTCCCTAAGAAACAAAAATTCTTTAAAAAGTTTATTCACCTCATTAATTGTGATACAAAATACAAAAAACTGGGCATTTTGTATTCCTTCCACAAGGGAAAAAATCGATAATCATTGAGTACTTCGGTGGCGGGATATTGCTTAGCTTACCTATACTTATCTACTTCTGCTAGCTAGAAAAAGTTTTGTAATCTATTTTTATGATTTTCTTTGTTGTTTTTATATCATTTTTTTTTTTTTTTGGAAACCTCCATTTAAAGGTTGTGCTACGGGTGTAAACTATAATTTTTAAACAAATTAACGTTCTTGTTGGTTCACACCACCATGGTCGGGTTCAGTCTCTATTCTCATGCATATTTTACTTACGCTTCAACTCAAACCAATTTCCCTACTCTCCAGCCATTTTCCGCGTACATATTACTTTATATTCACCTTTGGTGCGTTGCCTCATTATCTTACTCTACTTTTACTTATTTATATATTTATTTTTTCTTTGTTGTTTTGGCTCAACTTCTACTTGGATTTTAGCACCTGTAAACAACTTTGTTGCTGAAGATTCCTTTAAACGGTCACGTTTCACAAGTTAAACGCTGGTATACCAAAACAACAACATACAACACAACAACAACAACAACAACAACAACAACAACAATTATGAACATTGGGAAAATGGAAACCACAGCAACAACAGCAACGATAATAACGGTTAAAATTACAACAACTTTATCATAACAATTCTAAAACATTTGAGTTGAGAAAGTTTCAGTTAAATTGAAGGAGTAAACAAGAAGGAAACTATAAAACAGTTTACAACGACATTAAAAATACCACTCAGGTGACTGTTTATTAAATTAATCAATCTTTCATTTCAACACAATGGTTCAGGATACCTCCGTTCCAACTAATCTTTTAATAGAAACACATGAAAAATACTCAGAAAAGTCTCTGCTCAAGATATTGATAATATGCTGGGAAGGAAAGTTTGCAAACGGCTTGACTCGATTGATACACTTTACACTTTTTAGGAAGAAAGAATAAATAAAAATAATAAAATTAAACTAAACAAAATTATGACGTAAAACTAAACGAAACCGAGATAAAAACGTTTAGCGTAAAAACTGATTATTTTCCGCTTGAAAAATCTAATAAGAAACTTTTATAAATTTTGTATATCAGAGTGTGTACGTGTATATTTTACTTTTTTTTATAAAAATTTTAATGCAAGGCCGATATTTTATCGAATTATGTTAATCCACATACGCCCGAGTGAATATTAGTAACTTCCAATTGGTTGAAAAGTGATTTTTTCATTTGAGTCAATTTTTATCGTAAACCGAATATATTACCAATTAATTTTCATAATCTAAGCAATAATGCCTAATAGCATAAATGAATATCATTAATTTGGTTTTTCTACTTTTTTGTTACTTTCCATCCCAATCATAAAACGTGGTTGAAGTGTAAAAAAAATATTCTGATGTCACATAAACTTAAATGTTTATTCAAAATTAAACTCTTTCACAACCATATCGCCCGTGTGTCTGTCTGCTGTATATGGTGTTAGTTAGGTATGAATGAGGGCAATAACAAATGTGTGATAAAACCATAAACCAAACTTATCATACGTAGACAGAGAGATAGATAGACAAACATAGCCGCATAACAGAAATTAATAATTTTGCACAAATATTTATATGTTGATGAAAATATCGCTTATATAGGCGAATGAGGTAGGAGTGTAGGTAGGGGAGAAACAAATTGAAGGATATGCGGCGCGTGTATGCACGGTATGCCGTGCATAAATATTTATGTGTCAAGTGTTATTTGACAAACAAATGAATATAAATTCCTCTATTTATCTGCATGTTATTTACCTAAACTCAAATATATATTTATGTATTTGCCTACATATGTAGATTATTTCCTATGCTTACCTATATATATGTATTTATGAGTTATAGTCTCTAAGCTTATCATCACTAACATCGTGGATATAATATTTTGTTTAGAATGGAATATTTATGTCCACTCTCTCTCTCTCTGTCTCTCATTTTAGGGAGGCACTCTCTAAATGTCATGGAAGTATACTTAATTTCTTGTTCCATTTGCATCATACAAAAGGGAGCGTCGGGGATACCTCAAAAACTTGAGCAGCATCAGTAATCTGAGTCTATCTGGATATGTCCGTCCCTCCAAGATATTCCTACAATGCCACATTTTATCCACAAAAATTAAGAGATAAAGTTTAAATTTAGTACATATATGTGTAATGATGCCATTCATTTATATGCCAAAAATTGGCGTGGTCGGACAAGAGACAAGTGCACAATTTACTAAAAACATTTTCCAACAAGAATCTGACTTTTAAGTAGCTACGTATTACGTACATTATTTTGAAATCTGCCACACCCATATATATAAGTGGATAGTAATTTAGATTTGGCCTAAATTAATACTGGTTTTATACACACACACACACACGCACACACACACACACGCACACACACACACACACACAATTTTCAGTTTAGTTAGTTTTTGATATTTTCACGTATTGCACACAAGCACATGACTCACTGAGTGTAAGGTATTCATTCTAATGTTTACAAAATTTTTTGTTTCTGTTTTGTTTTGTTGGTTTTGTATATTTTGGTAAATATAGTATTTTTCTATTATTTTTGGTGTGTGTTGGCTGCTGTGTGTTTTATTTTCAGTCTCTTTTTCCACGCTACACCACTCGAAATTTAATTAGATTTAGTATACGCGCACATGTTTTCACCTCCTCTTGCTGTTATTATTCATTTCAATTTTGTTGTTGTTGTTGTTGTTGTTGTTGTTGTTGTTAATATTGTATTTAATACGTGTTCACACCGCCTTCCCGAGCAGCATGTACCGGTGTTTTTATGTACATATCTTTATATCAACGTTATTCAGTTTTTTTGCGGTAAATATCTGTTTTTGTTGCAAAAACAAACATGATGTATAGTTGTTGTTGTTGTTGTTTTGTTTTTTATTACTATTTCTATATATATCGGTATCTCTCTATGAAGGTCTATATACAGACTCGTTTTCTATTTGCATATAAACAGCTTACCCACACACCACATATGTGTATATGTATGTGTATGGTTGGGTGGAGTTTTTGAGGTTTTTGCGGTTCTTTGCCACGCTGAACATATAAGAGTAATGTACGGTGAAATATTATTTTATTTTCATTCAGAGTTTACTTATATTTAGACGTTCATACAAAGCACAGATATTTAATGCTGCTCATGTATAAAAGAAGCCGATTTAAAAAAAATTCTTCTTAAAGAACTAAAATATTGTAAAGGTAGTGTCTTATATTTATTTATCAGTGTAGATAAATTTTTGCTTTAGTCACATGTGTGGGTAGTGCCGGTAGCTGTTGTTGTAATTGTCAACATGTATAGCTTTTTATTCTACATCAACACATTTAATTTTCATTGAATTTTGTTTATCTATTTCTTTTCATTAATATTCGTAATGAAACTACTTAAAACCGCATGTGGTGGTTTTTTCTTTTCTTTCAATTGTCAAATAAATGACTTTCATTTCATTTCATTTGATTTTTGATTATGTTTACATTTTTGTTAAAAATAAAACACATTTCGCCATTCGTTGTTCACCATTGCAATTGATCTAGTCTGTCTCGGTGTAAACCACTGGGATCCAAAATAAATTTCAAACCAAATATAAAACGATTCGTATGCAAATTCATTAATAAACTCATTGCCACACTAATTGGTGAATGAGTAATGTTTCTGAAATGAACAAACATTTAGGAAACGTCTCTTTCAATTTGTACATTTACGTTAGCTACCTGGAGTACATGAAGCCCACTGACAGATTGGAGTCGAACATGCCCTTCACATAGGCTTCATCAAAGTCCCATTTATAGCAAATGGTTCCAAGAGTTTTTTGTGTTTTACGCTGCCACGCCCACATGGTAGCCATTTGAATTTTTGGATGTAAACGTTGCCAGAAGCTGACATCTACACCCTGCCGCGACACGGTAGTGGCTAAGGCAGCATCATGTTTCTTGTAACGGGCCGCAAATGCTGTATCCGCCATTATTGAAGTGGGATCGGTCCACTCCAGTAATAGTTCTGCACCCAAAGCTAAACGTTGAGTAGCCGACCGTAAAAATGACAAAGTGGCGCGACCTGTTCCTGTACTAACATCATATAAATTTAACGTTAACGTAGAAATTCTTCCGCGGTACTCAATGGTGCTTTGAGTTTGTAACGGACCATCGCCCACGGCTCGTTGCATTTCCGCCTCCATTCTCAAAGAACGAAATGGGAAATACACAATGCCCACATTGGTGGACATGGTACTGGGATTTATATCGGCATGAATAGTTGGTGTTTGCTAAGGAAACATTTTTTTAGCGATATTTTTTATAATTTTTATTTCATCATTAACAGCGTCTCACCATCATTTCGTTGTGTATGCGAGCGGTATATATGCCACCAAACCTAAAACCGGCTGGTTGATTATGACTTAGGGTCCAATTGGCGGTAATCATCTTGTTCGGAGCCAAACGATGAAAGTAATCCATAACTAAACCATCGAAAAATTGCGGTTTAATGCGACTAGCCAGATAATGCAGTTGCTGTATGTTGCCCGGATTCGAGGCGGCATTTATACCGGGATACAATTGGAAACAACGGGGAAATTCTGTATTAAATTTAGGCGGACACCCATCGCATTTCCTTTGATCACTCATTGAATTGAATTAAAATAAAAAACAAAGGCCTTTTTTGTAAAAATATATTTTTAATATATGAACACAAGATATACACAAAAAAAACGTTGAAGGAAGAATTTTATTTTCAACTGCGACTGACATTCCCCGAATACAGGGTATTGGGAAAAGGTATTGCTTGAAAAATTGACATTTTATACAAATACATTCCACTTGGGTGGAATTTTTATATTATAACTTTATATTTTAAATTGTTATTAATAATGGTAAGCTTTTAATGAAGGTCCACAGTGTACTCAGCTAGTATCTGATTTCCTTAAGATCAGCTGTGTTCGGGTTCTGTGCTATATTCGGTTATTGGTGTGCTTTTGAGATTTATATTCCTTTACTTTACTATCTTCTTTTATTGTATTTAGTGTTACCGTTATTTTCTTTTCATTCCTTTTCGCAAACTATGTAGTTTTGTTGTTTTATTATATGTTTGCGCTTTATTGCAAAGTGTTTTATTTGCAGAGCGTGCGAAACATGTGTTATTGCTGTTCATTGCTTAGTACTTAATGCTTATATTAAATTGAACGGAATTCTTACCTGTGCTTTTAACTGCTGTCCTGAGTTCATTAAATTTCCACACGCTATTAAGCTGAAAGTAATCCAATATAAAACGTAACATGGATGGATTAAAATAACTAATTTTTGTGGTACAAAAAACCGCAAAGTCAGTTTTTTATAACAATTCAAATCAATTCTGCTACACAATTATACCTTTCAAGGTCAAAATATCTTTATGGAAAATAACTTTGCTGAGATGGGGATAAATTATATCAGAACGAAGTAAGTTAGCAGCTGCCTGTGGCCATGGTGACGTTTCATCTTAATTTTAAGTTTTAAGCATAAGATTTTTCATCTTTTCCAAACGTGTGTCGTGATGCTTATTAAAAAATATTTATTTCGGGGATTAAATTAAGCAAAATATCGATAAAGATTTATTGAAATTTGATCTTTATTGAAAATTCGTAGCCCTCCCTCGTTGAAATGAGCGTTGTCTATGTTTATAGTCCCTGGTCCTCTGACGATTAAAAAAATGTTGTTCATCCTAAATTTTAATAGCCCAGCTACATGCCTGAAATATTCATACTAAAAAGGGTTAACTCATCGTTGGCAAATCACATCCATATGAGATTCAAGCCCAAGGATACTTCAGCTGTCAATTGTCAATTTAATGTTTTACGTTACGTTAACATTAGTCATTCACTATCAATGCTCAGAACCCGTAAAATGAAAAATACTATTGCACAGTAGTATACCCAACAATAACTGAAGGTTGGAGGTTTACTTATGTTAACAAAACGTTTGCAACAAAGGAAAATGGGCCAGAGCCTAGTACAAAAAGCACAAATTTCTTAGAGCTTCCTTAGAGGATTTCTGTACATCTCTTTAAAAAGATCGGATCAGATCAGATAGGATTTTTCATTATTTCTTCCTTTTCGTTCAACAAGCAGAAAAACAATTATTGCTTAAATCTTACATTAGAACCACAATCACAATTTATTATGCAACTAAATAAAAATTTTATGTTTTTGCTCTACCGTGGTGAGTATCCTCGATTTAGTATCAACGAAATATATTTTTTTTATTTCTTTGTATGGAAAACAACATGTATGTAGGTTCACAGAGAATAGTACCGTACATGTTATAAAGTTCCATCTAATGCCAAAAATAAAAATAAAATCGTTCATGCTTAGTTTTAAGTTAAGCAGTGAGGGTGAACTCGTCGAATAGTTAACATTTTATACTCTTTCCACAGAGATTATATCACTCAAAGTGTTGTTGAATAATTTATAGATAATCGTAAAGTACGTCTTATCAATAATTCATTAAAAAAAGAGTATTCTTCCCTTCGAAAGGATACTAAGCAGTCAACTACGGGAAACTGTGAAATCCACGACAAAGTTGAATTTGTCTCGAAGAAAGTGTGAGATAAAATTTACGCTGTAAACCACTATAAACGAAACAAATAAAAATAAAAACATTTAGATTATTGTCTGCGGTTTTTTATGCAGACTTCAGCACAGTTTAAATATTCACAGGTTTACACGACGAAAAACTGAGCGAGTTTTTCGTTAATAGTTTTCAATAAATAATTGAATAATTCAACACATTCAAATGTTGTTTCATCACTTGGTATTGATGTTATATTTTATTATTTTGATCCTTTTAAATGGCCAGTCACTGTTTATACCATTTTTGCCATCAACTACTTCATCTCTGAAAAATGTTGATTATGCTCTCAAATGAAAATGCAAACGAAGATAGAGAATAATTTTTTAAGTACATAAACCCAATGAAGTGTCAATGCAGTAAAAACCTTTAAACTGCCTTCCGGCTTTCACTAATGTCGTTTTTTGTTTTGTTTTTAGTTGGAAGCTGTAATTGTTAGGTTTTAGTTTGACAGCTTTCGGCTCCTAACTATATGGGTGGCAATTGGCAATTGGAGTGAAAGGGAAGATATGTATTTTATTTAAAGAAAATAAAATGAAGAAAATAACAAAAAAAAGTACACAACAACTGCTAATCAATGAAGCCTTTAAGCAGAAACAGAAAACGAAGAGCAAACGGCTTAAATTTATTAAGATGTAAAGATAAGAATACAATAAATAAAGTAGTCGCAGTCAAGTGGCTTAAGTGGAGTGAAAATCATCTGCAAAATCGAAACCACTCCTTACAAGTAATCAGCAAAATTGTCAACTCGGAAGCTTTAAAAGAATCCTCTCACATTTAGTTAATACATTTATAAATTTCATACATTCAGTCAGTCAATCAGTTTACCCATGAACAGTACGAAAGGAAACTTTTCAACTTGTTGTATGTACTGATTATTTATTTCCTAAGCTGATGGACAATTTTGTTACATACAAATGCTTTGGCCGGCTGCTGATTAAATGTGAGTGTAAGTGACGTGGGATTAGAGTAGAGCTTCAACTTTATAAACGTATGAGTGTGAGTAAGAAATTGTTTAGAAAGTCTGCCCACAACCTGTAACCCAAAGAATTTTGTTTTGTTTGTTTTATTTTTCCAACATATTCTTTAGAAAAATCTTTCCGTTTTAAGAGTGATTTTCTTCTATAACCCTCCACACTACATACATACTCGTATGTGTGTGAACCTTTTTGCACGTTTCGATTGTGTAAAGTTTTTATGGCTTTTTGATTCTTTCACTTATTGATACTTAAAGTGAAGTGTGTTCTGTGCAGGAAACATTAAGCACTTTTTAAATTCATTGTCTCCATCAACATCATCATGATCATTGAAAACGACGGTGACAACCTACTAACATGACGTTTTATAAAACATACCCTGCATTATATCCCCGCAAACACATCGTTTCAACGGACTAGACAATAACAATAAGATTTCGAGTGGCAACAACCTAAAAAGAAGACTTTATGTTGGAAGGATACATTCCATTTTATTATGTTACAATATAATTTTTATGTGTTTTGTTTTTTTACAATACATTTTCCTTCTTAGAAGAAATATTTCAAATATTCCAGGTTTCACATCTATCCTCTCGAAAATAAACCATATATTCAGATTTGTTTTGTGAAAACAAAAATTAAAGAATGCAAAGTATGTATTTTCCAAGAAGTTATTTAATGTAATGATATCTGCATTTGTGTGTCAATAGTGCAAAAATAAAAGGCACCTCATCTCACAAATGAAATGAACTCAATAAGGGAGTTATGAGTACGAATGAGTACTTTAAAAGTAAAGTTTACTTTTACGTTTAACGAGGCCTTCGCTATCATCATCATTATTAACTTTTTTGAGCGATTTTAAAAGAAAAATTCTTTGCATGGTCTGAAATCTTACATTGACACACCCAACCAATGGACAAAAATCTGTCTATTGATCATAAAAATTAAACTGCGAACTTCAAGTTAAAGCATCGATGTGATAAAAATGGGCAGTTTCGGATAACAGACACACCCACAATTTACAAAAAACCTACTTTATGCAGAAACGTACATGGACGTGCGTATTGTTCACTTTTTTTAAAGGTGTAATCAGGTACCTGCCACGCCCATATTCTGTAAAGGGTACATAATTGTTTGGCTTAAGTCGAATATTAAATTTTTTCACAATATTCACCCATTTGCAAGTGAATGCAAGAGATACAATAATACAATTTAATGTTAATGTAAATGTTCTTATTTGTTGGTCTGTTTTAATAACTTTTTGTGGTAATTTCCTTTGAATCTTTTTCAAATTTACTCCATCTCTGCATCACCCTTCTACAAGAATTTCACACAGCTACAGAATGCAATAAAAATTTATTACCGAACATTGCTATTATCTGGGAACTACATAAATTTCTCAAAAAATACAAATATAATCACATTTATGTGTATGTTTCCATACGTAAGAGGACATGAATATGAAAAGTAAACACATGTAGTTTTTCTATTATTTTTCTATTCTTTTATTTCTATAATAATAAATTAGGTCATTGGGTGAATTCTAAATAAAAAGTTTTCCTCAATTCACCAGCATCAGTTATCTTTTCTATTTAAAATCTTAAAATTATTTTTTATAAAAGAAATAAACAAGGCGAGGTTATGTGGATGAAGAGGGACAATTATTCATTGAAGGGATTTTATAAGGTGTAACAGCTTTAGTTGTGAAACAAAACAAAATTTGATGAAATTTATGAGGGAGGCGTACGTTTCAAGAGTAGAGTATTTAAGATTCGTTTTATATCAGTTTTCCATCGTATCACACACAAAGTGAATTATGCCAATTATTCCTAGTTTGTTTGCATTCTGTCAAAGCAAATATTTGAAAGTATTGCTTAACAGCATCTTAATTATTAAGTAAAGTGTTTTTTTTTTCGTATATATTTTACATATCATTGCATATCAATAAGAGAAGATTGTGTATTTATACGTATTTGATATATATCGAAAAGTGCACTTGTTTTATAAAAATTCTTTTTAGTTTCTTTTATCACAAAATGTCAAGCCTACATGACAAATTGTTATTTTTATTTAAATTCCTTCCAATGGAACTACAGAAATTTTCAAAATTATTTTTAAACCTTAATATTAAGTTGATGATTCTGTTTGCAACCACCAGAGGGTGGGATTCATGAATTATATAGTTTGTAACAGCATTAAGATCTAAGTCAATTTAATCATATCCATGTGTCTGGGTTTTATTGAACTGAAATTCGGAATATTCTCAATAAATGTTGCCACGCCCACAATCGATGAAAATCTTAATGTAAATCACAACTAAAATTTAGTGCCTATAAATATATTGAGCCCTTACTTTAATGTGTCAAAGATGAGCGGAACCGGGCAAGTCGACAATTTACAAAAAAAACGCCTTTTTTATGCAATGAACTGGAAGTTGCTACGTATTGCATGCATTATAAAAGGAAGCCATCAGATAATGACACGCCCACTTTTTAATAAATATAATAAGTAAAGGGTATTTAAGATTTGCTTCAATACATAATTTGGTTCTTTACTCGCTCGATGTATTTCTTGTTTGTGGTTTTCTTCCAAGTATATCAATTAAATACATTCTCTCTGTGACAATAATTCCAAATTGATATCTTTGCTCTCAAAAGTGTGTTTCAGAAAAAGTTAAATTTAAACGTGATGTTTTTTTTTTCTCCTATTACAGCTTTCAGCAAATTCTGTTAGTGCAATCAATACAATTCAGTAAGCAAACGAGGGTGGTGGTATTTTAAATATATTCAGTTCGTTTTATATGTCATGTACGTACGTACATTTTTCTTTCTTTCTCCCTTACTTACAACTCTTTCTCAATTTCTAAGTCCGCATAATGTTTTTAATGGTAAAAAAATTCATCAAAATAGAAGAAAAAAATGTCACTAATTGCATTAAAGTCATGCACTCGAAATGGAAATAAATGAAAGTAAGAGATAGAAACATAAAAGAATAGCAAACAAAAATAGTTTGGCTTTGGCCAAATTATACACGCCCTTTTTATATTCAAATAAACAGTAGGCGTTGCAAGTAGCTGCATTATATTATTACCAGGCAAGTAGAGTTTTATTGGTTTTTTGCAAATTGTAGGCGTGTCTGTTATCATCTTCAGCATATCCATGGTTGGAGTGGTTATAAATTTATATGCAAAATTTCAGTTTTATAGTTTAATTATTGTGTTTTCTTTTTGTAGATGTAAGCGTGGCTGTAAAAAGATTTTTCCCAATACTTTGCAGGGCCTTTGACGCCACCTTCTAGACGTTGCAAACGGTACAGTAAACTTAATATAATCTCTTAATATATGTGGAGGGTATATAATAATAACAACAGCACATGACATTTAAATGAATTAAACTGGAATGAAAATCGCCAATAAAAGTAAAATTTTCTCTTGAATCGTGCAATGGCATGAAGTATCATCAATCACAGCAAATAAAAGAGAAAGTAAATACACTAACAACAACAACAATAATAACGATAAAACATCAACATTAATTGAAATGAAAATAAAAAATAAGATTTTGCATTTAAATTTTTATGGACTTTGTTAGTTGTTGTTATTGTCGTTGTTTTTGTTTATGTTATTTTATTGAATGAAAAACATTCCGCTAATGCGCTTCTTTCATTTATTAAAATCAAAAAAACAGAAGAAAAAAAAATGTCATAATACAGGGTGAAGAAAAAATATGGAAAATCTTGAATTTGTTTTGAAACTTCATTAAACACAAAGGTTGTCAGGTTAGAAGAGCAAAGATTAAAATCAAGATTGCTGTCAAGTTCTTGTCATTTAACGCAACAATTTTTTTTTATTTGATGAACTTTTCGAAAGATTTCATTTTATAGCATTACTCGAGAGCTTCCTTCACTTTGTCTATTAAAATAATTTATATCGAATTGCATGTTCTCTACAATAAAGCAAAAGATAGCAAGGTAGAATTTTATTTTCACAATTAATATTATTCGATAACACATGTATTTTTTTTTTCGAGCAAATAAACAAAAAAAACACAGGAGTAGATAAAAACTTTGTACAACTTTACCAGTTGATAGATTTGCAGGTTTTTTAATAATAGCAAGTCATGCTAGAAAAAGAGTTTATTGTTAAAAAAATTTATTTATTTTTAAGAATTATTTGTTAATTTGTAGATGAGTTTGGTTTTTGCTACAATGAAAAGTTTCCCATTAAGTGAAAGTTATCATTTTTTCGGATGGCTTATAAAAGCTTGCATAAAAAATTATGAAACGATTTACTAGAAACGTAGGTACAATAATTATAATCTCTCAATTATAGCTAAACTGTGGTTTTATAATTCATAGCGTTTATATTTTTTTATATGGGTTTTAAAACTATTTCATTAAAACAGTTCCGAAAGTTAATATTACCTCTCACTCAAACAATTAAATCCAGCAAAACTACTATATATCATGGGGATAGATTCATAGGAAACTCTTTTCACTATTATCTAATCTTACTTCCACTGGTAAGTGGTTGAGTTTTCATTGTAAAATACTTTAAGTATCAGAGTTAAGGACTGGGTATAATATTAATAATTAATAATATTTCCACAAATTCATTTTCACTTATTCTGTGAAATGTTATTAAATTTCTTCACATACCTCAAGCGACCACTTCGCACACAAACGCATAAATAAACGCATTGATTAATTACATTTAACGAATTAAATAAAAAAACATAAAAGAAACAAAGAAAGAAACAAGGTAAACCACAACCCTAAAATGGAAAAACTATAAACAAAAAGTGAAGAAGATTAAAAATGTATAAAAAAAAAGAAAAGAAACAGAAACAAAAATATAATTAACACTCATAGTCCCCTGCCTTGTACGGAAATATTTATAAAAAAAAAACAGCTACAGAAGGAGGACGAAGAACAGGGAATGGGAAGAGAATTGCATGTTGTTGTTGTTGTTTTCTTTATTTATTTATCGACAAATAAACACATGAATACACAGTTGTGCAATTCAGGGAGATGCCGCAAGTAATTAAAAAAGCTTGTACGTAAGTAGTTCTGGTTGATGTTGTTGTTATTGTTATTATTGTTATTGTTGTTTCCTTTAATTTTTTGAGCTTCTTTCGGTTATACCTTCGGCAACCAGAGAGCTGCGGCAAGTGTCACCAGCAGTTAAAAAGTGTAATACAACAATTGCACACACACACACACATACACACACGTACACCTTTCCACAATACAAAACTTATTAAGTTCTTTGGGTGATTGGGAGAGCGCGTTAAAGGCTTCGGTTCATAATTCATTATGTAAGCCACACACGGCCCAGACTTATTACATTATTTGCACAACTTCTTAATTTACTATCAATGAAATTTATTGAATAATTCAATTTTCCTTTCGTTCGGTTCGTTATGTGTGTGTGCGGTGGGAGTTATTTGTGCGCGGTTATTATACAATAGTTAATATGTTCACCTGCGTCCGTGCATATTGCATAAGTTGTGTATAATATTACTATTTAATCATTAACTTGTTAAGTCGCATATAATTGAGTGGCCATTAATTAAAATTTATTTAATCGCCGTGAGAATAGAGCGAAATTCAATAAAAAGAATATTAGGGTAAATGTAATCCTATGTAGGAAGCAGGCCATGTGGAGTACCACAGATTATGTAACCATTACAAAGCGTTCAGTTGGGTTTGACATGCGGGGCGAGGTTTTTTTTTATGTACAATTAAGAACACTATCGTGCCATACCAACCAAGTAATTAAATTATTTGTGGTTTATGGTAAATATTGTCTACTCAGTGTGACTTAAATAGCACAACTGATGCCACGTTCATGTAAATTTTTTTCACACAAATTAAGGGAAAATTTTAATTTCAATTAAAATGAACCGATTGTGCGGCTTTTGGCATAGTGGCGATCTTCTTTCATTCGCTGGTATTTATAATAATTAAAAGTGTGTATTTTCACTTAGACATCGAATTGTTTACACTTCTAAATATAACAATACAGTCATAGAAAGATAATCAAAGATGACTTCATTCATCAAGATTGTGAAACTGATTAAAAATCTTCTCCTTTAAGATTTTTCTCTGGAATGATAACTTTGAAAGAACAGTTGCAACGAAATTGTTTCCGAAGATTCACTTTTTTTCGATATAAAATTGACATGAAGTGAGCTCCATGAACTGAATGTCCACATTCTTGATGAAGCTGGAAAAATTCAATTCATTCCGTCGAGTTCAAAAGTCGAAAATACAATAATCAACTATGTAGGAAGTCGATGCCAATTGTTGATAAATTCATACCATTAATATTTTTATTATTATTATTTAAGAATAGCAACTGAACTACAACCTAAGGAGAGCTTACACTCAGCCCTAAAGTCTGAGCAATGTTATGAATCTCACCACTCCGAGGACCATTCGCGAATCACTCCCCGAACACCGGATACCTGCAAAAATTTCATAACAATCCGATGAAACTTGAACCTGACACTAATTGGTTTTAAGTATGTTTCAATTTAAGTAATTTCTACTTTTAAACAATTTTGTTAGGCTACGTTAATGTCTTTATCAAAATCTTCAATTACTCGTACATTGTTTGTTTTAAGTGGCAACACTTGAAGTTTGTCTATGAGAAATTAACTATACTCTCACATTGCTTTCTTATCGTGAGGTGTATGATTTATTCTTTTGTTTTCTTTTTTTTTTTTTGTTTAAATACTTATCATATACACTGGTGGCAAAAAAAAAAAAAGGTAAAAAACAGGCAATGTTATGTCTTTGGCCAAGGCCTCCACTCCAAAAAATGTATTTATTGTGCACAATAATTCCTTTTATTAGCAAAATTGTAACTTTTTCAAAAAATTTGTACTTATTCAGTTAACTAGCAGTGTACATGCATATATACTCTATACTAAAAAAGTCAGTTAAAGTTGTAGGGCAATGTTTTTGCATTGGTTAAGACATTGGAATAAAATGATCATATAAAGCGTTTTAAGATTAGAGGAGCCTTGAAATCAATCCATAATGAAATGTGTGTCGCTTGTGTACATAACTGTAAACTTTTACAGTAGTGAGTAGTGTCTCATTGAGTTCGTTTTTAACTAAATAAACGTTGTGTTCTCATTGCATTTTTATACGGGACAAACTAAGAAAAAAGAACGCACTCAACAATAGCAGCATATACAAAAATAATAACAACAACAATAATAATAATGATGCAACCGGGCTACAGTGATAGCAAGTTTTGTGATTTAAGTACCACAATGACTTACGCGGCAGACACATAAATTACACGACCATAAAACACAATAACACAAATACTGAGACAGGCAAAAACACACACATAAACATTCACATGCAACTAAATATAAAAGCATATATAGTTTAAGTAGACTACAGAGAAGACACACACATCCAACCAAAATTTTCACATATTTCCATACATACATAAACACGTTCAAATATTGCATATAAGTCTGTATTTGTGAATGTCTCGACCATGTATGCATACGCGCCATATGAGATTTTGTTTGAGTTTACTTCAGACAATACAGGCAAAAGTGTAGAGAAAGAAAAAAAAAATGGTAGAGCTGGGTTAAGAACGTCATAACGAAAATGAATAAAGTTTTTTTTTTTTAGTTTATAGTATTTTAGTAGCGAGGGTATATTAAGTTTAGTATACCCTTTGCAACACACCCAGAAAGAAATATCAGAGGTTCTCGAAAGAATCGATCTAGACATGTCCGTCCGCGTTGCAATTCTCACGACATCATCCTAAGCTGAGATTTTGTATTTACATTTCTCCTTTCTGTACACAGATTGGTCAAAATAACTCAAGAGCCACGCCCATAATATCTACCTATAAAAATTGAGCTAAAAACTTCCAATTTACAACATGTGTATACATATTGAGGTGTGACAAAAATGGACGGGTTTGGATAGCAGACACGCTCACATTTTCCAAAAAACCTTATTTTGCCGAGAGTGCGGCGTGAAAGTTGATACGTAAGTCTGTAAAATATGGTTAGGTTTAAGTCAAATTTAATTTTTTTACATGATTTTTATAACAACGTGTCGCTACTAACGCTTGTATATTAATTTGGATAAAGTTTTAGTGAAACAATGCGATCACATGATGATGATAAGTTTTTGCTGGACTATTTATATTAGTTGTTGTTGTTGATGTTATTTTTGTTAGTTGTGGTTACAAAACTTTGAACCTTATGAATGTGAAGCAAATTGGTGATTACTCATTATGGCTGGCAGTAGGTAGACAACGAATGGGACAAATGTGTAAAAACAACTTGACAAAGTCAAAAATATGAACTTCAAAGCTACAAAATTCTCAGTTAGAGTGTCCGGCATTATTAAAGAGGAAGTGGGAAGACACCTGCATACAGCTACATGGTGTTTAAAGACTTTTTTTTTTAAATAAAATCATTACCATACGATTTCATTACAAAGGACAGAACGTTTAGTTAAACTACACTACTATACATGTATGTATGTACATAGATAAGGTTTGGGGTGTTTAAGGTGTTCAAGGTTTAAGATTGTTTGCATTCGAGAGTCTGAAGCTTTCAAGCAATCGGAGCACCCGTAATCCCACGGTAAAGGTGCTTTTGATATCAAAGAGTTTAAAGGGAGCACAAGAAAAACAAAAATCATGGGTTTTGCAATATTGTTGGTGTGTATGTATATGTGTGTGTGTGTGCGTTATGGAGAAAGTATCTGGTTTTTGTTCATGCAGCTTTCAAACATTGCTTTCTATACAATCGACCCAACAACAATAACAACAACTGACTGGCGAGAAATTCTTTTGTTTTTGAGTGGACAGGCGTCTGGCCATAAATTTCACTTTATTTGTTTGTAATTTTATTACATACTAACGCAACACATATATGACCCGACCCGTTTATTACGCACAAAAACTTTTTTCCATAGTTTAACTTCTCTTATGGATCTGATGTCTATGGTGGATGGTTGATTTTCTGAAAAGAAAAACGAATGAAGAAATGAAAATGAAGGAAAAAACATCGTAGACATATCTGAAAAACATATCCATACTTACCGTATGAATATGTAAGTAACTGTATATGTATGAAGTAACCGTTGGTTTTGTTTTCATGGTAATTGTGTTATTGTTCTCATTCTCTCCTTGTTGCCTTTATCCTGTTTGCCCGTGTGCAATAACTTTCGTTTTTATTATTTTATTGTTGTTGTTGATTTTCCTCACCAACCAACCACTGCAGCTAAAGTACACAATTTATTTTATGGCCAAAAACGATGAATAAAAGTGAAGAAGGAAACTATAAATACTTATGCGCTTCTTGTACGCATACGTAGTGCCTCCTTAATGAAGTACAGAATTACCTGCTATAGTTGCAGGATGGATGTTACATGAAGAACTTCATGAAATTTACACACCTCGAATAATGACTCAAAGAAAAATTGGTTTAAAAGTGTTAATGAGTGTTAAATGGCGGAAGATGATCAAGCATTCGCACACAAAATGAAATGGACTTGGGCGATCGGCTTTGGTGTCTTTCTACTATATAATAAAAAAATAATATTTTATTATAAATACAAACACCGTGTTCGATGGCAAATGTTGTTTTCAATAAAATGCAAATTGTTACAATACTGATTAAAATCTATTCTATTTTCCATTAATGCATAAATTATTGCATATATTACGTAAGTAACCTTTTTTTTTTCATTTACATACAATAGCGCGCACTATTTAACAATTTTAATTGAGTGCTTTTGTGACGTTTGCTAAAACACAAGCAACAATAATAAAACAAAATTAAAATTAAATTATATTCAATTTGAATTATTTATGAAAAATCACAAAACATTATGTAGCTAATTTATTTATTTACAATCATGTGACATGTGCAATATATTCACCATCGAGGGAATGGTCCACAAAGTTTAAAGTATTGCGCATGGAAGTAGAAGAAGAAAGCTTTAGAAATATCTAATCGGAATATATTTAACAAAGTCAGTGTTTGTGTCTATTGTTACAATTTAGTAGAAATAAGTGGAAAAAAGTAATTCTTTGTCATTAAAGAACTTTTTATTGAAAATTTGTTCTTGACCCAACCACGTCGCTTCTGTGTAAAGGTTGTATTGAAATTAGAATGCACAACTTAAACCGATCACACCAGGATTATGTATAACCCAGCGGACTCAAGTCAAACCTTTACATAAACACACAACGACAACTCATGTTCGGTAAGTATTTATGTTATCTCGAATTGAAGCTATTGTAATAGGAGAGGGGAAAGGGAGACTGCCCAGTCCGTATGCCTAAATAAATACACCCACACAGAAACACATACATGCGTACAAGTAAATTTCGTTTCAAGTGTTAGGTATGGGTTAAGACAGAGGTGGGGGTAAGTACAACGATTATGTTATGAGTGAATGCAATTTCATTGCGGTTAGTACGCAATGTATGATGATGGTGTACGGTATGTAAGTGTAAGTGTAAATTACTTACAGTTGCATGCATGCAAAATGATGCATGTCCTATGCAAGGGCACTGCAAAACATTGGCGCAAAACATAACAAGTCACTGATTACGTCCCTGTCTACACGTGTACATGCCAACGTATGTATATGTTGTAGTACTTAAGCCGCTCACTCACTGTTCAGGCGTAATTATAAATTCGTAAGCAATGCACTACTGTTTATGCACCGTGTAGGTGAATATATGTGATCGTAGAGTGTTTGTGTAGGCATACTTGCATAAATCAAAATTTATTTAAACTCATGCAAACACACACGTATTAATGTTACATCATGAAAATATGAATGTCCCAAAATGGACGCCCATGAATGGGTTGGTGCGGTCAACAATAATCTCCTGCACACCTGTACGCATTGAAAAGCTATCCCTTTTTCTCTCTCTCCCTCCCTCTCATATGTTATCCTACTTCGGCAATATTGTAAGAACTGTTTCGCTTGTTTAGGTACTCGCTGGCATTTACAGCAACCTTAACAGCTGCTTATGGTTGCCAAGCAGCTTACAATGAAAACACACACACACATATATATAACATAATCTCCTAGGAACACACATGTATTTGCTGGGTTAGCATGCACTATGTGTTGTATACACATGCCTTTTCCTTAACAATTACAATTGTTACGTGTGTAACAATTCATTGTATTTATATGCATATGCATCTTGTTTTGTAAGCATATGTTGCTTATAAATCACAATCGCACGTAGATCAGCCTCAACCTAAATAAACAAACATCTAGGGCAGCGGTTTGCAGGAATAATTATAATAACAACAATAACAATAGACCATAATTATCATCTTTAAGTTTAAATAAATATGCAGTGATGGTGAATAAAATTTCAGGAAATTAAAAAAAAAAAAGATTCAAATAAAACTTTGAAAAATATATTTAATGATTAACAAAAATGAGCAAAATTGTACGTCTACTAATTAAATAAAGTTTGGTGCACTTGACAAGACATTTAGTCATCGAATTTTTTACATTGGCTCTCGTTCTTGTTTAAATGAATTAAAGCGTTTACGAACCCGTTCATCTCCGAACGTTGATTATTTACTACCACATAGGCCCTTAAATTTTGCTACAATCGTTTTAGTTGTACCTGTATACGCTAAAAACTGCCATATAAATCTCTACGTGAAATATCTTTCCTATGTAAAGAGGTTGTAAAAATAGTATGATCGGGTCCAAACTTGGCACAGCCAAATATAAAGCTAATTAACTATTCTTCCACAAATTTTGTCAAAAAATATTAGGATTTGCAATTGTTTGCCATTACATTATAATGGAGCCTTATATGGGGAGTGGTTCTAAAAATGGTTCCTCTTTAGGCCAAAGCATGTTCTTGTATCAAATTTTATTAAAATATCTCGAAAAATGTAACCTGTAGATTGCGCACAAATTTACAGATAGACAGACTGACGGACATGCTTTAATCGATTCAGATTCAGCAGTTACAAACACCCGCCTATACTTATGTATGTACATGGGATCTTTGGTGCTGAAAGTGTCCATCCTAGGAAACTTTTTTTACATTCAGTTAAATTCAAGTAAACGTCCATACAGTTCTTGTCAGAACTTTTAATTTTCTTATTTTTTCTGTAATATCCATTATATAGGATCCTCATACATATTTTTATGACCCATATAAGCAAATAATTGAGTGCAAATTCAAATTTAATGTGATTCCACTTCAAAACCAAAACCAAAACCAACAAAAAACAACAACTCAATAGCCATTAACATAAAACCGTCACTAACGGTCATTACATAAATAAATGTATACGATGCGATATTAAAGGACATTTGCTACGGACAGCAATTTGGCACAGTCAAGTTAGCTGTATTTTTATGCCTCTCGTGTATTGAACGCCATAGAAACTGTTAGAGAGAGGTAGAGAGAGGTGAAATGTGTTGGTGTAATAAATCATAAAATTTTTGCTCTGCCATTATGCAGCTATTAAAATTTATTTACCAATACATTCATATACGTAAATGTATAAGTAAATGTTTACGTATACGAGTATATATATTGTACATATAATTTATATACGGTATACTCATGTACTCATACTAATCCAACACATCGGCCTGAGGCGCAGTATTGTTGTGATTTGCTTTATAAAACATTTAGCAACACACTGATTACTTCTGGTTATATGCTTAAAATGATACATACACTGGTAAACATTAAGAGGAAACAGTTAGTTGTTTCACCATTTCCATTCCTCCGTTAAAATGAAATATTATCAAAATATTGCTTACCTTACCATAAGGTTGTGTGTGTGTGTAAGTGTAAGCTTTCAATTCAATGAAAATATTGTATCTATTTAAAATACTATCTGCTGGCTACATATTTACTTGCGTATGAATTTTTTATAAACAGAATTTGTTGTTGTTGGTACAGTATTTATAATTTATAGCAAATGGATTATAAACACAAACACACACACTTACATCTCAATACTTGTATGAGTGTATTTGTGTTTGGCTGAAATGAAACAACAAAATGGAGGCAATTATTATGAATGAGGAGAATATTATATGCCAGCAAGCTTACCCAGCCCGAGCACATGGCTTTTTACGCACTACCTGCACCTGCATTTCGGCACACAATTAACCTCATCGTGTGCAATACATTTGAGAATCAAAACTCCAACTTATTGTTTTAAACATATAAATAGCCTCCACAATCACCACCCCGTGCTGAAATGATAAATGCATTTTAGATTGTTGCGATAATTGCCAGCAGTAAAAATGCAGTTTACGGAAGATAACTGCGTTTGTGCACATTTTGCTTGTTATTTATTATATCATGTTAATACCCTGCCTCACTTGTGAGGCAGAATATATTCCGTTTAGGTACATTAAGAAGTTTGCAGCAATCGGTTCTGAATTAAAAATTTAAATAAATTTCGTTAATCGTTTGAGTATATGGTAAAGATAATAATTTCTTGGTATTCTTCCCTCAAATTGAAAATGAATTTAAGCGAAACTTTTTAAGGAATACTTCTTTTATAAGCACTCTTTTGAAATAAATTCTTATATAATAAAAATTTGTTAAAACGTGTTAATGAATAATTAGTTGGTATAATAATTTAATTCAATAAAATAAAGGAGCGGTCACAGTGAATCCATCTTTTTGTAATTAAGTAGTTATAGGACAAGAAATTTCATTTATTAAAATTGTTTTATAAAATTTTAATAGTTTAGTTTAGAAATTCCTTTTCATGAAATGCTTTTTTCTAAGTAACTTTTATATCAAATAACAAAAACTGGTTGTTACTGATACAACTCAATCAATTAAAACTTAAATTGTGGATGAAAGAAGTGTGGGTTATGGTCAGGTAGAGGCGACTATGTGTGTTTATGAAAATCACTGAAATTAAAATTATTTTTAATATTTGAACGCGAATAATGACAATTTAATAAGCAGGTATTTAAAAATATTTACATGTGAAATCAGTTCACTGTTAAAAAATTACAATATAAAAAAAAAAAAAAAATTATAATATTTTTAAGCACATCCCGATATATCCACTCTGTCAAAACGTTTGCAAACATATTCCACAAAAATCATCGCATACTGAGCAATATCCAGACCCACCTCAGAATATGAAATGAATAAGTTTAGTAATTTATCGTTGTTGTTAAAAAGAGCGAATAACGAGAGCTGCATGGAAATGTTGCTTGAAGATCATACCCATAATCTCAAAGTACTCAAAACAGCCAATTTACATACATGGTCAATATTCAGTACAATAATTCAGATTTACTTATTTACAAAGCTCGTACCTATATGATCAGTAGGGGCATTACACTTGCACATCATTTCCCCGCCAGAAACTAAAAACACAATTAATTAGCGATTTAATAGGGCAAATGATGTTAGGTGCTGCAATATAGAATTACTAATAAAAATAATCCATTAACGAAATCTGTGAATCGTTATTGGATTGAAGCGGGTTTATAACATATACACAAATAAAGTGGATTACTCCGACTCATTTTTATTGAGCAGGTAAATGCATATGAACCAACAGACAATAAATAATTTACATATCCACACACAACCAACATAAATAATATTTACAATAAATAAAACAAAAATAGGATAAATACGTACAATAAGCGCCGCATGGCCATTTACCTAAATTATGGACAACGATAACAAATAGTTGCAGTATGTTGCATAGGTAAGTGCAGCACGTATGTGTGTATGCACTTACGCAATAGTAGACATATGCAAATTTGTGTAGAGTTTATCGATTATTGAAATGATCATAAATAATGAATGCGCCAGAGTACAGTGTGTTGGTGAATTTATTTTGTAAACGTAGGTGGACATGTTTACATGTGTAAGTGAATTCATAAGAGCGCATTGTAATGGTTTGCTTAAACAATCACCTTATAGAACAGCAAACAATTGTACAGCTCTCCCTTGCAGAATAACCGAAAATGTTATTGTGACTGCTTGTACGGGACAAACAATGGGGGAATAAAAAGCAATTGTGTAAATGTATTTTTATATCCTTCACCAACCGTTTGTATGAATTTTGTTAACTCTTAAACTTCATCGAATCGATTGTGTCCGAACTCGGTCTGTCTGTCCATATAAGTTTATAAACAAATTAAAGACTACGGTTGCATGTGATGGTCTACTTAAAAAAAAAAAAAAGTTTAAAATAAATCTCCATTAAACTCTTTTTACTAATTCAAATCATATTGGTTTTTAGTCAAATCTTAATTATAATCTGCATCTATATAGGAATAGTGGGCGGTGGCAGGCAAATGATTTCTTCCACACAACAAAACAAAAAAAAATTACAAAATGACTGTTTAACCGTATTTTCCTTTGCACAATATTTTCGTTTTAATGTGTGTTTTAGCTTTGTAGATTTATTTACATATTTGCAAAGATTTTCACTTTACATTATCACCCGATTCGAATTTTTGTTAGACAGAGTTGTTTTTCATGGTGTTTTTTTATGTAATCGCCAACTGTTTATATGTTTATTTATATGTTTGCGTTTGTAAAAATTATTTATTTACTTGATTGTTTAATCTGAAAACTATATTTTTGTTTATATTCTCACATGCACTCACATGCACATTTCCTCTTTGTGGGATGAAAAACGGTTAAATGTGATTTTGATAAATCCGGTAAATTGTGAAAGCACAACTTTTACGAGCAAGTGTTGTGAAAATATATTCTTTTTATTCACAATAAATAAAATCTCGTGTATTATGATTTAAAAGCATTAAATTTTTTTAAATTCAATTAACGAACAATTAATAATAAACATATATAACGACAGTTTGAGTGGAAAGTATATATATTTTTGATCAGAATCAAAGTTAAAATTTGTTTGTTTAACTTCATTAAAAATGATCAGACAAGCACAGTTTTACAAAAAGATATGAAAAAATTTAAACCAATCCAGCTCACTGTCCTTTTGAAGAAAATTTAGGAATAATGTTTTACGATTTCTTTACAAATAACACTGCGACGCAAGTGTTCTCCTCGATTTGTGTTTATTGTTTACCAAAAATTGTGAAGTACTTTTTTGGGAGGTTATTTTATTTTGTCCTCCTCACTCCCTCCCCACCACCACTTATTGTTTGGGTTTTTAAATGATAAGGATTTCAAGTATTTTTGCCTTTGTTGACATTTCCAACAACAATACTAAGTACGTTGGATGTTGACATTGGGTATTTTATTGCTTAACACTAACATCGTCACCATTACCATGAAGAAAGAGATCATATCGTCATCGTCATCACTACAGCGTTTGGTGATGATACAGACGATTGCAAGTGCTTAGTATTTTAGCCTTTTTCTACACTGAAATGAACGCAATTTATTGCGTCAAACTTTAAAAGAACAACAATTAAATCAGTGACAAAAACTTAAAAAATTTATGATAAATTACCGCTAAAAATGTTTCGTAATCATGCTGTTGTGATTAAATTAATAAAAAAAAAAGAAAAAATATTTATATAAATGCGTTAAAATTCTGCAGTGAATGAAAATTGTTCTTGCTTTCATTGCACAGGAATTCTTTAATGTGAATTTAAATGAAGAAGAGAGCAGAGGAAGTGGCCAAGTAGATAATACAATACAAATCCATTAATGCTATAAATTCCCATTCACGTTTTGTTAAAACATTTCATTTATTTGATCGTCTACTGGATAATTTTTGTTTCAGTGTACACATATGTTAGTGTGTGTGCATGCATATGCACGTATGTACAGAACAGTTGATGGCTTTAAATTAAAACGTACACTTTGTTCATACACCTAAATATATATATATATATATATATATATTCATTTCTCTCTCTCTCTCTCTCTCCCTCTGGCTGACAGTGCGTATGTGCAATATTTTTGGTCGTCACTTCGCTTGTGGCCGCTGTTATTTATGTGCCTGATGGTAATGTTTTTTTATTTACGTTATGTCATTGTTGTTGTTGTTATTATTATTGTTGTTGTATTACTTTTCATACACTTCAACTGTATGCGGTGAGCCACCGTAAATTTACCGCTTACGTTTGTATTTGTCACTTACACGCCAAACTTCGCACACCACACCACCACACACTCACACATACTAATGCGGTTGACTCTCTTATATTTTGCATATTACTCTGTATATGAACACATATGAATATCTGTTGCCAGTGTATTGTGCACAATTAATTTTTGCATTTATATTGCCAAAAACAAAATATAACAACAATAAAAACAACAAAATCTCACATCTCATACATAGGTGGAAGGTGAGAAAAGCACTTTACTCTTCACGTATGTTAGAAGAAAATCAAAATGAAATAAACAAAACGAAAATAAAGCAAAAGCAAAAACAAAAACAAAAACAAAAAGAGAAGAATAAACAGAAAAACAACAAAGAGCCCGCTTTTGTGTATAAAAACAACAATATGACAACAATCAAACAAGAAAAAATCTGCATAAGTTCTATTCATATGATGTGTGTGCGAACAGCTAAATAAAAACTATTTCATATGAAAAACTGTACGTGTGTATAAGATGTGCGTGTGTGCGCCTGCATTGTGAGTATGTGTTTATTATGGTCTCTAACTAAATGGAAATGTACAATAAATGGGTTTGTGTTGTGTTTTGTTTTGCTGTTCTTGTATAGTTTTGTGCGTTGTGTGTGTATGCGCGTGGAAGAGTACATCAAAGTCCACTTTAGCTCCTCAGATGATGTATGTTTACACTCATGGTTACCAAATGAGTGCTGTGGTTGTCATTTGGTTTTCGTTGATATTTTCATTGTTTTCGTTGTTGTTGTTTTACTCAGATCACATTTGTGTTGCCAGCAGATTTATACCGCCGCCTGGATTTTTTGTTATTTACTTTAACAATGTTAAAGGATTCTTGGTCGTGTTTGTTTTTTTCTATATATTTATAAATGCAAGCAACTGTCTGGCCCATATGTCTGGCTAGGGATTGTACCGTGTTGTAGCGTTATTTTTGGTTTTCGCTTTGGTTTCTCTCTATCTTTGATTTTCCATCCCTTTTACTCGTTCATGTTATATCTCATGTGGGTTTGTTTATAATCCCAGGGCAATTTTTGATGATTTAACATACGCCATGCATTGATTAATTATTAAAGGTTTTTTGTACCTTGGGCTTATTTGAACATGAAATTGAAATGTTGTGTATATGTGTTATAAAAAAAAAAATTCCAAAAAATACCAAATAAGAAACATTAATTTATTAAAAGAAGATTTTTATTAAAAAAAAAATTTAAAAAAGTTAGCCAAATTTTGTGGCTGTCCAACAATTTACAGTTTGTGAGTAGTGCTAATATAAAAACTCAAAAAAAGAGGTTTTACTCATTATATATACATGTAGCGTATGATGGCACACATTTCTTCTTTCTTCTCTGGATTACTAATGTGCAGAAAACTTATCTTCTGAGCTTATAAGTATAAGTTCAGAAAATAATGGAAATGCAAGGTTCAACAAGTGTGCCACGATTCACTACTCACATTAATTCCTAATTTAAAAGCACTTTTCCTTTTTCCATACATTTCTCAATAAAATGCATTTGAATATTTTTAGAAATCTTCCCCAGTGGGTGGGGCAGGTATCTGAAACTGTATGTATTTCAAAGTTTATTAACAAATTTTTTTTAACACAATAAAAAGATTACATACCATTATTTTCATATTAAAACAATTAATTTTTTGCAATAAATAAATCATAATATTTATGGACGATACAAAATTGTAAATGGTTGCAAATAATAACGAACGGTAAAATGTTTTTCCTACACTGCAGCATATGAAGGAAATAATTTATAATCATAATTTCTTGAATATATTACATGGACATGTTGAAACATGTTACTTTATTATAAAATTGTTATTGTTTTATTACATATATAACAAAAATAAAAATGTAAATAAATGTTTAACATATTAGACACAGTAAATAACAATTAAACTCTCAAACATTTGTGCTGTATTGTTACGTAAACAAAGATATAAAAGAAAACCATTTTTCAAAAAAAAAAAAAAAAAAAATTTCAAGTATGAGCAACAATAAAACAACAAAAACGTTTTAATAATAACAAGAGAAAAATAACAAAAAAAAAAAAAACTATTGGTGATTGTGTTTTATTACGGAGTCTTTTGTGAGCATAAATTTATGTATTTTTCAGGTTGAACTTTTATAAATTTGTCATAAATATTTTCATTCATAATATTATAGTTTATTGTATACTCACACACACACACACACACACACACCCTTAAAACGAAATAATGTATAGTACGTACACGTAAACATTGTACAACATTCAACGTATGCATCACTTCAGTTGTGTGCAGAGAGAAGCTCTTTCAAGAGCCTGAGTTGTTCTATAGTTTGTTTGTATAAGGTGTATATGCAACAACAATAACTGACACAATCATTATTGAAATAATTAAAGAGGCTTTTGTTGTTCTTCATATTTATTGATACGCATATACATACATGTGTAGACAGGACATATGCACGTGCCAAAAACAGTTTGGGCAGGACGACGTTGGCTTGGGTTAAATAATTGCTTCATAAATTAAGGATCTATTTATTCATATTACGGTACATATAAAAAGTATTATTCAGAGTCTTTATATGATTTATATATTGTTAAAATTTAAATCATATAAAGGTTTGTCCATTTAAATGAAAGACCTTTCGCGCGGACGTAATAAAATACTCGATTTGAGTCAAAATATAACTAAATTTGAGTTGTAACAAATTTTGAACAACCGCTAGTTACAGTGACAAATGGAAATGGAACAAACAAAAAACTAACCAAGTTAATGCTTTAGTGGAAAGTTGAAAAATTAATAAACAGAAACTTGACATATTCTTCCTAACTTATATCTTAAATTTTGCTATTGGTTCTTTTTAAGCGCGGGCGAGGGAGGCACCTAAACGATTATTAAGCGAAGGTGGTCTTTTACTTTTCCACAAAGTTGGCACAAATGTTCACACCTGACAGTGTTACCCTACAAATTTGCTAATACCAATACTAATACTTGGCTAATATATAAACTGACACAGCAATATAACTGCTTGCGGCATACTTATGAAAAACGAACACCCGTCCGCACGGACATGCTGGGTAAATTTATTTATTTACTCATGTCACGTTTTTTTTTTTGTCATACACAGGTATTTTTCCTTTTCTTGTGTTCTTCCTCTGACTCAAACGTTATAAAATTTTCATTTAATGTTTCAATGAAAGCATGACTATTTTTTCATGTTCCTTACGTATCATTTTTATGTGCCTTTTTTCTTTCACTTGTACTGTTCGGTGTTCATTTCTGTTTGGCTTATTTTGTTGATTGGTCGAATGGATTGAATGTAGTCCGAAGGAATGAAAGAGTAGAAGATGTTGTTCATTTGTTAAGAATTTTAAAGCATTTATCAAAGTTCCGTAAGCACGAAAATATCGTACAAACTAAAGAAACACAAAAAGTTATATTTAGTTTGGTTTGGGCCAATCATTGAATACCCACCACAGGAAACATTCAATGTCTGTCGGGGTATTAAAAGTAAAAGAAAAATGTTTATTATTTCTTTCAAGAATTTTGTCCATTTCAATAACAAACTGCAAGTAACAGCGACGACTGCTCTTGATTGTTAAATTTGAAAAAGGTTTCTGAAGAGTCCTTCTGGTTCTAACAAATTAAATAAGAATTACTAAATACCTCAAGTTTTAATTTACTTTCGTTTATATATCGGTCAGTGTCTTGGGGGTATTTTTCTTTACAGTTACAAACACACTAAAGAAGTAAACATAGCCGTTTTCCCAAAGGTGATGGGTTAAAAAAACACAAGTAAGAAAAACATTTCTAAAGAAACACATGAAAGCGTTCATACGCACAGCCATACATACATTACCCACACAAGAGTAAACGTGTCGAGCACAACAAGCGGCTCTAGGAACAAGAAAAGAAAGATACAACGTTGCCGTTGAGCTCTTTTGTTGCTACAATACTTTCTGAAAATGACCTACATAACTTTTGAAATATGCACATTATTTACGTAAAGCCGAACAGTTGATGCTTTCGCTGTCATTGTTGTTGTTTTGTTGCTGCTGTCTTTTGAGTTCTTTTCACAACTGAACTACTTTCCATCCTACACTACTCTACACATTCATTCTCATTAAATGCGTTCTTGCTTATAAAAAAATCATTCCACAATATTCTAAAAACTCAAGGTAACACTTTTGCAGATTTCCTAAGATAATATTTGTTTAATGCCCACCATCCTTAGAGGCGGGAGTATACTACGTTTGCTATTTCGCCATAGGAAGGTGCCAGGGTTCCTACAAAAGTATCAGCAACAAAAACAGAATCAATATAAACACTTTCGTCCGTGTATCCGTCCATAACTCTTGTAAATATTAAGCTGAAATTCTATAGAAACATTTCTGATCTAACGCCCACTATTAAAGAGGTGGTGGAGGATATTTATGATTTGATCTAAGCTAAATTTAATTTTTTACTTGAGTTTTTCCCATTTTTTTTTTATAAATGAACATTTTCTAACATTTATTTTTCAGTGAATTTATACAAAAAAACATATTGTGATTTGTAAAGGGAGGTGTAGGTGTGTAGGTATTCGTAAAATGTTTCACTTTACTTGCTTGTACATTAACTGTGCAACAGTTTCAATGACATTGAGAGAGCGGTAGGATGTGAGTTCATGGTATTTTCCATGAAAAATATTGTATGGAAAATTAAGTTTATTACCTTTGGTGCTTTTAGCTTTTGTTGTTGTTGTTGTTGTTGTTTTTGTTGTTGTTTACATTTCATTCCATAAAATATTTGCTTGATGAAATAACGGCTGTTGACGAAGTCGAGTCAAAACATGTTGAAATATATATTAAAACATAAATAAATACAACAACAATCTTGTAATGTTTGCCATCACTTTCACATCTGCCCCCCTCTGCCCCTTCCACACTCTTGCTCCACATTATGTTATACCTTTTTGGTCTTTTATTTGTCTTGACTTTACGTTTCACAATCCTTCCACGCTACAATTCGCTTGTGACTGCACTGTGAGAGAATAAGCAGAGGTTGTATGTGTGCGGCCTTGAGGCCTTTCCATTTACAATTTATTTTTGCTGTCATGCGACCTCAGCTTTAAAAATAAGTAAGAAAACTACATTTGGCTTAAGACGAACCTTAAATACCCTTCACATTTGTGCACAAAAAGTAGGCGTGGCAGGCATATTATTACGCCCTTGAATAGAGGATTTTTTTAAATTTGCCTGTCTGTCTTCCATGTCTGTTATCCGACCACGCCCTTTTTTTTTGGTACATTGGTGAATGCTATTATTATAAATATTCGTTCCAAATGATAAGTTCATAGGTCAATTTTTGTGGCAGATATATAGATTTTTGTGGGCGTGGCTTTTGATCGATTTTGCCCATTTTAAGTAGCGATCTGTGTGAAAAAAACCAAAAGTGTTCTTGAAAAATTTCAGCTCAATTACTTAAAATTTTTACAACAACAATCGGACATTTATGTCTAAATCGACTCAGCTTTTAATAATAATCAAGAATATATAAATTTTGTGGGGTCTCTGACGCCTTCTTGTAAGTGTTGCAAACGGAATGACAAACTTTGTATCTTATGTTTTAGGTGGAGGGTATAATAACACACATACACTTGAGAATGAACAGTAATAACTGTTGTTGTTATTGTGTTGTTGTTGGAGTGGTTGTTTTACTTTCTACACGGTTTAACATAACATCGCATTTTTCTTTGTTTGTTTTTTTTTTTTTTTGTTTTTCTTTGCTCACAAAATCTCAGTTGTGAGAATTATTTTATATTTATTTCAATATTTTTGTTTTTGTTTACTTTTCAAACAAATGTTAAAATTGTTGCCAGCAATACGCCTACAAACCTACTTTTTGTTTATTTCCTTTTTCCTTTCGTAATGTACACATTTTACTGCTTTTAACCGAATGCAACCAGCAGCAGAACATTTAACAAAACATTGTGCATAAGTAAGTAATGGGTACAAACAGCTTATTATACTTATACTGGCTCGTACATTGTTTCACTTTGGTAACATTTTTATTTAACTATTGCGGTATATTTAATAAATTTTTTAAAGAATTCAGAATATTAACCAGAGTCTTGATTAATAGTAAAAATCATGGATAAGATAAAAATCAGAAAAACAATTTTGTTTAATTTAAAAAGTTATAAATGAAGAACCACGATTAAAAAAATTAAAAAAAATTCTTACGATGGATATTAAATTATATCGATTTTATATAAATTTAATGAACTTTCCAGCTATTCCAGGTATTTCAGGATTTGTCCTGAAAAAAAAGGACAAATAAGAAGATAACAACAATTGAAAAAGTACCGCATGGCAGCTAACTGCTGCCACCATATTACCAAATGGTATAAAAAACAACAATGGCAACAACATGTAAACCTTGAAACAACAAACAATTGTTAAGTGTGACCGCGTCGATTACAATTACGAGGCTGACCCACTGGCGCAGCTCTAAAATCGTGCTTGTAAATATGCAAGTGAGGCGGAAAAGCCAACAGCACAATAACCCCCAACAATACAATACATGTTAGGACAAGAATGGATTACACAAACTAGTGACAAACTCTTACACTCGGATAGTCAGACACTCTGACACTAGTCGTGCTGTAATTGACATTGTTTTTCTATTGTCCTACCATATCATCCACACACGTGTCAGCTGTGTGGCACACAATATTTAATGCAAAAATGTTGTTCTACTGCTTATGTTCGGTTTTAGAAAAACCAAATACATAAATGTACAACAAAACAAAAACAAAAACAAAAACAACAATAACAACAGTATATAAAATATGTACATGTGGGAATGTTGTTCGTCAAGGATGCTTCGAATGAGTTGCATTTGAGGGCAGAGTTATATCATTTATATGCAAGACCACACATCACTTGTAATAATGGTTTTAAGAATGCATATTTCAAATATTGCAAATATATTCCATTGCTAGCATTTCGAACCAACCATTAATGATAATTTAAGTAAAATGTGCATTTTCTGCAGATGGGAGGATATAAAGGGTGTTTAATATCTTAAATTGAACTTTGAACTATGTTGTGGTCATACTATACCAATGGTAGTAACATTTCTTAGTTACAAAGTATAATAAGATTCTTGATCAGCGCGTGACTCTGAAACGCTTTAGCGACCTCTGTCTGTTCGTATAAAATAAACATTTTCACGGACGTAAAAATTTACGCATCAACTTCGAAATTGGTAGCTTGGCTTAAATGTTTGGGAAAATCGGTCACAAGACTTGGCCACAAATAAATAGCACTTGAAAAAGATATAATTTTTTGGATTAGTTTTCAATAGATTTTGAAGCGCTTTTCACTCGAATAAAATAAAATAATCAAGTTTCAACTGCAGCAACTTTTTTAAGGACATTTTCTTTTTCATTTTTCTTTTTTATTATTGCCCTCACTCTCTATTATGTGACTTCTTGATGTTAGTGCAGTGCAGTACAAATAAATTAATGTTGAGAATGTTTTAGAGTGCATTTGGGGCACTGGGCTTTGCTCTTACTTACTTGTATCCAATCATGCACAAACGAGACTGAGTGATGATTAAAAACACGTGAAAATGTTGCAGTCAATCAAGGCCGAACAACTATTTAAGTAACACAATTTGTCATATCGTTGGTTAAGTAAGTAATATCAGTATAACTAAGTCTTTGAAACAACTTTATAGAAATAGTTTGATCGGGTGCAAAATTAGAGTCCATTAATTTTTATTAAAAAAAAATATTGAGAATTCTGCATTTCTGTTATATGTTATAGTGGATCAATTTAGTGAGAGGAGCTCTAAAATTGAGCCGATGAGATCCAAATTTTATTAAACTATTTCTCCATATAAAGATTTTTTTTATAAATCTCCTAACATGCGAAGGAGATCTTAAAATAGTATATGGGCGAAACCATATTCTTGTATTAAAATTGTATTTTAAGTTATAGACGGACAGACGGACTTGATTAAATCAATTCAGATAAAGATTTTGAAGCGATTGGTATAATAGAAGATAGATCTCTCTTAAGCCTTTTAGGTCCGTATATCTCTTTGTCTGTTCATCCGCACTGAAACGCTCACTGTAACAAAAAGGGAAATATTGAGAAGGTCCTAAAAATGTGTCATACTTCGCTTTTAATCGAAAATACAATTACTTGTCTTTGTTGATGTTGTTGTTGTGTTGTTGATAGTTTTTGAACAAATTGATTACAATACACGCACACGCAGTGTATTTCAATTTCCTTTTCCCCTAACCCCCAACAAAACAACACTAAACATAACAACAACTAAGAACTATAAACTGTTGAAATGGAATGACAGACAGCCGCTAATATGACGTTTGAAAACTGAAATTATTTTCAATCGAATTGTTTGTTGACAATTTTGCCCTGTGGTAGAAAAATGCACATCACACGCACACAAGCTGCAACATCATACCGTTCATTAGGAAGGGACAGTCAAGCCGTTGCACGTACATGCAAATAGTTGTCACCTCATAATCATGATGAAAAGTATCAGTCGCATGTGTACTACATAACCCAAGCATCGTAACTGTAATTCAAACATTCATAAACACATGTTTATATATATGATTATTTATATTTATACATACATCTGTCAAATTGAAAAGTATCCTCGATGTTGGGTTCACACAACACAACTTTTACTCGCCTTTCATGCACTGCGCAGTTCTGCGTCACCATTGCCATTATCATCATTTGGCAGCATGGTTGTGGTTGCTTGCCACTGACACACTTGCCCTTGTTCGGTCGATTTGTATGAATTAAGTGTAATTGAGTTCAACAACACTCTCTCTCTACTGCTGTGTCAAAGCACATGTTCCACCTCTTGAAAAGTCCATTTCAGTGCATCAAAATCATCAATTTTTTTTTGTTTGAGAGCATCAATTAAAAATGTTATTGCTGCAAGCTGCTTAAGTAAATGTCATTTTCATGGAGAAAGACTTTTAAGAAAATGAATAAAGGATTTAATCGGAATATCAACGGGTTTATAAATCCCATCATCTATGTATGGGTATAAAATAAACGAATAAAAGTTAATTTGACTTGAAGCAATTTTAAAGTATGGAGAAAAATATACAACCACGCCCATTTTAAATAATTCTGTTGTAGATGTTAGGGTAATTATGGTGGGTAACCTAGACTTGGCATGCACCTAATGTATTTTTACTTGTGTTTTTATATACCATAAATCTTTATAACTATAATCATAACAAATATATTTATATTTACTTAATGTAGTGAATTAAATTTCTCACTTTATCACTTATATGCCACTTATCATAATCCATAAACTGCATCAACATCGGAAGATGAATAAATTTGCATTTGTTTGCTAATTTAAAAAGTCAACGTAATATAGACACAATATCATCGCTGTTGAGTTCCAAGTTATAAGTCCGGAAAAATATAAAAAAATCTATTAAATCTTATGCCAAATATTCTGGTAACTGGTCACTTTCTTCTTAACAGTTCACTTAAAACGAGATATATCAGTCGATCTATAGGACAAAATTCCCATTTTTAAGTTAATCTGGGAGATAAAGTGAACTGAAGAAGTTTGTGAAATAATCTTCTTATCATCACCAACAGAATAGTTTATTTTATATTTTTATGTAGCGCACAATTTAAATTTAAGCGATGCGTATATTAAACTGAGACAGTACATACATATTAAAGGAGATATAGGAAAGATTCTGAAACGAAACTAAATGATAAATAGTCGAGAAAATGCTTACTTTCTGTGCTCATCTAAGTGTTAAATAAATCCGTTGCGTGTACAAGTAAATATCTTAAAAACCTCAAAACTATGGCAATTACAGATAATTTGCAAACGGATAAAAAAGTAATCATAGATGGTGCAAAACATAGAGACAGGAAGAGAAGGAAACACAATTGGCAGAAATGTTTAATCAAACGTTTCCCTATACTGGATTGGCTTCATAAATATAATGGGGAATGGGCAGCAAATGATTTGATAAGTGGCATCACTTTGGGTCTTACAATAATTCCTGAAAGTATAGCATGCGCTCTATTAGCCGGTTTGCCAACCCACTATGGCTTGTGTTCGGCTTTTCTTGGATCATTTATATATTTGTTGTGTGGTTCCATAGACAATGTCATTATGGGTCCAACGAGTTTGGTAGCTTTAGTAAGTGTACAATTTACTGCCGGAAAACCCATTGAGTTCGCCTTCATCTTAACCTGCTTTAGCGGCCTGGTGCAACTTATTATGGGCACCTTACATATGGGTAAGTTCGATGAGTTTTAATTATTACATCTTTGCATTCGTGCAGGTATATGAAGGAATGAAATTAAAACTATAAGAAGATAAGAATGGTTTGTATAAACAATTATGTGAGTAAACAACTGAAGATAAAAATTCTCTACTTGGGATAAATTTATTAATAGAAGCCACGCCTAATTTATTTATAAAAATATTTAAGATTTTATATCCTTATTATATAGAACAGTAATATAATGATGCTCTCGGTAGAAGAGGTTTATAATAGTACGCGTACCCTAGATATGGTATACGTTTATCATTGCCTCCTTTTTGCTTGTTTTCAACAGGTTTCTTATTCGAATTCATTTCGTTGCCTCTGATAAAATCCTTTTCAACAGCTACCGCCATTTTAGTGATAGAGTCGCAACTGAAAGTTTTATTGAACATTAAATATGTGGCAGCTGGTTTCGTACAATCGTTAGGAACTTTAATAAAACGTTTGCCTCAAACCAATCACGCTGATCTTATAATGGGTGTGGCTGCTATAACATTTCTTATCATTTTTCAGGTATGTAAAATGATGTATTGGGTTGGCAACTATGTGATTGCGGATTTTAAAAGTTAAATTTTCTCTTTAATGTGTGTCCTTTTTTAGGAATCGTTGTGCTTTATATATTTTCCTAAAAATTTATATTTTTTCCTAAGAAATGTAAAGCACATTTGTTTTTAAATGTCCACTTTGCAGAATCTAGAGAAATTTGGACAAAGATTACACGTGACCAAGTCAACACAAACATGTTTACGCTATTTGTGTTTTGCGCGCAACACTTTAATAGTGTTGACGACTGCTCTTGTAACGTATATGTGGTTGAGTGTAGAGGATACCGTACCGTATCATTTGAGTCGCAATAATTTAAGTGGTCTGCCCAACTTCAGGGTGCCGCAATTTTATATAGAAGAAAATGAAATTAAATTTACTTTCTGGGAGGTTGTCAAGGAACTGAATGTGGGCATTGTTGTTATACCCATAATAGGAATTTTAACAAACATTTCCATTGGAAAATTAGGCAAGTCATGTGTGACGCTTCAGGCTTCTCAAATATTTTAAAGATTTTTTCAAAACATAGTTCCTCCTGGTCTGGTGGATACCAATCAGGAATTGTTTACGGTGGGGTTGTGCAATGTGGTGGGTTCTTGTGTACAATCTATGCCCACATCGGGAGCCTTCTCACGATACGCCATCAGTAAAGCTTGTGGCTTGAAAACGCCCATGGCCAATTTGTACTCAGGTAGGTGGGTGTTTCAATTGATAATACAGTTTGTATGCTTTTGCTTTTACTCTTTTCCATGTTTGAAGGAATCATCGTTTTATTGGCCCTCAGCTACGTGAGTGTGTATTTCAATTTCATACCGGAAGCTACTTTGGCAGCCATCTTGATCTGCTCCCTATTTAGTTTGCTCGATTTCAAAGTGCCGCTACACCTGTGGCAACATTCAAAGCGAGACTTTCTGTTGTGGTTGTTGTGCTTCTGTGTGTGCATTATGTGCGGGGTGGAAGTGGGTTTATTTGTCAGCGTCATTGCTAATGTATTGTGCTTGGTGTACTTGTGGGCCAGACCACAAATCTCTGTACAACAGCAAGAGGTTTGCATTGTTTCGTTTCATTTTACCAAAGAAGGATGCACTCAAATATTTCGTTCTTGTTTTATTTTATTAACCACCTTTCATGCAGATTAATGGCATGAGTTGCACATGTGTAACGCCTGACAATGGCATTTACTTTCCGGCCATCAATCATGTGAAAGCCAAAGTTCTCAAAGCGGCCAAGCAAACGGAGTACAAAATTCCTGTAGTTATCGATTGTCACAAAGTGAACGGTCTTGATTTTACCGCTGCTCAAGGTTTGAACCAACTGGCTGTTAACTTAAGCAACAATTTAGGCTCCTCATCCTCCCATAATGAAGCAACGCATGGATCTGTGCTGCTTATACTGTATAATCTACAGTTAAAGTTGCAAAAAATGATTGACAACCGTGAGAATTTGATATTGTGTGAGGGTGCAGAACATTTAAATGAATTGCTGACACAAAATTCATTACGTTGGGGCCATTTAAAAGTTTAAACAAGATCGTACAAGAACTGCTTAAATTCCAAGCGAAAATCATGACAAATGAAAATAAAAATCTAACCACTTAACCAACACCGAGCGAATAAACATTTATCATGAATGAATGTGTAAAGTAAGGAAGAAATAAACAAAAAGGAATAAACTGAAAACAAAAATTGAAACTGAAAACGTAATGGAAAATAATTGCTAAGCAAATGGATTTTTGTTTTCTTTCACATTTGTGCTTAACTGCACTTCCACAGCATACATGGCTCCTCGAAAAACACCTTCTCGTACAATTGTATAAATAACTCCCACAAAGACCAGACTAGACAGACTGTGTGCACGAAGCACATAAAAGAAAAGCCGGGCAGCCAGGTAGGTGTAAATTGAGCAGAAATTCAGCCAAAAGTAATTAAATTTGAAATGAAGAAAAAAAAAAACGAAAAAGCACATAAAAAGATAAGAGAAGAGAAAGAGGGAAGCAAATGAAAATGTGGACAGCTTGGTAAACATCTAGAGTATGCTGCACTAACGCCTCTTTCATAGAAAAGTTTATCATTTTGTTGAGAAAAAATTATTGAAAGATGAAAAGAAAACAAATCCAAAGCCAGTGACTCCTGGATGCTTATAATTTCTTTTTTTTTTTATACCCTCCACATAAGAAGGGGGTATACTAAGTTTGTCATTTCGTTTGCAACAGACGTCAGAGTACTTACATTATAGCATTAAAAACTAAATCGATCTAGACATGTACGTCCGTGTGCCCATCTGTTGTTGGCAGTCTCACGGTCGTAAATTTTGATCTATCAAGGTAAAATTTGGTACACATATTCGTAGTCATCCTATCTATCAATTTGCTAAAAATGGGCTTAGTTGGATACATGACACGCCCACAATTTACGAAATTACAAGGCCATAATCATATACCTGCCACACCCACCGTTGTAGATTAATTGTTTTATTTAATAATTATTACAAAGAGTTGGAGAAACCTACCATACTGCACCACCACTTAAGCCACTTTAATGGTTTACGGTAAAAACAAAAGTAGTAATTTATTCGCTATTATTGTTACTGTTGCTACTTCATTCAATTTACACCTAGTTGCAGCAAAATTTAGTTGGAGTTGAAATGCGATTGTGTAAAAAAAAGATTAAAACTCGTGTTGTTTTTGGAATTAACAAAAAGTTAATAAAGAGAGCGGCGGCAGCAAAAGCGAACGCGATTCAGAAAAGTATATTTGGCTTAGACCATATCTTAGTTACTTATCGCACCATTTTGTGAAGAAAAAAAAATTAAACAAATGATTAACAGTGATGGTTGTAAAATATAAGCAGGATGTTAATAGAATGCAGTGAAAATTGTTTAAAATGTAATTATAAAGAGAGGTACAAAAATTTTAGGTAATTCTTACCATGGGGTATATATGTAAACGTTTGCAAGGCTTAAAGGAAAGAGTCGGAGATATCACAATGGATATATATTAGCATCGAATACCGAGTCGATCTAATAATGTCTGTCTCTGTGTGTGTTGTTATTGAAGTTGAGCAAATCATAACTATATCAAGATAAATTATTCGAAATCTAATTCTAATTTTTTCGACCAAGCGACGAACATATAAAAGTATAGACCGGCAGATTGGCATAAAGAAATCATTTAAGAATTTGTAGTTGTAATTGTTGTTTTGTCCTTTTCCGTTTCTTAGCATTTCTTATATAAATAGTTTTTCCTAAAAGTTTCAGCTGAAGTTTGAAACCGATTTAAAAATTGTCAACTTAATATGTTTAATTAAATGGCAGTGTTGTGAGAGGAAAGAAGATTAATGTGTATTACACACATGCATACGTGCCTGGCAAAAGTAAACACACATGCTTGACACATGCTTGACTCGAATTTTAAACACCTTTAATGAAAAGAAACAATTTTGCAAGATTCTTTTCAACTAAAAATTATTTTGCCTCAACCTCAAATTGCTTTAATGCATATATTGATAGTAGATGCATCAATCAATTTTTAACTCAATATTTACTTTTTAAGTACAAGTGGTCCAATCTCGTATCTAAAGCCTTCTTTTGAATGGTTTCAAGCATTACAATTAATACAATATGACCATAACAACTTGTATGAAGCGCCTCTTTACAACAACACCTTCATTATCATCATTACCTTCACATCACGGTCGTCCTCAGCCTCGCCCTCATCATCATTATTAACCGTATTATTATAAGTGATGGCACAATAAAATATGTGGAGCGAAAAACTGCTGTAATTACGGTTACTTGTGTCTGTGTGAATATATGGATATTGACAGCAATAATAATAACAATAATAGCGGATATTGTGAGTGAAATGGAACATCGTACATTTGTTAAGAGTGAAAAGGGCAGGAAATAATCAACAATTTGTGTTGGCATTAAATTTTAAAGAGAAACTTCAGTGTGATCTCTTAAAATAAAGGCATTCAATAAATGAAATCAACCGATGCAGCAAAGTTGTATAAATTCATCACTTGTGACAATAATGTCATCACCGAATCGTTGTATTTAATTACGTTCGAAACACCCACAAGGATGAGTTAGAGACCCCACTACCGTAAAAAATTGCCTCCATAATTATTTCAAAAATCTTAATTTCCGTAACTGTGGACTGACATAACTAGATCAAATCATATTTTTATACGGATAGAAGCTTTTTAAGTTCTCTTACGTACCTTAGGTGTGTGAAGTGTATAAACATTCTCACAGTTCCTCGTATTCACGCCTATTTTAAATTTTCAATTTTATACAATAAGTTGTTTGCAATTATAATAAAAACTGTCTCATAAGTTCTTTCATCTGTGATTGTATTGTAGAACTTCTCTCTAAAACAATCAAGCTAATAAATGTTGGAGGGGGCCCTATAAGACGTTCGCCTTAAGCTTCCACAACAAACTTATTTTATTTCTTATTTCTTCAATTTGACTTGTTGTTTATACACTTCTTTAACTTATGAATTATACGTTTAAAATAAGTGTCTTGGATGGCTAATGTTACGCTTGAGTGATTTTTATGCTTTGCTACACAACGCAGTGCATGAAAGAAGCAAAAAACTGAATTTATTTTGCATTAAGAAGAAATAATAAAAAAAGAAAAACACGGATTGCCACTTCCCCAACATTCATCAAGAAAATAGTGCACAACTTGTAGCTAGCGCTAAATTCCAACAACACCAACTGCAGCAACTTTCGTTTCTATGGCAAATGATGTAAAAAACGCCGTAAGGGGACAAAATTATCATAAATAATTTTTAAGAAAGAAGAACAAGAAGAAGAATAAGAGGGAATCATTTTGCAAAAAGAATACAAACACAAAGCAACATTGACTATTGATACGTGTATTATGGTTATGGGTGTGTGTGTGTGTGTGTGTGTGCGTTTCTTCTTCTCTGAGGGTAATGATTATAATAAAAGAAGTTTTTATTAAAAGCAAATCTTACACCCTCTTACAAAAGCATTCAATTCTATTTGGAATAACAAAAGCCCTGCGCACAAACATATAAACCCCCACTTGTAACCCAAGTAGCTGTTATTTTGTTGGCTCAAGGCATTATTTTCGTTTTTGTTTGGGGTGGCGAGAATTTTTTGTATTTTCTCACCTTGTATTTATTGTCATGTGTCTGTAATGTTTTCCATTTTTAATACCGTACACATAAGATGGGTGGTATACTAAATATGTAATACCCAGAAGAATATATGTTTATATATATTCTTGATTATTATCAAAATCTAAACCTATATAAACAATCGCTTCCGTCCATGATTGTGTTGCTTGTTTTCGAAAATTTTGTGTTATTAAGCTGAAATTATTTACATGTATCGATCGGAAAAAGAAGATCGGAAGAAACGCCCTTAATTTCCAAAAAAAAAAAAAAAAACCTTTTTCAGTTCAGAAACCGACTCGGAGGTTTAAATATATTAAATACACTATTATGGAGCTTAATCAGGTACCTACCACACCCACTTTTTATATCATATAAAGAGGATGGAGGGCTTTTAGGATATGACATAAGTTTAATTTATTTTGTGTACCCTCTTGATGGTAATTACATATATATACATATGCATGTGTGTGTATGTGTATGTGTCCTTAGAATGTTAAATTCCTTTTTTATGTTTTTTCTCTTTTTTTTCGTCAAGTTCACAAATATCAATTGAGTTTTTTATTAGTCTACTTCCTTTAAGTTTCATATTGCTTGAGGAGTATGTACGTTTTGTATTATACACATTTTGTGTCCCCCATAAACATTAAGTCTAGCCTGGCAATGCTTTTGGGGATACACCTGAATAGCAATAACAAAAAGGTCACAGACATTATACTCCTGAAAGAAGCTTTCCTTAGAATCGTACAAGAATTCTTTTGGCATTTTTTTGTAAACATTTTAAATATGTTTAACACGAGTATGGTTCCGGTAAGCACACGTTATAAAGGTTTTCTTTTGTTAAAAGGCCATAAAAATTGTTTAGCCACATGTTACAATATTGTGTACTCGGTAATGCAAGTAGAAGAGTTTTCCTAACAAAAAAATGGTCTCCATTCTCAGTGGCGCTATTTTAACTCCTTTTCTGTCCCTCCCTAGATTCCCTACAGAAGTAACACGTTTAGATATGATAGCCTTAGCAATGATAGTATTTTTAGATTTGTTTGCATTTAAGATCGTAAATTATATGTTCTATGGAAAAAATCAGATGATGTAGAGAAGAAAAAATGTCGTTTTTATATGTACAATGTATTCCCTAGTGCACGTACACCCATATACATTTGGAGTTGGAGTATGCATATGTATGCATATGACTTGTAAAAGTTATGATTTTCATGCTTAGTCAGACAGAAAAGCCATTATAAAGCATTATTATATAGATTGTTATGGCAAGCACACACATGTGCGAGGCTCAACTTTTGATGACGATTGCGTTGATGATGATAATCATTATAATGATGATGACGATGGTCATTAAAATGCGGTCATTTGTATGCAGACCTTACTGTCGTTCAGGCCAACTAAACAGCTGTGCTATACGATCTCTTTCTATGCCTTTTTTTTATCCTCACACTCTCCCTTCTATTGCGACTTTGTTAGACAACTTAACCTGGTTGAACTAAATATGTTTGTGGTTTTTTTCTTTGGCTTTTACATATGCTTTTAATTTTATGAGAAAAATATTTTTAATATAATTCATGTTAGTTAGCATTGTGTACGCACACAAACGTACACAATATAAATGTAATTGTGTTTTGTTGTATGAAATAGTTGTCAAATGTATGTAATTTTGAATTTGTTTAAAATTTGATTAAAACTTACCACAGATACGAGTGTCTGTTCTTATTAGTTATATGAAATTACTTTAAATGTGCTTTAAAGAGATTTTGTTATAAAATCTTTACGAAATAAATCATTTTCGTTTTCTTACTTTCATTAAAACTTGAACCCCTTACGCTTAAAGGGTGAAATGTTTCATAATTGATTCAATATTGTTACAATTTTATTTAAAGAACAATATATATTTTATTTATTACTAAAGTAAACATTTCGTTACCTAAACACACTGTTTGCCTTTACACACGTTCTGCATATAAGTTCACATAAATTCTTTTATTCTCTGCCTTGCGTCCTTCATTTGCACGTGTTTTATTCAGGATTTATTGTGAATTTTATTACATATCCTTTTTCTAGTTTCTTTCTGCGTATAACAAATTAATTGTAAGCGATTGTTGAAATAAATAAAAGACATTTTGGCAAAAAAAAACAAACAACTACAGTTGTTGAGAAATGAAACACCAAACGGCTTTTTATTAATACACAAATGTTTGCAGTTGTTGTATTTTGTCAAGAAGGTTCTTTTTTTTTTCTTTTACTCTTTTGTTATCATATACGCTACATATTGAAATTCTTTGGCACACTAATGTCTGCCAGTGACATATTAACACAGTACACCTGGCGTATACGTAACATTTCTTTATATGGTGCTCTTCTATATGTATGGGTTAACCATGGCAAAAAAAAACAAAAACAAAAACAAAAACTTTGTTGTTATTTCTTTTTTTTTTAATATACAAACACATTTCAATGCGAAGATTTTTTATATTTCTTTCATTCATGTGCAATACTTTCTGTTGTGTTGACTCTTACTTAGGCTTTGTTTAAGAAAATCCTCTCAAGTCTTTTGAAAATATGTCTTATTGTTGTGGCTATATCAACAAAACTTATAATGGAAAGTTATAAAAATAATAATGAATGAATGACGAGAAAAGAGCAACTTTTCTAATTTCCATACCAATATAAACAAGGAAATAAAGTAAAGCCGAATTCGATTTTAGGCCAAATTTTAAATACCTTTCATATGAACGTACAAATAGAGGGCGTGGCAAGTATATAACATTTTACAGTATATATTTGAATCAAATTGGAAATGGAGTTATATGATGAAAATGCTCTTTATAAATTGTGGGTGTGGCTATTATTCACCCGGACATGTTTGTCTAGATCGACTTATTTTTTTTTTTTTTTGTTCTGATCAAGATGTTGCAAATAAAATGACAAACTTAATACACCCACTCATGTAGCGGGTGTGACAGTTTCTTAAATAATTTTTCATCAAAAACTTTTTCAAGTTTTGTAGAAATTGCCAGAATATGTAGGCGTTTTATGGCATCTCTTGGCAGTTACACGAAATAGAAGACAATGAGAAATAAAAGGTAAAATTTTTATTGTTGAAAATAATCATAAAATAATCCTTACAGAGTTGTTTAAAAGTTATATTAACCAAGAAGAAAATTAAGTGCTATAAATTTTATAGTTTACCAAAATATAATCGTGACATATTTTTGCAACAAAACTTTTTATTAAAAATTAATAACTTTTTTATGTTATTGTGTTTGTTATTAAATTTCTGTTTATAAAAAGGTAGAATTCAAAATTTTTGGACACAAATTCAGTTGTAATAAAGGAATATTTGTACCTTACACCAAACGCGGTAGGCTTGTGCTGACTCACTCCTTACAACGACTAAAAAGAGACTCATCTTTAAATAGTATAAAACAGTTCATTGGAGTAGTAAGTAACTGTATCAAATTGGGACATGGTCGACTTATTGTTAGACCCCTTTTCAAATCATGACGTTTATCAAATTGATCCATTATTTGACAAAAAATGATAAAATAAATTAAAAGGCTGTAAATTTCTAGAGGCTACAATGGTCGGGTTTGGCCAATTATTAAATTTTCACTTGCTTTTATGCTAAACCATTACACAGTTCAATAATAACCTTTATTTACTTTGCTTTCATAAGCAAAAAAAACAAATTGAATTCGGAAAAAATATTTGCTTTTTGCTATGACATGAAATGTTAATGCATCGATTTGTGTGCATGCGTGCGCTCTGTTTACTTGAAATAATCGTTTATTAGGTTACACAAAAACCAAAAACAAAAAAATCGTGAAATACAAATCAATATCGATGAAAAACAAGTCGTGCACATGAGTTTACGGAAAAGTGAAACAGAGACCAACTCCCAGAGTGCAAGCAAACATATTACACTTATTACAGATTAACAAAAAATCAACTCAAACTCGGGAAAACTATAGTTAAAGTGCTTTTGTAGTAAACATGCACTTAACACGTATCCAGCGAACGGTAAAGGTGTAGCACGTGCATGGATCTACAATCCACACACTTGTGAAAATTCCATTTTGCGATCATTAAAAAATTCACCTCAATAATGTACAATGATTAAGTAAACAGTTGTGTTTTTTGTGAGCATGTATATGCAACAGTTCGGTGTGAAGATAGGATGCTTTTGTGCATATGCACATGAGACATATGATACATGTACGAATATCCTGTTTGCTGGGTTTATTAAAATTATATTGAACACATACATATAGAAAGTATTTCTATCAGACGTGCCAACGAATACCAAACAGCTTAAAACAAGAGAACAACCGGATTATTACACCGAAGAATATATTTTATATTGCATTGGGGTGAATGGGTGGTTGTCGAGAGTTATGATTTCTTTACATAATCCTCTGTATGTGTTTATATTTAACTAAAAATCACAGTTTACTTGTGGATATATATGCATGCGGATAGATAAAAAGGTCGCAGAATATAAAAGACCGTTATTTCGGAAGAAAAGCCAAATAGAATAAATTGAATTGAAGTTTACGCGAAAGTTGTTTACGTAAAATAAAATGTGAGAAACAACAATACCTTCTCATATAAACTAATTGATAGTTTTGGGCAGCAACAGCCTTCAGGTGAAAAAAGAACCTGTAATAGTTTTTATGGTATAAAGATTTATGGCTCTCATGCATATTCGTATAGGTTCGGAGGGTGTTTGCAGTGCTGACCATATGTTTTAGTCATTTTTCTACCTATAACCACCACTCCACGTACGTACCCATGAGGGAAACATTTCGAAAAAAATAAATGTAATAAAACCCACCGCAAATGAAAATAAAATTCGTTTCATGTACAAGCAGAAACAAAAAAAAAATTGCTCTTGTATTGAAAATACAACAACATTACATACAATGTATTAAAAATTTAAACAACGATAACGGCCAACAACACGTGTACGTACATGTATGGTATGCATGCGCGCTGGTGAAGAACATGTTTGTTTGCTTTGAAGGCCGCTCTTCCCTCCTCCCGTACATGATCATATCCTTGAATGCATATTTTTTCCAGTTAACTGTCGGCGCATACATGTCTACGCGTGTATGTATACATGGGATGTACAAACACTTTATTGGCCGTTGATTTGTTTTCCACCCTGCAACCCTCCCACAGTTGCTGTTATGTGCAATATTTTGTTTTGTAGTTGTGTACGGTTAACGTCCATAGTGTTAAATTTAATATGTTGTTGAATATTTACTAGTTCATGATACGCCTTAACGTTCACCCAAATACGCACAAACTTGTCCCTGGAACTGTTGACTCTTGCTGGCCCAACCAATATAAAATGTGAATTCATTCTATATGTATACAATTTCTTTTCGGTTATGTTTTCGATTGAAAGAGAACGTAAAAAAAAAGAAATACGATATGTGTACAAAGATCACAGTTGGCAACGATTCATTCGTTAATTCTTAGAGCCTCTCTTTAAAAAAATCCAATAATCATAATACGTAGAATTCAAGTCACTGAATCCAAGATTTGAAATGAAAAGAATTGAATCTTTTTCAGTCAAAAAAGAATTGAAATTTTAATGATTCATTCCAAAAAGCGAAAGAATCTTCTGAAACTGTTGCAAAATAAAGGAAAAAGGTCAGGGTTGAACAATTTTACTTGATTCAAAAATATTGTTTCATTTTTGTGAATGAAAACAACCTGGCACATATGAACGTACGGACAACAAAGTTTAATCGCACATGTTTTTTAAATAAAAGTTATGAAAAACAAGTAAAAAAGAAATCTTAAATATTTTCCACATTCAAAAGTTTTGTGCGATCATATATTCCTGAAAATTTTTAATATTTTTAAAACATTTAGTGGTGTCGAAAATAAAAAAAGCAAAACACTTGATTCAAAAAATAAGCGTGAACTGATGCATATGCTTTATGATAAAATCTCGCTTGTATATATTAAAGTCAATTTAATATGTTTTACATGCAATATCGGACACATGCAAGCGATATAACTTGGAGATGGATGCCACCAGCATGTGTTTGCATATTTTGTTTTATCATGTATTTAGGCTAACAATATTAATATATGCCACGTAGATAAAATATCATATAAGTTCCCTCTGTACCTCTCCTCTCCCGACTCTTTAGTGAAATAGAGAATAAAAAAATAAAAATTAAAATTTTGTGCAAATCCCCCATTTATGACACAGTTTACCGGAATATTGACCAAAAAGCCAAAAATAATAACAACAACAACACTGAATATGTATAAAATGTGGAGCATGTAAGAATGCTGAAAAATATTTGCTGATAAATTTTATATGGAAATCAATTTATGTGCAAATATTTGATTTATAAGCCTGAAAACTTTGTATCAAATTCAAATAAACACACAAGCAATTGTATGTAATGGAAAATAAATTTGGTTCAAGTCAACTTTTCAATACTCACAGCTTCGCCTGAAACATAAATTATGTTATAGCAGTCAACCATAGAAAGTGATTTCTTTATAAAGTTTATAATGCTGTATACCTTGCATCTGGATTCGGGAAAATTATGAATTCTATTTGATACTACTAAAGACGAAATATCACATGGGATTTATATTAAGATTGTCTTTATCGTTTGGAAACTCCAAAGGCTGAGAAAGTCTGAATCGTGTGCCTGGCTGTAGTTCTCACGATCGTATATTGTATCATATATTGCGTGACACATTTCTATTTTGCTTCAAATTGAAATTGAGAATAAATATTCAGAATAAATCGATCGGAAACGATGTGAATGGGAATGGCTCACAATATTTTAAAACCCTTTTTTCCTATAGAGTCCGCCTTTTAAGGTAATACGTAAGAAAGGGAGCCATCATACACTTGTCACGCCCACTGCTTGTCCAATAGATATGACGGATATTTAAGATTTGGTCCAAGCTTTTTTACTTGGTTCCAAAATAAGTAATAAAAACCCCTGACTTTATATCTATCCCAGGGCAGATATTACATAAGCATTAGTTTTTTCTTACTTATGTTCTACATTAAAGTTGTTATTTATTTTAATGCTTAAAATTTATGCGCATATTTCCTACTCAATCATATAAACTGATTTTCACGTAGGGTACTCTTCTACATAATATTGTTTAATTTTCAACATTTTTTCTATCACAATACACGAAATGTGTGCACTTTTTTTCACTATTTCTCGTTATGTTATTTAAATCTCTGTCATGTGTTTGAAATTCCCATATTAAAATTTGCGGAAAGGTAAGCACACAACATTAACATTTTAAGCGCATAGGACACATGTATCACATGTTGAATGAAAAGGAGTGTGTGTGAGTGTTAACAACGATGCGGGCAAGGGGAATAAAAACCTCGATATTATTTAAACAGTATTTTGTTGTCATTGTAATTGAAAAAACTTTACACACACAATACATCCACTTATGCTTACGTAAACGTTACTTTTAACACGACATTTACATACGCGGAACATATTTACTGCTTGTATGTGTGTGCGTGCGTACTTCTATTAGCTTATTAAAGCTAAATAAAGTGTGAATGGATGCGTATACGTATGCATAGTTTTTGGGAAAATTTTCAAATTATTATAATGCTATTGATGGTGCTACACATTTACAAATATACTGCACACACTGCATGTTACGCTTATTCAATGCAGATATTGTTATTCTCGTATACAAACAAATTATGATGCAAACGAATGCCTGTTTATGTGTAAATTTTACGCCACTAATAAATCAACACCATCGCAAACGTTATTTGACAGCTAGTCGGTCATTTAAATTAATTTTTACGTATTAGCTAAAAGCCACGAACTCTTTTCTGATGAAAAGACAGCACAAAAAGCAAATTTAAAAACTAAAACCAGCCGCAACAGTAACATAATTATTTGAAATGAACCCCAAAACACGTGTAGTGTGTTTTTATTTGAATGATTTTTGTTAAGCTCATGTTTATAAATATGACCAAAGTACACCACATAACACTTGTATATAAAAACAATAACGACAACAACAACAGCTATGATACGAATAACAATAAAACATTAAATCATTTGAAATGATATAAATAAACAACGCATTTGAAACACGCAAAAACGCGTTATAAAATTAATTCGCAAAAACACTTTACGCTCTCGCACACACACATACTCAATATCCATCACTAAATTATTTATGACTTGATTTGCTCCCTCTATGTGTGAGTGCGCGCGTTTATATAAATTTCGGTGATTATGGCGTAGAAACGTGTAAAAACCAATTTTTATAAACATTTTTTCTTCGGCTGTATGTATTGTCGCACGTACATTTATTTTTATTTGTACGGAGGGCATTTTTCCGGTTTGATTGCCACAAATTTTGGCTTTCGAAAATCGAAAAACCACATTTTAGCATATTAGCATAATATATTGATGATATAAAAGCTTTTGAGGTTGATAAATAAATAGAGTTGGGCAAGTGCAAATAAATAAAAAACATGTACACATACACACACACACACACAAGTGTACGCATGTTGGTTCATTTATATATTATTTGTTCTCTTCGTTTGACAAACCACTGTGATCCAATTTTCACCGCATTCACAGGATATATTATGATTAAACCGGCACACACTCTGGTTATCTACAAATAACAATTTATTCATTTTGATGGAATGCAAAATGACTCTAAAAACTATTCTCTACTCTGTTCATCATGTTAAATCAATACAAGATTCAATTAAATAAATTTGGGCATGTATACAAATAAAGAGCTCGTTTGTTTGATTTACAGTTAACATTAATATTATCATAATTACACTTTGCTAAGAGTCACAAGAACTCCACAAATATATAAGCGAGTGTACTCCATATGTTGGAGCTACTGTACGTATGAGTATTAAAACTAACGAGTGAGAAAACTAAGTGGGTTTAGGCCAAATCCTAAATACACTCATATTAATACGTAAAGTATGCATTACGAATCAGCCTACAAGTCTAGTTTTATAGTAAATATGGTTTTTTGTAAATTGTGGGAGGGTCTGTTATATGGCCATTCCCATTTTAAAATATCGATGGATGGATTGATCATAAATACGTGCATTTCATTTTGATAAGATTATGAAGAATAGTAGCAGGTAGCAGTTTAAGCCAGACGTCATATTAAATTTAATATAAAGCCTCCAGCATTCACGACACATCACGCTGTTTCATTCGATACCCATTTCATATTGTTTAGGAAGAATGTGGGATTATATATACACATGTAAGTAAATAGAACCAAAACTTATGTTGATGGACTTTATAGTAATGTAAAGAGCATTGACGTTAACTTTAGAACAATGCAACAACAGCAACATTTTTATTTGCATTAGTGTCACATGGTCTATATAAACGCACACAAAACACATGTGTAAACATTAAATGTATGATTGTATGATACTAGAAACATTTACTCTAGTGCCAAGTTAACGTGTGAAAGTCACCGTTACCTTTTTTTTTTATTGTTTTTGTTTTATTTGAAATGCGCCGCCTGCATTCGTTTTTCTTTTGCTCGTTTTCTCTTTTCCGTATTGTTTGCTTGAATCGGTTTTTTTCTCTTTGTACTGAAAAGTTTCGGTACATGTGTGATTGGGTTTTTCGGAATAAGAATAATGCAGGCAAGGCCATCCATTCTCGGCTGTCTGCAGGCTGATTGTTTGCTTGCTCTTCCTTGACTAACTTCAGTTCCGCCATTTTGCACTACTTACCTGTAAATATTATAACTGTAACATTGATTGTTGTTGTTGTTGTTGTTGTTGTTGTACATTACAGCTGCTATATCTGGAGCATGCCACATTAATTTTAAATATCTTTTCGCATGTTCATCTTATGCAATCAGTTTAGTCCCGCATCCTTTCGGCCACTTTCAACTACTTTATTAAACACGGCTCACTGGAGCTTGTAAAATATATATATATATATAATTTTTGGGGCAACAAAAATGAAAAGCATCCACAGGATACAAGTAGAAAGAAAGTAAATAAAGTGCATGTGTCGAAAAATAAAAACTATTACAGTTATTAAAGAGCATGTGCATGCAGTATGTATGCTGTAAACTATGGTGGTACGTTGTGTCATAACATCGACTCTGGGTAGTAACTTGGCAAAAATAAATTCGCTGTTATTTGTCTTAAGGCAGAATGAACGATACTTTCTTACTCACTTACTTATTTAGCGTGACTTATCTTGTGGCTACTTTTGCGAAAGCCAAGAGAAAATATCTATGTGTGTAAGTATGTATTGTTTATAAAGTACAGAGTACAGAAATATTGCTTTTGGTTAATATTTTGTTCACGTATTTGTGGGTGGAATGCTGTTGATATCGTCATTGATACAAAGCGAAGTTTTTTGTTTTTTTTTTTTTGGAGACGAAATTTGTTTTGAACTTAATGAAAATGTGACCTGAGTACAAAATAACTGTTTTCAAATAAGATTATATGCGAGACATTTTCGTGCTGATTGATTGTCTCTGCAAATTGATGTTTGAAAATTTCTTTAGAAATATAGCAAAAGCATAACTGGAACAATGTTGGAATTTTTCATCCTGAACTCAAGTTTGTATAGTTTATATAATCAGCAGCTTAAAAACAGAGAGAGCCCGCTTTTTATACACAACTGCTAACGTATGAGGGTGATAAGTTTACTGGGGATCTCAATGTTTGTTGTTTGTTTCCTCTCTGCTATCCTTAATAATTATATGTTCAAATGCAGTTTCACTCGGAAAACTTTTCACTTAAAGAAATGAGTTCAACACGTTTCTTGTTCAATTTCCTACATCGGAACTGCATCACATACAACATTTTTCCTTTCGCATTTCTTTTATTTTCATTTCCTAAAATGAATAATCACTCGGACCACTTTTTTTTATTGTTTCACTTCTTTACTCTTTGTGCTTTTTGCTTGCATCATCATGGTCATGGCGGAGAAAATTGTGTATATGCGATGTGAATATATTGGACAAGCATTGCATTAGTATGTGAATTGAGTATGGTTTTAAAAGAAAATTTTCCATCTCTAAAGCACACTTCATTGTGGCATTATTATAATGACTCTTCCAGCAGAATTCACTCACTACCTGACTGGCATTGCTAACATGCGGACGTTAGGGTGGTGCTTATAAAAGCACATTCGGTACGTAGCACCCCACTAATGATACGATATGAAGCATGTGTTTGTTGTTATAAAATATTTGTTCATTTATTGTAGGCCAGCGTTGTCCAACGTGCGATTCAATTGGTGCATTTTTCTCCTCTATACTAAAACAAATAATTTTCTTTAGATAATCAGATCAGTTTGTCCTTAAAATTGTTGATAAATAAACTGACAGTTAGATAGATTGCTAATGGGATTCTAGGACAAATTAGATTTTTTATAAATTGTGGGCGCGTATGTTATGCAAACTCGCCTATTTTTGGCGTTTCTAGGAAGTAATTTTAAACCTTTTGTAGCTAATTGAATTATTTCGTTTGTAGGCGTGGCGCTCAGATATGAAAGATATGTGTGTAAACAATTTCCACTAAAAGTCTTAAAATTTATCTTATTGACATGTACGTACATGTTAACATCGATTCAAATTTCAATGCTAATCAAGAATATATATACTTTGAAGGCATGCCCAGCGCCCTTCTTTTTGGTCTTGCAAGCGGAGTAACAAACTTATCATATCTCCTACCTTATAGGGAAGGTATATAAGCCCATATTATTTGTTATGTAAGCCAGCAAAACTTTTTTTCAACACCAGAAAACATTCCTGTTGGATATCACTGCTCTAGATGATTAATGGATTTTGTTTTTATAGAAATATTATATCTTGCCAAACAGCTGACAATCGCACATTGGTACGGAATTTGATCTTTGAACATAACTCCAGTAATTACGTGGAAGTTCTTTGTATATAAATATCTCACTTTACTAATTAAATGATTCGTGCTACTATCCATACTTCAAAATACTGGCAACATTGACACACATAAGATATATTTTTATGATACTGACTTATGAGTTTCAACTCATAATATAAGAAATATATAAAATATGAAAAAATAAAAAAATAAAAATAAATCATAATCGATAATTGGCTTATAATTGGCCTCCGTTCGGAATGTTTGTAAAGTTTGTTTACTAGATATGAAAATTAATTAACAATTCAAAATTTCACTTCCCCAAAATGAGTTCATGAGCAGTTAGTCACATTTATCGCCCTATCTGACTTCTTACAAATATCAAATCAGAGAAAGATAAGCGGTCTTATATACTTGAAATATTCAACTCAGATAAGAAATTTCCTAAAATACACTTGAAAGAAATATTTGTATGTGTACATACATTTAAAGCTCTTTAAAATAATTTCAACAAGTCATAAATCCCTCATGTTCTATCGGTCTGTAATTAAAGGTAAGGTGTGTAATAAAGTTATTATACTCAGAGAAATTTTAAAATGCTTGGTATTCATCCTCCCAATACTATGGAATAAATGTTTCTTACCAATGGAAAGAAACATTTATTTATTTAAGGAAAATATATGGTTTTTTTTAATCTATGCACACCTTTATTTCAAATAACTCAAAATTCCCAATTGCATGCCATCTCTTCGTTATAAGGCTAATGAATATTTTACTGAAGCGTAGCGTATAATGGCACAGTTACAAAATGCAATTTTTGTCCAATTCTGGCGGCTGCATTTTTTGTCACACTTTTTTATGATAAAAAATTTGAATTATTGGAATTTTTATATATAAATACTAGGTAGAGTACATAGGAGAAAAATGGCCTTTGCTTAGATTTTTAAATCGAATTAGTGTAATTTTTAGGAACGAATAATAAAAGTGTGCCACCTTGCACTACTCCCCTCTTCTATTGAATTATACTGCCATGCCCACAACCAAAAACAATTTTTTTAGAATTTCATTTATGCCACGCCTACAATGTGCACGCATAACGGTAGACGGTATCCAAGATATGGCTTGAAACGCATATAACTTTTTTTACTTGTCAACTGATTGTTACGGAAGCTTCTTTCACACATGTTTCACAAAAAACATATGGCCTTAGCAAGAAAAAATCGCTACATACCTACTACAAAGAAAATATAGATAAAGAGTTTCAATTTTATTACGGTTTGCGATATCGTGAAATAACAGTCTGTGTCTATAAGTACACTGTCAGTAAGTAAGTGTTTACCGAGAACTACTTATAAACAAAAACAAAAGTACACCAGTTTGATATTCTTAATATAAATTATTCCACTAAACAACGTTCAGTTTTTAGTATCTCACCAGCCATCAATATAAGCGGTTAAACGTGGAGACCTAAAATCTCTCAATTTACTGGTAAAGAGAAAGGAATTTAAATCAAAGTCAATATAAAAGTGAATAAAATTCCATTAAAAAATACTCCAAAAATGTTCAAATTTGTGAAAATCGTATTTTCGTTATTGTTGTTGCAAATTATATTAGTCACCGTGAAGGGCCAGGGAGTACCACCCAAATGCAGTGATGTAGCCAACTATCCGATACAAAATATTACAGTCGTGAGAATTAAAAAACTGAATAACAGTGTGTTCAGCCATATTTAAATAGAATTTTAATTTCCTCAAATTCAGATAAAAGGCACTTGGTACAATGTAGCCCGTTCGCCAGCATCCCAGTTCGATTGCGTTGAAAGTGAAGTGCATCTAATGAATAATAATACTGATGTTCACATTATTTTGCGCCGTTCACAGCACGATTCCTTCCAAGCAAACGAAAATTTAGAAGCTCACGTAAATGCTAACGAAATAAACGATGAGAGAGGCTTTGGCGTTTCTTTCAACAACAAAACAAATATAATATACAAAATTCTGAGTCTTACCAATGATTACAGTATATTGTGTGGTTTCACCAACGCCACCGATGACAGCACAGCTTTTGGAGTAATATTATCACGTGAACGCTTGGTGGATAATGGACGCATAGAAGAATGGAAAAACCAAGCTAATCAGCTCTCAAATAATTTTGCCAACACTACCTTGGTTAAGCAATCAGACAAGTAAGATCACAGATGTTCTACTTATTCATTATTTTATATTTTAATTTACGTTTTTTATTTAAATTTAGGTGCTTTAAAAATTCGGCTTCTTCGCTAGCACCATTTACAGTTACAATGATGATGATTTTTTGTGCTATTACGAAAAAGTTTTAGCTTCTAAATGAATTTACTGCATCCAGCAGCAGCAACACAATCATAATACAAAAAATAGTCTAAAGAGAAGAAATCTAAAAATTTTTAATAAATAATTCAATATTTATATTTTTACAAAAAATATATTAAAATTAATTTTTTTATTATAAAAAATATTAAAATTAATGTTGTTATGGGAGGAAATGTTATTTAGTTTTCAACACCTGCCATCTTAGTGTTGAGGGTATACTGCGTTTGATATTCCATTTGTAGCATCATCAACGCATATATGTACATTTATATATTATTGAGCAGCATAGACATTTAAGCCGTTCTAGCTTATCTATCAGTAGATGGAACGCATAATATGATGACGTTCTCACGTCCACAATGGGCGAAATCTTTTCCACTCACAAGAGTACACCTAGGAAGTTGAAATTTGGTACAAGCTTTGCTAACTAGTGCATTCAATAATAAGAGAAGGGCGTGGTCGGGTAACAGTGTAGAAATAAACTTTAGTTGATAAAGGAACGATTTTTTTAGTTGACATAATAATAATACATAAACTTTAGATGGAGTAATCATGGTACATGCCACACCCACTGTTTGTGTATATACACATAGATGGGGAGTATTTAAGATTTATTCTAAGCTAGGTTTATTAAGTTTAAGGACATTTGGGGTTAATATTTTGAATAAAAGCGAAAGTATACAATTTGGTGGGTAAATTATTCATGTCACAAATAAGTCTGGAAGTCATATAAATTTTTATAAATATTTTTCCATTATTTCTATCAATTTCAATTCTGGTTAATTAGCCGAATTGTTTATTTTACAGTACACACACACTAATTGATAACATCAACACCAACTCATATGTAATGATTAATTGCAACAAAAGTATACGTAAAAGACAACAAAAACAAGACATGACAACAATAACCGCAACCACTTTTGTAGACATAGTGATTAAAGCCAATAAAATGAATCATTTAGATAAAAATAAAAACTCAATAAATCGTTAAATGGATAGAATTTTAAATAAGAAAACGTTTAACGAGTAGAAAATTAAAGTGTTTGGCAAATTTAGTAAAATTATACAGAATAATACCACTTGAATCCATGCCCTTTTTACCGATCGAGACATTTTATTGATTTTGGACAATTTAAATAGAAAAATGAATTGTGTTTGTGAGAAATTGGAAAATCTTACCAAGAGTCATACTTACCTGGCTACAATAAGCTAAATCGATTCAAAATTGATTGTTACGATAATTTAGTATCGCGTCTCTGCAACTTTCTTTCGATGATTTGCAAAAATATCTTTAATAGTTAAGTAGTGCAATGCAGTAAAATGTGCGAGTAAAAAAGCTGCGATTGGCTTTCGTCAAGCCTTGCCTAAAGGTATATGTAAAATATAGGCGTGGCATATTTGAGGCCAAGCCCATTTTAAACGATCACCATTAGAATCAAAGAAATTTTGTTTAATGTGGGCGTCTTTATTTTCCAATAACGCCCACTTTTGTACACCCATAAAGGGGACACTTTTAAATTTCATTACATTCCCATTACATTGATAAATAGAGAATAGAACTGCCCGAGTTTCGCCATCAAATTTTAGCTGAATATCTCAAATTTAAAAAAAAATAGACACACACACATATGATGCTTATCAAACATGTACTTATTATACGGTCTCTAAGGCCTCCCTCTGGATGTTAAAAAACTTAATATTTCCCCATCATTATGGCATTAAAAGTGTCTGCATTGATAAAAGTGACATCGATTACAAACACATTCACTACACTTTTATACTTTTATACACAGTCTAGGGTATATATTATGTCACTTGATCGAATTACATTCTGGCAAGATATTGGCAAAAATACAAAAGTGAAACTTGAAAATTAAATGCAGTAAATAACAAGAGCACTGTAGTACCCAAGCACCTGATGTCAGAGGCAAGACAAAGCACTACAAAGCATCTTGCAGCAGCTCACACAAATATTTTATTTATACTAAAACTGTTGCACTGGCTTGCGACCATTCCCATGTTTGTTGCTTCCAAAGCAGCAAAATTACCACATCAAAGGGCTGTGCAATGCAGCCGCATAAACCACTCATTGCATTCACGCACTTACTTACATATTCAATCACAAGTCGATAATTCTAGACTAATACTTTACCAAAGGAACGTTGTCATAGAGCGGATAACAGCTATCAAAGTGTTGCTATGCAAACAAACATTTATACACTTTCATGTACATACTGCACTGAACTGAACTGCACTGCCAGCCAATAAGCAGCACTTGGAAATTGTTAAGAATGCCAACTATTTTATTTGTGCTATTCATACATCCTCTCCCTTGCTTCCCATCTTCATCATCATCATATATAATAAATATCCATTTACTTACAACAACAAATTCAATAAATACTATACAACACATAATACCGCTAGTCTACATAGTTTGTTCCTGCTCGTCCTGAAATGTTTTCAATTCATTAAATTTTACTCACCATGAAGTATCACTCATACTATACAATAAAAAAGTAATACGATTTATACCAATAGAAATGGGAATGGATGGTGAAATAGGTGATAATTGCAATCGCAAGATTTTATAAACGGAATGGTCAGAGAGTATACCGAAGGATTAAGGATTTTTTGACCTTTTTTGTCAGCCTTACGTAAAGAATATTTACAACAAACATAAAAAAGGTAAAATTTCTATTTTTTCATACTATGTTACGATAGAGTTTATAGGCAAATTTTTTTGTGCAAATTCCCGAAGGAAACACTTTACTATCACTATAATTTTGTCACTATTCAAAACCGAAAGGGTCCTTCGAAAAAGTGTCATTGCACGACCAGAAAAACATTCTTTGGGATAATTGAGATATTCATTAATTAAATTTATATACGCTACTTAAAGTACATGAATTATTCCTCCTTTCTTCCCAATACCTCTCATTTTATTCTACGCCATCTGATTGCATTTCAATTTGTTTGGAAAACTAAGTCAACTGACTAAACTCTAAACTTCCTAATGAGAGATAAATGCCGAAATGTTGTGTGGTATTTAACAACTCAGCTCAGCTCATTTAACAAATGTAAAGTCTTTGCCAAGCCAAACACTTGTTGTCATCCTATTTTACGCTTGCATGTTTGATTGGTTTCATTGCCAGTATAAAGTGTCAATTGTGTCCCCCCCCCCCCCGAAAATTCCTTCTAACCAGTAGTGTCTCCTTGCCGTTTGTGCTGTGTGTGCACAAGTGTCATGCAATATATGTAATGAGGATAATGTTAATGATTTGCTGTAAGTTGTGGTTTAGCTGTAAACTAACTTGTGCCAACGTATGTTGAAGATGATGATATTGGCGATGGTATCATTAAAATTAATCAATAGTTTCAACTTTAGTATATAGCATGATATATATAAATATATATATATTTTTTCTCAAGTTTTTCGTTATAGTCATTATGTGTTAATTATCTTAAGTGTATGTGAGAGTAATTTCGAATCCACTTAAGTGGTTTCTTTACGCTTTTCTCCATGTCAAGTTTTTTCACCACAACCGTAGCAATGTGCTGCCTGCTGTTTGACGACAGGTGCATTTATTTCCATATATGTGCATAAATGCTCTACACACACGCGTGAACACTTCTGGTATTTAAATACAAATTCCAAGTGTTTGAAGGAGTTGCGCTTCAGAACAAGAGAAAGACGTTTTAAAAAGAAGCCAATTTACACCCTTAACACACCGCAGCACACACACACTTTAAATAAAAACATTTTAAAAAAGGCTTTTGATACTCTTGAGTTTTAAATCAGTATATAATATAATGTCACGTCTCTTATGTTGCTACATATTGTATGTAAGGCTTAAGCAATGGTAAGAATTTTATGTGTATATATATAGCATTGTACAGAAAGAAGGAAACGTAGCATCGTTTGAAGCAAGAATAATCCTTTTATAATAAACGTGCTTACAAAATAGAACATTCTACAAAGACTCTTAAACAAAATATAACTGTATAAATGCCACGCCCACACATTATGCACTAATGTTGAACACATCCCACATTTGGTTCAAGTATATATCAGATGACGACAAATTCAGTGGAAAACTCGTTTATTTAAATATTTACTTGCGCCCTTCCCCTGAACGCGATGACCTCTTAATATTATTAATTATTATCCTTTCTCATAAATGTGTATTTTTTTAATAATGATTTTCTTTTTATTATTAATGACTCCGTAGTTTTTTGTTTGTCTTTGTTTTTGTTTTTGTTGTTCACATTATATCTTTTGCTACCATTCGTCGGCATTTCCATCGTCATTCATATTTGTTGTTTCGGTTTCGTTTACATAATGAAATTATTTTTATATTTAGTGGCATTTCTCTGGCTACTTAGTACTTATATTATGTTTATGTTCAATAAAAGTAATTCATTGGTTATTACATTTCGTCTGCCTACTTACAATTATACAATAATTTATTTTTTTTTTTTTTTGCATAAAAATAAATATTTAATTAAAATTATTAAGTGTAATTGGAATTATTTTTATTATTTTATTTAATACTATGAAATATAAATTCGATTTAATCGTTTATTTAATTACGTTTTTTGTTTTTATTGTTTTTATTTGTCAAATTATTTCCATATTTAGATAAACATTAGAAGAATAAAGTTAATGCAATGAGAGAAAATTATTTTTCTTAGCGAACTGATTTTTCATGAATTTCTTTTTGTAATATTGATATGGTTAATATTTTGTTTTTGTTTTTGTTTTTTTTTAAAAATAATTTACTTAATTATTATTTTTTCTGATAATTTTTAATATTACATTGGGAGCCTTAAAAGTAATGGAAGAAATTTTTGGGGAAGAAAGTTTTTTTTTTCTTCTTCTTCTTTTTTATTAATTTTTTTTATTGTTACACAACATGTATATATTTTTTACACATGAGAAAAAGTAAAATATGTAGGAAAATGGATACAATTTAAGTGTAGAAGAAATTGCTTTTAATTTATAATAAAAAATATTTTTTGTACAAATTATAGAGACTTTGTATCCAACAAAATTTACAATTTTCGTTCTTTAGTGCCTTAGAGTCTCGATGATATACCGTTCAGATAAACATCACAAAGTAACGCTAAGAATTTCATTGTTAATCTCTGCTAGGATGTTGTGGAGGCAACAAAATTTGTATTTTTCAATTGATTGTGAGTTTCATTGTGAAAAAGTTACTTAAAATACTGAAATAATTACTAATATTTAGCTAATTAAAAATGTTATTAAATGCATCACTTAAAATAACTATTTGGCGTTCTAACAAAGTTTACAAGATTTTCGCATTTACACCCACTACAATGTATTAGTTGTAGTAATTATACGATTAGACATTAAACTTTTACATAACATGCTTGTGTAAATCTAGGGATGATTGTACAAATGCAACGGATACACTTAATGCCGGATCGGTTTTTCTCTTGTTTTTTCTACTCGTCTCGTTACTTAATGGACAATTTGCAAAAATCAAACAAATTTATACTCTTACGATGACTTAATCTTATTTTATTCGATTGCATATTTATGTGCTTTGTTACACTGTACAATGGGAAACGATAGTCTGGATTTGAATGAATTCATTTAGGTTAGGTTTGGACATACATATCGGTTATATAAGTTAAGCTTAACTAATTGTAGTTAATAAATATTTCATTTTATAAAATATTTATCTCAATAGGATTCAATATGTGTGCTCGTCTTGTTTATTTGAGGGGGGGGTACAGGGAGGGTGGATAGAGAAACCAAGAAGTTCATGTATGATGATACTAGAAATAAATTCTACGTTGAGTCGAATACATTTTATTGGAGAGAATATGTTCACTTAAAAGCTAATTGTATAGTAGACTACATATGTACATAGGAGAAGGCTCATGATGCTATTTTACAATTGTTTTACAACCTACCAGAGTTGAGTATCAGGATCCGAGTTTCAGACACAATTTACTCTATTGAATTTCTTTTTATTATTCATTTTATTTTATTGCTAAAATATTTTAAAAGTACATTGCTATAGATAACTATATATGTATATATGGCTTTGTTATTTTCATACTCTTATTATACTGTAGACTAAAAGAGATAAATATGCATTCGTTTAAAGTTTTGTACATTAGTTCAAGAGTAAATGATTAGTGTGTAGTGTATAATGTTATATATAATCAAAACGATCAATTCTTTTAACTAAAAAGATAAGAAAAAGTTTTTATAATAATAATAATTTAATATAATAATGAAATAATTACTGAAATAAGAACATAAGCACCGTGGTGGTCACTTGAACTGCTAATAATTTTGTGTAGATTTTCTACATCATTCTCTTTGCAATAGCTGCAGAAATTAATATAATGATAGTTAAGAGATATGCTTACATTATTATTCATTGACGTCAATAAGTCTAAAAATTTTCCAGCAACATGTAGCATACGTGTCTACTCTTCCTAATTTGTTGACTTGTGCCTTCCACAAGGAAAACCATGTTAACAACTGCAGCCTTATTTTTGGGTTTGTTGTTGTTGTTGATCGCTATACGTTACCAATTATATTTAAAAGAGAATTTTTATCCAAAAAATATGCCACAATAGTTCCACTAAACTGCATATGAAAAGATCATTAAAAAATACACTAAAATGAACGCAGAAAAATATGCTACCGTTTCGGATTTTACTGCAAAACTACAATATTCCACTAGCACTATTTTTAGAGTATAGTTTTCTGCGGCAGAGTAATATATTAAGTTGCATTATGCGGTTCAATTGAATTTTTATACCCTCCACATAAAATGCGGCATTTATCGTCTAGCGACGTAAATAGATGAAGACTGACTACAGACTACAGAAATGATCCTGTGAAATATAGTCTCAAGATGGGGGGTATTCTACGTTTGTTCTTCCGTTTTCAACGCAGGGAAGGAGGCGTCAGAGATCCTACAATTATATATATTCTTGATCAGCATCAAAAACTGAGTCGATGTATGTCCGTGTGACATTCTCATTCAGATAACAGACACGCCCACAAAAGTTAAAAATCTCTATATCTGCCAAAAAAAAATGACCTATGAACTTGTAATGTGGTATGCATATCTATTGTTAACTCAACCATCGATGTGCTAAAAATGGGCGTGGTAGGATACTAAACACGCTCACAATTTACATTAAAACCCTACGCAGCGTAAAACTCAACTGAACCGATTAGAAATGGTGGTTTCTAACACTTCTGAAAAGAGAGTGAAGCCAATTCACTTTTTATCTTCTTTTAAAATATTTCAATAACTAAAATTAAATAAAAAAAACAAAATGTCACGTTTGGAAGAAATGTTTATAGTAAATGTATTTTTAAATCATTTGGTGCGTATTTTCATTTCAAGTTCAATCTTTTTACATAAAAATAAATAATCATATAAAAGTTTACATAATGACAAATGAATTTATCAACTAAAACAACAAATTATACAATAGATGACAAAAGTTGATTGTAACCATTAAGAAAAATTATTATTAATATAATAATAATGTCAATGCAGGATAATGAAAGGTTTGTAATTGCAAACAATTACAATTATTCTAACTAAGTACAAAAAGAAAGTGTCTATAGCTAGTCATCACAATGTGAAAGGATTTTGTTTTCTTATTCTTATTTTTTCATTCTTGGAATATACACGAGTAGAGGAGAACAACAACAGTGGTTTACTTAATTTCTGTCTTACTTAACATCTAATCAAACGTTATTGCTTTCCTTTTACAAATACATTCTATCTATCCACTAAGCGTTACAGAGCTGATGATGAGAATTTATATACATGTAGAGATGTGTAAACTTTATAGTATATGTACAGGTTCTTGTTCCAGAGTTGAAGCTCAAAATTTATCGATTATTTTTTGTAAATATAAAGAGTTTAATTATTAAATCGTATGTACAGGTATGTACAAGTTGCTTATAGGAATTTTTTGTATTGATAGGAATAGCGATACATAGTTATGATGTATTGTACAAAAAATAAACAAATTGTTAACTAACAACTAATGATACGTTGAATTCTGCTGCCTTTCCCTTGGGATTAACAAGTTTATGTGTCTTTGTCTTTATTTATTTTGTATTGAAAAGTAAGTACCGTTACTTTTGTGGGAACATATATTCTCGAGATATTAGCTCATCGTGTAATACAGGAATCAGTTCATTACTCACGCTTGCACTTGTTGCGTACTACTGTTGTTATTATTACTATTATTATTATTGTTGTTGTTAGCATTGTTGTTGTTATTATTATTGTGGTTATTGTTTAGGTTTTGCGTATTTCCTGTACTTGAGCACGAGGATGATGAGATATTTATGCTGGTTGTGTTTGTATTCTCTAAACCATTAGTCAAACTGGAGCTGCCACTATTATTGTTGGGGCTCGAGGCTTCGGTTTGTTCCGTTTGGCTAATAGCGTTGCCACCTGATTGAACATTCGACCTGTTGGCACCATCTTTCGCAGTGTTGGTGATTGTGTTTGTGTTTGTACTTGGGATGATGGATTTCTTGCGGTGCCAACTAAAGCTCAGAGCGGTTGTCAGCTTGTTGGGGGGCTTTTGAGTAGGTGCCGGTGGTGCAGGCGGAATGGAAGGTATGGCTACGTCATAATCATGACGCCCTATAGATGAGGCAGGTGTGTGATGGCTATAACCCGAATCCGAACCAAAACTAGAGTCTCCATGATTATATACAGGTGCCGAGTTTTGGTACGTTCCAGCCGGAGTATGGCGATAGCCATTGGAAGATATACTGCCACTGCTATATTCGGGCACTATGTAAGCGGGATAAACAAGGGGCTGTCCCAAACGTGGTTGGGCATGCCCTGGTTGGGTATTACAAGATTCATAATGATAATTGTGATGGTAGACGGGTTCTGTGTAACCGTAGGCGGGTTCTAAAGTATCTGTTGGAGCGGCTGCTACCACTCGCCTTCTTCTCTCCATGGAACGAGGATTGGTACGTGATCTCACCGAATTAGCTAATAAACCACCGCTACTGTTTGTGGCATAGTAATACTGAGGCTGTTGCAGTGCAGCGCCGGGATATTGGATGCGCTCACGATATATGGTCGCAACAGCGGGCGCCACTGAATTCTTTAGTTGGGTATTAATTCGGTTACGTCGTTCCACGTCACTTTCAATGGTATTGTAAAAGTGCGGAGGCGGTGTTTGCGCTGGGCCATGACGATTACCGCTAATGTGCATGTGATGAAGACTGTGATGATATGAGGGCGGATGGCGGTGTGTATTGGCATGTGTGTAGGGGTGTGCGTGTGTGTGATGATTATGTTGATGTGAATAACCCAGAGCCATCAGATTACTACTATTGTCGTACCTTTGTTGTAGAGGACTCAAGTCATTGGCATCCACCGTTGTCGACAGGGAACTATTTAAATCGTCTGCTTGCCCTGCATTGGAAAGTTTACGTTCACTTTTGGTATGTACCGTTGTTGAGAGGGGATTGAGTAGACGGCTTCGCCCTGTACTATGCTTCAGCATTCCCGTCAATAAATTAGCCGACCCACCGCGTGCCCCAGTACTGAATGTGTTGTTGTGAGAAGAAGAGGAGGAAGCGGCTGTAGCGGTTGAAGCATCCTGATTGGATGAGGAGGCAGATGACAATACACTCTGTCTTTCCGGGACGCAAGCATTAGAAGTTCGATTCACTGGTTCATTTATGTGTGTGCGTTCGTGATAAAGGGTGGATACATTATTAGATGCCTCACCGTTATTTAACCCCTTAGTGAAGGAATGCTCACCCGGAAGGGAAAGCTCATCTTCGGCAAAATCATCATCGGATTGTAGGGGTGGTTCACTTTCACCGTCCGAATCTCTGCTGGGTCCCAATTCCTCGTAGACATTATCATTCGAACGGTAGGGATCGGGACCAGGTGAGGTGCTGACCAGAAACGGTGGTGAACGGGTCATAGGATAACCGCTCGGATAGTGTATACTTTTACCATGAAGCAGCTGTAACGATATAAAAAGAAAACTTTATAAATAAAAAAAGGAAAAGAAATTTTTATGCAGATTTTATGCGCAGTGCTATTAATGTATAGACATGTGCGTATGTTGTAAGTAAATTCACACAGATTATGTAATATTCACAATATCCCACCACCATTATGTACACAACGTATGTGTTAAGCATTGGTCAAGCAAGTGTGGACGTAGACGTTGTATCCTTCTTTGTCTGCTATAAATGTCAATAAATTTACACAATGTATGCCCTCTTGTGCACACAAGTTGATGGAGTTAAAAGGGAAACCCTGATTGTTTAAATATGTTTTTCATCACTCGCCAGCAAGTACACAACATTTACATAAGCAAAGCAAATCAAAAGTAAGTTGCAGGAGAGTGAACAATTGTGAAAAATGCAAACGAAAATTTACATCTGTGCATAAATATTATTTTTAAAACCGCTCTGTGATGTGCTTTGCAATACACGCCCTATCATACCTAGTTTAAGTTAAAAATCTGAAGTTCTCTTGACTTTTTAAATGAGAACTTTTTTCTTTTCGAAACGCCTTTGGGGCTATGATTTAAAAGTAAAACACTTGTGTCATCAGTAAATAACAAATGTTTACCTCTTCCTAAACATTTTACCCAAAATGTTAACTTAACTTAAAATCCGTCAAGCGTTAAAAATATTTTCATTTTGTGTTTCTTTTCCCTAAAAAGAGCTATGACTGGTTGTTTTTACGGAAAGAAATAGATAAATGAGATGGTAAAGATAAAACCAGAACCACTGGAGATAAAAAATTTAAAGTAAAAATTCAATAGACGTCTGCCTGCTGCATATGCATTAACATGCATAAAGGAATATAACACAAAGAGTCCACAAAACTTCGGGATGTAGCACAATATCAACAAATAAATTAGAATAAATTAGAGAAATAAACTAAAATCTAAAAATTCTTCTTTAAAAAGAAACAGTCCAAGCTGATATTCTCAAGAACGGTGGGGTTTCAACACTTGACAAATTCTTCAAGTTATTAACAGGTTATATTTCAAGGCATTTGTATTCCAAAGACACAAAACAATAAAGCTTACGGAAATAAAAATGTCACTTGCTATTATGTAGTGCAGTACAATGGCTCAAGCCACAAGGATAACAAACAGTACAACACTTCACCTACACAATACAAAATGCTGTTAAGCAACAACTACAATTGAGAAATAAATATAAAACCATCCGAAGGAAATTTTATACTTTTGCAAGGGTTTCTGATTACCGGCAGACATGACAGGATATGTATGTTAATTGCGAACAAAAGACTACAACTGACAATCGTTGTGTGTGAGTGACATTTATTTTGACATAACGTGTCGTAATATTTTGATGGGCAAACAATAGGAGAAAACTTAACAACTTACCTCGACATTGTGATGATGATGGTGGTGATGCCGCATCACTAATGGTCTATGATGGCCCAAGTGTGCATCGGGATCTTCATATGTCACCGCTGAATGATGGCCCAATGCCCCCGTAATGTGAGGGCCCCGAGTCGGCGTTTTACAGGGCAACAGATTTTGCACTTTTCGCTTATTTCTGCAAAAATGAAATTAAATTGTTTAATAATAATAATTAAACTGACCTCCACTCATTTAACATCACAATTGCAAAATTAACTAAGAAGACAACTAATGCCAGAGATTAAAGAAATTGCTTTCAAAACTCTCCTAACAACTTGACGATTAGTCTTGTTGTCTGGAGCATCTAACAGTCATTTTCGTACATAATGTTTGCACTTAATCATTGGGATATTGTTAAGGGACTGCCACAACCATCTAAGCAACCCGGACAACCCAACCAACAAGGAGACAGACAGCTACATAGACAAGCAAAACTCTAAGCTGAAAAGAAGAAGACTCTATTACAAGCACTTCATTTATATTTCCCCCTTGCTTGCCACCTCTCTTTGCTACACCAAATACATGTGCTTTCTTTGCTTCCTTCCTTCTCCTTATTCGATTCGTTCGTTCATGACGTTGCGTTGTGTTGTGTCTTAATAGTCTAATAAAGTGTAGAGCTGTTTGCACAAAGCCAAGCAGATAAATCGATTTTAAGGTTTAACATTTGCTGCGCAACAATTTGCTGCAATATTTAGTTTGAAGTTGTTTTTAATAACAATGATTTAACAAATTGTACTTTTAAAATCTAACCTTCGTTTATGGCAAAAAACGAATTTGGGTGCAAAAAAATTTGCTATAAAATATTCGTCATTTCTTGTCTGAATAGGCGGTATGTCTCACGTAAGTATGTTAGTCTCGAAATGCCAGAATATGCCAGAACTTGCTCCCTCACTCAACTTGACAGATATCTGTTTGCATTATGAGAAATTCTATAAAAATTACTTTAAACACATATGAAACAAATGCTTATAAAATATTAATAAATTTTTTATTTTCGTGTGGGTGTGTGTTCAATTTTGGCATAAAGCATTAAATTGCTTCCAGCAAATTCAAGTATAAGTACTTATACGTACATGCATATGTTATCTCCCATTCATGTAGGGTCTTCATTTCACTTTGGTTATATTAATAAATCCCTTTAGTGTTGTTAGCTTATCTATGTATACTGGCAGTAGATTGTTAAGCAATATGACTTTATGTAGAGAATACATCCTTTTGGTTATGTTAACATAATGAAAATTTGAATATGCCAAAATGTATGCAACAAACATCAAAGCAAAACAAAAGGAAGCCCAGAAAGAAAGAAAGAACAGTAGCAAGACTTGACATGAAATATTATAATAGTCTGGGGTTTGTTTGCGGAATACCATAGCACCTCAGCAAAAGGGAGAGTGTGTTTGTGAGTTAGAGTGAGAGGGAAAAAAAGAGAGGAAAAAAGAAGAGAGATGTTGTTACATTGTACATTGTATGACTGACAGTTGTAAGATTAAGTCAATGCAGAAAATTTAACAAATGTATCAACTGTGAGCACTATTATGGTTAGTACATCTTATCATAAAGATGGTCTACCTCAAGGATACTAAAGATTAAATAGCTTTAATTGATGCTGTTGTTGTTGTTGTTAGTATTGTTTTTTATAAAATAAAAATATTAAAAGGCAAAGGAAGGATGTTTTGTTATAAAATATCTTTTATAGGAAGGAAGTCATAAATTGTTTCAACATAATCTAAACGATTCAAGAGCTTTTCGGGGAGACTTATTTAGTGAACATTTAGGAAAACATCCCTATATAAAAACTTAATGAAATTAATTTTAACAGCAACAAGTGAAACAAGTAACAAAGGACTATAGAAGGCGTGCACCAATACCCCCTTGCAAAATAGAGCACTATTGCAATACTTTTACAAGTAAGGAAAGAAAAATATTTAAAATTTATTTGAATTTATAATCAATTTGAGGGCATGGCTTTTCTAATCTACTTTTCTCAAGTAAAGAATTCTTATTTAATCACAATAAAAAAGTCTTTTTTTTTCATGCAGTGTTGCAAATGAACCAATAATCCAAGTATACTTCTCATCTTATGTGAAGGGTTTAATAACGCTTAAACACAATATTTGAAGGACGCACTAGTCAATGGAAACAAATAAATTTAATAATTAATAAGCGTTCATTTTGAATTGTTGGCAATTCATCAAGTTCCCTCTTACACACAAGGCAAAAAAACAGTAAAAAAAAACTAGGCACAATAAAGCGATAATTAATAAAAAAAAAAAAACATGAAATAAAACACAACAACAAAACAAAAGACCTTTCACGAGTTTTTTTTTTCTTTTTTTTTTTTTTGTACATTTAAGGACAAAACTTGTTAGTGTAGATGTATGTGCGCATACATGCACACATAGTCATATGGCCCTTACGGTTTTATGTATCCTTGTGCATACACATATATATACCGTGTGCATATGTAATTTACAAACGACTAAAATGTAATTCATCTACATATGAATGCAGGCAACAACAAAAGAGTTGCAGATTTCTGTATTGTTTTCTCCCTCTTTTTTTCTATTCTCCTTTTGCACTGTGCGTCTCTTTTCGCCCAAAGGTACAAACAAACAAAACACAAAAGAGAAGACAAAGAAGAAGAGAGAGAAAAAAACTATATTTTGTAATAGTAACAAAGGACATTATGTAATGTAAGCTTTGTAAACCAAAAACTGATATTTATTGTTCTCACATGAATAGAAAAACAAATGTAGAAAAAAAAAATGGAATTATAAAAAAAACCACAGCAAACCACTACAAATGTTTGTTTAGCATCGTTTATTAAATACATTGGTTTAAATAGAAAAAATTTATATAAAAACCTACACATGTATGTATGTATGTACTCAAGTTTATGCTTCATTTCAATTCCAATACAAGTGAAAATAATAATAAATCAAGCATTTAGAGGATGGTTAGCTGTATGGTAAAATATTCAACCCAATTAAATTTATACAAATCAATAAAATAAATAAATTTATTTGTTTAAACAAAACAAAAAAAAAAAAATCCTTCAAACAAATGTCACACAAATTACGAGCAAAGTCATCAACCACTACATAAAAGTCAAGCCATTGCCATTAAATTTGCAATAAAAACCGAAAACAACAAAAATCAAAAATATGAAATGTTGTAATGTTTACCACAAAAATATTATCAGCATTAATTTTTTTTGGGGTTTTTTGTTTTTTGTTTTTTGTTTTTGCTCCATAATGTCCAATTTAATCCTACATAGCTTACTCAGCAAAAATGAAAATGAAATTTTTCGGTATTTTCACCATAATAACAAGAAAACATATATACCGACAACATCGATACACGTAAGCTGCCCGAGGAGTATATATGTATGTCGATTCTTAACTTTATTTAATTTACTTAAAAATTTCTCCTCTTGTAAAACTCAAAATCTCTGAAGCTCAAGAACTTAAACACTTAACTTAATAGTCGAACATACGAACCGTCGCGGCTTGATTAATACAAATTTTAATTTCAATTTAGTCAAGAATATATATAAAAAGTATTTATATAGCCTCCTTCTGCGTCTCCTGGCCAATTTCTTTCTGAATGTTACAAACATGTCGACAAACAGAATACATATATCCCACCTCATACACCTCATGATTATTACATTTATAACTAAAGCTGCGGATTTCACAGCGGGAACAGAAACGATATCAACATGTTTAACAGTAAATCATCAACTCAATTATTTACACATAAAATATAAAGCTAACGCAAGTATATATATACGCACACACATACAAATTTGCATGAATTTCTCGTATAAGTAAATGCACACATCTATGGCCATACGGACACGTGCACAAATACGTAAATGTCCTATATAGACATTTCATAATTTATTTTAATTTTTTCCTTTTTTTTTTTACAACAAAAAGTTAACAATACAACTCATCATCATCATTAAAAATCAGTTACAGTTTCGTTTTTTTCCGCTTTCTTTTGCAATTTTCATCCATTTATAATATTTTTATGTAATATCATAATTACTCTAATTATACACAAACGCTGTCGCACAATTTTTATATGTAAATCAAACCGTACCGTACATTATTATTTATTTAATTGATATTCTTTGAGAAAAAAAAACATGGTTTGCTGTTATACCTATCACATAAGATGGGCGGTATACTAGGTTTGTTCTTCCGCTTGAGGCGTCAGAGACCCTTCAACAAAGTATATACATACATTCTTAATCAACATCAAAAACTAAGTCGGTCTGGACATGTGTGTCCGTGTGCCCATCTGTTGTTGAGATAATGAGCTGAAATTTTGTGCAGGCACTTTTAGTTTTTGACCTATGAACTTAAAATTTGGTACACGGACTTATGGTTTTCCCATCCATCGATGTGCTAAAAATGTGTGTGGATGTGGAGGGTATTTAAGATTTAGTCTAAGCCAACGTTTAGTTTTCTAACTTGTTTCTGTTTTGTTTTATTTTGTTTTTGTTATAATAAAAATTGTAAATTGTAATTAAAAGTAACTGTGTGATATATTATATTTATTGGAAACTATCATTTAATTTATTTTACTCGTTTGTACGTATGTGTGTACTTTTTATACAATTTTTTTGTTCGAATTTTAATAAATTTTATTTTATTTTTGGCCTATTTTTTTCGCCTCTAATTAGCATAATCTTTAAATTTACACGATAAATTGTACGGTATGCCGGCATAACATAAATGTGACATTAATATGCTTTTCTCTGTGTGAGGCAAAATGTATATTTTATTAAATTTTAAATTAATTGTAGTTTGCAATATTGCCAAGAGCGTACGTATTTAAAAAACATTGTTGTTTAGTGACTTTTGACAGAAATGCACCAAACATTGTAGCAAGCTATTTACGTACTAATTTATTTAAAAAAGAAATTCAAACTTCATTTAACAAACAAAGCTGTTTGCATTCCAGTTTATGCTAATTAGACGATAATAGGTGTGCGCCCAAGAAAAGAAGGAAAAAAAGTAAAAAACAAATACAATTAGCAACAAAAACGAACAATTGTGTTACGCGTCATACGAATTCACAAAAAACAAAATGTAACTTATGAAGGCTATCAATCCCTTCCATTTAATTCCCGGCTCTACTTGGGTTCAAACCCAACTAAACATAATACACGAAATAATCTGTTCTTGGCTTGTGCAAATTTCTGAATAATAAATAAATCATGTAAACAATCGTAAGTACTTTCCAAAACTTTATTAAAAGTTTTATAAATATACTTACTTCCACACGAATAGTGACGAGATCAGTACGACCAAAACTAAGAGTAAAGAGATGACGGCGATCATGGCTGAGGTTTGCAAAGATTGACTGCTGTAAAGACTAGCATCGAGTATCTGTAAAGAGAACGAAAAATAAAATGTTTTTTTTTAATTTCATAATTTTGTTTTCAACGAAAAGCAATAAAAACAAATTAAATCATTTTATGGTTTTATGTGTGTGGATGCCATCAATAATATAAAATATAAACAAAATTATATAAAGTGGATAACTAGGGTCATCATTACATGGTCAAGTGGTGTTCATTGGAAAAACATTTTTTTTTTTTTTTCATAAAAAAATTCTTCTAATATTAAGGTCAGTGAGGGTTATTAAAACCACTTATTATATATAAAAGTGCGCAATTTGAGGATTATTCTCTACTATGCTGGATTAAAAAAAAAAAATTGTGAAAAATTTATTCGTAATCAAAAAATTGTTAAAAATTTAGTTCATTTAAGATTCGCTTTCAGTTTGATTTATAGGTTTTAATCAATAAAGATTTAGTGCGTGCTCGAGTTTGGTTTCTTGCAAGTAACACACAATTCGATTTTCGTTTTAAATTCTTTATCTTTTCATGATATGAATGCATGTTTGCATGTAAGTGCGTGTGTGTGTGTGCACATTGTTCAATAGTAGTACTATTGGGTAGTTGAGTTGAGTAATTAATCATTTCTTAAAGGCTTTTACAAATATTTAATTTATTACGAAAATGGGGCCACAGTATTGCCACACATACAAACACTCACACATATAAATTATGAAAATATTTAATCGATCTCGTTTTTGAACTCTGCCACACACACGCATACACACGCTTCCATTTGCAACCAATCATACAAGTTTTATGAATGAGTAACAATATGACAAACGACAATGCTAAAGGGCTACTGAAAATACATACATACGTATGCGATATACACATGTTCTACAATATATATTTGCTCTCTATTCTCTTCCAAAACGGTATTGCGGTTACCATACGCTTGCTTTTATGGGAAGCAATAAAGCATATGTATTAAAAAAAAAAAAAGAAGAAGAAGAAGAAAATTCTATAAAATTTATGTATGTCACTCTCTTGGCATATTCTATATATAGTATACGAGTATGTGGCATATTTATTTATGTTTGTGTGTGGGCAGCTTATCTCGCTTCTCGGTATTTTATATTCGAACTACTAAAAAAAAGAATTGTAATTGAATTTTAGTTTTCTTCTTCTTCTTCTTCCTTCTCTTCCTCTTGTTTTCATTGTGCTATCATGTTCTATGTATGGAATGGAATGTGACGGAGAATGTAATGAATTTTTATGCCTTTGCACTCTTTTTTTTTTTTTTATCTTTATCCCAGTTACTCACTTATCGCAAAATGATGGCAAATTTATATGGATGCGAATATTTTGTGCAAATGGAAGATTTGTCAGTGGCTTAAATGGTTTGGTCGAGATTTACAGATAATATAATAATAAGATGCAAGAAAATTTTAGACAAGCATTCCGAACTGGTCATAACAAAATTAGCATCGCCTGCAACACATCACATGTACTGCTTGATGTCTTCTTAAATCCAATAAGTTTTCATGCATCTAACTGATTGATTTTAAATGTAACAAAATATAATCATTTAAGCCAAATAAGAAGAGTGACGAGTAAGAATATGTACAATAATATATGTATTCCATCCACACATTTGTGATACATGTAAATAGTTTTAAATGCACGAAATGTATACTTTCTCATCATCATCATAATGCTCACTACAATAGCATACACACGACAGACAGTTTTCCTTTAGACATCTTAACATCAAAAATTCAACGCTTACGAATAGAAATGAACATGTATTTAACTTTCTGTTCAAGTATTCTGTAGCATCAAATGTATCTACACACATATATATATATATATATATATAGTGTATATATATATATATATATGTATATATATATATATATATATATATATATATATATATATAAATGATTCGATGTGATTTGATTTGATTTAAGCTGTTCTTTTTTCCTTTTTTTCGTTGCAAAGAAAAAATCTTTTAACAGGAATTGCAAGAGAAGGAAAAATAAAAAGCTGAAAAGAAATATTTCAAACGTAAGGAAAAGTAAAATAAAAAACTAAGTATGGTTTAGGCTAAATCTTCAGTACCCTTAACATGTGCTTAGAAATAGTGGGCATGGCAGGTACACAATTACGCCCTCTAATAGTGCATGTAGGACAGTTTCTTTACAAATTGAGGGCGTGTATTTAATCCCTTCACGTCTATTTTCGAGAAATCAATAAACATATGTTTACAAATTTTCGACTTTGTAGGGTCTCTGAAGTCTTATTTTGAATGTTTCCAACGAAATTCCAAACTTAGATTCCCCCCTTCTTATGTAGAGGGTATAATAAATAAAAATGATGTGACAATGGCAAATTGAATAGAGATTTTCTACCAATTTCTTTCTCACGTACTCACTCACTCACTTTCGTAAAAGAAATTAATAAAAAAAAAAAAAAAAAAAAAAAAAGGAACCAAAAGAATTGTTCAAGTGAAAGATGGATGCTGATGTCGTTTTCAAAAACAGATTACAAATTTCTTCGCACACACACACACACCCACACACGATTAATATATCGTATGTAGTTAAGTTTAAAAATTGAAAAACTCTTAAGGAAATATTTCACTTGGAAAGACAGACGGACATGGTCGAAACGATTTCATTTTTAATTCTAAGCCAATCGGTTGGTTGGGCATTTGCTGTTAATAAGTTAAAAAAAACTATTCCCTTAGTTAGTTGTCACATGTAATTTTCAAACCTTAAATGCTTGTTCTTCTTTTGCATTTATTAACTTTTATTTTAATATTTTTCATAACTACATTATTCAAACACGTATTTGCTTGTGTGGTAAATATTGTACAAAAAGAAATACAAATGAAACAAAATTCAAATTTATTTTCTGGTTATAATTCGTTTTCGCTTGTTTCTGCTTTGTGTATCTTTTCACCTTAAATTAATTGGCCTCCAACCCCCTCTCCTCCCCTCTTCAAAAAAGGAATCCAAAAAAAATCCCAAGTAAGAGCCAAATGCATAAACAAAGAATTCAACTAACTGCTGACTACTACGGCATCTCCTCCTAATACCGCAAAGTCTCTTGGTTGACCACTGGTGCAATTTAAATAGAAAATATTATGCTTGCATAGCACATGTATGTTTGTGTGTCACAAGACAACTTTCAGAAATGTATCATTATAAAGAAAGTTATAAAATAAATGAAAAAAAGCAGCAAAGAGAGAGAAAAAGATTATAAGGACTGCATACAATATAAGAAAAACAAGATAAATTTACAAATCATAAAGTTTCCTTTTTTTTTGTTTTTTTGTTTTTTTAATTTATCTTAGAGTGTTGCTAGTTGGAAGTGGAAAAACATATTTTTCTGTAGTGAATTTATACAAATGGAGAGACATTACTGCCGAATAAGAGTAAAGTTATAACAAGTTGATTTAGATGGAAATGCAACAATAACAAACAAATTTGAATGTTTTGTGAAAATTATAATCTTCCTTGAAGCACACATTTTGGAGTGACTTCAAAAAATAATTTTATGATTTTCTTTCTTTTTTGTTTTGATAAAAAGACGTAAAAAAGAAATGGAATAAATGTGGAACTAGCTAATTTTGGAAAAGCCTCTATATATAATTGAAAGATGGGCTACCTAGTGCTATTTCTACTATTTCAAAATTGGTCCCTTTGTTAAACGCATTTAAAATATCCAGACGGAGGTTTTGGAAACCTAACAAAGTAAATATATTCTGAAACAGCTTAGAATACTGATTAGACCTGACTATAACTGGAGAATACTAAGTTTATCATTCCGCAATAACCAATAAGAGGCGTTCTTGATCATCATCAAATATTGAATCGATATATCCATCTTCGCCGGTGCGTCTGTCTTTTGATGGAACATTAACGACAAAAAATAATATTAAGATGAAACATTTCAAACATTTGTGGTTTTTTAAAGTGGGTTCCTATATAAACCGGTCAAGTTCCACGTCCATAATCGACACATCCTTTCATGGCCACAAAAAAACCTACATAATTGAAATTTGATATACTTTATTGATTTATAATTTATAGACTAAAGATGAGCGGGATCGGATAACAGACACGTCTTCAACTGTCAAAAATCTTACTTAGGGCAGAATCCGACCTTTAAAATTCTCATAAAAGTATGTGCAAACATGCTACGCCAACAGAAAATAGATGCGTCCGAAATTTTTTCAAAAAAAACGTATTTAGTGTAGAATTCCTCCTACAAGTTACGCATAGTTTAATAGTGAATAAAAACGAGCCCATTTATATACATGCCACACCCACATTTTACATAGGGAGTGTTTAAGATTTGCCCTAAAGTGTCTCTTGTACATATTTTAATTAAAGTCTTGCTGCCTTTGTGAGGTGTGTCTATTATTATCGAAACTCGAACTTCCAAGAAATGCATTTCTTTTCAAAATCAAAACTTTGTCTTATGGTGCATTTAAATGAGTTTTCGTTTATGATTTTATTTCAAACATTAGTCATAAGTTAGAGAACTAATCATATCAATCATAATCAGCTTAGCTAAGAGGCGTTTGATTCATTTACTACCCAGCTTACAATTAGTGTAACAAAATTCTCAGACAAGAAGCGCATTTTTTTCCATTTGAACATAATTTATCATTTAAATAAATTTATTACATAAGTTACAACGATTTCTTACTAACACTTGCAATCTTTTTCCTTAAACTTCTACTTAAATCTGTTGACAGCAACAGCTGTTGACAACGGTTTTTTTTTTTTTGGATTAGTTTTTTTTTATCTTTTTCCACTTTGGTTATTGTTTGTATAAATCCATATGTTTGGCTATTGATCAAAGTTTTTCGTAAGTTGTCTTTCTTTTTTTGTTTGTTTGTTGTTTTTGGAAAAAAATTATTTACTTTCTTATCAATACTAACTTTTCTTTGAGGTGAAACTTGTAGATTCTTAAATAAAGCTGTGGAAACGAAACAAAACTTTTTGCATGTGTGTGTGTGAGTGTTGTTATTACGTTGAAAGAAAGAAAATCGAATTAGGATGAAAATAAATTATCACACCGACAAATAACAGCTAAATTATATGACAGCTGTCAAATAATCGTTTGAGTGGAATAATGAAGAAGAAAAAATAAATAAATAAAACGACGAATGGAAAGAAAAACAATTTTGTAAACTTTTTCTTTTTGGTTGACAGTTATAGTTTCTGCTACATTTACGTGAACGCAAAAATAAAATATAAACAAGTCGAATATTGCACAAGTCGACATGGAGAGTTATTGAAGAATGAAGAAGGTATCGTGACAGATGTCCGTTTGTGGCACTTGCGTATACATAAATGAATAATATTGTATAAAATGGTTAATGTGTAATAATATAAAGGCATCCTTCATAAGCTGCGACAGCATGTAACAGGAAAGTTCTTCTTTTTCTTTTTTTTTTTTTTTTAAATAAAAGGCCCTAAGGTGCCATTAATGTAACACCCTTTTATTGCATTTTTACAACTACTTAATTACTTTCTGCATAATTTAATAAGAGTTTGCATTAAAGAAAACCACCCTTCGGGTGTTGCTTGACATTACTTACCGGTATAGCTTCGCACATATCATTGTCCCATGATTGTTGCGCTTTCAAAGCCATTTCCTCTTCATTACAATTGTGGGCGGTTGCCAATGTATATTCGGTCAAGGCGGGCGGTCGTGGTGGTGGTGGTATCATAAATTTCGGAGGTGGTCCCAACGGACCGTTGCATTCATTACATTCTAACATAGCGTCAAACATTTTCCACATTTGTTTTATATTCCTCTCTTCTGCCTTTTACACAAAATAAAAACTCGATTAATTGCTTTTCATTTATTTATTTATAAAAAAAAAAAAAACAAAAATGATGAGAATTTTCTTTTTTCCAACGAAAACAATTTTTATGATTAACAGATTAGCAGCATTTTCATATAAGTGAAATCTGTAAGAAGAGAAAGAGAAAATGTTTTAATGATTTATCGTCGGAATAAAATGTATTTTTTAATCTATAAAACAACAATCAAAGATACAAGCAGCGATATTCTTTGGCTGTCACCTACAAATAATTACAAAAATTCCACTCAAATGGAAACTTATTCTTTTTTGGGGTGCGGCCCTATTTGATTGCCTTGTAAGTTTAATGAAAAGTGTGCGTAATCAAGCCTAAATAAATAACAACAAAAATAGAAGAAATTTATTGGAGAAAACAACAAAACCCTTCATTGTGTGGGTACACCATATAACTTGCATTTTGGAATTTGACTCTTGCAGGGCAATCGTAACGACAGAAATCAAACATATGTCGTTGTTGACGATTTCAATTCTGTTACAGTTGAGTTGAACCTTTGTAACGACACACAAACCTGGTATAGGAGAGGTGTGCTTTTTTATACAATATCATCAAACGTAACAACAAAAAGTAAATAATCATTCAACATTTGTTCAAAAAGAAAAAAAAAAACTTTTTTATTTGTTTATTCGATTTTTTTTTTTGTCACCCAAATATTTATTCGCATGAGGGTTAGTTAGACTTCTGTAACAATATGCTTAATAAAAACAATCGTTTAACTTTCTGGGTATTACGAAGAAGAAGAAAATATTAACTAACATGAACCCATAAATAGAAGGGAGGTTCACCCTTATAGGGCGCACATATGTACGCACCGTGCCCTAACGTATGGTGTGCAGTGGGAAAAGCAAATAAATAAATAAATAATCAGAAAAACCTATGACGATGAAATAAATTAAACGGAAATATGGTTGGTTATGTAAAATATTAACGAAACTTTATTTGTGATGATATAAGGGAGTGATCAGCGATACCAGCAGAACTGAAAAAACAAAACTCCAGGAAAGAAAACCAAATACAATGCAAATCTACTGCTCTTATGCTACACTGATCATCAACAAAAAAAAAATCAAATAATTAGTTTCACTTTTGCATCTGAAAGTTTTCTTTAATATTTTAATAAAATACTTTTATTATGGAGCGACAACAGGTACGTACGTCCTTCCATTTGCAAGGCTCCGAAGAAGGCTTCACAGAACGTATATGACATTTCCAAAACAAGTATCAAAATGTGTATTTATTTAGCCATGTCCGTCTGTATCTGTAAGTCGATGTGTCTATCTTTCTATCGTTTTAAATTTTCAGATTTTAATCTGACTTGAAGTTATGTACAGACATTCCTAGTTTCTGCGCACTTTATACATTGGACGAAACCACGCCCATAATTGACCAAATTTACGAAAAATAACTTTACTTTAGATTCACAAGAAGCCCTCTTATCGATAAGCCTGTTATGCAATGTTACTACAATGTCCATGCGTCCATCTTAACATTTTCTAACAAAATTTTTGTACATTCTTAATAAGTGAATATTCAAAGAAAGAAAAAGTAGTTCTCTTTTTGTTGATCAGTGTTATCATCCAGGCTCAGCCTAGAGCACAAAGTGCTTTTTTTTTTTTCATTATGCCTACAAACCAAACACACACAAACAACCATAGACAACATAGTAATTAGCGTACATATGTTTATTTGTGTGATACCGAATATCTGCACAGATTTGGCTTACTGACAAACACAAATTTGAATTGAATTTTCTTTAGAGAAAATGAAGAAAATAAAGGTAAAAACTTATTGAAAATGTTGTCAAATCTAAAGACTTTTGTATACTTAAATGACCACATACAATAATCACTGCTTAAGTAGGTTTTAACAAGGATTTCAAAAGAGAGAAATTTAAATGACAGATGTTTTGTGTCACACCCAAGAGCAGTGCAACAGAGAGAAAGAAAATGTTATAATAATAGGCGTGAATATTAAACATGAATGCATAAATCCTACGGCGATTGATTGCAGTTATATAATCTTTATAAATTACAAAATATTTCGGGACGTGATTCGAAACAAAACAAGAAACGCTCACATACATATGGTGGGCATGGCAGCTACATGATTATAAAGTGTGAAAATATAAGATTTTATTAAAGTAAATTACGTTCAACGGGGTTTAAATTGTGTGGGTTTTTCATGAATTTTATTATTCTTGATTCGATAACTCAGAGTCATATGGAAGTTACTAAAAACTAATGAAAAGGGACAATTTATTTCAATTCTAATCCAAGTACTTAATAAATCAAAACAACTTCTATTTGATAAAATGCACAAAAATTGACTTTTTGAAAAATATCTCTGAGCAAAGAAAAATTGCAAACAAATCAATTTATTGAAAGATAAATTTGTATTTGATAATGACTTTACAAAGAGAGAGGTACCAGAGAGAGAAAGGGAAGAACTAAGTTTTAAGAAGTTAAAAAAAAATTTAAAAAAAAATGTAAAGCAAAGCAATGAGAAGAAAAATGCAATCAGACATAAGCCATTAAGACACTTAAATAAAATTTGCTTGAAAAAATCAATTCAAATAGAAAATGTCAATTGAATTGAATAGTGGAATAGAAGAATCTATTGATCAATAATAAGAAGCAACAATAAATGCTACAAAAAGATAAAAACCTACTTAACCTATTTAAGTGGATGTTGGTTTGGATAAGGAAGCAAAATAAGTAATTAACTAATTGCTGCAAGCTATTGCATTTAATAAGAGTATACTGGTGATGTTGTCAAGAGTGTTTAGCTTTAAATCATAAGTGACATAAAATCATTCGTTTTAAGAAGGGTTTTTAATGCAAATCTTATGTAATTGAACAGCTGGCATCGACTTCTATTTACTCGCCCCTCCACCCAATACTTGCTACACTTCTTTTCTGCCTGGCCTTGCCCCTTATTGTCATTTTTAATTAAATAACTTGAGATCTGTAGTGAACTTATCTTTAAAGTACTTGGTTGAAGAGAAAAATTATATTTTTAAATATTCTTAGATATCTTGCACTTCAATCCATTGGATGTACTTTCTTTGAGAGTATAGATTGTTTATTATTTTAATTAAATATATTTCGTATAATATCTAACTGAAAACAGCATTGTTCTCATGCCGGGGGGAGGTTTATGATATATTACGAAAAAGAGCGAAATTTTTTTTACTACGGCAACAAAATGAAAACTGTAGTACTTCCATTAAACATATATATTATAGGTTCACTCTAAGGGTAAGTAAAATATTCTTCTTCTTTGAAGTAAGTTATCATATCTTTGGCTGGATTAGGTGCCGTCAAAGAACCCTTAAAGCTGTTCTACCCATCTTATGTTCAACAATGAAATGTCTCCATTACACGTTCCTTTATACCTTTTATAAGAACACAAATTGATAAACCGCCTGATATACGCACAATGTGTTACGCTAGAAAGTATAAATTGAGTTTTATTATAAAAACTGAAGACCAACAACAATAATACACAAAGGTAACATCATACTGGTGATGTTTTGTTTTCCCTTTTCATTCCTATTACCTGAATGTCAGTTAGTTTGGTAAACCAATAATTTAAGTTATAAAAAAAGACACAATTATTCCTTCATATAGACATTAGAAAAGGTTTACTTGAACTACACTTTATCCACATTTTATAGGAAGATTATGCGTGTGCCTTTTTTCTTTAAAACCAACAATTTATGATTTTAAGTAGGGACATACGGACGGACAAAAAATGGCAAACCGGGTTATGGGGATTATATTTGAAATCTTTTATATAAAATATCATTAGTAGAAATAAAAAAATCAAACATGCTGTGGTTGAAAGGAAAACATATAAAAATACAATAAAATTTATTGCATTTGTTATGAATTAAGTCCAAATGAGCCGCGCTTCTCTAATAGGATTTTATAAGACTCTTCTCATGGAAGTTTAAAATCTTTACAGAAGCGCTACTTGAAGATTCGCATCAACATTTTGATATATAAAATTTTTGAGAAACTGATCAATATATGCTTTTTTATAGTTCACAATATATGCTTTAACAAACAGAAATAAAAACCATCAGAACTGAATACTTTAGCGACCTCCTTTACTATTTAATTGAAATTTCGCCTCCAAAAGTAAAAAGGTTTCCATCCTACATACATACATACATTATTCTACAATATACATATTTTGCATTTATTATATTTGACCCTGAACATCATCTAAAGCAAAAATCATTGAAAGGGTCGAAAACTAAAACAATTGAATACAGAAATTCACAGACAGACGTACGGACATGTGTAAATTGATACTGGAAAGCTTTCATTTTGAATGGCAGTAAAATATTTGTCTATCTAAAGTAATTAATAATTTCAAAACTTACTACATATGGTATAAAAAAGAAACAAAATGTGTCCTTACGTCCGTAACTTTATTGATTTTTCTTTTCAGTATAATTTCTATATTATTTAAGAGAATTTTATACTAGTAGTAGTAATATGGTAAAACTGTACTAATATGTTAACTGTTGCTACTACTACTGAATGCCACGATTCGATTCAATACGAAAATTCATTAATGCGTTATGAATATTTATGTATAACATCCGAAACTGGTAATACAAGCAGATATATAAATTTGTAAGCAGCAATTATCATGTGTTTCGGTATTCAACATATATAAAAACAACAAATCATAAACATCAACAAGTTATTTTTCATGTCTACTACATCAAACTTTACAATCCAATCACAGCCTATTAAAGAAATATTTATAATTTCCTCTGCCTGCATTATACAAATTAGTAATCATGCACATAAAACCAGAATTAATATGCAACCAATGTACAAATTATGAGTGATAAAGTTAAAAACAAAACAAAAAACTCATAAACATAAATTTTTGAAAGATTATTTATGTCTTTATTAACATTAAAAAAAATAAAAATAAATAAAAGAAAAAGTCTGGGAATTAAGCGGTATTTAAAAAAAATGTCTAAGGAGGAGAGAAGGTAAACTTCAAAAGGAGAAATAAAGCGCTTCTTATTTTTTTTAATAGAAAAGATAACGAGAATAACACCAATTAAAAATAAGCCCACGTCTGTGTGGACCAAGTGTAATGTCAAGCCATAATGATTATTGAGGGATTTTAAAATGTTTTACAACATCAAAGAAATTCTTGTTAGCAGCGGCCTTGTCTACCTTATAAGGTGTTTGTAATGTTTAAAATAAAAAGTATCAAATGATTCAACGAACTTCCAATCCAATGTCTCCTCTAGCATGTCATTCACTTTGAAGCTTCAAGCTTAGAATAAATTGAAAATTAATATTAAGAAATTTTATATTTCAGTGGCGCTCACCGTTTATTACACTTTCACACTAATTAACATAAAACACATTGACTTCAGATTTCAATCTCGTTGGCGCGTAAAGTGCTTTTTTTTATCACCATTACATTATTAAATGAATTTTCCTTTTTCCAGCTACCTTACACCTTCTCTCGCTCTCCCGTTCTTTCCCTCTTTTTTTTAGAAGTGTAAAAAACATTAAAAAAAAGAAACGAAAAACTAAAACCATTTAGCAAATCAATAATATTCAGTTAGCAAAGGATGAAAAGAAATAATGGAAAAAAACAAATTCGATTTCTTTCTACTGTTGCCCGCAGTAAGAAATATGGACAAAAAGAAATTTCCTAAGGATACTAAGAAAAAAAAATCTGTCAGGCATAAAGGAAATTGTAAACACAAAGGAAATCGAAAAGAAAAACTAAATAAAAGCATGTAAAAAAACGACATTAGGCGAAGGCCAAATCTTATGTACCCACCATCGGTGCAGCAAAGCTTCTCGCGGAGTATAGACGTAATTCAATTTAATTAACTTGATTAAACTTTACTTAAAATTGGTTCCTTTTCACTTTTTATTGCATTCTTGGTGTATCGTTAGCTCGACTTTGCCCAATTTCAATACTAATCTAAGCCTATGAAAACTACCAACATTTCTGTCGAATTTTAAATCGATATCTCAATTTTTGCTAACAGCTTGCAGGAGAGTGATTACCACGCGAAATTGCGAAAAAAATTAATTGGTTTTTATTATGTAACAAACAAATTTGAAGCCTTCAGAAAAGAGCTGCATTCCTTCTAACCCAATCATTTACATAGATGTGTGCTTCTTACCATGATGTGATACTTTAAGAACGTCTTTTTTTTTACTTTTTATAATAGATTAGTTTTTAGATTGCACTTAATAATAATTTCAAGACGTTATCTGGTAATTGTTTTTTAAAAAAACGACAACAACAACAATAACAATAAACACATATCTCTAATATCTACAGAAAAGTAATTAAACATTTATCCGTTCAATGGTGTTGTTGAACTCTTTTGAAAATTGTGTTGAACAATTTTCATAACTGTAACCATACAACAAACTATTCAGCTGTTCAATGTTTAATCTTAACAGAAAATTATCATTCAGCGACTACAAACAAGTTTTATCGCAACTGCTACAAATACATTCCTAATCTAAATTTAATCAAGTATTTATTTTCTATTAATTTTCCGTCAATCTTTTTGCATATCGTTCTTTTAACTGCATTCCAACACATGACAGGTCGCGAAGTGGAATATTTTATGTTTACACTTATCTACATAACATGGGGAGTGTACTAGACTTGTCATTCCATAAGCATCTACGACAAAAAGGCTGCAAACCTTGAGGCTATGCGTCTGTTACTTGGTATTGAGATACTTATTACAAAAAAAAAAATTAAGAAATTCAGCTGAAATTTAGTGCAGACATTCTTTTATTTAAAATAGATGAAATTTGTTTAAAGCCGCGCCCACTTTGACAAAAAACTACTTATTTTCTCTCATGAAAATAGGTGAAATAGAATAAGGGACATGTCACACAATTTACCAAGATAACCTTTTCTTGTATATGTTGTTTGTTTAACAGTCGTTAAGGACAAACGAAATAACATACGTACATGCCACGCCCATTCATTGTAAATTATAAACATTATCCTTTAAATCTTATGATTATGAATCAGACCACAGTTTGTTCTTGTCATATATGGTTTTTGGTAAAGAATCCGTTTAAAATCATTCCCTATAGCGCTCAAATATCGCTTGAAAACCGTATTTTAGCAAAAGTATCATTCTCTCAAGCCTAGTAACAATCAATTCAACTTATAATCGCCTTTAACTATCTATAAGATAGTTGCAAAAACTATCAAAATCCCTGTGTATTTATCTTAAGCACATGTACGCTTAATATTGTATTCATCTACCGGTTTATCGTAAATTATTCTAAATGCACATACAGCGCTGTGAACGTACTTGTACAAGTGAAATCCATGTTTCTTGTGTTTGTTTTCTTTTTTTCTTAATTTTTTTCTTTTCTTTTTTATTGTGTGTGATCTGTGCTATTAAATCTCTGCCATCATGTCTTGCTTTAATGCATGTAATTGTACATGAGCTGGAGCAATGTTATTCTTACTAGTCGAGTGTAGCGTAGTGTAGTGTAGTGTAGTGAAGATATTTCTTCATTGTGGGGCTTATGAAAGCGCGCGCGCCTACAAAATAAAGTTATTATTTATCTTTATATCCCTTTTTTTTATCTGCTCACAATAATAATAATACACAATAACAACGACAATAACAACAACAACAAAGACTTTTAATATTTAATAGTACAAGCCGCAAATGAAGTTGTTTGCTGTTCTTGTTGTTTACTTTTTTTTAGTGTGTAATTTTTTTTATAAAACTTAAACTAAGGCTGTAGAGGTAATTTTTCACATTTGGCCTCACTTGAGTTAATATTTTTGTTGTTGTTGTTGTTTTTGTTTTTCACATCATATATAAAAGCGTTGGTTATAACATCTTTCGCCACTACATTTAATTTAAACGTTGGTGTAGGTTTTTATCTCCTTTTCTGTTTATTCATTTATTTTTACTTTAACTAAATGATTGAGTGTGCTGAACACACTCACAGTCTTTCATGCAAAAAGGCTTTAGGGTTCTTCAGGTTTTTTCTTTTTTGTTTGTTTGTTTTTTTATTTTGATTGTATTTATATAGAGATATTTACTTAAAGTTTAGCGTGGTTATTAAAGGCGGCTTTTTATTAAGTTTCACTAAATTTTTACTCATACAATATATGTTACATAGTTGTCTTAAGGATAGAGAGAGATGTGGTCACACATTTGGGCTTTTGTGTGCTTGTCGGTGTTAATATTTTAAGCAAATTTACTTTAGTTTAAGCACACATATATATAACATCTTAAATCAACAACTCGGCATGATACCTCAAGCAATTATTAGCTAAAGGCGTGGCCGCAATACAAACAAACCTTTACTGAACTTTCCTCATGCCTCATGCCACGCAAATGTTTTTAATTTCATAAAACAAAGGGCATGTCTTTAATTCAAAATTGAAATTATGATACTCAAGGCATCTGTTTTGTGGCCTTGTGTCCAGCAGAATAATGCATTAATGATATGTAAACAGATGGTCATGTTGCATATTAAGTTTATACATTTCATTTATAAAAAGCAAATGTTGATAAGAACAGTCGAAAAGTGTTGTTGAGTGAAATGTTTAAAGCGAAACCACCTTATTAAACATCAGCACTGTACGAGTACATGATTTGAAAATTCTATATAAACATATAACCCTACCATCACATCCAAACACATAACATAACATAAGCATGCACATGAAACTATTTTTCATTGAAAACTGACTCTTGTAAGATAAGCCTTGTTTCCTGTAATATGGTCATTATTTGTAATCATTGAGAATAAACACTAAAACACTTACATTTGTAGCAGACGATTACAATTCCAATATAAACACAATTTCATAAAAAGATGTATTTTCAGGCAATATGTGTTTTCCAAACACCAAAACTTCTATTTTTTTTTTTACAAATTTCTTAAAATTTCACATTTTTTATTTTTTATTTTAATTTTTTGGGTATATTTACATAATTATTTTTTTAAATTTGTTTTCTTTTATCACTTAATAAACATGTTTTCTTTTTAAATATTTGGACGTTTTTCCTTTTAAATTTTTTAAATTATTTCATTCGTTTCAGTTGTTGGGTAATTTTTCTCATTTAATTATCAAACTTTACGCGCATCAAACGTCTTTATCCGGCAACTGGCAGTCACTAACTGTTTCTTAAATGCTCACACAACACACTCTAGGCGAGTTTGGCAAACCGAAAATATACAATTGTTTAATATATAAAACAACAACAACAACAACAAAATACTAAACAGCACCAGCTAGTGGACGAAGAGTAAAATACACAGTCAATCTTCTACAACAACACAATACGTGTGGTATGTATGTGCATTGTTCCTGTGGATGGTAAAATTGTTCATACGCATGATAATAACAAAACCAACAACATAGCGAACAGCTAGAGCCGCACAAAGAACTTCGTGTCAATATGAACTCACACCAAAGCATGCCGCCGCTGTACACGTTAAAGGTGTTCACTTCATTATAGTGCAATTCTTCGCCCAGGCAAGCCAGAGTATTTACCGAGACTTTGTTTATAAATGTTGAATAAATGAGTAAAAATAATAGAGCCGCACTGTTGTTGTGGATGATAACTTAACGGAGCGAAAATACTCTCTCTACAAAGTATAAAAATTGATTTGCTCAATTGAGTACGTGATATATGAAACACTGAAAGCGAATTTTGCATAGAGCAGCAAACCATGGATTAACCAAAGATTAACCAAAGCCTACCCAAAGCTTAACCAAAGATTAACCAAAAATTAAATACGGAAATCAGTTCGGCATTTATTTATTGTTATGTACCGTGGTTCTTCATTTTACTCCCTTTTAATGGTTTCAATTCAGAACATGTTTCGCTTCTTCATCTATTCAAAAAAATCATGCCTTGCAGTAGTGAATCAAGTGTTAATATATAAAAATATAAAAACTTTCTAATTCAAAATTAAAAAAATATATAACTTTTGTATAAGAAATTTTCCATTTTGAATATGAAATGTTTCAATTTCAATCTGAAATGTTTCAATTTAAATTTAGAATTTTTTCATTTTGAATCGGAAATTTTTCATTTTAAATTAAAAATGGCATATGTGGAAAACTTTACTATTACACCATATACAATTGAGGGAAAATTGAAGATCAGCCATTATTTTGGATGATAGGGAGATTTTTGCCATTGTGGGCGGAGAATTTCATTGTTTACACCCATTTTAATAGGAAACTACATTAACTAGTAAAATATTTGTACAATATTTTAGCTTAATAACACAAATAAGAGATGGACATATGGTCGGACATAGCGAAAAAATGTTGATCAGAAAGCCATAAATAAATCCCTGAAATTATTACATTCCTATAATAAGTGATGGATAATATATTTACTGTCTCGGTCTAGATCGTTAGTTAACGTTAACGATTACGACACTAATTGCAACTACTTTACTGTATAAACAATTGCACACATGTGTAATGCAAAATTTCATATATGGCAGAAAGTTGTAAAATGTTAACAACAACAACAACAATATCAAGCGTGCACAATTATTACGATGACATTAACTCTGCAGCATTTTGGCTATTTGATGGTATATATCAAGGTCAATGTCTATCTCTCTCTTGCAATACATAAATAGCACGAAACATCTAACCAAGCAACAAAGCATTCATTCAATCACCCCATCTCGCCAGACAAATTGTTTTATAACAGTTAAACCATGAATGAAACATAACGAGAGAGATTCAAAAGTAAATGAGAAAAACAAATTGGAAATGGGAAAACTTATCAGTTGGTTATGTGTACAAGCGAACGAGAGAGTGGAACGACTTTAATGAATTATAACCGTGGTCACAGAGTATTGTGTTCTCTGCATTTAATGCAAGAATTTATTTATTAAAAAATGGCAACAACAACAACATTAATGTATGATATATGTGAGAGTGAAATATTGCAAAGAGCTGAAGAGTTGAAATGAAAATGAATTAATGAGAGAGAGAGAGAGAGGCAGAGAGCAAAATGAAACGTAATCCACAACATAAAAATAAACATAAACTGATGAAGTATTCACCGGCAATGTTGCCTTCCACCTCATATAACAACAAAATGTTATTTACATGTGTATTTACTGCAGTGTCCTGTCGTTATTTAATACTTTTCATTTTCAACACTATATGCTTGAAGCGTAGTTGTTGTTGTTGTTGTTGTTAATGACTTGTATTAAATAATCATTTGTTTACATTATTAAGTGACAGTTGATAGCCAAATGTTCTTCTTTTACACTTTTTTGTATTCCTTATCTTTACTTTAGATTAAATTTGTTCAATATTTCTCAATAATTCTTAAGCCAACTATTGTTATTGTTGTTTTATTACACTTGTTGTATTGACACACCCAAAAGTCATTTCCTTACGTACCCACATACTTTCCTCACATTTCATATATAGTTTCAAATGTAAACAATGCTCATACATTGGCGGGCATAACAAATTTATTTTTGTTTTTGAGATAAAGCAGAGATATTATCGCTTTGAATACCTTAAGTTGGGGATTCTCTGTTTTATCTTTTTTTGTTTATTTTCACAAGAAATGTTCTTGTTCTTCTTCTATATTGAAGTTTCTTGTGAAGTGTTTCACCATTGATATAAACCCATAATGTTTGGTTTAGAAAACAATTACAATGTTTTTCAATCTCTTCATGTTTACACTATGAAGAAAAAAGAAACTTAAAGAAAATAAACATGTGGAAATATTTTTATATGCGATCCAGCCGGAATCAAATTTTGTTTTAAAAAAAACAAAAAAATTATTTTAGAATGATACCAGAATATATATTCAATTATATTAAGAAATAAAAATTAATTCAAAATTAATTTTCAAATAAAATAAATAAAAATAAGGAAACTTTTTATGTGAACCCTTATCTCTGAAGTGCTTCTCTGCTATGGCCTGTACGCGTTGGCGATGAGTTCCGAATTAGAATGAATCTTGAGTTACATGAGTTTTATGTCGACAACGACATTCTCCGTCGTATAAAGATTCAACGCCTACGATGGCTAGGTCATCTCGAAAGTGCTCCAGCTGGAAGGGTGTTCGACACACATTTTATTTCATTCAACCAAGAAAAAGAACCAATTTGTAAATTCGGAAACCAAATGCACCTTCAAGTGAGTTATTTATCAGAATCTTTTAAATGAAATTTTTCTTAAAATTTGTTCATCAATGTTAAAGAAGTAAGTGTTTTAAGATATTATATAATCGGACTAGACTGACTGTAATATTTTTATTTATTTCACTTGTTTTAATTTAAAGTTACACCAGAAGCCATTACTCACCCCCTTGTACACTAATTTAATAAAATGACACCCTCCTGACGCGGCAACTGAAAAGGACACGACAAGCTTTACAAAAATCTATGTGTTTACAGCTGTAAACGAAGCAACACTTGCTCCTTCACACACAAGCATCAACCCTCGAACTAATAATTCAAACAACAATAACAAATGTTGATAAGGAGTAGTAGCGAAAACTAAATTAAGTAAAACAATACCTCTCACAATTGTTTCCTTGAGGCTTGGCTTTCCTTGGGAATGATGTGCAAAATTAATTTCAATGAATCTGCTAAAAACAGCCTACAAGATGGTCCACAAAGGCAAACGAAATGTTCAAAGTCTCACTTTACTTAAACGCTCTACGTAATTAAATGAAGTTTTACAACTTAAAGGAATTACATTAACCCTGTAAAAGGTTAATGCTTGTGGTTTAACATAAATCTTTTGGAAAAGTGATGGTAAGTGCCTTGAGGGGGATAACAAGGCTAGATATGAACATTTTTAGTTGCAATAATTCTTAGAAAATCTACAAATATCTGTAATGAGTTTTCACACCATGCCTCGCCAGAACATTTGAACATTTAAATACACACAAATAACATTGGGATGCCACAATAATTACAGCAAAAGTGAACACCGCACCCACAAATGCATAGCAGGACAACAAGTCCTCTGTGTTTATTCAACCTTTTCTGGTTTTTTTTTTATTTTCTTTTTCATGCTTGGATTTTAGGTTGAGGTGTAAATTTTAACATACATATGTTTAAAAAAAGGAAAAAATAAACAATAAAAACCTGTGAAAATATCTCACTTCGAATGTTCTTTTTTATATTTTTTGGAGAACATATTTTTTAATTTTTTGTTTTTATAAAATGCAAATATTTTGTGTTTGAATATAAACCGGAAAGTATGTTAAAATGCATACGAAAAGATTGGAATATTTATTATTTACCCCTAAACCCACAAAGATAAAGAGAGAGAGAGAGAGAGAGAGAGAGAGAGAGAGAGAGATAAACATGGATGTTCAAAAAACTAAATTTGACTTAAGCCAAATCTTAAATACCCTGCACATCTACAGTATAGGGCGTGGCATAAAATTTTAGCTCAACATTTCAAAATCTACGCCCGTGAGAGTGCCAACAACAGACGGACACACGGACACACATGTCTATGTAGATCTATTCAGTTTGTTGCTATGCTGATCAAAAATATTTATATTTTGTAGGATCTCTGAAGCCTCCTTCTAGGTGTTGCAAACGGAATGACAAACTTAGTATACACTACATCCTATGTGAAGGGTATAAAAAAGTGTAATATAAGTAATAGAAGTTTCACATGAGTTTGGTGCAAGGTATCCCAAAGTTTCTATTTAAAAATCTAATTAAAATTGGGAAAAATGTTCACATCACGTCTTGTGCAGTTTATTCAAAATTGATGCAGCTTTTGTGCTCTTGCATTGAATTTTATAAAAAAAACGAAAAAAATTCAACATACCTTGCTAATTGAAAGTGTTTTTACAAAACCGATCCAAGGACCGACGGACACTTTAACAAATATGGTGCACATTTACATACGTAAAGTTTAACGGGAAGTGACTCCCAAAACTGGATGCTCTACTAGCAAGCTCATGTCCATTTAACTAGAGTAAAAGAAAATTGAAAATGCATAAAAATATTGTGAACTTTATAAATATACAGCACAGTACCCTTAATAAGGACACCATATCCTATACATGTGAACCGTGCACAAAACTACGGTATAAAAAAATTAAATAATATATTCAGATATGTATATAAATATATGTATGGACACAGATACAAAACATTATATTAATGGTCTAGATAAATGTATGTGTGGTCATATCAAGCGTACTCACATATACACACACACAGAATTACTAATGAATGAACAAGCGACCGAAAATGTTTACCAAGGCGTACACGTAAAAAAAGGTAGAAGGTAGTGTGTTCGAAAAGCAAGTGTGGATAGTAACCAATTAAAATTGATTTATTTATTTATTCAAATTTATATATTATGTATTATAAAAAAAAAAAAAAAATTTATAAAAATTTTTTCAAACTCAAAATGTTTGGATAGCGCTGCAGGTACATTCTGCTTTCATTTGCATTCGTTCATTCGGGCACAATTGTTCTTTGTGTTGCTGTAAAAAATCGCTGGAAAAACAAACTTTTTCCTTCAACATTTTTCACCGTATAGCTAGAAAAATATTTAATTGAAACCTGGTCACTTTGAATAGCTAGATAAAATATCCAAATGTTGTAAAATATTGCCACACATATATACTAAGTGGTAGTGGAAAGGTACTCATATACACACATACCTCAATAACTGCACCAATAAGAATAAGAAAAAAATTAGTTTGGCTTTGGCCAAGATATCAATGCCCTAGATACCTTTTAGTAAACTGTAGCCGTAGAACGTAACTATTTTCATGTAACAGACAAATCGGATTTTACGCCATATAACCTTTTTTATATATTAGGGGCGTGTCTTATATTTTAATGTTGATCAGAAATATACATACTTTTTCTCCTTCTCGGTGTTGCAAACAGAATAACCAACTTTGCGTACCCTCAGAGGTGGAGAGTGGAAATAAAAAAAATGAGAATTACATGTATTCATGTGGTCTGTATACTCTGGTGCATAAAATACATAGTAATTGTTTTTTAAGGTAACACAGTTTGTTCGTACATTGTAAAGGTGTGTTGTTATTGTTATTGTTGTTGTTATAGTTAGTTGATGGCGTCCCCCACACGTTTCGGATGAACGGCTACTATTCATGTATCTAAATATATGCAAATAGACAATAACATCCCTGTACGTATGGATGAAAGTGACGTGTACACGCGTGTGTTGTATTAAACACACAAAATTTATTAGGTTGAGATCCTGTGGCAGTAGATTTCTATGCAAAAACTATATACCTATCGACAAAAAAAAAAAAAAGTAGAGAATAATTTACAATTCAGGTGTACTACTAACACATATATGTACATACGCGTACACGCCCGTGAACCCGTGTATGTATAACAATGTATAACAATATATAAAATTTGCCATGTGACACAAGGCGCGCACGTATGTGTGTGTTTTTATTTGACCTACATTCACCAATTATACACTTTCTATCCGTATTGTGCAAAATCGAAATCGACAACTAGAATGACGATGAAAAACAGTAACGACAACAATGACACACCATACCCTTGATAGAAATTGGACAAAAATTTTTTGGCAAATATTTGAATTAAATAATTTCAGCAGCACTTGTGGCAGAGGTGCGGATGCCTGTAACTGTTAAATGGTAAATGTCACAACCGTCGATTCAGAATCAAAACCTTGTAAAAAAATCTCAATTCTTAATATTTCTTGTCAACATTTAGTGAAAAAAGTTAATTAAGTTCAGATTTTAAGCCGAGCGGAACACTTTTAGAATCTCTGTATATCACGAAGTAACTTAAATGGCAGTGTCCCGCGTCAATAGATAAAACCAAATTAATTGTACCATAATGTAAAAGCTAAATGGTGTAGGGTATTAAATGGTCGAGCTTGACCGACTGTAACATTATTACTTATTTTTTTTTTGTGATTCAAAAATTTTTACTAATAAAACTTTTCAACAAGTTTTTTGTTTCTGTTCCCAATTTATACAGAAACCACAGAAAAATACGATGGAAACATGTTTTAATTAGACGAAAACAAACCTTTTTGGCATATATCGTAGTAGGAGAGAAAGAGATAGAGTGATAGAGGAAGTGAAAGAGGAAATACATATATATGCAAAAATCTCATATTTATTAAAAATCCATGAGTGTGCGTTGTGTGTGCATGCCATAAAATAGGTCACTCAGTAAGGCTGGGCAAACTGCTGTGAAAGAGGAGTGATCGGTAAGCACCGGTCAACTTTAGGATTATCCTGCTTATTATTAATTATTATTCTCGTAAAACATAACAATAACCGAAACACATATACACGTACATTTGGCATACACATAATATTCAAACCAAATATGTCGTGTACTCTTCTAATAGATTTATTCCTCACATTATCATAGAGCATAATTCTATACCACAATAATACGCACGCAAACGTACGCATTTATGTGTTTTGTAATTTTAATTAAACATAGAAAATTTGTTCTATCAATATGAACAAAGTTACTATTGTATATCCCTCAAATATATGTATCTACCAAAAAAAAAAAAAAAAAAAAGGAAATATATAAACTAAGCCAAAATGCACTTTCCTAAACTTCTTATATTAGAAAGAAATTTCCTTTCGCAAATTATGCTTACGCCATATACTACAAAATGTACATATAAATAGGGGATTTATAACAAAAATATAAATTCTTGCATTTGCTAATACGTATAAGAACTGTTGTGTAGGACAGGTGGAGAATAAAGAAAACTAACTTTTCCACCATAACTAAATTTCACGAGAAATTTACGAGTTACACAGCCTACTCACAATATGTTGGTTGGTTGTGTTGTGTTGTTGTTGTTCAAGGCAAAAACTTTTTCAATATTCTTTTTTTTGTTTTCTACCTAACTTGGAAAAGTTTATGGCAAATCGGAAAAAGGTAGCTCTCTAGCAAGATATTTGAAAGATAACCAAAAACAGAAACTGAGTTGCTGATAATATATTACAATAACAATCAACACACTAATAAGAAAAAATTGTGCACACAAACCAAAACAAAGTTTTAAATTATAGTTATGTTGCTGTTCGGTTTTTGCTAAAATTAGAATTCAAGGAGAGTTTTGTGTTAAGAAAAATTTCAATTCCATACCCGTCGCTAAAACAAAACTAGGCTTTTTATTCAGTAGAATTATCCAGAAAAAGCTGCCAGAGATGCCACAATGGGTATTTATTCTTGACGAGTATTAAAATATTGATCGATCAAGTCATGTCCGTAGGTCTCTCTGCCGGTTTTAAATTTTCGAGAAAACGCACTTTTGATTTGTGTGCCAGCGTATTCGGTTGAGAACTATGCCTACAATCGAAAAAATCAATATGCCAATTATAAAGTTTTTACTATAAAATAGATACCAAAATATATATATATTCTCAGATGTGCTGAAAGTGGTTAAAGTTGGACAAGAGACGCACCTACAATGAACACAAACCCTTATCTGATATTAAGGTTTAACACTTAATACTCTAATAGCTAACATAAGCACACGGCTTATATAATATATAGGGTGCTTAAGATTTTAAAATATTCTGCAAGATTTACTTAACCAACATGTTCAACACGTTTGAAGTACCCTTGAATTTTGAATTTCTAAAAAACTATTTAAGAAGACCTTTACGACCTTTACATAGAATATAAAATATAAATTATTTTAATAATTGTTATTAATTTAATCTCATTAGTGGACGTCCGAAATTCCGTTATGTACTTCAACGACCGATAATACTTGTACGTATTTATTTACATTCATTTAATTAAATGGTACGCACTCAAACAAGTTTATTAATTAATTTGATATAAAACAAAGCAGTGGGAAGTGAAATGTGAAATTATTTAAAGAGCGCCTCTTAATCAAAATGACAAAAGATTTAATTTGTGTCAGCGACTGATGTTTGTTATCCTTTGTTTTGATTTTCTCACTACAATGAGTATTATTTGGCGGTTAAAATGAAAGAAAAACATATTTTTGCTAAACAAAGCAAAATTAATATCTGCGGAATATTAAAGCGAAAGTCTTATAAGACAATAATATTGACAAAGAAAAGACAACAGTGACTTGTAGCGATTAGTAAAGCCACACTTTTATTAATAGAAACAATTATTCCATTTTATGGCGTATTTTTTATCCCTTCATAGGAAAACAATTTAAGACTGCATGAAAACCTTTGTGACATAATAACATTATGAAAAGAGAAAAGGATCCGTCTTCCACTCTACTGAACAATTGCATCTTATAGATCGCAACACAATAAAATTGGTTTCTTTTTTATAATATTCGGTAACATTAGACAATGATAAAGAAATCATTAGAATTAGTTGCGTTTTAGCGAAGAAAAACTACTCTTTCAAAGCATTATATAAAGAATAGATATTTGGAAAAGTATTGTTATGAAATAGTGACTTGCGGGTGCATCAATATGTTTTTCGGTTCATTGTTACGAAATTGAAATGATGGTGGTGGAGGGGAGTCTCCTTAACAATAACTCGGCTTGCATTTTCATCAATTTATTTAGAAGGAAACTGTTAAACAATACATATGCAACAGTACAGAACTCCCCAGACTTTACTTCAAAGAATATTAATCAAAAAAAATAAAAAAAAAAAAACATTTATAAAGGCCTATTGCTGGCTTAACTTAAAGTTTAAATGATTTATGCATTTTAATTATCTAAACGAGCATCAATCCCACAATAAACCAATTAAAAATATTATAGTCGGCTTTAAGCAAAGATACCCTACACTTCTTAGTTACACAATTTTTTCTATATATAAAGGAATTTTAAATATGGTCCGATCGGGTCTAAATTTGGCCCAGTTAAATATATTTTAACAAATTTGTTTAACAAATTTTAAAAAATTGGATTCTAATTCATATAAAGACTTATTTCATGTGGTGAAACCCTGAAAATAGACCGATCAGAACCATTTTCAATAGGGATCATGCTCAACCCAAAGACACTCCCAAAAGACGCAAAAGTGCAAAAGAAATTCCTGCCCAAAATGTTATTAAAAAATTGTTGGTTACTATATATTTTTATATAAATAAATCGATTCAGATTTTTATTCTGAACCGGTAGTTAAAATTATCCGCACATACACAACACAACCTTATACCATCTTATTCACGAAATATTTAAATCAATTTAAAATGTGATGCCGTTGGTGATTTTCCTTACATTGAATAGAAAATTCTACTAAATTGCATTAAAGCGAAATAAAAGTCTTATTAATACGTCAATTTGATTAAAAGACAAGAAATTTTCCCAAAATGAAATTTATTTGCTTTTTACTTATTTCGACAATTATAAACTGTCGGCTGTCAGTTGATTTGACAGGTCTAGCTAAATTAGTCAGTCAGAGACATACAAACATGAACGCAGTTTTCTTTTGTTCTTGTTGTTGTTATTTGTGTGTCTCTGAACTTTACGGAACGTCTGCAATTTAATTAAATTAAACAACAATTTGCCAATACAGACAGCCAGCCGTATATTGTTTGAAAACTGTTAAACTGAAAGTTGGCCCCAAACATAACGTCAATTAATAAAGTATTTAGAAATAAGTGAAAGAAGTAAAACAAGGTATAAGGTAAGGCGGCCGTTTAAGTCAAAAGAAAGATACGCTGTAGTATTATGTATGGAAAGGAGGCGTGGCAAGTATATAATAACGCTGCCATACCTTAATCATATGTTACCTTAAAGATGTTATTCGGTACTACAGAGAGCTTTACGTAAATGAGACAGGCTAGCTACCAAATACGCCCCAATTTCTGGAATCTCATAAATAATGAAAGTATTTTAAATATTTCAATTTCTAATATGTATGCATGAAATTGTAGCAGTAGTTCTGTGAGGCTTTAGGCTGAAGATTCCTGCTACGAACTGTTGTACTCATGCCCAATCTCATATTTTGTGAGGTCTTTGACACCTTTTGCTCTTGGTTACAAATTCAAGAGCAAATTTAGCATTCCCGCCCCCCTAATGTAGTGGCTGTAAAATGTCCATCCATCCATTAAGTATATAGCATAACTTATACTCTGTGTATGCTCCTGGTAAGTACTTTTAGAAATTTTCTGGTAATTGTTCTTTGTGCTCTCGCTCAGAAAGTTTTCCGTAATTTGTGTTTCTCTTCTTGTGTATTATTGTCATTATTATAGTGATAAACTAAGAAAAATTGTTAAAATTCTTTTTCATGTATTTCATGTTACTTGCCTTTGCTATTAAACTTTATTATAACTGTGAACGAAAAGGACATTTTTGTTTTACTTGTATTATTGTTGCTGTATAAACATGTTTTATATATATATATTTTTTTATTTTTGGCAGACAATCCTAGAATTTTTCTTATTTTAGCGTAACTGTAGCAACAACAATAGCAACGGAAACTGGCTTGGATATGGAAGCTTTTACACTACAGATCATGCCAGACATTGACAACAATAACAACAACAACCATAATAACCAACAAATTGTTATATATTTGTTTACATACTAGCGCATAAACAAACACAGACGTCCATATCTCTACCCTAACGTATGTTTTGTATTCAGCAAAAGTTTGTTATGGATTTGAGTGCTAGTGATTGAGTACGTTTTGTAAAATCAATGCTGTGTATGTGTACTTTGTCTGTGCCAAGTGCCAAATCAACACTTGAGATTTTTATGCTAACATTTATTCACTTTGTTAATGTCGATGTGTTATTTTATACCCTTGAGAGAAGATGGAAGTACCCTACACGGTGTTTGTTATATTGTTTGCAGCACCCTGAAGAAGGCATCAGAGACCTCACAAAATGTAAATATAATTGATTAGTACAACTATGTATATGAATCGAGCTAGTCATGTCCATTCGTCTTTTTGTTCTTATCTTCTGGTATTCTTATGGACGCAAAAATTTAGATTTTTAATTAAAATGTTATAGAAAAAAATTAAAAAAAAAGGGTCGACAAGTGTCTCGCCTACCTAGAGATAAAAATTTCTTACAGTTCCAAATATAAATATTCATCCAATCCATTATATGTATTTATGTGCACGGTATCTAAAATTTGGCCCAAGCTAAGTACAGTTATAACAATTTATAATTTCATTTGCATTCATTTATGAGAATGTAAGATTTGTGAAATAATAAAAAAGAGTTTTAAACGGTTTCTTATTTAAACAAACTTGAACAGTTTTTAACACTTTTACATGAAGTCAGATAAATGCATTCATATGATAGGTTTATTTATTGTTATTTTTGATGTGATCTCTGACACATATGTAGCTTAATAATTAACGAACAACTGATTTCTTTATCACGATTCGTCTCTTGGCCGTAACTTTGACTAAAACTTTTTGCAGTTTTTCATCTAAGTTTCTATTAAATTATTTATTTATTTTTAATTTTTTACACAAATTTTGTTTTTTCTTTTTTGGACTGTCAAATAATTTTATTTAAACTATTCCTCTTTTAAGAGGTTGAATTTTGATTCCTAATTGCAGTTGTTCCGAGATTCGAATTTCGCTGAAGAAGCCTTTTGAAGTGACTTAAGTTGAGATTGGTCTTCCGTAGAACTCTCTTAATCATTTTTATTTGTTTAATAACTCTACGATAACCTCTGCGCTCACGCAATCGTCTATGATGACGACGCCGACGATTTTGTCCACGATTAAGGGATAGTACTGTGGGTTCATCATCACTATTCATCCGACTCTCATCATCATCTAAATTGATGTTGAAGAAAAATCGCGGTGACTGATTTGTTTGTGATGACAGATCATGCGAAGTTAGATTTGTCCTGAATAGTTGATATGAAGTAGAAGGTTCCGGTCTTAAAGAATTTCCACTATCATCGGCTTCTTCTTCGTCATTGCCTAATCTAAAATAGTGGAAGTACCTCACCAGTTGTGGCTGTTCAAAGTTTACTTCGAAGATGTACCGTGTCTGTGGTTCCTCTGAATGAGGATCAGACTCTGATTGAGGATCCGACTCTGATTGAGGATCCCACTCGTCTATATATGGCACATCATTCTGTAGATCTTCGTTATAATTTTCAACCACTTCGGGGTTGCGATCGTTGTTTAATGTAAATTCTGGTGGACACATTTTAAAATTTTAATACGAAAATAAATAAAAACACACGAAAAAATTTTATTACATATAAAATAAAATTTTCAATTCCTTTAAAGAAAATGTAAAAATATTTGAATGAAAAAATATTTATGATTATGTCAAGTTAAAAAAAAATTGAACGACATTTCCCATCAAGGAAAAGAAAAATTTCAAATTTTCTTAAGCACCCTTTATTGCATGCGTTTGCTTAAGTGTATTTTTATACCTTATATACCGCTATAAGGAGTTCATAATTTGAACAAAAAGTTGAACTGTTGTAAAGATTTTTATGACAGCTCATCATATTGTTATTGTCAAACTGTCAATAATTAGCCACCAGAGTGTGAATTGTTGTTTATTGGATGCGTGCACACTTCAGTTGTGGAAATGATTTTTCAATTTTTCACTTTTTCACTTGTCACCATCATAAAATACTTACGCAAAGCATAAACTTACGACCATGACAATTCAATTTGTACTATAGGGTTTATAGAGTAATGGAAATGTTCTTCTTCTACAGATAGTGAAAGCCTCAGAGGAGAGAGAGGACGGAATGATTGTAAAATATTTTATGAAAACGAAAGTCAATGTCACGCTTGTTGAATCTGCTAGAAACGTTTTCATTGGTAAGCTTAGCTGCTCATAATTTGCCAAGACAACTGATCTTTATAATGGTGGAAGTCATTACAACATTTTACCATAGTTTTGTTGATAATGGTGCAAATTAATCAAATAAGTATAAATTAAATGTAAATAAGCTCCTCCTTGATACTTTTGCACCAACTAACAACTTTTCTTTCTTTCCCCAACACCTTTGGTTGCCCCTTGAGATTTACAGTAACATTTCCTTTTTTTCATATTTTTCTGAGACCGTTCTTCCCAATTCAAATCTCACTAAATCCAATTAAAGTGTCTGCTAGGCTGTAAAAATGGTTTATAAATGTGTGCGCCTTGTTAATTTTGATCAACCCCAAATATTTTCACACTTGTTTCCATTATTGCTGTTATGAACATATACCCAGACATGAACCGTACATTGGAGTGTCAGTCAGTACAACAGACAGTTTATCAATTCCATTCATATTGAAATTCCCAAAAGATTTTTTGGTATTCTAATGTTTGTTTTTTCTTCTTGCTATGTGACTTATACACCCACACCCACACTACATAAAAACATAATCTCACATTCAATACGTTTGGTTGATGATTTTCTCATTTATAACCTTTTTGTTTAGATTTCTACGTACACGTTCTACGTATAGATGAAGTTTTGAAATGCAATAAAACTTGTGCTTAAAATGTTCCCCATGAAGTGGATTGTGAGTGAGTTCATTATTTATATTATTTCTTTTGATACAATTGTTTGGTTTTTGTTCTTTAGTAGAAGAACAAGATTTCTTTTTAATGTGTGTAATGTGATTAAAATATTTTGCGATAACATTGTTATAAATTGAGATCGATTTTATGAAATTACGGCAATTGCAAGGCGTCTCTTGCCCCACTTCCTTGGCGATTGGATGATGTACATGAAAGTATACTTTTTGTTCTTTGTTTATTTTTTTTTGATAAACGACTCTTATCCATCAAAGTGTCAGTTAAGAAATTTATATATTTCATTGTCTCTACGTCGCTCAGCATTTAGTCCCTTGTGTCTAAATGTGAAAGCACGGGAAATAACTAAACAGCAAAAACGGAATTCGGGATCACATCACACACTTACGCCACACACTCACACGCACTTAATTGTTTATCACCAAAATGCTTTGTTTACAACCTGCTAGCCCTACATATACACAAACACGATGGTCTGGTGGTGTCTCTGTCATAATCACTCTGACATTTACACTATTTTGCTATTAGCAAAGTATTTTCATTTTCGCACATCCCAAGCGTCCTCATCATGGCATGAAATTATTTTTTATATAAATAATCACGATAATGAAGGAAATGTTTTTATGGACAATCTAGCAGCCATTTAGAAGTACTATTTTATAATAATAATTCAATTTTGATAAAGTTGTTTTCGAGATGCAACGATGTGCAAGATAGGTTAATCTAATTTTTAAATAATGTCACCCGTAAAAGTCCTTAAAAACTGAACTCAAAGGCATACTTTTAAAGAGATTGTTAAAAAACTTTTATAAAATTCCTTATGTAGATAACTTTGAGAATTGTACAGCGACTGTTAACGCAAACATAAACATATTAACGCAAGGCATTCTCCGATTCCATTCATATATCATTAAAAAAAAGAGGAAAAACTGCATCTGGCTTAAGCCAAATCAAAAATACCGTGCATCTGTATGCAAATAGGGGGAGTGGCAAATACCTGATTACGCCCTATAACAGTGTATGCAGTACGTATCAACTATCACTTTGGATTCTGCACAGAAAATGTTTTTTTTGTATATTGTGGGCGTGTCGACCATAAAAATTTTTGATAAATCGATTCAAACACTCAATAGAAATATATAAAATAAATTTCAACTTAACAGCTCAATTTTTGTGGCAGATAGATCGAATTGAAACAATTATGGGCGTGGCACATAGCTAGTTTGATTAAGATCAAGATTTTATATACTTTTGTAGGGTGCCTGATATGTCATTCTGGGTGTAGCAAACGAAAATCTTGGTACACCTTTCATCTTGCGTTTATGATTATTTGTTACCATGACAAATTTATTGATAAGATCGACGAAAGCTATGCACCAGTTTGTGACTGCACCCATAGTTGCGGAATTAGTGCATAAAACGCCAACTCTAGCACTGTGCCTTTCTTCCACACATATCCATTTATGTGTACACATTAAACCTTCCATTGCATTCTTAACATAATAACAACTGCTGATAGCATCGTTGATTTAAAAAAAAAAAAAAAGAAGAAAAAATAAATGCAAAGCCACGACGCTAACGTTTGTAATGTTTAATAATTTTCATCATTAACATCATCATTCACATTCAACATTTCGATCATTGTGTGGCAATTATATACGACAGAGCATGCCATTGTTGATGTTCTTGATCATTTTTAACGTTCCTATCTTTCAAGATACAAATAACCCAAGTAAATGAGCCTCTAACCGAAACATGTGTTTATTGCCGTTATTGCTTGAGTGTGGCAACACTTGAAGAAAATCACCAGCAAATCACTTTTCATCAACAACGTGTGCCTGACAATAGACATTCTCTCATTGGGCTTAGATTTAACAAAAAATTTCGTTCAGTGTATTGAAACTGCAGCATTTGTGGTGTATAATAAAAATGATAATATACGTAGAGTTGAGCATATTAAATGTTTAGGGTGCTGCTTGTGTGCCCGCTACAAAATATCCGCATGCATGCACGTGCGTACATGCTTTTTGTTTATTGTATACATCTCATGATATTTTATCGCGTCGAGATCAAAACTTTCAAGTGCTTTAGCTAGCTGGGTGTCTGCCTGCTCTATTCCCTTTAATGTTTCGCTTTTGTTTAATTTTTTTTTTTTTTAGTTTTTCTCTTGCGATCGTTTTATGCTTTGATGAATGTTTATTATTAGTGTCAAATTGAGACATTAAGCGAACAATTGCAAACGATAAAATCTTTGATCCGTCTCCCTCTTCTCTCTCTCTCTTCCTTTCTGCTCAATTTGAGCCCGACGTTAACCCACAATATAATTTTTTATACCCATAATGAAATAAAATCATAAAAGTCGTTTTCATTACAAAGAAGAAATTTTACCAGAAATAATTGAAAAAAGAAACAATAATTAATCCAGCAACAACATAGTATTCAACTTAAATAATGGTTATAAAATGGCTTTAACTCGATATGAACTTTTACTTTAAAATGATGGTAATGGTGGGGATGCGTCGAAGAATTTTGTCGGCTGCACTAACACGAAAACGTAAACATTTCGCCTGAAACCTTCTTCCCCTTAACGCAAACATTCATTGGCTTGTACTGTTGAAGAGTGGTCTGTTATATAATGTTTAGAAACGCTTTATGATGATGATCTGCCAAAACCAGACATATTCGTGCTGTTTCATCTGTCAAAGATGAATCTTAAAAGTTTTGAAATAAGAAATAAAACTCACTTCATTTCAATGATAATATAATATATTGCTGCTGACACATGTCATGGTGGGAATAAATTATCATTCATTTTTTGTACACATTTTTGGTAACTCTTACACCTCATCTATCATTCATGATTTCACATTTCAGTTTCTTTTGTTTATAAGTTGTGTATAGATTTTAATCTATCATTCTTAACTTCAAAAAATCCTCAACTTGAATGTGTCAACTCTCTTGAAATCTCTTAGAACATGCACGGACATTAAATTTTAATTGTTAATGTTGACAAATGATGATCAACAATGGTTGAGTTTAAGTTGGATACAGACTTGAAATAAAGCAACTAATTTGGGTTAAAATCTGATGTTAGGTGTTAAGAGTTTATAATTATATGGACGATTTTACTCTTCTAACGGTATTATATGTTTTGCGAGGAGTTAGTCAAAATATGGAATTTGATTGATTGACTTTTGAACCTAAGAGCGAACCATAAACTCTTGTAATTTATGTTCTTCATTGGTTCCAATAATAACAAAGTCAGTACCGCCAAAATTGGCGTATAGTACAGTTGCTAATGAATTTCTATTCATTTTAAAGTTTTACCTGTTAACAATAATAATTGTTCATATCCATCTCTGTTAAACTCGTTTGCTTCTACTATTCTATAATTCAACCATATGTTGTTGAATGCCTTTCCATTCCATTCACTTATTTGTTCTAAATTCATTTCAATACATTTTCAATTGTATTGATTATGTGTATGTTTTTTCTATTTGCTATTCGCCCTTTGAAAACATGTTGAATATCTACTAATTTCTCATTTTTTTTTTTCTTGGGCCACTTGAAATTTCTATAGTTTTGTGGAAAAATAATTTGTTGGTTCTTGTTTACTTTTCATCTCAAATAATTCTACATTTCATCGCATGTCTGATTTTGTGCAGTTCTCCTGAAAAAGACCACGTTTTAATTTCAAGTGGTTTTCTTTCATGCGTATTTCCAAAAAAATCCAAAAATATTTGTTGCTCATGATTTGTTTAGAATTTGTGAATTTCAAATTCATTAAGAATAATATTAGTTATTGTTTAGCATCATTAGTGAAATTTAAGTGTTGTTGTTGGAGTTATTTGTCTTAAACATACTTGTAATAACAGATGGCCTTAAGTGGTGTCTTGTTTTTAGAGAACCTGGAAATGCATTTCCTCCGCAAAAGGATATTTGGAAAATGAAAACTTATCATCAAACATTCAACATAACAATAATTAAACCCATTATTATTAAAATGGACTCAAGATAATAATAATTCATTAAAAAAAAACTCTTTTAAAATGAGAGACGAAAATGTGTAGTAGAGGAAAGATTTGGTGGTTGGTGATGGTGGTGAGATGGCGCCAATCCAATCTTCTCTTCATCATTTTTGATAAATCAATCCTTCACCTCTCTTGTGTTTTAGATCAATGGTTTTAGTACATTGAAGTAATTATTTGATTTACAATAAAAGCGAATAAAATAAATTATTTTGCATAACAAAATTGATCAAAATGAATTATAAAGAGCATGATATATGTAAGTAAATCGCATTAATTTATGTGGTTGTTTAATAATCAAGAGACCGATAATGAGTTCAAATACTTTTCGACTGAAACCTTAATTAAGCTTCAACTGAAATGATTCATTCAATTCTCGCATAATATTCCCAGTAAAGGATTATTTTAATATTTAAATGAACTTGTTACAATTACGCATTAAATCGTATTTTATACGTTTATCTACATTTATCTTAATTTATTGTGGAATTATAATTTTTTTAATTTTTCTGCTTTTTCTACTCATTTGTTTTAAAAATTCATGTCGTCTTTACATTGTTACCTTTATGCTGTAATTTTTAAGCATTTTGGCAAAAAAAAACAAGAAAATATTAGAGCGTATTGTATTATTTATGGATATCCGCAGTGGTCACTCTCTTTGGGGCACTAGCACGGATAGAATACTTAGTCTATGACTTTGTTTTATTTTATCTTTTGCTGCTGCTGCTGGCGAAAATCTCCACACACAGTATTCCTGCAGTGAGTGCATAGGTGCACCGCAGTTAGTGGTATACGATCCTTTTCCAGTTTCAACACAGTTGGCATAGGTTTTTGTGTTTAAATGTTGTACGGTTTTTTTGTTTATTTAAGAAAAAATAAAATAAAAATATTTCAACTCGGTGGTAGAAAAGCAACATGCACTGCAAGAAAGTGCAATTTCATATTTTACGTTAACTGTACGTTTCTTTACGCTTCAAGAGATTTTCTTTATAATTCGTAAGAACTTTTCTAAATGAAAAAACATGTTACAAGGATGCCTCCTGTTTAACGTCACAAATGTTTTTCAAGAAGAAAGTTTACCTTTTTCCTTCTCTGCGGTAAGAATTGTTTTAGTATACTCTGCTAAACGTAAACTCTTGACTCATTTGACAACTTTCTGCATGGTGGGGTTTCGTTTTTTTTCACAATAAACCGCAACTAATTAATTTTTGTTAAATTTAAAATATGTATAGCAAGCGGCATAGAAACATCTTTAACATTTATAAAGTAATTCGTCCTTGCTAACCGCAAAATCAATTAGATATGGCCAGCATATCGTAGCAGGGATATTGGCGACTGGAAGAATGACATTCTGAAATTTGTCGACAGTTTTCAATCAATTCAAATATATTTTTAGTATTAGGATCTGGGAATCTTTTTTTAAAGATCCTTGCGCATGAAATGTCAGTGGAGGAGTAATTTGATTATTTATAAACGTTATGATGCATAGGACGGGGAACAGATCTTTTATTCTATTTTTTTGGATGGTTATTTTTTTTATTATTGTTTCAACAATTAGTAATTTTGTGCAATATTCCGTTTATACATTTAATTAAAATTCTACAACTTTACCGCGTTATTTGTATAAGTCATATATATGATATATATACATACACATATACTCGTATGTACAAATATTTTGCTGAATAATTTCACTTATAATATAAATATAATGGTTTTTTATTTGGATTCGTAATAGTGTGTATGTGTGTGTGCAAGTGTCATTTCATTACATTTTAAAATGTTTATGCATATAAATTATATTTACGATCATAACATTTTTATGCATTATATGGCTTTTTATTGTTTTTTTTTTATTCTTTTTCTGTAGTTGTTGTTGTTGTTGTGTCATACATATGGCATGTCTGTATGCATTTTATGATTCTACTGAGTATGATGGGCGCATGTATAGCTGCTGGTGACCTAACTGACTGACTGTCGCTGGAGTTTGTTTATTAGATTTGAATTTTTTTATATTCCATTCAATTTTTTTTTTTTATTATTTTATATGTTGTGGGTGGTTGTTGTTTCTTTAATCGTTTTTTATTATTATAGTAGCACTGAGTTATTAATCAAAAATAATTTATTACCATCATAAAGTTACGCTTCCGTTATAATGTGTGATATAAATTCATAAATAATAATTTTTCCACAAATACATAGTTTTGCTACAAAAAGAAAGCCGGTACAGATTAAAATTAAACACAAAACAATAAATTCATCATGATGTTGAAGCCATATCTGACAAATGTATGCATTAGGGAGGGAAGCGCACAGGTGATACAAATATGGAATAAATTTATAACTTTACAAATGCCAATGAAAGAATCCATTGCAGGACACAATACACTATCAACACTAACACTTAAAAGCAATTAGAGTTTTAACGAAAATCTAATCCTTGCATGCAAGGAACTTGTTTTAAGGATTTTGGTTTTTGCTTTGAACAGCTAATTATGCCTTAAAGGCGAACAAAAGGCTAGCAGCCGAACAAACTGTGCAGCCATCTACAACATAATTACTTCATTAGAGCGGATAGGGCTGTGCTAATGCTTCTAATCAGATAATACATGTGTTGGTATATAATATAGCAAGAGCCACTCCACAAAAGCATTGGTTGCATCCTGTGTTCTGTAGAAATAAATAATTAAATAAAAGAAAACAAATGAAAATTTTATAGTCGGGCAAGCCCGACCATTTAATTCCCTACACCACATAGTTCCATAAATAATTCTCTAATAACACTAGTAAACGCCAGCACTTATCATGTACAAGTTACGTGGGAAAGAGTTCCAAAAATAGTCCGATCAAGTCTAAATTTGGCACTTCAAGTATTCAGCCATTTAACTATATTCTATACCAAATTTTGTTAAAAAATATACGCAATTGCAATTTTTTGCCATATAAATACTTATATTAAAATGAAACTTTATATGGGGAGGGTTGTTAAAAATGGTGCGATTCGGTAAATTTTCAATAGAGTTTTTTTCTGAGTCAAGACATGTTCTTATACCAAAAGACCAAAATTTACAGGGTTAGACAAACGGATAGACGGTCATTGTTAAATCGATTCTGATTTTGATTTTGAATCGACCGTTTAGGAGTTACAAACATTCGCATAAACCTAATATACACTTCACCACAAGTCGTCCAGGGTAAAACCATATGTTAGACTGCAACTATAGCTTGAGGCTACCTACGAAAAAGGTTAAAGTGAAAGAAAAAGCCGCCAACCTGAAAGCGAACACTGAAGATTTATGTACAACAACAAATATAGATCACAAAAGACTGCCTTTTTTCCACCAAAATCAACAACAACTTGTTTCAAATTCTGGTCAGGGAGTCAAGAAAACGACCACAATTTAAGCGTTAGTGTGGTTGTGTGTGTGTGTGTATGCCTATGTTGTGCTGCATAAGGTTTAATCATAACAAATTACCCAAAGATTGTTACTTATCAACCGACCAACATCTTCTCCATGTACATTGTACAGCCGTAACATTTTCAAAATGACTAAATGTTTAAGATTGAGTGAATGACTGAACGAGTGAGTGAATAAGTTAATGACTGCATCCCGTGAATGATGTCTTATTTTACTGAATACAAATCATGATAGCACCTGAAAGTGAAATGTTAAAAACCGAAATTCTAATGAATTCATTTTTATTTTCAGGCTTTTATTCTCTCCTCACACATCCAAGAGGGCGGGGTACATACAAAATGCAGCTGCTTATCAAAATGAATTTGAAAACAAAATAGAGCTTCAAAGCGATTTATTTTTATATGTTTTAGTCAGAAATAAATCAATATTATACTGAACGGACGGACAGGTGGACATTATTATATAGATTCAGATTTTGATTTTGATTTTGATTAGAGTTTATAAATCTACCTTAAATCGAACAACTTCTCGTTCATTTTCTTTCCTCGTAATTTGTTTTTGCCACACCATTGGCCAAGGCTCACGTTGACCATAAAATAATCACTTGTTTTCAATCATAAAAAACATTTATTTTCAAAAACAAATTATATGTTTTTACCATATATGATCTAAGTAATAAAATAAAATGAAATTTTATATGCTGACGTGTTGAGTGAATGTTAAATTTGACACCTGTCAACAAGCTTTTAAATGGTGCTTACAAGGGTATGAATAATAAGGCTGTAAAGCGCCGCTACCGTATACGTTAAAGTAGTAAAAATAATAAACATTCCTATACATATAAGCACTCAAATATTTATGTCTGGGCTATGGCGGAAGTGTTTTATAAGGTCTATGAACAAAGCACCAAGAAAATAATGAATGTTTTCATGACTTCTTTAATGTCACCATTAAAATGCTGAAATGTTTTTTCCTTTTCTTTTTGTTTTTTTTTAGTCCAGAATACTTTCTTTCACATATATATGTAGATAGCGAGCGAGGCATAAATTTATAATATTAAGTTTTGTTGCCGCAATTAGTTGTTCTCTCTTCCGAAACACTAATTGACTTGTATTTGCATGAAGAGCCGTTCTAATGGCCCCGATGGCTATATTTGCTAATAATTTTAAATTGGGCCTCTAAACATGTGACATCATGTATTTGTTAATGTTTTGTGTTGCACATTTCCTTATTAATTGTTATGACAACAGAATCCAACAGAATCTTTAGATAACTTTCATTCATCGCTTTTTTTCACTTTTCATTTAAATTTTCGATATCCCAATCAAGCAATCTACGTAATGTTTATGTATGTGTGTGTACGTGTGTGTGTATTAACTAATCAAAGATTTTTGTTTATTCATAACTTTTGTTTATTATTGCTCGCACTGTTCAACGCTACGATATTTCATTTAAATTCATAGGAAAAATATTTTTATTTATGAATAAAAAAAAAGTTGTTTTTCCGTTGTTTATTTTTTCTATATCTTCAGAGGATTGAATGTTATGTGTTTTCCAACATTTCGCATATGCAATAATTGAGTTTGTTTCATCGTTTTTGATCTTCCTTTTGCTGCTGCACATACGTACACAGTCATTTTCTGTGCACAGCTCATAATTTATTTTTATTGTGGCATGTGTATAGATATGTTTATGATCTAAAATAAGTAAAAATCAAATCATCGTGTATATAACACTTTAGTGTATTAAATTTATTTATTGGTCGTACTAACTTTTCCATGCAACTCTCAATAAGTTTATGAGAGACCCTTAGACAGGCTGCCAATTAATGCATTGGGTTGAAATGAATCACTATTCCTTGAAACACTTTTCTTAGTGGCTTAATATCATCACCGAATCTGCCGAAGTCGCCTGATCTAACTCAAACTTGCTCATTGAAGTACTTGATAACAAACTTATTCACAAAATTGAAATCTGCGAATTTTGTTGAACAAATTTTATTATTTTTCAATTCAATTCAATCATTTTTGCTAATAGAGCAAATTTTTTGCTTATTACGCATACATTGACAAACTCCCAAACTCAGTTTCAATGACAATGGTCCCAATCTCTCTTTTGTCACCATTTCCTTGGTGATCCGTTGTGTGAATAAAATCCATTGCAATACAAAAACAATTATTATCCTTCACAAGTCAACTTATGCGGTTCCGCAATTGAACCGCCGTGAAAGGCCATATAAATATTAATTAATTTTTAATATCGCACAACAACGCAACGCCACGCAACAGAACCCTCAATTACATTTTAATATCATTTCAAATATCAAATTAAATTCGTCACCCACATATGTCCACTTAACAAGCATTGCACACATACATACTTGCTTTGTACATACATGTATGTATAGATTCATTTGCACTCATTCGTGCGTATAAAATGGCGAAAATATTATATTAAAATTATTTCAACTAAATAACAAAAAAAGTTTACATGTTTGTTTGTGCTTGGTGACTATAATTTAACATTAAAATTAAACGCTTTCGCACACATATGCATAACATTTTATTATAGAAATGCATTATTTAAACATAATACCTATTTGTGTGTGTGTGTGTTATATAGCATTTAGAATAAGTGCATGTGCAATTGATACATTAGGTCGAATGAAAATTTTCTGCACGTACCCAACAGTTTGCCGCATATTTTAAATATAAATTTCCTAATAATATGAAATTAATTTATTTAGCGGAAAATATATGAGAAAAATTATAATTGAATTTCATATGGAAAATGGTACATTCAGTGGAAATTAGTATCATAACTATTACATACAGGAATGTGTACATATGTACGTGCGGGGGGCGGCATGTTTAGAATATTGAATTGCATGCAGTGCCGAAAAAAAAATAAAAGGATTCCGGGTTGCATGAATTTTTAATAACATTCAACATATGTTTCAAATCAGTAAAATAATCAAACAAATACTTGTAATGTATGCCCCAACTGTACTCTATCAAGGCGAATATTTCATTATATGATAGCACGTTGAATACAATTTAATTACATTTAATGGTGGCGCTCGGTGGTTGCAAAATGAAATTTATATTTATGATAAATAAAATATAAAAACTTCCTTAAACAAAACCGTACTTCCCAACCCTCTCAACTTAACTGTAGTCTACGGTTCTGCGTTCTCAAAAAAGAACTTCCTTTATCTTCTGCATCTTCACCTTATACAACCGGCAATAGAATCTCTGTTGAACGTGATTTCCAATCGATAACGTACGATGCCCACATGTGTGTGGGAACAAATAATTAACAAATACCGAAAAGAAGCAACGATACCAACTGCAATAAAACAACAAATTGTCAAGAATTTCTTTTTTTTTTTTTTTAACAACAACAAAGAAAACCACCATCAGCACCTCGATACCAAACAAAAAAACCCCAAAAAAAAAACAAAAGAACACAGAAGAGATGCTAAAGTTGCGATAAGAAAGAGTGCACTTTGACTGTGAGTAAAGTTGACAAGAGCTAAGCCTGGAAATTTAAATGCTGAGATAAAGATCCGGCTTTGATGCTCCTGCTTATAAAAAAAAAGACATCCAACACACAATTATATGAAAAACAAAACAATAAAAGAAACCAAAATGAAACAAGTTTAAAGGAATTTATGACTTGTGTCAATTTCAGCGCCATCAACTCGTAATTTACACGCTCTTGAGACTTCATTTTTTATACTTCCAAAATTTAATTCAAAAACATTATTTATAAAAACAAAAACAAAGAAAGAAGCAAACACAATTACAAGAAAGCGTTGAAGAGAATAAACACAAATATGTAAGAAATTAAAAATTAACCAGATTCACAAAAATTGTTTCTTTTTTTTATGTATAAACACCTCATTACAGTAGAAGAGTTGTGAATTTATTATTCCGTATGGAACTACCAGCAGGGGGCTTTAGATATATGTTCCGGGTATTGGGTTGGGGGTAAAACACTCACATGATATTAAGATAAAACATAGTGCATGCATAGAGCTGCGCGTATATGTTTTTGCTGTCCGTATGTCCGTGCATCCATCTCACGAGCTACTCTAACTAAAATATGGTGCAAACAATTTCAATCCATGTAGATAGTTAGCTCTTTAAATAAGGCAAAATACTTTAGCAGCCACGCCCATATTTGACCATAATCTTTTATGACCAATGTTGAAATCCGTCAAGAACATTAATATTTAATCTAATTATTGATGTAATGAAAATGGGCGGGATCGTATGAAAAACACGCCCACAACCAACAAAAAAATCTTTATTTGTGGGGAGGGTATCCAACATTTGATTTAAATCAATTTGTTTTGTTTTGTTGTGCTTTTGGATTATATGAAAACATGAATGGGTTGGTGACGAACGATGCGCAAATAAAGAAAGCTCTTGTAAAATTTATTGCGCACGTTCTCTTGACTCACTATTAAGATAAGTTAACATTGATTATAACACATGAATTTTGTGGCAAGATGTAAGTACCTAACTAAATACCCTATAAACGCACAGCTGCCTATAAACTGTACACATTTTGATACTATGCCTCAATTGTCCTAATTTTTATAATATATGCCTTATAAAGTTTGGCGGAGAGGCCTGATATTTTAAAGTACATGAGCCAGTACAAAGAAAGTGAATAAGTGTTGAAGTAGCAGTAAAATTGATATTCTAATTGTTAGCACACAAAAGTTTAAGGTCGGGGTCATATATGACCAACAATGGAACGAATTTCTTAAAGGTTACACTTTGCCGAATAGCATAACCAGGAAAGCATGCTGCATACTATATTTCATTCAGGTTCAATTGCCAGTGTATGCAGTAAACATGAACATCATGATCAATGATCGTTGTCTCTGCATGGCAGACCGGCCTGGTGTGGCTTGCGTTGTGTGCTGCACCATTACAATAAGCGTTTTATTACGTTTGACTTCAGAGCTTGCGTGCCTTTGATAAGATTGTACGTATATGTGTATATGTGCAATAATAAATCTTCTCTACATACAAGTGTATAATCGCGCAATTACACATCCATACTTCTACTTACAAGACATACCCGGCTGTACTTGTGTGTAACAGCAAAATTTGTCTTAATATCTTTTCAGCTGGCTGGATGGCTGGCCGGCTGTACGAGTGTGCACCAACTTTCAACAAGTTGATTATCGTATAATCTCTGATAAAAATGACAAAAAAAAAAAAAAAAAGAAAAAAACTTAAGAGTCATGAAGATTTTCAAGAATTTTAATTAGTTTCAAGTGATCAACACATGTGAACTGAATAGTTGTCCTTTTCCGATAAAAGATCGCAAAGCTTTGAAAGAAAAAAAATAAATACTTTTTATAGAAAGAAAGAATAAATAAAGATTTCGGTTGTAAGAGGATGTTGGTTACATATTATATAAGATTTCGGATTAAAAATCTCATCGCTTTACCCACCAAAATCGGGTTTCTTAAGATTACTTAAGTGACACTTTATAAGCAGCAAAGCTTAATGATGAATTATGTTAAAGCAAAGTCTACTTTGATCATTTCATTACTTTACATAGTAACACGATACACCAGCAACACTTGTCATTACCAAAAATGACAACATTGAGATTTCATTAATAATGCAATCCTCCCCCACTTTCCCATTACATGTTACTTAAATTGTCAAACTGAAACTCTAAAGTATAACAGAAGATTACATAAGACTCAGTGTCACATCTTTGTACCCATTTGTTACTTCGTCATCGAAAAAGAAAAAAAGAAAAACAACAACTGTCTGAGATTTTTATTTTGATCCCCTTTTTAATGCGCATGTATTTCTGACATGAACCTAAACTTTTTTCGGGCAACAGTTGTGGTCGCTTATTATTCAGTTCCACTGATTTTAAGTGCCTTCATATACCACACATGCAGCTTCACGATTGAAGACTGCTTTGACAAGTAAAAAATTATTTAAAAGGCATTGAGAACGTATTTACGTCAAACTGTCACAAATGTTAAGCATTTATAAGCTGACTGTATAGGATTTACAATAATGTTGGAATTTCAATATAAATATTGAATAATTAAAAAAATATATTGGAGCAATAACGGGAAATGAGTAAAAAATTATTATTCAAGGTAGACTTTCAGCTGTAACGTTTTACATAAAGCGAATGAAATAAAATAATAGAATGAAGGCTGAGGGCAAATCTTAAATACTCTGCCCATCTATTCACAAAATGTGGTAGAGGCGTGGTAGGGATCTTACTACCCCCCTCTAATAGTGTATGTGGCGTGGCTGTCAGTCGATTTTTTTTGTCCAGTTTAAAAGCATGAAATGTATTTTAAAAATTTTAGATAAATATCTCAACATTTACGACGATATTTCGATATTCGACGATTTCACGATATTATCGATATAGATTGCTTTAGCTTATATTTAAAACAAACCAAATATCATACACACATCTACGCACAAGTCTTTATAAAAAAAAAACGTAGAAAATGATTAAAGAACAGCAAGAAAATTTTATAATAATGTTTTTGTTCTTTACCTGCTGCCGTTCGACTGCTAATAACAATTATATTAAGAGCACTAATAATATGAAAAAGCAATTCCTAAGAAAAATTTGTTTTGTCTCCAGATTGTTATCGTCCTTAGAGAAACAAAGTCATCATATAGTCATCGGTAACAGCGATAACATTATTATACAGTGATGGTGCACAGTGGGAGCCATTAAAATGGCTGCTGCTCTAAGCACTTGTCAACATGTTCGGTTACAGTTTCAATTTCTATATTAGCACGATTTTAAACATTTATTGTGTGCATGTGTGAGTATAGGTATAATGAATTGTACACAGAGTTCAATGGTGCTGGCCTGCTGTGATCGGTAGATGAGTTTAAACATTTTCAGATAACACTCTTTTTCTTTTTTTTTGTGTTTTAACAGGAAATTCAATAAAAATAAAAACAAACAAGTAGGAAAACTAAATTTGGCTCAGGCCAAATCTTAAATACCCTTCACATTTATATACAAACGGAGGGCGTGGCAGGTATATGATTACGCTCTCTAATAGACAATTTTTACGTGAAGTATGTTTTTTTTGTAAATTATGGACGTTTGTGTTACTAAATTACGCCCATTTATAAAACATTAAAGCATGGCGTAATTATAGATAGGTATAGCAAATGTCAAGATCATAGCTCAATTTTTGTGGCAGTTAAGTAGATATTTGCCAATTGTGGGCGTGGAACTTTGCCGAATTTTCCCATTTTAAATAACGATCTTCGTGCAGAAACTAAAAATTTCTGTACAAAATTTCAACGCAATAACTCAGTATATCAAGAAAGTGCCAAAAACAAACAGACACGGACATACGGACATAAATATCTAGATCGATTCAGTTTTTCAGTCCTTTCACGTGTTGCAAATTAAATGACAAATTTAGTATACCCTTATCTTATGTGGAAAGTACAAAAAAAAAAAGAAGCAGAAAAACGAAGCAGTTGTTAGTTTTATTGTTTGGTTTATAGTCCGTTTACTCCTATTGCATATTCAGGGCACATGCACTTGTTGTTCCTGTTCGTCGTCGTTGTTGTTGTTGTGATTGTTATTCGTAGAGATCATATCAGACATGTTTATTATGAACTTGTTTACTCTAATCTGTGACTATAATCACTGATCACCATGCACTCTTGTGATCAATATATAAATTATTCTCATGTTGAAAAAAAGTAAAAAAAAAAACGACGATGTAATGTGTGATGGGTCGTGTGTTATGAAATAAAGTTTGAAACGTCTTAACTTTTATTAAACAAATCGATTGTAGGTCACTTTTTTTATATTGATGTCCGTCGGTCCATTTAGTGTCTGTCAATTTTTATATAATATTGTTCGCATCCTTCTTGGTAAGCAATTTTTGAGTTATTCACATTCAAAATTATCTCATCTCCTATTCACATTTCAACCTCATCGCTGAGGTTATTGATGTTTATTCTCACATTGCTGCATGTCGGCTCTTTCTGTGTATTTCTAAAAATTAGTATTATATGAGTTTCTATAAAGGTGGTCATGATCAGATTGGTTATTTTTTCTTTACCTACTTATTCAAACTTCCCATAACTAGATATAATGAAGCTTTATGCCCAGCTAGCCTTATGTTGATTGTCCTTGATGCATGACACAACATTGTGTAAGTCTAATAATTTCACTAATTTTGCGCTTAATTGTTGGTACATGCCACGCTTCTAATGTGGAGGGTACATCTGAAAACTCTTTCACTTGTTAAAATGTTAAGCGGGCTTGTCTGCGTATGCGTATGCGTACATTTTATATACATAAATATGCATTGTGTAAACTTTATCAAAAATAATCACGCAAAATTACATTTTGCCCGCTGGCATAATCCCCGGGAAATGAAAATATTTGTTTATTCATTAAACTCTGTGATTTTATCCTATTTAATTATATTCATTTGTATATGTGTGCAATGTATGGTGTATGCTGTGTGTTGGAAGTGTGTTGTGTGCAAGCTTAGAAATCTACGGGGCCTGCCACACATCGCGATATGTAAACATTTACATAAATTATGAGAGACTCAATTGTGATTTTAATTTATGTAAATTTTCAATAATGCGGTTTTCATTATTTCACATATTTTTTCGTCGCTCTGTCTTTTCTTCTTCATAGGAAAGGAGGAAGGGAAGGGGTGGTGACAGGGCTTATGTATAATTTATATAAACACACAAATACTCTCTGAAGTACGGCAAGTATTTGTTTTACTTGCACACTTTACTATGTAAGTGTGTCGGCATACATTATACACATAGACTCAATTATACATATATACACACTTTTTTATACATAATCAACATAATTTAAATGAAGCGAGTTGCCCTTAAAAATAATTAAATATTAATTAAATGATTTAATGAATAAAACTAAACGAAAACTTTGGAAATTTAAATTCAAATCAATATAAATTCAATGTGTGGTCACATTAAACTCTGTCAGAAAAAAGTATAAAAATCAATTCAATTTACTACTTGCAACGTACTACATAGAGGATTTTCCCTAATTTTTAGTTTATTTTTCAAATGTTTTCCACTTAAAATCATTTAACACTTAATTAGTTTTATAAAATAAATTAAAACATATTCGACGAACTTCACATCAAGTCATTTTAAAGTTTAGTTTGTTGGTGTGTCATTTGAATTTAACATGCAAACTCAAGGCTTAGCTAGGAGTTATACATAATTGACTTTAACTTTTTCACCCATAATGGCTTCTGTCAAAAAAGCATACAACTGAGTGTCGTTTAGTTAGAAAATGTGGTTCAAATGAAATGGAAATGACTCTTTATGGTTTATCCATTTAGTATATAAATATATTTCTGGATGATTAGATCGACTTACACTTTCAGTTAAGTCACTAACTTAACATTGTTGACCTATTGAAATTTCTCGGAAATGTTTTTCCATGCTTTACGCATGTTTGTAAATGTGTTATACTCCCATTACTAAAATGTAAATGATTTCAGTTTTTATGACCTTCTCAATATTAGTGATGCGGTTTTATTCAACGATTTTGAATTTTTTCACATCATTGAAAAGTGTACGATAAACTCCACTTCCAATTAAATTAACATCAAAACCATCTCACTTCAAGTTCAGTTTTATAACTTTTTTATTAAGTTTTAGTGATTCACCAAAGTTTGGTAACTTTTTTAACAGTTATCATGTATAAGTTCATATGTGAGAGTATTACACAAATTAGGCCATTAAGTAATTCATTTTTATACCTTTCCCCTAAGAGGGAAAGGATGGATATACAAAGTTTGCTACTTTGTTTACAACGAAATTGTGAAAATCTAAATTTGTGGGGTGTACTTCTTTTTGTGTAATTTTTCAAATTGGTAAAAACCTCTACGCTTTCAAAGCGAAGAGTATTTCAAATGTGACCTAAGCTGAAATTATTTCTTTATTCATTATTAGTCTTCTACAGATGAACTTTCTCCTTACTCTACATATGTCTCTATTATTTCATCAAGATGTAACCTAAGCAATTAAGGCTTGTTATTGATAATTAAAGTTTCGATTAATAGAAAACAAAGCCAACAACTTAATCAATGAGCAAGTTTCCAAAGAAAAAATACTAGTGCGCCGGTCAGGTTGGATCTTTTAATCACTCTAAATCACTTAGTTCCAATTGTACAGCTAAACTAGTAAGATTACTTTTTTTTTAACTGATATGATTCGATTTTTTCAGAAGGTCACTTTAAATCTACCAGAACCATAAAAGTGTGGACTTAACTCTTAAATCGTTTAGAAGCTTTAACAAGGTGTAAAGTATAATTAGGCTAGGTTAAGAAGAAATCCGTCTAGTATAAGCTTTATCGTTCATTTATCGGTACCATTAAATTGGGTTCAGCTAAACAGTGAAGTCATTAACGTCTTGTTAACGATTGGAAAGTTAGGTTAATTGTTATGTACATAGCTATGATTTGAATGCACACTGTTAGGTATAGAAATTGTGATGTGAAATTATTATCTAAACTGATATGTGGCGTGTGTGTATGCAAAATATGTTTAATCAAAAAGTTTTATTGTTTCTTCTATAAACTTCTTTTAGGTAACTTTTCTCAGAAGTACCTTTTTAAATATACGTTTTTTGGTCTTAATATTATAAATAAAGAAGAATTTAGTTTAGGTAAAAAGTGACTCCAATTGGCAATTGGAACACTCTTAATGCACATTACTTATTTCGGTCATTTCGATCACCACAAAATTCAATTTAAAAAAATTTGTAATACTTGAAGAAGTCATTGCATGCAAATCTCTAAGCATGAGGAGGATTTATAAAAAAATATATTACGTTGAGCTTCTCTACTGCCACCAATTTTAAACTGATTTGCATAACTTTTTCTCTTTCACACCGATTGCTTTCATTTTCCTCTTCTATGGAAGAAAGCTTTCCGACCGTGTTATCATTCCTTCGACTTTCTTTTGTTAACTTCTACCGGGATTAAATTGTTAGATTTTCTGTGAGATGTGAGAAGAAAGTATGGGAAGTGGGTTTATTTCTATTTATTTATTTTTTCTCCTTATCTCTTATATGTTTTTGTTAAAGGTAAACTTAAGCTGATCAATATACAACCAAAGCAGGTGACTGAAGCTGCTGCTGAACACGTGTCAAAACCACAGACGACTATCTAAAGAAACTAATTTCACTACAAACTGTATCTGGTGGAAATTATGTTTCAAAAAAGTTTTAACATTTTTCTTTAAATTGAAATGCAGTTACTTTGCAGCCGAAATTAGTTTTTAAATTTTCTTCTTAATCAGTTTTAATCTATTAGGTTTTAATCTCTAATTTAATCTTTTCTCATAGTATACGACTGCTGCTGCTCCTATATTTTATGCGTTATTTAAATATTATTCTGTTAATTGCTTTTTAGTAAACATTTTAAAAATGTTTGCATTATAATCGTTTGCATAATTGGATTTTATAAGATGGTCTCCTACTGCCGAGAGCTACTGTTTGCCAATAATATTATTTCTTTAAAAAAAAAAATTGAGAAAATTACAATTTTAAAAGAAAATTATGCACAAACTTTACTTTCCGGTTTGCAAATTAGTGAAACAAAAAACAAGCTGAACACAACCATTAGATTAAGCGTTTTGTAAACGTATATAAAGTATTTTAAATTCCTTAAACCTTCATTTTTGTTTTTGAACCGTTTGTCATCTCTCCTCATTTAATACATTCCCGGTATGCTTCATACCCTGTTTAGTTTGTAGGGTATTTTCAAGTCGGACACAGTTAAAGAAACCCCTGATGTTTTCCATCAAAGAAACTTTTACTTCTGCCTATGTCCCTATTGCGCCTAGCGGAGCTGAGCAAATAGTTTTTAGCAACTTCACCTTACTGGAAACTAACCTATATTTTCTCTTTTATGCCTTAACTAAGCCTTAGTTAAAATGGAGAGCACGATTATTCACAAGAAGACTCTTTCGGCATTGTGTGTTAATTACCTTCGTACTATGTAATGCATACGAACAACGCAAAACCAAATGGAAGCGTCTTATACTTCCTTGCAGCTAAGAGACAAGGTAAAACTTTTCCTTTCCATCATATACACTGCACTACCGGGAAGAATAGGTGCATGTATATGTTTGATAAAACTTTAATGCTCTTAATTGTGTCTAAATGAGATGAAGGCGAACTTTTTGCAATTTTGCAATCACACAAATTTTGCGCTTGCAACTTGGCTACAGTGATATGACAAGGACTTTCTTGAGGATTTATCAAAAGCATTAATTTGACAAAAATAGAAAAAGTGCAAGAAGAAGACAACATTAAGAAACTCTCTCCTTTTTTTTTATTAGTATTCACGTTGCGTCAAAAAAAAAATGAACAAAAAAAAAAGTAGAAATCCAGATGAACAGAGATAACAGATAATCATTGTGTAATCGCCATTAGTGTTGTTATGGCGTTATGATAATGTTAAGCGACATGGCTGTCCTGGGTGTTGTGCAAAGTGAAGCAAAAATCGTGCAGTTCCTGATTAACACAAAGTTACCATCAGTTGTTGCACGCATTCAACATTTTTAATAGTTTTCCTTTTCAATTTTTTTTTTTTTTTTTTATAATAAAATCCTTAAGAACGCTTAGTGAATTGAATTTTAGTCTGTGTCTGAATTGTTGAGTTGTTGTCATCCTCGCAACTGGGTTTACGCTTTTTTCTTGCTTTTCCCGTTTATTTGTACTCCACTTATTCAATTGCGGTTGGCATGGCAGTCGTCACATTATTAAATTTTATATAAAAATATATACATGAACACACATACGTACAATTAGTGAAAGTTGGACAAGACTTTAAAGGTTTTTTTATTTCAATTTTTATCTGTTTAACATTTATTTCTTTACATGAACAGCAGCTGCTACCAGTTTCGATGAGCTAGGTGTGTAAAAAATTTCAATATTATTAATTTTGATGACTGATCCTACCCGATTTGATATGTTGTGGGCGTGGCTACTAACCGAATAAAATTGTAATCTCTTTGGTCTTATATTTATTGTATATTTCAGAGTGAAATCAAAAATAATTCTATATATACTCCAACTGTTCTGAACACTAACTGTCAACGTAAAAATAAAACAATTGTAATCTTAAAAACGTTCCTTCCATTATTCTTTACGTATGTATTAAATTCATTGTATACCCATGAAACAATAACATATTTAAACATATATATAAAGAAATGTCTAACAAGTAATGCCGCAAAGGAAATGTTCTTTAAAAGGAAGAAAAACAAAAGCATATGTAACAAATTTTTGGTATGAAAAGATGTCACCATGTGGTGAGCAGGATAATGATGACTTTATTGGCATTTGTCTAACACATGTTTCAAACAGGATTCATAGGATCACCAACATGTCCTAAAACAAAAAGAAAATTTTAATAAAAAAAAAATTCTAGCTCATAATAAAAAAAAAAACCTGAACAACAGATTGAATCAAAAATAACCAGAAGAGAAATTGTGGTATAGGAGAATAGAAAGGGAGAGAATTTCACACCTACAAAAAGAAAAAATAATAATAATAAAATAAAGACGCAACCTAAATATGTGTCCAAGAATATATTTAAAAAAAATCAACTGAATGCTACCGCAAATGTTGCTACAATTTTACTAAACACTGTACTGCATTTTCACATGGACAAATGATAGTTTAAAAAAGGTGTTGATAGACCAACTTGTGTAAAACTTTTAGAACTATTTCATACCTTTTATGAATATAGAAAGAATTCCGTATATATGGTAAGTACGTGTATCAATTGTAATGAAGAAAGAAACCTCAAACAGAAACCTCAATGGTTTAACTTTTACAAAAGAATGATTCTTCCTTTATACTATGTATTATATCCCTCTGAAAACAAACACATGATCGATGATTATGCTGATGATGATATTAATGTTGGCAACATACCATGTCTTATATGTGAAAGAATATAAAATTCATAGAATTATGAAACTCTTGCATTCTTGACATGTAACACCTTCTACAGAAGTTTCTCGTGAACAATTTATTTTATTTCAATTTTTTGATTTTTTCTATTTCATTTTCTACACATTTCTCATCAAAATGAAAAAGAAAAAAAAACCTTAGACACATGAATATAATCGAAAGGTATTACAGAAGTCAATTGATTGGTTTCAAAGAACAATCTTCAAATATTCATAAAAAAGGGTTTAGGAAGCAAAAGAGTGCTACTCTGAAAGTGCTACTTTGCTTCCAAACATTTGGTTTGGAATCGGAGAACAATAACTACAAGACTTGGCACGTAAACTGTGCAATGCATATGCGTCGTATTATTTACACGGAAAATGTTGCGTGTTGTTCGTATTATTTTGTCCAACCGCTGTATATATGGTATATAACGAATTCCACATATATTCTAAGATTATTTAACTATTAAATGTTTACCAAAACATTCTAAGCAAAAATAATTGTTTATATTTCAACATTATTTATCGTTTATTGCAACACCTTTGATATTGGTTAATGAAATTTAAATAATTTTTTATTATTATTTAATTTTTAAATAATTTTGTAAACAATCACTATTGTTTACCAAACAAAACAAGTTAACCGAAGCCTCGTCTTTTATTGCATAAATATTGAACTCAGTTATTCATCAGATTTTCATGAATGAATTTTGTAATGTGAATACGACAATAATTGAAAATAATTCGTTAAATGAAATGTTGACTTATTAAAGCGACAACGGCAAGTTAATGTTGTTTATAAACGAAAGAATAAACAATTGAAATCGAATACTTGGTTGCGATGGAATTTTAAACAAGATGTACTATGCGTTGTATTGAAACTTGATTTAAAATTAAACAATAACGAAAAAAACAATTAGTTATACATACAATAGTTTATAATAATAACATAAGGTGACAAATTCATTAAGACAGCGATTTATCAATGGAAATTCAAATAAATTTTATTAAATAGTTCAGTTAAGACAGCGTTTGGATGAACCTCAGCCAGTGATTTAAATTAATTTCAAGTTCAAAGCAACTAGTTCGCAATATGTTTCTTTCACTGTTCATTACGAAATTTTTTAGTTCGATTATAAATTAACATTAATTGTAATTTTAAATATTAAATAAACTTTTGCCTTATTTATGTTTTACAGTTCAAATGGAAGCGTTATATTCTTTATTTATTAATGTTTCTCATCATTTAGTTTTAAAAGAAAACTTTCAACCACTGCATCCGTATAAAACATTTCAATTATTAATTACATTCTTACACCATTTTATCATGTACGTATACACAATATTTATTAAATTTCTTTACATTTTTCCCATCTCTTCTTTAATTAGAAGATTGTACGTTTCGAATCTCTTTCGGATTTTACGCTTGACTTCTTATCAAAGATGTTCTTTTGTGATTTATAATTTATTCGTTTAAATTCAGCCATTAATACGAATTGCTAATACAATCTGCCAGTCACGCATCTTTACGTTTATTAAAAGTTTCACACAAAAATACATAAATTGAGACATTCACGAGTAAAATGAAGATGCTCAAATATTTTATTAGCAGCTGTTCTATTCAAATAAGAGTCAAGGATAATAGAAAGATTTTACAGCTGAGTTCGGATCCATTGGGTAGTGTTGAAGGAAAATATTACACCTTAATTAGATAGTGTCCCTATACATATAAAGGGCATTCTTTATGATTTTTTTTTTAATCTCTCTAATACGTTGACTTTTCTTGGCGTTTGCAAGTTAAAACAATTAATGAACCAATTAAGAAAGCGAGTAAGAAACTTAATTCGGCTTAGCGCAAATCTTAAATACCCTCCACACCGTGTAGGCGTGGCATATCTATATGATTTAGGATTTTTTTTATCAACTATAAAAATCATATTCTGCGCTACCACATTTCAATTCAATTTGTATGGGTACGAGATAGATTTTTAGATTATAAATAAAAACCAACCTAGTGCCTTAATAGCAAGGGATGGATATGGTCTCTAACGCCACCTTCCACATGCGGAGGTCATAAAAACCCCAAAGTATATAAAGAAAGAAACTATTTATTTTATGTTATAATTATCTTTATTATTTATATATATGAACATAAGGTTTCACATTACAGTACAAAATAGGTAAGTTTCAGTTTCAAGAAAATTTTCCTTAAATTTAATTACTACATGAATCATTATCGTTGTTGTTATGGTTGTTGTTTCACAAATGTTTGTGTTAGATACGTAATTTTACACCTACCATGCGCACAAATATTTCACACATGCTCACACAAACATAGTTGGATGGTCGATTCCATATGAACCTTTATATTTACATATTAGCATATTAGCATTTGCATGAGAGTGTGTGTGGAATAGTATACCATACATAGATTAACTTTGAACCGAATGTATAATTTTGGCGTCTTCAAGTGTTTCACTGGGCACTTGTATCAAGTTGCTAATGATTCTATTAATGCCTGCTGGTGTGTGTAGGGGTTTACAGACACTACATAATTCAGCGCCCCAATGATGATATATATTAATGAAATGAAATTCATTACAATCTTACTAACAAATGTGAAATGGTACCAATGTTTAAATGGAGTTTATGAAGTAATTAAAGGCTGCTCTAGATGAAGGATTATGAGGGAATTTAAAACCATTTATTTATACTAAAATGTCGGATAGCATGCTTGAAATTTTAGACATAAATCTTCTAATTTTAAGAGTTGAGTCAGGTGGTATAGATAGTGATTATGGTTGTACAAAACAATTGTAATAAAATGTTACTCATTAAAACTAATGAGGTATTGAGAGTAAATGGAAGCTTTTGTAAGACATATTTAAATATATGGAAACTCCAAAGTGTTACTAACTTGATTTAATAGAATTTCACATAAAAGAGGTAAGAAAACTAAATATGGTTTAGGCCAAATCTTAAATATCCTTCACATCTACTCATTTAATTAAATATTTTTCCATTACTGTTCACAAAATTATTAACCTCTAGCTTAACACGTGTTTCAGTCAACTTTACATCGCCACCAACATGTCCGCAACAGTTGCTTGCAATCATATTAATTTCCAATAAAAGTCTTAATGAGGATATAAATTAATTAAATTATAGATGAGAGAGATAAACAAAGGCTCAGACTTAACTGAGTGAATGAATGAGATTAATTGAGAAGAACCACCCATATGTACAACCAATAGAAAAAAGCTTCTTCTTATTAAATATTAAACAAAAATATTATCGGCTAAGTGTTCCTTGTATTGTACTCTGTCACTATCTTAAGGTCTCCTAAAGTCTAAGAGACATTTATTGGGTTATCAGTGTCAAGACAGAATCAGAGTTGAGCACAATGCGTACACACGCTACCTACTGCACTGCGATAGCCTGGTGGGTGAACTTATATGTTAAGGTTGACCGCAATTGGCAGCCGGCCATTATGATTGCATTTCATACAAAATGTGAGCTGAATGAAAAATTAGTGTCGCATAAAATACCTGCCATTTTATGGCTATTGTTGTCATCCATTGTCAGTCAGTCGGTAAATAGCCAAAACAACAACAACAACAACAACAACAACGACAACAGTAACAGTAATAATAATAATAGCTACATAAAAAACAACAATCCCTTGCGGCTTACCTTATCACAGCTCTGCTGTATGATCAGCCAACCAAACATTTACCGAAAAGGACGACTCGGTATATTGTATAAGATGAGACTTGCAAACGGTAACTAAAAGTCATGTAACTGTGTCCGGCAGGAAAGACGTTGACTACGTAACGAATAATAGTTATGAAGGTGGTGGAGGTGGTGGTGGGTAAAAACATGGAAACGTATTCATTCTATCTTTTCAATTTATTGTTTTTCCCTTCATTTTTTTCTTTCCAATAGATTTCTCATGTTGGGACTTAGACGGACTCCAAGTTGCTACAAATAATACAAGTAATAAGTTAAGTTTGTCTTTTGGGGGTGGGAATAGAAAAATTAAAGCTAAACTAATGGCTAATAAATAATGAGGCAGAAAATAAGCAGATGAGTATAAACTATGTGGAGTGTTTTCTGCATTTAAATTTATATAGATTTAGAGAGAACCAGCAGACAGAAGGTTATGAAGAATTTTCTATAAAAATAATTTGATTTTATTTGTGGCTCATTTGTAATGAAAAGAATTTCAAACTGAATCGGTACAAAATATCAACTTCTGAACTTTTGAGAGATATGTTCCCAGATCTTGTAGAAATAGTTTTCTGTAAAACATTTTTTGCCCTTTATTGCACGAAATGACAAACTTAGCGTTAGCTCAGCGCTAGTCTAACAGGCAGGTGAAGAGTATACACAAAAATATACGAGTTAAATAAACTTTAACAGTTTACTACAAACATGTCCATTCTCTCGCATGATTCAACGTAATGAATATATTTCAACGCTTGCAATTGTAACAATTGCTTCACAGAACTTATCCATTTAAATAAACAATAATGAAACTCTACTTTGTATGCATTGTACAGTCGGTTTGCCTAGTTCTACCATGTAAATTACAAAGCACTACTTTTGATAGGTTTTCAATAACTTTTGAACACATTCGTCCTGTTGTTGTTGTCGATTATTATTATGTAGTGATAATTTTCGATAAATAAACATGGAAAACTGCTATTCATCATAAAATTGCTCAACAACAAAAACTTACTCATATGTCATGTTTTTTTTTTTCACTCATCCAAATTGTTTATTATTATGCACGTATGCAAGTTTAGTTTCCCGGTTGGTAGAGAAGTATTATATGTAACAATATGAAAACTAGGGAAATTTTTCAGTTATGGAAAATTTTATACCTTACAGAACTTATGTTAAGCTATGATTTTTTGAGAAGGCAAGCGTGAAGTAAACGTTAATCCTTATATACAAGATAGGGAGTATGCTAAGTTTTTTATTCCACAAAGTATATATAATTGAACAGAATCAAAGTTCAAGTCGCTGCGAGGGTCCAAATGATTTTGGCTTACCCATGGCCTTAAATTTTAGAGTTATTGAACTGAAATTTGTTGCAGATGCTTTTAAGTTCTTTTTTAGAAGGAAGATTTGATACCTGACGCACCCACAATTTGTATATAGACGTAGTACTGTCTAATGGTAGCTATGAAATTATAAAAATCTAACAAAATGAAACACATGTATGTGTTTTACTTAATAATATGTGTGTGTATATGTGATGAGTGCTTGCATCAACATTTATGACTTAAATCAGATAACTGTTCAGTGTGTTAATGAAAAACCGAACATATGAAGCTTATCGAAAATAATGCAAGAAACAAAACTTTAAGCCGGAATTCATTACAACTTCTCTGCACATGTCCAAGGATTAAAGGGATTTGTTTTTTGCAATTTATTCTTATACATAAATAGTTTATTGTACATACAAATATATTTGAATAAAATAAGTGGGTGGTCTAGTTCAAAGAAGACTCTAGAAAATATTCCCTTTTGAGCGAATTCTGCATTTTCATTATCATCGTAAAATAGTGCATATGAGATGTGTGTAAACGAATGCATAAGTTAATAAAATAACGAAACAGTACATTTTCATATAAAGAGATCTGTCATCAACGGAAATGAACGCATACCTAGATAGAGCGAAATGCACAAAAAATGTCATATTTTTTATACGTTATTTACAGAATACCTTTACACACACTCATACGTACTCACATATGTATGTGTGCGTGCATTTCTGTAATTTATTACAGTCCACTATATTTTTTATAGTTTCATTCAAACGATTTGTTTTTGTTTTTTTTATTTCTTCTTCTTATTTTAACTAAATTTACTTGATTCCCTTATACACTCTAACTAGTAACTACTAGCTGTTGTAGGTCATAACAGCACCGCCCCATCCTACCACACCACCCAACATTCACACACACACACACACACATAGCCACCTAACTTTCATATAAATACTGCTGTAGTTTTCGTTTCATAAATTTCTATACAGTTGCAAAGCAAGCAAGCGTGCATGCATTGTGCATGTGTTTGATGTGTTGTGTAAATATAATAATAATTCTAGCTTGACGTGTGTGTGAGTTCGTTTGTGTGCATGTTTTCATTGCGGATATAGAAACATAAGCCGGAAATAAGTGTGAAAAAATCAACTTTATTAAAAAACTAACTTTTACAAACTCACTCACTCATGTGCAGTATACTTACACAAATACGAACGCTTTGTATGTATGTAGGTAATGCTTACAATTCACATACACTTCAAACTAAATAAAAATTGTAACAGCAACAACAACAAAAGCAACAGCAACAAACATCAACAACATTAATAATGAAATAAAGTTATATAACAACAACAATAACAACCTGTAAAAATAAAAACAAATAAAAGTGTTTTTTCATTTATTTTTATATGAATTTTTTTTTTTTTTTTTTTTTTTGGTGAAATAAAGTTTTCATTAATATTTCGTCTCATTTTCCCTTCCCCTTCTTCCTCTCTCTCTCTCTTGTTCACTTTATTCTTTGTGTATGTTTTACCGTCAACGCTTTACGGAAATCATGTTCACTCTATTTCCTCGTATTTTCAAAACCAGAACAGAACTGAACTGAAATGCGCCAACCATTCGCTTCATATTCAAATCTATACAATACCTATATGCACATATAAATATAAATAGTAATTACATGTGTACGTATGTGTATTTTAGCAAAACAATGCCTTAAAAAAAACCAACTTGAAATTTATGTTTTTGGGCAGCAACTTCCTGATGATTTGAATTTTTTAATAACTCATAAGTAAATGTGTGAATGTGTGCGCTTCACCCACATATAAATAAATAAATAAATTTGTGCAAAATGAAAAACATGAAAATATAGAGTTGACGAAGAAAAAAATTTTGTGAATATACGAGCTGCTGCATTGTGCAGTGCATCCAATTAACGTCATTCGTTCATTCAAATCGAATGCAAGCTTTGATTATTGAGTTTGTTTCAAACTATTTTCACTCACTTATGATTATTGAAAAATACAAGTCTTTTTTAGATGAAATCCTCATTCAACACTGCACAGTTCAAGTGTAATTTTTCCGTATTCAACTGAAACTTCTTTTCAGTAAATTTTATTGACAAAATTGACTTAACGCAGAATATTTTTAAGGCCACACTTATCTTATTTTTCAGTCAAATTTTACAACATGTAAGGTTTTCTATAAATTGTGGGCGTGTCCAACAGTGTTTTTCACTAAGTCTTTAGCAAATCTATGAATGAAATAATTACAAGAAACTTTGTGGTTTAAGGACAGTTTTTTTGTGACTAGTGAGTATGGCCCTTGATAAATTTCGCCTCATTTCAATAATGAGGCGTACTTGCGTACAGAGATTGTAGTTTCAACAGAGAGACACATAAAAATAGGTTTCTTTTATTATTAAAAGTGAAGATGAAATTAAATCGATGTTTTAGATAAATTTTGAATTTCAATTTATTGACAATTTTTTATTATGCTTCTCAAAATACAAAATGTCAGTGTGACGTTAACATATATGATATATGTATGTCAGTGAATTTTGCAACTTTTTGTTTATGCACTTTTTTATTTCTTCTTCTTGCCACAAAACACAGTTCGTGAGACATTTATTTTCTTCACGGATCATTTTTTTAAGCTTTACTTACACTTATAGAAACGTACGACCATTATTTTTGAGTGACAGTTTTTCCTTAAAAGCAAAGCACACAAACACATGCCTGCATTATGTGTATGCGCGTGTGCCTGCATATGTTTAGTAGTTTTAATGTCAGTAGCGTGCATTTATTATATACGGAATATGTGCATAAGTACATCCGCCACGAAAAAAACGCCGCGTACTGAAACAAACCAATTTTGCTTCCGTTTTACATTTACTTTCTCTTATATTGTTGTGTTGTGTTGTGTTGTTGTATTGTTCTAAGTGAAACACACATATATTACAATATACAATGTTCATTTACCGTGTGCCACTTTTTTTGGGATGTGCGTGTGTGAATGCTTATGAAAAATATTCCTTTTTTTGTTTTTGTTGTTTCCATTTTTCCACCCTTCACATTTATGTTGTGGTAGTAAGTATTCTTTAGTTGCTAAATGCTTTTTCTTATACCGTTTCTTTCAGTATCACCTTCTGAATCGAAGATAATCGTTAAATGTCTGTCGGTCCATATAATTTTAAGCGCAAGCTTAGAACTTCTCTCCTTATAGATATTTGGTACAAAGTCATCTTTTTATGATAACGGGTCACGTTTACTGACATTGCTTAACTAATTTAAATTGTTAATTGTAATGTAGGGTATAAACTGTTCAGGTTTGATCAACTACATTATTTGCACTCGGGTTTATTTTTTCATTTCGAGGCAAGAAAAATGCATTTCAAATGTCATTTTGGCAGCTCACGCAAAAACTTATTGGTAACGCTAAGCGTCTTTGCTAAAAGTAAAAAACAACAACAACAAAAACAACAACAACAAACAAACAAACACAATAACTAAATTGCTGTACAACAAACATCACCAGCACAATCTAATAGAGTTCGAAATGGGAGGACATCTTCAGGAGAAGAACAAAAGACAAAAAAATAATAAAAAGTGAGAGAAAGTAGAAAAATATAAATGATTCTTCCTTCAGTGGCACACGCTACATACGTACGTACACACACCAACACAAGCGATAAATATAAAATTTTTTTTGTACTTTTTTAATAAATATTAAAGAAGAAGATTGAGGATGTTATTCTCTGCGCCAACTACTGAAATTGATTGGTAGGTGTGCGTGCCTGCCTGGCAAAGTTTGTAAGTATGAATGTGTGTGTGTGTGTGATATAAATATCTTCGGAATTTATATTCTTCGCAACCAATTTGTGAAAAATATTATAGAAACCGGTGAAATTGTTTTAAATTGACAATCAAAGTTCATGAGGAACGATTTTTATCCGAGCCCAACACACGCACATAATATCCTATCGGAATTCTTTAATAAATGATAAGAATTATTAAAAGAAATGCTTAAAGTGTGAAATTGTTATATGAACCGTTTTGGAATTGAAGCGTGACTGGCAGGGTAGAAGATCGCAATTTCAATTGTTTACATAGAAATGTTTAATTTTTACTTTAAACTTCTTCTCTAACTTGATTTAATTCCTTAACTTGATTAACTTCAAATTTACATTACAAATATGAGAAGAAGGCAGAAATAACTCCGTTGTATGCAATTACGCCTAAAGCGCGTAAAAATCAACTAAATTTGGCTCAGGTCAGAATCTTACAAACTCCAAAATAAAAATGTCTAGAATCGTGGTGCACAAGAATTCAAGGACGGCCACAGCTAAATCGATTTATATATCCATGCTTCTCTAAAACGTCTTCTTTTGCTTAATACAAACGTAATGTGCCCCATCCCCCCCCTCATGCGTTGATGATAAGTAGTAGTAAAGGCAAGAGAAGAAAATAGAAAAGGTTTTTAGTGTTAATTAAAATAAACAAAACTAAGGTTTGCATGTCTAATGAATATTTACTTAACTTCCCAATGAAAGTGAAGAAAATGCAGTAGAAAGGGAAAGGGACGAAAACAGAACAGAACAGAACAGAGTTTTTATATCTTTAAAGGGTTTTATATCCCATCCATACACAGAATAATTCTTAACTTGAAGTGACCACTTTTTCCACCAGGGCTCTTTGTTTATATAAACTTTATATTTGATTTTCATTTATTCGGTTTTCATTTTCTGTTTTGCGTTAAGTGACGCGTACTGCAGACAAAGTTGATTATGTATACACCTAGAGATATAATTGTGGCGTTAAGCCACAGGTTAAGGTTAAGCTGTCTGCTGTCTGCTGTTTGCTCAATATGTCTCCACAGTCAATCACTCTTGTACTATTGTACGGTACGTAAAGCGTCTTCAATCTTAAACCAAATCATTATCATATTCTCTCTGGCTTTTTGTCTTAGTGAGTTATCCCATTCATCCCCTCATGCCGCGCGCCCATCCTTACTCAACAAAACAACAATCGTCAAAATCAACATCAACATCATTAACATCATCCGATTTTATTTGTGTAGTAAAGATTATATCGAGAGTCAGCCATTGCCAGGCATTAACTTTCCTCCACCATCAACGCTGGTAGTGCTTGTGTTTATATTGTGCTGTTTTAAAAGCTTTTTCAATCCTTTATCCTCCTCTGTCTCTTTGTTTGTGCGCGTTTCTTCAAAGAATTTATTCTAGATTTTTACTACATGGCATACGTTCGCCTTCTAAACTTTATGTCTTTGACAAAAGAGAAAATCCTTCATTAAGCTCATTCACTTACCGACTCGTTTAATATTTTTGTTTCTTTTTCTTTTTTTGCATCGATTTTTTTTTATGTTTAAAAGTATTTATGCGTCCTCAACTATACATACACTCAAACCTGTTGTGCGGTGGATAGAGACCGCATAAAAAATGTCGCTTTTAATGTCCAGTCCACTAAGAAAAACTTTTTCCAAACTTTCGGAAAGATTATTACATCGTTTTTTACAAAATTTTCCAAAATGTATCTAAAAGTTAGCTTCACGTAGCTGCTGCTGTCCGTTGTGTTCCAATTTCATTGAAATTTTCATATATCGTATAAAAAAATCACACAAATACAAAATCGCACAAAAACAGCCCCGAGTGTAGTTTGTTTTACGTCCAAGCATCTTAAAGTCTTTCGCTCTTTGTTTTGCTTGCAAGCATTGGTTGGTATTTATTTTCTATAATATTCTTTCTTCCTTTACTGTGTGTTTGTAAACATTTTAAAATTGCTAAAAAAAATATTAAAAAGTTTTGCCAAAAAATTCAATTGAAAATATTTCACGATTTTGATACAGATCTTAGGGAGTCCATCTAAATGAAATTTCATGCACATGGCAACCCATTGGCAATTAAGAAATTATCCTGAAAGTTGAAGGAAGGAAAATTCAAAATTTAAAAACATACAGCATGAATTAGCAGCAAAACTAAGAAAAGAAAAAGCGATGGAAAAAAATTAAACACAATGATACTCGTATAAAAAGCACTCACACCTGCCGTTAACGCCCTTTTAAATTTGAATTAGTCTACGCTGGAAGTACGGACACGCCTAAATATACTAAATACTTTCCCCATGTACACAAACAAATTTCGTTAGTCTGCTTGGCTACAAGTGCTCATTATCATGATGACTTAATTTCGTTGCGTTTACTCTGTAAGAAACAATAAAAAAAAAAAAAAAGAAGGAGAATAAAAAGGTTAAATTTGGCTTAAGGCGAATGTGAAATACTTTCCAAATACATGTGTTAAATGGGTGTGTCGTTACGTTTTCTTTTATCGAAAAAGAAACTTCACCACAAAAGTCGAATTATGCGCCCAGTAGAATATTTTACAAATTGTGGATGTTTCTGTGTGGATGTTACCAACTCGCCCATTTTTCTTTCATCGATGAATAAAGTAAATGTATAAAACCAGTAAAACAACTAAATTTGATTTAAACTGACTCTTTAACACCCTGCACATCTATTTAAAAAATGTACGAATGGCAGATACTTGATAACGCTGCACGAAAAATATTTTTAGCATTCGATGGTGCCCATTTTTGAAACATATATGTATGAGTTAACTATTGCTCGAAGTAGATCAGAAATATGTATACTTTGTAGAATCTCTGGATATTGCAAACGGAATATCCAACTTAGTATGCTGGCATTATTTATATTGTGATGGGTATAAAAAGTGGAATATCACAAAAGTACGAAAATAACCAAACAACAACAACAACAACAACAACAACATGACTAAAGTTAATGACAATGATGTAAGCAAATTAATATAAAACAACAATAAGAATAACAGAAACAACTTTAAATGGAATATAAAATAAAACGAACGCCTACCTACCCTCTAATTAAGGGTCTTTTTAGTTATTGCCATTATATTATTATGTTATTGTTATTGTTATTGTTGTTGTTGCTATATAATATTAGAGAGTAAATGGTGTGTAATATGATAAAGAGGGCAGAAGAAGTAATTGGTGCACATTTTTTGTCTAGACCCCCAGTTGCATAAAATGGTGTCCATTATACTCTAGACACAATGTTCTGTGTATTCTCGTTTGACCATCACGATCACTGTGCATGCAAAAAAACGTGCACACAACTGACAAACACCAAAATGTTGTTCTTCTTTTATGATTTTTACTTTGCAGATAATATTCGCATATTAAACAATTACTCTCGTTAAACATACATTGTAGTAGCTAACGTAGATGGGCATACCGACATGGAATAAATGAGCTTCTGTATCCTCGATTAAATAATGATGATGATGATGGTAGCAGATAAACATTCAATTTTGATCATGATCATGAAAACAGACAAGTTCACGACGAGCAGAAGAAATCATTAATTTCAGTTTTCACAAGAAGAAGCTGATAAACCATTTATTTTCTAGAAAATTGCAGTCTTTCACTTCGTTGCGGAACGTGTAAGAAAGTTTTTTATTTTGATATATTACACTGTGTAAATATCGATATATCAGAGATGCAGATATCTGAGAGAGTATTGCGTACATTTTCAGCACAGTGATCATTCTTTCTAAGTTCAAAGGGTTATGAAGGTTTTCGGAAGGTTTTAAATGAAATCAAAATATATATCATTATAGTGTATTAAATATTCATTATTAGCCAAAGTAAAAATGTACTCTAAACAAAACACGTTTTAAAGCCTTTAGCGTCAAATGCTCCATAATAACAACTTAATCCGGCAACATGATTTGTATTAACAAAGAGGACAAAAACAGAAAAAAGAAAACACAGATTTATTCGTGATCTGTATGAGTGTATGTGTGTGTGTGTGTTGGAGTTTGTTGTTGTAGCTTTTGTTGCATATTAACTGTTTAGTTCAAATTAAGTAATTGTAGAAAATGATAAGCGAGAACAGCCAACACACAACGACAACAACAATAACAACGACAACATTGGCAATAAAGAAATTGAGCACACAAATCATCATGAGGCTGGGCATCGTGACGAAGCACTCATGCCCACATGAATGTATGTGTGCGTGTGTGTATGCAAATGTTGAATTTGAATTTGAATTGTAAGACAGGGCCGTACAACAAGTTTATGGGCAGGAGCAGGAGAAATGAAATTTGCATAAAAATTGTGAATAATTGCATAAAAATCACACTAAGCACACACACACGCACACACTTACACAGACTAAATTTAGAATTGGAAGCGCCACATTTATCGCTACACATAAGTATACAGCGAATGCAGTCACGCAACGGGGCTTGAAAATATTTGAAAAATTCACCCACAATACGCGTTAAACAAGTTCTACGTAATGAGTGCAAATGTATGCGTATGCACATAAAATACCAGCATCATTAGTTATGCTGTAAAGGGAAAAATTTGAATTGAACCAAATCATCAAAAAAGTTGTATGAAGTGAAAACCTACAGAGAATACACCCACCCATCCATCCATCCGTTCGAAAACAACCAACCAACCAACCAAACAAACAAACAACAATATAATACACATTGGTCATTACTGTTGCATAGAAAACTGACCATTACCTACCACACCACACCACACCACACCGCACTACCGAACCAAATTGGTGGGGACAAAGCTTCACTTCCTATTTCAGGGCTGCTGTGAGGATAATATCTACATCTACAATACATTGATTGTATTGCATAAAAATGCAAATTTAGAAAATGTTAATTTATTAACAATTTTATGCTGATTGCGTATAATTACAAAACACCAGCTCATCAATAAGGCTTTGGAGCGTGCTTTAGTTTAATATGTAATGAAGAAGCGTGCACACCATCAGAGGGCGCCCAACAATAGAAATAAATTGAGAGGATCCCGTTCTTCAATATGAATCACTTTACACTCACACGCACAATATTATTATGAATGCGTTTATGGTCTCCAAGGTATACGGCAAACAAATAAATATAATTTACTTATGCCAATATAAACTTATGATTGTACGTTTTGCAACCCATACCTTGAATGGCATTCGCTATTATTCACTAGCGTGCAAACCAAGTAAATGATTTATACTTCAAAAGCGCACAATTTTGCAAATCTTCCCTAATTAAAGTCATTAATAATGCAAATGTTTAGTAAATGAGCAGTATATTGTATTGTAGTTGTTGTGAATAACACAATTTAATGAAGCCTTTGAAATTATGGCGCCAAAGGATCTACATCTTGATCGCGGTCATCATCGTAGAATTCGCTTGGTAGCGGCACCAGTTGTTCCATTTCAAACTGCCCAACTCTGGTATCTGGATCTTCCGTCAATTCAGCGTCTATACGACGTGCTTCCTCAAAATCAAAACCATCCGGTATTTTCAATAATTGTACACTAGGCGAACTCTCCACTATTTTTATGTACTCAATGGAAGACTCACATATTCTTTGTAGATACGCTTTTGTATTTAAATTGGCGATATATTTGAATTGTCTCTTGTTGGGATGAAGATATGGATCAGCCTTAAAGAGATGTGAATACGGGGTAGGTGGCAATTCGTTGGGTAAAGTTTCATTAACCAAAAGGGAAGTTTCATAAGTCCAACAACGGGCCACGTTACGCAATGTATAGCCACCACCACCCAGTATCAAGGTGGGTACATTTAAGCTCTTGACAAACTCTACACACTCACCGTGACCGCGTATACTGAGAGAGAAGATACCCAAACGATCTCCAGCTAAAGAGTCAGCACCGCATTGTAAAACAATAGCATTGGGCCGATAATGGTCCATCACAGCTTGTACAATTGGCTTGAACAACTCCATATATTTGATGTCAGTGATTCCCGGCTTTAGAGGAATATTAACACTGAAGTAACGTCCTAGGCCAACGCCCTGCTCATACATATCACCTGTACCCGGAAAGAACATTTCACCAATCTTACCGCCCGGTTTGGTTTTTCCATATCCATGGAAGGATAAAGTCATTACGCGATCGCAGTTATAAAACGCTTCCTGAACGCCATCGCCATGATGGACGTCAATGTCTATATATAAAATTCTGGGAAAATACTTCAACAACTCCAAGATCCCGAGTACTATATCGTTTATGTAACAGAAACCCGAAGCGGAACCTTTTTTGGCATGATGCAAACCACCGGCCCAATTAATACATATATCCGCCCCTTTATAATTGAGCTTTTGAGCAGCTTCCAAAGTAGCTCCCGCGTACATGCAACAATAGTCATAAACACCATCAAAAATGGGGCAGTCTTCACCCTGAGTGAGAAGAGATAAATATTTCGATTTTCCCGACTGGTTATAGCATATGTCGGCGGGTGTTACAGTTCTCAAAAACTCAATATATTCGGGATCGTGAAAACTCGCCAAGTCATGAGCGTTTGCTACATAAGCTTTGTATACTTTCATTTTCTTATAAAGACCATAATTCATGACCAGATCGTGAGTAACAGTGACTCGATGCGGTTTCATGAAATGTTGCTTTCCAAAATGAAAATCTCCTCCCTCTTGTCGATAAAAATATGACACCCTTCGATTACTAGCTGCTGTCATTTTACTGGATCAAAAAAATTATTCGGCGAACAATATAAAACTTTTTCGTCTAAATTGCAGCACTTATGGATGGATATGTCATTTCTGCTTCTTGTTCTTCCCCATATAACCATTACATATATTTTGCTTTACAAAAACATATTAAATAATGTAGAGAGAAAAAAGAAACACAAAAATAGCGGAAAAATATAACAGTTACTCATCAGTACTTTCGCATAAACGTGTAAAATTTTTCAATTTACCCAAAAATATTTATGCATTTATTGATAAATTGCACAAAAAACTGAGCACCTGCATGCATGAAGAGCTTGTGATAAGTTATCCGGGATAAAGCTTCGGCAGGGTTTTATTAAATCTTTTCACAGCAAAAGTGAAATGCAATAAAACAAAAACAAAAAAAAGAATTTATAAAAAAAAATGCATTGTGCTGGCACATACAAAATCGCTTTAAAACTTGCGTGTTATTGTCATTTTTTCATCGTTCATTTTTCACTTTTCGTGTCGTTATTGTTACAGTTATAGAATGAGGCTGGGAAAAAAGCATATGCGCCGACAATTCACATTGACTTGTAATAGATCTCCTATCTAGTGCCGTTAGTTTTATACATTATATAGTAGATTGCATGAACGTATATCTTAACTACGAACACAATATATGCGTGGTGAGCATATGTGTGTGGTGTCAGCTTGATTGGGTCCGTACGTTAAGAACATAATCCTATTTCGCGGTAAACTGCATAAATAACTGACGCAATCAAATGGTAAAAATACAATACGAGTAAGAAAATGTTTAAGTTAAAGTGAATATTAAAAACCCGGACATACGTACACTCTATTATGAACGGATGATTCATTTATTACACTCTAAAAAATAGTTTGGCTATTTTTAATTTCAGACTATTTCGGAAAAATTCGACACCCATCTCAAATTAAACCGATCGCCTTAGAATAAAAATGTTTATCCTTCCGTATATATATATATATATATATTTTAGTGAATCCATAAATCAAAATTTTTGACATTTATTTATGAAATAAAGCAAAGAAATGCCTCTTAGGCCAAGGACGCTTACTATTGTAAATGTATGACCTGATTATCTGATTATGTGATCAGTTTTAGGCATTTTCCCCATATAAAGCTGTATTTTAAAATGAGTTATTAAATGGCGGACACTCTCAGTTTTTCAATAAAATAAAAAGTAAAAAATATTTATTTCATTCATTCAGCTTCATGCGGTTTCGATTGTATCAGTTATAGAAGCTCTTCCCCTAGACCGTCATGACTTTTATATAACAATGACTTTCGTTTACTTATCCAACGCAATTAATTCAAGCATAAATTGTGGTAACAAGGTGTGTAGGGTATCAATTAGTTGGATAGAAGCAAATTTAAATAAAGTTTTTTGAATAAAATATCACAAATATGTAGTTTTTTTTATATGTTGTACTAGTACAGCATCATTTAATATGGGAATAAAATATGTATTATAGTCGGCCAACTTTAACATTTTATAGTTTTTCTACATACATCAAATTAAATAAATTTATCGAGTGCAATTTGAAAAAAGAAAATGCTGAAAAACCACATTTAACATAAGCTGTGAATAATAAACATTTTACTCGACTTGTATGAGGTAAGACAGACAGACAGACAGACAGACAAGGTAGAGAACACATACTCAGTAATAAATAAAACAAAACATTTCATTAAGGATTAAATAAACATAAACTATAAACGCACACAACCGGTGCGTTGAATGAGAGTTCGAGGTGCATTGTTTTGCAGACTGTGTTTATCAAATTTATATTTATGATGAAATTATTTTAATATTATTACTTGGATGAAGAGAGTATTACAAGTACGCAAGGAGACTAAAAGAAAGCCGAGAAAATGATGACCTGAGTGAATACATTTAAAATGAAGAAAGAAAAGTAAAAGAACGGGTTAAAGGGTGAGGTAGCAAGCATGTGAATGCTCTTTAATCACTCACAGTGTGGTCCGATGTTGCTTTCAATCTGCTTTCTTTAACAACAACAATACGCAGACATAAAAATCAGCTGATGAAACGTAACAAATATAATAAACTTGAAAATTATTCCGGAATTTTTTTCCAGGAAACTCCTATAATACGCTTTATTAATGGCTCATAACACAGGTGGACAGCAGGGATGCTCTGGCCATTCCCCCTATTAACAATTACAAACATTCATTATTCACGGTATAAACCTTACATATAAAAAAAAGCTCACCTTACTTTGGGTTGCTCTTACACATAATTTATGATCTGAAAAAATATATTTTCCCAATTTTTTTTTTGTGACCTTACCCAACAAACAAAACCAACAATAGCGACACTAACTGAAATGAAAGTAAGTGTGCAGAGAAAAAAATGTTACGGAAATAAAAATTCAAGTCAATTTACATAAAAATAAAGTTTTTATTATGATTATTATGTGGATTGTTATACACAAGGTGGCGAGAATGAGAGAGAAAGAGAGAGAAGTAATTCTACTGGATAACTTTCCTACACACAAAAACAAGTTGGACACAACAATGCACTGTGGCTACCCGGAGATATATGTATACTTCTACTCATGCTCACTGGAGGTTAACAAGTGTGTACAGCTTCATATTATAATACAATATATGTAAATAAAAGAATCCAGACACAACAACAACAATAATAAATGACAAAGTAAAAAAATGCAATAAATTTTTTTTCTTAATTTTTTTTTTTTTTTTGGTGAAAATGTACACAATCATGCTACGCTTTATGCAAAATTTTTATATGGATTATATTCCATGATAATAATAATTTTAAATAAAGGAATATCATGAAGTACAATTGTGAGTACTTTACCTCTGCCTGTATATGCATAATATGAAATGGAATAAAACAAGGTAATAAGTGATAAATTTGACTTCTTACGGAAACCTTAGGTTGGGTTAACTCACTTCGTTTTCTTTTCTATGGAATGTTTACCAGAGACTACCATTTTCATCATAAATATAGATGATGTAATTCAGTCGCACGGGGCATAAGAGATTTTTTCAAGTATGGGCATGGCTGCCATACACTTAAGACCGTTTTAAATGGTAACCTTCCCAAGTGGGCAAATTTATTCCAAATTCAAACTTTGCGTTTTAATTAAGACAATATTAACAAAATCCATCTCTTCTCAGCCATCTAAACGTATATGAATATTTATTATAAATATTTGCATGATTCAAGTTGAACTGATTACTTAAATTTTTTCATTTTTCCGATTATCCGATTACTTGTAAACAAGAAATGTAAACAAACCAGTGTAACTGTAATATATGACATGATAGAAAATATTGAATTATTGATTGAGTACAAAATAAAAAAACCGACGATGTAATACTAATTATATTTATGCTAATTCGATCATCGTTCTTATCATGATTATGACAATAACGATAACAACTGTAATGAAAAACATATGATGAATTGATGCGAATGAAACGTATTGACGAGTATCTCGATGTGAAACACAATGTATTTGAATGCAGTAATATCATGAGCTTGGATAATATGATAATATGGACGGATATATGGTTGTTGGCCAACAAATGAATTTTTATAGTGGAAAAATCAACAGAATAACATTAAAGACATCAATTAGCATAAAAAATGTGTCATTTGTATTTTACTAAGCACAACTCAAAGTTGTTGGCTGCTTGCAACAATTAAACTCTAATAAAAACTTCATTTCCTTATATGGTAAGAAAGGGGTTTTCGGGGTAAGATTCTATTTGCCACATATGCAATTTTCAGAGAATGTTGTGCAACTTTTGTTTGCTTTCATTTAGAAATAAATCAATAAATAATGATGTGGTTGGGAAGGAATTCTGCTGTGTTTACGTAGTACACAATTCTCTCAATATCAAATATTTCTTATCTCTCTTTTTCACTTTCATCTTCCCAAACAAACAAGCAAAATAAAACTGATAAAAAAGCTACATTTGGATTGCATGAAATGATGAATACCCTGCTGCTATATTTCCAAGTTGTTGGTGTGGCGTATACGCTCTTTTTTAATGACTATTAACATTAGTATAATATCTAACTGCACCAACGATAACTATGGACGTTGTCCGATTTTACCGATTTTAGTACATTCAACTTAAATGATCGTTTCAAATAAGGGTTCTTCTACTACAATTTTTGTGACCTTAAAAGTTGTGCATATATATACATATAGACCGATATTGTTAGATCGTCATAGAATTTATTACTGATCAATAATTGAATTTATTCTAATCACATGTGAAGGAGTATTTAATGGATATGTATAATTACAAATAAACAACTATTACACACACACACATTTACACACTCATATGTATATGAAACATGCAATTATTTAACCAATTATAAAATGAATTATTCAAACAGAAGAGCTCCCTGATTGTTAGGGAAAAATTAAACTTTGTATTTTTACATAATTCATTTAAACGTAAGCGTTATCTCGTAGAGATAAAGATAATGTGTAGCATTGATTACATTTATCAATCTCGTTTTTTTCGTATATTCCCATAAATCCATTAAAAATTAATTGCATTACATAACGAATTTCATTTATAAAAGTTTCAGGTCATTAACCTTATAATTGTAATAGTGTCATAAAAACATTCAATAAAAGTCATTTCTCCTCCCTATACAAACGCTCATAAAAGGAAAAATATGTAAAATTGTCATAAACACAGCAGTAGTTGTGCGACGTAAGATGGTGCGACGCCACATCAAATCACTTCGAGAGCATATGTTAACAAAGTGCAGAAAGATTGAAAAACTCAAACATACATAAACATAAAACAACACCTAAAATATAAAATCAACAGGAGCAGTAAAAGCAAGGCGACAGACATGTGCAGACCGAGACATTATTTAAAAAGCAAATCATTGGTCATACACCCACCAGCAGAATTAGAGGAAAAGTTAACGTTTAACATAAAGCAATAATACAACGCATAAGCCAAGCTATGCGTTTAATTTATAAACATTACAACAAAACAAATGAAAGTGCCATATTCGGTCAAGCCCAGTCCCACAATGCCCTACACACCTTAATACCAATGGTACGAAAATTCAAACACTATTCATAACGCCCTATAATCTGTTTAGTAGCATCATTTAACACGACTACTTGTTGAATGAGTGGTTTTATGAACAATTTTGAAAGAAGAGAAAGAGAAAAAGAATGAAGTTCAGTTCCACAATATTTAAATATTGAAATTTTAAAATAATCCCGAAACTTCCAGATTACTAATTAAACTAAACTAAATTGGAAGGAGATATTTTAAAGATGTTTTATTATTACTAATACATGGCGTTGATTCGAATGTCTCGACGGAACTTTGACATAACAATTGGACGGATGGACAGACGACTACGTTTCAAGCGATTTTGAATCGATTGGCAAAATAAATGATCTAGGAGTAATAAACCCTTGCCTAACTGCCCTGGAACACAAGTAAGTAGTGAAGGGTGTAAATGGTAAGAAATACGAGATACGAACAAATTGCAAAACTGTGAATTCTGCGTGAATGAATAAATTTGGAACGAAAAGAATCGGCAGAATACGGTAATAAAAAAAAAATCCAGTTAAAAGTGAAGCAGCATGAGTAGGGTGCCATAGGGAGAATAGTTAATGATTCCAATTACTGACATTTTATCGTAAATTTTTATAGCTTTCAGCTGCTATGTTACCAATGTCAATATTGTTCATCGCATTAAAGCGAATGCGAAAGGAGTGTTGAGGGTTCGGGTGATTAGGTGAGTTAGCAAATTTACACCCCGGAGAAGGGAGAGAAAGAGAGAGATAAAGCAATATTGAATAGTGCAAATCACAGTAAATTAATTACAATTTTTCACTTCACTAAACGGGCATAAAAATCTAAAGTTACACGCAATTAAATTAACTCAACAGGAAGAACGAAAGTCGCAAGAAAAAGAGATTAAACAGCTTGGAAACTACATCCATACGTGATTCTTAATATTATGATCCAGGATAAAAAAAAAAACTAATTTTAAAGAATTTTGCAAAAATATTACAAAAAAATCAAGAATGTCTACCAATGACACAAATTCCTTTTTTAAAAATGTGAATTTTAAAAATAGCACTAAAGTCGTGAAAAGTTTAGTAATAATTAACGCGACAATAATAGCAACAGCAACAGCATTAGAACAACAAAAATGTCTTATTATTTATTCGTTTGTGGCTGCAAATAGATTTTTCATAACGAGACTATTAAAAAGCACCAACACAAGGCGACGACGATAACGACATTGATCATAATGAGCATGAATAATGATTTGGAAAATGGTGTAAATATAATTTGAAGCGATTATGTAGGTTCCAAAGAACTCATAAATAGTGAGAAGAAAGAAAAAGTTTAATATGTGCCGCAATGTCTAGCGTGCTAGAGTCCCCACAGCCAGCACTTGAACCGGGCAATAGAACACATTGACTACAGTTGCAATATTGCTACAAACAAATGAAAATTTTTTATGTGTTTTATAATAAAAAAGTCTTAAAGCGTCGTTGCCTATTCTCATTTCTTGTTCTTCTTCTTTAATATCATTATTATACAACCCGGCCGCAGACCATCAATAACGTTTTTCTTCCATCTTTCTTAAATGTTTATAAAACACATGTTTTTCTTAAATAATTTGACAAGTACATGTACCTGAAATTTATATAAAATTTAAGACAGTCTGTGGTGTTAAGAAAAGTAATGCTTTTGTTGTTGTTATTATTATTAGATGTTGCAAAACTAAGATACGCATCACCTTTGATAATATTAAAGTGAAATTTATCAACTTGATATAATGCTTAAAGATTATGCGCGCGGCCTTCATTATCAGAAAAAAATACCCAATTGAACAATTTTGTAGGAAATATAATATCGCAATTTTTTACTTTTTATCTTCTTTAGTTTAAATAACTTTTCTTTTAGTCTCAGGGATCAGTAGTTTTGGCCAATTCTCTCCATTTACAATATTAACCAAAGAAACTATCCCAAGTTTGGCACGCCATCTTGGAATTTACAACCCGAAGGATATTTATCATAGGCAGAAAGAAATTTAACTTTGAATTAAATTCTTGTTAATTAAGGACGAGTACAATTTTAGAGACCCTGAAGTTAAATAGAATATTAAAAAGAAGGAAACAAATACGATAGAATTTGGAGTTAATAGCGTTCCTTCTAAGACCTTTACATTACTTTTCTATTTTTTCCCATTTATTTATAGAACAATAACCGATAAATTCCAATAATTCTTACGGATTTTAACCTACAAGCTGCAACATCTTCTTTGTGATAAATGTTGTAGCTTGTAAGACTTTCTTAAGCAAACTTTCAAATAACATCAGACTGTTTATGAGAATAAAAATTTCATTAAATTTAAAGGTCTCCGCGAATTATTCCAAACGCTTGACTTTTATGTGAAGCCGTGTATTTTTTTAATCACTATTTTCTTTTTCTTACACCGAATTCTTCGCACAATGAAAAATTTTCGGCAGTTTGCATCTCCTGTCTCTTATTCTACACCCATGATAATTGTCTAGTCGCAGACTAGCACTCACTTTACGAGATGCGCAATAATGAGTGCTTTTTAAATTGTCCATTAAAAAGTTAATGCTATAATTATTCACAGAATTACAAGGTACGTATAATGTACAAGTAGAGGAGTGTCTTCTCTATGTGGTGCACCAAAGTAAAAAAAAGTGAACGCACTACATTCGCCATTATAATTAGCTGTAAAAATTTACACAATTTTAATTCAAAATTTCCTTTTAGTGCGAGTATGACTATCGCGAGCATCCACATGATTATGCACCCATAACACGTTACGGTGCCTATGTCGGTGGACGGATATGTCCGCATTCATGCAGTTTGTGCGCATAAGTAAAACTGCTGTTTGTTGGGCGAAATGTAATACAATTTCGTTGTAAAGTGTTTATATTTCTGAAGGCGGCATGCGTTCATATGATTGATGTCTTCTTGATGACTTCATAACTCTGCGCAACTTTTTCTACATATTTTATTATGACGGTGCCTGAATTGTATGCAATAAAAGTAAAAGGCGTGAGTTTTATGTCTTTAATTAGTTAATCATTCTTCTCTCTTTTTTTTTTTTTCAATCTTTTTTTTGATTTTTGTAGAAGCGGTAGAAACTTGAGAAAAGTAAATTGTTGCTGATGCTTCTTATGTCTGCTCATATTTACTGTAGAGACTTGTCTTCATTAATTAATCGGTAGTGATGCTTGTGGCTGAAGGATTCAAAGAGTGTATTAATAAAAAATAAAAAAAAAAAATGATATGTTTTGTTGCCAGTTCCACTGGTTTGCTTCATACCGCTGCTACAATATTTGTATGGCAACATGTGGCATTAATTTTGAAAAGTCATTCAATTAAGAATTCTTAGAATTTTGAAATATTGTACACGCAAGTGTGTGTGTATAAATGACTTTATTTTCTCTTTCCCACTCTATCTGTCCTTTTGTGTTTTGATTTTACTTGCCTTCAGTGATTTCTTTGTAGCTGTTGCAGCACTACCAACCACAACAACACAAATTTAAATCACTTCACCAAACAAATTGGCTTGTTTTAGGCCACTTTGTTATGCATTTCGTTGTTGGGCTATTTTTGGGTCATCCTCATACATCATTTCGGTTGTCATAATTTCTTCCTGATGCTTTTGAATGCTTTGCTGTATGTGCTCCACCCGAAAAGGAGGCTCTCTTGTCATACTTATTATTCGTAAATGATTTGCTCGTTGAATGACAATCTAAAGCTGCAAATTTTTTTTGGTTTTTGGTAAATCCCAAAAACGATGTGATTTAAAAGTCAATTTCGATTTATTATCCATACAATACATTCCCTCTCTTATTGATGTATGCAGGCAGGTAAGTTTTTTATGATCATTTGCATGCATTTACTTTTGTGGTTATTAGGGGGATGCTTTCAATCAATTGGCTTTTCGAACTGAAGAATGCCTTTCATGAAATTGAAATGAAAAGAAGAAAAAAAGCAACAACAACAACGACAGCAACAAAGAAACGAAAATAGCTGCAGACATAAGATGTGCTTTAATGGAAGCGGTTGGAGTTTTTTGAATCACAATATAGGAATGAATGTACTTCTTATCTTATTTACACCCTACACCAAGTTTATTAAATTTGAGTACACGTACGATTCTAAATATATACAATAATGACCGTCTGTCCAATTAAATTGGTCGCGATATTCCAATGCGAGAAAAGCAAGAGATGGATGAATAAATAATAAAACGAAATTTTCTATTGTTGTTAACCAACACATCACAACCTGATCTCCTATCCCCCAGAGACTTCATAAATTATTCCAAAAACAACTACCTCCTCATATTCTTAACAAAAAAAAAAAGTGTTCACATCAATTTTAAAAGTATTTATATTATATTAGACAGAAAATAGGCGCTGGCTGAACGGAATGTGTCACTAATGAGCGAATGCAAGAAGTGATGATGGGGAAATTAACTTGACAATAAAAGAGAATTTGGCGACACTATCGTCACATAAACACCCGGTTGAAAACAAAACGAACAGGAACCGCCCTAAAGTATATGGTATGTTAAAAAAAAACATTTTGAGAAAAATCGACTTTGTTGACAAACTCAACTGCGAGTAGTAACGCCCAACGGCGGAAAGTCCTTAAAAATGTCATATTAACGGTGCAACGGTACATTTCGTTTCAGCAAAAGCACTTCTTAGGGGCAATATGTTCTTCGCGCTAGAACTGACAGCCAGCGGTATAAATGACGACGCCATTCGTACAACAATACATTCATTAAACGATGTGAGACCTTTACTCTACTCTATCATATATACGAGAAAAAGGGGCGTTTCAAATATTTTTTTTGTCTTCATTTATGTATGTGAAAACATTTATATTTCAGTCACATGTTTCCTTGTTTCTGCTTCAGTCGCATACATAAAAAGTACGTGAGTGAGTGTATGTGTGTGCGTGTTGTTCAATGTCTTGTTTTGTTGCCGTAAATTATTCTACTGTTGACAGTTTGATATCCATTTAACATATTTGTGGCTGATTGTTGTTTCTGTTGTTGTTGTTGTTGTTGCTGCTATATAACATAACAATTTTTTATATATAAATACATATATATACTCATTAAAAATGAAATTATGAAAAAAAAAAATTATGTAAAAATTTATCATACAACAATAAGAAAAATAACCTGATATTTGTTGTTGTTATTATTGTTATTGTTTATTGTATAATAAATGTGTGAACATGGATTTTCACGTTGTTGTCTATCGACACAGTTAACAATTTATGGGTGTATACTGTGACCCGAAATTACACACAAGTTTACAAATACTCATGCGTTCGTATTATGGATTAAAAACGAAAAAATAAAGCATATGCATAAAACAACCACAGTCATATGGTTGATGGTTGAGTGTGTACCCAAACGCATTGCACGCTTGCAATGAAAATGCATTCGTGGATAATATGTATTGAACAAGTTGCTTAACTTTGCCCGCCAGTGATTTAAATCATGTCCCATTAATAAATTAATCGCTTGTATATCCGGTGAGTGTGTGTAAACGCTGTAATTATACAATAAGATATTTTTTTCCTTTTCAAACAACCTTCCTACAGCAGTAATATCGATTTTGACGAAATGTTTTTTTTACGTTTTTTTTTTTTGTTTTTTCGTTTATATCGAGAAGTATTTATTATTACAGTAAATTGTATAAAAAGGGGGAAAGTAACGCCTCTGGATTATTTAAAAAATTGGAAAAAAGTTCCTCATTTCCAGTTTATTTAATTAACAATAACAACAACTTTACATACCCTTATGTTGCCGCATGACGCACCGACATTGAAGTACAATTAATTAATACAATACAACAACAAAGTCCGCCGCTTTCATATTTCCATTATCCAAAGGATTATAGAAAAAAAAAATTATTTTATTTGAAAATCCCGTACATTAGAGTGTAACTGACGTTGAGTGGCTTATCAATGATAATGTCAAATGCGTTGTAAGTACAAGGTACCACGCCATGTTAACATATGTTGTGCGAGTGTGTATGTACTTGAGATAAGTGACAGTATTAACGCAGCACTATATGCTTATTATTACAACCGTTATTAAGTTTCCCTTGGAAATATTTTATAACGTAGAAAATTTGGCATCCAACCAAAAAAAAAACACAATTGTACACAAAACTAAATTAAAACACAAGGAGGGTTCAGAGGGCCTACCAAGTATATGTACTAAGCATTAAAAGCTAAGTCGATTTAGACAAATTCCTACGTATGTCCGTACGTCCGCCTGATTTTGTCTCCTTTACGGCCCCAAATTTTGAGGTATTAACCCAAACTATATATGTAAATGTCTTTTGAAGTTAAAAACTCAATTGAGATACACACCCACAATCGAAAAAAATTCAATATTTAACCATAAAAATTGATCCAGATATTAAAAACATTCTTGGTCAGTGCATCCCTTTCTATGACAAAAATCAGCCATATATTATCTAAAAGATAGATTTCACAGTTGATATATAACATATTTATCATTAAAGGGTGTCGTCAGGTATCTATCACGCCCACTTCTTATAGAAAAATGTTGAGCAAAGCTGCATTGAGTTTTTTTGCCTCTTTTTTTAGATAATTAGCGACCTAAATGTTATAAAATATAAGTCCTCTCCTGCTTTTAAAAAATTAAGAAAATAAAATAAAATCTACTTGGAATGAAATGACGATTCCTGCTGTGTAATATATTTAATGAAGAATCATGAGTCTCGCTATATTTTAAGTAATGAATCAACACTTAAAAGAAACCCAATACTGAAAGGCAACTTCCAATACTTTAATGGCGAAAATGAAAGAATTTCTTGAATACTTGTGGATGCAAATAGGTTTGACTTCTGAAAAAATGTTTTTACACTTTGTATGCAGTCTGTCTACCTTATTGTTAGTTGCAATATTTTGATTAATAAGTATTTTGCTTACGATGAAAAAGATGAAAAGACAGAAGGGCCTTTTTCTCTGTTATTGTTATTTTTGTTATTGTAATTATATTTTAGGCATACTACACACCACGTTAAGCAAACACTTAATTTACCTGAAACATTCCTCTCCAGTGCATTTATGGGCGAACCCGATGAGTATGCTCTACCTGACTATTGCATGTTATTGTATGTAGTATGAAACTTAGGTTATGTTTGACATGGAGACATTTGTATGTAAATGTCGTGTCAACAAAACACAACCCAACACAACCCAATGCCATGGTATACAAGACAACTTGTTATTTACATGGTGCACTTGCTGTTTTTCAAATTATAACCAAACGAAAACGGAGCAGGAACAGGACTACATTTCTTTCAATACAAACACACATGCGCCCTCCTGCTCACTCAACTACTGGGTACATTCTATTGAAGCTTTTTGCATAAGGCTAGGTAATCATCAACCTCATATCACTTGACCAAAAATATCTGTTTTGGTGTACATGTTGTTGTTGCAGTTACAGTTGTTGTGTTTATCACAAGTGTTACTTCACTGCTGCACAACTTCCATTTCCTACAACACCCGACGGTCACATTTGTTTACTAACATGCCAATGTTGCTGTTGTTGTTGTTATTATTATTATTATGTGTATATATGTGTTGTTTTATGGTAAGTTGCAAAGACCTGTGTGTTATTAACCTTATGCTTGGCTGGCCTTAACAAGGCAAATTAAAATTCAATAAATGTCTGTAGCTGTGTAATGCGAGTAATGCTCGGTGTACACCTTCTGTTCTGTTCTAGTTGTGCACCTTTGCACAACATATGCATATGCATGTGTGTGTAAGGCACTCTTATGTTTATATTTCACTTTATTAATCTTATGTGTAAACAAATTTAATTAAACAGAGTACAGGTTATGTGCTCATGCCGACAATCTAAAAAACAATATTGAAATAAAAACGTACGAGAATTGTGCTTAAAAAAATCACCAATACATCACTCTGTATCCTTTGTGGGAAATGGTGAACTTTAGCTTTTATCTAAGTGAGTTAGATGTAATGTGGAGGTGCTTTCAAAGAAATCAAGGCAACAATCAGTCAGTTTTCCTTTTCTCTAACCAAGTTGCTAGCAGCGTTTTATCCAAGTTTCCTACATAAGAAACTTGACTTACTTTTCAAACACACATGTACACACACACTTATGTATAGATAACGCAAGAAGTTTAAGTGAATTCATCCCTCGTGTCTTTCCATACCCACTGTAATTGAACTCTTTACATATTTGGAACAGCACATATAAACAAACGTTAAATTCGATTTAGTATTATTCTGCAAACATGAGTAATTATCCATTCATTGTACTCATCTGAATATGACAAGAGAGAGAGAGATTAACCTTTGCTAAAGTGTCAGAAGCAAAGAAACATCTTAACATAATCTTTCAGTTTAGTACCCAAGCATTTTAACATTAATACACTGTAAAAAAAGTAAAAGGGATTATTTGAATTGAAAAATAATTTTGACTTGTTCATACCTCACGCTACTCTTGGTAAAGAGTATATTAAGTTTGTGCGGATGATTGAAACTCTTAAACGACAAATGCCACACCCCTCTTCAATTGTATCAATCGATTTAGAATCGATTTAAGCATATGAGTCCGTCTGTCCGTCCATGTAATTTTATACGCAAGCTTGCACTTTTTGAGATATTTTAATGAAATTTTGGTATAAAAAGATGTATTGGACCAAATAAGAACCCTTTTAAAAGTGGATCGAGTTGAACCTTTTTTAGAACCCCTTCCCATATAATTATATTTCTCGAAGTAACTTTTGCGGCAGTGTATACAGAATCAATTGAATTAATTTTAGTATAACTTGAGCAGCTAAGTGGTGTGTGGTATTAAATGATCAGGCGTGACCGACTATAACATTTTCACTTGTTTCTTTTCTTTCTTTAGTATCGGTGTTTGTTGTTTTATTTCATATACTCAAAAAAATTTAAAAACATATCTATTCCTTCAATTGGTGATCGCATCTTTACAGTGTACTTTTCACTTTTCACTTAACTGCATTCACTTGTAGTTGCTGCCAAAAAGAAAAAAGTTTAATTGCATTTTCTCACTTAAAGTCTAACACAAGCGAACACTTTGTCAGTTTTAATTACGAAACATAAACAGAGCAGAGCGAAGCATATGTTTATCTGCACAGAAAAAGGGTTGTTAACGATAGCAACAACAATAGCCATCATCATCATCATTCTTACTGATGAATGCTATGTATGTTCATACGTAATACGTGCACGTTATGTAGATTAATGAATTTATTGTTCATGCTCATGTTTGTTTTAATACCATAACCAACCACAGTACGTCGCTTGGAACCCTTGTTAACAGGACCGACTACTAGCTTTGTCGCTAAAAGGAAATAATTTGATTTTAAGCGTTTGGCAAAAGGTAGATTTTTAAATAAAAGCATATGGGAACTACCCCATAATTGAATGCTGTACGCTGCACCTACCTTTACAAACCATATAGTAATAAATGAATTATTGTCGTAGTCAAAGTAATGGTGGTATTATAGTCTCCTGTTGATAAATGAATCCTTTATTGTGTAGATTTACAATATGTAGGAACAACAAAAACATATGCGGTACACACAGGGTGGGGAAAAAAGATGAAAACTTTCGAGCAACATTGTATGTAGAATGAAAATTTTTGGAAAAAAAATCATAGTCGGTTTAGAAGAAGAGGAAACATCAAGATCAAAGTCATCATCTTTTAAGTCAACAACTTTTTTATTTGAGGTTTTTTTCCTGCTTCGTGACTCAAGAGTCTCCATCATTTATCATCACACAGTATAATTATAATGCAATGGTCTAAAATTCTGCTTCAGTTTAATTGCATCTAATCTCCTCTTTAAAGCAAAAGCAAAAGTTAACGAAAGCTAGTTATTGCAAATTTTACCCCTTTTATGAGTATATAGAAACCCGGCTAAGATAATATTAATTTGACCCTTTAAGTGTGTTCAATAAAAACATATTTTTATATTTGATAAACCTTGGGTTTCAAAAAACTAAATAGCTGCTATTTTATACCGACCTATCAGACCGATCAGAATATCAGCAAATGATAATATTTTGCTATTGGTTCTAATTAGACAGCTTAGGCATTCGTTAACACATTTAAAATGCGAATGAAGGTCTAAAGTTAGCGCTGTTACTGTTCATACAGTTGACAGTCGTGTAAAAAAGTTAAAGTTCAAACGGAACAATAAACGTAGTGTAGCCCCAACTTATCTGAAGGGTATAATTATGTGCCAAATATGACTTTTTTCCTTGCACTTAATGCTCTCCTTAGTGCAACGATCAAACACTCTCTCTCTCTCTCCCTATCCCTACGTATTTTTTGACCTATTGAACAAGTCTATAAATTTTCTGGTTTTTTCTCCTTTGCTGTGAAATGAAATATGTTGAACATTATGTAACTGTGCAGCATTTGTTGTTGTTCTTGTTGTTGTTGTGCATAAATGACAGGCGTTACGCAGTGTTTGGTTCTTCTTCTTCTTCTTGTTCTTTGCAATTTCATTTTCAAAGTTGTTGCGTGGAGACACGTGTTATTCTCGCAAAATATATTGTTGTTGCTGTTATTATTATTGTTGTTTACTACCACTTTATAATTACTACGGTTTGTCAAGCAGAGTTTTAATTAGAAAATGGTTATTACTGTTTTATGGACTTTTAAATAAATTTCAGCATTACTCGCCCTATACTCCTATAAAAAAAAAATTTATTAAAACGTCAGCTTAGGGAACTTTTAATGCAACTTTCCTTACGAGGCAACAGTAAGTGGATGTTAAATGTTGGCGAAGAGATTACTATTTATAAAAACAATGTATTAAAACCATTAAAACATTTATAATAGAAAATGTTACCAAAAAACGGGTACGACAACAGCCCGCAAAAACATAAAGAAAAATTGTAAATTGTCGATTAAAAAAGACCAATTCTGCTTTTGTTCGCTTCCCTATATGTCCGTATTTAGTTATAGACGTCAGATTTCAAGATATTTCCATAAATGTCTGGGCAAGAGGTCATTGTTAACGAATCTCTCCACAAAACGCCTTCTCTTCAGATAATTAATTTTGTTGTTGGGTCGTCACCCACAATATTATTCGTCAATAAATGTGCGGTGAAATATAATAATTGTATACTGCACTGGAAACATTGTTGAGTTATCTCTCATGATAATTATTCTGTTCTGTACAAAAAATCATTTATGAGAAACCCTACTTTGCGAGATACTTTTTCTGAATTTATTTAAATTTATATATCATATGTAGGGATTATATAAAATTGAGTGAATGAACATATAGATGGAGTAGGGTATGGAATGGTCGAGATTGCCTCTTTGTAGCTTTTTTGCTTTTTATGTTTTATTAAGTTGCTCGTGTAATAAAATTTACACCATCGCCTTATCATCATGGTTGGTATGTGATAAACTAGCAGCAGCGACAACAACAGCAGCAACAACCATAATAATAATACCAATGCAAGTGAAACATTTATTAAAGCAGTAAAAGTTATTTAAGAAGCATCACACATGCTCTAGCCAGCCAGCACGTACGTACATACATCCATATACTTATATATGCAAAAAGCAAAAAGCAAGTGTATGGCGTCTACGTGCAACACTTAAGCAACACAAACCATACCATGTATTTTATACACATATGTACATACATGTACGCATACATTTATTATTAAACATTTGTTGGTACATACATACATACATACATAGTCAGGGTTTGTATGTGTTTGTTAAATAAATATTTCAAGGTTTTGTCTTCCGTTTTGTATTTTTTGTGGACTACGATCTAAAAAGTAAAAACAAAACACAAAATAAGAATATAAAATATGTTCACATAATATGTTAACACACTACACATACACACGCGATAGAAGAATATAGATACATATAAATTATAACAGAAGACAATGAAAATGACAATGAAATGAAAAATGAAATGAAAGAAGAAGTAAAAAGCCTTAAATACCCTCCGCATCTACATAAAAACAGTAGGCCTGGCATGTATATGATTACGCCTTCTAATGGTGTATGTATTAACATAACAGCTTGCAAGGCGAGTTTTAACGTACGTTACGGTTTTTTTTTTAATTTTGGGCGTGTCTCTTATCTGACTACTCCCATATTGATGAAAGAGATAATTATATATATTTCAGCTCAATTTTTATATCATATTAATGCATTTTTGTCGATTGTGGCCGTGGCTCTTGACAAAATTTGCTTAAAGTACAAGCAGAATGTAGAAATTTCAGTACAAAATTTCATCTCAATATGTAAAAACGTAGAATCGTGATGGGAACAAGAACGAACAGGCGCACAGACATACGAGTATACATGTCTGTAACGAAGGAGTTTTTGATGCTAATTACTTTAAAACTATTTGGAGGATATAAAATATATGAGCCCTAGATGGAATGTATTGAAGATTTGACTTAAGCCAAATTAAGATTTTTTGCTTTTTATTACTTTTTTATGTATTTCTATATTGTCTACATAGTGCCGTTCAAGAAAAGTACAAAATCTGCACCAAAATACTAACAATATATGCATACACATATATAGGGTTGCAGGCGTCTTATTTAGTTTATTAATAAAATTTGATTTTTCTTGATATTATTCCTACCGTAACATATATACTTCCCATGTCCAAGAACTACTTGTTTTCTTGCCAACATGCATCCCCATTCCAAAGAGCAATTCAAAGAGTTGCCCACTTCACTAGTTCAAGCAAGAACATTTTCCGTGTACTAACTAATGATGACAAGTTCAAAGGCTTGATGCCATTTATACCAAATCACACACTAACCACACAGCCACGCAGTGCTTTTATGCAGTGTAACGAAATGCCTCAAATGCCTTATTTATGGGCGCAAGTACAATATTTCAATGTAATGAAAACTTATGGCTGTTGATGCAAATGGAACAAAATAAACAGAAATACAAAGATAAGCGGAAAATGCTTCTTTTTAATTTTTTCGAAATGTAAACAGAAAAACCACACGAAACTGTTGGAAATCTAAACAGAGATCCTCCTCTAGATAACAACACGACTTGCATGTGAAAATCTACAATATACGTACGTAGCTGCTCCAAGAGAGAGACAAAGTATGTATTGTTAACAATTGTGGCATTCTGCGAATAATTGCCGCTGAAAGAAATTAAAAATACCACAAAAAGTCGTTAAATGTGATTTAATGGGAAACGTTCAATGTTTGGATAATAGAAAATGAAAAGGAAGAAAAAGAAACAAACAGCTAACAAGTATGGGGCAGACAAGCATTCACGACGATCCCTTTATAAGCTACAGTTGCAAATAAATTTCCTACTATTGACCTCAGGCAACAATTTAGATTGAAATCAGCTGAAGTTGAATATGCCAAATGTGCTGAAAACAACATTAAATTTTGAGATTTACATACAATACAAAATCTAAATAATGTGAGGAGGTGGAAGGAATGCATTTCATGCTTAAATTCATTCCTTAACATTTATTGTAAACTTATACTAAGTTGGCTATGTATGTAAGTAAATAGCAGAAGGAGTTTTCGGACAGCCCCTCAAGAATGGGATCAAAACCAATCTATTAAACATTCCATTATTTGAGCTCTTATGGTTGACTTGAAATTTTGTAGAAACATTTCCAGCCCTTGCCCTTGGTTTCTTATTTAAAGAAGTATAAAATTGATCAACTGCCTTGCCCACAAATGATAAAAATCTACCTTTCAAGCATAAAAATTTACCTTTGAATTTATTTAAAATTTTTCCCTTTATCGTCAAAATAAAAATGGGCTCATTAGAGACTCAAACAAAAAAGTACTTTTTATACGACAGAATTCAATTTTCAGGTTGGAACAAAGTACAATCATTCCTTTTAAGGTACTTGCCACTTTGGTACTTGCAGAGTCTTTAAATTTTGACCTAAAAAAATGTTGTTTTTTACCTTTACATACAATTTAAAATATGTGACAATATGTACATGTTGTGATAGTTATGAGAGTGGCCTTAGTCACTTATCCGAATCAATCATAATTACTTCACTGCCATTAATGTTCTTTCATTAATTTTAATAAAACCATTACACCTGTTAATGCACCATTATTGAGAGACCTTCTTCTAAGGAAAGCACATGAAATGCATTTAATTAACTTGTCAACATTTCCGACACCATAATTAAATGTGACAGCATTAATGCATCTGATTGCAATCGTATGGCGGCTGTCAAATTCTATTCCAACAAAATATACATTTGTCTTCATTTAAAATGCTGCCAAAGATCAAGGAGACAAAAGTTACCAAAAAAGAAAAATAGAAGAAGAAGAAAAGAAACAACATACAAAAACTTTACTGGCAACTGTGGCACAGTTGATTAGTGTTCTTAAAATAAAGATGCACCGTTCAAGAGTATAGAAGAAGTGCTATTTTTATGAATGAGAGTGAAAAACATTGCGCCGCCACGTTGCCAAACTCAATATTCTGCATATTACGATATATAGCACGCAGCATAGATATTCGCCCCATTGCATTACAAATATATTTTTGATTTATATTTAAATAAATATCTTCAATAAACGAGGTTTCAATTAGCAATTGAAGCTTTTTATCTCATCATGTGACAACTGGCCAAAGTTTATTTTTTTTAGATTCATTTATACTATACTCGCAGTATTCTAAGCTACGATATATAGTTGATTGTTCGCTTTGAGAATTTATAATGACAAACCACGAACCTTAAGGCATTGGGCGCCAATCAACTTTTACCTTTAAACATAAAACAAAAACCGCCTTTCAGATGGATTTCTTAGATAATCTCAGCTGCGGTTGCCTTTCGTTATTAACTAATATTTATGTTTCAGCTGCTGCTGCTTTATGCGGTTCATTCATAAACTTTTAATCAAGTCACCTGAAAACATCTGATTAATAAATAGAAACGCTTTGACCACAGAGATGTTGTAGCATTTGTTGTTTGCCTGTGAGCGGTTGAACAACACAACCACAAGCAGCAGCCATATCATATCATCTCCAGGCCTCTTAATGAGCTCAAACTTAAGCTCAATTAGTTTCCATTTGTTGAAATTCTTTTATACATTTTTTAATCATTCTTTGCAATTCCTTTCATAATCCCTGGAAAAATGTCAAAGGACAGCGTTGTTTGAAGCTTGAAAAGGCATTACATAATAATAGGAATTTATCTTAATTAAAAGCCTGAATGCCAAACGAATTTCTAAAAGCTTAAATACTTGTAGGAAAGTTGTTCAAGGAAATATTTGTTATTCTTTATCGTTTCTTCAATAAATCTTGCAATCTTTATATTTGTTTAAGAATACCTTTCTTTATGTTTATGCCTCCTCTCACTATATAGCGGAAAATTGAAATTTTCAACATTTTTTGCAAGTCCTTCCACCTTCCACTCTCCATCTTTTACTTTACAGTGAATATTAAGTCAAGTGACCTTTTTTGTTTAGCAGCCTGTTTTAATATCAAATGTAGGAAAATGTAGAGAAAAAAAGTCACTTCGTTAAGCACATGAGTGTGAGTGAGTATGCAAACGTTTAATTCAGGTCAACGAGTCGTATGAGAGACCAACTAAAACAAGTAAAAGCGTTAAGTTTGGTTGAAGACAAAATACCTTACACATCTATAAACAAACGATCACGCTCTATGGAGCATTAATTAGAAATATTTTTACCAAATTTCATATTATTGGATAAATTTTATTGACTGATATATAGATTTTTATCGATTATGGGCGTGTCACTGTATTAATTTCGCTTAATTTAAATAGCAGTCTATGTAAAGAAACAAGAAATGCTTGAACAAAATTTCAGCTTTATACATTCATGTCCATTCATTCATCTGCATAAATGGATGGACGGATGGACACCTCTACAAATTAAAAATATAAACATTTTGTGGAATCTTTAACGCCCCATTCTGTATTCTGTGTACGCAATGACAAACTTAATGCACCTCTCATCTTATGTGAAGGGTACAAAACGTTCTTGAAAGTATTTATAAAAGCATTATTATAATACAAAGTACTTTTTTTGTTTTTGTCATTTACAGTACAGGAGTATTTTATATAATAAGAGAATGTTTGTACCTTCTAAACACCATAAGAGAGACTCAGATTTTTTTTCTATATCGATTTAAATAAATCCGTACATGCCCAACAATGTTGTACAAATTTAGCCCAAACCTCTGCCAACTTTATCTAATTTTACACAACAAGTACTAGTATTGTTAGCGAACAAGAAGACATTTAATGAATGCGTTTGCACCTTTATTTATTCATAACTCATAGTTTTTAATTAATTAGTTAAAATTTTCATTTCTGTTTTATGAAGTGCTGAAGGAGAGATATTACAATTTCAGCTTATTACGCATTGAAATCTCTGCCATATAATCAAGCCAACAACATTTTGATGAAATCAATACATGCATGATGAAGTTTTTAAAGTACATATACGCACGTGATACGAAGAACAAAATCATATACTTGTTTCACTTAACAGGAAGAGAGTGTTGTTTACATATGCTCGCTTTCAATAGCAACAAAATTTCCTAAGGGAAATTTCTACTTACACAAGTGGCACGGTTACATTCTCCAAGTTTACGTGCAAAAGATACGCACACATGTGAGCAAATGTATAAAATTAGTTGATATTATGCATCAAGTTTTTGAATAAAAAAAAGGAATATTAAAGAATTCTTTCCATCACTTTATACCCGTAACTGAGTCCCGAATGGAGTCGAAAAGAAATTCTAAGCAAATTCTATAAAGTTTTTATTTGAAAAATTGCAAGCATATTAACTCTATCACTCCTTCAGCCACAGGCAGGTCAACAAGAAAGTTTATTTTGTTTTAATGGTTTTGTTTTTTCACTGCCATGTCCTTCTGTCCGTTTTTTTTTATAATTAACGTACAGGTCACAATTTAGAATGTCTATTGGGCCACGGACGATTACTATTGAAAATGCACTTAATCGATCCATTTGAAGACACCGCTTAACGCTTTAAACTTTTAAATAAGTTTTCCCTTTTTTTGAACCATTTAATAAAATCTGGACCCGATTTCATCATTTTTAAAACCTTTCTCCACATAACTCCTTCTTATGAATACACTTTTACATGACAAGCACTCGCGTCTGCTGATTTAATTCAACTAGTTATAGCATAAATAGTGCAACTGAATGGTGTAGGGTATTAAATTGTCCGATGGAACTAACTATATAATTTTTACTTGTTTTTCTTTTACTTTGTTTCCGCCACCTTGTCATACAATATCAAGGCAGTTATTTTTAATGTAATTATCTGTGTAACAATATTAGAAAATAATAACAAAATGAAGGTGTCAACGCACACATATACACGAGCACAGATATATATATATATATATATATATATATATATGTACGTGTACACAAAAGAATTAAAAAGGTAGTGTATGCTAACTATGGCAGGAGTACCTTGTCAATGAAATTTAAGCTAAGAATATGCTTACAGCAGTTTTATATCTGTGTGTGTGCGATTGTGTGTAGGTGTGCACAATTTATAAAAAATATAAAGTATGTAGTTAAAAAGAAGTGAGTGTGTGACAACGTGATAAAAAAGCTCTTCTGATATAATGAAATTTAATGAAGAATTTTTCTTCTTACTTTTTTAGAGAATTGCTAAAAAATGATCATGAAAGAAAATTCGGTTAAAATTACAATTTTAATTAAAACAAAGTAGTGTTTTTTTTAGGATTTCATAATACATGTTCGTGGTATACTACGCTTGTGACACCAAAGTACGAACGTGGTTATATCGCAGGTTTATTAAAACGTGTTTATGGTGCAACTTAAATATTTCTAAGTAAGTGAACAGTAAAAATATTCATAAAAAATATAATTAAATTATTATCTCACAGTATTATCAAATAAATTGATTAAAAATAAATAATTTTCGTCATACTTATTAGCGGAAAATTTTCATAAATTAAAAAGTAATTTTTATTGTAAGAACTAGCAGAACGGAGTGATTACAAAACCCATTCGTGAATCCATTTTTCATCGGTAGACTTTCTGTTCTTCTGTCTAAGTTGATACATTCAGTTTTTTAATACGTTTGCAATACTCAGAATACCCAAAGACCTTAAAATCAGTCAGTCCATCCAGACATATCCATCCTTGTGTCTGTCTGTTGTCGGTTCTCTCAGAGCCATAATTTTGTGCACAGGTTTCTAGTTTTTAAAGGTATTTAGCGAATATTTAATTAAATGCCACGCCCACTATCGACAAAGAATTTACTATCAGCCCCAAAAATTTGACTACAAAATTCGATGCACATTTTTTTGTTAAGTTTTTTTTGTTCGATTTGCCAGAAAATATTTTTACTTGTAATTTGACTTAAATTCCTTGCTTTACGAATAATGTTGTGCCAAGTGTTGGCAATTTTTAGCCAAAATTAAACAAAAGAAAGCAAATGTTTGTTATGAGAAGTGTAGCAAATCAAATACGAATATAACTCAAATTGTAAGTGAAGCAGCAGTTCCACTCTATTACGAACTTCATTTATTACTATTCAGTTACTTTACTTACCATAAAGCCAGACATGCTTACAAAATTATGATAAAGTTTTAGAGAAAGCACAATACTCGTATGCATAAAATTAAATTAGGAATTTCCAAAATTGTTTAAGCACATGCATATTATTGTATTTGCATATATGCCCACTTGATGCAGTGACTCTTCTTCAAACTTGAATCAAATCATGTAATGGCCTAAACGTTGCAAAGACAGTGTGAAGGTGGACTTGTATGAATATTTATAGAAATCAATTCAATCAAGTGCAGAACTGGAAGTAAGCCCACATACCGTAATATACTTGTACGTATGGTGTGTTAGTTCCCATCGAACATGTTCAACAATATTTCTATAGATTTATTTAAGCTTTTTACAGTTCACCAACTCAATACGAAAGCACTTAACACTAACGCTTGAGTTAAGAGATACGCACACATTCATATGCACGCAATTTATTTGTTTATACAACATATACATGTGCAGCATGTGCAGCATGTGCAGCCTCCTTACACATCGTCATCAGCAGCAACATTGTTTGCATATGAAACAAGACGTTATTTTTTTCTGGCCTCTCTGCTTCTCATGAAATTTCCATAACTCTTCATAACATAACGTGAGAGGAGATTTTAGAAAGAAATTTTGTCACAGAAATGTTTTTATAAAAATGTTAAATCATTTTATGAAAAATATTGTCTCATACAAAATAACACAAATTTAAAAGGAGCATACGTAGTACGTGTAGCAGTTAAGGTGTTTGAGTGTATGTGAAAAATCTGTAAATCTCAATTAGTATAGAGTAGCATTTCTTAAAGTATTCTCCGCGGAGACCTCATAATTAAATTATCAGCTAACTTTAGTTTAAAAAAAAAAAACTTTCCACTTGCAACACAATTATTCATTACTAAACTACTGGGGTTCCGTGTAAATTATTATACCTTTGAAGAGCTCCGCAATTAAAAAAATTTGAGAACCTCTGGTAGTAGAGGATAACCAATGCGTTGCTACAAAGTAAAGACAACATACAATGGAAGTAATAAATGTATGCAAATACATAAAAGAGCAAATGTTGAATAATCACAACAACAACAACAACAATAACAATGCAACATATTGATATTTACTAGCAAATATAATTTTATTAGATTGTGTTAACCATCTAACATAAAAAAAAAAATCATCTTCGATAGCTTTTAGAGTCCCTAAGGTAAGGTGTATACAAAGCTCTATGTTGTTCTTGATTAGCATCCAAGTATGAATCATCCCAGATGTATCCGTTCTTAAGACTGCGTCCTGTAGGTTTGTAAGTTTTGAGACATTAGGCTGACATTTTCCACCAAAATCCATAGTTTACAACTTTATTTAATTGAATTAGATTAGATGCCACTCGAGAGTAATTAAGTTTTTGCCACGCTCTAATTTGTTTATAGATGTAAAGAGTATTTCAGATTCGGCTTAAGCTAAATTAAATTTTTTTTCTTATTTGTTGTATATGTATATGTTTTTGAAGAGCCCTTACTTTATACTATATGCATGAATGTGTATGCACACAGATACCCTTTGATGAGTGCAATTAAAATATTTTATAAAATGAAGATCTTTTGAAAAATATTGAATTAGCTTAACTCAATTAAGATTAGATTTGTTGCAAGCAAAAGAGATAAGTTTTGCTTTAATGAAATTTTAAATACCTGCCGCCAATACGTTACAGTTTTCTAAGCAGTAAATGTGTCCATTTTCAACTTTCTGTGTTTTATACTTTAAAAGTAAAAGGAACAAATTTTTAGAAAAAAAATATTGAATTGCAATTTTCATTGAAATGTGGGCGTGTCCTTTAACCTTTTTCAATACTATTTAGCGTACATAAACTAACAATATTTTCGCCTAAGTTGGGAATATCAATGAATCCAGAATAGAGGCAAACTCTGAACCGGACAGACAGACAAACATAAATGAATCGTTTGAGAATTTGATACTGCAAAGCTTCCTCTAACGAAACACTTAATTATTTCATTTTTTTACACAAAAAACAAAACCTAATTAGCTGGCATACAACACATACAACACATATATTGCAGGAAACAATTTTGCAAACCAACCAGCAAAACAAATTTGTTCAATCTAAATTAAAACCCAAATGATTTGCAAGTACATACATGTTTGTTTTTTCGATTCCCACCCCCTCGCAAAAACCAACAAAACAATGAAATTGTTAAGCGATTTTTTTCAAGACAATTTGAAGTGAATCAACAAAATGTGAAACGAAAAATAAGATTTTCCATAAACAAATCACTGGCAGAGAGTCAATCCTCAATTAAGCAAAATGTAGGAAAAAAATGTTGTTTGTTTATGTGTGTATGTGTGTGGATTGATTTGTACAGATGTATGAAACAGCACCCCATGCATGACCCATCCAACAATAACAACATCAATAACAGTAACAATCAAGCAAATAAACGTAATGAATGCTTGCACATAAGTTCAAAGCGTACCTACAATAAAAAAAAAAAAACCAACAACAGAATGGAATACAAGAGAATCGGAAAATATAGAGAACAGTGGAGAAAATAACAAATAATGTTAACGCTGTTGACAACTATAACTCTAACAACAACAATAACAATAGCACAATAGCATAGATGTTGTAGTTGTAACAAATCCAATACATATGCAAACTTAAGGCAACATCACCGTTAACTTTTTTAATACCACTTTGGCTGCTGGCACGCTTCTACACATACATACCTACCATTCAAGAAAATCATTCCTAAGGACAAAAAATACAAAACAAAGAATGCGGTTTTTATGCATATGTATAGTGGTGCATGAGTATGAGTAGAGTGACCTTTAGGGACTCAATCAGCAAAATGGGAAAAACTAACAAACAATGAAAGCGCATGTTCAACAATGAACTGTTAGGAAAAAAGGAAAAGTCGAGCAGTTTTCCACTTTCCTGAGTATGTATTATACTTATGGATGACATGTGAACAACTACGAATAAGTAATGAACAATTGAATGAATGAATATTATCATGCATTCATTCTCTTTGCATTTACATATAAAATGGTAATAAATGTTGTTTGTTATTGTTTTTTGTTGTTGCATTAGAAACAATTTTGTATGAATAAATTGGCGAAATTATTTAATCTTTTATTTTTTAATTGTGTTTTTGTTATTTTCATAGATGCCACTGTTTGCAGTTCCATTTCGTACAAAATGTTCAGTTCACACACTTACAATCCAGCTTGAACTGCTACTTTATTGTTGAGTTGTGAACCATTCAACACTCATTTACATCGATTTGTCTTCTCCCAACAGTCAGTGGTTATGTTTTATGGATTATTGGCTTTACGGGCACTCTTGCATTTTATCTCTGCAGCCAAACTGAGTCATTCACATACTTACTTGAAAACAAATAGAAAACGAAGAAGAAGCATTCATTCTACTCTTCTTCTATTCCTTTAACACAAACACATACTTTGTAAGGAAACAGTTTCTTTCCTATTCCTTGGTTATAACATATTGTAGAAAATGATGTTTGAAGTAGAGCAAGTACTTGGGGGTAAATGTGTTCTATGGATGTGTACCGAGTGGAGATGGGTAGTGGGCATATTATGTGGAGTACGAGGATTGTTGTTCTTATTGTTTTGTTATACCACGTAAGCTATGTCGTTTACCGCAGTGGGTTAATGTTTTTGCGGCCACACAACCGCCAACCATTCAAGTCAAACGACTTGCCTTGCAAGTATGTTTAAGATTTACTTACAAAATGTTAAACGTTTCACCATAAATGATTTTATAAATCCACACACATACACAACAAAAACAAAAGCATTATTGAATAATTAATTACGCGCTTGAATTACGAACGCGGGTGGTACTATAAAAACATTATAATTAGGCGGCCGCCACATCTTGGACACTCATGATTATAAATTGTAGATGGTGTGGAAATGGAATTTTTTAAAATTATATTCTCTACACAATCTTTCAACACTTTCTTTCGCAATCGTTATCTGAAATTTTCGCAATCAAGAAAATTATTTTCACGTACAGGTGCACAGATCATGCACGATTCCACAGATCACCGAAGATTCGATGTTTACTCACTTTGAAGTGTTGCAAACGTTTTAACAAAATGATTCCTATGCTCTTAACCTAGAAGCCGGATAAAGACATAACATTTACAGCAATATTTGTTTATATATACTTGCGCTTAATTCGTTTTTCAATCTCAGTTATGTAAGAGTAGTTATTTGTGTTTTTTGTTTTCTTTTTTTTTTAAGAGAAAACTAAAACAAATGCGATGGAAAGTAATAATTCAAATATCCATACTGGTCAACTGGAAAATAAAATAAAAATTTCTCTTCTCCTCCGACAATCTGGTTTTCTCCACTCGTGGGAAGCAAGCAATTGTATGTAAATTGTGCGATGCTTTGTTGGTTTAGTTTTTTCATATTCAGCAGAGTGACTAACCAATCGTTCGAATGGTTTGTGAACATCTTTTCGATTGCCTTTTGTGGTTTTCAGCTTATCTGCTGTTTAATTTGAAAAAAAAAATTCTATGGAGAAGCTTGCTGCATGCAGCGAATTTGGTTTTGGGTAAACAAACTTTTTTATTTACTACTAAATATCTTGAACTAAGCATTGTCGCAATAACTCTGTAACTTTATTAAATATTTTTCAGTTATTCTTTCTATGTTTGCATGTCATCTTTTATATTTTTTAAGATGGAGAGTGTACTAAGTTAGTCACTCTTTTTTTTAACACCAAGAGAAAAGCATCGGATCGAGTCTAGTATATTTGTAACACTGTCACGGTATCAAAAATGAAGACACTGAGCTAAAAAGGTGCAGTAGAAATATTTCCAATTTCTGTAGGTTTTTATTTAAATTTGGAATAATCGGTCGAGAGCCCTGTTTCAGGCTTGACAAAAATCTATGTGTATAAAAGTTGAGCTTTGAATTGAAACGAATGTGGCAGTAATATTATATTTTCATTCAGTTCTTTCACTTGTGTACAGAAACTGGGCTAGATCGACCACAATTTATAAAAATTTTATTTTGAGCAAAATCCGTCGTAGAAGATGACACGTGACTTGTAGATCATAATTAAAGACCTGCCACACCCACTGACTATATATGTATATATAAAGATAAGGAGAATATTTAAAATTCATTACAAGTCAAAAATTAAGATTTTTCTACTCTTCCTTCCTTGCTGCCATTTAGAGATTTCTAATTAAAATTATTGCCCATCTCCGTAATGTGTGTGATTGTCACGTAATGTTTTATTTTGTTCATATCCTTAATGGATGCATTTTCATAATTTTTGCGGTTGATTGGCTTTAAATGTCATAAAAGACTAACCTTACCACCCTTGATAATATGACCACTTCCACCACCACCACCATCGCCAACATGTATAGAAAGCAATCACTTTTAACTAAGCTGCAGTATAATCCAACAATTAAATGTCATATCGCAAATAAGCAGAAAAGTGTGTGCACATGTCAAAGCAGGAATAAAAGATTATTTGTCCAAAACAAAAAAGTGTACGCACGGCTAGGGAAACCAAAGAATGAACGCAGCACCGCATTCAACTCGCAGTATACAAAAATAACAAATGCGTGCCTAATCTATAAATTTAGACAAGTTGACCGCACGTATAAACATGATACGAGAACCGAAGGGTATGTGCTTGTGACATTTAACACTTGAATGCATTTTAATCGAAAAGAATACATGAGAGGAGCCTGAAATCACACTGAGTGGATGAAAGCTTGAACAACAAACTTTCAATTTGCAATAACGTTGTTCAACAGCGAACAACAGAAACAAAAAAATGTTTTATTTTTTATTTTTGAGAAAACATTTTTAAAAGCGCTCCCTTTCTTAACATCACCCTTACCACAACATTTGTGTACAATACTTACGTACTTATGTGTGTTTTTTTTTTAATTTCTGTATTTCCGTAACTTGACAAGCAGTGGCAAAGGCAGCAGAAGTATGAGAGCCGTGAGGCACCACAACACTTGACACTTTGTCATTTCTGTAGAGATTGACAGCAAATGGGAGAAAAATGTATAAAAAGAAACTACAATTGCGTTTAGCTGAGTAAGTGAACGTGTATGCAGTACACTAGCAGTTTAATCCGTTTTGCACCCTAAGAACAGTTGATTACTTTCCCACACATCCGTCAGGAAATACAATAAATGCTCATCTACTTAGTCCGATACACAAATGTACAGGCACCTACCTATCCTCCTAACCCCACACGGTACAAGCATGTGTTGCTACTACTTCGTACAGTTTATTAAAAGAAAATTTCTTATCTATTATTTGCAAGCAATTGCACCAAACACATCAAAGTTTATGTCAATAAAACTGTAGTTGTTTCTTCGTACACTTTGTTGGATTATTTTTCCATTTTTTGTTTGTTTACTTATATATATACGAGTATATGCTTGAATGCTCGATTGTAGAAAACCTCAAATAGTGTTGTGACAATGCGTTGTATTTGTGCAGCATTTCTGTTGGTTCATATTCAAGTATTTTATACAGTTAACTTTGCCCTCTCCATTCTTTTTCTGATATTATTTCATTTAATCTAATGCGAGCCCTTGCAATTCCGATTATAGTAAGTATGCTGAACAAAAGTTCTCTGCCTCTCTCGTTTCGATAATCCTTTTAATATTATTCTTAATACTTGCTTTTCTTTTGCTTTGCTGATATTTATTCGCGTCACCATATGTCCTTCATAAATTTATCGATGACTAAAAGTAGAGGATTACAGTGTAACAAGAAAATCACAAAAAAAATTTGAAATCATCTTGAAAATTAAAATTAATGTTGTTGTTGGTTAAAGCAACAAAAGTAATAGAAGGCAATCGTACACGACGTAGCCTAGAACATTTTTCTAAAGACTTAATTGTAGCCTTGGAAGTAAGCACAAACACATGTTTCGTATATTAGTTGAAAAGCATCTTCCTTCCATCTAAAGAATAAAATGCAACTCTTTAGAGTAAATATTCTTTCCGCTCATACTGACTTGTACTATTCCTGATTTTATAATAATTCCTAACTTATGAATCCATATAAATATTATGCTTTCCATATAACTGTGTGTGCGTATGTATCAAAGGGGGGAAATTATTTAAGCCGATTTTGTAGACACAAAACAAAATCAACATAAAGTTGATGAAGATGAAGAGAAAGAACAATTTTCGCATAAATTATGCACATACGTACAATACATCTGATAGATACAAAGGTACCCAAAATATTCATTTACTTTTCAATTTATGAATATTTGTCGAAGAAATATTTCCGCTTTGTATTTTGCATGTCACTTATGCCTCCTGTGTGTTTTTCGTGTTAAACTAAAGAATTTCATAATGAAATATTTTTGTTTGTTTATTAATTTCTTCATGTTAAATATTAGTCCTAATGGTAAAACAGTGCCTTAAATTATTACCACAAAAAATAAGTGTCACTGAAAATTGCAACTTTTTTTAAGCAAGAACAATTTTTTTTTTGATTTTTTTTTTCAGAATTGAACTAATATTCTAATAACTCATAAATAACATATTTAATCAATCCTTTTATTTATTAAATATTAATATTGTACATTAGTTAGCTAGAGGTTTGACGTTAAGTCAAACACTTAATGAAATTTATTTGATCTTAATTAGAGCTGAGAAGGGCTACTTTGTCTGCTTTTGTTCTGTGCTGTATGTACACATGTAATTTGTGTGCACAGATGTGTGAAGATTGGAATTTATTTAACATAAATTCAAAATGGAGACACTTAGTGTTTGTACTAATCAAAAAGTTCAAACTAAACAAATCAACAAACATTATTTCTAAGCTGCTAACTACACATGTGTATGAATGTTCGTGTGTGGTAATAAATCTTTATTTATTTTGGTTTAAATTCATTTCACTGAAATAACAGTAAGTGAAACTAAAAATATATATACATCTGTGTGTGTATGTATGTTCACGTGTATGTATGTGTGTTATAAGCGCAAGTATGAATTTATATTATATACGAATCCTTGGACTCTTGTGTTTGCTATTATGTTGGCTTTAAAGCAAAGTAGCAACAACAACTATAACTACAACAACAACGATTTGTCAACATTAATTTTCTCCATAATTTCCTGTTTGCATCATTATGCATTTACTTATACACACTTACACACATACACACATGCATTCAAATACATATACACCGAAGCATACACAAATCATCCTCCACCCAATGTTGACAAATCTTTAGGCTTTAGAGGCTGAACACACACACACTCACACACGGCTCATGTATACATACTTACTTACATTATAGAAATATTTGTTGTATGCATGTGTGTGTATTTGATATATAGCCAGCAAGCAGCAAGTTTTAGATCATCCGTTCTCAGTACTCTCTCTCGTACTCGTTCGTACTTGTAAGTATTCAAGAGTTTGTTTAAAATCCTTGTCATTGTCATTTAGTTAAGAGTTTCCTTAATTGTAAACTACAAACAAATACTAACACTAGCAACAACACTAACAGCAACAACAATAATAACAACAATGATAATAATAATATAAACAACAAAAACAACAGTATGTAGTTTGCATGATGCTGACGGTGATGATGATGATAATGATAACGTAACACAAACACATAAACACACTTCCTACACCATGACAGAGTCATACCGAAAAAATCAACTATTATTCTATAAGAACAATAACAAAATACTGACAAAGTTAAGGAGAGAAGAATAGGATGGAAAAATGGAAGAATACTGCATCCACGTGCAGGGTAAGTAGACAGGCGGAGAGAGTGAAAAGTGGATGAGTCATTTGGAGCATAAAATTGAATTAGCACTCGACTTTAAAGGAAAGCTACAGTCAGCACTGATAAACAAACACAATCACATATCCATACAAACATACCAAATATTAAGAGACAAAGCTGATGCTCTTCCATTGCTTCTAAATAATATTTAATACCTTATATACGTACTTAGCTAGCTTTTCTTTCCCCATCTCTACAATTAGTTTAAGTTGAATAGGAAAATAACAAATAAAACTTAAAACAACCACAATAAAATCGTCGGCCAATATTCAAAAGGGAGCATCTTACAGAGGAGATTATAAGATATAAATAAATGCAAGTTTAAAATAACTTTTACTTGACACCATATAACTTATTGTTTCGCATTAGCCCGACCTCAAGGTGGTGAGTACAGAACCGCTAATACAGTTTATTCATCATTTTAATGAATTAAAAACAAACACTTTTGATTGCAGTTCAGCATTAAGATCATCTAACATGCTACTGCATTCTCTTATGAGTTAACATTAATTTAAAGCCTAAAAAAATTAAAACATATTCCGACTCTATGTAAAGTAAAAAAAGGAAAAATAAATCAAATTTAATCCTGAGGACTTTACTCTTTTAATGCTCTCTTCACATTTTTCTACTAAATGTGTTTACTTTCTTGATACTTGTGTGCATGTGTAGGTTTACAAACATTTAATTCATACAGGCCGGTTTTACGGCTACTACTCTCCAGTTTAAGAATGAAGGTAAATTCACTTTTTCCCACAATTAACTGAAAATCTTTTCTAGTCGGCTGAAGCTTTTTATTTAGATCTGTCCGTTTGCTGTATGATTTGATTTTTATTAACATTTTCCTAAGGACAGGTTTATAATCTTAGTGATGTCTCGCTATAATTATTGCCAGTAAATTTTTATCCAAATTTTTACCTTATTTTGTGTCTTAAAAAGCTTTGTTTCATTATGTGTATCGAAATGTTGGGTATTCATTATTTGGCTTAACCCACACAGTACCTTTGTAACACTTTTTTCTTCATGTTTTTCTTTTCTTTTTTCTCTATCCTTTTATATTTAACATTTATATGTGTCAAGTGTGCTAGAGTTTTTTCTCTTATTACATTTATGCGTGTTATGTGAATGTGTGCCACTTGGTATTTGTGCTATTCTTAGATTTTTTCCTGTTTGCTCAGTTTCTGTTCTGGAATTGCGGAATGGACTGAAGTGCATTATCAGCATTATATTCAATTAATTAAAGTTTAACTGTGTGCTCTCTCCTCAGTATACGGTGGGTGTATACTTTTATTTGTATTATGTATCTCTGTGTATGTACAATAGTAAGTAAAGTTTACTCGTGAATAAAACTCTGGCCATTGACTGCTGGTACTGCTAATATTTTGTTGTTGCCGCTTTTACGCTTAAAAAATAAATATTACAAAAGTTAAGTTAGGATTGGTGTACTTGTGTATTAAATGTAGAAATTTAACGAGTCTTAATATTTTTATACCCACCCTCGAATACATGACAAAGTTAAAGAAGGCGGTGAAGGCATCACAAATAATATAGATTCTGAGTCGCTCTAGTCATGTCTGTCTGTACGTCTGCTTTGGGTGTATGTTCTATAGCAATCTCCTCCTCTAGTCACAAAAATTGAGCAAAAGTGTTGATAGTCTTCAAACAAAGATTGTTATTGAAATTGGGCCGAATCGGTGTCGATTGACTAATAATATAGACCGAAGATATATTGACATATATCGTCGGCAAGCTTTGGTGCATCCAGGGTGGGTATTCCAAGTTCTTTTTTTAAGAAGTAATTTTTATTAAAATTAACTCTCTTTTGTACAAAAAGTTGTATAATTCTTCAGTAGGGTTTTTATTTTATCCACCCACACATAGTTTGTGACTTTTGATGCCGCCTATGTAGTTGTCCTTCTAGTTGCATTCCCCTCTCTAAGCTCTTTAACTTAATTATTTATTGTGTAAATTTTATTAAGACCTCCTCCGTTTGTTTTTGCTTTTCTCAATATTCCATTTCTTTCATTGCAACATTTTGTGGGCCTCTTTGCAAAGCGGATTAAATCTTGATTTATGAGAATGGCATTAATTGTTGGAAGTTTTAAATTTTATATTTTCAAAACAATTTCTACATCTTCTTTTCCTTAGCATATAAAGATAAGTTTATAATGGTTATATAAATAAATGAAAATTAAAAAAAAGTTCACTCCCGTCTTTCAGGAGTGGCATATCCAAAAATCTTTCCTTAGACCATATTCAAAATGTGAAAACAATCATTCTTAAAAGAACATATTTTAATCGCAGCTTAATCCTTATTAAAAAAGTTGACTCAACGAACTCTTTAAATTCTGTAAAAGGTTAGTTATGTACGAACACAAAGAATGTGTGCAATATCGATTGGTTAAAATAATAGATTTCGATAAAACTTAAACTCAACATTACATCGTTGATGTGACATCGAATAATCTGAGAGTGCGCTTACAAACTGTCAACAAAATGTCAATCAAACGTGCCGCCGAATGCTGTAACAAGGGTTCTAAAGAACCACCTATTTATATCAAATGTTTTATCCGTACATCTGTACTATATAACTGCACACATATTTAAAATATTCATAAAGGTGGATCACTCATCATCAGCACATTTGATAGAACATAACATTGAGTGCATAAAGTTTTTAAATGTTAAGCAATCAAGCGTAAGATTATACGACATGCTTAGCAACATTTGTAATAATCCGATTTAAGTGTGATTGACAGACAAGAGAAACAGCATGTCAGTGGATTTTTCCCATTAAAAAACGCAACATCTTTCAGAATAGTACACTTTCCCTTATGTTTTCATATGAAATCTAATCATGGAATGAAAATGGAAGTAAATAGAAAAGTGTGAATGAATTTGTTGAATTATTCATGAGACAGACGAGTTCATAAAGATATTTCTTCTCATTCTTCATTCACAATATTGCAGTCATTTTTATATGTGTTTATATTAGCTTTTGTAAATTAGCAGCCAGTCGGAGGCAGGTCCAAGTCGCCATAACACAAAGATGATGATATGAGAAAAAATCTACAAGTTTACATAACAAAATAATATCTAAATAATGATGAAATGTGTAATTAAATAAACCCTTCCTCCCCAAATATCGTCCCATTAACAAAGAAGTCAAAAGTCTGGCCTAGATTTGTCATGGCCTTGCACTAAACACGGCACAATATACAGAATATTGTTATTGTTGGAATTATTAAGCAAACATTAGTCATTTGCAATAGTGTTTAAACATGTGCACCAAGTATTTGCCCATTTAAGCACATGCACCTCCTGTTCGAGCGCATTGTGTGCATATGCTAACCATGCCAAATAATAATATATGATAACAATTTAATCTCAAATTGAAATTCATGAAATTATCGAAATTCAAATAATTGAATAGTGAACACAATATATTCATATATGCACAAGCGGCCAAGGCTGGCACAATTAATGGGCATGCATCTCACGCTCATTATTTGCTATTAGGACCAATGGTTGCAAGCATAGCAACAAAATTTATTGCTTTTGGGACGCATATGCTCAGGAACACTAAGCAAATTCGAATGACATTTTTTCCTTCTATTCTCAATATGATGTTTTGTCAATTTTAAGCAATAATAATTGCTTGTACGAGGAAAGGTTGCCAGCAATACAAGTTTAAGCTTTTTGTAGACTAATTAAAATTTGATGAGATTTTAGACCAGCTTTATATAAACTGTGAGCGTGGTAGGTCCTTTAAACTCCCGCCTAATAGTATATAACGAAGAAGTTGGATCACTAAAAGTGATCGAAAATGAACTAAGTTTTAAAATTATCCAATTCTTTTTCATACGTCTCTACTATCTCTAATCTCTATTTTCCAGGAAAGTTTTATTATTTTACATATATTCGTTTGACTTATGGGAACGTTTCATTCCGATTGTAAATTGATCACTCCTTCTCTTTTCTAGAGATTATACTCCGAGAAAATCTCTCCTTAGTGTCTAGAACTCTAGAAAACTTCTCATTACTGAATTGCTTTTTAGACAATTCACATGAAGACAATGTGCGGCTTTGTTTTTCTTAGGATTATTTTATTGCTTTCGGTTGTTTATCAGCGTTTGAATTGTTTTTTTTTTTTTTTGTCAATCCATTGTCAAACGTTTAGCTGAGCGCTCTCATCAAAACTATGTAGTTCGTAAAATAGAAATTTCGTTATTTGTGGTTAATTTAAAAACATTTTTTTACGAGAACATGTTATTAAGGAAGACAATGTTTGTACCTTTGTTTATCAAAGAACTCCTACCATATGTTCTTGGTTTCTATAATTGTCACATAAGCATGTTTTTTGCTTCATTGGCACGTTTGTGTTTCAATTTCTCTTCTATATCAGATCATCAGGTATATGCTACCTTTACCATAACAAATGTCAACAACAATTCCTTGTTAAACAAAAGTATCATAACAAACTGAGAAGGGGATTATCCGTATAAAATTCATGCACACACACACACGCACACAATATCTATATATATATAACATTTCAATACAATTGTTTAGATATTATAGCCAGAGGCTCATCTAGTGATATTCTAATGATAGCCTTTGTCTTTGTTATAGCAGCAGACATATGAAGCAACCAATAAAAGACTTAACATTTCATTTGAGAATAAGTTGGGAAGCATGTGTGTAGGTGAAGTATGTGTCATAGTATATGTGTATACAATATAGGGAGGCAGTTGTTGTTTATAACTATGATGATTGTCACATGGAAATTTATTGAATTGCTAATCATACGTTGCCGGGGTATTAGCATTAACATCAATGCGACGTTGTGAGGCGGTGAGTTGCAAATTGTCCTCAGACGTATATGTATTTAAGGATTTTCTTTTGTAATATTGTTGTTTTTTTTTTGTTTTTCTTGTTTATTTATAATTTACTGCATATATCTGAAGCGATCTGTCCTTAAATCCGTCTATTGTTGGAACGCTAACATTTGTCAATTTTAATATATTTTAAGACGTGAAATTTTGTGTTGCAGACATTTTTAGTTTTTATTTAAATTTTTAATTTTTTCTTTTCCGCAAAACTTATGAACTTACCACCCCTTGCACCTGCTTGATGTTGAATTTATTAAAATAATCAACAGATCAGCAAACCATTAACCTTAACTGACCTGTAAATGTTATACATATGGTGTCCGTGTGTTAGTGTATGCCGGCTAGTCGTACATTGTTACAGAATTCTCAGCCACTTTAGCTTTTTAACTCATCTCTCTCTTGATTAGCAATATAAGTATACACTACACCTGCTTAATATTTAAGGCGTGGTTGAAATCATCACTTGCACCAACACATCAACATGTTATATGTATGCATATAAAAATAAAACAATGCATATGTTTACAACGCTTGATATGCAATATAAGATAATGGTTGTGTAAGAGGCACACATGAGATCTCTTCCTCCTTCAATGAGTGTTTCAATATAACAAAATGGAGTGCGGCTAAGCATGCAAGACCCCGGGTTATGATTTAGTGTAATGGGTGGATATAAGAGCAATTGTTTACATTTTCGAATTCAATGGGCTTTTAAATGCTTGGTTAACCCTTCGTAAGGGGCAAAAAATTTATGAACATAAATTGTGTTTGCGTTCTTGAAGAGGCGAGGGAGACAATGCCAGCCTTTGACTTGAACATATATAAGCAACGAAGCGTTAACAATTGCTAAACGCCATTCTTTTCATTTACGTTGAGTCGTTGGTTGGTTGGTTCGTTGTTGTTGTCGTTGTTGTTTTGTACTTTTTTACAATTGTTGTTCTGTTGTACAGTTTTTTGTTTGTTATTATTGTGGTTATTTGTGTTGTGTGTGTATGTGAGTGAGTGTTTGTTCTGCCTTTTGATTTAGCTTCTGCCAGCGTTCTCACTCCCGCGCTTACTAAATGCAAATTCTTGCAGAAAATATTGTTGCCTTAACTTGTCGTGGTTGCTGTTGATGTTTCGCAACACCCACTTCCTGTTTATGCTAATTTTTTTTTTATTTTATTTTATTTTTTTTTATTTTAATTTTTTGTTTTTATATAAACAAACAATTTATCGCTGCTGATTTGGGTGTATGCGTGCATTAATTGTACAATATAAAGGATGTAGTCAAGTGTGCGTGTGTGTGTGTGTGTGTGCTCAAGTTTCATTTCACTTTAATGTAATTGTGTGGTTGTATGTTTACTAAAAAATATAAAAACAACAACAACGTACGAATTATTGCAGAATACACGAATACTTGCAAACATATGCAAACAGATGTATGCCGTGCATCGTTGCTATTATTCTTTACTTACATAATAAAAATACACTTGTACACCCATGCACACATCCATACATACATTCATATGTAGATACAATATTTTGTTTAATGCCAACCTACGGAGATAAACAATTTTGTGGTAGGCGTTACTTTCACATGCTGCATATACTCGCTCTTCAGATAATGCCAACAAAACAAAAAACACAGAAACATACTTTTTATTATATGATTGTTGGTATAAATGTTGTAAACGTGTGAATGTGGTGCTATGTGGAGTTCTGGTGCTGGTTCTAGTACCGTTCAAGTTGACGATTGTAGAGTTGCTTTGAAAATTTACACTTGACTGCCTGCTCCGCTCTACTCTGCTCTTGTATTCACGAAGGCATGTCGCTACACGTATGTATAATATAAATTTTGGATAAGTGTGAGTGTGTAACCTTTTATGTCAGACCATCCGCCCTTGGTGTAAAAGGAAAAACAAAATAAAAATTACTTTAAACAGATGGGCAGCTAGTTAAAAATACATGAACTGATCATTATCAGTGGCAATCAGTATGAAGAGAAAACAATGATAATAATTTAAGAGGCCTTTAAGCTCATTTTAGATTATCAAATGTTTACAATTGAAAAAATTAATAAACAAACAAAGTTAGACTTCACCTGAGATGTATACGTAAACTGAGCGCCCTCTTTTATCGATTTGAAGTAATGTATAATACCTAGATGAATGGTCATAATTATTCTTAAACTAGGAAATTTTAAATGTGGAACTACGATCTTAACACGTGTTTATTTATCAATGTACCAAAGAACAAGGAAGTTGATATTATTAAAGAATAAATCCAGCACTCGCCATGCCCACATTTTTTATATAGATATTGATAGTGCTTGTAAAAATAATTAACTTTATAGTAATTTTAAAAGGGTGTGGTTTTTATATCGAATTTCATAGAAATATTTTGAAAATTAAATGCACTTGAAATTCTGCAATCGTTCCAAACCAGAACTCTGAATTGTTTCCTATAATAGGTTCATTTATGGATTACAAAAATATCCAAACAAGCGGTACATGACACAACAAAACTTATGTCGAAATGGCAAATAGTTAACTTAAGTCACTTTCTTATTTATCAACTCTTGCTAGGTCTGGTGGTTTTCGCAAAAGATGAGTGGATTTAATAGAATTTTAGTGCATTCAAGTGCTTGCTGTTTGCCTGTTCATATGTATGAGTATATTTTTAAAAAGCTACTTGGTTAAAAGAGCTCTGTGCTGGCTTCTTTTAATTGCATGCAGTTGATTTCGGCCTATGCGATGATAGGGAGACGGCCGCTGTTGTTTCAAAAGTAAACCTCAAAATAACTTTTTGGCCTTTTATGAATTTTCTCTGATATGATGAGATACCGATGATTTGAAGAGTTGCTTCCCTGAACGATAAATCTCCTTGTTGAAACGCACATCATGAAATTGTGTAACAAGTTACGTGGGGGTCGTGGTTCTTACGTTTCATGTAATGTTTTATAAATTGATGAATTTTCGTTGTAGGCTTTTACTACTACTTCTATAAAATTATAATGGAGTTTTGTGCTTATGCATGATGTCCTTGGAAGTTGCTGGGATATCATGTTTAAAAAAAATATTTCAAATTAATTTCTTAGAAATAACTATGAGTTGAATCATATTTAGCCTGATGCAACTTTAAAGAATAATGATTTTTTTTTTTTTTTGTAAAGCTCATGAAGATGAAAATTCTTATACCGCTTTAGTTAAACTAGCAAATCTAAAATTAAAAAACCCATTTTTAACCATTCATCCCTCAATATAAAGATAATTTAAAAAAAAAATGTTTAATCCGTGTAATAGAGTAAACTGTTTGGAAAGGAAAACCAATCGAAATCTTTGTCGTATACGTAGTTAGCCAACAAGTGTAAAACTTTCCTTTTACTCCTTCTTTGTTAAGCAGAAAACTTAATACGCTTCTTAGTCAGTTTAGTTCTTATTCAGTCTATTAATTCTTTACAATTATCGTAACATATACAACATGTACCATATTGCGTTAAGATTCTTTCTTCTCTAAACAGAAATGAATATTCTTTGTTTCACATTCCCTCACTCTTGATTAGCTTTTAATAACTCGTTAACCCAAAACGAAAGCCATTTGAATTTTAGTTTCAATTGTTTTATATGAATACACAAAATGTTATCCTTATAAAAGGTTATTAATTAAGTTATGACTTGAGGCTTTAGACAATAATAAAAGAGGGAGACTGAAAAAGAACATTTCCGCCATGTGATGCATTGTTAACCCTTTTCAAATGTTGTTATTAATAAAAAAAATTAAAAAAAAAACTTGCCAGCAGCAGTAGCAAAAACAATAATTGAACTTGTCACCGACACCACAATAAAACAAATGTTAGAAAACGGAGTTTTCTTTTATGTTATTAAATTGCCTTTTCACTGTCCTCGTTCAACTATATTACATACATAAGACATACATAGGGTTTTAAGCGAGCATATGTATTATAAAAAATGGAATATAAAAGTATACACCGTTCCATGGAACATAAACGATTATTTGTTGAAAAAACTCATTTTTAATGTAAACAAGATAGAAAAGTTCGGTTAAGACCGAAGCTTAAATACCCTCCACCTTTTGTAATTCTCTAAAAAATAAACTCCTATTGCCATATTTATGTATATGACTGTTTCATGTACTTACGCAAATAGTGTTTTTTTTAAATTATAGGCCTTTGCGTTATTCAATCACGCCCATTTTTGGCACAGTGTTGGATAACGGTACCCTTTATATATATACCAAATTTCAATTTGATAGACATAGTATTGTGCGATATATAATTTTTTAAAGATACAATTTTTTCGAGGTATGATGAGATTTTCGTTTATTGTGGGCGTGTCTCTTAACCGATTTTGCCCAATTTCAATACGGAATAGCGAAATTGAACTAAGAATACGTATGCAAAGTTTCAATTTGATATCTCAAAAATTACGACCGTGAGAGTGCCAACAACAGACGGACACACGGACACACGGACGGACATGTCTCAAACGATTTCTCTTTTCATGCTGATTAGGAATATATATGGTTTGTGGGGTCTCCGACGCTTCCTTCGATGTGTTGTAAACGGATGATCAAAGTGAATATACCCTCTTCCCTAAGGTGGTGGGTATAAAAAGGTGTCTTTTTGTGGAAATAATTTTACAAAATTAAACTACGAACTTGAAATATTATATTGCATTTAGAAATTAAGGTTTTTACCTTAGATAAGATTAAGTAATAATAAAAAAACATTGAACAAAATTGACGAGCCCTTGACAAGGACATTATGCCTAATTTCTATACGAATTGCCAGGAATTGCTCAGATATTAGCATAAACATCAAATTTTCCAATTTTTTTTCTGCTTCTTAGATCAATGTCCACTCTTCTTAGACATATTGCTCCATAATTCATACCATAAATTAAATATACATAAATGTGAGCATACAGCCCCTAGACTTTTGTGCGTAACACTCATACGCCACAATGTTTTGTTATGTGACAAAATAAATTTAATTTAAAATTGTTAAGAAATTCATACGCTTTGTTAAAAGTGTGTTTAGTTTTCCACAAACTCTCTCTCTCTCTTTGTCTCTGTCCATAAAGAATAACTTTAATAATTTAACGGAAACCAATATATTTCTACCAACTAAGAAAGCTTTCGCTTGGTAAACTAACCTCAACTCTCATGCTAAATTTCTTAATTTAGCATTTCTTCTTCTTTCGGCTAAAAAACTTTTTTACTTTGATTCTCAGCTGAATTTGAATCTGATACAGTCATAATAAAAAAACATTATCAATAAATGATATTCGAATGATTTATTAAGACTCTTCTCGTTCTACAATGATTATGCAGCGAAATATCTTTCGCTGTTATTTACGACAAATCACGTAAAAGCCACGTTATCATATAACTGTTGTACACAAAAGTAGTTGAATGTCAAATATAATCTAGAAGATATTGTCCGATTGTCTTGTGAACTTTTTTTTTTTAACATATAAAATAAACTCTAAAGTGTTCACATATCTTCAAGTGCTGTAGTATGGACAATAGTACAAGTTGTAAGAAGAAACAAGTAAAAAAGTTAAATTCAGCTTAAAGAAAAAAAACGTAAAAACTATGGCGGGCACGTCTCTTTATTGTAAAATTAAAATAAAGCCTAAATTATGACAGGGGTCTAAGACAATTTTTCAAACACATCATTTTAAATACACACACACACATTTCTTCAGAAATTTTCAAAATTTGGGGTTTTTGGAAAATCGGACTTAGACCACTTACATATATTACGCTGTTACAATTGTAAAAACAATTTAAAAACTACATTTTTTCACTGCTTCTTTTGTAGGAAAATTTAGAGCGTGGCAGACAACGGATTACACACTTACCATGTATAATGTATCAGCTTACAAGAACGACCAAGCAACGTTACCAACGTTATCACAAAGTGAGAATATCTACGCCCTATGAAAGTAATGGGTTTAAAAATATATATGAAAGCAAACAAACGTTCATATACCATGAAAGAAATTTGTGTGTTTGTGATGAGTGTGCGTGTTAAGTAAGCTCTTGTCTCAAGTGTTATTACTACTTGTTTAAGATAAACTGATTCAAATATTCATACATACATCTTGCTGTTTTTTGCTATGTCAGCCAGACAAATATAATAAAATTTATGAAACTCTAACAAAAAATAAATATTTCTAATACTCAGAACTAGTAATAACGAGAAGGGAAAGAGTGATTTAAATCTAGTAAAAGATGAGAATAATGTATATTACGAGAAAAAGAAGAATAAGAAGAAGAAAGTAAGGCACACACATTCAAGAGTTTGCCCCCACATGTTTTTTTTTTTTTCGTTTATTTTTTCTATGCATACCTTTTTTACTTACACTTGCAGTTTATCCATACATTTTAGTTACAAATAGTCACAAGCACATTCAGGATTTGAGCTATACATATATTGTGTAAAAACTTCTTTTCTGGTTTGGTCGCATAACAAGATTGTAACTTTGTATCTCTATTGTCAACGCAACGGAAAAAACCATTTCTACCTACCTTCCATGTAAACCCCTTGATTTTCTATGAAATATATTTACAAGTCAAGAAATATTAATACATTTTTATTCATATCTATCTCGAGAGTGCAATAAAACAAATGCCAAACAACATTTGAACTCACTTTCAACGTTGAACTACTACCATCCCTACATGCAGATTACTAAACGAATAAAAGTGAACGCACAACAAGTGTGTACGTCTATGTATGATTTATACACACTTACAAGAATAAGTTAAGCTAACCAGCAAGAAAAATGCATTCATTTCTTGTCGCTTTCGAAGTTTCCCTTTGGATGTTCTTTTGTTTTTTGTGACAATTCCTGCCTTCCTGGTTTTTTTCACATTCATTAAAGCGAAAGCATTGGGGGAGTTGTTATTATTATTGTGGGTTTCCACATTGTGCTGGTTAACATAATTTTACGATCCTTCACTTGCATCATTTACAATTGCTGTGGCCTCACTTGGCTTCATATCAACTTTGAGAAACTTTCCATTAAAATTATTCAAGATTTTTATATTCTTGACGTCACTAAAATTTAAACCTCAAGGTTTAATAGATATAATAAAATAGATGGAAAAACAAATATATAAAAAGATGGGTAGATAGAAAGATGGTTATATAGAAGGATAGAGTGGCGGATGTTTGCGGCCTTTATGAACTAAAAATCGGATTTTACGCTTTTTGGAAATCATGAACGTGTATGTTTTTCGATCATGCCCGTTTTTGTCACATCGATAAATTGTTTAATTTAAAAAAAAGAGTACTAAACTTTAACTCCATAGCTTATTTTTGTGGTGATTAGATACATTTTTGCTTTATATGGTGGCTGTTAACTATTTTATTTAATCAAATAAGATAAAAAATGTCTGCACCAAATTTCAGCTCGATACATTCACTTTTTGCAATCTTCTGCGTTTCAACAAAAGACAGATATACGGACATTATTAAATCGGTCCAAATATTTATGCTGATACATTCTGTAGAGTCTGTAAAGCCTTCTTTTAACATTTCTAATAAATAAATAATGCACACTCTTAAAAATATTTCATTATTTCTTCATGTTTATTTAAAATTTGAATCAACTTTTTGCTTAACATCAGATTTTAAAAAGTAACGTTTATCATAAATACAAATGTGCTTATAATACCGCTTAACCTATATATTCTAGAAGAAAAAATTTATTTATTTTATAAACATTTCCTAAGTCCTCCGCTTCCTGGTATGTAACCAAGATAGAAAATGTAATACAAAATAATTTAAACGAATACTAATACAAAGCCAAAAACAATTTTTACACAAATACCAGAAACAAATAAAAGACTTTTTTCAACACACGATCTAAATGTACTCCACAACCAAACCAAACATGAAAATTGGGTCTTAATGAAAAAAAAAAAAAAATGTGGAAATTAAATTTTATTCAAAACAAAGGAAGAAATACAGTTAAAATTCAGAAAAACACACACTTATGAGTAAGAGGGTTGAAAAGATTGGAAAAAATCCCCAGAGATTTGTTTTTAAATTAAGTGAAGAAAAAGGAAATCAAAACGCTAAAGTTTAGAAATCATGGTAAAAAAGGCCAAAACACCCTAAGACTCTTCCTTGAAAAAAAAAAGAAAAAGAAAAACGAATAAAACCACCCCGATATTTAATAATGATAAATAAATAAATAGAAGAATGCTACACCAAGGAGACCAAATGAGACCACACCACACCAGCTTAGACAATCAAACTTACACAGTTTGGATTAGAGTGGCAAAAGCAAAGCAGACTCCCCAAGTACTAATTCAAGTATAATAAGATAGCGCTGTATACGTGCAACTTATTCATGGACTTTCCTTGGCGTGCATTTAACCCTGAGTTGGCAACAATTGATGTTTGGAAAAAGACCCCAATTGAAAATATCCCTTAGAAAGATACTTTTGATTAATAGATCATAACCTGACACATCACCACAACTTGAATTATACTTTGCCTTCTCCAAGTGCTCTAGCTTGTAATCCAATGTTTACTTGTTTGTTTATAAATGGTGGGTTTATGAAATTTAAAAAAACCCTCAAAGATAATTACATGTTGCTTAAATATTTGTCTAAAATATAAATGAACTTTTTATATCATGTTAGGAAAGAAATGAAAATGATTTTATTCTCGGTCACTCAAAATGAATTCAAATTTGTGGTCTATTGTTTCCTTTACAACACCAGGAACGTATCATTACAGATTCTACAAGTCGTTAGAGAGCCACGCCCACAAACGACAAGTGTAGCGTGTAGTTGTCTAAATTTCTACCCGTTACTTTGAGTTGTAATTAATCTGAAAAAATAATGAAAAAAAATTTATAACATTTAAACCATTAAGATAACAGTAACGCATAAGAGAGAAGCGCATGAATGAATGGACAACAAATAATTGTAACAGCAGCGACTTTGACAACGCGACAACAGCCAACATCATGAAACAAAAGTCAGTTGTTAAGGCTGGCAGCGAAGGCAACAGAGATGGACGGAGGGAGGGAGAGACACTTTCAAGTAATAAAATGCAGAAACAAAATGAATAAATGCTGCGGAAGGTTTTTCGCATGCAAATGCGTCTGTAAGCAGAGTGGACAAGACAACAAAAAATATATACTTAAAAATAACAAAAACAAGCAACAGCCAATCCAACCAGTTATGTAGTAAGTGTACTGACAGATAACCAACGGCGGCACCAGACCTGTTAACTGCAAGATATAGACGTATAAATATTTTCGATAATTTATGCCGACTTGCCTAAGTGTGTCTGTACGTACACATGCATTTATTGTAAGGAGACATGCCAATGTGAATATTTATGGACGAATGTGAAATATTGTGTTGACTGTTGTGCTTTTCGTTTGAGTTCAAACAGTAGGATGTTCAAGAGTGAAAATGGTATAAATATCAACATACGCCCATATTTTTACCCGACATGGTAAAGTTTAAGTTTCCTTGTCTCATAAAAGTTTTAGTTAGTTTTTGTGTTAATTATTCGTTACCGCTTGAAGATCCCAGATCCCTTCTGCCTTTACTTCGAAGCTTTACATATTCCCTCCCATCACAACTTTTAAGTAAAGTAACTGCTCTGACTGTAGGCGGTTATTTTGTTATAAATTATTTTGCGAAGCTATATCGAAAATCGAAACGCTTTAAATACCACCGTGTCACAGGAACAACTCAATTTATACAAGTACGTATGTGATGCTTTGTAACATTGTGTGACTGTGATATTCATGTCAGCATCAAAGCTTGATATTGTTTTCGTTCCCTGTTCTGTTGTGCGTTTGACTGTAGCACAGTGGAGCATGGTAAGGTAACAACTTTATTAGTTGAAATTGTTATATTTTACATACCGTACGTGCGGCACAGGCGTCTTAATAAATTTATGAAAATTTTATGGACAAAGTTGGGAGGAGTAACATTACATTCTGTATCATATGCATACGTGTGCGAGTGTTTGTGTACATATTTACTCACTCGAAGCTATGAATTAAAAATGAACACAAAAACACAATTATTGTGAAGAGGTACCAGTACCAGTGAGAGACGTGTGTTTGTGGGGAGAGAATGCATACCAGGTATAATTTAACCTAATTCATACAGAGGTCTCGTGTGACGGTGCATTTTTGCACCAAGTGTGTGCAGAACAATACGTTGGCGCTGGTGCAAGTGCGTGTTTGTAACAAAAAATGACAACCGTTGTCGATCTAAGTAAGCAACCAACCAACCAAGTTGCTAACTAGCACACTCACTGGCTGGCTGAGTCGTTGAGTTGCATGGCCTGAGATGTGCACTTGAGTTTACTGATGCCGAGTAATAAAGCAATTTTCTTCCTACACGCATATTTCTGTCCTCGTTGCCTTGTTGCTTCAAGCTGTTGTGTTGTGCTGTTCTGTGCTGTTATACTATGATGTGGCAGTTGCCAATTTGCTGCGGACCAGCATGCCGTACTCTATACTACCATTACAGTAGATTTGCATTTTTGCTCATTTCATCATCTTATAAATTAACGCATACATTTGTTCTTTGGCTGGTTCATTTTTTTCTTGTTTTTCTTTTTATTTTTTTATTTTTTGTTATTTCCTTCTAGGCATACTACTGCATAATATTGCTGCAGCATTGTAATGAGCATGAATATTACAATTGCTTATGAGAATGACTATGACTACCAATCATCACAACGGCCCGTTGATATGTTTGTCAGGCTGGGCGAGAAGACCTTTCAAAGCACATTAACTGTCAGGCGATACTAAATGCTGTGTGAAATGTTTGCGTGTTCTACACTGACAGTTGAGTTGTTTAGTGTAAGTGTAGGGAAATCAGTTTTTCCGGGAAGCCTAAAACTAAAATGCTTTCGGGTAATTTATCAAAGTGTTGAATGAAAGCGTGTTTTTCAATGTATTTCATTTGTATCTGTGTAAAGAGACTACAACGTATTACACCTGCCGCTACAACCGTCATTAAAAGTAATTTATTTTTAACTGTACAACAATTTAGCAATTTAGATTTGTTGCTGTTTACCAAACAATCACAACAAAACAACAAAACAACAAATATTCGTATTCAAGCGAATACAATGCTATTGAGAAACGAGTTATTAAATAATTTGACAAAGACACGCAATCGATATCAACAGAGCGTAAAACCAGTTATGAACGTTATCCAACAAAACTAAATTGTTTGGTCAAAAATTAAAAAAAAAAATCAATTATTCATCTGTTCTGTCCGTTCTGGCCCATTTGTGTGCACAAGTGACTGTCATCCACCCACTTAACCGACTATTTGATGTGTGAATATGTGTGCGTTTTATTTTTCTGGCCTCTTTTGGTTATCAGGCCAAACCAATTAGATCTTCAACAATAGTTACAGCAGCAACAACACCCAGAAAAACAGATATATAAAGTTTAGAGCAAATTTTGAACACTCCCCACCTTCACTTAGGTTGTAAACTGTAATTAAGCTGTAAATGTCGCATCGATTGACACCCTTGTAATTGAATTATTCAATTTTTTTTGTGTATTGAAGAATGTGTTACATTTAATCTAAAAGAATCAATTTTTTGAATGGAATTTTTTTGTAAATTGTGGGTGTGACTCTTATTCTCTTTTCCGTATTTTTATTTTATAAAAAATGGTTTTGTTTTGCTTAAATTAATAATAAATATTTGATGTCATCACAACATGATGTTCACTCTATAATATTTATAGTCAGTATACTGTGGAGAGTAATCGTAAATAGTTTCCCGCTACGATATTGTCAAATTTACTTTCAAAATAAGTTTAGTCGGTCAAGTTCGCTCATTTACACCACTTCCACAATATAAAAAATAAGTTTATACCGAAATTTAACTAAAGTCACACGTATGCGTATTTTGTAGTCACCACAATCAATTTTAATTATAAACGTTGACAGTGACTTTTCCACCATTCATCTAAATGTGTTGATTTTTAAGAATCGTATCCATTGATTTTCTTCTAAAAGTTACAAATGCATTAACAAACTAAATATATTCTCAACCGCATAATGGAAGTATATAAAAAAGGACACCCAGCGCAACCATCTCGATTGACAAATTAGTTTATAGTGTTGAGCAATTTTGGTTATTATTCAAAATGCAGTGCCAGCGAGTTGTCGTAGTGTAATGTGGTGCGGTGTCATAACTGTTTATAACGTTTCGTTCGTTGTAAGCTTAAATGTTCACTAATCAATCTTTTTTGCAGTATTTGGTGCACCCACAAAATTGTCCGAAAACCATTAACGGTAATGAATTAGAAACTGTGTGCATGTGTCGAGGGGTGTAATAACGATTTTGCATTTTAACACAATGAACGGTAATTAATTGACAATGGAGGTGCAAATATTATTTAGCTAGCACAGAAACATTACGAATATTATACAATAATTTAATTATTGTGCATTTTACAATTATTTCTTAATTACATGAAATGTAATCAAGTTATTTCTTTATCATTGTATGGAAATCATATTATACGTATATATGCTTAGATATAGATAAAAATATATATGCTTAGACGTTCAGCGGCGAATAACTAACCTGAGGCATAAGCGGTAAACATTTTTGGGGCTACTTAGCTCTTTTGTTCAAAAATTTTTATATAATTTTGAAGCTCTATATGTTGCGATGGCTGCGCAATTGTTTAGACCGTTTAACGTTAAATCCACCACTGTCTATATTTAGCACAATGGGCGTGGCAGGTGTATAATGTTGCTCAGCAGGAGTGTATGTTTAACGTATAAACTTGCAAGTCGGATTTTACATCAAAATAGGGATTTTTGTAAATTGTGGGCGTGGCTTTTAAATAACACAAAAGTATAACAGACATACACTCGGACACATGGACGGACATATCTACATAAAGTCAAATTTTGATAACTATACGTTGCAGTATCGTTGACATCCCCCATCTTATACATAAGCTCTGTGGCTGTGAGTAAATTTAAGCCACTAAGTAAAGTGAAAGCAATTTATTTTTACTTTTTATATTTGTAGTCGCTCAACAACTTTGTACAAAATAATTTATACATTTTGTCAATATTGAGTTGTCTCTTAATGGTGGCATCTGTTATCTATGTGGTAACCTTGACACTCACAACATGTACGTACCGTACAATAGCGCACAAAAATACAACGAACATACTTCAGCGTTCAATTTGCACAGAACAAGAAGAAAACCTTGTCTGTACGTTATTATTTATTATAAAATGTGTGCGTGTGTGTGTGCGAATGTATGTGATTGCCTTTCAACAGCACAACATCACGATATCAGCCAACTTATCTTCACAAACAAAAGAGTTAAGACATGTGTTGGGTATTGTGTGTGCGTAAGCGTGTGCAAGTGCGTGTGCGTGTGTTAATGTAAATAGTCTTTCATTCAATTTTAATTGCTTTCAACTTTATCTTAAATAAGTGGCTGTCTCTGTGCCTTTTCCATAGTAAATGTTGTTTTATGTTTTTAACACTTGCGTACAAAACCGTATACGAGCATACGCTACGTTGCGTTGCTTTACGTTATTATAAGTAATTGTATTGTATGTATTTCTGTAAGTATTTGACAATCGATGAATTGTTGAAGTGAGCGGAGGGCATGTTTATATTTGCACTGAACTCCTTTGTACCGAGTAAGGTTGTTTCTGTCTAAGAGAGAAATAAAACAAGAAAATACTTTATCGCTAATTCCCACATGTTTTTAATTCATGCACGCATGCACACACATCCAGATGCTTTTTAAGTGGTAGGCTTCGTGCACAGTGATTCATTCATTCATTTATGTGTTTAAGCATTCAACCCATTATAGTTGTTGAGTTGAGTTGAGTTGAGTTGAGTGGAGTGGAGTTTAAAGGCGGAGAAGGTGAGATATCTTATTACATTTTCTCTTTCGTTTTCTTTTTAGATATTCGCCCACGAAACTGACAGGAATCTTCATTGTCGCATGTGTGTTGAATAATTTGTGTGTTCAGCGAAATTTTACTTTTGTTGTTATTATTGTACACTGCACAGCAGCAGAGCTTCAAAAGTCAGTTAGTTAGTCAGACGCGCAATTTAAGCCAACCCACCACCGCCAGTATGATGCTTTGCTTGTCGTTTTGTGACCATTTGTATCTCTTGACAGAAAACTGACACGTCGAAGCAAATACTACAAACGCATAAGCTCTACATCCTACAGACATTAACTTTAAATGTAACAGAAGTAATAAGAAAAACACATAATTTTTTATATTATATTATATTAAAATGTCGATTTTGATCAATCAATTCCTTTCTTTAGTGAAATTTTAAAACCTTCCTCCGTTCTGTTTGTATCAAACATTTCAATCACTCTTAATAACTAATATTTATACTCGTTACGAAAGAGAGGCGAATTTGAAAAGCCTCCAAATCAATATTAATTGATTTACTTGATTCGTAAAACAAGAATTTCTTGTTTTCCACCATTCGCCATGAAAGACACATAATAATAAACATTAAGAATTGACTTGTGGCCACCACCAAGGCAGCCAGCAACATTATCAGCGTCATCAACATCAGCATCAGAAGCCACATTCGCTAATAACCGCGGTCTGGCGCAACGATACTTTAATAATGTCAAAATAAATTGAACATAAATTTGTACAAGTTGTACTCTTGAAGAAGCACGCGAACAGCAGAAGAGAGGGCAGGCCGTAATGACAGAGACAAGTCTAAGCTAAAACGTTTGGCCACTTGTCTTAAAACCATCAATGATTTTTTTTTACTTAATTTTTTTTTTTGCTAAAAGCTTAAACGTTGTATAGGACAGCGACCGCGGTTTTATACTCTTGCAAATATTCATATTAGTGTCCCCATAAATGTCTGAATGAATTTTATGTGCAGTTTGTTAAACATTGATCTGCCAGCCACAACAATCAACTAGAATGTCAATTAACCGACAGCGCTTAAAGAGATGTCTGCTTGTTTTATAAATGTGACTACCTTTATATCGCTTGTGATCGGGACTTAGAGAGAGATGATGGTGGGTCCTGTTTGTCACAAAACTAGACTTGAAATTTGTAGCTGTCTCGCCCAAAACTATTTCTTTTCCATTTGATGACTCAATTAAAAGGAAAGAATTCTTATCAAAAACATCAGTTGAGGTTTCGCTTAATACATTTATAACAATATTGCATAAAGTTATGGTAACGAACAAGGTGGAATGTAAAGGAAAAATAAATCTCTGTACATTGCTTCATCATATCATGGTAACGGAAAATTTCCTTAATTAAGCCTTAGTGAAATGACACTTTAGAATGCAATTGCGGGAATTTTATACAAAATATTTCATTATTCATATGCATTCATATGCATGAGCAGCTGAATATATACAATTCTCAAACAAAGAAAAATTTCTACTCTATGTGAACTTTTGTGTGAAAGTGTCTCACTCATCACAAACCAAGAATTTCAAGTTTCGAAAAACTTTTCATCATCCGTTTACGCATTTTGTTAACTCTTTGGAATTATTAGAGTGGAAAAAAAACAGTCCAAGATTGTAAAGGAGAGAAAAAGGAATAAACCGACTAAAACAAATTGACATGTGTCATGGAGAAGGCAAGTTGTCAAGTTGTTTGCTTCTACTCGTACTACTCGCAAGAGAAGCGTGGAAACCGGCATCTGAACAACTAACTAAGTATAACGCAAACTAACGTGAGACTTGATTTTGTGCAAGTATATGTTTCCTATACTTGCATAGCGTGTGAGTGTCCACATGACTGAATGCATGAATAAAACAATGCAAAAATACAACAACAAAGGAGGGGATGTGTAACCCTTTGTCACATTTAGCTTTTGACAGTTCAATAATGTGTCCAATTGTTTGTCTATCTCCGTGTCTGTCTCTTCCCTAGGACATGTGTACATATGTTTTCAGGCGTGTGCTTTGTAATGTAATCTCGTATATCGTTGCGTTTGTCATGCATTCCTTAACAATATTATGTGTATGTGTAGGTTGTATGTGTTATAGCTTTTTATGTCATACATCATCTATTCTTCAATAATTAATAATTAATCTTTAACTTGGACTAAAACTTTGCTAATTGGGGGTGAAAGGGTAAAGGGTATAAATTTCATAAATCAATTGTTTCATCAATAAAACAATTTCTTGCGGATTTGGCTGATGGATACAAGTTATGGAAAAACTAGGACAAACTTGTTCAGTATCCCTTACATTCGAAGAAGAATAGAGAGAGATACGTAAGTCTCAAGTCTTTTGTTCTGTAAAGTATAGGACAGGAATTGTGCATGCCACGGTATGGGCTGTTGGTATCTTTGGAAGATTCCGTATATCATGGCGTATTCGAAAATATCCTTGTTTAACCACCACGATGTAACTGTATTTTTCTGCTCGTTTTAAGTCCCACTCAAAAATGAAAGTTTTTCTAAAGAAAATTTTAGCTTAATATCTCAAACAACAGCCACCGTGCCAAAAACTATCGGTCAGAAAAACGAACATTGCTTGATGGATTTACAGTTTAATACTAATCAAGTAAATAAAATATCATATACATCCCGTTATTTCAAATATAAAATAAAAAAACAAAATCGTAAAAGCTAATAAATTTAGCTCCTCTCTCTTTCCCTTCTAAACTTTTATATTTCCAACATCGCAAATTGTTTGGTTTGTGTTTGGAAAAAATTACAAAGGCATACATTTGAAACAAACTTTTATATACAAAAACAAAAAAAAAAAAAACGTACAATTCAACAAATTATAGATAATTACACAAATGGCTCTGTGTTTATATGAAACGTCGAGTTGAGGCAATGAATGAATTAATATAATAGAAATATTAAATACCACACACATGATGCAACTGCATTGAATCGAAGGAATGGTGCCTTTGTGTTGTAAAATCATTTTACGATCTTAATAAAAAATTTTCATTTATTTAAAGTGTTTTATTTTTAATATTGTTTTGTAATAAACATTTTCAATTTACTTTTTTGTTCAGTGTACTGAATGTTATATAATTTATTTTTATTTTCACGTGATTTAAGCTGTAATAAAACAAGTGAACATGTTATAGTCGGACAAGATCGACCTTTCCGTAGCTTATACCGTTTAATTCCAACCGTACACTTATACAAGAATGTATACAATAGTTATTAATGCTACATGTTTAAGTTATGCGTGACACGCACGAGATACTTTTTGAAAAATTTTCTGGGAAATTATACAAAAAACATTAAGGTCTTAATAAAATCGTAAAAGCCTTTAATTAAGATATTTATTATGATAAAAATTTTGAGCACTCAACACCATTCAAAATACTTCTAACTGGATTGTAAATTAGGAGAATGGTCTTCATGCAATGGCAACAAAATATATTTACACAGACAGACAGGCAGACATCATCATTTCATTACTGGCTGAATTCAACCTATGTAGGTCTTTGGCCTGTTGCAAACGCCACGCACTTTAGTTTTGAACGCCTCTTCCCCAGTTTTCAGTCAGACAGAGGGATAGACAAAAAAATCGATTGATACAGATTATGATGTTAATAAAGAATATTTCTCCTAAGGTCTCTGCTACTCTTCTCTAGCATTTAGCCAAATTAATTATACCGTAACTCCCTAGGTGGTGCCAGCCACTTTAAAAAGCTGTTTGCCGTTTTGCTTATAAAGGAACGTTAAACAAAACGTGATAGCAATAGTTCGCAATTGACGAAATAGTAATTACCGAGACTAACTAAACATTACAAATGTCTAAGCCACTTAGTACGATAGTAAACTGCGTTCTAACAACTTGTCGCGGATGTATACTCTTGAAGGTAATTAAATAACTGGTTGATTTTTTGCAATTATGACGACAAGTTTTCAAATTAATGGAACTCCTTATACGGGTAAGATGGATGGTTGTATTCTGGAAGAAAAAAAAAGAATTTTAATGAATCCATTACATAAAAAGTTGACTTGAAATCTCTACCGCCCGACATAACCTTAAATACGTTTATACGTGAACATGCTCAATTGACAGCAACGAAGTATATGTGTTTGGAGGGAGGATGCGGTGCTTGTATAGTCACCATCAAAGGTCAACATCCGGCTAATGGTCAGATGCAAAGTTGGGCAGCTAACTCGGTTAGTATTCAAAGCTTTAGATTACATAATTATTTTTATATAACAATTCATTACAGTGCTTGATCTTGTTGAACTGTTGCAAGGATTGGGAAATAACTACATGTGAAGGTATTGGCAACAAGCGAGATGGTTATCACCCGATTCAAAAACGTTTAGCCGAAATGAATGGCAGTCAGTGCGGTTTCTGTTCTCCGGGCTTTGTCATGAATATGTACAGTTTGGTGCAGGCCAAGCAGGGCCAGTTGACTATGAGTGAAATCGAAAATTCATTTGGTGGCAATATATGTCGTTGTACCGGTTACCGGCCCATTCTGGATACCATGAAATCGTTTGCCGTGGACAATTGTATGAAATGCCCATCGTTTTATGGAAACGTAAAAGATATAGAAGAATTCGATTATGAAAAGTGTCCCCGTTTAAATGATAGTTTCATAGACTCTTATTACAAACCTTTAAAAACTTTGGTCTATGAAAATGGCTATCAATGGTATTGGCCTAAATTACTTAAAGAAGTCTTTGATATTTTAGACAACATACCGACTGATGATGAATACATGTTGGTAGCTGGCAATACCGCTCATGGGGTTTATCGTCGCTCAGAGAATATACGCCACTTCATTGACATAAACGCAATAAAGGAGTTGAAAGAACACTCACTTACCGCTGACAAATTTATTTTGGGTGCTAACCTTAGTCTCACCGAAACTATGGATATATTTATGAAAGCCGCTGAACAATCCGGTTTTGAATATTGCAAACAATTATGGCATCACTTTGATTTGATCGCCAATGTTCCAGTGCGAAATGTATGCTTTATTGTTGACATTCTTAAATAGAATTTCAGGTTAATTTAGAATGCATCCATTCTTGCAGAATGGTACTCTAGCAGGCAATATTTCTATTAAAAAAGCGCATCCAGAATTTCCTTCGGATATTTTTATAACCTTCGAAGCTTTGGATGTTCAAGTGGTGGTTAATACTAAGGGTAGTAAAGAAGAGATTATGTCGCTTTCTGATTATCTAAAAAATTCTACTCCCAAAATGGTTCTAATGGCTTTTCACCTTAAAGCCTATCCCCCGCAAAAGTTTCTATTCAAATCTTATAAGGTAAGTAAAAAGAAAAGACATAATGGAATATAATTGCGGTTTAACTAATGATTTTTTTTAAGATTATGCCCCGAGCGCAAAATGCTCATGCCATGGTAAATGCGGCCTTCCTACTGGATTATGACGACATCACCCAAGGAAAAGTTAACGATGTACGCATTTGTTTTGGATCTATATCATCTCAATTTGTGCATTCAAAAAGTGTAGAAAATTTGCTTAAGAAGCAGTGCTACTATGATAGGACCGTAGTGGAAAAAATTTTCACTGAATTATTCAATGAATTGCAACCCGACATGGTGCTTACAGATCCCTCTCCCGAATACAGACGATTGTTGGCTTGCGGCCTATTATATAAATTTTTATTAGAGGTTGCTGCCCCTGATAAAGTAAAATCAGTCTATAGGAGTGGAGGGCCCATACTAAAGAGAGATTTGTCTTCTGGAATGCAAAATTTTGAAACGAATAAAAAAGTCTATCCCGTTACCCAACCAGTTCAAAAACTAGAAGGTGAGAAAAAATAATTATCTCTAATATCAGCCTGCTTCAACAACTCCGTTCTCTTAAGCTTTAATACAGTGTTCCGGAGAAGCCATTTATACAAATGATACATTAACTGCACACGATTCCTTACATGTAGCTTTTGCTACGGCTAATAAAGTTGGTGCTACCATTGAAAAAATAGATGCATCTGAAGCTTTGAAAATTCCCGGAGTTATAGCGTTTTTGTCAGCTGATGATATACCGGGTGTAAACTCTTTTGTAGATGCCGATTTCCAATATGAGGTGGAAGAAATCTTCTGCTCTGGTCAAGTGCGCTATTACCATCAACCACTTGGTTTAATTGTAGCTACCAGTAGTGACATAGCCAATCGTGCTGCCACCAAAGTTCGTGCTATATATTCAAACCACAGTGAATTGGTAATGTCAACCATGGCAGAAGTATTCGCTCACCAACAATGGGATCGGGTTCATTTGAAAGTTTCCCTTGGTTCAATGGAACTTAAGGCCAGTGATGATATTGATATTAGCGGTTCAGGTATATTTCAAATGGGTCTGCAGTATCACTTCACCATGGAGCCACAAACATGCGTGGCCGTGCCGTTTGAGGAAAGTCTTCAAGTATGGACGTCAACTCAGTGGATGGATCATACACAATCAGTTCTAGCAAAATTATTAAAAATCAAATCTGCAGATTTACAACTAAAGGTAAAGCGATTAGGAGGGGCTTATGGCTCTAAAATATCACGAGGTAATTTAGTGGCTTGTGCAGCTTCATTGGCCGCTTACAAACTAAATCGTCCGGTTCGCTTTGTGCAAACTATTGAATCAATGATGAAGATTAATGGTAAACGTTGGGCTTGTCGATCCGATTATGAGTTTCATGTGAAAGCCAATGGTAAAATTGTAAAACTAAAGAACATCTTTTACGAAGACGCTGGCTATACAATGAATGAAAGTCCGGTGGGTTTTCATTCCACAATATGTGCCAAGAATTGTTATGAGTTAAGCAATGAAAACATAAAAGTTGAAGGACATGCTGTACTAACAGATGCAGCCAGCTCGACCTGGTGCCGTGCCCCAGGTTCCGTCGAAGGTTAGTACTGCAGGGAAGTCAAATTTAATGTTTAATTCATTCATTTAAACTTTTTCAGGTATTGCTATGATAGAAAATATTATGGAGCATATTGCTTTTGAAGCACAAATTGATCCAGCCGATGTACGCTTAGTGAACATCAAGAAGGGTAACAAAATGGAAGAATTATTTCCGCGCTTTCTTCAATCCACCGAATACCGAGAAAGACGTAAAGAGATTGATTTGTTTAATGAAAAAAATCGTTGGATAAAACGGGGTTTGGGTTTAGCGATCATGGAATACCCCGTAGATTACTTTGGTACATTCCCTGCTACTGTGGCCGTTTATCATGTTGATGGCTCAGTGGTGGTTTCCCATGGCGGCATAGAAATGGGTCAAGGTTTGTAATTGTAACGTGGAAGGATTTTATAATTTTTATCCTCTAACTGGTATGCTCATTAGGTCTGAATACTAAGGTGGCCCAGGTAGTCGCTTACCATTTGGGTGTACCGTTGGAAAGTGTGAAAATTGAAGCGAGCAATACGGTAAACGGTGCTAATTCAATGGTAACGGGTGGTTCTTTAGGAAGTGAATGTGTTTGTTTTGCTGTTCGTAAGGCCTGCAACACATTAAATGAACGCCTGAAACCGATTAGGGAGAATCTCAAAAAAGATGCCACTTGGCCAGAGGTGGTAAAGGCAGCCTTTGCCCGTGGTATAAATTTAATTGCTAGTGATTATCAAAAGAAAGATGATATGAAACGGTACGATGTATATGGTTTGGCTTTAACCGAATTGGAAATCGACATTCTAACTGGAAACCATTTAATTAAGCGAGTAGATATTTTAGAAGATGCTGGTGAAAGTTTAAGTCCGTATGTTGATATAGGACAAGTTGAAGGATCATTCGTTATGTTATTGGGTTATTGGCTAACAGAACAATTGATTTTTGATCGTCAAACTGGAGAACTGTTGACTACACGCACCTGGAACTATAAACCACCCGGAGCGAAAGATATACCCATAGACTTTCGGGTAGAATTGTTACAGAAAAATCCCAACTCAGGGGGTTTTATGCGTTCCAAAGCCACTGGAGAGCCGGCTTGTTGCTTAGCAGTTAGTTCTATATTTGCAGTACAACATGCTTTGCAATCGGCACGTAAAGATGCTGGTTTAAAGAGAGAATGGGTACGTTTGGAGGCACCTACAACTCCAGAGACTATTGTCTTAAATGCTGGTCATAAGGTGGAATCGTTTACTTTGGAATAAATGCGTTTATTATTATTGTTGCTATATGAGTAAATTTGGTAAAGGGTAAAAGCTTACATGTACGTTTGAAAAAATCAATAGAATTGCAATAAATGTATGCGTAATAATATATTTTTTTTAATATGCAATATATCGTTAAACAACTTGTTTGTGTCATATTAATACGAACTGAAGCATCACAAGAGGGAACTTTTGCTATTCTTACCACTGCGAACCGTATTTACATTGCCTCATTATCATTCTGAGCGCGTTTTATGTATTCGTGGTCGTTCAAATTTGCTTAATAAAAATGTGGTTTAAAGATCCGATTTTTTCGTAGTGTAGTGTGTGCTGTAATAAGGAGTGGCTCTAACCGCAGGGCTTCTTATATGCTTTTTATTTATTGTTTAAACTTTGATTTGTTGAATCATTTATCATTGGCTGTTATACTCATTACTCAGAAAAGTGTCTGCATATTTATAAGGTAAACTTTTCTCCGCTTATTGTTTATTATTTAAACAATAAATAAAGTCGCCCACAAACATCTCATAAATTCACACACAATTTGACATCTCATGTCACCTTTGGCTATAATATCAATATTCATATAGAATCTCTACGCGGTCTGTTATGAAAGCTTTTTTTAGTAGAAAAGATTTATATGCCATTTGACAAGGGAAACAATCAAACCAATAACTTGAACGTGCAAAGAAGAAACAATTTTAAGAGATGACAATTTCACGTTTCCTGCATACATACTTTAGTTAGTTGAACAGGAAAGTTCTTTTGTACGAACATATAATTTACACATGCAAGCCTCAAGGCTAAAACAGAAATAATCAGGATTTCTCTTTTTCTAGTTATAGAGTAAAAATAGTTGAAGTGGTAGAAGCTGTGCGTCTGTGCATCTGTGCGTTCACCTACTTTTTCGTATAACATCTCCTCTGCACATATCACGTTACATGATTTGTAGATAAATTTAGTGCATTGCTATCCTCTGTACTCTGCTGTTATTGTTGCCTGCCATTACACTTTGGCATAAAATGTAAAACTGTAGCCCACAACGCTGACTATCTTCTGCATATTCACCTTTCTTGTGTGTCCGTCTGCATCGATTTAGTTTGGTATTCAATTCTATGCCTTTATATTGTCATGCAAATCTAATACAGTTCAGCTTGTTCTATTGCAAATTAGTTTTAGTCATACCCACATACCTACATATTCTGTGACACTTGTTTATATATACAAACGCGCGACTGGCACTGTCCATCATTTGCCCGAAAGTGAACACATGCACACGAGCTCACATATGAAATGCATTGTCATCCATAAATGTATGCGACATGTTTATGTTGCCAACAAAAAAAAAAAAAACAACCAGACATGGCCTTTAATTAAAATATCAGTGAATAGTCTAAACACTAAAGATACCTAAGCCAACAATTTTGTGACCGGAATGCTTACCACAGGCCAACGTAGAAGGACAGAGAGACAGACAGACTTATATAAATATATTTTGAACATTTCCCGCCACTTGGTTGCAAGTAAATATAAAGATAAGTGGAAATGAGTAAAAAAAGAGAACTTTATTCATTTTTAAAAGAATCATTATGATCGGACAGGCAGGAGAGGCATGATTTTCCATGAAATGTGATACTCGTTGTTTATCCTCCCAAACCCTAAAAACCAGCTACGTGCCGCCTCTTCTCAAATACATTCGTTGACCATGTTTGAAAACAGCAACCAGCATTGCGTATCTAATATTTCAAATAAGATTTTATAGAATTGTTTAATTAACACTTCGGGCTGAAAATCAATTAATGTGGCCGCGAACGATGCGCAAAAAGTTGCTTCAATTAACAACATCAGGAGCGGTTCCCATAAAAATCCTTCCGGCTGCACTTTACTACACATAGAGAATAAAAATCACTTTTTGGCTAACTACTAAATTTTAAATAAACAAAAATTTCTGTTTATTGTTATTTTTACCATTGAGTAGAACCATTGAATTAAATTCTTTTTGAGATATATTAAAAATATTATTTAAAAACAAAAAAAAAATGGAAAATAGGACGAAAACGAACAGTTAAAAAGTGATTTATAGAGAAATGCAACTTGCGACTACCATTCATTCTTTTTCACCATAATTACGGCGGCTGTTGCCCGCAAAGGCGATGATGGTAATGAAGTTGCTTGCGTTTAAGCAGCACGGAATATATTAATTACAATATAGCCGCGAGCTAATCGCAAAGTATGCACTTGCAACGTTGCCATGAAAGGGAATGTAAAGAATGCCACAATGGTCACGTATACGTGTATAAACACTTTGATTCTTTTTTCAGTAAACGAAGCTTGAAATTTGTAAAATTGATTTTATACTACAGATGGCAACGCAGGCTGACCTAACCAACCACCCATTTCACCCACACAAACACACATACACGCATACACATGTAGGAGCCTTTTATGTTATGTTTTGGGTGAAGGGGATCCTATGGATCTTTCTCTATTTTTTTTATTATTTCATTCACTTTTTTTATCTCTCTCTCCCTCTTTCTTGCCCTATCTATATGGTCCTGTTCATATTATGTCTGATAAAATTACAATAATTCTTATTCACAGAAGACATATGCGTTCGAACACAAGCTACGTATGCAAACAAGGCAGAGAGCTGGCGCGCGAACATCGAGTGCATAATTTTATTGAGGGCTCTAAAGTAAACAAATTGAATTAATTACATCGTCTGGCCCGACAGAGTGTGGTATTTATGATGGAGACGAGTATATAATAACAATGCGTTCGCCTGATGTCACGCGTACAACAATAATCAAAGTATAGCATATAATGCAAATATATGTAAATCTTTGCATTTCATGGTGAACTTTTATTACCATACATAAAAACGCACATACGCTTACAGTCATATGTGTAGAGAGACAGACAGACAGACAGATATATATTCAAGTAAACTCATTAAAAGCTTATGAAGCAAATGTGTCGGGTATGCATCTACGTGTGGGAAAAAAAACAAACTATTGAAAATTTTATAATTAGTTAAGCTCAACTTTTTAATACGCTACGCTACGCTTCTACACAAATGCATAATTTGTTTAAAACTATCAGTAAATCGTCTTTTTAAAAAAGGTTTATAAGTATGCTGGCATAGGCCAACTATCCTCCACATTTATATGTAAATGTGACAAATATATGGCACTATGCGATCTCTCCTGTGAGCAAAATTACAAGCACTGGACCACAAATATTTCAGAAATTGCGATCTGCACTTAATCATAAAAAAGACTTTAAAACTGCAGGAAAACTCATAGTAGCCAAATCTAGGTAATCTAGAGTCCCTCAACCAAAGAAAATATTTAAATCAAATCTTTTTGCTTTTACAGAGTTTTCAAAAAGAGAGAAATATTTTACAATTAACCTTTCAGATTCGAGCCAAACTGTATCACTTGGTTATTATTTTAGCATTTCCATTGAAAACAGTAGAAGAAAATGTTTGATGGAAAACCATAATGTACGAAACAATTACACAAGAAAGTACTTTGTGTTAAACATTTAAACGCACCCTAAAAACAAGGACATTATAGTGCTTCTGCGATTGAGTGAATCGAGTAAAAGCAAGTTATAAAGTAAAGACATCAGTAATTGTAATCTCTTAAGGAATAATATGCGAATAATATGCTATGCAGTCCAGGGCACAAAGTCAGAAGCGGCGCGTCTAGGAGGAGTTTAAAATTTCAATTACAATCAATTAAAAGCTTAAAAATAACAAGAGAAGGATCTGAATTAATTTTATGTTTAATTTTTTCCGATGACCACGTTTTCCAAAATTGTTTTGCGTATACAACCGTTACATTTATTCACACATTAAACTGCATTACGTGTAATTGTCTATAAAGACGTTTAAAAAAAAAAAAACAAAGAAATCAAAGATTCTCCTACAAAAAAAGACAACTGAACTACAACAACGATTTTTTGTCACCAACTTCAATTAAAATTTTAATATTCTTTCGATGCGAATTTGCCCAATCCCCTCTTTTTCAGAACACATCACAATGATAAGAATGCCATGAGAGGTAGAAGACGGATGTGAATGGCTGGCTACATGTACAATAGTAAGCTTAATATCCGTGTGAATTGCAACTGATTGAAGAGGATGGCAGTAGATAGAGAAAGGATACCAATGTATAAATGAATCAATGGATCAACGTTTCAGCATTGCTGTTTTTGTTGCTGCCTGAATGGTGGTGACATTCCATCGCACATCGTGTATTACTGCGACATTCATACATTCCACATATGAATATTATATGGACAATAATAACTTATGTTCGTTTTGTATTCATTTTTGTTTTTTGGGTAATAAATTGTCTGAAGCGGCACGTATTGAAAATTAACGAGGAAAACAATCAACATTTTATTAGTTTTATAAATTCTTGAAAAAGTTTTTTTTTTTCACTCTCTACTTCTGATGATTGTTGCTCGCTGGTATTAATTTATGTTTAATACCTCAGGTATAAAACATATGCTACGTGCATAAAAATCATTTTTTTGACAATATTTTTAAACCAAATTTTACAACGCTGTCACATATTTAAAAGGAAAATCAAAAAATAAGTCACGTGAGTAATTGTGACTATTTAATACCCTATCTTAGTTAGGAGTTACAAACAGCCAAATAAACTTAATATATTATTTGCTACAAACATAAGCTGACTACACACAAGTGTTCAAAGAATCATATCAAAAAATAGCTCTACGCTGCAGCGTTTATTTCATTTATTTAATAACGCAAACTAAACACTTGGTTTTAAGAATATTTTAAAAGTTTTTTCTTCTACTTATTTTAACTTTGAATTATCTAAACGATAAAATTAGCTGATATTTATGAATGTACGCAACACTAACAAAAAAAAACAAATAAATCTACTTTTTCATGTTTTGTGTTTCACTGTAAAACATGAAATCTTTTGAAAACCACCACCTTTCAATCAATCAACGGAAAAATATCATTTTCTAGTAAGCTGTCAGTCAATCAGTCCAGCTACTCCGTCAGTCAAACAGTGTGTCATTTACGCTTTCAATTTTCAATAATTCAAATAATGAAAATGTTACATTTTTTTGAAAACAAGCAGAAACGCTTCCATTGAGTTTTTTACTGTTTAGTTTTTTATCAATTGTTGATAATTCTTTAATTATTTAAGGTAAATATTTATTTATATTTTTAGCTTTAGCTCTAAAATAGGACACAGTTATTTAAATCAAAAATTTTCTAATCCGTTTTAGTAAAGATCAGTGTTTCCTAAAAACCGGCGGATATCGCCACATTTGATCCAGTCTATATTTATTAATAAAACCGTAATTTCTGTCCCTTGAAAGAAATTAAAATGAAGGTATTTTTTCCCCCAAGGAAGCTTACTGTTGCAATTGAACTTGATCCGTCCATTTTTTGAACCCATCACCACATAAAAGTACATTTTTGAATAAAATTTATTTAACAGTTAAATAGTATAAAGCTTTTTCGCAAAGCGACATTTTTATGAGTGATACAACTCAAATAATTATTCTTAATGGTAGGGTAGAAGCAACCATAACTCTTTCATTTTTTTTTTCTATATTTGCAATATCTATAATTAGATAAGTTTCGCAGCTTCAAAAAGTAAAAACTTATTACTTTCATATTGAAAACTCTTCTAATTGTGGAGTTAAATATAACTCTCGGCCGGTTGTATGCAGAAGGGAAAAAAAATTACATCAAACAAAAATGCAGTTGTAGCAGCAGCCGTCTAGACGTTAGATGGGTAATGGATAATGATGATACGCAGTGAAATTAGAACGTGCTTACTCCAAAGGCAATGTGACCGTCATTATCATCATCACCAATACCAGACCGAGTTGGAAAGACGTGAATCAAACTGAAAACCAACTGGGAATAGCAAGAAAAGAAAAAAAAATAAACATGAGCAAGAAACATAAAAGAGCCGAGTGTGAACAAATTTGGCTGCATCCCCATGGTGTTGGTTTTTTTGTTATAGTTAAGCCTTTTGGGTTTAAAATGGCGCTCAGAATACTAATGTATACACACAACGACCATAAAAGTGACAAAAAGAATTGTTATTATTCTGTGCGTATGTCAAGGGTACACAAAAAATGGTGCATGAGAAGGCGAGAGAGGCGGATAAAATATGTAATTCTCGTTACCACTTAATTTGCCGAATTGCATTACATGAACATTAAATAAAATTCCAGAGACTTTCTAACAAAATAACAGATGAGTGTGCAGATGAGTTGATACGGAAAAGCCACAACAACCAAGTTCAAGTTCAATGTAAATGTTATTTATAGTACGTACTTAAGCTCATGCCATTAAATACAAAAATGGGACTTTTCATAACATATTGTATTGGGCATACAAACCATTGGCCATCAAAGGGATCAAGAAGAAAGTGAAAAAGAGGAAAATGTCATTCGCTTTTTTCATACACACTATTTGGCCTTATTACAATGCGTTTTAAGTGCGAAATGGAATTACAGAGTAACATATGCATGGCTCGAGGGCAGAATGCATAATGAAGTGGAAGTACATATAAAAAAGGCCCAAATGAAAATGAACGAATAAAAAATTGAGTTTGGCTTAAGCCAAATCTTAAAAACTCTCAACATTTATTACACAGGACGTGTGGCAGGTACTTTATTTGTGTTATGTACCATGTTTCAAGTCACAAGTTGTATTCGGCACGAAATATTTTTTTGCAAATTGTGAGAAAGATCTACTAATTATAAATATGTATTACATTCATATAAGCCATTAGGTCATGAGAATGTCTGAACAAAATTTCAACTCAATGTGTCAATTTTCGTCAACATTGGGTCTCTGGCTCCTCCTTCTTATAGTTGCAAACAGAATGGCAAACGTAGTATACCTCCATCTTATATGGAGGGCATAAATATTTGCCTACTGCACAGCAGTGTTTCTAAACCCAAAATTTTTTATAAAATATGTAATGCACACACATCCTTAAAAGGCGGCACACATGTTGTGATTTGAAAATAACTGCTTTACAACATAAACAAATAAAAAACTTAGACTCGTACGTAAAACTAATTTTGCAAATCACAGCATTGACACTAGGTTTAGTAATATGTAGACAAACATACAAGGATAGAGATACATTTTTAATGACGTCTGGCTGGTGCTTGGTAGGTATTCATGGTCTGCCCACATATTTATAATTATTGTCTAATGTATAAATTTTACTTATGTGATCATTTTATGTTTATTTAAGTATAAAATTTTAATTGAAAAGCAACGTTTGAACGTTGTCCACAGTGTGTACATAGTCTAGCGTATGGGCCGCCTTCTAACCACTTGTATACATGTTGTATACTCATTCAAATTGGGAAGTTAATCAATGTTAAACTAATTTACTAAACGATGGTTTGTGCCCAAGGTGAAAAGGATTAAACGAATTTTGATATAGAGAGAGAGAGAGTGTATCAGATTTGTCCAAATCAAATTTAGATTTTTTGCTTCGATAAAAAAATTTGGAAAAATTTTATCATCGTACAAATATTTGGTTTAATCAATCATTAATTATTTTTCTCAATTTAAACACTCATTCAGCCAAATTATAAAATAATTCTAATGCTACGTTAACCAGATAACTTCCCCAGCATGTTTCTAATATTAGAATAGGAAGCGCGCTTGTCATTATTACTCTAGTCGAGTGAATATGTTTTTATTGTAGTGTATGCATGGAACGTTGAATTTGTGGTATTGAGTTGAGGCTGTGAGTCTGTATAAATATGTAATATCAGTAATCGTTAGTGTCTGCTTAAAGTCCAGAGGCGTTACCTACTGTCTGGTCTGGTCTGGTATGGTAGTCTACATATGTTTGCTTTTGTCATGCAAATCACAGAGATTCAGTTACATAACAACCATAAAAGGTTCCTTTCATTAGCATACACAATATATACAGCTTTGCAACAACTACTACAAAATTATTATTTTCTTTACAAGAAATTCCTGTTTTTATTGAAATTTAAATTTAAATTTACTAGAACGGAAAAACACCTGAGATTTAATTTATTATAATTTTCCTGTTGCATAATATATGCAGATTTTGTTGTTATTGTTGCATATTAATATTTTAAACTTAATGGCAAATTACTTAATTAATGAGTTAATTAATCATATAATTTTTTATGAATGATGTATGAAGCACTACATTAATCAATAAAACAAGCACGCACTCGTAAAAGTCAATCAAAACTAAAAAAAAAATATATACGTTACAGGTAAAACGAAACAAAACAGATCAGAACAGAACAGAACATAACGGTCAATATTAAATAAGAGATAGAACAAGCAAATGAATAAATTAATGCGTATCATTGAAGAGCAATAACAACAAATACTAAAGTGTAAACGTTGTTACAAACAAAGCAACTGAAGGATCTGCGTACTTATTGATGAGCATACTCTCGTACACATGTGTATAATTAATAATAAAAATAAGACTCACTGACCTCAATTACAATAGCAATTATAAGCACATACATACAAACACACACATGTACATCAATATATGTATTCACTCTTGAAGACCATACACTACAGTTGCTCTCTTTCACCGCATTAACCCTCAATACTACTCTTTTGCGGTTTTTAAACGGTACACTATCCTCGCAATGTTACATATCTATATATGTGTACAAGTATTATACAAAAGCTATGTATGTGGTGGTAATCAGTTAACCAATTAAAAAACACACACATGTACTCTGATGAGCCTATTCAAGAAAATGCTTCACAGTGATATATGTTGTACTACATATATGATAAGATTTTATACCCGCCTTAAAAGTATCCAAAGTTGGGGATTGCGTTTGCCACAATACATAGAAAAAGTCTACACACACCCCTTAATATTATAAAATAAAAAATATAATTTAAAATTTATAATTAGCGTATTTAACTAAGGGCCACAAATGGGCGGAATTTAAACTATACAAGGACATATTTTATTTTGAGGCAAAATCCTTCTCGAATTGAATGAATGTCAATACATACACTATTAAAAGAATGTCACGCCCACAATTTGCATATGCATATGGGGAGTATTTAAAATTTGAAAGAATCATACAAGAAACCGTACTCAGTATAAAACTCGACATGCCAGCTGATATATAATTTAATTGCTTAAATTTATAATCACTGCTAAACACTTTTTAGTTAAAAGCACTTTATTAGCTTTTGATTACATTTTTCGAATGTTTATTCCATCATTACATATAATCATAAAAAAGAATCCAATTTTTAGCTAATTAGATCTCAAGTAGGATTCGCAATTAAAAACCTTTCAAGTAATAGTTGTTACTGGGTCCTTGTTGTTTGTTGGTAATGATACATAATTTCTCTTGTAGCACTTTATGCATACACACTGCATTTGTGTTCTTCTCACTCTCTCTCTCTCTCTCTCTCTCTCTCTCTGTACTTTCATTGTGATACTGTAATTTCTGATGATTTGACATGAGTTAAAATTGATGAGATGTGACAGTTGGTGAAAGATGTCATTAACAATTTGTCTGCATACATGTTGCGTTATGTTGACATAGTACTGATGACTTTAATAGCAATAAAAACCGAAGTACTTACTTTATAGTAGTTGGATATGTTGTTGTTATTGTTGTTGATGTTAAAATATCACATAAGTTGTCGCCACACTGTCATTGTCTTGAAAAATCCAGTGTGAAACCATGACATGGAAAAAGCCATCCTCATGCAATGCCGCCATTACGAAAAGTCAAACTAAACAAAAAGATAAAATGCAAATATTAATAAATACCGTCCATATGGGACATGATCTTATATATTAAGAAACCTTTCATTCTGTACGTATACGTACATATTTATTTACAATAAATTGCGATAAATGTTTCCAACTGTTCGTGCAGTTCGTGCTGAAAACCGTAAAATGTTCAATAAGAGTGAGAGTGAATGCAGTTATACTCCAATCATGTTACAGGAGTTTGTTACAGGAGGTTATTACATGCTAATGAAGCTTTATGCTGTGATTTATGGGTATTTATTGGCGTGCATTTCTGGTCGATTGGCGATTCCAACACGGCAACAGTTGCAGTAAAAACCGTTGTGGTGGTTAATCTTAAAGGGGTGACGACCATAGCACTCAGATGAACGGATAAAAGTATTTTAATGCATTTTTGCATGGATATACAATATATATATTTGGATATGTATTTATTGTTATTTTTGGTGCTCATTTGTATATGTATGATGTTTTTATACACATGCATACGTATGTATACGTTAATTCCGCCACAACACTTCCGTTGTCCACACAATCAATAATCATTAACAACATTTGGTGTGTTTGTGAGTGCGTGTGTGTGCGCATATATGCGTATAGGACATTTGCTATCCAAATTTGTTTTTGTAAAAAGTAATCATTGAATAAATTTCATGTTTCCTTTTTTTTCATGCAGTTATAAATTTTAAGTTTTTTTTTGGTGGATTTTCAAAAGACGAAACAGATTATACAAATATATAAGAACACATACACATGTATAGAAATTTACATAAATATATGTATGGTACATATGTAGGAGCCCACAAAATAATCGTTATTGTTGTCATCATCAAGCATCACCAAACGGATGAAAAAAAAACGCATACCATGCAGAAAATTATCATCCAACATTTACGATTTATTTCAATGAGATTTTATTTAACATAAAATACATAAACAATACATGTTTAAAGAGATGGACTGTAGCCATTGTAAATATTTCGAAATGAACGATTTTTGTATCATAAGAGGATTTACACTTACGCACAGCCATATACCCATTATATATAAGAAGACATAAAAAACTAAATAATTTTTAAATGTTTTTTGTTATACCCTTCCCATAAGATATGTATGTAATCTTGATCAGCATTAAAAACTGAGTCGATCTAAACATGTATGTCCGTGCGTCCGTCTGTTTGTGTCATTCTCACCGGCGTAAATTTTGAAATCACATATCCATGCCACGTCCACTATTGTAAATTTTAAGAGTAGTATTTAAGATTTTGCTTAAGCCAAATTTAGTTTTCTTACTTGTTTTTATTATAATTTTAAGCATACGAGTATATTCTCCAAAGCAGGCGTATGAGTGATTTTGTTTTTTGATTAATCATTACAAAAAAATAATATGTTTTTGCCTCAACATTGTTCTTGCATTTGTAACAAAAATTGCGATTTTAAAAAAATACAAAACCCAATTCCACAAAAATATGTATATGAGTTGAAGGAAAGCAACAACACTGATTGTAAGCGTATTGTGCTCGAATATTCATTGTCTCTGGAAACTGGATTTAAATTCCATATGAAATCAAAAAAATGTGAATGAAGGAAATTTCAACACAGACCAAGTAAAATGGTTATATATGGTTTGGCCATATCAAAGGTACCCTCCAAATCAGTATACACATATTTTTATTTGTATTTATTCAGTACAATTTCTCAGAAAAGCAAAATCAAAATATCACACATGATTATTTACTCGGATACTTAAACGAACATCAGCCATAGACTTTAAGTTGATCCTCAATTTATATAATTTTAACTACGCTAAAATAACAAACGGAATGAAAAAGTTAGTTGACCGTGCCATTGTAATGTGAATGGTACAAAAACAAAAGCAAAAACTTACCATATTCTTCATGTAATCCTTTGAACTCAGCTGCATCAGTCCGAAGTGCTTCTTTTTTTATGACAAACAGATACAACATATGAATGTCCAACATGCAATACAACGCGTTTATAGAATAACGGGAACTCATAATTATACGTTATGGTTGATTAAGTGACTTTCAGAGAAGGCACTGCCAACTGCTATGCGAAGGTACAACAAGAAGATTAAGATTCATGTTGTTGCAAGTGACGAACTACCTGCTGGCATATGAGTAACACGAGTAAGAATTTCTTTACTGTTATTGACATGCATGTGTTTGTGTGTGTAATTTGTTGTATTTTATTTTAATTTATTTATAACTTCTATGTATGGAGTGGAAGCAATTTTATATTTTATATTCTCCGTACCCAGACACCCATGCACCATGTGCCTGGACTCAGCCCACAAGCTTTACAGCCTAGAGTTGCATTCATAGCATCAATAAAATGTTATTTACTTGTCGATATTATTATTTCTTATGCTCATGCAATTGCAGATCGTATATAATAATGGTTCGATTGGGATTTATAGTGTAAAGTGTGTACGGTGCACAGGACATGCATTTAATTTCCGCTTGCGATTTTATATACACAATGAAAATAACATATCGAACGTATCCACCGCAGACACACCAATATAGACATAAATACAATTATACAGTATGAATGTATGAAGTGTTGTATGAAGCTGTAGTAGCGTTATTTATGTGTTTGCGGAAGAGACAAGTGAGTGAGTGAGTGTCACACAAAACAAGAATTAATTTCAATCATAAAGAAGGATTTTCTATATAAAACCATATGTACACACACATACATATGTTTCTATAAACCAATACATGTGTATTTTCAATTAAATTCGCACATTTAACAAATCCATCCTGAATCATAGAAATGCTTCTTGTTCTCGGTAAAGTAAAGTGTTGGAGTGAATAATAAAATGGATGGCAGAAGAAAAACTTAAATAAAGATGTTTTTAAAATTATTGCGACTCATGTAAATGCAATAAAAATGGAATGAATTTCTAATAAATTCTTCCCAATGCACTAATTTTCAACTTCAGCCGAAACATTTTACATAAAATAATTGTTGCTCCTTTTTTGTCCATTCTATTAACTAGATATGAATGACGTTAAAAGATAAATAAAAAGCTCCAGACATTGTTTCATTTCTGGTGTTCTATGAAAGCTGTGTAAAAGCTGCTGCAACAAAATGTCAACAACACATTGTGACTACATGTACTGTACACACTGTTACCATCCTTTTATGAAAATGGTTTATCGTGAAGTGAGTTCGGTTACAGTGAAAATGGATATAGAAACAGCAAATGCCTTTAGGCCAAACATTTAACTAACCAGACGATCAACCAACTAACAAATGGAAAATTATTGTAAGTAAAAAGTTTTTAAGTGAGTTTTTGATTAGATCTGACCAAAAAGTTCTTCTTCTCTGCATACACACAACCAACAATTACACCACCAAGAGAACAACATTATTATACTTTCATAGCGTAAACATGTTTTTCCATTTGTACACTTAGACACTTGTTCAGCTTATAAAGTGACTGCAAGCTTTTCTTTTCTTTTCTTTTCTTTTTTCCTCAAATTAATAAAACTCTGAATCACAAAACTAGAAATCATAATCAAGAAGGGGATAGGTATGGCATACACAAATGTGACGCAAACACTACAACCTGACGAACTACAAACTAATATATATTTAAAGCGGAATATAAGTCTTAGGATACTTTAGGAGAAACAAGAATGCAGAAAAAATATTCTTATAATAACAGTACCGAGAGTTGCAAACGTGGCCAACAGCCGTCACTAAAAGAAAAGTTATTAAAATTACTCAGAATAAATATTAAAAACTTAACTCCTTGCTCTTTGTCTATGCAACGGTGAATTGTGATTTTAGTCATTCCACTGTGATTAGTTAATACCTTACCCGACTTGGTATTATTCTAAGGTAATCACAAATCTAATGTACCTGGAAGCCATCTACACAGGAAGGTTTTTATATCCTCCGCATATACATTAGAACGTTAATCAATATTTAGCCTTTCCATTGCAATGCCAATAAATGGGCGTAATCGGATAGCGGGCACTATCACAATTTACAAAAAGCTCTAACTATGAATGAAATGCATGACAACCCACCATTTAAGAGGTGACGATGGGAGATTTAGGATTTGATCTAAGCCTGATATATTTTACTTGGTTATTGAATTAAACGATTACCTTCAAAAGAAAGTTTAAAGTTGATCCTGTCATCTTAGAGTTACAAAATTAACCATAAACTTAATATACTCCATATCACAACTTACAGTATATCTGAAAAGCAACCAACAACAATAACAAAATAATTTTGCACCGACAATCTTATTGAGTTGAAGAATGTTTAGTTAAGCTTCAGTCTTCATATATCCTCTGTGTCTCTCACTTTGTCTTTTTATTTTTCATTTATTCACTTTCTTTTTCTTGCATTGTCGAATTATGTACGTATAAGAGGATAAAATACGCCCCATGTCACAGTAAAAAGTGAAGTTTTTATTACATTTACTGGTTAAAAGCATAAATTACATTTGTTTAAATAATTGAGAAAGAAGAGAACAAATGCCTGCAGGTAAATAATTTGATAAGTTAAAAACAAACAAAGTTTAAATAGATGTTTAAGTTCATGTACATAAATATAATATATGAAATAGTGATTTATAATTTTGAGCAGTGTACGATTATTTTTGTATTTTGTTTGAATAAGAGTCAGAAGGGCAGAAGTATGGGCCAAGAGTGAATAGACCTACATTGTACAAGCGTTAATATACATTCTATAATGTAATTAAAACCTACGTCTTGTTATCGTTGAAACCAAATACCTTTTTATACCCGGCACACAATATTTCGATTAAATTTGGTACAAAATTGGCGTATTTTCCTAAAGAAGAACCCTGTTGAAAATGAACCGAATCGGACCATTTTCAGAACCTATTATCATGAAAGTCTTTCTGATAAAATTTGGTAAAGAATGGTTATTTAGCTTAATAATAAACGTAGAGTTTCAAAGTAACCAGCTTGTCTGACCATAACATTTTCACTTGTTTACTTTTACATACGAGTATTACGAGGAATTTTTTTTTTTTTTTTGGTAAAAATATTAGTACAGGATTCAGTAACATTTGCTGAAGTATTAAGCAATAATATTTAACAGCCCAACGCCAAGGTAGGTGTTAGTACGAAGCTATAAAATTATTTACATATACACATAAGTATCTGTATGGTGAGTGATGTTATGGGAAAGTTTTGGTGTGGGAGTTATAACATTTACCTAAGCTCACTGCGATAATAACACTGTGTTTTCCAAGCTACGAGATTGTAGTTATATTACATTAATATGCTTGTTTAGAACATTATCAACATATATCTGTATCTGATTGTCTTACAACATTTGCGTATGAAAGGCTAAGGTCTATCTTTAGTAGTCACTTTGTGAATAGATTTATGGACACTTGATAAATAGGTTTAGGTTATTCCAATGACATCGCACAAAATCGGCTCCTAAACCGTTCGTTCGGTCCGTCCCTTAGAAACCCGTTCTATATAAAGCTTGAGAAATTGCAATTTTAAGGGTTTTTGTAAAGAAAATATAACATAAATTTGATACTTTGCATACCACTACAATAGCAGTAACTAGTGTAAAGTATTCAATTGTCGAACTCAACCGACTGGAACAATTTAACTTTTCTAATATTACGTTTATGGCATTAGGCTTTAGTTAATGTTTTTTAGCATAAAGTTTTGTAAGCAAGAGAATAATAAATGAAATATTTTGGAAGGTGTATATGGCAGAGATGGTTGGTTGCCTACTTTAGTTCTTATTGCTGCTGTATAATGGTGTTATTCTTATGGTTACTAAAACTTTACGATTGTTTTGTTGTTGTAAATGTTCTTTATTCATAAGCATGAATGTACCGATAAGTACATATATTGTTGGGAACTAGTAACAACACTAACTTGAGCTAAAGCCATATTTTAAATACCCTTTACTTCTAAAGAAAAACATTGAGCGAGATGATAGTTTAATGTAAGTAATACATCGTTAGATTCCGTCCAAAAAATTTTGTTTTTTTTTTGTAAATAATGGGCTTGTTTTTTATCGGACTATGCTTGTATTAAACCTTAATTATAAGTTTAAATTTGTGGGCGTCACGTTTGGCCGATTTTATACAGGTTAAACAGCAGCCTCCTAATTGAAATGTATTATACTCGTATATGTACAAAATTCTAGCTCAATATCTTATATATTCAGATGCTGATCAAGAATAGGGTTTATAACGTCTCCTTCGAATTGTTTCAAATTAAATAAAAACCTTAGTGTATCGTCATATTTTGTGGCGGCTATAAAAAGAGTAAGAAGACAAAAACCCTTTTATTCTTGTAGTGAACTTGCGCCAAAGATTGTTTTTAGCAATATTTAAGGTAACAATATAATGTATGATCGATTTAATAAAATTAGTCACCAACTACCCAACTGATGATGGCCTTCAAACTAAATCTAAAATATAGAACAAAGGTGTAAAAAAAAATTTCCGCTTTTGTTTTTCTATTCCTTCCATATGTTCTCTCAAAAATGTTCCTCTACCACCGTCTTGCTGGGAACAAAAAGATCCTACATACATTTTTATGAGCGCATACTATGAATTTTTATTATCTAATATAAAGAACATATACGCTAGCACATATTTCAACGTCAACACCGTTGAGCACGAGTTTAGTAAAGGAAACCCACTCACACACACCCACATATATAAAAATAATTTTATCACATGGAAGCAGAAATACATAAAATTATATAATATATATAAAAATATATATAATGTGCACCACATCGGCTGGCTGTTGGTTGGTTGGTTGGTTGAAATTCTTTGTGCAACTTTGAGAAAGTGAAAAGTTTTTTAGAGACGAAGGGATTACTTGAACTTAAGAATACGGGCATAAAAACCTGTAAACTTTACTACAGGTACTAAAAACATTGGGTAGAGGCTTAAGGACTCAACAATAAACAACACACCAAGAATAAAGGGAACAATGGGAAGGAAGGGAGAAATCCTTGTAAAATAACATTTTTGAACTCTTTAAACATAAATTCACTTCACGTGAATGACATTTTCAAGGCTAAACACTTGAAAACTCGGTTTCCAAGAAAAATTAAAAGGAATTGAATTATTGTGAATTTTAAGATGCAGCTAAATTTGCTAAAACTCCCTAAAACTGATATAAAAAACTAAACGTCTGGCAGCAACGGTTATGTTGTAAGACTATAAGCTTTCAGTTAAACCCGTGCATTTTGATATTGTGTGCGTGTGCATGCGTGTATGTTTAGCATACCAATTTTATATGTTTGATTACATATTTATCCAGACGGGTGTACAAAGAGAGATTTTGTATGCGGTTTATTGACAATCGCACGTATCACAACAAATGCCCAACCATGATTGTTAAGCATGCCTGGCAGCATAGAGAGTGATATGTGTGTTGATGTGGCTGATGATCCCCATCCCAACAACATTGAATTTAGATTTGTTGCTATTTGTTTGAAATGTTTCTTTTTATTGTGTTCGCGGGCACATATTTCATGTCTGGGTGTCTGTTCACTGTATGATTATTGACTGGTGTTTTGTTTGGCTTTATGCTACTTTACAATTTCTCCTTTTTTTTTACCCCACTCCCTGTTATGCGCTTAGTTATAACAATCTGTACAATGCTGCGTGATTTGTGTCTACCACTTTTTTCTTTGTAACAATAACAATTTTTTTGTTTTTATATGTATATATACCGTATGGTAAGCTACATACAAATAACTGACAAGTGTAGAGTTTTATTTCTCTTCTATCCTTTCACAGTGTTTAACTTTTGTAAATGTGTCGCCATTACTTTTACTGTTTCACAGCCACATAAATAAAGTAGCAACGGAGGCAATGCATACAGCTCATACATGCATATGTATGTATAAGCGATGCTTGCAGTGAAAGTGAAATGTGTTTAGACTTTGTCAATGGTTTTAATATTTTTTTATACTTTTCACATAAAATGTGGATTAAACCAAGTAGCAGGGAGGTATCAAAAAACCTACAAAGCACACATATGTATATACTCTTAATCAGCATCAAAATCTTAATCAATCTAAACATATCCGTCCGCAAGTCGGTATGTGTGTCTTCTGTTGGTATCCTAAATACTGAGATTTGAGAAGTTTTTTACCAACAAATTAAGGGCGTGCAGGTAGGTTGCTATTTAAATTGCGCAAATCTGGTTATTATAACTATTTGAAGGGTCTTTTAAATTCGTCTTAAGCCGAATTCAATTTTTTTCATCATATTTTAAAAATTTCTGCACAAATTTACAACATTTGCAGCGTAAAGTGATTGTTGTTATTGTTCAATAAAAAAAATATGTAGCATGTAACTGAAAGGTACTTCATAAGCGACCTTAGCAAATGAAACATACTTAATTGTCTTACTTGTTTCCCCCCCCCAAAAGCATGTTTGTTTCTGTGACTTTTTTTATAATATTGATCCATTGAAAGGGTCAGTTTACCCGTTCTTTTCTTTTTTTTTCCGAAAGGTTATTCGTCAATGTATCTAAAACTCGTTCATATTTGCGATTGTCATTACATGGCAATATTAGTTGTTTGGATGAAAAATGTTGTTCAGCAGTTTGTAACGAAACGAAAACGAATTCGTTATTTATTGCATTAACAAATGTTAAATGAGTTTTGCTTTTTCCTCTTTATTTTTTTTAGTTACATTACAAAACATATGACAAACGTAAAAGTGAGTGCTACAACAACAACATGTGTATGGGAAGGAAATGGAGCAGACGAAATTGAATGAAATGTTATTGAAATGAATTGATTTTCTAGAATGTAAATTCAACAATCTGTTATTTTCCCTTTCAGCAATTGTAAGAGTTAATTGAACACCTTGTGTTGACAAAGTTTCAACAAACACTCATACTATATATAAACCAATAAAAAAATTATACATAAAGCGCCTCGTAAGTCAAAATTAGATTTAAAAAAAAACTACACAATCAAGTTAATTTCTCCACCCATGTAATGTGATTTGTTCTGTTCTGTTTCGCCGCCTTAGGTACGCACATTTACCGAACGGAAGTGTAATATGATTTTGTTTTTTATTTGGTTCGCCTTTGTAATGAATGTTAATTGTTGCTTCCGTTGAGGAAATTTCATTAATTTTCATTAAAGTAAAACGCAATCATGCTTCAGCCAGTCCCTCCACTAATTCTTATGTATTTATACTAGAGATGACAAATTGGTTTTTGAAAAATATTAAACGTATATATGTGAAACACTCGTACACTCTGCCACGCACTTAACTTAACTTCAGCATAATATTTTTTCTTCCCCTGTATACTGCTTTTTAAAGCAAAGTCGAGGGGAAAAAATTTACATTTTTATAAAAAGGACCTTTTTTTTTTTTTGGAAGATTACACAATTTGTGTAAGGGTTGGTAGGTGGTTGTAATAGACAATTTTACTTTACACCTTTTCGAATTGTAAAACGCCTGATTGTTACACAGATTTTACGTATGCGGCTTTTATTAGATTTATGTTATTGTTGTAGATTTTAATAAGATTTCAAATTATTGCAAAGTATTGCCCTGTTCATAAGGTATAATTCTTAAAAGTTTAATAAAACTCAAATACCGAAGGCAAACTCAAAACTAATGTTTTTTATATCTGGCCCATCAGAAAAGGGTTGGTATTCTGTTTGCAACACTGAAAAAGAGGTATCATAGAGGCATCAAAATCTGAGTCCATTAAGACGTATCCCTAGCGGAATCCGCTGAATTTCAGTATAGTATAGTAGTATCTGTATAGTAGATGAATAGCCACGCCCTCAAGCTAGAAAATTTAATAAAAATAGTAAACCTATTTATGATTATCTTATCCATCGATATTCCAAAAATGGGCGTGGTCGAATAACCTCTATATACGTTGATAATCAAATGACCAAAGTTATAATTTTTTAAGCAGAATTTTTTTGGCATAATTTTGTTTCCTTTGACTTAAAAAACAAACTAATGAAAGAATTTGATAGAAGGATATCTTTTGCATATTATCAGTTAATTTTTTTACAATTTTAATTTATTTTATATTTTTGCCCAATTTTTAAGTCCAACACTATCACTTAAATAGCTAGTTTTTGACGAGTGTAACTAATAAAGTGGAGAAAAAATGGGCGAAATAAAAGTTTATAGAGCTTTGAATAAAGAACCACTAAAAATGTGAAATAATTAGGACGTCAAATTGAGTTGCTTGGAGGGAGTTGAAATTTTTTGTCATAATTTGATAATTTATTTAATTTTGTTTACTTTACAAAGTCAATCACGTTTACTTGTGACCTCAGTAATCGAATCGAATTTAACTAATCTAATTTGATTTTTGAATAATGATGATAAAATAAATCAACTGGAGAAGACCTCTTTCTCTAAAATGATTTCTTTTTTTAAGGATTATGTGCTCTTTCAGATAAATAATAGAATACCAAAAATCTGTAAAGCCTGTAATTATACTTGGTGTCAACTGTAATGACACACACACACACAACCGCAAATACCACCAGTACTAGCATTGCTCTTATACTTCGATTTGATTTTGTGCTGTAACAAAGAAACGGCAAAACGAGAAACTTAACACTAGCACCGCAAATCTTTCTTCCTTTTGAATTTGAATTCTGTCAGGAAATCTAACAAGCAGCATACGTAAAAAACTATATATCTTGCATTTTTGGTGGCATCTTCACAAAAAGTCTTATATGCATGAATTCTATGTATACTCTACGTAGTATGGCTTGTTTAAGCATATATGTGTGTATGGGTGAATAGAAATTCGTTTAAAGGTGTTGGTGCATATTATATCTTCTGACAATGATGATAATGATGGTGGTGGCTGCTCATGGTAAAGACAAAATGATAAATAACTTGTTCACTCTTTGAAGATAAAAGCTTATGAGACTTATGAGAGCTTTACTAGAAAGTTAAGCAAAGTTTCACTTCCCCATAACACTACCAAGTTATTAGGATTCATGCTTCGAGGGTTACATTCAGAACGAAACGTTTACCTTAACAGCCAATTCTCCGATTATTTTACCAAGCTATAGCTATCAATCAAATAAAGCGAAATGTTTTTGTATTCAAATAAGATTTAGGAACATCAAGGAATATGAATTGTTGTTGTATTATTTAAATATTACCAACATCACAAAGGCGACCTTAACCATTCATAAAACTCCACCTTCACTTGCATCATCGTTCAACATCAGAGGGAACGTACAATGAATTTAAATTTATGCATTTCTGCTGCTTGCTGCTCTTGTTCTATTGCAATGTGATGATTCAGATGCTGTTGCTTGAAAACGTCATGTCAACTGCCTTTCTGAAAGGAAATTTCGAAAAACCCGTTATCAGCGTATCAGTGTATCAGTGTAGGTAAGTAAGAACATTTCGCTTTTTATATAATTATTTTTAGATTTTTAGGATTATTCTTGTTTCTTACCCTCTCCATATAAATCAGTTTGATCTTAATGTTCTTATACCCTTCTCGTATTTTAAGTTAGATTGAGTTGGTTTAGACTGAACCTTAAGTACCCACCATCAATGATGCTTAGGTACTATAGGCGAGACCTTGGTGCAATTATTGAGTAAAAACCGGTTACGAATCTCTGAAAGAATTACCTATATGGGGTTTTCGGTTATCTCCGAATGTGTCTCTCGATCGATTTTGCTCAATTTCAATAGCAATCTGCCTTTCCACAGAGTTTAAAGATGATATGTCTATTTTTGCAATGGAGAGAATACTAGCAAAATCGGTTCAGATTTTCATACGGATCTTATAGGGTCTCTGGGGGGTCTTTCTAGATGCACTATGTAGATTTGAACGCAAGGTGATGGGTATAAATATGGGGCCATCTAATAATATATAGCTAAACATAAAACAATGTTTCCATTTGTTTGATATTTCTCAATGACATTAGTATTCGCGACTATATTTTGGCTTAAAACATCCGGTGTGCGATTGCTGGTTATAAATACAATAATAACAAAAGATTATTAGCAGACATACCAACAACACACAGTATCGCAGACTAAAGATAGAAATGCACACAAAAATACAATATTTTGATAGAATAAAGGGGGCGTGGGGTGAGTCACAAAATACAATAGAATTTAACACAGACTCATATATCAAAATACAAGTTTATTATAAACTGCACTAACGGACATCCGTTTAAATCTGACATTGTAGAATTTAAGTGGAGTTTGTCGAAAATACATTTTGCTGCAGCATAAAATGATTTTTTAACAAAACGAATAAAAGGCTTTTAATAAAGCTAAACTAAAACTTTGATTTTTATTTTTCCGAAACCGATTAGTGCATGAAGTATATCTGATTAATAGTGAGTAAAGATGGACAGATGGACGAAGTAGAAGTTCGAAGACATCTTTCGAATGTTGCAAATAAATTAACAAATTTAGTACAGCCCCCATTTTATGTGGCAAAATGTAAAAATTAAGGCAAGCTGTACTGCTTTAATTGATTTGTAAGTAATTTTAATTCTAAGCATCAATTGACATTTATTTCCTTTATGTAATTAACACTTTGTTACATGAGAGTTTCTAAGTCACCGATATGTTTATTAGGATAAAATAAATTTTCAATATTATCTCTATAATAAGAATTAGATCTTTAATGCAACGAGACAAGTATGCTTCACACATCCAAAGAAGTAATTTTATACGTAGCCAACGGCAGGGAGAGAATAGAATAGAAAATCTTATCAAATCTTATACGTTTGTACTGCAAATTGAACCCAATATTTATACATCCATTACATACATACATACATGCATACAAACAAATTTACATCAATTTAACAGATATCTGGAGAAATGTACATAAACTTGTACAAACTCTTGCGTTATTTGCATTACTATCTAAAGGAATTATTTTGTGGAAGGACTGAATTGCTGGAGACAGAAGAGCAGCATTCTTAACATATTTGTGTACAAACACTTGTGGTCAATTTTATGTTTGAACTCGCCTGCAGGTGACGCACAATACCATTCATATTCAATTATCTATTACACTTACACTTGAACATTTCCATATATAAGTCGTTATACTTATCCTCTCCAGTGCATGTGTGTGTATGTGTGATGTAAGTAAAATTTCGAAACTGATGGGTCAAAATTACTTGTTCTGCACTTGAAGGCATATTATATTCTTGTATTTGCTCAATATGAATAACATTTCTTACGAGTCGAGATAAATTTCTTTTCTCCCTCGTTACGATTGTAATTCAAATTATGACTTTCACACACTATCGAATTGTTTAAGCACATACGAATAAGACAAATGGTTTATTTTCTATACTTACACAGACCACATCACACGATAATCCTTTCGTGCAGTACAGCTCCCCTTTTGCGTGTTCCATATGTGGTTCGTTCAAGGCGAATGTGGCATTTACATACAATGTATTATTCGATTCATTTATAACTGGGTTAAGTATATGTGTATGTAATCTTAGGTAAATATTTAGCATTCTCAACCAAATACTCTCTACAAAGATGCAAGCATTTCCATCATTTTTCATAAACTTACGTGCCCAAGATATATAATGATTTAATGTATAGAAACTTTTACCATAAATAAATAAAATAAAAGGAAATCATCATATGTTCATGAATGAGAGAAAATGGCTGAAATTAATGATAGTTCTCAATTTCATCTTATGCTGATTATAATATCATCGTCTTTATAATGATGCTATAATCTATGATTTCTTGGTCGAACAATATTAAGTTTTAATGCAAACATTATTGTTAACGAAACAATATTTGCTTATTGAATATAAAGGATTACATTTCGTATAGTTCTGAGCAACACGCGTTCAATAGTCCAAGCTAGATTTCTTCTCAAATATTTTAAATAATATTAATCTTAACTCATTTTATACTTTTTATTATAAACTTTTGGAAAAGAAAAAGTAAAGTTAAGAAAATTTCCCAAACACAAATGAAAGTGAAACTAGAACTACTGGCTTTTCCAATTTTGTACACCCTGCAAATATTTAATGTACAAAATTGAAGTTTCGTACCGGAGTTACTAGCTTCAAAGTCAGATTTTAAATTATAAACAGTAAGCCTTCAAAACTAAATCTAATCTGAAACTGTTACATCATCAATCCGTCACATTGTATATCGTATTATAATAAACTTTCCAAGAATATCAAAATTATAATGTTGAAGCAAATCTAAGGAGAATCTTCCCCTTCTGCCTTTAGTTAAGTTGTGTATCTTATGTTATCGTCTTACGCCCAAACATGTCATATTTTTCTATTCCACATTACGTATAAATTTAATCCATTGTCAATTACTATAATATACATATTTTACAATATTTTTTTTTGTGCTTTCCTAATGTACAACATTCTAATACATTATTCATTCAATTGCATTAGCGTAAAGTGTAAAGCGAGAGGGTAACCTAGCTACTTGTGTGCGCTCCAAACATAATCAGCCTTATGCTGGCATTTTGGCAACTGCCAATTCTATTCTTTTCATGGCTACAAACGAGTATGGTAAAAAATTGACGTATGCCTTTCCACTTGGGTGACTTATGTGTACTTTCAATTTCAGCACAAACATTCGTATACACATAAAATTTTAAAACATGCATAAAAAAAGTGTTATCGCGAAGGAACATCCATTACACAAATTTCAGTGCAGGGGAGGAGAATTTTTTTGTATGTATTGAAGAGTTTTTGTTACACAGATATCGAGTTTCATTGAACAATACACAAAGTTATTAAAGCAGGTACTAGTCAGATTGTAGTTATAGAGAGGAATACATTTCATTAATTGTATATCACAAGAGGCAGCTTCAAAATTTGTGCATTGCTTAGGAAGATAGAAATGATCAATTAAGAAAAATGCTAAAGATTTCTTTGCGCTGCTAAGCCATCCATCTTGCCATGGCTACCTTTATGAAGCAATTTTGTTTTATAAGAAAACTTTCTTTTAATACCAAGACACGTGGACTACTACCGTCTGCATTTTATGGCCTTTTTGTTACAATTGTTTCCTTATTTATTATTTTCCATTTTCCTTCACACAACACGACACGAATGCTTGGTGTATTGCCATGGTGCCAAATTTCCAAAACTTTTCTGTTTTATATTTTCGTTTTATAAAATCACATTTTAGAAAAATCACATAAATCCTGTACGTACGTCTGAAGAAGTTTAATTAAATTCAGTGTTTTCCCCTTCTTTCAATAATTTCCATTTGTTGACTGGTGCTGCGTCATATGTACCCGTGTGCATTGGCCAAATTTCATTTTGTACCCATTTTTTGTTCCGCCATAGCCAAACACATTAACTTTTTGTTCTGTGTTGTGCTGTGCTGTGCTATGCCTGATGTCGAATTACGTATGTTTTTGATTTATAGATTCTTGCGTTGTTCGTGTTGTGGGCTTAGAAGTGATTCGAATGAGCGCCAGCGCTATGGAATTGAACGATTGCAAAAATATTTGTTTCCCTCTAATGTGCTCAAATTGTTTTCCTTTTTATTTGTTCGGTAATTGCAATTTAATTAAAACCTTTCGCACAACTCATTGAGCATTTAACAGTGAAATATTCTGCAGAAGATACAACATATTTTTGAAACCGCTGCACTACCACATAATGGATATAGTTTGGGAGGAAGTTTGTAATTCTGAAACAGTTTAAGACGCACCCACCTCATATTGAACAAATTGGTGCAGAATGTATTTCTAAATTGATTTAGGGGTCTTTGGATAGTCTGCCTGACGGTATAATGAAAATGAGCAGTCCATTTTTAGAACCATTTCCCCTATTTGGCCATATAATAAACAGTCTTTCTTTGACGAAGAATCCCTTTTTTTTTACCTTTTCAATTATTTTAAAAAATTCAAACTGAATCAAACCTTTAAGGAAGTGGCACAAATCATACATTGCAAAACTAAGTGACATAGAGTTAAATGGACGAACAGAACCAAGTTTAATATTTTCACTTTATTTTAAGTATTGTCACGTAGGGTATGAAAATAAACCTATTTGAGCGACTTTTCTAGTTTTCATAATGAGAAATTCTGTCATCGCACTTGCCTTTCAATTCAAATCAACTGCTTTTCATTTAAAATTGAAAAGTTTTAATTTGTTAGTTTGTTTATTAGCAAAACTATTTCTGGTGGTTGTTTTTGTTGCGGGTATTCTGCTTCCTCTTTTTTTCCATGTTATATTAAAACTTTCCTTTTTAACAGTGAATTCATCACGTTTTCCCACCAGACTCTTCAATTGCAAGAAAAAAAAAACTTTCTACACAAAACTATATCAACTCAAAATGAGCTTTTTCGATTATCACAATTCAGTTTAATTTCCATGTCTGGCCCACATATTATATGTGTGACTGCTTTATAAAATTTTTGAATGCAAATGAAGTTTTAATTGGAATATTTTCCACGCTAAAATGAGCATATGTGGTGTGAAATGTTAAAAACATTCCTCACTTATGTGTATTTATTGAGCTGATTACGTTAATTTTAAATGGAACTTTATCGAAAAATGATTTTTTTTTATTTACCATTTAAAAAACATGTATTGTTGAGAGGTGGAAATGAAAACATTAAAAAAAGCACTTGTGGCACTTTTTATCTATATGAGTTAATATGAAGTCCCTTTTTTAAACCCTATATTAGCTGAAAAGAAGAGATGAGTGCGACAGACAAACTTTATTAAATAATATTTGCATTATGTACTGATTACAAACACTGACATTTCATAAAACGTAAACTATGGCAGCAAACACATAAACATTCATATGTGTAAATGCGGACATGAAGTTTGGAAAAGTTTTGCATAAAATAAAATTTACATTTGTTCCATAATTAAAAATTGGTTTAAAGGCAATTTCAATTACAATTTTGAAATACTTGCATACGCTCTAAGTTATGAACATTTCATTTAAAGTCATTTGCTGTTGCTGTTACTCTGCAAGCATTCACGAAAAGTTAACGGAAATTTAAATTTAATTTTTACACCAGGAGCACATATTTATATTTATATATGTATGTATATAAAAAGAAGGATTTTTTTTAGGAAAAATTTCCATATCACATATAAAGTACAGAGAAAATATTGATACTATACTTGATGAACCAATGATGGGTATTCAAGACTTTTCCACAGCTGAATATAACTTTTTTCCTTGTTTACAATTCAATTCTTGTTAGATATATAAAAACTGAGTTCAATCTAACGATATAAATACCTACCTCTTAAGTAAATAAATGATGAACCATAAAAAATTCGATCGATAAATTTAGTGGACTTTTCGTAGGCCATTCCTGGTATTGCACGTATATGCTTCTACACAGAGTCCACAAAGCAGACCACATTGTTAACCAATACCTAGTACCCCCAGCGAAATAAATACAAACAAAGCTTGTTGTTTATTTTGCAATATTCAGAAAGCATCGGAGACCCTACAAATTGAAGGGTATTTCAGATTAATCTGAGCCAAATTAAGTTTTTTTACTTGTAATTAAATAATGTAGCAACTATGGCATAAAAATTAACTAAACTGCTTCAATTGCTTCACTTTTCCCATAGAGGCTATCAAAGAAATCTGCCTTTTTTCTGTTTATATGTATATTTAAAGAGAAAACACATTCAAGATTAATTATAAAGGGAAAAGTTAATCCCACTACATAAGGGTTGTTGGGTACATTACAAAAAACAGGTTCACATTGTTGAACCAATGAACCCTTATGACAGCAAAAGATGCTGACAAAATTTTACTGATAAACAAGAATCGTAAGAGAAAACCACTTTTCGTATAAATATTATTAAAAAATTAAGTTTCCTCATTGTTGTAGCATTAACGAACATTTGTTGTATGATTTATGAACAAAAGCGGTGCGTCATGTTATGTGTACAACAATTTTCAAGACTTTATTACACTTGGTGGTGTTTAATATGAATACTGAATGGGAGTTATACACTGTAGCAGATTTTCTTTTAATTAGAAATTCATTTTTTTTTTTTTTCATTTATTACAAACGGTTACATTCGATTTAAATGTTTTATAACCACAAAGTAAAAATGTTTGAAAAAGGTTTTTTAGCAAACATATCGAGTACGGCATTGTTCCAAAGTGTATAGGTTTCATTTCGTGGAAGCAAACGGTTTTATGAAACGTAACTAAGCGATGTGAGTGACACGCCAATATACCAGACACGTGTCATAATATTTATTTTTCCTTCATTAAATGGAAAAACCTAATAAATGTAATGCGCTCTTCGCATGCAAACACCCATACAGCCATTTAATTAATATTTATGTACGAGTTTACCTTTACCGTAGACAATCAAATCTATTATGTGTAGTATGGTTTTGTACATGCATACATACGTACCTACACACGTAAACTTGTTGTCATGTATTTAGACAATAACACGTGATACGAGGGAGGTCTCTTCAATATCCTTGTCTCTGCATACTTGCTTACTCGAAAATGAGTAATTAGATTGCACGGCTTGCCTTTGTTTGTCATTCATGTGATTACAAAATTTTTAATTGAATTAAATTCTTTGCATTTGTCATAAAAATCAAACAAAATCTTCTCATACTTATTGTACTTTTATTAATATTTTTGTGGCAGATATATAGATTTTTGTCAATTGTGGACGTGGCTTAACAAAATTTTTTCTACTCAAATAGTCTGCATACAAAAAAGTATTAGTTTTTGTATTTGTTTGATTGTACAAAATTTCAGCTAAATATATAAAATTTTGCGACAGCGAGAGTGCCAACAAAAGACAGACACCTAGACATATTGTTCGTAATTATATCAATTTAATTTTGCTTTCTAATCAATAATATATATACTTTGTAGGGCCTATGAAGCTTTCTTATGGTTGTTACAAATGTGTGATAAATTTAACACACCCACCATCTTATGTAGAGGGTTTAAAAATGTATATATTTTAATATAAACACTTGATGATAAACGTAACATTACATCCTCTACCCTTTTTATGTTGTTTTTAATGCAAATTTCATTTAATTCAAATTATAATAATTGTGCTAAAGTAACCAAGTGAAATGAAATATAAAGAAAATGCGAGTATCACATAATTGGGAAAAATCATAAAAAACAAAAGTAACTATCATCACGACGACAGGTATGCCAAAAAGTCAAAACAATCCTCAACTCAACCAGTCCGCTCTTCTTATGTTTTATTATATGAAGACGTCTGTCTATCTGCCAAGTGCTCGGCGAATAAGTGACAATGTTTTATACAGTTCCCTGCAATAGTGTATATCAGTAACGTCGTTTATAAATGTGAGGCAGAAAAGAATAAGGTGGAGTTATTGCACAGCCATGTTGTTTTTACTCCATTATTATTGTTATTATATTACAGTAATAATAATAACATAACTTGTGGGTATATATTATTTGTTCTTACTCTATGTCTAGCAGTTGTCTCTGTAAATCCATTTACAAATGTAATGGAGCAGTACATATTCAACATAAGGTTAGAGTTTTTTATACGCTTAAACCCACATACCCCTAACAAGTCCACTTTCATGAAAATACTCTTAAATGTCGATGGGTTACCTATCCAAAGTTCAAAATCTACCTTTAAACTTGAGCCGCGTAGTATGCGGAATTCTGAGGCAACGCGTCTACTAATGAAATAGGTAGTAGGAGTAGATAGTAGTAAATAGTATTATTTCTTTAAAAAAAAACATTACCCAGGTGAAATCATTAATGCAGCATTTCTACAATCTGTGTAAATATTGGATTCCATACAAGTTTATTGTAAATGTATGACTTATTTATTTTTCTGTTATTTTTTCCTTATATCTGTTCATTTTATTGTTTTCCGTTTCCATGACTAAAGCAATTGAGATTATGATTAAATAAATTTTTATTTTCTTTACGAGAAAAAAAAATAAGTAAATAAAGAAACAGAAAATATAAACAAATCCAGTGCAACCATGATTATTATTCCATTGCAATATATATTGAAAGTCAGAACAAAGACTATGTTTATCATCATAAAAATCTATGTAATTCGATCTACTCGTACGCCCATAGGTCCATTCGTAGGTCTTATTGTAAATTTTTAGATATTCAAGTGATATTTTGAACATACTTTTATAATTGTTGCGCGAACGTTTTTGCTTTAATTAGGGCTACCTTTTTAAGCGCCATTTCTACAATTGACAACATTCAATCACTTACAAAACCTGAGTTGCAAAGCATAAGCAGTCCATTTATTGATATGATAAAAATGGGCGAGGTCGTTAATACGCTTATAGTTTTAAAAAAAAACTTTTTTGAACCATAATCCCACTTTAAAGTTTATAGGCCTTAATTTTTATAATAGAGGATACTTGCCACACCCATATGGAGAGTATTTAAGATGTCGGCCAAACCAAATTTAGTTTTTTTTTATTTGTTTTTTCCCTAATTTTAATATCGTTACGTTACGAACAATTGTTGCCGGCTGTGTTTCGTTACCCTTCCGTTGTCTGTCTCTATTACTGGTACAGCTTTATGGTACTGCCAAAATTAAATTTTTATTATACTGCATCCACGTAACCAACAAGTATCGTATACAAAAGCCCTGCATGCATGTACATCCTTGTTATCCTGCAGGACGCAGTTACCATGGTAGAACAAATAAGAAAAATATCAAGTTTATGTACTTATATGTGCACACCAAGAGGAAGGTATAACGTTTGACATCGATTTATTAAAAGTTTTAAATTATTTCTGTACGTATGCGTATTTGGACTGCAGACGCAGTTCGTCTTTGTTCCAATTAAAAAAGTTTCTGAAAAAATCAATACTTGGAACATTCCGACTGAAATAAAATAATATGAAAGGTCTGTTGTCTGTCCACTAGAAGGTATGTTTAATGTTTTCATTCTATTTAAAATAATGGAAATTTCCCTTCTGCCACACGAAAGCACTTTTAACAACTTCACAAGGGAAGTTCGTAAACATTTACACTGACAAACATACACGCACACACATACCTAAATATTTTCTACAATTACGCGATAATGTAATATGATGCAAATGTGATTTGCATACTTAAGTATGACGTACAATTACTATTATATCCGTACTTTCTCTCATGCAAACGCACAACATTTTATCTACCGCCCAAATATTTTAGAATGGAACAGAAGGAAACAACGAAACCTTACACAAGAGCAAAAACGCAAAAGTGGTATCCTTAATGTTAACAAAATACCCAGCTTTTGTAATGCAACACTATGTTGTTTTCACCCCCCACCCACTTACACAAGCATTATAATGAAAACAAATGAAAACAAAAGAAAAACGACATCAACCCAAACTGAGACTGAGACTGAGATGCTTAAATCAAAAGCAGCAGCAGACTCATGTATAAAAAGTACTTGTAATAACAACAACTGCTTACACACTTACTTGCCAAAGACAGATTGAGTGTTTGAAAGTTGATATTGCGAATAACAATATGTGTATATGTATGTATGTGTGTACGTACAGGCAAGTACATGCATGCTTACATTGGCAGTGTTTGCGTGTGCATATGCGTGTGCGTGTGTGCATAATGTAATAAAAATAATATCAAAGAAGGGATAACAATATAATCAGCTTAATGAGTAGATTTTAAGTCAGCTTTACACATGAACCGCACATAACTCTCCCACCGCGCATACAAATATACATATACGCACACGTACACCCATAAGCACGTGTCTGAACATGCATACATGTGCAACTTATAGTAATACAATGTCAGCTGACAGTTCTTGTGCTGAGTACTTAATTCGCGTTAGCACTTACTTTCGCTCTCACTTTGCTCAATCCTTACACTCCTTAAACACAATCCTTCAACTAACAATAGCCTGATTATGTAAGTTTGTGCATATGTTTAAATTTGTTTTGTTTTTTTTTTTATTCATCATGTAAGGTTCATTTTTTTGACTTTAATATTATTTTTTTTTTTTTGGTTATTGATGTGTTTTGCTCTCTATTCGGGGGTACAGTGTGACAACAATGATTTACAAAATAAAGTGGTGGAAGAGCTTAAATAACACATGGAAACAATTGTAGTATTAACAACAACAACAACAATCATGAAAGTAATAATAGTAAAGAGAGCGTGACATTGGCAACCAAAACCATTATTTAAGAATGCACGTGATGTTTGAAATGTTGATTCTTGCACATTGCCTTGTTTTTGTTTTTGTTTTTTTAGTTTATTACACGAGCATGTATGTGTGTAACATATTGAAATGAAATGTCACAAACATTACCATCACGCTGCTAGCACCACAACCTGCACGCTAGGGCAATAAAATATAATGGTTCATCATTGGCAAGCCACCACCACCACCACCACCATCAACCATGCAACCATCCAAACAACCATTTTCATTACAACAATATTATATGTGGGTAGAATGAAAAGCAAAACACTTGTAATAAAATTCGTAACATTTGATTTTTATGCTTAGTTTTTTTTTTTAACATTTTTTCGCTTTCGCTTTTGAACACGCTTTAATTTCTTGCCAAAGTCATTGAAAATTGGCAAAAAGCACCTGATTACACACACGATTACACGGCGACCGTATGATGTTGAATAGAATTTCACAAAGTAGACATGATGATCAGACTTTGACTCGCTCTAGACATGTCCGTCCGTGTGTCCTCGTGTATACCTCTTGTTGTCAATCTCACGATCATAAAAATGTATTGAGCCTGAAATGTTAAGAATATTTCTAATTTCTGCGCGCAGGTCACTGTTTAAATTAAATAAATCTGCATAAGAGCCACGCCCAGAATCAACAAAAAATCATCTAGTCAGAAAAAAAAATAAGCTATAAATCTGGTACAAGCACGGGTTTATAATTACCCTATGCATCAATGTGGGCGTGGTCATATAATAGGTACGCCCACCAACAACATGAAAATTGATACATATTACAAACTCTATTAACAGGCGAAATCTCGTATCTGCCACGCCCTTATCATATAAATATACATTAAAAAAATATTATGTACATATGTATGCATATGGAAGATATGTTTGATAATTATTGTGTTACGCAGTATTTAATTTAATAAAAGTTTCTAGTTCTCGGTAATATTTGAATCTTTTCAAGAACCTTTACACATGTAATCTTCACTGCCTAACACTCTCTCGATGAATATGTATCCATACCTATCAAGATTAAGTTTACAATCCTTTAATTACCAAGCTTTTAGTTTATCGCAATCTATCTGGACCAGTAACAATGAAGGCAAAGTATTAGAGTTGAAAAGATGTTTCAGAGTATATTCACAAAATGCTGTTATTGTTGTCGTATTTCATTATCACAGTAAATTAACTTTCATTAAAATAAGCATGGCGGATAGGTCTGATAATATATATATTTATATATATACGAGTATGTATCTATCTATAGCCAACGTAAAGGAAAACTTCTTGCTGTCTACGCCAGGTGCTAGTCTTGTATAACAATGAAATTCCTCTACCAGCACTTACTATAGTTGCATACCTTGTTTTACTCATTTCCTATAAGGGTATATGTGTATTACTTTTCTTGTCAATCAAGGTGAGACAAATTTAACAACGGCAACAACAACAGCAGCAAAAATCGTAGAAATTACTGTTTACTCCTAGCAAAGGTATAATAATAATGTGCCAAGAAAAAGCCATAGAAGAATACATATTTGTTTTGTTGAGAATTTTGTATAAACTTAAAGATTTTTCACCAACACTTACCCATGTATGCATCCTTGTTACTGGAAGGTTTAAGAAAATTGCAATATTTTCTGTTACATTGCCAAGGACATGATTGCAATACATCTGTGAGAGGGGGTATAAAGGAGAAAACTTCAAACAATTTGATACAAGTTTTTAAGCACTATACAAGTATACATAGCAGAGACATAAATTGCAACTGCACTGTACTTCTGCGTTACAATACTTGTATATACTGTTAGTTTAATAAAAATTCCTCGAACACAACGTAAACGAACCGCCTGAAGGGAAAGATGATGAAACGAAACCTTGTTAAGGACTGGCATTGAGACTTGAGAGCAGCATGTCCGGCATGGCGAGCCGGGCAAAAATTTTGTCTTATACTGTAACCAGACGTTGTCGGCCAGACAAAGGAATGATTGCAATAACAACAATTTTGTTAAAATTGATTTGATGGCAAATCGTTAAATACACAACACGCAAAAGTATAATCAAACTCAGACAGCAGCAGCGGGGGCACCAGCAGAAGCTAAGACAACCAACTATATTGATACGGTTCGGTTTCATGTTATGTACTTTACTAAAGCTGAAGAGTATCATAAGTTTGTCTGTCCATTTGCAACACATAAAGATAAGCGTCATAGACCCTATAAGGTATAAATACTGGAGATAAAGAAATTACGAAAAAGCGTTCCATGCAATCGAATGTTGTTAAGATTAGAGATACGCCCACAAATTACATAAAAACTCTCTTTGACGTAGAATTTTACCCTTGAAGCGAAAAGGGCGTAATTGTATTATAAGCCACGTCCACAATTTTCGTAAAAATATGGAGGGTATTTCAGATTTGATCTTAGCCAATTTGTTTCCTTTTTTTCTTTCTTTTTTAAATAACCATCCAAGAGATTCTGAGAGATAATTTGTAATAGAAATACAACAAATTTATTGACTTTCTATCTCACTGTTTACTCTCACACTCTTTAACTATGCAGATACAAAAACAATGTAGAGCAAGTGTACTTTGTTGTGGGTTGCAAGAGGAGTCATCTCGAAGCTGTTGCATTATTGAGTGTTCATTGTGTACGATTCGCACTTTATAAACGTTATACACTGAGAACATTAACATAATTGTTATTTACTTTATGATTATTACTAATACAAAAGCACCATCATTACGGAAATGGTAAAAAAAAAAAAAAATAATAATGCAGCAGTTGAACATCTGCATTAAACTAAAAATTATAACACAACACAACACAATAACAGTACGAAGGACGTTTTCTGAAGCAATTGTTTGAAAAGATGTCCTTTGTATACATACTTTCTCGCCTTAAACTCTATAAAGTGTTTCAAGTTTACTTCCCAGAAACCAATTAGTGGAAAAGAAGAAATATATAAGCTCTAAAAGCTACTGATGAGACTGCTAAAAAGAAAATATTTTGTAAAAATATTTGCTATAGTTGGTGGTCACGCATTAAGAGAGAACAATGCGGTGACTAAATGGTTTTCATTTACTCTCCTACCATTCTTCCGGACACACAATGTGCGTGTCTAGCGCTAATAGTTGACTAATATTTATTCTCTCTATTATAATAATGATAAGCGTAATTGAATGTATGCGGCTAATACACTTAACCTTATCGCATTGGGGCTGTGCCAGCAATGCTTCAGATTTATTTCCTTATGGTTTTTTGATACAAGATGTGAACAAAATTAAATACAATATATAATAATGTGTGAAAAGGAGCATTTGGTATTACTTTAATATTGGACTTGAAATTTAATTAAATACCGAACTAATGAAATGACAAATCTCAAATACTTGAATATGTACTTCAATATGCCAAGCAATGGAATTGATAAAAATGCTTCAATTAGTCTTTATGAGATCTGCGTGGTACTTGATGAAGTAGCTGAGGAAGGGAAGCCTATCCATTGCTAAAATTACTCTTTTTAAACTAAAGTGTTATATAATATGTTAAAGTAAGGTGTAACATGTAACCAGGTAAATATGAAAAAAGCTCGTCATTCCTTTCTAGCAAATAATTCTGATAATACAGCAAGTAAATAAAATAAATCAATAAAAAATAATACTTCAATGAAATGTAGTAAATGATTCATTCGATGTAATAGCTTTCGATAAACTTAAACAGTTAACCACTTAACACTTTAGTACAAATTTTTGTTAATCTATCGCCTAATAAAGCGGACAAAATTCAAGTTGAAATATGTCAAAAATCTTTGATATACAAATTTTGCTAATAATAAATACTCATGTAGTCCTTTTGTTGCTTATAAAACCGATCACAGGACGTTGGAGTTGTGCTACCAATGGAACCACCCTACCCTTGCAACCAATACTAAATGAGGTATTAAAATTTTGACATACAATTCCATTGACGAAATGTTGTATCTGTTGTTATCACCTTAGACTGCGGGAGTATGGTTTGAAGTGTTACGTTCACCTGAAAGTAATATACCGGCTTGCGCTCAAATTACTGCCCCCAATAATGTGGAGAATAATGAATATTTGCTACAAGTGCGTTACGTCAATAACATCAATAAAGGCTGGCAACATACGCATGACAATTTAACATTGCCCTGGGATAATAAAACACAAAGTGGTTTTTTCGAATTGACATATGGCGAAGGTGGAGAGACCCTCACAGTCACCTTTAAATTATTAGAAATGAATGAAAACTATGCCATTGTCTGCGGTGCAGCACCTGCACTATCGTTTGTATCATTAATGAAAGTTTTAAGTCGCCAAAGAAACATCAGCGATGCTGATAAAATATATTTGCAAGAACATCTCTTGAACGCCTATGAAGTGAGGCCGAGTCAGATTGGCTATGTCTATCAGGGTGAAGAGTAAGCATTTATACATACACTGTATTTAAAATATAGTTTGAATTATAGAAATTTGATTTCTTTGCAGTTGTAATAGCAGTTCACGTTATCTGGGGCAGTGCATGATTTGGACAGTCCTGTTACACGTGTTCCACAATTTTGTGAAAAAGTTTTAATTGAAAATCATTTAATATTATGACAAAATTAAGAATATCTGCAGCATTTAGACTTGAAGAAATGACAACTAGTGCTCTCTTTTATCTGAGTAAAAAATACATTTTGTGATTGATAAAATCAATTGTTCGATAGAGCTGATAATGAAATGTTAAATAAAACAATATAATTAATAACATATTATTAAATTTAAAATGAAAGTACGCCCAATTATGGTATTTTATCTATTATATATAAAAATGTGAATCATTTATTTCGTCAACTGACTAAAAATACTAAACAGCATTGCCTTCTCTACCAATAAATCAAATAAAATCAAAATTCAAGGCTCTGTTTATTTTATTATGCACAAGTTTTCGGGTTAAACAAAATTTCTTAAAACATTATACGAAACATAACTTTGCGGCTGCTGAATGTAAAATGCCCGCCAACAGTTTTAAAGTCATGTTCAGGGTTCCATTCGTAGAAGGATTAATAGAAGGAAATATAAACAGTTACAAACATTTGCGATATTCACAAATTCCTAATCGGAAGTAACGCTTTAGTTATACCAATCGATTTTGAATTAAAATCAAAACATGTCCATCAATCTTTCCACATATTTTTTACCTTTTTGGTATTTTAATTCAGTTGTTAAAGAAAGTAAGACGCACGGACAACCATCAAAAACTTTCTGTATACTTCAAATATTGGCGTATGGTAAAAAAAAAACAACACACATAATAATTGTTTACAAAACATTTATTTACTTTATATATATATATGTTATTTTTCTCATACATATTTCATTTGTATAGTTTACTTAAAAAATAATCTACTTGAAGTAAAGAAAGCACTTAGAAGCGTAATCAACCGCGTTGCTGTTCTCATTAAGGCGGCGTTGGAGCACCTGTTGTATAAAAATTTATGAAAATATAAAAAATATAAAATAAATAAAGTTTAAATAATATCCATTTTGCATGAACAGTGGGTGTGGCATCTATACCATCTATACTCTGCTACTATTCTAAAAGTACCTGTTACGTTACACATCATAAATAAATGACTAAATTGATTCAGATATTGATTCTGATTCAAAATATACATAACTTGTAGATGGTATTACTGAACATTTCGAACGGAATAACAAACATAGTGGATAGTATAGAAATGAATGAAGAGAAACGCATTTACTATTCATTTGATTGACTCATCACACAAATACACACCTCTTACTTTGATCCACCCAAAGCAATTCTGTTACATTTAAATTCAGTTCTTCAACGTAAAGTTCTATGTCCCCTTTTGAGGACTGTACACCTTCTGGCAGTCTGTTGAAAAAGTATAATGACGATTCCTGCGTATCGTTGGTATATCCACATACAATGAACCATTTGCCATTAACACTTAGATCCAAAAATTTATAAACCACTGAATTGATTACAAATTCATTATTTGCTTCGATACTATTCCAAGGTAAAGTGTGCATTTCATGAGAATACTGCCATTGTTTATTGTGGTATTGAACGTGAAGTTTTATCTCATTGTTTAGTGGCTCCAATATTTTAATTTCAACACATTTACTGTCACCATAACTCGGCCAACGAGCTATTTCATACCAAGTGCCAATAACCTAAAAATAATTTATCACTGTTCTAAATAATCTCTGTTGATGTTATTTTATTGTAATTACAAAATTTATCCATTGTTCTGAATGTTTGAAATTTTCGACATATTTGCAATTGAATTGTTGGATGGCTTCACTCTTTCCTTGTCGCAGGAGTAACAGAAATATCAATAAATATAGTAAAAAAATATGAAAATTATACACTTTTATAGACATTCTCGAGCAAATACTTTTTACCCGTTTTACCGAACACTTTTTAAACTATGATGCGTAACTAATTTAATTTTGATGATGATATTGAAAGTATCCCTATTTATATAAATTTGATTCGCCTAGAATCAGACAATTTGATGACTTCTTATCAGTGATAAATTCATGTTTTTTGGCACTTTGAGAAAGAAGTGAGGTTTGTCATATTCTAAACAAGAGTCTGACAACCTTAGTGAATTTTATCTATTTATTATACCCTACACCATATGTAAGATATATTAAGTTTGTCTAGATGTTTGTAACTCCTAAACGGCAAAGCTACACTTACCTTAAAGTATTATATATATAGCAGTAAAGATTCAGAATTTAAATCTGAATCGATTTAACCATGTCCGTCTGTCTGTCTATGTAAATTTGTGCGCATCGAAATACCTACCTACAAGTCGCATTTTTTAATTATTTTTGAGATATTTTGATAAAATTTGATACAAGGACGAAGCGACTTATATGACAGTATCTTGCGTATACATTATTTAAGGCATAGGGTACTTGACCGACTCTAGCATTTTCACTTGTTTTAGTCAGCATTTAATTCTGAGAACATAATTTCATGACAATACGTCTGTTTCTTCTTTGGCTGACGAAATTCATAATTATTATTATCCTAAAAACGCAACATCAACTTAACAGTTTCATTAAATCTAGAATTTTCTCAAAATAAAAACTTGGAAACTTATGAAAAGGCAAGTACAGCTTGGTTGCACTAAACTTTTATAACCAAGAAATATAAACTATCAGTTCTCCCTTTTACAAAACATTTGTAAAATGCAAAAAAATCGACATATAATACCCTACACCACTTAGTTAAACAATTTATGCTTAACGGGAGTTATTGTTATATTCAAATTTTTTGGATATATGTTTGTGGCAGATAGATAAATTTTTGTTGATACTGGGCGTGACACTTGACCCTTTTTTGCCCAACTTAAGTATCTCAAAATTTACAAACTGAGGGTGTTCTAAAAACAAACACATGGATGGACATATCTGAATCGACTCAGTAGTAGATGCTGATCAAAAATATATGCTCTGTGGAATTTCCAAGGCTCCCTTAGGAGTCTTTCAAAAGCAGTACTCCCTCATAACTAGGGTGAAGGGTATAGATAATAATTTGAAATTATATTTAGTATCATAACATAATAATAAAATTATAAAATTATAAACGAATATTATAAATCATAGTCATATGCAGGCTTTCATGAAGCCTTTGTTTACGTCGTAAATTCAACATTTATACAAGAAGTTCAATTTCATTCACTCTGTTCCGCTTTTTTCAAGCATCACCAAAGGCTAGTAAGCAACTAATGCAACATTAAATATTTGTGGCTTACGATCCACTAAATAATACAAGTAGTGGATGTTACAAAATTATTCTCTCGGCCTCTCTCTCTCGCGATATAATAAGTTTAAAGAGAGTGAAGTTTATGGGAGTAAAATGATAAACTTTAAAAATGAACTTTGGCATGTAATCTCATGTATCTCATGTATATAAACATTTGCATACGCAACAATGTATCCTAATTGATGTTAGTGTTATATTCATTATAAATATTATACCTCACTAGGGATGTGCCTTATTTCCACTGTAAATGAACACCTATTATCCCATTGTACGTTAGTAACCATTTAAGTACAATGATTATCTTCAAAAACTTCGAGGTATTTCATTCATGCATTGGAAAAATCTCTCTCACTCAATAAGTTAAAAATCCACATTTGGCTCGTAATCTTCATGAGGAAATATGCAAAAAAACGACTTTTACTTGACTTTCTTTTTAAATCATTTTTATAAAACTTTACTATTTAAAAATATATATGTTCTCTGTAAAAAAGTGAAACAAGTTCAAACTTAACAACAACCATAACAAATACTTTACAACAATAATAACATCATGTTAAGCCTATAGAGGAAAAATAAACAAACAAAATGTAAGTTGCTCTTGAAAGCTGTAAACTATGTAAACACCATGTAACAAGGGGAAGAATGTGCCTTACATATACAATGCGCTAAAAAGTCCTGCAGCACTACATGATATTAAACAAGTCGGCGACTACAAAAAAGTGGAAGCACCAAAAAAAATTATATATTAAAATGAAATGCTGGACTAAAGCCAAACTATGAGCATACATACACAGCTTGCACACATACATAGTTTTGTAATATTTTAGCTTTTTTTTTTTTTAAGAAATAGTCGAGTGAAAGTTTGCCGAAAAGCAGACTATGAAATATCACCCAACACAAACAGGAAGACAGAAAGAGATTAAAGCAATGAAAGAGGGAGACGGAGAGAGATAGAGAGAAGGAGAAAGTAAGATGAAAACGCCTGAAACCTGCATATTTTCTTGATGTCTTTCAACAACAATACAAAAACACCACAAGCCTTCATTCTATTCTATTCATGTTTTCTCTTCTATACATAGAGGGACTACATTACGCGCGATTGAAAAAATTCCTTTCTTAAGTAAGCCTTAGACTTTGTTGTTGTTGTTGTTATTGTTCTTTTTCTTCTTCTTCTTGTTATGGCTGTTGATAAGTTGTTGATAAGTTTTGTGTGCACGCTAATTAACAAAAAATGTGTTTGCTTCTTCTTTTATGCTAATTAAAAGCAACAAAAAACAAACATGTACAAATAAAATAAAATGTTGATAAATAACCTAATAGAAAATGAACATAAAACAGATTTGCCAAATACATTGTACAATGAATGAATAAGATGTAAAAAGAAAGAATGGACCAGCACATCCGTTCCCCTCTTTTCTTTCTTCTTCTTTGACCAGAAGAAAAAGTTTATTTTTGTTTTTTTACACTATCGCTGGTATTACACTTATCCACAAATCTCAAATTTTTATTGTATGTTATTGTTTTTTTTCGTGATTTCTGTAGTACTAAGAAAACGTACGAGTTTTAAACATTTTTATTATTTATCGTTTCACTTTTTACCAATTAAATACACTGGTTAACAATTAAAGAGGAGAAGCGAACCTTTTTTACCCACAGTTTTCTAATTAAGCGAAATCGCTTAAATGCTTCGTTTAAAATCGACAAAAATAGATTCTCTCTGGGGCATAAAAATTGATTTACAACGGGAAAAAATATAAAATTGGGTTAGGGTGGTTAGGTTGGGACTGAGCTCTTGACAGGTTTCCATTTTCTAATTATATTTATATTAGAAGCTCTGATCCACTATATGTAACTAATTATTTTTTGGTAAAGCCCAAATCTTTATCCCCCATCATTCAGATTACGGCTTTAAAACACCATGACATGCAAACACATATAAATTGCGAATAATTAAGACAAAAGAAACATACATTTAAAGAGAAACTGAAACATTCGTTCGCTTAAAATAACAAAAAAAAAAAAAAACACCAAAGGCAAAGTTTAACCTGTAAGTGTTCGTATAAAACACTTCTTGCTTAGGCTGCATTTCAAACCAAAAAAAAACACATTTATACTTATATAATAAACAGGGAAATACAACTAAATCTCACAAATTAAGTTATTTCATGCTGTAATTGCACCTTTCCTTCATTTGAAGTAAGAACAGAAAAAAAATGCAAATGGAAAGTACACCAAAGGTGAATCCCAGATAAAACAAACAAAGGGTCCTTAAATATGTGCCGCCTTTCACGCGTATTGTAAGCAAAACATTTGCCTGTAGGCTTTCCAGTTTTTCGTTCTTTTTCTGGGCGGAGTGCCATAAAGTCAGGTGAGAGATTACTACAAGTATTGTGTATAAAATACACAATTATAAAGAGAAACGTTAACGAATTGAAAATAATTTATTTAATTCGTTTTTCTTTCCTTTACACACTCAATTGTAATGTGAAAGATTTCTTAATAATCAGCTTGATTTCACCTTTTAATACCTTACATAATTATTCTTTAAGCATATTAAATACGACATCTTAAATGTTTAAGTAACAAGAATAAGTACGTAAGGGATTAAAGTTAAAAAGTGCAAAATCGTTACTAAAATATTTCTTTTAAATACTGAAAAATATTTAAAATTGAATATATTTTCAGATCAAATACATATTTTAAATTGTTGCCTAATTTTCAATTGATGGACGTACGGTCTAAAATAAAATGTCCGTACGTCCTAAAATGAAAAAAACTTATTTAAATCACAAATAACAATAATTTTCAATTTACATTAACTCTCTGATTAAAATTACAATTCTTTTGAAAATCCCAAAGTTTGTAAATTTCTTATCAGCTGTAATTGTTTTGAAGATTGGTTTTCTTCAAATTTATTAAAAAACTTAATACACCTTTTGCGCAAAGTGTAAAAGGATATAAAAAAGAAAGAAATGAAAATTATAGTCGTAAGTAGATCTTTCCTCAATTTATAAGGATGAACTTGTTGGTATCATCAGAAATTTATCTTGGCGGAAGTTTTTGTAGCTGGCAGTCATGTGTGTGCGTATTGTATCCATACATACACGCACATTTGGTTGGAGTTATATCATCTTCACACCTTACCCGGGCTGACGTTCTTACATAATACACCCGCAAACTTAATAAATTTCTGATTATTTGTGCTGATTGGTTGCTTGCTTTATTTATATTGTACGTACGTAGCTCTGTGCTTATTGTATATATGGTTTGTGAGAGTTTTTTCATCTTCTCCACAATTTATTTTCCTTTCTACCTTGATTTCTATGCTGTTTGTTTGTCTTTAGTGAAATTTAAATAAACTTTTCCAATCTGAATCTTTGATTTCATTAACTTACACGCCCCATTCTGTTGGTTTTATATATTGTTGCTGTTGTTTTCTTTGTTTACTGATGGCAAAGCTGATAGGTTGGTATGTATTTGCTTAAAGTAAATAAATAAACAAATCTGTGAAGGTCTTGGTTGTAACTTTAAAAGCAGGTGTTTGGATTAGTTAACTGAATTATAAGAATTTATCTGATTAATTATATTGAAATTGCATTAGGCATGAATACAATAATGACTCTCCACAGATAAGGATTATACCAAGTTACAGTTTTTATTATACTGTACGGTAAAAGAGTATTTTCAGCGGAAGGAAGCCTCTTAAGGGATTTAAGCTTTCTCAAGATTATTTCTATAAAGTAACAAACATTTTAAAAAATATAAATAAATATAAAATGCTCCTAACAAGTTTATAATATTTAAAAAGAATTCTGAGCTGCTTCGCGTCAAACTTCAGTGGCAGGATAACTAATATTTTACAGAAATTGAAAAGAAAATCTTAACTTACAGTGAGTGCTTCTCTTTTATAATTATATTTACAATAGAAACTTGATTCGAACTTGAGGCTCATCTTGTTGGAAATTTTTAAACATATTATTCTGTTTTTAACACACTATTAACAATTTTAAGTATAGCTGCAGGGTTTTTATTTTTTCTTATGGAATAATAAAAAAGTCCCCATAAAATGTTTGTCAGATTAGTTTATTACAGCAACACATATGTGTGCACTTAATTTAGCACTTCCACTCTCACACAGCAATTAACATTTCATTTTGTTGGTTGCCACCTTCAGATCAAATAAATAACTGGCTTTAAATCAAGCAAGAAAAAGAGCCTATAGAAGCTTTGTTGAAGGTTTTCTTTTTTTTTTTTTTTGTTAAGCAACTAATTAAAGGCTTAAATAAAGGATTACATAAACGGGCAATTGGAGGGTTACTCAAGAGTTATGCGAAAAGATGAAGAAAACGAATTATTACGTTTTTCATTTTATATTTTTCAACCAACTAATGAAGACATATAAAGATGAGAAACCAAATAAAAAGAAGAAGAAGACGTAAAAGGCAAAATATTAAAATTAAACAACGTAGAGAGTGCTGTTGGGTCGGCCAGGTTTAAAATAACAAAAAACGCAAAAAGCAGTTAACACACCACAAGTTCCCCAGAGAGTTAATCATACATCAGTCCGTTGGTCAGTCAGTCTGCAAATCACTCAACTTGTGCGTGTTTATATAATCAGTCATTCTGGCTAGGTTGGTTGTCTTGGTTAGTTTCCTCAGTAAATCATCGGAGTCTGGACACATTTATGTAAAAATATTGTACAAAACGTAACAATGCAAATGAAACACGACAACAAGGAGATTGTGGTGCTTACACGTACATATCCAAAGGTATGCTTGTGCATAGTTAAAGTGTTGAGATGTGAAGCAAGGAAGCTTCGCACCTCACCAAAAAATGAAAAACAGTAAAAAAACAAAAATGATGTCAAAAAAACACATTTAAATAACAAGCCATTCGCACTTCAACTTTAAATCATAATAACGCATAATTCCGTCTTGATGGAGCAGACACTATGTGAATGCATGTGGATGGTAAGGAGAAAAAGTCGCATAAAATATGCAGAAACTATCTGCGTGCAGCTGCTTTTATAGCCATTGTCTGAGTGGCGACCGCGAAGATGTTGATGATGAACATGTTTAGATGTTCGTTCAAGTCCAGAGGCCCAAAGCTGAACTTTATTCGGGTTTTAATTTTAGCTTTGCTTCGCTTTGTTTTATTATGTTTTGTTTTACTTGCCTAACTTCTTTATCTATCTGGCAGTAGCATGAAATTATTTATGATTGCTGTTTAGATCCTGCTCGTCCGCAGTTATGCTATTAGTGGTGAAACCATTTGCTGTCTGCGATGATCTCATCTTAGTCATCTCTTGGGGCTTGCGCTTGTTTTGGTTTATTTTTTTATTTACGTTTTTTTTTTTTTCATTTTGTGCTTTTTTCGACCACCAAAAGATATCAAAGCGTTTAATTATGTAATCAATGTAAATTTGAAGGCTTGTGTTACATGGATGACCAACCGGCGAATTGGCGTTTATGGTAAACCGTTAAACCGGTTACAATTATGTGGTTGGTGTTTTGTTGTTGTTGTTTTTTTCATCTCATTGCCTTGTTCTGAGTTGGCTTCTCATATTGGATGCGGTTTGCATGACATTGCAGACTTTAATAACCAGTGGTAGAGGTAACAACCAAATTGGTCAATATTTTCATACGCAATGGACTTTAAATAAATGTCTTAAGGGTTCTTTTACTTCTAGCATAGAATTCAATACAACAGTAACCTGTTGTTGCCCCATAGTTTTAAATGCTAGCTTAAGCGATTGTGTAGATTATTTAAACAGTTTGTACAGGTGAAAGCAAAAGAAATCATCATCAATTTTAATGAACTCGTTCCTGTTCTTTTCACAGATTTCATTCTTTGCCCCGTACTCTTAGAGTTTGTTCAGTTGGCTATGAAGCTTTCTCAAAATCTTGATTACATGTAAAATGGTACAAAGCAAAGTGCCTTTGATTCGTATCAAGCTTCTTTCAATTTGTTCTCATGTCTGATGTCTTTTGTGAATCCAGTGGCAACAAATCTATGTTTTGTGGTTCAATTTAATGGTGAAATCGTTAGCAGGCACATATGTTCGCCCGAACACCCATACATTCATACGCATGCATATATAATTATAGATGTATTTACATACAATACACATACACACACACATGTACAATAGTGCATGCCATCACCAATGTTAGCCTTTAGGCTTTCAGTAACATTAACAACAATAGCAACCATATGCTGTTGTGTGGTTACAGCATAGCGGTTTGTTTGTTTGTTTGTATGGTTCCCGTTCCAACCTAATAAAGACATTAGCTATGCTGTTGCCCTCAGTTTTAAGGCGATGTATAATATAAATCAAGACCCATAGATATTCAACCGTATATTTATTAAAACATTTTTTTTAAGCAAGGAATACACCTTGCTGCTGCTGCTTGTGGCTTTCTTTCGTTCGATTGCAGTTTTCTGACAGAAGCACATCCAACCATAATAATATACCATCAATCAGTAATTATATACACCTTGCATGACACACAAGAAAGCATAAAATATTCTCTAGAGATGTGTATCTACTCCACATGTTTAGCAAACTTTTTTCGCCAATTGAAAAAAAGTCGCCATTTGACTTTGAAACTTTGATAGTTTCTTCATATTCAAATCGAGTGCTTTCAAATGCACACCATGGTGCCAACGAAAACTTTTTCTTTCTAATCCTTCTCTCTAATGTTTATTCTGAATTTTTATATAGAAGGCGTCAATTGTTGTCGTGAAATATTTGAAAATATTTTTAAGGCGAATTGAAAAAGTTGTGAAGCATCTATAAATTCTTGGCTACAATGACATTTAAATTCGGGTAACGAATGGCGGTGATTAAGTTTGTGTAGTCATTTAAAAAAAATTAGTAAACTGTCATTAGTTAAGGCTAAATTTTGGTTTTAACAACACCCAGTAAAGTCGGTGAGATATTTATTTAAAAAAATTTCAAGGCGGTCTTTCATTTAAATTAAACAAAATTGTTTGATAGCCACGCCCGTAATAGAAAAATCTATCTTTCAGTTGCAAAAATTGAGCATTTAGTCCTTCCTTAGATGTGCCAAAAATGAGGCACTTTCACAATTTACAAAAAACTCTTTTTATTCATAATCCAACCTTAAAGTGAATACATATTAAAAGGAAAAATGTAGGGAGTAATGCCATGCCTACGTTTATAGTATATAAAGAGGTGGAAAGTATATTAAACGTAATCCCAATAAATGTTGAAAAAAGTGGAAAAAAAGTTTAAAGCGTTGTTAAGAAAAACTGCAGCAAAGAGAAATCTTTTAATTACCCATAAAAATGTTTTCTGATATTTGTTCAAAATACCAGCAAACAAACAAACATACAAATATTGAAACTTTTGTCGGCACTCAATGCAATCAATCGCTGCCCTTTTTCATTTACAGTTTCATTGCTAAAGAGGATGCCTAGCTAGCTACACTACAATACCGCTCAAAAGCTGTTGTTACTGTTTTATATAGCACGTAAATAAATAACAAAAACAACAACGTACAAGCAAGCTACCATCAATACCTAAAGTCTAAAATAAACGTTATTATGGTTTAGGAAACGGATGCAAACGTGTTGGCTAACAAAACAATTGAAATTGTGGTTAGAGTACAGAGCTGATACAAATTTATTGAACTAAAGTCATATATGGTATTGTGTGTGAATGGGTGTGTGTGGGCTGATGATGTACAAATAGCACGATAGATGGGTTGGCGTGGCAGCAGCCAAAAAAAAAATATAGAAAACAATGGTTTACCGCACTGCCTTCAATTTCTCCATCCAACCAGCTATTGGCTATTGATATTACATTAATAACAACCAAAAACTTACTACCAACAACAATAACAACAAATGAACAAGCAACTGTATAATAGAAAACACCAAAATGTAATCAGGAGCACGTTAAAACCATTACGGCCGCCGCCATTGCCACAAATAACATTGAGAAGCATTCACAAACCCACCAAGTAAGCGAGTTTGCGAGTGATATGTGAAGTTGCCTTATATACAGAGAACAGAGAACTATGTGTCTGTGCCTGCACATGCTGAACAATGTGAAAAGCGATATTAGAATTTATGGGCCATACCTTGGATTTAGATCAGATGGCAAATCGATTGAACATTTCAAACTATATGAAACAAGTGAATGAATATGGCTTAGAGCAAATTTTGAATACCCACCATCAATGCACTTCTAATGAGAGTAGATGAGTATCTCTTTAAAATAATAAGGATAACAATCTTAAAAATAAACCAAATTGAATTTCTATCCTAAGTAGCGTATACAAATTACCGCTGCCTGGAATAGATATTTGAATTTTTGCGTCCAGAAGAGTAATGTTGCACAAGGTACATAAATGGATAGCCAGACAGACATAGATGAATGGACTGAGTAATCGATGCAAATCAAGAAAATGTGTAAATTGAAATTTTTTGACTAGTGTCCGCACGTCCACCATGCCTTATTTCCTAAATTAATCACAAATAAACAGTAAATAATAGAAAACCCGTTATTATTTTTTAATGTTCAAAAAAGTACATTTTATTAAAATAATAAAATTTTAATTTAAAAAAATGTGCAGATGTACATTTTGAGATTCAAGGGCCGATTACTCGTAATATGTGAGGACGAAGTTTTGCATATAGATATATGTGTCTTATGCAACTCTTACCGCGACAATCTTTTTAAATATTCGAATATTAAGAACGAAAATTATATCAACAATTGTCAGATAGAAGACAGACGGATGGACAAACGTTTTAATACAAGTGTAGAGATCATTTCATATCATTATCAACCAACTGCAAAATAATTCGTATACGTCACACGTTATCAGAAAGTAATTCCCACACATATATTTCGTGTACAATATATAATGAAAACTGGAAAACTTTTACTAAGAAAATTCGTTGGTAATTTGTTGTGAAAGTATTTCGTTTATTTGTAGGCGATAAAAGCTCAAAATCCAACATACAATACTTTACCCCAAACAACAACAACCTTACAAACAAAAACAAACCAAAATTCATAACGAACTATTGTAAATCTTGGTAATAGAACTATAGAAAATAATATAAGCTGAATGTGTACACGGGCGTGTGTATGCATGTGCACAATGTACAAGCCAGGAATACAAAACTTGTCGTGCTTATATATACACTACATCCACCAGCCACCATCATGCCCGAGCGTACACACTCAAAGAATGTTTTAAGCCTTTTCAACCGGAATTTATGTTATTGTCGATTTAATACCAAAACAAAGTTGAGAATAAAGAGAAATTCTTTTGTACACAAACACACAACCACACATACATACATATATATATATATATACTGAACCATACACATAAACAAACAAATAACAACAGTGTTCGTTTTAGAAGGATTTTGTAATTTCTGGTGATAACCAAACCAAACCGAACCGAAATAATGAAAAAAAAAAAAGAATTAAAAAACTATTGCATAGTTTCAAGCGAACAATATAAAAGAAACATGAAACATACCTTAAGGAGTTTTTATAGTAAAAGTACAATTGAAAAAATATTCCCTGTCTTAACATAAATCTCAGAAAACAAACGCAATCCTAACTAAAGTTCTAAATAAAGTTTGATAAAATTATTCCAGGTATACAGGAAATTTATCAACTATAAATATATAATTAAGTAATGCAATACAACATTGTATAGAATCATTTAATTTAAAATCATATACACACCAACATACTAACAAATCTTACGAATTCAATTGCCCACAAAATCAAGATTATTACAATAAAACTCTCTGAAAATAAAATAAACGATAAACATTAAACTAGACCACTTGGAAAACCTGAAAAGTGGAAACTAGAAAAAAAGCGAAAATAAAACCCACATATATCAAGCAGAACGGAAAAAAGAATATGTGTAAAAAAAGGACTCACATGAGCCAGTGAAACTTGTAAAGGATATGTAAGAGCTTATTCCCTTAAACTTTTCCATTCAATATATTGATCAATAAACTGGAAACCCCCATCCAAAAAAGAAAAAAAATAAAACCGGTAACATTTCCTAATTCACAGTTTCAACAACATTGTTAAAAACTTGCTCTGCTAAGTGAACTGTCCTTTACCAGCATTTTAAGGTACACGGAATGGATGCAATAGTAACTGAGATTTTTCCGGACATTATACAAAAAATATTATACAACAAAATTTCAAATACTGTATGCATACGTTGAGGTTTTCCTTGTCTCATGTTTTGTATTTATTTACGTGTTTTCATATTCATTTACATTAATAATGGATTTTATAGATTATCACAATACCAAAGTTTCGTTTATTTTTCTCTTGTCATGGGCCAGACAGATAGGAGATAAACATACAAGCAATCGAATTATTGAGAATGGTTGAATATGATATTTTGTGAAATAGAGTTTTTTTATTCTTTTATTCTTAGTAGAAATCTACCATGTTAAAAGTATATTAAATTTCTGGCGGGTTTGGAAAACCGAAAAAGTTCAAGAGAGTCTTCAGGATTACCTTCTGAATACCCTTTGCATAAAATCCGTGGGCGCGGCAGATTATCTGTTTGCACCTTCTAAACATACAAATAAAAATTTTGTTGTATTGGCGAGTCCATTATTCGACCACGCCCATTTTTTAGAATAATTATACTTATAAGTAGCGAATTTCGACTTTCTAGGTTAATTTTGTGTCTGATAAAATGGATTTTCGTTGAATGAGGGCGTGGCATTTTACTGATTTTTCTCGATTCAGTAAATTCGAGCTTTATCGACTCTAATATAATATTTCAAAATATTTCTATATTTCTATATTTTTTTCTATATTACATATAATTTATAAATGTTTATGCTTCCTTTCATTTGCTTTCTTTTCCTCCCACTCCTTTGACGAGTTAGTTGTATAATAAATTTAATTGTATTGAAAATAAATAGTTACCTACGTACAAAAAGTCAGTTTTACATTTAAACTTTCCCAAACAACAAGTCAAAACTTTTTTGTACGCTTCAGTATGTTAAAGGGAAAGGAATATGCAATTTTTGGCAATACTTATAATTATTTCCTATACTAAGGTATTGAAATTAAGTAATTAACCAAAGGAAATGAAATGAAATAAGTTTATGTCCCAGGTATAAAGAATGTAGTTATTGAAAGTGTTATCAAACTTCTAAATCACCCGAGTCATCTTCCTCGTACTTCTTTTTCAACGAAATAACACATTCCGTTTAAGAAACTTAAAGAATGAAAAAGTTCAAATTCATTCTACTTCGATACTCTTTTGCAGTGGCATCGAATAGATTACTTTCCAGCACAAAAATAATATATAAGCGGATGATTTATATAAGTAAAGATTATATTTTTATAATTAGGAGAAAATTCTTATAAGTACATGCACTGAGCCAATCTTACCGCTCATTAAGTTGCTGTTTAACGCATGTTCCTCCCGTGGAGGCTTAATCACACGACAATCTTACCCCTCATATATAAAATTTCATTTCAAGACATCCATATATTGTTCTTGAGCACAACCTACGAGACAATCACAACAATTTCAGCCAATTATTTTAAATATTTTTCTTAATAATTTTTGAAAACACCTTTTCTTTCTGTTAAAAAACTATTTGTTCCTATTTTGCCCGCTCCACAATAGATTCGATGGTCAAGTTATAAGCACCTTGGAATATATTGTAGATTCCTTGTGCCAGCGGAAGAAGTTTGTTAACCTATACTAGATTCTATAGCAAGTGAGAGTAATGTAATAGTTACAAAAAACACTATGAATGACACGTAAAGTGTTCTTCTGTAATTATTTTTAGAGAACTTATATTCTAAATCATTTCACTCTGGGTATTTTCCGTACTTTATAGCATGCTGTTCCATAAAAAAAAAAAAAACCAACTATACTATTGTTTATTTGTTGCCTTGCAACAATCTTATGACATTAATTTACTCCCAATGTTTACTAATGTGTTGCTGTTAGCTATACAAAGTTGGACAAATTTCAATCATTTTGTTATTACACACAAGAGAAAAATATCAAGTTGTTGTCTGTCCGTTTGCTACACTTTTTTGCCGCTTCAGCTCCTCATTCATCTCATTTAGCTTGACTTTGTTCGTTCATATTCCATTGCCATAGATTATCAAGGCGTTATCGCAAGAAAAGAAGAATGTTTTATACCTTTTGACCTTTTGACAAGAAACAAAAGCAGAGAAAAACAGGGTGAAGAGTGAAGAAAAAAAATTGCACTGCTTTAAATGTTTCTACGTGTAATATTAGCCTGAAGGCTTTGTGTTGAATTGTGTAGGTAGGGATGCAGTGATGTTGATATGTTGGGCTTTTATCCCTTCCACATAAGATGGTGGGTAAACTAAAGTTGTCATTTCATTTGCAACACCTAGAAGCACATGCCAAAGGCTCCATAAATTATATATAATCTTGATTTGCATCAAAAACTGAATCGATCTCGACATGTATGTCAATTTGTCCGTGTGTCTGTCTGTCGTTGTCATTCTCACGAACGTAAGTTTGAAATATTGAGCTAAAGTTTTATACAGACACTTTTAGTTTTAACACGCAGATAGTTTTTTAAAATGGGTAAGACCGAGAGCCACGCCCACAATCGTAAAAAATCGATTTAGCTGTCACCTAAAGTGAGCTATTAAGGCAAAATTTTGTACATATATTTATACATACTTATTCCATCCATTATTATGCCAAAAATGGGCTTGCTCGGATGACAAACACGCCCATAATCGAAAAAACTTTTAAATGTACCACAAAAATTTATCCATGAACTTGAAATTTGGGATGCATACCTGCAGTTATCTTATCCATAAATGTGCCAAGAATGGGCGTAATCGAAAAACGTCCGCGCTCATAATTTACAAAAACCTATACTCCACATAAAATTCGACTTGAATGCTGATACGTAACATATACTCTATTAGGGGGCGCAATCATATACCTGCCACTATTGCAGATGTGGTAGGGTATTTAAGATTTAACCTAAGCCACATTTTGTTTTTTCACTTGTTTTTTCTACTGGTTGAAGTGTCGCTTCATATGTTTCATGTCGTTATCTCTCTTCCTGCACAACTCCACCTCCAGAATACAATTGATTGCCAGTGATTTGTAAAATGTCAGGCATTTAATTTTACAGTTTTTCTATTATGCTTGTAAACATTTACCTTGCAGGCATTACATCCTTACTCCCCACTCACTCACGTACAATGAAAGAATGCCATATAAAATAAATTTACACAATACTAATAAGAAAATAAACACAATTTCTTGAGTAAATAAAAGCAATGTCAATACAATTTGTTGTGAAAAGTATAGCGCGTTAAAGAATGTTTCGCGAGAATTATTTGAAATCCAAATTTGCAATATTGATCCTTAAGAAAGTTTACTAAATAATTTGAAGGAGATTTCGTAAAAAAAAAACATAAATTTTTATATTGGACACGTTTTTCGTTATTTTTTATTAATACAGAGTGTACACTATCCCTTCATGAAGTCAACTTTTCATCCGTAATATTGTTGCTGCAATACTTCACTCATAAGACATGCTACGAAAACATATGTTTTTGAAATTCTTCCACCTAAGGGGTGTTTACATTACATGTATGTGTATATATATAATTTTACATAACATATTAAATCAACGGTCACAAAATGATTTATGAACAAATTAAAAAAAAAACTGAATCGTTTAATCAAAAAACAACTTTAGCACTCATACACAAATATTGATAAATGGTATTTATTATTAAACAAATATTAAAATAACATGAAAATGTATTTCAAGTGAAGGAAAATGATTTAATCATACATGGGCAGAGAGGGAATTCATGAAATATTGAAAAATTAAGAAAATTTACCTCCCCCTCTGTTACACTCTATTCGATATAAATCAAATCAAAGGATTTGAAAAATATTTTTATTATAAAATTTAAAATGTATGAATATGCACGTTTTTGTGTATGTATTGCATACATATTTATACAATCAGATTAATATCATTTTTATAAGTACAATACTTACAGACATTCAAGTGCGTACGTCTGCAAATAAAGATTCTTCGTATGTATATGATTATCGTATTAAGTAAATTATTGTAAATATGTGGATAGAAGGGTAAATAAAAAATAAAATTTGACTTGGTATGAAAATTAAATACCCTACATATGTATACACAAAGAGTGGGCGTGGCAGATACTTTATCACATCTTTTATAGTTTAATTATTTTCTAACAAATTGCGTCAAAAAAGGTTTTTGGTTCATCATGGGGGCGTATATTTTGATAACCCCGAATATTTTGAACACATCGATAAATGATGGACTAATCTTACGCAATTTTTATTTCATAACTCAGTTTTTGTGGTTAATAGATAGATGTTTTTTCGATTGTGGGCGTTGTTGTTAACTAATGTAACAATTTTTACATACAATCTACATCAAAATTCATATCAATTTCAAGCTATAAGAGGAGTTTTTTTAGCGATGGGCGCTTATTATGAAATCCCGCCCATTTGGAGTAAAAAATAGTAAAAAAAGGTTTAGAACTAACAGCATTCTACATGGATTGATTAAGATGTTAATGCTTATAAAAAATTTTGTAACCTTATCAGACTCCGACCTAATTCTAATAACTCTAAACGAATTAACAAACTTAGAATACTTTCACTATAATAACGAGATTATAATAAAACATAAGGAGACACTTTTGCACACACACACATTGCATATAATTCAAATAATTTTGCAATTTGTCCCAAAATAGCAAAAAAAATAAACTAATTCATACGTTCGAATTTGTTTACATAGGGAATGCATATGATAGATAAATGGACACATAGATGCATAAAACATATTTACTATATACGTAGCCAAACGTAATTCTATTATCCTGTGTATCTTGAACATAATCACAAACTGCAAATGTTTTTAACAGAGCGAGTGTGTATGTGTGTTAAGTGTTTAGGGGAAAGGAACATCTGATTTGATCGTAAATCATTTTAAAAACGAATAATCCTCGAAAAATGTACATTAATGCATTTCGATTGAAAAAACCAAACACAGATTTGGCTTTTACCTCTTTTTCACATAATTCGTTTTCTATTTCTGTTTCTCTGTAATCAATTAAATTATTGCTGAGATAATATGTCAAAGGACAAAATATTTGAAAATTTTCGTAAAGAAATATATGTTAAATGTTTGAGCAAATAGTATGGAGTTTGTTTTCAATTAGAAGAAAATTCTTAAAAATAAAAATACTTAGAGATTGAAATGAAAATGTTCAAGGTTTGCATGGAGCAAGACTGAGCATTAAATGTCCAGCAAAAGATAAATGAAATAAATTAAAAAATAATACAATTAAAAATGTTGTTGTTGTTGTTGTTGTTGTTGTTGTACAATAGAAACTCATTTAAGATTCTAATTATAATTTTCTCTCCCTCTCTGTCTCTCTCTCTCTCTCTTTCCAGCTTGTCGTTTGATTTCACACTTAAACTATGAGAAGATATCTCGAAAAGAAAACAATCATCTTGAATTCGAATGCTTAAGTATTATTCCAAGGCTAATATTTTTTAATTAGTACCACATAAAACAAAACAAAAAAAAAGAGATTCCAACAAAAAAAATTTAATACAACATAACCAAATAAACAAAAAAACTTTATTTGATTTTTAATTAAAAATTGAAAGCAAACTCTCTTCAAAAAAAAAAAGTCCTTATAATACTCAAATCAACAAGTGAAAATGTTATAGTTTTTGTAACCCGACTATTTAATACCCTAGACCACTTAGTTCCACAAGTTTTGCAGCAATTAATTTAGTTGGATTAGTAAGTGTGAGGCATTATATGGAAAGGGGCTCGAAAAATTGTGCTATTAGATTAGAATAAATTGTGGGCTCCATACTACACATTGATATGTATATGCTTTATGATGTATATGATAGCGTACCAGATATTCAAGGTAAATCTTGATTGCTTTCCATTCTTGAAAAAAAGCCAAAGTAAGAAGAGAACTTTGTTTTACATAAACATCCACATTTTTATAAAAAAAAATACTATTTTATGATGTTTTTGAAATCTCCTTTAGCTGGTTATGATGAAAACAACTTAAAAAACTCGCCACACCCTGTCTCTCTAGGTACAATATAACAAAATAAATAGTTTGTAAAGCTCACAATATCTTGTGGTCATTTAGGTTTAACATTCAATGCTCTATGTGTGGAGCAAAGTTTAAGCCAAGAAATTTATCTTAATTTCATTATACCGAATATCAAGGTACGGAAAAGAAACACAGTAAACTAAGTTGTACAAGAAAAGGGTATATTCTCCAACAGAATGCTTGAATGATAGACGTCTTTTTCCGTCCATTAATTGTTTGCAACTAAAAGACTGGAATAACTTTAGCTTCAGTCAAAACTTTTTATATGTTTGCATTTGTTCGTTTTCCCTCTATTAACCTTTGGTATGATAGGGAAAAAAAACACTAGAAGAATTTTCGTTTTTTGAAAAGTTTTTACCATTTAATTGATTTTACCTAATATAAGAATGAAACAAGGCGGAAATTTCTCATGTTATTCAAATTAAACTGTTTGGATACACCCTTGAAATGGTCATTTCGACAGAAATAGACTAATTGGGTTTTTGTCATATTTAATGTAAAGAAATTGCTAAATTAGTGTGTTTTTTTTTTTTTTTTTGAGAGGTTAACGTGATGAATATTATTCAAAAACTAATACTATTTTTAAATAAATTAATGTACTGGTAATCACGTTAAGGCCATCAATTGGATACCGGAAGAAGACTTCTTCAGCTTCTGATGATAAACTCAACCCATCTCATGTGGAGGGTATAATGATTCCAAATGTTTTTATAATGCTGCTCTTTTCTCTTTAATGATATATAAAAACTGTGTTTTTTTTTTTGCTTCGTCTCTCATTAATTCACGTTGTGTTGGTACGTTAAGTATAGAAAAAATTATCCGCAAATGTTGTAATTGAAAAAAAAAAACAATAAAAGAATTTTTATATAATTATTTTTCCTTCCGTACAACTCTGTCTGATGCACAAAAAGAAGTACTAATTACTGTATGTTTTTATTTACTTCATAGCAAAAGCCAGACAAATTTAGACAAAGTACAGGAAAAAAACAGAAAAAAATTGTATTTGACTGCTCTCAAGTCTTGAATACCCACCATCGGTGCGCGAAACCTTTCCGATATCTTTCATACTTTAAAATTATATATTTTCGGAAAAAATTATTTGAAAAAATGCTTCTTTTTCACTTTTTCGTTCAGTGACAATACGAAATTGCATACGGAAACTACCAACACTTCTGCCAAATTTGTAATAATAATACGCATATCTCAATTTTTGCGACCATGATATAAAACTGTACATATTTAATTAAGGTTTTCGTGAGAGGGAAAAAAACTAGACGATTTTTACATAATGCAAATAGAGTTGCATAAGAATTGGGGTGAATAAAGTAATAATTCTTTCGCCAAAGTAATTTGTAAGAAAGAATTTATTAGAAAGTGGATTAAATTTCTGTCGCAGGACATTGCAATAACATTCCGAAAGTTCTCTTGCAGGCAAAACAAAAAGCGGATACTCTTTCTACAACCACTTCTTAAATGTTTAATTTAATCAATCTTCCGCGCACTACAAAATCTATTTTTTTTTTTTTAGAAAATAGCAATAGTTATGAGTTATTGGGAAAAATTGCTACTATTACTACTTTTTTTTTATTAATTAAATTATTATTACATATTGTTTAATTATTTATATATTGGTTATTAAATGTAACGACCTCTTTGAGTGTTTTTAATTCTATTAAATTCATAACTTAAATTAATATTGATAAAATTGAAAATAATCATTTCGTTTAATGCCAGTTAAAAAGTTTTAATCAATTACTTTTTTCATAAATAGCTATGTTTATATATGAATATATATATAATTTTTATGTATTGTAAATGCATTATAGCTTTTTAACTCTTACGTTCCTAATCCTTTCACTTTTAATGAAAATACAATAATCATTAACTAGAGTAAATACATAAAAAAGTTTTTTAATTAATTAATTTTTTTTTTTTTTTAATTGGAAAAGAAATTTAATAATGTACAATTTTGTCTAACAACTATTCATGCGAGTTAGACGATGATAGAGGGAAATTAGTCCTCTAATTGAAGTTTTAAATTTTATATTATCCAACATATTGATGGTGACTTTTTCTCGAAACTTGAAAATTCATCGATGTGCCAAAAATGTTGTGATCGAATAACAGACACGCCCACAATTTACAAAAACCACATTCAGTCGATTTGTAAGCTGATACGTAATACTATTAAAAGGCGTAATCATATGCTCGTCACGCCCACCATTATAGATGTGAAGCGTTTTTAAAATTTGGCCTAATCTAAATTTAGTTTTCATACTTGTTCTTTAATTCATTTATCTTTTAATTTCTGAATGACTTTAAATTGGTTCCGTGTTCTATACAGAGAGAGAAAAAGCTTTTAAGTTTATTATTTTTTATTTAACCGCAAAATTCTCCGACATATATATATATAAATATAAAGTGAAAATATTATAATCGAAGTTCCTCCTCGAAGTTATGTTATACAAATTACTTCGTGAATATATTTATAAAGTTTTAAAAATTGTCCACTTCGATGCAAAGGGGACACAATCATTTGTCAATAAATATTAAGGATAGCGAGCTTTCGTCTTATAAAAAGGGTCCCTTACAATAGAGCTATTAGGATATTTGTTCAATTTCAGTTCCTGTTTTTCTTGTACCAAATTTAAAATGATCCCAAATCGATCGGAACATGGATGTTACATTTACTATTTAAGAATTACCAACAACCGAACAAACTTAATCTACTCTTTGCCACAAGTGGTGCAGTATTAAATATATATACGAGTATATATATGATGTATGGATATAACAACAATAATAACTATAAAAAAAAAATAACAAATTAAAACTGCATCAACTTGTGGGGATATGTGCGCATGTGTTTACAAACCGGTACTTAATTAAATTTGATTTGCATAAAAATAATTTCAAATTGATTGTTTAATAAATAAAACTCTGCATCGCAGCAAGAACCAGCGGCTATAGTTGAAGAGTAAAAGAGAAACCAATTTATACAAATACGACTCCACACACACAAACATTGAACTGCATGAATATGAACCAAAAGAGCGTATGTTCTATATATTGTGCATATACAAGGATGAATATTTGCATCTCTCTACATGCACAAGCAAATTAACAAGAAATTATATGCGAATAGAGTTGTGTGTACATATGCAATGAACGTATACACGTATTGTGATGATAGCCTTTATCATTTAATAGCCGAGTATAACATGTGCATACATGTGTACAGTTATGGAATTGTGTGCATTGGTCATATCTGTGCCTGCGTGAATGTGTGCGTGTGTACGTATTTACGTCATTTCGTGACTGTATTGTATTTTCAGTTTAAATAAAAATATTTGTTCTGCATTTAATCAAATGTCCATTTAAACACTCACTATGCACAGAAATTAATGTTAATTACGATTTCATATTTTATTTCCTTTTATGAGAATACTGTACAAGTTACAATTTGATACACAAAGAGTACAAGAAGATCATTTTCATTCAACTTTTGTCATTTTTTTTTTTTTCAATTTAAAATTTTCTTTTGTGTTACACGTGTGCTAACGCATTGAATTTTCCTGAATCATAGCATTAAAGTTTCCAAACACGTCTTCTTAATTACTTTCATCATTTATTGTTCTTGTTGTTGTTGGGTATGTCTTTTCCGTAATGGAATGAATGAAATTGAGAAGACTGAAAAGTGTTCATCAACAACTGCTGCCAAGGTATGTCATTAACTTTGGTTAGCAGCCATTAGCCACAGTTGGTCGGCGGCATGCCCATCTTACCTTACTCATGGCTTTCCCAAATGTTTATATAAGAAATAATGTACGTAGAATAATGTAAAATATTCCATAAAGTTTCTTCCACTAGTATTAAAGGGCATGTTAAGTTTTTGCTGATTTGTATAGCTCCTACAGGGAGACCCACATTTGCCATGTGTCACTCATGCTCATGTATAAGTTGACGGAATTGTCATTTAACGTCAATATATTTTACAATTTCAGGCATTCCTTTAAAGAAAACCCATAAAACTATATATTTTGTCTGTATGTCCATCATTTGAAAAGTGAGGTCAACAACCAAAATGTAGGTCCAATGGATACAAAAGTTGCTGCACTTAATCTTAAAATGAAGAGACATTCATTGACTTTTATCGTGATTGAAAAGTGAAATTACAAATCCTGTTGTTTGAAGCGAAATTATGTTGTGTAGGTTATGAAATGGTCGGACTTAACCGTCTATAGCTTTTTATATGTGTTTCTTCTATAAAAACACAGACCGCCAATTATTGAGTTTGATTTATAATTTATTTGTTTATTTATTTATTCAAATTTTTGCAGCATTTCGTTGTATGGTTTTAAAAATTTACTTGTTTTAAGTGATTTTAACAAAAATACAATTTTTACTATATGTGTATTCACATTAGTTGTGGTATTTCGATAGGTTGTTGCGGTTTTTATGTTTATGAAATATTTTTAAATGAGAGTGCTTAAATTAATATTTTTAAAGAGTTCAATTATTCAATCTTTCAAGAGATAACCTCTATCAAGTTATAATATTTCAAAACATATAAAAAAAAAAGAAAAATTTTATTTTTTATACACATAAGAGGTGCCATCAGATGATATAAAAAAGTTATGCCTAATATTCATATACCTTTAATCTATTCACCTATTCTGTAATAAAACTAAAAACTTGCCATTTGAAAAAAAAAACATTGATTTTATACGTGCATCATATTCCACATGACATAGATTTATCCCTTGAGCCATTATAACTAATGAATACCTCTCGTGTAAAATCCACTGGGAAAAAATTTCACGAAATTCATTCAAGTACTCTTGTGGAAAACCTTTCTTTTTTCGAAACCTATCGACTACCTATTAATTTTTGTTTGTGCCATGATATGCGAATGAGTTAAGGGGGTGGATGAATGAACATTGGTGGACGCATAAAACTTATGAATTCAGTTCTATGTGACATCAATTGGTAAGAAGGATAAAAAAAACATCTCAAAACAACAGCAAAAAACTTGCACGCATATATGCAAGTCAGCCTGATATGATGTGTATCAGATAACGGTTATTAACAAAACTTCTCTACCAACTAACCAGTGATGAGAGCAGCTGTTCAGCTAGAGGGCCATGGTGTCCATGGTTATTGCTAAGAAAAAAAAAACAACAAAACCACGTAGCATGAGAAATTTTATGAGCGAACATACCGCAAGTATAAAACCACCAAACATGGAGGTATACGTTGCGTATGGGTTAGTGTGTGCTCTTATTAAAGAAAGTAGAAAACCGCGCTAATGTTTTGAGGAACCTAACAAAAACAAAAGAAAAAATCCTATATACTCATATGCAAAGCCTCTGAATTTTTTTGTTATTACTTTATACTCTCTAGTCTCGTAGCAAAATATGAAAATGTTTTTTATACCCTATACTACGTGATATCGATCTCTTTAGAGTAGCTTTCTAAATGGGAAATTTTTTTAACATAACAATAGATCTAAACAAATGAATTTCAGAGCAAAGACTTACAATTCTCAATATTTTAATGGATAGAAATGCTATTCGAATATAAAACGAATCGAGCCACTTTTTACTTTTATATAACAATGACTTGTGATTACCAATATTACTAAACAAATTTAAGGGTCAAAGTGTGTTACTTCATAAAGGTGGTGTAGGGCATTAAATGATAGCGTTTGCCCGCTTTACATTGCACTTGTTTTTTGCTTGTAGCTTTGTAATTGTTATGTGTGTATATATGCGTGTGTGGCGAAGCAATATTGAATATCCGGTATTTCCTTTTTGCTGGTAAAGTTAAAATTTTGTCTATTTTAATTAAAACCCACAACATATATATATTGCAGCGAAAACCTTCAGCTATGTGTATGTTCTCTACAAACATTCCACAACCTGTATGTTGTGCTTAAGAAAGAAAAAATTCATCTAAAAGTATGGCAAATGCTTAACTTATATACGTGGCACAAAATGAATTTTAAGAACTTGTTTTAAAAAAGAAAAAATCGATACCTTAACCTTTTATTACATAAACCATATAAAGTACCTTCGATATAGAGAGTAGAAGAAGATAGAAGAGAACGGTGTGATCGAAATTCAAGTATTCTTAACGACTAATTGACTTGAACACTTGAGACAAATTGCCGGTAAACCCTACGTACAAAACCACACCATTCTTAAGCTACAGCTCCCTACGCACACGCACCCAGAGTACAACTACTACAATATGGCACAATAGTAAACCTTTTGCTTCTTTTTTAATAGAAATGGCAAAAGTCAGCATTAAAATCAATTTGTTTAACAATACCCACAATGTAACGAGAGTGTGTTTAAACAAGTTTTATCAATAAACTCTTCGATAGATTTGGTTTACCTAAGTACAAAGTACAGTGTTGTTGTCTTTACATTTGATGTAGTAGGAAATGATGAAGAAATCATGGAAGATGGCGCACCAATCGTTGGTTAAACACTTCAAAGGTAATTATTTGAAAAATTCCAGAAATTGTTATAACATCACAAGTGAGCTGAAACAAAGAAGAAAGAGATTAGAAAGCAGATGAGAAAATCCGGGTGAAGTGTACTCTACTGCACGTTTCGTTACTGTTACAATTTATAAATGATACTACACAAATATTTTAATGTGGTAAGCAAAGTACTTTACTCAGATAACATCCAGGCGGCTGCATTAAAATTCATAAAATAAAAACATCTTCAGAACTTCCCAACCACTATTATGTAAATATAGGAAATGAATCTCTGTTAATGGGTATAAAAAAGTTATCACTCATGTATGAAAGGAAGAAAACTAAATTTGGCTTAGGCCAAATCTTAAATACCTTTCACATCTGCAACGGTCAGCGTGGTAGGTATAAGATTACTCTATTAGTGTACGTGTTAGTATCAACTTCCAAATCGAGTTTTATGTTGAATAAGATCCGACCATCCGTTCATTTTTGACTCATCGATGGATGGGATAATCATTAATATGTGCGCCAATTTTCAAGTTCATGGGTTGATTTTTGTGGCAGATATAGAGATTTTTGTAAATAGTAGGCGTGTCTCTTATACGACCATGCCCATTTTTAGCAAATCAATTTATTGTTTCATTGTTAATATGTGCACAAAATTTCAATTTTATGGCTCATTTTTTGTGGCAGCTAAGTATATTTTAGTCGATTGTGGGCGTGTCTCTTGACTAATTTTGCCCATTTCATATAGCGTACAAAAACTAAACATATCTGTACAAAATTTTAGCTCAATATCTCAAAATTTACGTCCGCAAATGCCAACAACATACAGACCTACGGACATACGGACATACATTCGTAGATGGATCAACTTTTGATTCTGATCAAAAATATTTTATACCTTGAAGGGTCTTTAACGCTCCTTCTAAATGTTGCAAACTGAATGACAAATTTAGTATACCATCCATTTTATGTGGAGTGCTTAAAAAATCCCATCATATTAATAGACTTTATTTAATAATACTTTACATAATTTTTTGTTCCTTTTATATTCGAAAGTATCTACGATAATCATGCGGTTGACCACAAAGACTCTTAGATGGTATGCAAACATTGTGTCTCATGAACATATGAGGAGATTATATTTATTTAGTGCATTTGTATGTTTTCTTACATAAATATATATACGATTATATAGAGATAGATGTGCACCTTGTCGATGTATGAAAATCTTCATTGTATTCATATCCATTGTTATGTACGAAGTACGCATTAAACACTTTTAAAAGGAGAAAACTAAATTTATTATGATGGCATGCACAAAGGATCTCTGTAGTGGTAAGTGTACTATATGATTAAGTATGTATATGGAAAAATACTTTTTAAAACACAAATAAGGACAAGGAAGGAAAATGTCTTAAGCCACAATTTAAATACCCTTCTAATCTACATGCAAAGTGACGCCCTTACAGGCACTTGACAACGCCATCTAATAAAGTGCGATTTGCGGCAAATAAACATTTTTAAATTGTGAGCTTATACCCTGCGCCCTATTAAGGTTATTATTATTATAGGTAGATGAGTACCAAGTTTAAAATTCGGATTAGTTTGTAAAGCAGACAAATAGAGATATATATAAGTCTATTGTGAACATGGCTCATAACCTATTTTTGAGACATTAATGGATAACAAATATCAAATCAAAATCAAATTAAAAATTTCGTACCTGAATTTTTCTAGCCGATAGACAGTTTTTCATCAATTGTGAGCGGTCAGCTGAACAATTTGACCATTTTATATTTGAAACTAGCAACATAGACAAAGAATGTCAAAATTTCAACTTAATATCTTAAGTTTTGCTTCCGCGACCTGCCCACCCGACACGGACATACGGACATTATTTAGTTTATTCCAATTTAGATGCATTCTGCAAGACGCGGTTTCAAATTCAGCTGAATATCAAAAAATTTTTCAAATGAAATTTGAACTCGTATACGTTGGACTTGTAACACATCGTCAGTTAAAATGAGGTATAAGGCTTGTGAAAAAAGGCATATACTTTTATGGCGTCGCTAACTTCTACTTTTCTTCTGGGCATTGCTAATGGAATGATAAACATAGTATTCAAGCATCTTATATGGATTTTAGATTCTTTTTTAGACTAAATAACATAATTTTGTTTGCGTTATATATTAGAAACATTATTTAAAATTATCACTCCCGAAAATCTTAGTTTATGTTATACATATAAATACATTTTCGTTTAAGAACTCGCCTCCCTGAGATATTTATATTTTGTAGCTTTAAAATAAGTTGAAGTACCATACTACCCACTAACATTCCCCTATAACTAATTTATCACATAATTCGCTTACAATGGGGAATTGAAAATCACATTAGTTTTGTAATTAATTATGCATAACAGGTAAGAAACAGCATGTCAACAATTAAGACAACAATTACGATATTTTATTGTAAAATTATATATTTTTGTCATAATTGCTTAAATTTGTTTTATACCGAGGAGAGAAGATGTTAAAATTTCTCATTACTTATTATTTAAAATTTTTATTATTGCAACTGAGGGTTCCTGTTGGTCTATTAAAAAAAATTAATAGACCAACAGGAGCACAGGTTATAGTTTTCAGTTCAAAGTACCAGTTTAAAATAGCAAAGTGTTTCCACCTAATGTCAGCTCAATATCAATTGTTAACTTTAACGGCTGTGATGGTGCCGGGGAGATTTTTACAAGGACAAACAGAAAGACTAATTCGACTTGAATATTGATACTGATCAAGAATATATATACTTTTTGGGGTGTGACATGTTATATATTATGAATCAGCTGAAAATACGGAGTCGTTCTAGTCATGTCTGTCTGTCCATGAAAGTGTGTGTACTCTGGTAATCACTCTCCTGATCAAAAAAATGGAGATATCGATTTTAAATTTAGCAGAAACATTGATAGTTTTTATAAGCGGGTTGGTATAAAAATTGGGCCCAATGTTGTAACATGTTCACAGTTCAAAAAAATTAATAGTAAGCAAAAAAATTAAAACGTGAAAGATGTATTCACATCCATTGCAGAGCTTTGGTGAATATACAATATTTTGCTTTAGCCAAAAATACATTTTTTACTTATTATATTATTTTTACTTACAATTTAATAGTTGTTAAATAAAATTTGTCAATATATTGAACGAAAAAAAAAATATTTATATTGAGCACTTTTCTTTATTTCATTTTTGTTTCCTTTTATTGCTCTTCTTAAAACTACCTATCTTCTTATTTGTTAATGTCGTCCTTTCTGTAGTAACAACAATTTATAGTTGCATGTAAAAAAAGAGTGTGTTCCCTTCACACTTCGTGCTAACAGACTTTCCAATCAACATACTTATGGGAACTGAACTGCCTGAAAATTTACTGCACAACACTCAACAACACTTACTGAGCCCATATACATACATATGTACAGCATACTCGTATATATGCAAGCGGAAGAAGGGATGAGAAAGTGAGATAGAAAAAGCTTAAGGCAATCAACAACATGAAAACCATACAGCAGGATATTTGAGTTAAACCATAAATGGATTGAATTGAAGTGATTTTACAAAGCTGGTTAAACAACAACTACTGCAACATTTTTGCGTATGTGTGTGTTGTTGCATATATGGCCGGAAATAGGTGATTGCAATTTTCGGCTTGAATTGTCATAGCAAGTAGACAAACACGTACCCTAGAAGTTTGGTTTTCGGTTTCTCACTGGACCAACTGCTAGACATAAATAGTCACACTTGCACATACAGCAAACAACAAGTCTTGCTTGTCTCATGCTCTTCCTTTGTACTTAGTGCAAATTACAAACATAAAACCATATGAGGATTATTTTTAAGGTTGAAAGGCCAACAATTTTTCTTGTATGATATAATAGTTGACTTGTTGTTTGTGGCACAGCCATTGTATGCATAAAACTTAAAGACAATTTTGTATATTTTGTGTATTTTCTGTACACACATGTGTTGACTGCATTGTTAACAATTTGTAAGCTGGTATGGTTGTTGTTATTGTTGTTGTTGCTGTCACTACTCTTTACTGGTAATTTGGGAGAAATTGGCCAACACAAAAATCCCTTGCCAGCTCTAATGAACCAGCCTCCAAAGACCAAAACAACTGTTGTCTGTTTTGTATTTCGGTTACTTTTTTTTTCACGTTGTCACAGAGAAAAGCTATTGCTTTATGAAAGAACATCATAACATCGCATATGTATTTTATACAAGTGAAAATATGTTTGTTGTGGAAAATGAAAAGCCATGCAACATTTAGAGTGTATAGCAAACCAACGGATATATTGTATACGAGCTTGTCAACCGGATGTTATACTTGAAAAGTTAGAAAATTTGTGCAAAACATCCAAAACGTTGCTGGAATGAAACAACTGTGAACAAAATATTTAAAGCAAAAATCCAACTTATGTGTACACAGTTATGGGTGAATCAAAAATTAAACAGAAAGCCTTAATGCCGAAGATTGCGACAGTGGCAAAAATCGAAAGGGAGCCTGTTAGGTCTAAAAACTTAACAATGTGTTTTCGATTAAGTGTAGCATACTTTTAGTTTGTTAATTTAAATCTTCTCGTACTGTCTACTTTTCCGGATTATTGCAAAATTCTCAAACTCTATTAATTTCTGCGATTTGCCAACATCATTATTATTGCATTTAAATGTAGTGAAATGAAATAATTTTTAAATTGAAAAATAGTAAAGTATAGCCATAACAGACTAACTGGGTTAGTAAAGAATTTATTAAGTCATCGCATTATATTGCATTTGCTTCAGTAAATTTGTGCGCATTTTATAGTTAAGACCTGTTGAGCAACTAAGGAGGAAAAGCAAAGAAAATATAAACCCTTCAATTTCAACAACTTTCAGGTATACAATCCCGACAACAATAACAACTCCTAACATATAATACGTATTTTGTTCACTTTATGATTTGACCGACCAGTGTACACACACCCACACATACATACAGTTTACAAACACACAATATTATCGACAAATGGCTTTCAATTTCAGTTGGTTGAATTTCTCTATGAACAAAAAGGAACTCAAGTTGTTATTCATTTTTTATTTTCTTATATGGATTGCAAGACCACACAACCACCTAAATCATATGGACACTTACGTATATGGATGGATACATTTAATCAATACAACAAATATGATATATGTACAATAAGTAGCTTATTGAATAGTGGTAGAATTTCATATCATGTTGTTTCTTTTTCAACCATCACGGCGTTACAATAATATCCTTAAATCTTATCATTTAAACTCACAAAAATAAGATACGATGATCAAGAGAAACGTAAATATTCTTGAAAGACATGAAACGTGCGTAGATGTGCCTTTGGAATGGATCAGGTTTTTAAGAGATTAAGGAGAAGATCGAAGCGCTTGGTCTGGGCTTTAATATTAAAAATTGCACTTCGCCGATCTCGTTTTTTCTTTTGTTATTAATTTTTAGAATTATTAAATATTTTTATAATTCATTACCTGATTATAGAACTGTTATAGTTGGGTGTTAAATTTGCCCTTTAGAAGTTACAAACATCCGCACAAACTTAATATACCACTTGCCACATGAGGTGCAGGGTTTAAATATAATAATAATGTTAGTTGTTGTGTTCTATGTTAGCTTTGAAAACCAAATATAAACATTTAATGCGATATATAAAGAGCGTATAAATAACAAATATTGATTTAAAGGCCATTGAGAATGTAAATAATTTCAAAAATACTATTTTTTCACAAATTAATTTCAGTTTCATTGAACAATAATATTGAAATAAATGAATTCAAACATCTTTGAATCGATTCTTCCTAAGGAAAACCTTAAACTGATTTTTCCACTTTAAACCGATTACACTTTCAAATCCAATATAATAATGGTGCGTATATATAGTGCATAGTTGTACTTGAAATAAAATTTAAAATTCTTCATATCAGATGTGAAACAATTTGCTTTCATGTAAATTCTTTATAAAATTAAATTGATGGATTTTATTAGTCATGCTGACAGCAAGAAAGGGCAAACCAAGCATTAAAAGGAAACAAGAACACTCGTATGCACGAAAAATGATTTTGAAAAATAACATAAATTCATGCAACTAGATTATCAACCTGATAAAAATGGCATTGTACGGTACAAGTCTCATCTCTAGGGATGGTAAAGAAAAAGATTGCAACCGATATTGCAACTGTTGTATAGCAACCTGGAGCATTGAAGCTTTTTATAATATTTTGGGTATTACATGCATGTATGCACACAACTTTATATGTTTATATATATAAATATCTGCTGTCTGGTAACGTAAAGGTTTTGCATACACCAAAGCAAAGTAAATACCAAGATATGTTTCAAGTCTACTGCTTGTGCTGTATTGTACGGGTATTATGATAGAACCGAAAAGAAACGGAAGGAAGGGAAAGTTTCGGATGAACACTAAACCACCATCATCTTATCATAAAGCATCATAATAATAGTAATACTTTTTGTAAATAAAAAAAAAAAAAACATAAACTTTGTAAATCCCACAAGATTTGTTTCATATTTTTATGGAAAAGATGATAACAGCAGCCAACCACAACTAACAAGAGAACAAACTGTCATGTAGGTAAATATACCAGAATTTTTATTCAATAGAATTTTGTTTATTCGAAAAGCAAATGGAATTTTCTTATAAATCTACATTAACCACAATGAAAGAGTGTTGACAAAATAGAATACGATTCGATACAAAGTAAAAATATTATAATAGAAACTTATACAAGTATTTACAACCTTTATGGAATAATTGAAAAATACATCCGCAGATAAGTATTTTAAGTAATAGTCTCACTGCTCACTTGATTTAACAAACTTAGTAGATAGTATTAATTTTATAATTTTTCTATATTTCCGCTCTATTACAATTTACGAACATTCTTTAAAGCCTAACTAAAATTGTTGTTGGAAAATAAGCAAACAATAAGTAAACAACAAATCTCATCCTTTCGAATTCATAAATCTTAATTTCTGACATTAAACGGAAATAAATTTTCAAAAATTGACCACAGACTGTCCACCTTTATCTTGTGAAAACATTATTCAATTTCCAGTTGGAGTTTTTGATATTTTCTTTTTATTATTTACTCCCATTTCTTTTCTTTTTTTGCATACATGTTACGACACTTGGCGAAAACCAAATCAATTTCACTAAAGAGAAACTTGCTTAGACATATATGACATATGGTGGATAACCTTTTGAACTGTGATTTGCCAGACATCGAAGTTGACAAAAACAGTAAATACCATAAATGATTTATAACTGTTAAGATATACTAGCATATTTTCTTACTAGCTCATGTGTTTGCCTCCCAACGATATGCTTTAAAAAGTTCATTTTGTTTTAGCTAAAAAGCGTGCAATATGAATTTTTTAAAAGACTTACAAACAACAAAGTTGTTGTTGTTGTAGTTTTTGATACCATTTCTAGAAATTAAGTATTCTAGCAATTTTTTTCTTTTGTTCTTCAAATGATATTAATCATTGGCGCAACTGAATTAATGTGGAAAAAAAGGAAAATGAATGAAATCTTTGGACACTCAATCTTTGCGGCAAATTAAATAAATTGCGCGCCCTAGTTTGAATTTGACCTTAAGTGTGAAATATGCAAATGAGCAGCAGCACCAACAATAGTTCACATTTCGTGTGGCCTTTTTTTTTATGGCAAACAAATGGGCGTAGTTAAGTGTATAGTGTGCTGAGGTATGGACGTGACAATGTCTCCCCATAAACTTAATTATTAGTGAGTTGACGTGTTGGTAGTTGCAATATCTAACGAAGCCACCAACTGCTTATGCTATTCCTCACTACATTTGTTATTATGGACGCTGGAAAACATAATTAAAGCATCACTGGTCGAATGAAGAGTATGCAAAAATTTCTTTTTTTTTTTTTTTGTTTTTGTTCATTTTTTGTTGGATATGGTTCACAACATTGGATATAAAAACTTTTTTAATCAATTTCTATCGAGAGTTGATTCGCATTTTTGTTATATTATATTTTTTTTACGAACAAAATATACAAGAGTTCATGTGGAAATGGGGAAAGGCACGTTCTTAAAATTATGCATTATTATTTTAATAAAAATGTTGGCCAACATTATGCTAAATAATTATAAAAAAAAAATTATAAAAATAATGGAAAAAATGAAATCGTTAAAAAAAAACCTTAAAGAAGAAAGAAAAATTCTGCCAATAGCAGTTAAAGCTGTTCCTACGACATTTTAATAAGGTTTAATGGAAAAAATGTAAAGTGAGCGCCCTCAGAATAGTGAAGCTTTAAAATCTCCTTCTTACATGTGACACAATTTACGACGATATTCTATTTGCATGCATGTGAATGGTTAAGTATTGTAAAACTAATAAAAATCTGATTTCAGGTCAACATATGTGTTGTCAGTGTGTTGACAAGCGGTCATCACAAACTTTAGCCCTAGATGTACACTCACACACACACACACACACACACACATACATACAACCATGCCCCTACATGTTTGTCATATCAACAGTGAGTACAAATATCAACAGATTGACACATGCTATAGATATCGTTGTTGTTGTTGTTACTTTTGTTGTCGTTATTATTGTTTATTTTATCAGTTGACATACTTGTTCAGGCATCTGTAATACTATGACTATGCAACATTTTGTATGGAACGCTTCACTCCCCCCTCAAGGACACCAATGACCTTTGATATTATTACGCTAACTGAATTGATGTAACGCCTGCAACCATGACGATGAGTTATACGCATATTAAAGCTGACGCATATTCACCTACACGTACATGGATGCATGCCAGTATACTGTTTAATTGTGATAAATGGCTTTATAATGCTTTTTGCATTTAATGCATCACTTCACTTCAGGCTTCATATATGTATGTAAGCGTGTTTACATATTTTGATAGGGAAACTCAATCAATTTTATTTAATAGACGCAAATGCGTTCATGTATTTCATTTAATTGAATTTGCTCGGTTAGCAATTCATTTGTTTAATATCACATTAAGAAGTTTCATCTCTAACTCATATTGAAATATATTATACGTTAAACTGAGCTGTGATAAAATAAACATAAACTAATGCTGATGGCAGAGCATTAAGGAAACGTTACCGTTTCACAAAATTTGTACTTATGTAACATATTGTGTTGGTTACATTAAAATTTACTTCTTCAATTGTTCACGTATGGTATGTGTGATGCTGTTTTGTGGTGTTAGAAAAAAGCTGCAAATCTCTAAAATATATTGAAATCCTTATTGCCATGATAACTACAACTAAGCTAACGTCAACATTATGCTTAACTATATACAAATGTATTAGGTTGTGCTTGAGTGTTGATGCAGTTCAAGTGTTGAAAAGGAAATAATACAAATGTTAATTATCACAATCAAACATCTACATATATATTTTTTCTATCTAGACACTGTATATACTGTAATATCCTGTACTAACACACCGGAACTATTTACATGCTCTTTCATTTCATCTAAGATACTTACGAAGCCATAAAAAGGTAGCTTTCACTCTGCTAGAAGTTAATTGCTGCATGTTAGTGTGTGTGCGTAATAGGATATAAAAAAGTTTCATTCACAAAATACGGTTGCTCCGCACATGCTTCGGCATTCTCTTACATCGCACATTTGCTTATAATGCCGCTTAGTGTGAAATATAATAGTGCAACTGTTGCAATTATTCAGCTATTGTACATATGACGGCTATTTAGTTAACGCATATTAACAGATAGTAAAGTTTATATGGGTGGTACATGTTGTAATTATATGATAATGATAATTATATATTTTATAGGAAGCCTTGCCTTAAACATATTCTTTACTAGTTGTTGTGTTACATGAAAATTAGGTAAAACAATTTTAATGTTTTATTCTCATAATATATTTTCATGTATTTCAGGTGGAAATTGTTCAACGTAACATATATTATATATATATATATATATATTCCTCAATATACCAAAAATGGGGCGTTGTCGAATAATAAACGCGCCCACAATTTTCAAAAATCCGTACTCCAGCTCCGTAGATTTAGGAAAATAGAGCGAAAGATTTCCAGATTTCCTTTCAGCTAAACTTGTATATTACTGGCTTCTGGTTATAAAGCTAGTTTCACAAAAAATTTAATTCACACACTAGAAATGTATTGTTCTATGTTAATGGAAGAATAATTAAGAATTGTTGGACAAATGATTGTATAAGGAGCCAAACTAATTATTTTAATTTCGTATTAGTTGATTGTGCTGATGCCCCATTTGCATTTTTCATATCTATTAAATAAAAGATTATAAAAATTGTAAGCTCGCCATTCAACTTTCACTTGGACTTGACCCATATCAAAATAAGCGGCACATATAAAATATAAGAGTGTGTGTGTGTGTGTATATATATATATTTATATAATTTTTAAGTTTAACCATGGATTTTAAAAAAGATCAATGTATAAAAATTTGCTCATACATAATTTTCAATATCTGTCAATAGTATTTAATTAATTAATGATAATGAACCCTTCCGGTTCCCATAGCAAAAATGCATGCTTATGTAAAGCATCGCATTGATCAAAGATTTATAAATTTTTTTTTATGAATATTCAATAATGTGATATTTTAAATAAGTTATAAAGTTATTGACTATTGCCTTAATAACTAACAATATGTTGTTTATTCAATATTTTAAGTAAAAATTCAATCATTAAAAAAAATCAATATTTCGACTAAAATATTTTTGTTAGTATGGAGTGAAATTTTGCATAGCAAAAAATTTGCAGGGAAGAGTGCTCCTATCACCGACAGCTACATGCCTGCTGATCATCCATGTGTTTGTATGTCAGTGATGAAAATGCTCATGATCATAAATGACTACAACCAGTTTAGTTTAGGCAGAGCAGTCCCGCTACATTCATCTTGTGCAAATAGAGAAATAGGACGACATGCATGGTTAAGTACCCATGAAGTTGAAAAAAGTAAAAAAATTTCATTTATCTTCAGCCAAATCCCAATGTAGAGAATATTTACACACATTGTGGGCGTGGCAAGTACATGAATACGTTCTCTAATAAGATATGTGTCACCGAGTCGAGTTTTACGCTTTAGGAAGATTTTGTAAATTATGCGTGTTATCCGACCACGCCCACTTTTATCACATCGATGGACAGGGCAATTATAAAAATTAGAATTTTTATAGTTTGCGGGCGTGACTCTGAACCGATTAAGCTCAATGAACAACAACAAAAGGACATACAGACGGACATGTCTAGTAGAGATACAGATTTTGATGCTGATGAAGAATATGTATACAATGTAGGGTTACTGACGCCTTCTTCTGTAAGCTGCAAACGGAATGATAAATTTAGTTTAGGGAATACCAATCTTGTGTAAACATCTTTGAGTTAAAAAGTTGTTAAAATAAGGCGAAATTATACATGCGAATGAAAATGGGTGTGGCATTTGCTGTTTAATATACCCTTTGCCTTAAGTGGAGGTATAGGGTATTCAAATATGCATGTGTAGCGTGTCTCTTATTTGCTTTAAACTAAAATAAACTTCTTGTATTTTATTTTATTAGCTTCTGGTTATAAAGCGAGTTTCACGAAAAAAATATAATTCACACACCATCAATTTATTGTTTTAAAAATAAAATGTATTTTTCAATGAATAAACCTTTGAGTTAAATTATAAGAGGAACCAATGCTAAACAAATGTATATATAAAGAGCATAAGAAATGGCAAACGTTTATTAATTTTGTACCAGTTGATTGAGGTGATACCCCATCCGCATATTACGCACGAAAGAAAAAAAACATGGTGCATTTCTTATAAAACCCTTTAGTGAAGAATTTAATTAAAATGTGTGAATTTTTTTTTAGAATATGATACAGATTCTTTGGACACTATTGGCCGTTACCGTGAGTGCACAATTTGCAAGCAGTTATTCAGTCAGTGATGGCAGCTACGTTTCTATACCCAGCGCTGTACACTATCGCCATCGGCGCGATGTAAGCGAATCATCCTCAGAAACCCAAGACGGACATAAAAGTCCCACCCATGACTATCTGCCACCTATGGAAGAGGAAAAATCTGCAGTATTAGCCGATGACGGATACCAATACAAAACAGTGCGCCATTTGCGTTATCGCTATCGCAATCGTCGCGATGTCAGTGAACTTTATTTACCACCCCATCATCATGAACATCATCTTCATCATGTACACGTAGTTCCCAGTATTGAGCATTCGTTACCCAGTTTTGGCCATTACCACTCCGATTATATCAGTAATGAGTATCTGCCACCTGTTGAACACCATGAAACTGCCATTTTAGCGGATGATGGATATCATTACAAGACCGCTAAGAAAGCAAGAAAATTCCGACGACATTAAGTTTTTATATACTTTTAATATAATTCGCTTTTAATAATAAAAAAATATTAAACTAATTAATAATATCTGAATAAACACTACACTACACCAAACTAGTGTAAATTCATGCATTTTTGTGCTATATGACAAAAGTGTAAATCTTGTACCCAAAATGACAGTTTTTGAAAATGTATTGATTCGTATAATATTTTGGATATGTGTATTTTATAATACTCACCCCTGTAAAGAAAGGGGCTTTACAGCATCGAAACTTGAAATCGATTAAAATTTTTAGTTTATCCTACGACCACATTACTATACATATGTACGAGTATACGCTAGAACTCTTATGTAGACGGAGTAGCATTACTTGTAGCTTATTAAGTTGACCTTCATCAAAGCTAGCATTTTTTCTAGGTTAATTTAAAAACTTGATCTGTTTGTTTGTTTGAATTTTTGATACGGAAGTTAAAGAGTTAAAAAATAGCAAGTTATCGCATCAATTATGCGCTTCTTTTAAATTCTCTTATATACCATATAAGTATAAAGTTTGCAATTCAGACGCTGTGCTATAAAATCAACATCATTTCATATCAACGATGCTAATAATCGACAATGATAGTGGATTTACATAACAAAAGATTAACATAACAGTTTATTATTTTTTACTACAGCTTGAAAACCATATTGTATCATATATAAAAAGTTTATTGAACTCTGTAAGTTCGCAAGAAATTCAAGAAGAATACAAAGAAGAGCTTGTAAATTATTATTAATTACCTTTGCTCGTATTATTAACTGACCTTTAATATATTTTCGCCTTTTAGATGATTTCGTCTAGAAGATTTCGTATAAATAGCTGGCATAAAATCAATCATTAAATCAGTTGTATCTGGTTAGCATGATCGTAAGCAAAATTTTTAAAAATGGTAACAAGTGTAAAATTAAATTAATTTCAATGAAATTTTGTAAATGGTTTACTTTATTTTTTATCAAACAATAGACTTTCTTGTGGTGGGTATTCATTACTGCATTGGCTTATAATTGCTTCGCCACTCATATAAAGCACGGCCATTACCAGAATTATGATTCTTTGAAAGCTAATAAAATAGTTCCGGCTGTAATTGATTTGCCGGTATTTTCGGATCCTGTGGCAGACAGGAATGACGCTTATAAAGTTAATCCCGTTTATAATGGCTATCACTACAGGGTTCTACCATAAGGATTCGTAGAAGAAGCGTGTTTAAAATTACCGAAGTAGTAATTGTATCTTTATCTTATAAAACTTTTAAAATGTTGATTAATGTTTAGTTTAATAATTATTATTAAGAAAACCAGTATAAATATTTTATAACGAGTATAACAAGTTGAAAATAACCAAATTTGGCAGAATCCCAATCTTTGAATACCTTTGGGCAATGAGCGTTATTATGGCCAAAATATGTATCAACCTCCAAGTCGGATTCTAAGCCAAATAGTTTTTGTAAATTCTGAGCGTGTTTTATACAAGATTACCTCCATTTTTGGCACCTCCATAAATAAAGAATATATGACATAGTTCACATATTTTTTTCACCAATTTTCACCTTTAAAGACCATTTTCCATACCTATCATTCTACCAGTTTTTTTTGAAACAGAAGAATGTTTCCAAATTTAAATTAAAAAAAAGGCATTTTTTAGTTTTTAAATCGATCGATTTAGTATCACTTTATGTATCAACCATGTCTTTCCGTTCATGTAAATTTATAGGCAATCTGCAGGTCATGGTTTTTGAACTTTTGAACTAAAAGGGCATGCCCTGACCCAAAGCGCATTTTATTGAAAATATTTTTTAATTGGGCTATTTTTAAAAGCTAACGCCTTCTTTTGAAATAAATCTTTATATGTTAGAATTTCGCAAGTCGGTATTACTTTCTAGAAAATCTTGATAAGGAATAATATTTGAATCAAATTTAGGCTCCATCAGTATATTTTTACATATTTCTGTAATTACCTCAATATTAATAATTACAATAGTTATGTAGGAATATAAACAAATTATAATAACTTTTTTATAATAGTTTAAGAAAATTTATTGTAAACTTAGTTGGCACTGTCGGTTATTATTATTTATTTTAGTTTTAATGTATACGTTTTTTATTTTATGTTTCTAGATGAATGTATATAAATTTCATACACTACCTACTATACTATATCTCTTCAAATAGGCCTTTAAAGCAAACAAATCATAATCAACGTTTTATATACATTATGAAAATGAATTTCAAATTAGAGAAAATCCATTGAAATAATATTAAAGATAATTTCAAATTTTATATAATATGAGGAAAATAAATTTTATTTATATATATCACAAAAATAAAAACTTTCTTACCAAAAACAAAAACAATTCTGAGAAACTATATTCAACTTAAGTCGACCCAATCTATTTACCAATGCTTCAATAATTAAATTTTATTATCAGTTTGTATGAGCTCAGTTTTTGTGATTGTCAATAAGTGTTGTTTGCTGTATATGTAATTGAGGGAAGTATTCTTTTCATCTACCTAACTATACAACTTTGTAAAAATAGCTAATTTCTCAGGAATTTACTCTCATTTTATAAACTTGCACCCTTCGAATCGGAGTATTGGCCTCAACTGTTGAGCATTAACGAACACATATACGGAGACTGTGGAGTAGATGACTAGACTAAACTCATATACTGATCAAAAGTATTCAAGTCTTTTTTTGAGTATAACATTACATTACTTTTATGCAGTAATGGGAACATTTATATATGAGATATGATACCGTCTTCCACTAAAACAACTTTTCAATGTTATTCTCTATAAATATATCAACTATGTAGCCTTATTAAATAATTTCTCCTTGAATGCCAGTATCAGCATTATCACCATGTATTATTAAATCCATTTGTGACTGTGACAGATCACTGCATAACAATTTTTCAATACGAATAAAACGATCATTGGTATCGGGTGTTACCGACTCTGAGGTATCATGTAAACGTAACGATGAACTGCGTTTGGCACGTTCTAAAATAAAAATATAAAAAAAATCAATTTTAAAAAAGAGACAATTGTTTATTAGAAGCAAACAAACCATATCTAGCACGGCGAGTTTCCTGTTCTATAATAATTTCATTTGTTATATAAACTTCGCGTCTGATTTGGTCGCGTAATTCAACGCTCATATCTGGTATACACCATCGCACTAAAATCATAACCAAGGCAACGAAATTCTGCAAAGAATAATTAATTGAATGGAAAATACTTAAAAATCTAATAGCAAATTAGTTAATGTGTAAAGCATAACATAAAAAATGTTCAAGGGTGTTTCAGCGACAATAAAAGTATGTTAATCGCAGATTTTAACCGAAACCATTAAAGTGAAACACACTAAATAGACGAAAGTGGGAAAAGGTCACCTTGCGATAGGCTATATTTAAAATTTTAATTTTACCAATAAAATACAAATTACAAAAAAGAACGTTTCCCCAATTCTTTTGCGAATAAGAGATAAATGATATATTTTGTCTTTTTCAATATGTATACCCTACGCAGCATAGTGGTATAGTCCTCCTTACTTTAATTATATTGATCGGATCGTAATCAGCATTCGTTCACGTCGGTACGTCCATTCGTTCATGTATTTCTTGTAATCAACCTACAAATCGCAATTTTAAATATTTATATTAAAGGGGTACAGAGATGTCTTTTCGGCTAAGGACAATTATTATTAAAAATGGACTTGGTCGATCCATTTAAGAACGGCCCCTCATACTACACTCTATTTTCAAATAAAACTGAAATATGAAAAAATTCCCATTATCTAAATTTTTTTAATAAAATTTCATAAAGTATAGCTAATTAGCCAAATTTAGATACGATCGGACCATCTTTACAACCCCTTCCCATATAACGATTTTTAGCGAAATAACTTTTATGTGGCAATAACTCACGCTTACTAATACAAATGAACAAATTATAACATAAATTGTAGAACAAAATAATGTAGGGTATTGAAAAAGTTGGTTAAAACGCACCATAATATATGTGCGGATTATTTTTGTGGATTTTGAAGCTTTGAAACAAATCTTTCACACATTTGAGTTGTAAGCGCTTTGTAAACTTATACTTAACCCCAATCTTTTTTTTTAATTCCCCTAACCCTTTCTTTCTTTAACATACGCATGCAGAAATTGGCAGACATAATTGATTGAAGAGTCGAGTTTAACCATTTCAATCGTATAACGTACAATGGGGGCTTTTTTTTTTGGAAGCTGTACAGAATCATATTTGCCTGTGACTCTGGGTTTCCATTATTGTAAGTGACATATAAATGTATAAAATTTATATTTTTATAAATATTTTATATATTAATAATGAAATAATTCTCTTTATGATAATCGATCCGCGAATGAATGAAGAATTTCGTGCATAATTTGAAACTCATTCTACATGTTCATGTGTGCCCCACCAGCACAGAATTATTTACATTTGTTATCTTCTAAGAAATGTATGATTTTTATGCCAAAAGAGCAACGTACTGCACATTGCGTTAAAAGGTCTACCATACCACACAATGACATAATAGTAAAACAATACAACACAAAATCCTAAATGCAGGTCAGGCGGTATTTTATAGAAAATTAGGGCAAGAAACCAAATAAAAGTGCAAAAAAAAATGGAAAATGGAAAATGGAAAATGTCATACGACCGCCACCGGCAACAAAATGCACAGTACTTGTAGCCAAAATTGAAAGTAATTTTTCAGTAGCCACTAAAACGCGCTTAGGCTAGCACACATCTTACAGAAATTCAAAAAATTTTATATACCAAATAAAAATAAAAAAAAACTTGAGAAACAAAAAATAGAAAAAAATTTAATATGAAGCGATTTTCCTGTTGTATTAGTTTGCGTTGCATCGGCTATAGCGGTGCTATTGTCGATATGATATTATCCTGCTCTGTGCTTAGTTTATGTTCTTATTATTTATATCGCGATTATACTCATGTAACAGCATGGTCCTCACCAACGTACACCCTAGAGGTGCACAGCACATTTCGGAGTATGCTAAAGACAGTGGGTAAGTCCAAGTGGTTTTTAGAAATTAGTCATAGCCCGATTTTTTATTTGTTCGTAACTATTGTTACAGTTAACTACATTTTACTGCATAATTTTCCGGATGCATTTTATGTGGTTATGTCGATTATATTATGGATCAAATCCATAATCAATTTCATATTGGCCATCATTCTAATTGATGGTATAAAAAGGGTAAATTGGAAAAAATGAAATTTTGATTTTTTTAAAATTTCCTTCCATCTGTTAAAACTCTTCTCAGAAACGTACTATTTGTATAGCAGCCTGGCTAATAAACACCATTATTTCCATAATGATGGAGGCGATCATTTATATTTTCATGGAAATGAAATACAATGAAATTGATGCCACTTTAGATAAAAGGATTGTACGCAGCATTATTTTCGGAATATTCCTGAGTAAGTGTTTAAAATTAGAAATATTTTCTTTTAATTACTACAGAAATCTTTTGTATTTTTTCCTTCTGTTAGTGTTTAACTTGATGTTTGCACTTGCCATATTCTTTTTGTGTAAAATATTGAGAATTCAACAGCATGAATCTCGAGAATTGCAAGAAAGTATTGTTGAAGCTACGGGAACATTTCAACATGTGAAAGTCTAAAGAGTGTCGTGTTCGGTAATCATACCTCAAATACAACCACAAATCCCAAACGGCACGCTAGGATTATATAAAACATGTTGCTTAACTCGTACTTATGGTCGGAAACGGGTGGTTCACGAAAATCGGTGTATCTGTAATATAAATGAATAATTAATTAAATAAATAAATGTAAAAAAAGTTTTCAATAAATATTTTATTTCATTAATTTAACTTACTTGCACATTGTTACATTGCTGTCGTCCCCCAACAAGCTGTGCAGAGTGGGTGAATCATTTATTTTAAAATCTGACAAAGTAAACTCCAGGTAACCTTTCAGCGAACCATCGGGAGACACCAGGCCACGATACACCCAACGTGGTATCATATCTGAAGTAAATGCTATAATAAAACCCTGGAATAAACAAAAAAAGAAAATAATTTATTATACCGATCGGTGAAGAATTAAAATCGATTTAACCGTGCCCGTCTGTATGTCCATATATTTCTTGTAATCAACCTACAAGTCGCAATGTTTGATATTTTTTATAATACCTATTTGGCCCAGGGATGTGTTTTGAGCCAATAATTTGATCGGTTCATTTCTAAACTAGCCTTCCCCCCTCACATAATATTTTAAAATGTATTTTTATGTGGCAAAAATGTCCACTTCTCCGATAAAATTTTATAAAGATTAACTAATTATGTACTTGCATTAGTTATCACACTCAGTTTGCCAATACAATCCAAGATACGGTACCAAACGCCTATATCCCGTACTCTTTGCGATACGGGACGTCGATGATGTGTTAAAAGTTTTTTGGCATCCAAGCGCATTTCAAAAATATTGTTTAATAGAGCAAAAAATGGCGCCAAAGGAAATGCCGCCACAAATATGGTAACAAAACCATATTGCAAAACTAAAATATTCAATTCAAACTCATTTGAGAACGAATGGCAATTAGAAGACTAAAATTAAGCCTAACCCATTTCCAAATATTCAGGAAATAAACTGCGTGGACCCCAATCCAAAAGTTTCAAGTCCTTTAACCAGCGCTCCTCTCTCTCTTTGGTACCATCATGATGACGAGAGGAGAAGAATTTTGATAAGCCTGCTTTTATAGTCATAACACGACGCCAAAACATTGGCATTATCACTTCTAATATAGAATTTAAAGCCTGCTTTCCAATCATGATAATGGCCAATTGTATACACAATTCGGTTAGGCAACCTCCCGTAGAGCACTATGAAAAATGAAAAATAAACATGTCATCGCATAAAATTTAAGTACAAAGTACTGCTCACCTCTTCTTGTCTATAATCAAAGAGTTTATTATATTGACCCGGGTGGCCCACAAATTTGCCTTTAAAAAATGCTATATAAAAAATGGACGCATAATAGTTTACAAATTGCAACAAATAGATTTTCAATGTTAACGAATCATCAAATTGGGTCTGTGTACGCCACATTTCCAATTCTGTGAGATATTCGGCCAAGTAGTTATAAACCTGTAAATAATGCAATTTAAAGTTTTGATCAAAATGGAAAGAAGTTTTTAACTTACATAATTAAGTACGAAAAGAAGAGACAAATTTACAAAGGCTGCAGAGGCCGTAGCCACCATAATGGCACTGGACGTGGTGATGGAAGTAGAACCCAATTTCAAAGTAGCCAACATGGACATACGATACACTACTACTGCCACTAGGGCAACAAAAGCTAAAGCAATGAGTAGTAAAACCATTGAGAAACTAAAAATGGCCGCCGGTACTTTTACACGCCAAAATGGAACTCTCGGTTCCTTCATATTAGTCACATAATCAGTACGTGTGGCTGGTAGATGTTGCAATCTAGCCAAATATTGTGGTCGTGGATGTTCTTCGTGCACATCAAATCCTGTCAAATCCCATCGATGTGTTATCTCAGCTGAATAGCGTTTCCACAGTTCCAAAAATAGGGCAGCCCAGAATGACATAAATATGGCAAAAAACACCGTACTCGGATTATCGATTAAATAGGTGATCTTGGCATAAGAGCAGGTTTCTTTAAAGTCCCAAAACTGACACCAATCACATAAAGGGCACATTGTGATGATCGTTTTGTTGTCAAGACGACACAGTTCTTTACTGCCAAACAATGTTTATTACATGTATAAATAATAAAAGTTAAAAAGACTGCCTACTACTCACACAGGTATATAATCCTTTAAAGTAATCCAAGAGTATAGAAAACAAATAACACCCACAACAGAGGCCAACAGCAGCATGTAAGTGTAGAAGCCCAACCAGGCAAAATATAAACCAATCTTGACACCAAAATATTCCTTAACATAGTCCAACGGTTGATATCTATACCATTTCCGCACACTAGCCCATCGGGTGTGTAAAGTATTACGCATCGTATACTTTTCATTAATTTCACCCTAAAATTACAAAAAATAAAAATAAAGCGAACAATAACTCTCGTCATTAACTCACATCATGCAAAGGATAGGCCGCACAATACACGGTATCGGTTATTAAACGTTCTATGCCGAACGCCATTTCGTCTTTGGTCTTGGGCGTGAAACGTTGGCGATCCAATATAAATTGTACGATGCGTGAACGAATCGCCGGTGTAAAGAAGTTAGAGTGACGGATATCGAATCTATAGAAAAGAAGAGATTTATTAAAAATTTGCTATATAGCAGAAAGGATCCTTTATACTGTCCACATTTTATAAGAGTTTAACCAAGTTTATCATTCCATTTGCAACACCCTATATATTCTTAATTAGTAACAAAAACGAGTGTCGATAGTTGGAACGCTGACGGACATAAATTTTGTGCAAAATCTGACGTGGATGTACTGTATACCCTTTCAAATACCTCGCACAGGTATCTGCCACATCCACACTTTGTATATATTTGTTCAATTGGACCTTATTTGTAACTTTATTCTTTTTTTGTAGCGTATCCCTGGATAAAACAGATTAACGCAAAATTCATTATTTAACTTATAATTTAATTTAGAGCGTAGTTGAACGTATAGAAGGAATATTACAGTACGCGTGTGAAACAGATTATTAAAAAATAAACAATAAACACACCTACATAATACACAAATGACATTTTGTCCAGATTTCCCGTAAGAAAAAGTCTTGCACGAATAGGAGACGTTTTTCTACGGAGCTCTTAGATTCTTAATATTCCCTGCATTCGTGATTAAGGCTTAAATGTAATAATATTCTTATGGTAAAATGTCATTCATTCCAGTATACTTACAAATATTCCTTATCACGACTGTAGATGGCAGTGAAACGTTGTGTAAGTCTGGGGAAGTAACGCTCATCCACATAAACGTGTTTCATAAAAAACGTAACAACACCTTTCAGACTGGAGAACACACTTTTGGTAGAACGATTCACCACAGACATGCCAGGTATCTGAATGTTAAGGATTATAATAATAAGAAAAAAGTAACATTTCAGCTTAATAACCGATTATTCATCTCTAGACGGACACATGTAAATGCACAACACATGTATACATATGCAGTGAAATGAAAAAATTCTTAAAAGCCAATGCAAACAATTAAAAACACAACATAAACAAAGCCAATCATTCCATCAGTAGATGCGAGAATAGAGTATATACGTGGACGTTTCAAAGCAAAACTTTGGAAATAATTGAAACACTTTGAAAGCTTGAAATTGCGTAGCAAGTGTAAACAGATTATGGAAGACGCAACATATGAGAGTCTGTCAACCAAGCAAACTTTGCCAAACGAAACCTTTTCATAATTCGTGCTGTGTGTATGTTTATGTTTAAAGACGCACAAAATATATGACATGTCAGACCTTTCGTGAAATGTATTCAGTTGCATTACGCAGACGGTGCTTCTTATCAAATATGGTCTCCTTGCAAATTAACTATAAGAGGGAGTACAGATATATAAAGAAACGAGGGTTCAATCCTTTCAACAACCAACAAATTTTTTAAACAAAATTCTTTTTTTTTTTTATAAGTGTTATAAAAAAATTCACCTCTTTCATAGGCATGCGCAACTTTAATATTTCCGCATAACGTCTTAATACCTCCAGGGGAGCATGAATCTACAAAAGAAAGAACATTTTAATATGATTTAAAAAATATTTCATTTTTTTGGTACAAACCTTAACAAAGTAAATTCTTTCCTCGTCTTTCTCCTTGAGTGCTCTTTCAATTTCCAAACCCTCCAATTCCAAATTACCCTCAAATACTCGACGTTTTTCATTATTATCTTCTTCTATATGAGATTGTGGATTGATTTTATAAACCAAGACAAAATCAATGGAACGCATGCCATCCTCAAAGAACAGTGATGCATTCTTTTCATGTTTCAGATAATATTGATGAGTGATGCAATACTCATTATCGGGTGGTGGCTCTTCAAATGCAGCTAACTTTGTTTCATGCATTGGCAATGAAATTGAGGAACTATCTAAATTATTTGGCTTCTTGAGTTGTTTATCACAATTTAAGCGATTGCTGATTACAGTATTGATCGCTTGGCTGGAAGGACAGTCGGGTAGCAATAATGTGGAAGATGTGGGATCTTTTTTCAAACTAAAAAGTTAAGAAGAAAGAATATTTTATTGCAACTAAGAAGTGTGTTGTACAATCAGCAAGCAAGGTCATGGCGTTCAGGACTTTTAAACTCAATTCTAGAACTGATTACACATCAAGTATTTGCTACAAATGACTGGCAAGTAAAACAATTTAGTAAAATATATTATGAGAGTGATTATGAGTATGGGATGATTTGTTTGTGAACTTTGTTGTAGAGTTGTAAACCAGAATAAATAACATGTTCGCTGCATAAATGAAGCCACACCATAAAGGGCATAACGAGTGTTATTATGATAGTCAGCGATAAGTTCTTATTCTTCTTACATTTAGTATTATCTTTTCCGTTATTTTTTTTTTTTTTTTGTTTCTTATGTTGTATACAAATAGTTTTAAATGTCTTTTTGTATAAATACACCAAATTCTCTTTTTGCATTTATTTTTTGGGAACGTAACTATCGTGTAAAGAGAGAACTAGGTGTAATTAGTAGATTTCTGTTTTATTCATTTAAGCGACTGAAGATGCTTAAGTTCTCAATTCTCGTTTGCAGTAGGTCTAGAAGCGAAGAATTTTTATTTATCAAAAATTGAATTGGATTTATTAAAATTTTTGGATAACGATTAAAAAAAAGATTTAAAAATATTGAAGATCAAAAAAATCCTATCGATAAAATTTAAATTTAATAAACATCCCGGTATGGAATGAAGGCATAATACAAAGCACATGGCTTTTGTTTGCAACAACAATTACCAGCGCAAACTCACACATGCACGTACTATATAAAAAAAATTGCAAACAAATGCAATTTATTAGCACTTGAAATTATCATCTGTTGCTTTTTTTAAACAAAACCACATATACACACAAAATTTCTTTGAAGAGAATCTGAATAGCAAGCCTTAAATGATTCATTGAGTATTCTTTTCAAACATATTGTTACAAAAATTTTCAGATTAATTATGAAAAACATACAAAATTATTACCACTCGGCACACTTGTTTAATACGTATGTACAGAATTAGGTGGCGACAAAATTAATTATAAATATATTTTAATTTTATTTTTTTCTTGGTAATATATTCTGTACGCACACACCTCGCGGCACTATCGCTTTTACATGCAAGACTGAATAATTTTCAAAATCCGCCAACTCAGCATTAACAATTTATTAGATTTAAATGTGTATATAAATGAGAGAGAATGTTTACAGGTATACACAAATGTATGTAAGCATACAAGAGATGGGATGTATATGCATTGTATATATAAACATTTATTATAAGAATTCTTTCTTTTGTGGATGCTGGTAACGATATATGTCACACAACCTACTGAATAGTAAGAAAAGAAAACAAAGCCAGCCATTAATCAAATAGCAAAATTTCTCTCTTGTATGTGCGATAGAATATTTTAAAGCAGTCAAACCGAATTATGGAGTCATTTAATCGGGTTTCTAAAAATACAAATCAAACTCTTTTTACAAAACTGGACTTTAATCACATACACGTTACACTTTACTTTTCCAATTATAACGTTCAAGTATATATCTCTACAAGGGTTTATGTTAAATACATAACAAACAAACAGTTCGGTTTAATAATTATCACTTGATTATTATACAAAACATACACACACACACACACAAATACCTTTCATTCGTATGTGTCACCGAAATGGTTGGCTTTTCTGATTCACCCGTTGCACTGTAACTCCATTGAGTAGATGCAATCGATTCACAACTGGCTTTAATGTTAGCGCAAGATCGCACATACCCGGCATACGAATGCAAACGTTCATTCTCTAAAAACGAAGTGAGAGGATCATCAGCCCCACCACTACCACAACTACGGCGATAAGCTCTCATCAATAATGTAGGAGATGTTTCTGTTTGTTTAGTTTTGTCATAGCGGGATTTATTGCTAGAGTGCCGCTTATGTTTATGACGCTCATACTGAGTATGTTGTTTTATTTCCCAGTCTAGTGGAGCCAGAGGAGCTGTAAATGGTGGTTGCAATGCTGTTGTTATCAATGAACATTTTTCTTCTTCTTCTTCTTCTTCATCATTTTGCCCAGACGACAATGTATTTATTTCTGGTACTATTTCAGCATCTTTAGAGGTTAGCTCGATAGGTATGATTTCCCTTTCCTCGGCACTTTCTTCATTTTTCGAGTCTTTTTGTTTACAATTATCAGCTGTTTTGGTATTTATATTTGCTGTTGTATTTGTTTGCTTTGTTTGATAATCATTTTTTATCTCATTATTTACACTTTGTTCTTGTTCTCCATAATTGCTCATCTTTTATCGCTTATTTAAATTACAATTTTACGTATATTTACGTAAAAGCACAATGGTTTTATAAATTTAAATAGTTTTCCACCATATTTCTTTGGTTATCAATTTTTATGAATACTGTTACGGCAAGGTTTCTTCAGTTCATTTATATGCCAGCACTTTGAGTTATTTTTCATGATTCTAATATGTTTTAATTTTTAATACATTTAATTACTTGGATTTGAAATGCTTTCGTATTCCTTTTATATATTTTTCAAGCAGAAAAAAACCACCTTGCACGCAACAAAATCTGCTTATAATTGATTTAAGCACATAACAGAAGCAATTGAAAAGCAAATCGTTACGTTGGGTTAATTTTAGGTAGCGCTTGCTTCATTTTAATTCATATTTGATGCTTTATATAGAAAATGCATAACATTTATTTTCCTTAACAAACAGTAAAGATAAATTGAAACTTTTATATATTACACGACGCTAGCATTTTGTTTCGCTCTTAATAACTGCATTCGCTTTTAAGAAAAATTTGGCCACAGTTTGTGAATTAAACGTTTTGTTGTGCAAAAGAGAATCGCCAAATAATTACAATAATTATTTTATTTTTCTGTAGAAAAACAAATTTCTACAAAAGAAATACTTTGTAAGAAAGGATGGCTGTGCGTTTAAGTCAAAGATTAATAAAGAGTCAAGTGCCATTTTTAAGTCGTGTAAGTAATGTTTAGTAAAGTTAAAAGTTACCCAAAAAATTATATAATTTAATTAATCTCTCCTTTAATTATAAACAAAATAATTATTAAATTAAGGGTTATCCCTTGTTGGTGACTAAAGAAAAGACGGAAGATGTAGCTCACACCAAATCTAGCTTGCAAAAGAAATTAGTGGTGAGTACGCACGAGAATAAAAAAAGAACGGTACGGTAGATGTGTTTTTTTTTTTTTAGAAACGTGATATTCCTTCGGCTCAATATGGTGGGCGGCATGCCGTTACAATGCTACCGGGAGGAGGTATTGGTCCCGAATTAATGGGTTATGTGCGTGACATATTCAATTTCTGTGGTGCACCTATTGATTTTGAAGTAATAAACATTGATCCGTCCACGGAAGGCAATGAAGATTTAGATTATGCCATCACCTCTATTAAACGTAACGGTGTAGCCATAAAGGGTAACATTGAAACTAAATCTCATACGTTAACTGAAATGTCCCGCAATGTGGCCATACGCAACGAATTGGATTTATATGTTAATGTAGTGCACTGCAAATCAATGCCTAACATACCGGCACGACACAAAGACATTGATATTGTGCTAATACGTCAAAACACTGATGGTGAATATGCCATGTTGGAGCATGAGTCGGTGAAGGGCGTGGTGGAGAGCTTGAAAATCGTATCTGTGGAGAATGCCGAACGTGTGGCACGTTATGCATTCGAGTATGCACGTCAAAATGATCGCAAAAAAGTGACCACTATACACAAAGCCAACATTATGAAATTGTCGGATGGCTTGTTTTTAGAGATGGCCAACAGAGTGCACAAAGAATATCCCGAAATTGAGCACAACAACATGATAATCGATAACACTTGCATGCAATTAGTGTCCAATCCCCATCAGGTGAGGTGTAACCATAAAGGTAATGTTTAGCTCTAGCTGTTATATTTTTCAGTTTGATGTCATGAATATGACCAACTTGTATGGCACAATTGTTTCGAATGAACTTTGTGGTTTAATTGGTGGTGCTGGCTTATTATCGGGTGGCAATTATGGTGATCATGTATACGCAGCATTAAACCTTTGATTAATCCAAACCTGTTTAAATATTAATGTTTTCTTTTGTTTTTTTAATAGTATGCTGTTTTTGAACCAGGCACCCGCAATACGGGTACCGCCATAGCCGGTAAAAATATTGCCAACCCAGTAGCCATGATCAATGCCAGTATAGATTTGTTAAATTATACCGGGCATAAGGAGCATGCTCGGGTTATTTTGGATGCCACTTATGAGACAATAGTCAACAAGGCCATCCGTACACCGGGTAAATGTTTATCTCACAAAATGTCCCGCAAAGTTAACTTTTTTTATATATGATCTATAATTTAATATAGATTTGGGCGGCACCAATTCCAGTACAGATGTCATTCAAAGTATTTTGGATATATTGGCCGTTACGCGCGTTCATTGGTAAATTGTTACTGTGTTGTGCACAGTGTAGATGTTGATGTTGAATGTTTAATTCACTTTATCTCTCTCTTAGAAAAATGCTTCTTACCTCTACATTGTATGCCTGATTACTTCTTTTCTGTAATAATTTGTTGCCTCTTTGCGTTAAAACTTTTGTTTATAGAATTATTTTATAATTTAGATTTTTAATCTCATCAATATGTATTTATAAATGTACAGGTAGAAATAATGCTTTTCTATGTTTTTTATTAAACGTAATTTGTTAACATTTTTATACCCTGCACCACTTGGACGTCTTTATAATCATTTTGAAATTTTGATAATACACAAGTAGTATAAAAAATGAAATTTTTCATTTTTCGAAGAAAAAATTAAAATGTATAGTGTACCAAGTGATGTAGGGTATTTGATGGTTGGACTTGATCGACTATATTATTTTCACTTGTCCATTTTTCCTTTCAATATTTGCAATATTTACAAAGTATACTTTATTTTAAGCATGCACTTGACATAGAATTTAATTATTTTTCTCTTACAACTACTAAATACATCCTGGCGTTTACTTTTGTACCAACAACTTGTTACTTTTATTGTTAACCAAATTGTTTGATTGAGAAACATCTTAACATTTCTTTAACATCAATTTTCTTCTATTTATGCTTACGAAACGTTTTTTTTTTATCACACATTTGAAAATATTGGAAATACTGCGAACAAAAACAAACAAACACAGGCCACATGGAAACTATGTCAACCAATTGTAATGCGTGATGTGTGCTTGTGTGTATGTAATAATGTCTAAGGCATGAACATTTTTTCATAATAACGATAATTATGCTATGCTTTAAAAACCCCCCCATAAATAAGATGAGAAAACTAATTGTGTTGTGTAACCACTCTACCCCGTCCCTGTATCCCAAGGCTTTAACGCGATCACAATGAAATTCCAGCTTTTATTGAAAAACTTTAAAAAAAATATTCTACATGTTTGATCCCGTTTGAAAATGCCGCTCAATTAAACAAACGCATAACTCTCAGGTAAATCTGTTTTAACCAAAAATCTTGTATATGTACACAGTTGTAAATATATATGTATGCCTAAATAAAAAAAACAAAAGAAAAACCCGTATAAAACATCACAGAAAGTTAAGGATGTAAATGTTTGTACATATATGATTGTAAACAAGTTCATTAAGCGAGAGTTTATTGTAAGTGAGAACTGATTTAACGCTTCTAATTCCACCTTTCTGTCTTTACAGATATATTTTATAAATCCCTGCGTATACTCTCTCATTTTGTACCACACTTTGCCACCATTTTAGGCGACTGCAGTTTACCTTAGCTTGTATTATTATGCTTTATTTTAATTTCCTTTATATTAATAATTTATGATTAAGTTGAAAAATTGTTTAACCCTTACACACACATAATGCAAATACAGATATTTATTGAAAAATAAAAAAACAACTTTAATCAGATAATATATAACAAATGCTTCGAAGATTTTAATAAAATATTTATTCCACGTTTTTATAAACAGATACTTTATCTAAAAAAAAAAAACAATAAAAATGTAGTTAGTGCACAAAAATTTTATTTTGCGTATTCGGAAACATTATAAAATATAAATTAACCTTATATAAAAAAAATAAATATAAATCAACCTTAGGAAATTTATTAAACCGGAAAACAGTGTCAACAATGTCAGTTACAGGAATCAAATTAGCGGAAATGTAAAGTTTTGCAGCAAGCATCTTTGATGTAGATTTTTATATTATTTACCATTCATATGGATGTGAATTTATTTGCTTTCTGGTGACTTTTCTGCTTTTTTGCCATTCTACCACATTCAAGAAAATGTAAAAACCAGAGAACAGCTTCAAAATTTTTTTATGTATTTTTTAAAAGAAAACATTTAATAATAAATTTGTTAATCTAATTTTAAATTGAGTACACAATGCCGGTAAATATGTGATGTGGCAATAGCCTGAAATATTTAGTGTTAGAATGGTGCAATAATTTGTGTGTCGTGAAGGACAGGGTGGTGTCCTACAAAACATTTGTTTATGATTGACATACAATCAATGTTTTTTTTAAATTGTTTACATTCTCAGGCTTATCATTCCCAAATTAAAGAGTTTCCCGCTGTCGTTGGCAATATGGCTATATTACCCCTACGGACCCAATATAGAGGTCCAGCACCCATTGCAAACCCTGACAGTGATATAATCGATGAGTCACTATACTACTTTAAGGCAAACGTTTTCTTTCGAACGTATGAAATTAAGGTAAAGTAGTATATAGTGATGCAATATAAATCAAATAATAATATTAATCGCATCGTATCTGTGCAGTCTGAAGTGGATCGTGTTCTTATTTATATAACTTTATACATAACGGAATGTTTGAAAAAACTACAAAGATGTGCCAACAAGAATCAAGGTCAGCAAGAAATGTACAGCTTAGCTATATCAAAATTCGATATACCTGGTGAAGCAGGCTTCCCTCTAAATGCTGTCTACGCTAAACCCCAAACTTCTCAAGATGCGGGTAAATTGTCTGTCTGCATATAAATCTTAGAAATTTACAAAAATAAAAAATAAAAATTTATATGGCAGATTTAATGCGCCAGTATTTACAGCAGTTGAGACACGAAATCGGTAATCGTGTCTGCGAGAAAGTGTTTAACACAGATGACGGCAAACCGAACAAGTGGTGGATATGTTTTGCCAAAAAGAAATTTATGGAAAAATCACTATCTGGACCTGGCCAATAAGTGTGAGTTGTTCAATACGCGAACAACAACAAAAACAACAATATTTTTTGAAACTTCCAATATAATCGAAGGGCATTGTAATTGCTTTGTGTGCGTTTGTATTATAAAAAGAATTATTGCAAAGATTAAATATAGTCGGAAGATATTTTTAAGTTATACACATGTCGCCCTCATTTATTTTCAACTTTATTCATTTAACGGTACAAGTGATCAGCTTGTAAATTTGATGCAATTTCAGATTCCCACTTATCTCCATTGTTCAGTAGTTTTTCTTTGTTATACAATAACTCTTCGTGTGTTTCGGTAGAGAATTCGAAATTTGGCCCTTCTACGATAGCATCAACTGGACAAGCTTCCTACACAACGATTTAATACAAATTTTTAACACAAATGCTAATAAATTGAAAATTTCTAAAACAAACCTGACAAAATCCACAGTAGATACATTTTGTCATATCAATATCATAACGAGTAGTTCTGCGGCTACCGTCAGCTCTCTCCTCAGCTTCGATTGTTATGGCCTGTGCGGGACAAATGGCTTCACACAATTTACACGCAATACAGCGCTCTTCACCACTTGGATAACGACGCAAAGCATGTTCGCCCCGAAATCGTGGACTTAGAGGTCCCTTCTCGAACGGATAGTTAATAGTGGCCGGTTCCTTGAAGATATGAGCCAAAGTAACACCACAACCACGTATTAGTTCAGTTAAGAATAGGGTAGCAGCTGCCCTATCTGTTATATCACTTGATTCCAGACTTTGTTCTTTATTGTTGACATATATATATCCTTTGGGTACTTCTACTATATCTTTGCCGCCACTACTCATTAAACGGATTGTGGGGTATAGAAAGCGCTGACCTAAAGGTAAATATATATACACTTATATACATATACTATTATATATACTATCTGTTTATGTTTTGTGTTTTTCACTTCAGCTTTTGTTTTTTTTTTCCCAATTATTTGTTTTGATGACATAAGTTACCCTAACCTCAATTGGATCATTATATATAATTATTATTTATTATTATATAATTTATGATTTTTACCACTTCGAGCTGCTGTAAATAACTTCATCGATAAGGACATTGTCTTCTTCGTTATTAATCAATAATATTTTTTATAAATATTTGCATATATTTCTAATCGAATTAAAAAGCTTTTCGTATTAAAGATACCGTTCAGCTGAAATATATGTGTGTAAATGCCAAACAGAATATGTGCATATGTTTCGGGAATTGATGCATTATTGTGAATGAACTAATTAAAGCGACATTTAAAAAGTCAAGTGAACGATAGGAACTTTTTCGAGCTCTTTCCTTCCTTTAATTCGTTATATTGTATGTAGCGAGAATCGCAGCCGATAATACGGTCGAAAATAAAAAGAAAGAGACAGATTATACCACATAACTAATTTTCTTTTCATATACAACTAAAGTTATGTTCTCTAAATAAAGTGTAGAAAAGTGCTGGTTTTTATAAAACAAAGCATATAAAACGCAAACAGTGAGTGCAAGCGAATATACGATATGTCTGTCTTTATTATTCATTTGGCATTTTTCTACAGTGTTCTCAATATTTCTTCTTCTGCATGCTTTACATCGTCAGCAACATAGTTGCTACTTAGAAGCGAGTAAGAAAATAATCGTTATGCGTCAACATAACCGGGCCGTGAATATTTTCTCATTATTTCTTAATGTAATTGTATAATTAATGCCTTTAAAAAATGTCATTGTAAACTTAAGATATTAAAAAAGTGAAAAAGTTAATAAGGGATATAATTTTAGTGTCTGGTATTACAATAAAAAACGAGTGAATTTGTTGAGCTGAAGGCGAGTAAAAAAAGTGAATTGCGTGGAATGAAGGAGTAGCAAAACGGGAAAAGTGAAATACTCGAGAGAAAACGTAACATAAAAAAAGTCGGAATGGGAGAAAAATTCATCACTAATTGTTGAAATAAAATTGTTTTATACAAAAAAGAAATAAATTTAATAATCTATAAAGTGTTCAAAAATGTGTTACACGATGCTGTGCATTGAAATATAAGGTTATTGCGGTTTTGACATCATCGCCTTTGGTTGATTTTTGTAAAAGATGACGAAAAAACCGATTTGTGTTTGCAAGAGAGTCTGAGAAGAAAAAACAAGTTTCCAAATTTTATAGGCTCATAAAAGTTACGATAGTTACGATAACACGTCCAATAGAAAACTGTAAGAGACATTGCATCTCCATTGCCTGCACCCATGTCTGCTGGCACACATAAACATCAGACTATGTAAGTTTTCTTTCACTACAACTTTTTATAAATTTACATCCTCGACAAATTAAAAAAAAATTAAAGACACCTTCTGCTCGATTTATATTAAAATTTAATTGTCTTCTATGAAATTGACTAATTTTGTATATGTAGCTATTCCAGCAACTATACAACGTTACCTAATCATAATTGTCGGTACGAAATTGTTCCTTTTATTGCTGCTGCTCATTATCGAATTTTGCAATAATTTTTCAGCATTTCCTTTTCATCTTTCATTAAGTTGATTTTTATTGCTCTGAACATTTGAACATAACAAAATAAATTGCACCGCTCAAGTTCTGTTTGATGTAACAGTCATTGTTTTGATTTGTTACCGTTTTATATTTTTTCCGCATATTCGTACTTATGCATGATTACACTTGTAAATATATACGTACACATATGCTTATTGTACCTGTGTGATGGAACGCTTACGTTGAGGTCTTTTCCATAATTTTCTTCATCTATATATTACCTGGCAGTCACACAGTCTGCGTGTGTGTATATATATGCATGCGTTTGTTTATTTATTTCATTGTGTAATATGCAACATGACCTTCATAGTAGCAGAACAATTATAATGCATATAAACGGTAATCCTCAAGTGTTACAGGATGGATGCGTCAATTAAGCTAAGGTCTCGAGTTAAAGTCTTTTAATGAGCAATACACGATGCCATGTGCTTGTGCTTCTTCTATTTGAATTGTGCTGATGGTTATTTATTATCTAAAGATTCCGTTATAATCGGTAGCAGTTTATATTAAGTTAAAAAACCGTTCTTCCATATGTTGTCTCTTTTAAAATTGGTTCGTTATACTTAATATTTTAAGCGCTCCTAATATAGCTGACCTCATCCATTACGTTCAATTGTTATTTAATATTAATTCATAATTTGTGTGTGTGTGTGTGTGTGTGTGTGTGTGTGTGTGGCCCATGTTTGTGTATGCTTTAGTGACAATAACGCACGTGTGACGACTACGTTTACATGTCAACTCTTATTGCACAACGTTTGAAATGATAAAAGGTTTACGATAATTCATTTTACATTGCTTGCACCTTACGGGTGAGTGTGGTAGATTCAGTTTATTATTCTATTTGCCACCACTCTATAACATATATCAGCACCTTAACCGAATTGCTTAGAAAATTGGAGCTAAGAAAATATTGAACACTTTTATGGCTGCGGTTCCATCCCTATGTCCTCGTTCTATACCACAGAATTTCAATAAGCATTAAAACAGAAAAACCTATATTGGGTGTATTTATTTATATAACACGATTTTGTTATAAATAGTGGGCGTGGCGTGTATATAATAACATGCTACTCGGCTATCGCCGTTTTCTAAGAAACGACAACTACAACACTGTATAGGTTTTTATTATACTTGTAGGTGTGCGAAAAATGCCCAGAAATGCTGCAAAAAGATTAAATAAGAATGCTCAACGTCTTCCAACACCACTAAACACACTCACAATAGTAAAACATTCTACAAACGATTGCAGCGATCATTATACAAAAACTGAACGTAACGAAAGTGTTAATAAAAAGCGCAACAACAAAAGTCCGGAAAAACGTAAAACATCTACAACTCTTACTAAAGCAGAATCAGAAACTGAAAAATTTACAAACATTATTAATGAACGACAACTGCAACAGCAGCATCTCGAGCTACCAAAAAAAACAGATTGTTTAGATAGTAAGAAACCAAAATCTGGTACAAGGGTTGGTAAAATAAATGAATTAAATGATTTTCAAAATAATCGCTTCGATAATGAATTGAGTTGTACAACGATTAAGGAGTCACAGGATAATAAAGAAACTCCCTTAAACAACTGCAACAGCAGCCATTGCGGTGATAGTGAAAAAAATTGTAATATTCTTGAAATAAACACGACGACAACAGGAGGAGCAGTAGCAACAACAAGTGCTGTTGTGACAACAACATCTACGCTTTATCCCATTGTCATAGAAACAGCAGGAACCGTAACAACAGGACTGAGAACAACAGCAGAAACCTTTGCGAAACAAGATTTAGCTACACATTCCAAACATCAAAGTATCTCATTATCAGCGCAGCCCCTTATTGCATTTGACAGCGTTGAAGGAGAAGAAAAGCAACAGCTGCTATCATTGAAATTGCAGACTATTCAACAGCAGCCACAATCTGCCTCGAACAATAGCAAAGTAACACCACGAAGAAAGCGTAAGGTTGGAAAGTTGTCAACTGTGCTCAATCAAGAGGTCAGTGCCCGTTTGGCAACCTTAAGGAAACGGAAAACTGTTGTCGCCGTACCCACGGACAAAGTAAAACAAGGAGAGGAGTGCTTAAAAACCGACAATTCCACAAATTTAGTGAACAAAACTTCCGCACAAGAAGAAAAGCCGGTCGCTGTCAATTTTGATAAGAACAACCCCTTAAAGCCAGGTAAGAATATTTTCATTTTAATGCACTTATTTTTTTTTTTTTTGGTTATTAATCGATTTCATTCAATAGCCACAGTTGTTGTTGATGATAGCAGTGATTTGAACAGAATCGAATCGCTGAGCGAACATAATGTAAAGCGCTCTAATACGAAACGCAAAAGAAACCATTCCACGGTATCGTTCAAGTCTGTCCTAAGTACTAATCGCAGGCGAAAACGTGCAACAACCGGCAAACCCGGCCACGACAGCAAAGAAAATCCTCCAACTATACCGACAATACCATTAAATATCACAAAAAAGAAAAGACCAAGAATCATGTCTCTGTACGATAGCAGATATCAGGCGGGGGGCAATGATGGCCGCGGTACAGTTGGTAATGGCTACTTAACCGTTGCTCGCGGTATCAGCAGTAATTCCAGCAGTGTAATCCTAGCCGATATGAGTGATGGCCAAGATTTGGCCAGTCAGTATTATCTCTCCAACACGGGAACATCCGTAAATAATGCACAAGCAACGGCTTTTACCGGCAGCAACGGCACCAGCAATATGGTCAGTCAAGCACCATCCATGGCCACATTGTGCAACATTGGTAATACCTGCTACCTGAACTCGGTGGTATACACCCTACGTTTCGCTCCCCAGTTTCTGCACAATTTACATCATCTGATCACTGACTTGAATGCGGTACAACAGAATATAGCGAGAGCGAGAGCCAAATCGTCTTCCCTGGGTCGAGGTGTTAGTTCGGTGCATATGGAGAGTGCACGTAGTTGGTCTAGCAAGGATTTGGCATCCATGGAGCAGTACAATGTGGTGGGTGCCACAGCGTTGAGTCAAATGATACAAAAGAACAGCCACCAGTTGTTGGCGGAGAAGCTGCACGAGCTATACCAAAGTCTGTACCGTAACGAGTTGAACGAATCCCCAGAGCCACATCATGCTGACACTTTGTTGCATGCTATACAGGATGTGAGCACAATATTCGAGGGCAATCAACAGCAGGATGCTCACGAGTTTCTCATGTGCGTGCTGAACAGTATACGCGAGACCAGTCAAACGTTGATAAAGGCAATAGTTGAATGTCCGGATGTAATTATGAATGGGTAAGTGTTGTATTATTATTGTTGTTATTGTTGTTATTGTAATAAAATATTTCAATCAAACCCGCAGATATATTTCCAATCCTGATGAAGTTGAAGCTGAAGAGCGTGATGCCCAAAATGCCAAATATTCCAATACAGCCGGTGGGAGTGGTGGTGGCGGTGGTAGCAGTGAGGGCAATGGCTCATCTTCCTCTTCAGCCTTAAGTGCGTTAACCAGTGCAAAGCCCTCATTATTTTCGCGGAAATCGAAACGGAAAGAAGAAGCGAAAAACTCGAAAAATTCGCGGTTGCAATCACCGTTGAAGGAGGGCATAGTCTCGGGCAGCAGTGGTGGCGGTAGTGCCGGTGTAGCAGCCACCGCCAACAGTCTCTTCTATTTAAACAGCAACGATCTCAACTCAGCGTCTTCAGCACCAACTGGTCAATTGGCGACAATTGCCGACGAGACGGATGCCAGCCCATCAGCGACATCCCTACTCAAGGACAAGCAACGTTTGGCCGACAAAATACGTGAATTAGGTTTGGATTTTTTTAGTGAAGATTTTGAAGGTATCACCGTGTCCACCACGAAATGTTTGAGCTGTGAAACGGTGACCGAACAAAAGGAAACCATGATTGATATTGCTGTACCTGTGCCACAGGCTGGCTTTGAAAGCAACGAAAACACGACTGGTCGAACGAGTTCGTTTATACAGGTGAGTTGTTGTTGTTTTTTTTAATTTTAGAATATTTTAGAAAGGCTGGTCAACTTTTTTTTTTTTTTTTTGGTTCCCACGTAGAACTCTTGCATAACGCGTGAATATTTCCGCAACGAGAACAAATATCGATGCGAACAATGCACTGGCTATACCGAAGCCATACGCTCCATATCCTATGAAGTGTTACCCCGGCTACTGGTCATACAATTGAGCCGTTTTTCGGGCGGTATGGAGAAGATCAACAGTTACATACCAACCTCATTTACACTGCAATGCTTCTGCTCCAAGTGTTGTGAGCTGAGTGAGGGCAACAAATTGCACATTTATAAATTGTACAGCGTTATAACGCATGTGGGCGCCACAATGTCTGTGGGACACTATATAGCTTACACGTGTTCATTGGATTGGGCGAACGAATATGTGAATTGTCCCAAGGATAGACGGCGGCGCAGACCTAGTCAAGAACGCACTAATGCAACAACAAATTGTGGCGGCTTAACTGGCGCTACGCAAAACAACAATTCCACCACCTCCAGCATAACGTCGTCGGGCTCCAGTTTTATGAAGAAAATGAAATTCGGACGCAGCAAAGCTTCGAGTAGCGGTGACATGAGTAAAAATGTGAAGCATTTAAATGGTTTTATAGGTGGCGGTGTAGGCAAAGCCATAACCAATGGCATTGGGAAGTTGAGCATAAATTCTAGTAGTGCTGGTTCAAATCAAACGGCTGCTACAACTGGCAGCAACAGCAACCACAACCAGCAAATGGTCAATACTACCTGCCAAGGCATGAATTGTTGCGCTATGCGCTTGTGTGCCCAACAGCAGCAGCATAGCAGCGGCAGCAGTACTAGTGAATACAGCGAGGATTCCAGCGGTTACCCAAACGGCTGCGGATATGGAGTGGCTGGTGGCAGTTGCAACAGTTACCATCATGCGCATCACCATCTGCAACATGCGACATCTGCATCATCAGCAACAACAACAGCTACCACATCGGGTTGCGGGAGCTTAGGCAGAGGATCACAGAAAACCTATTCTCATGCCAACAATCACACCAACACCAACAGCTGCGCTGAGCCGATTTGGTACATGTGTGATGATGACAAAATTAAGGCTATGACCCAACGAGAGTTTGAGGAGTTGTTGTCGCCTACGCGAAAAATAACCGTAACTCCCTATTTGCTGTTTTATGCACGTTTTGATTTGCAATCGTCAACAACAAAAACACACAACTCCTGCGGAGCCCATAATTCTACTACTAATAATAATGCTGCTGCTGCCTCGGCTGCAGCAGACACTCTGCACACAAACTCCTGGTCAACGGAAAGTTTACAAAATAATGGAACATTGGGTTTAAGAATGTGAGAACAATTCGTGACAAAAGCCAACAAATCTCAACAGTCCGCCAGCAATGTAACTCGGTCGAAATGTAATTGCAAAGAACAGGTAATTTAGAATGCCTCAGAAGCGGCTCTGAGTGCCTACTCAACCTTTACGTTCCATAACACATACAAGCTCTACTGTAATCCTTACTATAGAACTCTAATTTAATATTGTTTTTGTGAATCCTGTTTATATGGATGTGTGTATTGTCCGTGACATGCATATGTTTGTAGGTTATTTATACTCTATTATAATGATTTATTTTTTAAACTGTTTGTTTTTTTATACAATTTAAAATCTGTAAAATTTAATCATAAAAGTTGGGAATCCTTTAAAGTACCGAATATACTGAGTGTAGCTACATGATGACATGATGCAATACAATACAATATAATCAAGAAAAAAAATATATATATCTCCTGGTATTTCTTTAACAAATTCGAAGTAGCGAATAGCATCGAATAGTAAGAAGTTGCAAGAGTTTTTCTTCTTCTTTTTTTGGAACTTGCTGCTTCTTTTCGATAGCTATGTGGACTCAGTACTCAGTTACTCAGTATCATTCCTTTGAGGCTATAAATAATAAGCATTCTGCAACTATGCATAAATACATTTTGAGGCAATTTTTTTGTCGAATATTCAACACATTTTTAAAACACAACAGAACAGAACTCAATACAACATGTATGTATATATTACTTGCATTATAACCCATCATTGGACTGGTTTGCATACATTATTGTGACGTATTTGTAGTAGGTTTAGCTAAAGCAGGGACAGTTAAAATCAAATCAAATAATAATCAAACAGAAATTAGAATGATGATGATATGAATGAGATGATAAAACAAATTGATAATTTGAAATCATGTAATACTTCGTACATTTGTGCAGATGTGCACACTGCGACACTGTAAAACCCTTGTACTGTCTAAGTGAAAATTGTTTGTAGTTTTAAACATATTTAAATAAAATAAAATAAAGCAAATAGTTTTACTTACATTATAATATTACATACATACGTACATATATATATATATATATATTAAAGTATATAGTATATAGAAAAGTGAAAGATTTAATGTTATGCCTTCGTTGTAACTTTTTTTTGCGTTGCCTTCAAATTTTCGTCGCACATTCTGCAAATGTTTCATTTCGTTTACTATGTTGTAAGTTGACAGCACTAGCGCGTGTGTGGGTGTGTAAAAGCTGTTACAATATTAATTCTCTAATCATTAATTTTAATTACACAAAAGGATAATGGAAAGCGTTAGAGAATTACAAGTCAACACTTCATTACCGAAGATTCATGCACAACTCCATACATATACATATATTATAATCATATGATGAAATGTTTAATTTTGCTTATGATCTATATGTGTAAGACTCCGTTATAGAGTATTTGTTCAAAACCATAATTATTAAAATTCATGTCAATTTAATAAAATTATATAAGAAAAAAAACTGGAATGATTACCACAGAGTTTCTCAAACGTACCTTCAATGTTTTATGAAACATTTTCATTCGAAAAGAACAGTGCACAGTATGTGTAGCAGGGGTAGCATGAAAGTGTTTGTAAAATTGTGGACGCATCGAGCACTCATTAGAAATGTTTTACAATTAAACTTTTTGATTGATAGAGAGCTTTTTGTCATTTATAAACACTTGGTACAGTCTCCAACACAGCATTCTTATGTTTAGGGTTTAGTTATATACCCTTAGGAAGGTTCAAAAAAAGTCTTAAAAGATATCTTCTGGTTCAAACGTATAACCGTGATTTTCAAAATGTGTTTTCACTTTTACAACATTGCGTTGAATCCATTCCATATTGACTTTAATAATGTCCAAGGCATTCAAAATATGTTGGGAAGACTTTCTTAAAAGATTGCTTTTCTGTTCCAGAATTTCTTGAAATTGCTTCAAATCCTGTGCCTTGATAATCTGACTAGCCAAGGGCAGTACTAAATTGCCCAATTCTTCGGTGTTTGGACTATAACTGGAATGTATGCAATAAATAAAATAAATGATTATTTAGTTCGTACAAGAAACTCACTTACAAATCATACAATTGGCCGATATTTTGTAGAAAGAAGCTCTTTGCCATTTGAAAACCCAGCTTGTTGCGAGCTATGCCGGCAAATGCCAAAGAGCTGTCTCCAGGTGGTATGAATTCTCCCCAAGCGAACGCCAAACGCATAAAAGTATGTAGAATTTTCTTGTTATGAGTACAAGACAGAGCAATTAAAATTGTACGACGTTCGATCGCTGCATTAGTGGCCTGATAGCGGTCCCATAAGAACTGCCAGTCAGTCTTATTGCCATGACGTATGGCCGTGCAATAGACAATGGCTCGTACATTAACTGGTATATTATTGGCAAAGTCTGGGAGTTCAGAGTATTGCCATTTATTAAAATACCTTAAGGCTGATTGAACACAATCATCGATTTCCAAATGGCAGGCCCAGCCGCCTATCAACGATTTATGCAATAACCTTATATGTGACATTTCTCGCTCAGGTTGAGTAAAATTTAAACCCCCCAAATAATAATAGACCGGTCTGATGATTTTCCGCATAAAACTCTTAAATCAATTAAATTAAAAACATAAAATCTAAATTGATTGCAATATTTATGAAAAAATGAAATACGATTTACCAGAAATGTTTCATAGAGTGTATTAAAATTTCTTAACAAGCGATTCAGATTACTCAAATTGGCCAACGCTGTCATCCAGGGTAAATATTCTCTTTCACGCATTAGATACGAAAGTATATCGAAAGCTAAATCGTAGCCTTGATAGCCACCCCATGCAAAGCATAAAATGTCATCAATAATTTGAGCCCGATTCATTACATGTATGCCCGAAAAATGCTCACTATTCAGGGTTCGATTTAATTTGGCCCAATTCTCTATATCGTACATAACTCGGTATAGACCGGATATTTGTATATTGAATAACAACCAATCTTCATCGGCAGCCATTTTACCCATATTTAGCGGTACACTGTGCTTCTCATAATCGCACTCCATCCATAGCGACGGAGCATTAACCGAAAAATCCAACGCTGAAGCAGTAGTGAAGGTTAAAGGAATCCACCAACATTTCTCACTTTCCAAACTATTCGGAGTGTAGGCGTAACGAAACACATTTTGTGTTATTTGAACCGATTTATTTTTATAATCGCGCAAAACCTGTACCATGGGGTAACCAGTTTGCAACGTCCATGAGTCCATAATTGTTTTAATGTCATGTTTTATATCAATGCGATACAGAAAGTGGGAAATTTCTGTAAAGGCTGCCCACAAATCATCAGTATTGGAATTGTTATATTTGTGTGCGGTTAAGTACCGCTTCAAGCTTTGAAAGAATGTGTCACGACCCAAGATTATATCCAACATACGCAGAACAAGGCAACCTTTTTTATATGAAATTGCATCAAAGCGATCCCCAATCTCTTCAGAACTCTGTACACTTTGCGTAACAGAATGACTGCTCGCTAAAGCATCATGCCTGAATACAATTAGAATACTCTCCAATGATTCCTCATACCAAAATTGCCAATCGGGATTTAAATAGTCAACTGCCAAGCTGGACATATAGGTAGCGAAACCTTCATTTAGCCACAAATCATTCCACCATTTCATGGTGACCAAATTACCAAACCATTGATGAGCCAATTCGTGACTTATAGTATCAGCAATACCTTGCTTATGGGACTCTGAAGAACTATTGCTGGAATATAATAAACTTGTCTCCCGAAATGTTATTAAACCCCAATTTTCCATAGCGCCGGCTGCAAAGTCAGGTACAGCAATTAGATCGATTTTCTTTAAAGGAAACGCTATACCAAAACTGTCTTCGAAATATCTCAAAATCCGCGGAGCTACAATGCTAGCATATTCGCATTGATCAATAGCTTCGGGACGAGACCAAGTGCGGAATGTAATTCGATTAAGATCTGAGGGTTTATACTCAAATTTATTAACACTGAACGCCACCAAATAAGTGGACATGGGTACAGACTCTTCAAAAATGCTCCACACATAACCCGTCATATTAATTCTAGACAAAATTTTCACCCCTTGAGATACTCAACTCCATTCGAAGTAAACATAGTAATAAAACTTACAAGGTTTGTTGTCTCTGTAGAGGCATGTTGCTTAAAGCCGTATAAGTATGGTGATGGCCCAACCATATAATAAATTTCGCTTTATAGATGGGTTCATCTAAGCAAGGAAAAGCAGCCCGCGCAAAAGTCGCTTCAAATTGAGTAACTGATAACCATCTGTAAAGAAATAAAAGCAACAAAAAAAACTAAATTTGGCTTAGGCCAAATCTTAAATATTCTACTAAGCTTTATACAAAAAGAAGGCGTGGTAGGGTCCCGGTTATGGAGATAGGGTTGTTTGTAAGTTGTGTGAGTCAGACTCTGTCCATTATTGCCACATCCCTGCATGAGCTAATTATAAATGAGTAGATCAGTTTTTGTGGTTTATTATTATTATGGGCGTGACGCCTACGCATAGGAACTACCTAGAAATGTTTATACAAAATTTCCGACTGAAAACTTGGCTACATTGGGAAGAGTATCTCATGTCTCTTTCTATATGTAGTAAACGGAGCGACAAACTTACTGTACCATCCATATTATGTAGGGGGTATAATGAATTTCTACACTTTGTATATAGAGAATATATGTGGTTGTGTCAGGAAAACGTACTTGGTGGAATTGCTATCTTTAACCTTGTAAGAACTTTTATAATATCCAACCAGTCTGTCGTTCAACAACGCTCTAAAAGGTAATTTAATTTTCGCCTCCTCGCCAGTTGGCAATGTGCGGCATAATTTTATAATATAAAAATCTAGCTGCCTTACAATTGTAACGGATACAACACAATGCGACACTTGATTATCGCTAAAGGTCTTCAGTTTTATAAGCGTATCATCGATGGTTAGGTTACAAGCATGCAAAGTTATATTATCCGTACTTGATATAACTTTAAAATGTATTATCACTTCACCTTGAAATGTTATATTCGGTGCATTTTCGAATTTCGTTATAATCTTCAGCTTATAGTCCAATGGTTGAATGGAGGTGGGCAAACGATAATTGTTGAAGAAATCGTAACAACTGCTTTCGTGCAATACGAATAAAATGAACAATATCGATTGTAATGCAATAATCGGATAATTCATGCTTTTTTTTTATTTGTTGTAAAAAAAAATCTCCAAAAAAATGAGTACTGCTGCTGTCTATTAGATGATTAGATATAATATGGATTGGAAAGCAAGTGCTTTGAAAACTTTTTCAACTTTTACTATAAAAGGTAGAAGTTACTATATTTTATGGTAAGATTCTATAATTGAGCTAAATACAAGGTCTTCAGCTTCTACATTCTGAAATCGCATCAGAAAAATGTGGCACGAGAAAGTCGCTAAAAGTGATCGTTATTCTTTTTATAGAATTCATAGAAAATATCTCTGCTTTCAGGCAATTATCTGAATCGGTTTTTCTGTCTAGAGAGATCGAATTATTAAATAGATTAATTAGTTCATATGACGAGGTATATATAAAAATGATTGGTGCAATATCTTCCCATCAATGTGAACTCTTAGCTAATGCTGAGCATCTTATCTTCAAATGCAAACTTTTTCATAGAGAAAGATGTTCCTACGAATTTTTTAGCCGATTTAATAATTTATGCGATATTTTGTGTGCCAAGGAAGAGATTTACTTAAAGGAATTGACTTCCTTTATTCAGAATGTCAACAAAAACCTTTAAGTAAATTAATAAAGCTTTAAATTTTTTCATGTAAACCTCCATGTTAAGCTTTTAATTTAATGATCTCAGCTTAAGCTTACGATTCGCTTAAGCCTATCGAAAGTATTAGCAATAATCTTAACTTTCGAGTTGAGATCTCAGTCCATTCAAATTTTTACATTCATAAAAAATAGTATAATATTTAGTTGGTAACTTTTATTAACAAAGAAACAACTTTCAGATATTTTATATGGATTTTTTATTATAAAAAATAATTGGTATCATATGTAGTATTAAGACGTTTATGCAATACAACGCCACACAATAAACTTGTCCTATATTTGTAATACTATGGGTCATATATTACCTTTGTATGCAAAAGAAAATGTAAAATGAATGCAAATGAATGTTTAAGACATCGAACGGAAATCGGCGATACTTTAGCTGCTACAGCTGTACCGACTTTAGGCCTTAGTGAATGAAGCACGGGCCTCCAAATGGGAGCGCATTATCCCGAGGTTATGGTTGATCCATTCCAAGTTAATATTTATCGTCTCCAGAGCATTCAAAACACTCTTCTCTGCCTTCTTAAAATACACCTGCCTACTGTTAATCAAATTCATCAACTGATTGAGATCTTCAATGTTAATGATTTGACTGGATAGAGGTGCCAGCAAGCTGCCCAATTCGTGCGACAAGGGACCATAACTAAATTTATAGAAGATTCAACAAATCCCACATTAAATAAGAATAATCAATGAATCCATTACATATTCACATTTTCACTTACAAGTTGTACAAATCATCGATATGATCCATGTAGTAATCTTTGGCCAATTTGAAACCGATTTGGTTGCGTGCTATCGAGCCAAAAGCATAGGCCGAATCTTGATGGCGTATTTGTTCTTGCTGCTTGTCATAGATCATGTCAATGTAAGAGCGCAAAATTGTCGCATTTTCAGAGCAAGACAATGAGAAGATTATGACACTCTTCTCGCTGGCAACATTGGATTCTTGATAGCGTTTCCATAAAAATGTCCAATCATCTTGACTACCATGCCGGATAGCGGTACAATACACCGTTGGCCTCAGATCAACGGGTATGAGATTTATTGTATGTGGATAGGGTGTGGCGCGCCACTCGGCGAAATATTTCGTTGCTGTTTTAACACAATCCTCCAATTCCAAACGACACGCCCAACTAGCTATAAGCGATTTATGCAATACTTTGCTGTGCGTTAGGGATTTGTCAGTCCGGTTTAATCCATCCAGATAATAATAAGTTGGTGTTATAATATAACGCATAAAAGCCTAAAATGGCCACAAAAAAGGTTACAAAAGTTGACATTGGATTCTATGAGCATTTAAGCGATAACTTACCGTAAAGCTTTTGTAGGTGGGATGAAAATTCCTTAACAAACGATTCACATTACTGAGACTGTCTAAAGCGGATCTCCATGGTAAATATTCTCGTTCCTTTACCATGTACTCTAACATGTGAAGCGGTATATCGTAATCTTGATAGCCACTCCATGCCAACGACAAAGCATCATCAATTAGTTGAGCTCGATTAAGCACATGAATGCGGTTAAAGGCGTCACTGTTTAAAGTACGATTCAACATCAACCAATTCTCCTCATCATACATAACGCGATACACACCCGATAACTGAATATTGAACAGTAGCCAATCGTCACTGTTGGCTACATTCTCCAACGTGAGACTGATGCTTTTCTTATTCTCATCACACTTGAGCCATTGTTGTGGTAAAACTTTATTGAAATCCATTTCATGGGAGTTGGTGAAACTTAATGGTACCCACCAACATTGATCCGGCTGTGTATGTGCGATCGTACTATTCTCCAAAAATCGCAGTTGACTGATGACAGCCGCACCCGTATTATAATTTCGTACAACTTTCACCAATGGAAAGCCGGTTTGTAAAGTCCAAGAGTCCATAATGGTTTTCATGTCGAAATCGTTAGGTAAGCGTTTGTAAAGGCGGGCGCGTTCTGTAAAAGAAGCCCACAGATCATCCTGTTCCGCGTTACCAAACATATGATTCTCTAAATAGTTATGAATTGATTCGAAAAATGCTTCTTCGCCCAACATTAAGTGTAACATGCGCAACACCGCTGATCCTTTTTTATAAGAAATTGAATCGAAACGTTCTCCTATTTGATGGGTTCCTTGTATGGGCTGTGAAATCGGATGACTACTTAACTGGGCATCTCGTCTAAATACAACCAAGAGGTTGTCCAAAGACTCTTCATTCAAAGAGTCCCAATCGGGATTAAGATGATGGACACCCAAACTAGCAATATAAGTAGCAAAACCTTCATTCAACCACAAATCCGACCACCACTTCATCGTAACTAAATTTCCGAACCATTGATGGGCCAACTCATGCGAAATTACGCTAACAATGCGTAATTTACTATTCTCCGATGATACGTTTGGGGCGAACAACAGGGCTGTCTCTCGATAGGTAACCAAGCCCCAATTTTCCATGGCTCCTGCGGAAAAATCGGGCACGGCAATCTGATCGATTTTCTTAAGGGGGAACGGTATACCGAAACTTTTTTCATAGAACTTCAAAACCTTGGGACCCACTTCGCTGGCATATTCACACTGGTCCATTGCATCGGGCCGGGACCAAGTACGAAATATTGTGCCCGAATCTCCGGACGATTTATATGTAAAATCGTTTACAGTATAGGCGACCAAATAAGTCGACATCGGCACTGACTCTTCAAATATACTCCACACATAATCCTTCATATCCGGTCTAAAGTATTGAACATCAAGGTTTATGTAATCTTGATCAAATACCATAATTCAACAACTTACATGGGTTCCTGCTTCTCTAAAGGCATATTACTTAAGGCGTTATAGGAACTATGATGACCCAACCAAATGACAAATTTCGCCTTGTAGTTCGGCTCATCTAAGCAGGGGAAAGCACCTCTGGCAAAAGCCGGCTCAAACTGAGTAACGGACAAGAATCTAGAAGACAGATTAATTTAAAAATTGCTCAAGAAGTTTTTACAACTCACCGGCTCTTATTGGATGCTTTATCTATGTAGGAACTGCGATAGTAACCATGCAGCTTTTCATTTAAAACTCCTTTAAAATACAATTTTACTTTGTATATGTCGTCCTTAATCAGATTGCGACACAGATGAATGATAAGATAATCATGTTCTTCAACGGTTTTCACCGATTGACTGCAATAAAATAGACGATTATCGCTGTACGTCTTCAACTGAATGCGACCCACATCTATGGTAAGATTTTGTGAATGTAGTGTTATATTGTTGGTGTCAGCAAGGGCCTTGAAACGTATCGATACTTCTCCATTAAATGTAAAATCATCCAAATTGGTTATAATCTTCAATTGATATCGTTCTGGTTGAATGGAGGTGGGAAGACGGTAGTAATTGTAAATACTTTCTGCATTAATATTTGAGGCATTGGCCACAAGACCGGCCAACACAGCTACCATCACCGACAGCACAAAATGTTGCATGCTTCACTAAAAAATATATACAATAAATTATTGTTTTGTTATTATGTCAAAATGTATACATTTACTAATGAAATACATAAAGATGTTCGACTAACAGTACCTGAAAGGATGATTAAATGAGACCGTACAATAAATAACCTACAAAATTAAGCAAACAGTTGCTTTACTTTTAATACAAGTTCATAAAAAATTCAGTTTCATGAAGCTGTAATCTATTGGAAAAATCAGACCTGTAGAGAGCAAGTAAGAAAACTAAATTTGGCTTTGACCAAATCTTAAATACCCTCCACAACCACAACGGTGGATGGCTTTGTAAATTGTGGGCGCATCTCGAAAGATTACCCATTTTAGATTTTAGATTCTTCTGATGCTTTTTCATTTCCGCCGTATTATCTACCTTTCACAATCTGCTTAACATCTTCATACGTATTTATGGAAAGAGTACATTGGCTTTTTGCTACAAGTTCTTTTATTCTTGTTAGTCCACAATTTTCTATAGCAAAGAACATTGATTAACTTGGTGTGAAATGTCATTGAACTCCATTACAACAAGTTAGAGAATAAATTATACTTCTTTCTTCACATACCTTGCAAAGACTTCATATACACACAATTTCGAATCTAGCTTTAAGCGTACCTTTCCTAACTTGTTTCTATATTCAGTACAAAAGAAGGAAGTCATTGGGTTTAGTTGAGATTTTGCGACATCTACAACAAGTTTTGTTGCGTATCAATGCATATATTTTATATACTCCTCAACTTCAGCAAATTTGAGTCCATCAAGCCATGTCCGTCGGTGTATCTGTCGGTAAAATTGAGCTATTGATCTGAAATTTAGCAAGACAGGCTAGATGTGTGCAGTTGAAATTTGTCACGAACTATTTCAATTGATGTGCTGAGAGTATAACAGACACGCCCACAATTTACAAATTTAAAAAGTTTGCAAATTTTTTTATTTTTGCAAAAATTTTATATAATTTTATATAAAACTTTTTTCAAATACAGCCTTTAACAAACTTTTTAATCCTCTTGAATAAATTACAACAATAAACTTCTTCATTAATGGGCTGTTCTAGGTGTTCCATGTTACACATGCAAAAACTTGCTAAAAAATTCGCTACAAAGATGCGTTCTTCCCTTTGCCTTCGCGTAATTATGTATACGAGTACACGCTTGTCTATAAACTAGTTTTACGCAAACATTTCTCTGGTGAAAAGGGTATATTTGTTGAAATTAAAATTCTCTGAAGGTCATCTTAGAAATGGAAGAATGGAAGTACTTATACATTCTAGTTAAGCACACGAATGCGAATTTATGTGTCTGCAGTCGGTGTGTCTATGTATATCTATATTGGTGAAACGCTCACAGCCTTAAAAATTAAAATATTAAGACGGAGGGTATCGCACCGAGAGGCTAAAGCACTGGCATGTAGCTGCAGGGGGATTAGAGGGAACTACTTTCCCCGTAATTTTCAATTAAGCAACATTTTTCAACATTTCAACGATATAATAAATTTTTTTAAATATATTTAGAAGGATATTCGTATAACAGACACGCCCCCAGCCGACAAAAATCTATTTTTCTGCCACAAAAGTTGGCCTGTCAACTTGAAATTTATCATATCATATTTATAGTTACCCTATCCATCGATATTCCAAAAATGGGCGTGGTCGAATAACGGACGCGATCATAATTTATAAAAAACCATACTCAACGTAAAATTCGACTTGCAAGCTGGTACGTAATACAAACACTATTAGAAAGCGCAATATATATATATTTGCCACGCCCACTGTTGTGGACAATGTGGAAAATATTTAATATTTGGCCTAAGCCAACTTTAGTTTTCTTACTTGTTATGATTATAACAAGATTATGTAACTATAAAAAAAATTTAGAACAAAATCGGTAGCTTGCAAGGTTCCCCTCCAATTTCAATAGCCAGCTAAGCGCCTGCTAAACCGTATACTATTTCGTAACTATATCGTTTTTGCATAAATTTAAAAAATAACCGTGCTAGTGTCAATGCCTACATATTATGTACAGCATTATATACACGTCACATTATACTGTTATAGAGATATATTTATCTATTATTTTATATACGCACATTTTCGGTATAAATCTTATCATAACGGTTTATTTATAAGAGAGTTTATGGCAGAGGAATTAACTTGGTGGCTTAACATACATATCCACCACAAACGAACAGATATAATGCTTATGTGAAGGTTGAGGCTAAAATATTAAATAGTTGTTTCATGTTGTATTTAGAATTCCTTGCAGGTACAATAACAGCAACAATTTATTTATATATATATACGGATATAAACATATTACACTTCACATGAAGCTGAATTATATTCGAATAATTCTCCTCCGTACTAATTAATTGGATAATAAAAAGTGAAAATGTTAGAGTCGGTCAAGCCTACCCAATTAATACCCTACACAGCACTTAGTTGCACAAATTAAGCTAAAAGCGAGGTATTATCATGCACTTCGTGACACAAAATTATGTGAACGGGAATTCTAAAAATGGCCCAATCGAGTCCAAATTTGATGCAACCACTTATTAAGTCAATTTTGTCTACATGAAGGATTTCAAATTTTCTCTATACATAAGAAATTAGGAGGGGTCGGTTTAATTGAAAGTGGTGAAGGGTATATTTACATACGTGATTCTTCTTAGAACTTTATATGTCGCAATTATATAATATATGAATAATGTTTTTGCGAATAATTAAGGGAACGAGGGAAGACGCAATATTCTTGTAGAGACACTTGGAAATATACAAAATACTGGTGATTGGAAAATGTAAGTATATGAATGCTTTGCTTGAGCATTTGTTTGATAAGGAAAATATCTCGTCCAATGTATGTAACGTGTAAATTTATTAGCATAACAAACAAGTGTAAAATTTGCATTTGATTTAAGGCCAATATTGGATAGCCACCGTTTTTGTACATTAAATATAAATTTTCCCTCAAATTTTAAAACCGAGAGTATGTTGATGTACAGATAGTCAAGCACAATTAAACTGTTTGAGAAGGTGTTGCTGCTATAGAATATGTGTCATGCGAGACATCTTTTCCAAAAACATGAAATTTTGAAAATGTTCAAATATATGCAACTATTGAAACGGTTAAATCGACGTGTTCGCCAAACAGTTTTAAACCACTTTTAGTATAGAGTTGGTTGGTCAACACTATCACCTGAATCGATCTAACCATGTCCGTTCGTGTTTCTATATGTTCGATCGTCGCAAAAATTGAGATTTTGTGCTGAAATTTTCCACATGTATCTAAAATTTATATAGGTTTCTATAAAGATGGAACAAATCGGACAAAATTTTAATGAAGCTATCTGTCAAGAACCCAAAGATGTGCGGGGTTCGTTGCTAGACGCATTCGCAGTTTGCAAAAAACCTCTTTTTTGTGTAGAATGCAACCGCTACGATAAAATATATCGCTTACATTAGTGGCCGTCCAAAGGGCTGGCAATTCCATATATGTCACGCTCACAATTTGCCTACAAATGTAAAGGATGTCCAAGTTTTGTTCTATGCTAAATTTAGCTTTTTCATTACATTTGCTTTCCATATAAAAATAAAATCAAATTATTTAACGCTTCAACAATTATTTGTGGTAAAAATTAAAAAAAAAAATGTAAGTATGTATGTAAAGGTTTTTGTTAATATCAAATTAGTTTAAGTTTTTTGTGTCTTAACCAATTAGGCTTTTCTCCTTCGTTCACAGTTAATTGTATAACGCGGCTTATCTATTAAGTTAATTACGGTTCGATTTCTATTGATTTTCCTTCAACGTTTGTATTGTTTTTCCGCTCAAACAATTTATTTATTTACCTTTTCCACTTAATAATCAGGTAAACAATATAAGTGTGACCTGTTGACCAGTTACACTTTGTTTCAATGTTTTATAAAATTCTACACAATTCCAATAATAAAAAAAAAATGATTGAAAAACAAATGAAGAAAACGGTCCGACTACAATGGCGGGCTCCGTTTAACTGTTACCGTGTTCACCACAAGTTGTTAACTTATAGACGGTCTTACAGTAAATAGATGTTAACAGCATACTATGCATAAATAGTTTATCATTGAGCCATGTTAATTAAATAAATCGCAAAAACCGGATTTAAGTTGTGCTGTGCTCACCATATGTACAGCAAAGTGTTACTGTGCTGCTGCTAATGCAATTCACACCAACGCATACACACACATAAGTATGTCTGCTGTATTACTAACATTGAATAATAAATTCTAATTAATAACATTGTGCGTGTTTTGCAGAAGAGATCCTGCGGTGTTTTGATATCAGGAATTAGTTTTGTATGTAATTCTTATATGCTCCACATAGGTTTTTCATTCTATTTGCAACACTCACAAGGAGGCGTTAGAGGCACCCTATAAATACATATATCCTTAATCAGCATCAAAAACTGAATCGATATCTCTCTGTTGTTGGCATTCTCACGTTAGCATGTTTTGAGATGTTGAGCTTTTTAAAATGCTGAACTAGGCTACATATTTCGCCTCCAGTATAATAAATTCCGATTTCAAATAAAAACGAAATTAGCTTTTTATTTGTACATTATAACGGTACATGAATCATAGAAATTAGATCAGCCGTTCGATATATATTTAAAAAAAGAAGATGATGCCATTTAGAATAAACTCACTTGGCGTGATTTACATTTACATGCAGGTTTGCTTTTGTCCAAATTTGCACACTTTTTTAAAATTTCACATTTTTCTTTATATATATAATATTGTACTTGGAAGGACCACGTTTTAACTAACTTTTCGCTTTAAAAAAGAGCCTTCTAAAGACATTGTACACATTAATACACCTAAATACGATGGCTCTGGTTTTAATATACATCAAATGGATTTGAAGAACTAAATCTTGTTCGCTTCAACTCGTAACGTACAGGTTAATTAACTTGGTTGCATTCTGAAAATCGATTTATATACTACAGGGTTGTTATGCACATATTTTAAAATGCTAGAAGTCGCCCTGTACCTAAAGACGCAAAATAAAATACGAAAAGAATGAAGAATTAATTAATCAATTAATATAATTGAAGCCAATAAAACACCAACAAAGCCGTTGTCGTCAATGGAGAAAGCACGTCAAAACTCAGAATCTGTTGAGGATTGTATTGAAATCCAAGTGTTAAGTTCAGAGGATGATGAAGATTGTCCGGTATTAAGACGATCGGAGCGTAAACGTACCCCTTGTAAGAATTATTACGATTTAATTACAACGATCCAAGATCGCGCGAGTCCACGTAAAATTGACTTAAAAGTTGATAAAATTGCGAAAGAAAGTGATAAGGGAAGCTGCAATTCAGCGGTTGCGCCGAGAGAGGATGATTTAGAATTAATCCCAGAGAATATTCAAATTCCCGGTCAGGTATTATTTGGTTTTAACACACCGAAGAAGAAAGGTGCTATGGCAGAGTTGGTCATGAATACACCAAAAACTCCACGAACACCCGCAGCCACGAGCAGTAAATCTGCTAAGACACCAAATACAAGACGATCGCAAAAAGTGTTATTAGAACCTAAGACACCATCTCACATCAGAAGCCGCATGAAAAATGGTAATAAGTTGATAAAAACGTAGTTCACGAAATGTTATTAAAATGGATTTAATTGCAGAAATTTCTAAATTAATCGAGGATAACTCGGGTACAGATTTCTCATCAGATGAGAGTATTTTTGAGCCCAGTGACGAGGAAACTAGCTCTAACGAAGAAGAAAGTCAAAGTTCTGCAAGTGAAAATGAAGGAAATACCGCATTAAAGACTCCAAACAAGATTATTCCAGTTGCCGTTTTACCAAAAACACCCTCGTCATCGCGAGTGCGTGAAAAAAAGGGTGGAACAAAAAAAACAGATGATTACATACCCGAATATGAGGAATACTTTAGAACGCATTCCAGTAGGAAAGTTCACACGTCCGATCATACGTTGGAACGTTTGAAAAATCCCCGTTTGCCAGCAGATCGTTTATTTGCGTTATTGGCAGATATGAGAATTTCCAACGAACACGAAACCTCTATTAAAAGCCTCGTTGAGGAGTATAAATCATATTTTGGAAAATGGCTTTTAGTACTCAACGAGGGCTACAATATACTTGTGTACGGTCTGGGTTCGAAGCGTGAGTTGTTGCAAGCGTTCCATCGCGAAGTGCTCCCGCAACAACCCGTACTGGTAGTAAACGGTTTCTTTCCCAGTCTCACCATAAAAGATGTGTTGGATAGCGTTATAAAAGAAATTTTGGATATTGGCAACAGTCCAGCCAATGCACACGAAGCAGTGGCCATGATTGAGGAAGAATTCTCCCACATACCCGAAACACACTTGTATCTGATTGTTCATAATCTGGATGGCCCAATGCTGAGGAATACAAAAGCTCAAGCTGTTTTAGCTGGACTGGCTAACGTGTCCAACATACATTTATTAGCTTCCATAGATAACATACATACACCTTTGCGTGAGTTTTTTTACATCAATTTTTTTTTTTTTTTTTCATTTAATTCATAAAAATTTCCGCAGTATGGGATCACACGAAATTGTGTCATTATAACTTTTCTTGGTGGGATTGTACCACCATGCTGCCCTATGCTGAGGAGACTGCCTACGAAAATTCCTTGTTAGTACAAAACTCAGGTGAACTGGCATTATCTTCGATGCGCAGTGTTTTCCTCTCTCTCACCAACAATTCACGGGGCATTTATATGATTTTGGTAAAATATCAATTGCAGCATAAGGGCAATAATAATTATAACGGTAAGTTGCTACCACAAGAATGAAGAATCTGATTTGATTGCTCTTTGTTATCTTTGTCTGTCTCTCCATGCCAGGCATGACCTTTAAGGATTTGTATGGAAGGTGTCGTGAAAGTTTTCTAGTAAGTTCTGATTTGGCGTTGCGCGCCCAACTTACAGAATTTTTGGATCATCAGTTGGTAAAATCTAAACGGGGCATTGATGGTTCCGAGCTGCTTCTTATACCCATTGCTACCGAGTTATTGCAACAGTTTTTGGACGAACAAGAGCAAACGAGGAAATAGTGCGTGTGTCTCATTTGGTTTTATATGAATTATTGTAAAAATATTATAATAAAAAAAAAAAAAAAATTGTTAAATTTATTCAAGTTCGCTTAAGAATAAATAGAAAAATAAGTACCAGAAGACTGCACAGTTTGGACAAAATTTCAACTTAATATTTCCAGTCGATGCTGATCAGGAATATTTCCTAGTCCCTGTAGCCTACTTTTGGGTGTTGCAAACGGTATAACAGACTTAGCATATCCACCATCCTATGTAAAGGCAACGAAAAAAGTTGTGATCATACACATTCACACACATTCATTTTGTTTTTGTTTACAATTATTTTATTTTTAGTTCTCAAAGTTTTAAAAATTTCTGACATATTGCTGGAAAGTGTTTAATGATTTTTGTAAAAACAAGAGGAAAAAATATAAACATAACTTAAAATAATAAACAATTAATATCTTGCATAAAAAATAAAGAAATTTTACAATGATAATTATAAAAGAAAGCACAAAGAGTTAGATAAGGGACAAGTTAAATACGTGTATTGGTTGTGTTAGCAACAGCTGATAATAGAGGATATGTGTGTACATCAAATTCAAGATCTCTCTTCTCATTTATTTCAAATTTTTTTTTATTTTATTTTTTTTTTTGTTGCACGTTTAAGTAATTCGTGTTGAAGAGAGGGTGTAATGAGCAACGAAAAACATTTACAATTAATTGGCGGGTATGCAATCCTTAAAACTGTTTAAATTATTTTTAATATTTATTTAATAATAATTATAACGAAATATTGGTGTTTTTTTGTTTTTGTTTTTGTTTGTTTCTGTTTTTTTTTTTAATGTTGTTATTTCGGTTAAACCGTTTTTCTACGTTTTCTCTAAAACAAAAAACAAAAATAAAAAAAATTAAAGAAAATTGATTGGTTTTTAGCATGTACATACAAATTATAGATTTACTTATATATATATTAAAATTAAAGAAAATAAAAAAAAAAAAAACGGTTGAGGAGTTCACAAATATTTAAGAATTATAATCAATTTATTCTTTGATAAGTATTGTATTTAAGTAAATATATATAAGTTATAAGTGCAGCAACATTGGACAACTCTAGGCGACAGTAAGACATTGACGCGTACGGATTAAATTCATTAACAAACAAAATGGCAACCCTAAGAGGGGGGCTCACGTTCAAAAATGAAGTACAAATACATTGGGTTGTATGTAGTTTACGGAGAGTGGGTTGCTCTTTCTCTCTCTCTCTCTCTCTCTTTTCCATTTGTACGCAACCATATTATGTTAGAAAAGCATTAAATGTGATGAATGGCCGCAATATTATTTTTTAATAAATTATTTAATTTTCTTCTGTTGTTGTTGTTTTTGTGTTTTATGGTGATTTTTTTTCTTATATAATCATAACAATTTCTATCAATGTTGATGTTATTGCTCATTATTGTTGTTATGATTATTAACCAAAATATTTGCAGCTATGCAAACACTTGGCAGCACTTTTTCATCATCACTCTACTTCAATGCTTTCAATATGGAAATGTTTAGATTTAGACTTTAATTTATCACTCGTATGATTATAATTCTTAAAGTCTGTGTATTGTTGTTGTTGTTGTTGTGATTGTTTCTAAAATAATTCTTGTAATAATAATAATTGTAAATGTAATAATAGTTATTATTATTATTATTATTGTTTGTTAATTTTATAAGTAGTTTAATGTTGTTGTTATTATTATTGTTGTTGTTGCCACTGTTCTTGTTATTGTTGTATGTAATTTTATAATAATAATAATAATAGTAGTAGTAGTAGTAGTAGTAGTTGTTGTTGTTATTATTATTATTATAATTATTTATGTAGCTACTATGAAAATTTCAGCTCATTTTTACTCGTTTCCTGGGTGGTCCAATCGGTGGGATCTGTTGAGTTGCGAGCGCTCGAAATGCCTCCGCAATCAAATGTGAATGTGTTGTGATCATATTCTGCCAACCCTGGGTTTCCATAACATCGGTAGCGTGACTAGAATAAATAAATTGAAAAAAAAACATTGAACGTTTTCAACGATTTTCATTACATAACCGCTTCGCTTACGTATTAATAAAATCTATTGTTTGTGCCTTCAATTGATCTGCACTATGGAGATCGGCTAATATTAAAGTTTCAGCTGCCGTTTCAACAGATAGATTAACACAAAGCGCTTCTTCGCACATCACTTTTAACTTTTCCAAAGCATACTGCAAGCAAATCAAGAGAATATTATACGATTGTTATTGGTAATATAAGGGTTCGTTTACCTTATCAGCTGCTGCTAAGAGATCATCGGCCATTTTATCTAGATTTGGCGCCTTGCCAGTATATATAAAGCGTAACATTTCCTTTAAAACTTCATGATCCACATCGGTTATGGCGACACGATTCAATTTCCGTTCTTCCATTTCGTGTTCAAACATGGCTGCGAACACATCACTGCGGGCTGAATGAAAAAAAGAAAGAAATTCATTTAAAACTTTTAACTTTCAATTTCCTCCTCTACACTTACCAGCCAAGATAGCTTTGTGGGCTTGAAATTCACGGCCGCCTACAGCCAGTGTTACATCACTGAACTTTTCATTGTCAAACAAATTGCCCAAGTCCTCACTCAACTTACACTCGGGCACTTTGAACTGCACAATATTTGATTGACCAGAAATGTTGACGCTATCGGCCACCACACTGACTTCACAGAAAATGGTTAGCTTGTCTTCTGGCAGCAGGCCATTGGCCTCATCCAATAGAAAATCGCGCCTTATAAATTTCTTAAAGCCCCAATCTTTACCTTGCACAAAACGATACGCTCTGTAAACGTGAATGAATGAACATTTTAAAAATATTTGCATAAATTTATAAGAAAACGGCAGACGATGCCGCTTACCTCTGGGATTCCATGGCTTTGGTTTCTTCACGTTTTGCATTTAGTATTGAGAATTTAAATTTTGCTCTCACTTCTGATTTATTGCAGGACACTAACAGTAAATATAATGATAAGTAATCTTTACTTTCCTCATCTAAGCCCTTTGGATTGACACGTAAACACCTAGACGGAGTGAAAGACAGGTTTTTAATTTCTTCTCCTTTTTTTTATTAAATATCATGTAAAATATTTTACCATTTTAATTTGTCATTAGCACCCGCTGAGAATGTTGAAGACTTTAATACTTCGCCCATTTCTTCGCGACAAAAACTAAAATTATTTATGGTCCACATATAACTAAATTTAACCACTTTCACCTGCAACCAAACACAAATTACAATCACTTGCTACTCATTTATCAATTTCGCTTTTACGCGCTGGCAATATTTACCTGTGTGTAACACCAATTTTCAGCCACCGGTGTATTCACTTCCGGTAACGGCGGTGACGGTACACGACTAACCGCCATTGTGCTACTAGATGCGTTCAAATTTGACGTCACTCTACCCGTTTGACTTGTCTGACATTCATTCACCGGTATTCTAAAATTAAACAACACAAATTTATGGAGAACATTATTAGAAAATTTTCCCATTTTCCATTTTCTTATATGAAGTTTTAATTAAAGGAACGTCAGCTTTGTAGCCGGCGTAAAGTTGTCATGGTCAACTTTTATGATCATTTTTTAACGGCTGGTGAATTATTTATTCAACACGCAGATGTCTCACACAACTTGAATATTTTCATTTGAACTCCCATTCCCAGCTCGATTTGATTATGAACTGAACCGGTTCAACATATAAAGCGGTTTTGTCAAATATAAATCTCTAAGCAACCGCAATTCTCAAAACGTGTACCCAATGTGTATTGATGATGATTACGATTAGTTTATTATGAAAAATAAAATTTAAACCCCATCGCATGTGTTTAGAGCGATTCCCCCAGTAGTCATAAATCAATGGAATGAGTTTGTTAAACTTGAGATTTAAAAAAATATTGAGACTAAGATTGCCGAGCTGGGATTCGCAACCTTGTGCCACTCAATAAAGGGATAGTTTGTGCGCCCTCGGTTGAAAAAGTCTAACGTAAAATGGGCGCCTTTTTACAGCGATGGGAGAAACTTTATTCTTTTTCAAGGATATTTTATATGATAAATTTTGAATTGATAAATTTTCACTGTTCTTGCAAGAAAGACGCATTTTCGAATGCATATCTGAAATATTGTTTTAAAGACTTCAAACAGATGTAAGGATTTTGTTCAATATATTTACAAATTCAAGGTAAATAACTACACACAGGGTTCAAATTATCCCAAACTTTTTATAAAGATTTCTAATAATAATAATAGAAAAAAACATTTGTTCGAGGGTAAAAACAAGCTAAGATTTCATTGAGAATTTTAAGACATTTTTTAGACTGTAAGGGTTGATTGTTAGGGATGCAAAACTGAAATTATATCCTGCACAGTATGAAGCAGAATATAATTTCAATCAAAGTTCTTTTGATAGTCGCCCATAGAAACCATTTCTGGTTTCTAAACCTTTGAACAATAAACTGAAATAATAATAGTTGAGGAGTTCTTATTATTTTTATAACATCTACAGAAATTTCTTTTCATCCCCTTCGTCTAGGTATCAGCTTAGTCAAGCTGTTCATGCTAATACAATAACGATAGTATTTGCGGGCAGCATGTAGAGTCTTTGATGAGTCCTTTCTGGTGTTGTAAAGGGAAAAACAAACTTAGTATACCCCTGACCTTATGTGAAGGGTGTAAAAAAGTCCATGGCTGAACCTTGAAATATTTTAGGTATGCATTAATTTTTTTAATATTCAATAATTCAAATAATTTTACTAACAGTAATTTTCGAAAATATATAAAGCAATTAATTATTTAAAATCGTTGACTTTTGAAGAAAGCGACCAACACAGACACAAATAAAAAGTGAAAATGGGAAAATTTTAAATCGAACATCTACTAATGATTTATAAAACAATACACTCACATACACTTGTATTCGTAATACAAAACACACACACATACACATACATACACACACTCTTACACATTTATGTATTACATAATTGTAAAAAGTTGAAAGTTTCACAAAATGATTAAATGAAATAATAACAGCAACAAAAGGCAACAACAACAATAACAATAACTACTACTACTACTACAATAACAGCAACACTAACAGTAACAACAATAATCAACAACCACAAAGGAGTTAATAATGTTGTCAACTTTCTTTGCATTAATGGAATAAATGCATAAACAAAAACATCTACAACTGCAACAACAACAACATCCCAGCAACCTTATAAAAGCACAAAAAAAAAAAAAGGAAATCGCTAGGCCCAACGTGAGTGTGAACATATACGTCAGTGTGTGCGTTGAGTGTTTTTATAATGAAAGTGAAAATTTTCAAAATTTCCAACGAAAGTTTTTGTTGTTTAGTTAAAAAAAAAAAAAAAAACAAATCAACGAGGAGTTAGTGCTCACAATATAGTAATAATACAACAACAACAATATAACTAAAATCAAATTACACACGTTTTTATTTTAAACGTTGTTGTGTCGTGTGTATTATATTTTTTTTTTTTTTGCTAAGAAAAACTTTTATCCATTTACAATACATTCTCAATGAAACGAGCGCATGAGCAATAAATGTGAGAGAGGAGATTTGTGTGAAAATCATCTTTAGTTTACAACAATACTTGCGTTCAATTAAACATTTACTCTTTAGCACAATTATTTATGCGAGCGCTTTCACAACCACAAACAAACTCAAAAAGTGTACAAAAGTGTAAACACGTGTTGTGCGATGTAGCGTGCAGAGATAATCAAAAAAGTGAAAAATGTACATTTTGGCTTACAACTAATCTTTAATACTCTTCTCATCTATATACACAATGTGGGCGTGGCATGTACTTGATTAAGACCTTCAATAATGTATGTGGTTCGTATCAACTTTCATGACGGACGCTACATAAAAGGAATGCTTTTTAAAATGTGAACGCGTCTGTCATCTGACTCCGAATTTTATCTCCTTAGCTCAATTTTTCGGATGGATAGATAGATTTTTATAAATTATGGGCATGGCTCTTGACATATCTTTCCCAACTTACACAGCGATCTGCTTGCAGAAACAAGCTGAATATTTCGACCGTGTTCCAACAACAGACAGACCCACGGATGGACGGATGGGTCTAGATAGATTTAGATTTTTATGCTCATGAAGAATATATTTTGTAGAGTCTCTGACGCCTCCTTCAAGGTGTTGCAAGCGAAGCAATAAACTTAGTATGCACCCCCATCTTATGTGGAGTATCCCATTAATAGATTGAATCCACTAATGTACCATGAGCGTGTAATTGAATCGATAACACTATCAAGAGTGAAAAGCAGCAGAGAAATTTGTTATTTTCTCTATTTTGCAACTCTCACCTGAAACAGGCACATTGTTAAAACAATAACAACAACGCAACAATCAAAACTAGCTACACAACACAGGCTCATGCTTTTCTGAGATGAAGTTATTTACTGCGAAGCACAACAGCAGCAAATTGTTAAGCGCCTCGTGTGAATATATGTTTACACGAGCATGTGTGATCATTTTTACATTAACAAGGTGATAAAAAACTTCCGGTATAAATTTCTATATTAAAATTTAACTTGAAAACCACACTAAGAGAGAGAGCGAGAGAGGGGAAACCAAAATAAAAAGAGCTTATGTGAAAATTCGACGATGTTCTAGGCATGTTTCTAATGTTTTATATTTTAACTTTTTTTTTTTTTTATATAAATCTCGCTTTATAGTTATTTATGATTTTGTAATAATTCTGGTTTTTTTTTAGAGTTGCCCATTTTTTGTTTGTTTGTTTGGGTTTAATTGGGTTTAGAAAGTGATTGTAAAAGTTACAATAGAGAAAATCAAAGCAATAACCTTAAGCTGAAGTGAAACAAATCTTCGTCGTACATAATATTAGCCGCCACAAGCACACATGGCGGTGTGTGTGTGGTGGGTAAATATGCATGAGAAATTAATAAAGCATAACAAACTTTTACTTACTCATAACAACTACGACAACAATAACATCAACAACTAATTGAAAAGTGTGCATAAAGTAAATGTTTCTATACTAATAAATAAAGATTCAAGAAAAAAAAAAAAAAAAAAAAACTAAATAAAAACATTTACGAAATTATATTCTCCGCGCTAAGATAACCATCTACATAGTTATTTGAAAGCCAGCACACAATGTACGAACTAATTAACTTGACCACTATATACGTAGAGATATATATCAACGACATGTTTACATATTAGGAGCGTGAGAAAGCTGACATACATGAGGAGATCGCCAATTCCTAAAGAACAACCAGTATCATTAAGAAGAACTTCTTTGAAAATGTTGATCGTTACAAACAAACACACCTATACTGGTACAATAATTTCCTCTTCTAGGGAAGTTCAGACATCAACATGTACACAGTAAGTGGCGGTGAAAATGAAAACAGATATGCTTTCATTTTAAAATTTTTACTCAATAATCTTCAATTTTTTTTTCTTGTTTTTTTTTTTTTTTTTTTTATTATAACTAACGAGTAGAAAGTTTTATAAACGATAAATGTGTATTTGTAATCCAAATATACACGTACATACATGTGTATTTATGAAATACAGTTTTAATGGAATAGTGAAATGTGAACGCTTAACCGTCAAACAAACTCCCACAAGAAATCCCCAAAAAGGCGCTTTCTTTTCCGAACTGTTAGGTGTAAATTTATGTTTGGTTTATTTAACATGCATATGTATTGTACATATACATATACCCACACATTTACAATTTTTTTTTTTTTTTTTAATATAAAACTTTACGTAATCTCTTAATTATGTGTAGTATGTTGTATTGAAAATTTTCTCTTTTTTTTTTTTAATTTTTATTTTTATTGTATAAAACCACAAATACAAGTTAAAGTCTTGTACAAAATACGCTTACAACAGTGCAATGTAATCTGTGTGTACTGGTTAAGTGTTGATACACATTTAATTATTGGGTGTTTTTTTGATTGTTTTTTTTTTTTTAATTTAAATATTATTTAAGTTTTTTTGTTTCGTTTTTATTAATATATTATATGCTTGAGTGTTGATGGGGGAAATTTAGGTTATGTGTGATAAAGATAAATGACATTCACTAAGCCTTCCGTCAATTTCACCTTTTTCATTATCTCTTGAACCTTTTTCTAATTCAGTTTCAAATGTTGATATTAACGCTATATAGTTTTTGCATTTAAAATTTAATAAATTAACTTTGGAGTTGATGTTAATCGCTTTGCTGTTACGCTTTTTTTTCCCTGTGAAATTCAATAAAAAAAAAAATCTATCTAACTAATGATGGTTTTTGAGTGTTTAAGTAATTAATTTGCCAAATATGGAGGAAAGGCAGAAATCATAAAAAAAAAGTAGAATTTATTATCATTATTAACGCAAAAGATCTCTCCTTCAAAGTCCATCATTAAATTTTTTCTAAACTTCAAAAGTATTTCATAAAAAGCCACTCAAGAAAATATTATCCACTTTCAAGGGATCACCAGTGATCATAATATAAAATAAACAAAACGAAACGGTGCTATATTAGGCGTGCGCCAAATCTAAGGTACCCATCATTATTAATCTCTTCCAAATAGTTGGGAAACATTTGAAAAATCTATTCCTAAATAAATACTGTCCATAAAGACAGGGGCCCCGCCCCGAAACGGAGTACCGGAATAGGTGCTTCGTCCAAGGATCACGGGGCAAAAGTAATATGCTAATGATCCAATTATAAATAGATACCATGGACAAGATCCAGGTATCACAACAAAAATCGTAGCAAATAAAATTCAAACGGGACACCAGCCCGTGGGTAATAGGCTACCTGAATCTGGGAGACCTCTAGGGGTCGACAGTCCTACCAAAGACTAAGTTTGGTACCGCGGGGTACTGGAGCCCCAAGAACTAAGGTTCTTGCCAGTACGTACTTTTGGGTAGGCCCCCTTGTGGGAGCATCGCGGGGGCTGTAAAATCGCTGGTAGTGCATGGTTGAAAACCCTGGTTACCAAGGGGTGAACTCTACATAGCCTATGATGTAAGTTCTAAAATTGGGACCTCCTTCGGGGGGGGCGCCCAGGGACGCTCAATTCCCTAATAAACGTCCACTCTATGTCTCAACGATGGGTATTGGACGATAAACACATAACATACATGTCCATAAAGACATGTTCGTTCGTAAGCCTGTTATTGTAACGCGTAAATTTTGATAAATTAAATTTACTACAAATATTTCTACTTTATGTGCGTCGATTTTTAGACAAATTAGGTAAAATCGATCAAGTGGCACGTCCACGATTTAATAAAATTTATCTATGACCCATAAAAATAAATAAAAATTGATTTGTATTTGAAATCAAAGTTAGTACGCTTGTATACTATCGATGTACTAAAAATGGGTGTAGTAGAATGGAAGGCTTGTTCTTTGGGACAGTATTTAACCTACATCAATAGTCCTTAAAAGAGGGCGCAATTATATACATGCCGCGTCCTCGGAAAATTTGAAAATATTGAGCGTATCCCAGATTTGATTAAATGCAGCTTTTTTTTAGTTATTTTAATATAATTTTCAGTGAGAAATTTTTTATTTACATAAACCCTGCCCTTGAGAATTATTCAATGGCACGATTAACAATATTTTTTATACGAAAGTATTTATGTGTACAAATATGAGCAGAGGTCAAACTCAAGCTTGCATTAAACAATTGCTTGTACTCTGACAGATTACAAGATGGCTGCACTCTTTTTTTTTTTTGGTGCTGCTGATTGCTGAGAAGTTTCAGACAAAAAAAGGGTCACTTGTAAAATTTTTAAAACCCCCGGTTGGACAAAGTACAATGGTAACCTTTTTATGCGGATGCATTAATTTCCTATTTTTTTTTTTTTGTACATTATAAAAATCACTGAAGTTTACTTCCGTTTGGTTTCATCAACAGTTTATGTAAAACCATAAAAAATCCTAAATAGCAAAAAACCCGAAAAGCGAAAGCAGAAAGACACACCAATGTAAGGAAATATTTGTATGGCCGCTCATTGGCAACCAGAGGATTTAATTACTTTGAAATATTTTGTACCCCAAAAAAAAAAAGAAGAAATCGTTTCAACGTGGAGTGACTTGAACAGCAACAGCAACAGCAACAACAAACAAACAAAAAGGAAATCTTGCATTCACACTCCAGTGAAGATTTTAATGAAGTGAATGCATGACTTTAACGTTATGCTGATGGCGAGAGTTTATATGGGTTTTGGGCGTGTTGACGGTCACGGTTTATGTTGCACACACCGTCTCGCTTTGTGTACAAATTATTTGAAAGTTGTTAATGGTGTTTGTTTACATGAATAGTGGCAGTTGATGAATATAAAGGATGTGTTCAAGATATGTGATATGGGACATATTGTCAATTTCATTTAATACTTAAGCCACAATTGCCTTCCTACTGGAATGTGTTTACAGGATATCTTACATATATATGAAGGCTTACGTTCAATATGAGAGTTAAGTAATAGTAAGTTAATTACACGAAAATTCTACATACCACTTATTGTGTTTATGTTCCGAAATGTTTTCCAAAACCTTTCGCATTTTTCAAGCAATTTATCTATATCTGTTAGATATTTATTATATTTATCTTTTTACCCTTTGCATTGCAGCGGTGAGTCTCACTCACCAGCTTAATTGACATTAATTTCAATTTTCTTTCGCTCTCTTTTGACAGAGATAAATCAATATGTATTAGAAAAATGAAACTCTCACGGTCGTCAGTTTGGAGATATTGAGCTGACATTTTGGTCAGACAGTTTCTGTTTAATTTGGGCGAAATCGATAAATATATATCACGAAAGTTGACATAAATTTGAAATTTTGCCACGCCCCTACTTTATATACGAATTTGTAGAGTGTTTAATATTTGTTGCACAAAAATGACAAATTTTGTTTTGTCCTTGTTTCTTTAGTTTCTCTTTTTCCAATACTTATCCGATATATATAAAAAATCATTTTTTGTAGGGTTTTAGATGATTAGACTTGACTGACTGTAGAGCATTTTGCTTTACATTTATTGTAAACAATTTAATTGATTGATAGCCTAGAATTTTTGGATTTTATTATCAAAGTATGCCCAACCAAACTGATGACCTACTTAATATGTCGTTGTTCTGCTTCTTTTATATATATATATATGTATGATAGAAATTATAAAACCATTATACACACATTGATACTAAATGTTTTATGATTGACCCATATAAAGTTTACTTAGGCTCTTTAATACGTACGCACACTCATTAACGACACGTACACAAATATTATTATGAATATTTTGTTCAATGTCCAGTAGCGTGTGGTGTAACGGTTATTCGAAATGGATAACAGGAAAGGGCTTGCTGCCATTATATAATTATAAAAGCATATATACACATAGTTACATGATTACGCCCTCTAAAAGAGTATATATCATGTATCAAGTCAAGCTTTACGCTGAGTAAGGTTAACAGATTTTTGTTGATAGTGGGCGAGGCTCTAGACCGTTTCAAATGACCATCTGCATGCATAAACAAGAAAACTATACAAAATTTCAGCAAAATATCTCAAAAGTGTCAACAACAGACACCTGGACATATGGACATACATAGACTTAGTTTTTGAAACTGATCAAAAATATATATATTTTGTAGGGTCTCTAACGCCCTTTTCTAGGGGTTGCAAATGAAACAAACTTAACATGGATAGACTTAGTGTACTCACATCTTAAGTGGAGGGTATAACAATACTGTTTTTATTTTTTAAATTGAGTAAGGCCCTCATGGTAAGAAAGGACGAGTGGCAAAAAGCCGTTTCAAATAAGTTCTACTAACACAAAAATCTGAGAATCGCAACAAATTCTTTACATGCTATAAAGAAAGTTTTGATCAGTTTATCATTATTCACTAAGATGAAAAATTTAGGAACAGTTTAGCTTTTTTGTGTCAACAAAGTCTTTACACTTATAGTTATGAAGTAATTTACCAAGCGGTAATAGTCCCCATTCAATCTTTAGCCTAATATTATTAAATTAAAATTAAAAGTGTACTACGTCTTTATTTACGAGGAACATCAACGTATTCACTTTGTATTACTTGTAATTGTTATATAAATGTTTTTACAGGTAGACAATGTTTTTTTTTGTTAGGTACTAAATGACGTCTAATACTACATAAATATTTACCTGCATACTAATGCGATGTATAGAGGCATGCATGCTATGCATTTGAACGAAGGTTTGCATTCTCAAATAGAAACTATCAGTTGCCGTTATATGCGGAAGTTTTTTTTATTTTTTATATGAAATTTAAGGTTGAACGCAAGTTTGCATTCTCACTCTCTGTCGTTATGGTCATAATAATAATAATAATAATAACAATAACAACAACAACTATAACAGAATGATTTTGCTCTTGAATGTGGAGGTACCCTGTTATATGAATCTACATACATACGAATATTATTTATACTAGTATCAACATTTTTTGTTTATTTCTCTGCTGCTAGCATTACTTGAATTTCAGATCAAAAGGTTAATTAATTTCAAGTACTCACTAAAAAATCACATACAGTTACGCACGCACCCATAATATTATTGTTTGCCTATATACCACTGCTAGCATTCACTCACTCACGCATTCATTGATTGGCCCAGAGCATATACAATACAACAAAAACAAGGAAATTCTCACAATAGATGTATTTTTTAATTTGTTTGTTTATGGCATTATGGTAGTTGTTAATTTTTTTTTATTTTTTAGTTTTTATTTTCATTTTGACACAATTCGGAATCATCATTTTTTCTCAATATTGAGGTCACTTGTCAAGGAACTTCTCAATGTGCTAAAATATGAATGTATGTGTACATATTAGCTCAACAATATATGTTGGCATATATATATATATACCAAAACCCTCAGAATGGAGAATTACTAACTTTTATGATATCGTTTGAGCCACAAACAAAAGTGTAGACGATCTAGCCATACCCTTTATACTCTCCACCTTAGTAAAATAATACCAAGTTTGTGTACCCAGAAGGAAGCTTTCGAGATCCCACAAACTTTATATATTCAGCATCAAAAAATGAGTCGATCTAGACATGTATGTACATGAGTCCGTCTGTTGTTGACATTCTCGCGGCCGTAAATTTTGTAATACTGATACGTAATATATACTATGTTAGAGGGCCTGCCATGCTCATGATTTATATGTACATGTGGAGGGTATTTAAGATTTGGCTTAAGCCAAATTTAATTTTCTTACTCAATTACAATTATTTAAATTTAATAAATATGTAGTTCGTAATTGAATTATACAATACAACAGAGAGTGCTTTAAAAACACAGTTCACAAAACAAATACAAACTACCCGCTCTTTACCTTTATATGTGTAATTGCATGTGCTATATATATACGATACAAGAAAAAGAGTAAATACTATGTTATATAACATTACTATGCAGTGTAGTTGGTGTAACAGTGAAAAATTATGTACAAAGTGAGAGGTCTTTGTTTTGTATATGAGCGTATTATACGTGACCGTACGTATGCATGTATAGCTGCTGTGCGCTTGATATCATTATAATAACTGGCACAGCAAACACATATAACAAAAAAATGTATTTTTTGAAATGTTTACTAAAAAGAAAAAAAAACAAAACAAAAAAAAACTAGACCATGACCCATTTGCACACAACGCCGCCATCAATAACAATCGAAATTATTAAAATCAATTTTTGAGAAAAAAATCGAGTACATTTGTGTGTAGATAAAACAATAATTGTATTTAAAATGTTTGATACTGATTCACTTAGAAACGGGGAGAACAACCCAATGAGAGACAGAGAAATATTCTGTTGTATGCCCCCACATGAATGTATAACATATGTGTACATGTAAAATTTATCAAAAATATGGAAAGCATTAAAAAAAATTTCGTCAAAATTAAGATTTGGAAAAATTTGAAAGGTGCCGTCCGCTCATTATTGCAAGCAAAGAGTAAACGAGCAAAAAATGATGTTTCGTTGGGACGATAAATCATTCGAAAAAATATTTATGATTGGCTGTGATTCTCTCAAATTGTTTGCGAAGCTTTCTTCCAATTTTTAAGTAAAATCTTGAACAGGTGTTTTTCTAATTCCTTAATAAAGAGAAAAAATAGCACGTGTAGCGTTTTCAGTTTACGCTAAAACAACTTTATAGGTCATGCTGATTCCAATTTAAATCATTTATTGGTGTTCGAAGCACTTTTTTTGAGGTGTGAAGCTTCAATTTCTGGTGTCGTTCTTTTCTGTATTATTTTAACACACGTATTTAACGTATTTTTAGACAATCTAGTAAAATTTATTTAAAAATTGCCCCTTTTTCTATTTTTGTTTAATTATGAGCATATTTTACAATCGATTTTACCCAATTGAAATATTAAGAAGAAAAATAGTTACTTGTACCCAACAATTATTAATTAATGGAAATATTACCGACGGACCGACAGACCGACAGACATGGTTAAATTGACTAAGAATTCAGTTTCCAGTGCTTCTTTCTTTATGAACCTTTATAAACCTTTTGTTTTTGTGTAGTTAGCTGTAAAAAGTCACACCTGGTATTTTAGGAATTGGCGCAGGTAAGTAACATTTCTGCATACACATTTAATAAATAATTCAAATTTTACGTGAAAGATGTTTTCAGAAACCGATCTTTTTTTTATGGAGTCCAATAAAAATACAATAAAGCGAAAATTATTTTAGAGATAAAGATTGTTTTAAGAGAATGTTAAAGAAAGATGTGTAAAAAAATCGTTAAAATGAATCAAGTGTGACGGAGAACAACACTTCTTTTTTTAGGGTTGCTACAGTGAAAAATGCGATAATTCAGAAATCTAGAAAACGGCAAAAATGAGGACGACAATAAAATAAAACCAGAAAGGACAATAAGGTCATCATCACAAATTTGGTGTGAAAAGAAAGCAATGACCTCAGTTATAGAAAAGAACGTTCAAATCAAGTGTACAACAGGGAATATTCTCCTGAATGTTTATATTTATAACACGCAAGCATCAAACACACTTACACAGTTAGGAATATGTGTATATGAAGTACTAACAGTAGGAGAGAAAGACAGAGAGCTATGCTATGTAATGGCTATTATGTGTGTGTGTACTACAAAAAGCACGAGACCGACTTTTTCATATGAGAGCCTACATACACAAACACAAACAGTAACACTATGAAGCGCATGCTCGTAATTGAATTGATGCTTAAATCGAATGGGAGCTTATGCATATTATGTATGTGTACTCGTATATGCATTAACTACATGGTTACCTTTTATTATCGCAGCAGTGGTGATGATGTTGTTGTTGTTGATATTGTTGAAATGGTGAAATTGTATTAGGTGGAGGTAAAAGGTTATTATTCAAATTAATATTATTATTATTATTATTGTTGTTGTTGTTGATATTTTGAGTTGATGCTATAGCAGCTGCAGCAGCGTTACAATACTCTTTCGAATTAGGACACTTGACCAACAGTACAACGCAAACAGGCGTTGCAGCAGGATTTGTTGAATGCTGATGCTGATGTTGCTGGTGATGGTGAAGGTGATGGTGGTGGTGGTGATTTGATAATAGGGGGTGGTGCTGATGATAGTGTTCATGAGTGGATGGTGGTGTTGTTAATATTGATGGTTTTTGTTGTTGTTGTCGACCCTGTTGCAGCTGATTGTGTTGATGATTTTGACGGTGGTGTTGCCGAGTGCCATGTTCGTGTTGATGCTGACTTTGACTTCCTCGTGGCTGTTGCTGTTGATTACTTGTTGCTGCTGCTGCTGCTGCTGTTGGCGGCGTTAGCTGTTGATTCAAATGCCTACGTATGGACTGATGTATGCGTTGCGTTAAGGAATTTGAAAAACCGGAATGTTGTTGTTGCTGTGACAGTTGGCAATGATCTCTCTTGTTACTTATGGAACTTGATTTATTAGATAAATTATCAAAACTACTGCTGGTACCGCTATTGCTACTGTTCGGAGAGACCACAGAGGAAGAGGAGGAGGAAGAAGGGGTTGCCGTTATTGGTGATGTCACTAAACTCCTCAAGGTTGGTGTAGAATTTACAAGGGCCGGCCCTTGTTCGCTCCGTACATTTGTGTTCAATGTATTTGTACCTGCACACAGTGATGAAAGCGATGATGAAGCCAACAACGAAGTTGGGGATAGTGAAGGAGAAGAGGGCGAGCTAGAGAAACTTTGCCTATTTAATACATTTAGTAAGTTGCTGCAGCCACTGCTATTGCTATTCGGACCATTCCCACTACTGGCTGCACTGTCAGCGCCCCTATGAAAAGTCTCCTTCAATAATTTGTGCGGTTGCTGACGCTGTTGGTACTGATGACGCAGATAACTACTGATAAGGTCGTTATTGGCAGCACGTGTAATACTTTGTGGTGGCGCAGCCAAATGTTGAGCTAATGTTTGTAAACTACGACAATTTAAAGTGTTGCTGTTATTGTTGCTACTAACATTATTACACGTAGCAGACGTAGTTGTAGTTGCTACAGCATTTGATATTTTGTTAGCTGCTGTACCACTTTCCGTTTGTAGGTGACCCAAATGCTTTTGCAAAAGTGACGATAATTGTGACTTTTGAGGGCTTAATGCTGCTGCTGCTCCTACTGCTGATTCTGATGCTGGTGTTATAGCTGTACCAGCAGTTAATGCTAATGTGGTCGTTGACTCGGCGGTGGGTGTCGAAGGTGATGATGACGATGATGCTGATATCGTTGTTGGAGCTGTGGCAGCAACAGTATTTGGTATCATTAAGTTGTGCTCTCGTAAGGCGGGAGGAGTTGGTGGGGTGGAGGGCGGTGGTGTGGGCGGACCATTTCCAGGTGGCGCCTGTGTATTCAGTGCACTCACCGTTAAGTCATCCATGTCACAATGATGGATCTCACGTTGTTGTAATAATGTTGGTGCCGTTATTAGCTCTTGCAAGCGGCTGTAATTACTGCCGCTGCTGCTATTGTTATTATTTGTACTTGTTGTACCGTTCGCCATAACTGCCTGATTGGGGTCAATGTGTTTGTGTTTCGCTATTAAATGATTTTGAGATGATGTAGCCGCAGATTCGGTCAAATAACAATAATCACTGTTCGTGTCGGAATCGACATTTTGGGCAAGATTTTCTTCAAATTCCTGAGTACTATGTTTGTTTTTACTTGCCGCAAATGAATCCAACATTGCTTGCTTATTATAATTATAATTTTTTATGATTTTTTTAAACACCCGATATTTCTTCGAATTATTTTGTTTTTCAGAATAAGTGAAAAATATTTTAATTTGTTCACCTAGTTGAGAGGAATATTTGTTTGTTTAATTATTTGAATTTTTTTGATTTTTATTTTTTAATTTGTGCAAATTGCATTCTTGTTGTGAAAATAAGGGATAAATTTTTTTTTTATTTGCTGAAAACAGGACGTTGGTATTTTTTTTATTTTTTGTTATTGCATTTTCTTTTATGAAACGTTGTCGATTTTTGATTTTGAAAAAGATTTTCTTAAATTCGAATTTTTATTTTTTTGTTTTTTACACTTTTATATTGTAGCGGTTAAAAAATATTTTACGAAAAAAAAAACTTGTTGAATTTGTATTCAAGATTTTTAAATTTTTAAAAATTTTTTTGATAAATAATTCCAGTTTTTATTTTATAAGAATGTTTTCTTAATTAAATTTGGGCAACAATTAAAAAAGTACTTTTTAGGTTATTTCTTGTTTTTATTTTGTCTGATGTTTTTGTGCTAAGAACAACCACTTTTTTCTTTTAGTTTTGTAATTAATATTTTTTTATTTATGAAAATATCATGCACTACGTATTTATACACAACACATAGAGAGAAAATGTGTTTTTTTTTGTGCACGATTACAGGTCACGCTGTTATTTACGAGTAGAAACAACAAAATTTTACACGACGATAAGCGATTTATATACACGATGTTGTCACTTGAAATGTTTTTGGTGAACTAAACGTGTATACTCTTCGCAGTACATTTTAGGTTCACCGTCACGTCGTATTTGTTGTGAATGGCCGCTGTCTTTTACTGCTGCTGCTGCTGCGTGCCTGCCTGCCTGTTTGACTGCCTGCCAGCCACTAGTTGAGGTTTGCTGTTGTATTGTGCGAGCAAGCAAACGAGTGAGAGCTGGTTGGATGGCTTTCGTTTTAAAAATGTTCAATTTCCTTGTTTTGGCTTCGGTTCTCCTTTTTCTTTTGTTTGTTTTACACTATACTCTCACGTGCACATAAGCACACAACACACACGAAATCAGCCGCTGCTCCCATTACCTTACACCAATGGTGACTCGTAACATGAATAGTATTTATTTCGTAGTATTTAATAGTATACACTAAGTAGCAATACAAGAACAGCAACAACAACAATAATAATAATAACAGCAGCAACCCTATTTATCAAAACAATGAGTAACAAATGATACGAGCAGCGTAATGTTTGCATGCGCTTGTGTGTGTGTGTTGAAATCAATTATTTCAAAATTCGAGAGTCCCACTTAAGCATTAACTGAGCCGTTCTGAGTGAAAGTGATTTAAGTTCATTTTTCCGAAAACATCAAAATTAGAAAAATTATGAATTTATGAAATGATTGAAATAATCAAATTTCAAACACATTAAAAGCGGACTTGAGTCATTTTCATTTATAACCATTTCAATATAACAGAAAGAAAACAGAGCAGCAACAGATACAGCGCGAATAATAAGAGACCCCAATGTTATGAACAGCAGTGAAGAGAGCCTAGTGAATGGAGAGATTACTTATACCAGAAACAAGGGGAGACCAGAGTTGTTGTACTCTGTGACTTATTTTATAATTACATATATACATACTTACATACCTACAAATCATTACCTCTCTTGCTCTCCGTGCATAATGCGTATAATTAGGAGGTCATTGTAGTATACAGCGTCAGAATCATTAATTAATAAAATAAAAATTAAGGAAAATAAAACAAAATTCTTTTAACAAGTATCAGATTTGCCCCTTACCCCTCTCCCTTCATAAATTATTCTAATAAACGTATGCGTGCATGTATGCGTATATATTTATATAAAGGAAAAAAAGAAAAAACGTTAATTGTTTTGCGGTTATGGGGACTCTAAATTAATCTTTCTTAAAAACCACTCATTTCAAAAATTGTATCGTTTTTATTTTTAACCGCCAAGTTTCCTTCTCAAATTAAAACCGCATTTATTTTTAAGACGCTACATATACACACGCATGCATGTAACATGTAATAAGTTTAATACTTCTCAATGATAAACTTAGCTTGCTCCCATTTCTGGTGTGTGCGTATACACGCCTTTTAACGATTTACGATAAACGATCAATAACCTTGAATCTTTGAAAAGTACGCAGTACGCGTACGATTCTCACCAAACCCCATAAAAATAATTTCTTGTGTGCACACTTAAATCTATTCTTAAGCAACAGCACACACATATGCACACACTCGCGTACATTGTTTATAACAATAATTGGTTATCAGTTGGCCATGGTGCGTTCAATGAGGAAGACACTGAAAACTTAAATATAATTTGTCTGTCTGGTAATCTTAAAAGACTGCGTTTCAGTTTAACATCAGCAAAATCAGTTAATAGCGCACAATAACGGAAAATCACATAAAATATAAAATTTTATTATTTAATACAAATATTTACATATACTGCGGAATAAAAATGGTCGACATCGGTCAACATCTACGCCCACTAAATATGTCTTTGGGCACAATTTAAACAGATATTGTTTGTAGACAAAGTGAAGACTGCCCTAAGATGGAGCATTATGGTTTAGTTAAATCTTTAATCTACATATAAAGAGTGGGCGTGGTAGGTATATGATTATGCCCTTTATCAGCTTGCAAGTCGACGTTAACTCGATGGGTTAATTATGCAAATGCTCGCTAAATTTCAACTTCATGTCTCATTTTTTGTAGCATCAATTGTAGGTGTGGCTCTTGACCGACTTTACTCATTATAAATAGCGATCTACGTGCAGAAACTAAAAGGGCCTGTTTAAAAATTTCACCTTAATAAACCAAAATTTACGACCGCGAGAGTGTCAACAACAGATGGACGTACATGCATGCACAATTTATATTTTGTATGATTTCTGACGTCTTCTTCTGTTTGTTGCAAACGGAACGACAAACTAAGTATACCCCACATTTTATGTGGAGGGTATTAGGGTTCTTTTATAAGCACTTGTTGTTGTTGTTGTTGTTTTTCGTTACAACAATTCCTTTTTTAATTAATTTGATATTTGTCTGTGTCTGCTAATCACTAAATAGCTTGATTTGATGTTTTACAAAGAACACCCCTTACCAGATATACGCCAGTTACGGGTAATTGGTGAAACCCTTAATAAATTTTATCTTATTTAATACCTCTCATCCTACACATGTGTGGTGGCATATTATATTTATGCAAGGGTGTGTGCAGTACTTTTTCACATCGTATAAAAAACATTTCAGTTTTAGTTTATTACCGAAGACAACAATCACCTCCGAATTGGTAAAAAAAACACACAAAATGTCACCGAAATGAATTTATTTGTAAATATTTATAATCATTATGAATAGTGGGTTTATCGTGTGGGCTCAAACGCCTCTCTGTGGGCCCAGCCTACACTTAGTATTCCCCTGCTTTACTGAGAAGATATTATCTAAATTTTCGAAACTTTGTTCGATTAAACTTAAGACTAACATTTTGCAAATACCTTTTTTTTTTTGTTAATTGTAACAAAATTATGGGGTGAAAGCTGAGCATTTCGAGAATTCGTAACATAACGACCACCCCCTATCATACATTCACGTATAATCTGATTTTTACAAAATGTCTGTGCGTCTGACACAAAATCCATTTACATGTTAAATGATAACAAATTGTCTCGTTCTAGTTGTATTGGTTGGTTTTCTCGCCCTAAATGTCACCTTGTACAGTTGTACATATAAACACACTTTCCCGCATACATACTTTTACTATACGCATCATATATACCAAATAAGTTTTTTTTTTTTATATGTAAATGCTTAAATATTATTTCCCTGGGGCTTTTTTCCTTTCATTTCACAGTATAGAGAGGTTGACATGTATAACAGTTAGTGTAGAAAGGTTATTATACAAAATAAATGCTTATGTGTCAAATAGTGTTGATGCGAGTGGGTGCGTATTTTCTATTTATATGATAATCACGTTAATTATACATCCCGTGCGATGAATGTTTTAATTAAAATAATACATTTTTCACAATATATGTTTTTATGATATAAGAGGATATGTTGGTTTTGTGTAAACGTTTATAACTTCCGAAGGATTGTGCCACACCTCAAAAACTTTATATACTCTTGATATATATCATCGGCCTTACACGCTTACATTGCTGATAAACCACAAAATAAATTTAATTTTCTATTTTTCCCCTGAGGGCACTTTTCATGGCTGCAAAGTTTTGAAATTTAATACAAATTATTTTCATATATATAGGTATAGGTATTAATTGGTTAAATCGAATCTAAGACCAAGGGCCAAGGAGCCATCTACAATTCTACAAATGATACAAAATGGTTTTTGGAATCATCCCATTATTACAGATCAACCATAAAAGGTGTTGAAATCAAATTTTGTCGGAATACTAAGGAATTTTTTCAAATAACAAACATTAGTTACTCACCAACGCCATCCAAAAGGTGGGCGTGGTGTTGTATTTGATCGCGCTGTCTACACTTTACATGCATTACAGTGAAGTAATGAATCATATTTGAATTTGGACTCTGACGGTTTTTCTGTTAGCCGACCATGCCCACTTTTGATATGCCTACCATATTTCATTTTTATAGGTAAATTGTATGTAAATGAGCCAAAGACCTCAATTGAGTCAAATATAAAATTTATATCACATGCAGCCCTATTTTGTGATATATTTTATTCCACACAAAATGAATGCTTCAGTGAAGCGCAGTGAGTGCCGCATTTTGTCAAAATCCTGCATTTTTTTTCTGCCCAAACATTAAACACATTAAATAAATTTTCTTATCATTCCTTTACCTTGTTCTATCTACCTATTCATACATACATATAATAGAAACACATTACTGTTGAGAATGGACCACCATCTGTGGCAGCCAGCAATTGTCGTTGTACGCTTGATTTGAAATGAAATTTGTCTTGTTCTAGGTGGTACTCGTTAGTTTTCATTTTTTTTTATTTTTGGTTTCTTTCAATTTTCACACCTTTTAAGTGGAAATAGTTGAGGCAGAAATACATACAAACAACAACAGCAACAGCAACACCATGTAGAGTTGCCGACAATATTTGAGACCACCCAAAGGATAACAAAAAAAAACGAACAAAATATTATAGACACCAGCAGCTGTAGTTAATTTATATTCATTCACCACAAATAAGGGAACAACAGTCACGGACAGACAAAACAATCGGATATTAAAGAGGAATGGGTAATAAGAGATGCGTTCAAATGTTTACTAAAAATTTTAGCACCTCGTAAGTGTTGTTGTTAAATAGTTGTACTTAATATATGAAGTGCTAAAAAAAAAAATTTGCAAGAAAAAGCAAACGAGTATGAAAAGAAATGAAATTTTGGCTTAGGCCAAATCTTAATTACCCTTCATATGTATAAGCGAATAGTGGGTGTGGCAAATATTTGATTACAAATTTTATGACCGTGAGAGTAACAACAACAGTCGGACATGTTTAGATTGACTCAGACTTTTAATGCTATTACACTGTCGCCTCCTTCTGTGTGTTGCAAACGGAATGACAAACTTAGTAGACGGCCCTTCTCATATGGAGGGTGTAAAAACTTTATTACAGCACAGCGTAGGTATAAAAAAAATGTAGTAAAATTAAGTATCCCAGTTTGAAACAGTTGATTCATTTTTTAATTGTTTTGCAATTTTTTTTCCAATTTTTGATTCAATTCATTAACTCGTCTAAATTGAATGCCTAAACATTTTATATCATTCATCGATTTTACCCCAAATAAATGGAGATTTATGGTTATGGAAATATTTAAAATCGGAAGATTATTTCCCATAGGCGGACGGACATGAAAAGCTAAATCGATTGAGAATTTTCAATGCCGATCAAACATTTGTGTACTTTGTGTGAATATTTCATATCGTACCACAGAATGCTTACTACGTGGTAGAGATTCATTAAAAGTAGACTTATAAGAAATGATTTTTTGTACGAGTTAGAGGAGATGATACCTAATTGAATTTGTGCTGTATTGCAGCCTCATTTATTATATACATTTATGTAACATATTGTAAAATAGCTGAAGACTACGGTCTACGGTGACAAGCTCTTGGTTCCCTTCAGCGGCAACCAAACTTACATATATATGTAGATGCGGAGATTGGGTTTTGTGCTTTCGTTTTGTCTACTTCTTGTTCGTATGCCCGTATTAAGAGTGTATATACGTATTTATGGTCTCGCCCATTCCTTCCGTTTACCCAAGTTTGACATTGAATTGCGTCAAACTTAAGATTTATGTGCACGTACACATAGCAGAGAGTTATCTAGACGTTTGCTTGTTTGTTGGTGGGATCTTTTGGCTTCTCATACATAAATAAATAAAGTAAAATTGCCTCAAGAATAAAATGAAAATAGTAACAACGACAACAACCACTGCCACGACACTTGTATTGCGGTTGAATCTATAGCAAGAGAGATACGATATGATGATAGGCGGGATGGCCTGCTGTTTGGTTTAATGTTGTAAAATGCTTTGTGCGTACGCGTGTGTGTGTGTGTGTGTGAACGTTCCTAAAAGTATCTATAAAAGATTTCATTTCATTTGGTTCTGTTCTGGTTGCGGTAGAAAGGCGTGTACGCTTGTATGTAAAATTATTCGTTGGCATTGGACTCTAGTGGATAAATATCTATCTTCTTCTTTCCATCTCTTTCTCTTTTCTTTTCTTTTTCCTTTTCTGCCCGTCTGAATATTTGCCATTTTGTCCATATTCTTATAATTCTTTTTTTTTTTTTTTGTGTTTTTTTTTTTTTTGCTCCACATCAAATTCCACAGTGAGTGACTTATCGCAAGCATTGTATAAAAAAATATATATAAAAGTATGCAAATATGTGTATGTGTGTATTTTTGTGTTTGTGTGGTTTCAGCTAAGCCGCATGAATTACATTTGCTTATAATCGTCGTGTCTGTTGCTACTTTAGGGACCGGGATGTTTATGATGTTTACGTACGACTCCAGAATATAATGAATTTTCTGTGCTAGCATTTATATATGGGTGCGTGTACATGTTGTTTGCATGCGTTAATGCGTATTGTTGTATGTGTTTTATTTTATTATGACTTGAACGTCGTTCAACGTATCGTATGTACACACGTTACTCCATAAACATTTGTTTGCTTTTATGTTCTTTGGACTCTTTTTACTCTGCTTCTTCTTTTCTTCTTCTTCTTCTTCGTTATTGTATATTCATCAGGATTGTATGGGTACGTAGCTATATGTATTAGGGTATGTGTGGGGTATATTTTTCCTAACTGTGCTCATCACGACCACACATGATGTTGTCGGACGTTGCAGTCAAACGTCGTCATCGTTTGACGACGTTTGAATGATGAGGTTGCTGATGCTGTTACTAGTAATGGTTGCTTTGTTTGTTCCTTTATATTATATTGCGGGACATACTAAGTTTGTCATATCTCTTGTAACTATAACAGGGAGACCTCCGAAACCCTTCAAATCCTTTTGAAATTCAGTACAAATCTTTTTATTGTGGAATATATTTTAACGTGGGTTCTTATTCAAATTGTGCAAAATCGGTCAAATGCCACGCCATTGATTTCTTAAAAATGGTCGTTTTCTGACTGACACGCCCATAAAAATCATTTTGGGCCAAAATTATTCCTCTTAGTTGATAAACACGTTGTGCATAAACTATAAAGGCTGTAATTAGGTACATGCCACGCCCACTGTTTGCATATAAAGATGCAGAGTATTTAAGATTTGGCTCAAGCCAAATACATTTTTTTGCTTGTAACAGCAAGGTTTTTTCCAACATCCACCAAGTAGGCTTTGCAGGTCTAACAGTCCTGGTTCTTGCCTGAAGTATTATAAGTATTATTTATGTTCAGGACTGTAACTATCGTGAACCTGCTGCTTAACTATAACCCTAGAGCACAATGACCAATGGCGGTGCTTGAAAAATCCAATTATATGAAATATTTTTCATGGACTGACTGACATTTCAAAAGTGATCCTGAAATGTTTGGTGTAAGAAGAAGATGATACAATTTATTAATTTGTTCGAAATTAAAAAATTTGTCCCAAAGGTGGTTAAGAGTATATTCCAGAAAATAAAATGGATTCTGTTTGTATTCGGTTCGGCTATGTTCTACTCTCTGGCATTGAGTTCTTCTTGACATAGTCGGTGTTGTTGTACTTGTTGTTATTATTATTGTTCTTAAGCATTATTGCTGCTTCGCCTAGTATTAGCTGAAGTGTATGTTTTTATATGTTTTCTTTTCATCTACTACACATGGAGTGTTTGTTAATAATAAATCTTCACTTATGTTTATATGAGCTCATGAATTCATGCATACGTGTGCGTTTGCGTGTGAGCGTTTGTGTGTATTTTGATATTGAAAAATCTCTGTAAACGATTTCAATGAGTGGTGTTGTGTGTGTGTGTGTTTGTTTTAAAGATCAATATCATTTTTAATAAAAGAAAAAAACATCAGATTTATTGTTGTTTTTGTTCATTTCTTAAGAATTTATTGGCTTTCATTTGGTGGGCTTCCAGCAAAGAAAAAAACAAAAAACAAAAAGGAAACACAAAGAACACACAACAAAATAGATTAAAAGCAGAAGAATTGTAATAAAATTGTTGATTGCCCTCTTTTTTGGCAACTTAGTGTAAATGATGATGACGCTGATGATGATCTTTTTATGGATTTAATTTTTTAACATTTCTTTTTGTTTTTGTTTTTTTTGCGTTTTTTTTTATTGCTCAGCATGTTCAAAATTTTATTAACTAATGTATTTTTTTTTTATTGACTTATTAAACAGCGACGCCTTGGACCGGCTTGAAGCTCTTTTGCGTTTTGCGTAAAGCTTGAATTTTATGGTAATTTAATAACTGCTGGGGGGGTCGCTAATACAACACATTAGACGAACACACTTCGGTTACAGAGGAGACTTTTATATATGTGGCAACAATTAATCAGAGGCTTTTAAACTGGTGTCGCAAAATGACGCGTAGAAATGGCTAATTTCTTAACACCCTAAATTTCTCAAACAATCTCAACTTTGATGAGACAGCTCTTTCGCGTTTCGTTAGTTTTCAGTAAGTAAGGCCTTAGTTTTTTCTACACTCAATTATTGCTGATATTTTTGTAGCTCGTGTAGGTAGTTTTCAAAACAAAATCGTTTAACAGTCATGCCTTCCATTGACAAAAATCCCTCACAACAGTGTTTTTTACATAAAAAAATAACAGTAAAACCTAGGCTTGAGCTTTATTTTAAATATTTCCACATATAGAAAGTGGGCGTGATTACGCGGTCCATAATTTTTATATTACGGTACAAGGCGAATTCTGCGTCAAATAGGGTTTTACGTAAATTGAGCGAGTGTATGTTCACCACGCCCATTTTTTGTAAATCGATGGATGCCCTAATTATGAATATCTTTACCAAATGTCAACATAATAGGTACATTTTTATTGTTTGTGGGCGGGGCACTTGACCCATTTCGTCCACTTTAAATAGAAACCTACTTACAGACCAGACCTAATCGATATTTGTACTAAATTTTTCAAAATCTCAAGTTTTTGCAACCGCGAACATCTCACAACGAAGCTTTGTGTCAAGATCAACTCGGATTTTGATGCTGTTCATGGAATGGAAGCCTCTTTGTGGGGACAACAAACTTAATATGCTTTTATGAAGGGTATAAAGAGTTGGTGTACCACTCGTACAAAATTCAATTATAGATATATGCTCGCTTATTGAAAGTAAGGATATTTGAGATGGATAAGAAGGAACTTGATGTTAATCTTTGTTAGATTTTTGGTGCTACACGTATAAGGCAGTCGTCAGATGGTTTAAAGATTTACCCTAAAATTCTAATTGATTTTATTGTATATCTGCTTATCTAAACACCTATTGTTAGATGACCTTTATTTGTTCCTATCTTTCTTTTTTGTTGCCTTTTTTGCTTATATTTTCATATAATCTACTTTCATATGTTGTTGTTTTTTCTTTCTTTTGTCCTTTTTCCTTTAATTGAATTCTTTTGTTTTTGTTTTTTCAGTTCTTTGTCGGTGGTAACCTCAATCATTGGGCATTTGTCAAAACATATACGCGGGTGGTAGAAATGTGCGACCACCTCCGAAGGAACCTACCGCACACGTACACAGTTATTGGCATTGTGTTCTAATTGGTCTTAAAATATTTAATATTTAGCATTTTATTGTTTCGCTGTGTGGTAATTATTTTTTTGTTCTCTTTTTTGTGTCCTGTGACTCAATCCAATTTTAATCAATAATGAAAATTCATGCCCTTGGATAGAAAATTATAATAACCTATAATCTAAATGAAGAAATAGGAGAGAACAGAGGATTAAAGTGATTCCAGTACAAATTATTTAATCTTTTAAGGCTGGTTTCAATCTTAAGACAATCGAAATACATTTCGGTTCTGAAAAAAGCTCTTACATGAGAGGCGCTTAAAAATGAAGCAATATTTTGAATTTGCAATAAGAATTCTTGATTTCTGTTGATCGATCTGTATGTCTTCTGTACTGAATGTAAAATGAATCAATCTCGTGCATCGTTCACTCTACATTTTTCACATAAATATTATAAATAATTCGTGGTAAATTCAAATGAAAAACGATTGGCGGGCTACTTGAAAGTCTCATGCATTTAAGTAGCGATCGAATTAAATTTTTTTTTTATTTTTTATTTTTTTTTTTCGATTAACGATTTCATAATTGATTTACTTTCAGTGATAATTTCGTAAAAATGAGGATTTCCTTGCTTAACGATATAACAATACACACAGGTAGAGAAGAGACATTTATGAAACTTTAAACAGAGGATGAAAAAACTCTTTTTTTTTTTTGTTTTTTTTTTCTCTACAAGAAGGGGGAACACGAATTGTCAATAAGAAAACGTTGTAGACCTTCGTTTTAAAATACAAACATACAGGCACACATGAACGGTGAAAACGAGTAAAATGATAAATGAATATTTAGATGTGGTCTTAACTTGAGCACCCTTTACCCTAATATGAATTGTAAGGTACATGAGGCCTCTCAGCTATGGGAAACATTTTGTGTTGCAAAGTTTGCAATTTTGAAGTTCGTAGACATTTAGAGGCCTCCGTTGATCCCTTGGTCCGTGTAGCATTACTACCGCCTCGGTATAGAGTTGAAGTTGTGTCTAATTTAAACTTGAAAAGGAGAATTCTGCCATATAAAGCGCTTCTTGTAATCGGTGGGCCTAGATTTTCTTTCTAAGGTTTAGATTAATATGCTAACTAAATAAAATATATGCATTTTATATACTTTTAGAACGTCCACTTTAGTGAGGGGGGGGGGGGGGTATATCAAGTTCGCTATTCCGTTTGGAAAACTCAGAAGGAGGCGTCACGGATCTTACAAAATATATATATTATTGATCAGCATCAAAATCCAAGTCAATACACTACGATTTTAGTACAGATCAATAATAATTATATTTCATGTGGCTGGTAAATGATCCTTCTCGTGAGAGTTGCAAGCAGGTGGATTTCATTTTTATCCCTTGCCACTTCGTAGGGTATAAAAATGAAACCAAGAAGCACAAAAACAAAACTTATTCAACAATAACACCAACTACAACTACCAACAGCACAAAAAAAAAAAATCGAAATCATAAATAAAACTTAACTGAAATTAAAGAAAGTTGGTCACATTGAGTGTTAACTCCATTCGTATATATCATTAAAACCACAGCAATAACAATAATAATAATAACAATGACAACAACAACAACATTTTTTTTTTTTTTTTATCATTTCTTAAGCAACAGCTACTGCTGAATGAGAACAGCACCGTACAGCAGCTGCATTTAGTCTACACAGCCACTCGCATACAGCTTTTTCTACATACAGCAGGCGTTTTGCACATTACATAAATGCATTTATACATATATGACAATGCAGAAAAAAGTATAAATAAAAAATAAAAACAAATCAACGAAAAAGAAATTAAGATAAAAAATATTAAAAGCGAGTAAAATCCACCAAGCACATGAGTTAAGTATAAAGCTTACATTTTCATTTTATTGTATTTGCAGCATAAATAACGAAATTGACGTTTAGAGTTGTGCAGTGTTGTGCATGCTCAACGAACATAAAAATAGAGAGAAATCCATACTTAGTTAGCAACAATTAAGGCGACGAATTCAGTCAGCTAGTCAGCAAGCCAGGCAGGCAGGCAAGCAAACTCATAATCAAGCAACACTAACTGAGTATGTATTCATGCATGTACCTATATAAACAACAGCGTGTAAACATGAAAAAAGCAACAAACACCAACAGAAACACAAAAGTTCAATCATAACACTCAGTTGTTAGTGGCGTGCCCCCTTTTTACACTGCATATAAATTGTTTATAATCACACTCAGAGAGTGTAAGAGACGACATTCATCGTTACACTATGAGAGTGATTAACTAAAATGCATATACGCTAGCTCACAGTGGAGAGTGAGAGAGAACTGAATTTTTACTTCCGCACCATGAAATACACGCCTTATGCACTGTTGCTGTTGCTGTTGCTGCACACTATAAAAAGTTTTCGCAACAAATAAAATAAAATGAAATGAAATGAAATTCACCACTACTACTACTACCACCACAACAACAACAATAATAATAACAGCAACCGTGTTTAGAGCACAACAGTAGCCATATAAATGGTAAACAATAGTGACGTTGTATTGTATATATATTTTGTTGTTGTTGTTTTTTTTTTAAATTGTATTACGTAATAAATTGTGAATTTTTGAATGCAAAAAACCAAATTTACAAAACCAAACACTATTGTTTATAAACATTAAACTTATAACGGTATTTTATAAAAAAAAAAATGTTTGCTCTATTTCACGCCATTTGCCATTAGTTATTTTTTTTAAACGCAATCTGCTTAAAAGGGTTCATGTGTAAGCTAACAATACAGAAAAACATATGAAATTAAAAAGACTCGGCTGCGTATCGTTAAACTTGGTTGCCTGTTAAGGGGCAATAAAAGTAATACCCAAATACTCATATGACGAACGCTCCAATTCTTTAAATGAACTATCTTGGGGGAAAATATTTGTGCTCAGTCAACTAAACCGCATAATCATGTGGTGTTGTACTAAGTCAGTGAACTGAATGTTATGCTCTTGTTGTAAAAAATGACCAATCTCAATACCGACCAGTGCCGCATTGAGAACCGATATCTAAATTTTTGCTTACCATGGATGAACGGACAGTTCTGTGTCGATCAAGTTTAAATAGTTTGACTTGACAAGCTATCACTTTTTTACGTGTTTTTATTTTTAGTTTTAATTAAAATTGATTGTGCGCGGGATTATACGACTTTACAGCGATTTCCTGATGATGAAATTCATGCTCTACGTGTGAACAATTCCATAAAACATTTATATTTTTCGGGGTGTGCGTATCTACATATTAAAGACCACTTGAAATAACAGCTATAAAGATGCGGGAGTGTACATTAAACTAAAAATGAACAGAAGTTCGCATTTATTTGTCTCAACATTGCACTCAACTTAAATAGAATCTACAATCATCGCCACAAACATTAGGCTACTGGCTACTGCTTGCATTAGACAATTATAAATGTGCACCGTGACATGTAGGCATGTAGGCACTTTTAAGTATACACCTCGCATCGTTTGGTATCGAATCACTTTGCATGCTTTTAACCATAAAGAGCATGTCAAATTATCAGAGAAACGGATAAAAAATACAAGATAAAATTAAAACGAACATGTAGAAGAAATACGTATTAAAAAGACGGAACGAAGTTTAATATTCTAGCACTTGCTATAAAAAAACAACAACTAGAAACAAGTTATACTTGACTTAAGCCAAATATGGGATACTCATCACCTTAGGGCAGTTAAATCGAATTATCAATAATTATCAATTGTTTTTATGTATAATCTTTACTTACTAATGAATTGTGATGCATTTAGAATATGTGGGTGTGGTCTTAATTAACTTCTCCACGTGAAATTTAAATTTGATAGATATTTTTAATCACCTCATCCATTGATGTGCCAGATATGGGCGTGGTTGGGTAACATAAACGCCCATAATATACACAAAGTCTAATTTGGAATAGAGGCTGGCATGAAGCCACAATTCACCATTAGGTGACGAAATCAAGAACCTGCTACGCCCACTATTTGCGTATAGATGTCGAATCATTCGAATAAACATTAAAGACCGAAAATGACTTTTTAACATTTTGTGGTGAACGTTTTTCTTGAATATATTTAGAAGAACTCTGCTTGAAATATTGACAATTTTCAGTACCTTATCTTTTGCAGTTTGTTTTATTGTTTAGAAAGAAAGACCAAGGTCGGGTTCAGTGATGAAGCACTCACTTAGTCTCCTTCTGCTTACTACAATAATTTTAATTTTGAAAAATTCAATCAATCTGGATACCTTTTGCCAAATTCAACATGCTTCAATCTTTTTGAAAAATTCATTTTATATCGAGTGTTGTAAAAACATTGCAAGCAAACAAACCAGAGTAGAGTGTAGAGTACATATAGTATATGCATGGTATAGTATGCATACATTTATTAAAGAATGCCACCAACATAGAACTTTAAAGATGAAACATGCCTATGTTAACACGTATATATATACGAGTATATGAACACTACTCGATTCAACACATTGGGTGGAGATTGCCTTAACGCGACCAAATACACAAATGCTTACAGGCATAGACATGCCGCATGTATGTAATTCTTTCATTTGAGAAGTCTCATTAAACATCAAGTGATTTAACATATACAAAAACAAACAAACGAAGAAACATTTACAATTGTAACCATCAACCAACCATCCAACCAACCAACCAAAGCGACATAAGCAACGTTGGTGGTCTTTGTAGACATTTAAGCATTTTTCGTTATTGTTGTTATTGTTGCTGTTGCCCTTGCTATAATTGTTATTATAGTATTTTCTTTCTAGCTATCTTGTTTTTTTTTCTTTTTCTTTTTCTTTTGTCTTTTGAATTTTGTTTTGTTCCTCCTTAGTGGTTACATAGAAATAGGTATTTACTACCGGTAATTAATACGATTACTACTTATAAGTACACTCGCAGAGTATGCTCAAATTCCACACGCCAAACATTACCAACAATAGAATGTTCGTGTGTGGATGTGTTTGTGCACAATGGTACGTACACATGCAGTAATAAAAATTTAAAAGTATTGTGCATGAGTCAAAAAGCGAATGAGTTTTAGAATATTTTTTTTTATTGTTATTGTTGTTGTTATCGTATACGGAGAGATGTTTTGTGTAAATTTTCTTACAAATTTAATTTAAAGGCCATAAATCTTGTGATCTGACACATCCATAGGACGAGGACGACGACAACGATGACGACGATGTGTAAGTTTATGATAAGAATCAAATTTGAATGAAGAATATTTTTCAAGGTAATAAATCAAGAAGCTGGTGGTGGTTTTGTTTCGCTTTGTTTATATGCATTATACGTGGATTCGTACATAGGAACAATTTTTTACTTAATAAATGTTATTCATATTCAGCGCGTTAAAAATTTTTAATCGACTTTACCTGATGTCTTGAAAAGTCAGCCTTCTTTTGAAATCAACATGAATTTAATAGGAAATGAAATGATAACAAGAACATAATTACAAATGCTCAGACACACATACATATATGCACAGCAAGCCGGTTCTACCCGACCATTGAATACCCTGCGGCACTTACTTCCACAATTATTGAATGAAATTAGGGGTTCGATCGGGTTCAAATTGATAATTGAGCCCATTAACTATTCTTCTCCCAAAAATATTAAACATTTCGAATTTTATTCACATAAAGGTTTGATTTAAATAATAACTTTAAAAGGACACAAGTTATAAAAATGCACCAATCGGGTCCATTTTCAATAGGGATCGTCCTTGATCCGAAAGACATCTCTGTGTCAAGTAACGTTAACGTATATAAAAAATTGCTACCAACACATTAATTATAAGAAGTTAACCTGCGGACGGAAAGACAGACACGGTTAAATAGATTCACATCCAATCTATAGAATTAAAGATGGATGTGACACTTGACGTTTATGTGTTACAAACATTTGCATCTATGTAGAAATTGTGAACGTGAAAGTAACTGTTTAGGCTCTCTAGTGCGGTATTAATTATATTTAAAACATGACAGATCTCTGACTGCTTGCAAAACCTGGCGACATGATTATACTGTAAAAAATGATCCATGTGTTATATTTACGTTATGGGAAATTACTAATAAGTGAATGAGTGTATTTTGAATTTAATCGGAAATTTAAAAAAAAAAATTATATTTATAGATAATCAGATAAATGACTTCTTGTCTTTGGCTATCGCTTGCATATTGCTAATAATCGAAATGCTCGAGTCTTAGGTAATTAGACTACAAGTGATTACCCCAATATAAGTTTACCATTATCCGTTAAGCCGTTTAAACTTGTCTACATGCATATAGTTTAATTGTCTGCGCTGTTAATTCTGCTTAATCACATCTCAACTCATATTCGTATACATAAAGTAATAAATGGCTAGAAAAACTGCTGCATAACACAATCTGGGGTAAATGTTGCTGCTGTACAATCGTATATAAATATCTCAAAGTAACACAACAACTACAACATTTGTTGTTGCCGTCACCCCACTTACTTACCACTAATAAGCATAAACACAGACACAACAGATTATTACACATACCCTGTGTACGTTCACAATTTTTTATTGAGTTTAGCTATGTGGCGCACGTTTTGCAATTTTGAAATAAGTTGAAGAAAACGTTAAAAAGAAAACAACAGCAATAACAACAACAATATAATGAAAATATACACCCATAAGCAGACAAATAGAAAGACGGACGGACAGACAGGCAAACTTACATATATACATACATATAGACATTATGAGCAGATTTACAGAAAATCAACAACAAGCTGAAGGAATAGAAGCAAACAAACAAACAAACAAACAAAACAATAACTAGACAAATGAACGCATGATACGTTATGCTCCGTTTGAGTTGTTTAATATACAACCACCACCACCATCATCAATAACAATAACAATAACAACAATAATTATACAGCCAAAGAGCAATAGCAACACTCGAAATTTTCAAGATTTTTTATTTTTATATTTGAATTTCGTCGAAGTTATTGAGGTTATAATAATACAAACAAATAATTGCCACAACTAAACAACACAACACAACGCAACCAACAACAATCAAATCCAACCAACAATAACAACAACAACAACAAAAAACATTTCAGCACATGGGCGACTATAAGCGCAAGTAAGTGATTGTTTCAACTCTCACTACACACATACCCATACACGTACTCACACCAATGTTTTATTTTGCTACACATATTAATAGCACATGTCTGCATACATTTTTGGGAAACTGTAGTGAAGTGAAGTGAAGTGAAGTGAAGTTAAAATGTTTGCGCGCGTTCTGTTGTAATCATAGCTAACAATTTATTGTATTGTATTGTATTGTATGGACAGCATAACAGACCGCCTGGATGACTGATTAGGTCAGTTTGTTTTTGTGTATTGCGACATTTTTCGGTTATTATTTTGTATGCTTTTTTTTTTCTGTGTTTATTAATGTTAAACATAATTTTTTTTTTTTTATTTCACATCTGTGCCTAAATGGTGTTGCTTTAGTTTTCGGTTTTCGGTGATTGTGCAAAAACTCCACTGCTGCTGTATTTTAATATTTACGCATATTTGCGTATAAAGTAGTAAAGTAATCAAAATGAAAACTATGCTCACCTTCCTTCACCATCTCTATCAACAATTCAAGTTCACCTTGCTGAAGTGTGATATTACAAAACTAAAATTCATGATTTAACATGTGTGCTCCCTTTGTGTGCCCATGTAAAAATGAATAAAATTGATTCAGGTCAAATCTAAAATATCCTTCTATATGAGATGCAGCACATGCCACACCCACATTTTACATATACATATGGAGGACACCCCAAATTAGACTTAAACCAAATATTTTATTCAAGTCTGTCAAATTCTCTCTCACTCTCTCCGTTGATTACGCATTGCAGCTGCTGCTGCTTTAGAGCTTTTTCTTGTTCGTCTTTCTCTTTGCGGTATATGACATATTATTTAACATTTTATGAATGTACATTCAGTGTATGGGGTTGTTTGTAATTACTTAACGGCTAAGAAGAAATCCTTCTTTTTTATTAAATTAATCATCAATTCAACGGCGATTTGAGCATTGTCTTGTGTGTGTTGTTGTGTCTTCGCGGCCATATAAGTGGAAGTAAGGGGTGTAAGGACATGTTTTGGCTAAATAGCGAGTACTACTAATTCTTTATTTTCTTTATACGAATATTTTTAGATTTTTAACGTTTTGGTGAAAAATTTTCATATGGAAATTTTTTTTTTTTCTTCTTTGTATATAATAATACATACAAGACTATAAGTTATGTTTCAGAGCGCGCACTTGCAGTAAATTTGATGTTATAACATACCTGTAAATAAACAAGAAGAAGAATACATACATATATTATTACCGCTTTACTTCTTTAGATAAATAAGTGAATCATTAGAAATAAAATAGATAAATTTTACTTAAGCGAATATCTTAATCTTGAATAACCATCACTGATGCATCAAAACTCTCTGGCAATTGTCAATTTTTAACTTTTCAACTTATATACATATATATACATATGTACATACTTTGTGAGTAATAGGAAAAAAATCATTCGAAAACAAGAGAAATTGTTTTGTCGGATATACCCAAACGTTTAATTGCATAATTTTCTTGAGTTTGAAAACATTCTTCTTCCGGCATTTACAAATTATTGATATACGAGTATGTTGGTGCTATTTACATTTTAAAAAATTGCTGTACAGTTATCTTTATACTGGAACCTTTCCATTACCTAAAGTGCTGTTGCATGATCAGCTTATTTGTGTAACGAGATTGTACAAATTTAAATTCAATTATAGAAAATGTTGCTTGGATAAGCATAAGTAACCAAAATGCTATATATAGTAACGTAATAATAATGTAGCAACAAAAAATTAAACAAACAACATCAACTACAATAATATTGTATCATTATAACTATTATGGTTAAAGCTTTTAGTGGCTTTTAGTTGTTAACGGCCATTAACGTGTGAACACCTTGAAAATTATACTCAAGGTTAACGCTTGTTTTACCATATATACATTTTTTCGTACCGCATAGTTTGTGTGTGAAAATTTTAACATATAAGAAATCACACAAAAAAAAAAAAAAAAAAAAACAGCAGAAAAAATGAAGAAAACCAGACAATGCTTGTCTTGAAAAAAAAAATAACTAACTTGCATACTATACCGAGTACATTGCATACCAATATATATACACGTGCATACGAATGGTTTATTACGCGTATTGTGCATAAGATGCGGTAGGTTTAGTGGATAGGTGGTGGTGGGTAGGTAGGTACGTAGGTAAAAAGAACAATCAATCAGTTTACTTGGTGGTCGATTGGTAATTGGTTATGGTTGAGTTTATTCGTAACTAAAATTTATATTGAAATTCAATTTCTGTTTTTGTGTGCGTTCCATTGAATTAAAATTTAAAAAAATGAGAAAAAAATAAAACAGGAAGCCTCAGTAACACCAAGTTCCAAGCAGTATATGTTGCCCTCTTGCTTTTTTGTTATACACTTTATGTTCTGTTAAATGTGTTTAGTATGCTGTGCGCACAAGCCCACACACACTTGTACTGTAATAATCTTCTTTTCTTTTCCGCTATTGTTGTTTCATTCGCTTGACAACTGGAAGTTCTTCTTCGTGGTTATATCACATTTTTGTTTTTTTTTTTATCCACTTTGTTGTTGTTTTACATGTAAATAGCTTTTTTTTTTGTTTTTGTGAGTGAGCGAGTACATTTGTACATGTATGGATTACTTGCATTCATTTGTTTGGCAATTGTTTAGTTGTTTTATTGTTGTTGTTGTTGTTGTTGCTTGTAAAACAACAAATCACGTTTTGTAATATTTTTCCTGTTTGAGCATGTTTTGTGTTATTGTGTGTATGTGTGCTTTTATTTATACACTTAATTTATTTATAATAATACAATAATTTATTATTGTTGTTGTTATTGTTATTATTGTAAACTTTATGCATTACGTGTTTCGTTTAAAAAGTTAAATCAACAATCGTTTGCACAAAAATTTAAATTTATTCCAAATGTTTTTTATATTTTGCTTTGTGTGTGTGTGTGTGTGTGTATGTATGTTAATTTACTAAACGGTTCATTTACATGGTACATGTCATTATTCTTTGTTTATATCATTGGTACATTTCCACTCTTTCCATTATTAAACTTTGCTTTAATACATAACACGCTTAACCTGCGTTTTCTATAAAATTGCAATTAATTTTTGCAATCTCACTCTACTCCATACTCTATTCACTCTCTATTACTGAAAGTTTATAAATGAGAAAAAAAATTACAATTCTTACTTTCAACGATGAGTGTTGTTCTATTAGCGGACATAAGGACTTTAATGGATTCAGTTTCTGGGCAAAATTATAAATAAAAATATAATGAAATTCTTGAGTCCACACTTCTAGTTGTTATAAATAGTAAAGGAAACTGAGGAAAGAAATTGAATTCATCTACTATGCAATGCAATGTTAAAAGTCAAGTGTGGTTGACGTTTTCTTGAAGATCCCAATTGCACTACGGGTGTATTGGTTCCTTCTTGAACCTTTTCTTTGTCGGGAAAATATAATATCAAGCATTTACTGCAGGAGATGTAATTGTTCTCTTGATTCATTTGCGTCACATCGAAATGCAATTACATTGATTATAACAGCAGACGTACAAGAAATATAGAAAATTTATAAAATATTTCCAATTGACTTTGAAATGAAAGTAAAAGTGAGACAAATGTAATGATTTGTATTTTCAGTTTTTTATTTTAATTTTTTTTTATTTAATTTTTTTTTTATATTTTCAAAGAGAGAGTTAAGTTTCTCTAAACACCATATATAATCCACAAAATATATTGCATTGCGTGATTTAAATGAAAAGACACAACAAAAGTTTAATTTTTTTGAGAAAGTTTTTTCTTATAAAGGAAAAAAGACATACTGAAATATTACTCTTTCACACTTTAGAGATGAATTTAAAATAAAAGGAAACAGAAGTATTTAATTAAAAAAAAAAAAACGAAAAAAAAAATTTTAATGAAACTACTCTGACTACTTCAAGGTTACCCTCCTCTGGAAGAAAAAACACACACTTTCCTACAGTCTACTAAATAGAATCTAAAAATATATTTTCTAGTTTCCAGCGGCAATGCCAACAACATCTCGCACAATTTGTATTTGAATACTTAAGTATTTCGGTTGAAAAGCAACAACAAAACGTTTATGTAGAATGTTTTATCGAAAAGGTTAAGGAACTCACTTAACCTCCAAAAACACACCAATGAACACAAAATATGAGAAAATATAGGCAAATAAAGCAGTATCTACAAATAAGCTAATGGGAAGCAACTTTATGCAAATAATTTCAAATATGTTTGTAGGTATGTTATGTGGACACAAGCGTACGTACGGCAATAATGTTAACAACCTGAACAAGGAAAAGACCATGAATGTTATCACATTTTGTTGTTTTATTAAATCAACTTGAAAATGTGAGGTAAAGCGAGAGAATAACTGCAATCGTTAGATAACTAAATAGTTCGTGATAATAAGGGAGTTGGGTGTTATGAAATTATCATCAAGGCATACCGACCGCATTTTTGTTTAACAGATTATAAAGCTTCTCATGTAATTCATGCATTAAAAAAACGAGCAAAATCTTATTCATTATTAATTATAAATAGTATGTAAACATATTGAAACAATTTCAATCTATTTAAGATTCATACGCAATGATCCCACCGGTTGGATCAACTCAGTATTCGATTTCAATTCAAAAAATATATACTTTGTGAGGTCTGCGACGCCTCCATCTGGGTGTTGCAAATGCTTTGACAAAATAATATATTCCCCCACATATGTACATATGATGGTCGCAGGTGATAAAAACTAAAGTATTTTAGACTGCTATTGATATTGGTTGATTGGTTTCATGCAATATTAAAATTGGGGGCAAACATGACCAAACAATCGAACAAAATATAAACAAATAGACCATTAAATTGTGTGGTCCAACACCTTCGCAAAACCAACCTATACATGGTGGTGGCACTCTACCACAGATAAGCAATAATAAGCACTCTAATAACAAACAAATCAAAGACTCGGTATTCGAAAGTGATTTTCAAAATATTTTATTGTATATGCTTTGTTGAGTTCGCGAAGTCTCCTTCTAAGTATTGGAGATAATTCAACAATGAGATTTTCATATATCTTTAATATTCGAAAACTTTATTGAGCTAAACAGTTATGTTGTATTAATGAAGGGCGTGCATCCCCCACAACTGTTGCAACTATATGTTAGAATTCATATCAAAAGCCTGGTAATCTGAACTGTTTGCCCGGTATGTAGTTGCAAATGGAATGACAATCACAGTATACCCACCCACGCTCATTTTTCTATATTTCGTTTTGTATTTGCTTTTGTTTTATGTTTAGTATGTATGTATATGCACAAGTATGAATAAAAGTTTTCCTCTTGTGCTTACTCTTTAGCACTCTGCTGGTTTGCAACAAAATGCACAACACAAATTGTTGTGGTTGTTGTGAAAGACATTAAATTTTATGATTGTTATTTCAAGTAGTTGCTGCTCTAAGCACAGCACAAGCACAAGCACAGACTAGGAGAGTTAAGTATAACAATGAACAGAATAAATGAATCGGAATGAGCTACCGTTACGAGTGGGATGCGGCGGCCGAAGGTGTTGCCATTCAATTAATAATTTATTTTCAAATTGTGTGTGAAGTTTTTTCTCAACGCGTTGCGCACACTGTTCGGCTTTATGTATGTGACAATTTTAATCAATTTTCGATCCAATAAGGACAAAAAAGAAAACAACACATAAAAAAACACGATAAAATATTTACGAAACATCAATAAATTCGTTAATTTTGTTGGACTTTCACGATGATAAGGAAGTATAAATAAAATTATTCAATGTTGGTTTGTTGTTATATTTGTCGCGCTCGTTGGCGTTAATGCTGCAGGGAAATCAACCAAAAGCAAACAACATGCATCTGTTTGTCATGCAACGACATTGCATTCAGCGTTGATGATAATGATGAGCAACCGCATGCACGCACTCCATCAACACTACCATCACCACCACTCCAGTCACTGTTGCAGCATTTTATTAACTTAATGCGAATAAAGTGAAATTGTTGTATCGTGTAAGCAAAGAGAAGAGGTAGCTGGGACAGACACATAGAGAAAGAGAGATAGAGAGAGAGAGAGAAAGAAAGAGAATAATAAATGAATGTTATGGAAACCCGAGCGTGCAGCGGCTAACAAACCAAACCAGCACACGCTATAAGCGTAAACATACAACTCAACTGAACTCAACTCAACAAACGTTAAACAACAAATAGCATGGTAAATGGTTTAAATGAAACTTAACGCGATTTCTCCTTTAAACAAATTTTCTTTTTCATTTTCATTTTTGTTTTTTTTTTTTTGTTTTTGTTTTTTTACATAATAATGCCCCAACACTCAAGCACAATCAGCAAAAGCTGAAAACACAACACTTTCTTCTGCTTCTTCTTCTTCTTCTTCTTTTGCATCTTGTACTGTATTGTGTCGTTATTTGGGTTCAGCTGTTTTATTATAATGATCCCAATGTGCTACCACACACACGGAGTGTGTGTCCATGTACAACGCTGAAATATGGTGAACAGTAAAATACTACAATAACAACAAGACGAACCTTTGATTGTTTTTTTTTTTTTTTTTTGTATATTAAACAATTTTTGTATAAATAGAGTAAAAATGATGTTTATTTAAACTAAGGTGTGCATGTGAAATGTAATGAGATGATGTGGTCCGGTGGTGGTGAACTGAAGTGAAACCCAGTGTATAGGAGAATGATGTGGTAAAACTGTAACCAACTTCAGTTAAAGAAAGAGGGAACAAGTGAAATCAGTATATTTGTGACTAAGGACAATAGTTAGATACCTTCTCTCCTTTACATTCAAGTAAACTGTAAGCATAGCATGTAAACAATTGTTAACTTAAAAAATTGTAAAAAAAAATTGCTGTTTTTATACTTTGCAAAGCAGCGTAGTATGTAGTTGGTAGTAGTGGCTGCAGTGGAGGAGGCTGCAGTGACTTGCTAAAGCATGTGAAGCTAGTTTAGAACCCTTCAGCTGACAGATTTTTAATTCTCCAACTTTAATCTCACTCTTACACACACATATAATCAATTCAGCTTCATTCTAGCAGTTCTTTTATTTACACATTGTAGGGTATTTATAAATTCGACCATTTGTCACTGCTTTAGTTTCAAATGACTTTTTTTTCTCGTTTTGCTTAAATTTGAAACTTCCTTAAACAATTTTTTCTCACTTTTAGTGGTTAGCTGGTGTTCCATTTTAAGAAACCAAGACGTGATATAAATGTATGTGTTTGTGTTTTTGTTTGTGTTAATAGATTAAGACTGGATTTGGGTATGGTCTAAAATAAGAGAAAACAAGACAAAAAGTTATACTTGGTTTAGGAAAAATCTGAGATACCCTCCATATATAAACCAATCGTAGGCGTGGCAAATACCTGATAAAGCTCTTGAAATGGTGAATTTTTTCTATGCCGCTCATTTAGCCACATTGATGAAAAAGCTTAATATAAATAAAAGCACGGAGTTTCAACTTTGTAGCTCAATTTTTGTGGCTGATGAATGGATTTTTGCTGCTGTGGGCGAGACTCTCAATCGATTTGATCCAATCTATATAACAATCCGCCTACAAAAACTAGAAGCTTAGGCGCAACACTTCAGCTCCATACCCCAAAATGTTGGTTCTAGCAACAGACAGATGCACGGACGAACAACGTCAAGTTGACTTTGATTTTGATACTGATCAATGGTACATATATACTTTGTAGGACATTCCCTTCTAAATGTTGCCAACGGAAAGACAATCTCAGTGTAGCTCCGTCTTATTTGGAGAGTATTAAAACTATTTTGGTTGTACACGTTATGAGATATAAAACTAAACCATTCATCGGTTGGCAGTTTCTTTAGTTTCATTTTCTATGTGTGGCGGTGTCTGTTTCTCACTTTTTTTTGTCCGCCTATTTGATCTGCGTGTTACACTGAAATTTGACTTTTGTGTGTTGTGCTTGCACTTCGGGGGTGACGGCGTACTTTTACCTAAAACAATATTTCTCTATTTTGGTGTATTTGTCCTTATTGTGTATTATTGTTATCTGTGAAATTGTATCTTTATATCTACCTCTATCTGTCTGTGTGTATAGCTCCCCCTCTCCGTCCATTTGTTGTGTATATTAAAGGCATAAATTTCACAAAACAAAAGAAACCAAAAATCAAATTAAAGTAAAAAAATAAAAAAGAAATCATCGACGACCATACCATGTAATGTTGAAATTTTCTCCTCCGTTTAATCTGGGCTTGCTTTCCTTTTCACAAAGCGTCATTTGTTGGGGTGATTTGTTATTATTGTGATTGAGTTGGATGGAAGGATGGATGGTTAGCGACATGTCTTTCATAACACTGCATAAATATGCTAATGGGCGCATATGTGCTTCATGTCATTGTAATGTTTAATATGATACATTTATACACATGTATGTAAATATATATTAAAATGAAATAATTGCGGAATTATCTTTTAGAGGCTTGTCACTTTTGCTTTTCGAAAAAGGCCAAATTTTCATTTACATAAAAAAGATGTCAACGCAGTGAGACTTTCTATCACAAGACTTCATCATTTGATTTATGCGAACTTATTGTAGAGGGTAATAATTACAACGAACCCTTGCTATTTGTCTTAATGAAAAATGAAAAATTAGCGATGAGTAGAAAAATTATAAATTTTCGAATTATTATAAATAAAACACAGACAATAAAACAACTTTATGTACAAATTTTAATAGCTCTACCATCTGTTGAGGGACTTGGGATATTTTTCCTACACCATAGAGTGGTATTTGGCGATCAATTTTACATCCTCCCTTAATTATATCGATCGGAATTAAAATCTAAATCGATTTAGCCACATCCGTCTGTCCGTCCATATGTACCGTTTTATCAATTTACAAATGGCAATTTGTTATATGTCTTTCGGGCCAAGGATGGTCACTATTTAGATCGGTTCATCTTTATAGGACCCCTTCCAATATAATGCCATATTTTTTAAATTTCAAGTTTTTATGGGATGACAATCGAACTATTTTTAAAACTTTTTTCCGAAGAGACTTTTAAAAGACAAAGATTCGACTTCACTGATGCGACTCAATTTATTCTACATTGTATAAATTGGGCAAGTCTAAGTAGGTAGGCCATCAACTGGTTAGGTATAACCGACTATAGTATATTTACTCGTTTAGATGTTTCCTTTTTATAAAATTTCATGTAACCGTCTTACTTAACGAAAATTTACTACTTTTGCCACTAGATAATATATGTATTTTATACAACAGTAACAACAACGCTTAAAATGAATCCAAAATATGATAACACAGCATAACATTTACGTCTGAAAAGTGTATGTATGTGTGTGTGCTTGTCCGTACGTCTGTCATTCAATTCGTTTGCTGCCTTGGTCGTCGGTGTGCATGGCACGTTCACGTTTTACGTCTTGTTATGCCATGCACCTCTCACTGTTGTTGTTGTTGTCGGTGTAGTGATGATTGTCATTATTATTTTTGTTGTTGTTTGATATCACTGTTATGATATTTGCACAAGAAAACATAACGACAAACGATAAAAATCTCTCTTCTTCTTTATGTTTATGTTTACTTGCCGGTTATCTTACTTGTCGGTTCATCTGTCTTTCTGTCTATCTTTACCCTCATGTCTGTTTGTCTGTCTGTCTATCAAGCTGCCTATTTTGTTTTCTTTGCTCATATTTCTATTATGACGAGTGGGTGAACTAAACTTAATTTAAAGAGTTCATAAGCTAAAGCAGCTTTAATAAGAAAAAAACACACACACAACACACGCGACACACGCGAACACACACCGACACACTATCAGGTACTTGCCATGAGCGACTTGCCTGTGCGAATGAATCACTCTTTGAAGTTTCATAGATACACTTACTTATACACAAACATCAACACACACACAAACTGCTGTTTGTTTTGTTATTGTAAAAGTAGCGATAACAACGATAAATGGAAGAAATTATGTCAGATTTGAAAATTAAGTGGAAAGTAGAAATTTTTTTCACCACAGGCTTGTTTTTTTGTTTTTTTTTGTTTTTTCCTTTGCTGTTGTATACCAATGCGAAGCATTTGAAAAGTGTTTCATTTATCGAAAATGATTTTGAACATCCAAGTGAGAGAGATTAGACTTTCTTTATGAATTTCAAGTGAAGCGTACCATCAAATTTAATAGTTGCTTGAAAAGGGCGTCATTAGTCCATAATTTTTACAGTAGCTTTTCTATTTTCTATACCCATCACATGAGATGGGATGTTGTTCTACACAGAAATATAATCGTATATATACAGATTTTTTATCAGTATCAAAATCTAAATCGATTCAGATTTTGATTCTGAATCGATTTAATCATGTCCGTCTGACCATTTAAATTTGTGCGCAAGCTACAGGTCGTATTTTTTGAATTATTTTGATGAAATTTGGTACAAGAACAACTATTGACCCAAAGGAGAACCCTAATGAAAATGGACCGAATTGGACCATTTTTAGAACCCCTTTCCATATAAAATTTTTTTTTATTTCTTAAACAAACAAAAAATAAATTAAAATTACTAATATAAAAATCTAAAGTGTGAATTTAAGTAAAATAATTTAAATATTTAGATACCCTACATAACTCCTCCCTATTCCACCCCCACATTTCGTGTAGATATTTGTAGGGTATTTATGATTTGGTCAAGTCAAGCTTACTTTTCTTTCCTGTTTATTTTTTAATGTTTGAAATACAAGCCAATAACTTGTAACAAAGTGTGGTTCTAATTAGCTGCACTAAGCAATAATGCGGAGCCAATAGATTGGCAGGAAATTTGTATGAAAACTTTGATTCTGCATCTTATTCACTTAGAAACACGTTTCCTACCTATAAAGCTTTTGTTAATTTAAACTAATTTAAATATTAATTTATTGCGGAATTTATGATTATTTTTCTTGGCCTCACCCGGCACCGGTGCTAATATTTTAACGTTATCTCATATACGTACGTAAGCAACAAGAACTGTACATTTTTTGATAATTGAATTTTGCCTTAAGTTGCATATGATTTGAAAATGCACAATCTACACAATTCGATGCATGCACACACACACTTGCACAATTATACATTTATATACTTACTCCACATACCCACTGCTACAGTTAAAAAAAGGGAAAAAAACTGAATTTGGTTTAAGTCAAAGCAGCTATTTTTTACCACTTTGTTTGGTTTTTTTCTTTTTTTTTCTTTAATATTCAAATCAATACATTTTTATTATATAAAGTCGCTTTTCAAAAATAGGAAAAGTCCTAAAATGGACTCAATTTTCAACAGAGTGTCCAAATTTATTAAAGCTTCTGCAAATCTTGCGTCCTCTAAGTTGATGGGCATGGTTATTTTCTTTACCTTTGGCGGTGTAGGGTGTAAAAATTTCACAGTTTTGATTCGCATTCACTTATAATAAATGTCACAATAAAAACTAAAAGTATACAAAAAAAAAAAACGAAAAAACGAAAAATGCAGCGAAAAATCTGGAACACGACATCATTATTGAATAGCTTTGAAATGTGAAGTGGGTGTACATTCATAAAATTGCAAAAAAACAAGTAAGGTATACTATTGCATGTACATACTTAAAATTTCATATAACCATGAGCTAAACCATAAAAGCGTAGTGATTACGATAATTTTGTTGTTGTGAAAACATCGATTTAGGTAACTTTTCAATTTTAATACAACTCTGTGACATTTAACACAAGTAAGGGCTGTGTGCGTGATTGCGACAAACTGAACTCCATGTGTCACGAAATAACTTTTTTTTACTACAACGGTTGAATGGAAAATATCACAAAAGTTTTCCCCCAATCAGTGAAGAACACATGAGAAGCATTAGTCTCTGACTGAGTGATTAACTATCACATGTGTTGATTTTTACACTCTCCTTACATGTACAGCATGGAGGGATTTCAAAATTAATTGAAAGCATATTAAGTTTATTATTGCATCAGAGCCGTCCAAGACTCCATGGTATATTTTTTAGATCAAAATCAAAATAAAATTGGTTCAGCAGCTGTGACAGCAATTCGAACAGGAAACTAAGATTGTCTTAACAATTTCACAGCAATACTAAAATTGGTTGCATCCATGAGCGCTCCAGCAAGAAATACATAAAGATCTGTTCCTTTTTGCCTGATGGCCCCCTTTTATGTGCAGCAAACACAATGACAACCACACTAAAAGAAGTTTCGTTGCACGATTACGATTTCTCAAAATGTTTAATAACATTTTTGTCCCTTTATTGTAGAGTTTTTTTACTCTCTGCATAAACGCCGCTGTTACTCTTGTTGATAACTATAGTGATGTTGTTGTTGTTATCATTTTTATAATGATCAGTTGGACAAGTGTAAATCGACTTTTGCATACAATGTGTGTGTGCGTTGTATTTGGTGAATTTCTGTTGTCTGTAAGATTCTATTTTTATGCGGTATAAGCCGGTCTGCCATTGTTGTTGTTTGTTGTCTGTTTATGATTCTAACCATTATTTAGCTTCTTGTTGATTTGTTGTGCGTGTTTATTGTTCGTTCTTTCAGGGTTTCTTCTTCTTCAGCCAACCAGCCAGCCAGTACATATTTGATCGCTTTTGCGGTTGAAGTTGAAGTTTTTTTTTTTTTTTGCATGTGCTGTCCAACCGTCTGTCTACTGAACCACCATTTCCTTGTTATTATATGTGTATGTGTAGGTATTTACGTTTTTCATTAAACTCTATTACACACGACTTGAGGCACATTGTGTCTACGTAGTTTTCATTTTTGCCGACACATGCCAATAGAAGCGTATAATTAGTTTTTTTTTATGCTATTCAAACAACATTTTCTTATTATTAATTTTTCTTATAAAAATTTTTAATAAGAAAAATGTAACAATTTATATTCAACTGTTTGGACTGAGATAGAATTCAATTAAAGTATACAGAAATGAATTCTTTAACTTTAGGTTGAAGTCATTTAAGAAAGACAGAATAAGGGATTTCTTATGGAAGGAATACGTAAAAATTTATCAATTTAGAATGCTTGGAGACTCTTTTGTAATTAGCATAATTATTTATTGAAAAGTGATAAAACTTTTTGGCGTTGATTTTAATAGTGACAGCGGTCTGGAGTGTTACCAAGCGCTTTGCAAAAACCTTCCATTCACTGTGTTTCAATACAGAAGCTAGCAATATATTTACTTATTCGATTAATTTTATTCAGCTCTTGGGAAATTCTTGAGAAATCATATTTTTTATCCTTCAGTTATTTGGAAGTATACTTAGTTTGTCACCTAACAAAAGCTTCAAGGAATGCACAAAACAATACTGTGCCCCCTGTCTGTTGCGCTGATATCCTGACGCTTTCTAATATTGTAATAATTTTTATACATGGTACTTAAAATGAGCAAAATCAGTCCATAACTTATCTTCAACGTAAATGCATAAATATTTAATGGTGGTTGCATATATGCAAACTACAATATTCAAAAAATTTCATTCAATTTAATTTCCATTTACACGTAAAAAATTTCCAATTTCAAAATTGTTAAACAGCCAGGTCCACAATTCAAATAATCTACTTCGTGCCGAAGCCGAAGTTCAGTAGTCATTAAAAGGGCTCAACTGTATACATTCTGTACTTGCATATAATGCGAATATGTCGAATATATCTTGGATTCGCTATAAACCGTAAAAAGGCCTCTTTTTTCTTTTCGTGTTGTTTGTGTTGGTACAAGAGACATTCGAAACGTTAACATGGACATGATATTTTGTACATTCAACAATAAGAATAATAACAACAAAGCTCTTTGAATCCCTTTAATTTCCCAAGTGAACACGTACGAAACAGTCCAACAACAAGAAATAGAGAGAGAGAGAGGAGGCATCACATTTGTACACATTTGATTTGATTTCATTTCATTTGTTGTAATTTATGCATATCTTTACGAAGGTAATGCTTTTTTTCATAAATAATCACACAACACACACACACACACACACACCCGTTTGGGTGAGTGATTGTTTTCTTTTTATATATACACATACATATGTATTTATTTTATATGATTTCGTACACATTACGGTACTTTCTCTTCCTGCTGTTGTGGTCTCTATACCAAATACTCTGTATTTACAGTTATCTATATGTGTACCTAGTACAAGACGTTTACGTTTATATTGTATAAGAGGAAGAGAGAGAGAATATTTGGTCTTTTCCAACAACGTCTTTTTACTACAATAGCTTTTCATTAAATCGGAAAAAAAAAAATCGGTTATAAAAAAAACAAATTGTGCCGTTTTGTTGTTGTTGTTGCTTTTCTTCTGCATTTCACTATTATTTTTTAAATAGTGATGAGTGAGTGCGATTGTGTATGCGTGTGTTTGTTAGCAGTTTATAAAGAAATATTATTCATAAGCTTTCAAATAAATTTTGTGAAATTTGTTACTTTTACTTTATTTTTTACTTTTTACTTTTACACACACACAAAGACACATTACAATATAATGTGGTGGAAACGCAAAAAAAAAAAAATGAAATCGAATTTTCCTTTTGGCAAAATTTTCTCTACATTTTTGCATTTTCAATTTACTGTTGTATAATATTATATTTCACTTCCTGCATTGATTTGAAATTTGCACTTTCTTCGGCCAGGCAACCATCATCAATCGGATCGGCAGCATCAGTAGCAATAGCAGCAGCACACACACACACACAAACTATTTCATTTTTTTGCTGAATTTTAGTAAAAGGATTGATTGGAAAGGAGAAGAAAATGTGAAAATCTCTTTTTAGGATTCAAGCAAACGTATTTGCTTGTTTTTCTGTTCAAAATAAAAACATTTTGCAAAATTTATCAGGGATGGTTTCAAATTTATGTGAAAAATTCAAATTATACATATGCTCGTGTCACATATTATTGCACATAAGAAGATGTTTTCAAATCTCTTAACTCATATTTGTTATTACTAAGAATGTAGCTTTGTGTCATGCAGCAAGATGCTTTCATTTTCTTAACTATAAACCAATTGATCGCATTGCACGAGTAAAGAAATTTCCATTAAATGTGCACTTTTTGTGTCCACCTACCTGTACATTTTACAAAAAGGATAAAACCATCTGGAAAATAGATTGAATGTCGTCCGTTTATTACAATCGAAAAACACCCTTTCTAACCACACTAGCAGACATTTTCCATGTTCCTTGTGCGTACTTTTATGTATCGCATAATTTAATGACAAAACTTAACGCATTCTCAGGGTTGAGTAGCATCAAAAAAATTTAAAAGAAAAAAGCACCAGCAACAGCAACAACGATAACATCACCATCTTATACAGAGAAATGTATGATTTCTTGCATACCAAGTACTATTGGGAGCAGATAAAAATACGTGTGTATTTGTACGTGTACACATACATATTTCACGTTCATGAATATATACAAATTGAAACAAAACAAAGTGGGTCAAAAAGTGACTCAGTTCACGTCACTTACAATTTTTCGCCTTGCTCTGATTTAACGCATGTATGAATGTATTTGTGTGAATGTAAACGATATGTGTATACGTAAGATTTTGAGAGACCTGTACCTAGCATCTGCATACATATTGCTACATATTATTATATACACAACTATCTATCTATCTATCTATCTACGGTAAGACTAGATTTCATTTTCGTACCCATCTACTTTATCACAATGTTTGTAACACTCAGCAAAAAGTATCAAAAACTTTACAAAGTTGGATGAGAACGATAGTCTATGTATCTGTCTGTCCCTCCGTTTGGTAAACATTCTGCGGAACAAGACGAAAACTGAGGCAACGAATTCAAACTTAGCAGAAGTTTTAGTAAGTACACGATTGAAATTGAGCAAAATCGATCATAGATCAACAATTACACTTAAGCAAAAAAAGCTAAATTTTTTAGACAATCAAACAGGGCGACAACCTTTCATGCACCTTCTTTAACTCCAGCATGGAGTAGCACTGCGGAATGCTAAAGTTAACTTTAGTGAAAGAATTTTGATGTTACCCCAGGATTTGTAAGCATTAAGAGGGATAGATCTAGTGACGTCTTGGATGAACTCCCATGACAGATGGAATTTCCAGTTGGTTTGAACATTCCTCTACCTATAAACAGTTATAAATTTGTCCAATAATGTCAGCAAAAGGATAGAGAGCAAAATTATGATTAGTAACGGGCTGAGTAAGCAGTTTAACAGCAAAGCTTTCTCTACAGGGACAAAGTTTAGGCGTCTTTGCGGCGCTGAAATATGGACGTTAAGATAAAATAATGATTATTTTCTAGGTGTGTTCGATAGAAATGTTCTTCTCAAAAGTCATTAGTTTGTGATGATTTTCGCCTTAGATATATTCCTTCGCCCAAAAATGTAACGCTCGCGATGACTAAGTCATACCGATACGATAGACCGAAACTCAGGTGCATAGATTAAGTGTTTAATGTTCAAAATTGCAAACTGGCCGAATGTATTAAATTTTTCACATATTTCACACAACGCTGCAGAATAAGTAAAATTTCATTTAATAATATTTTCAGCTAAATATTGAAAGGGGTTGCCCGAGACATGTACTCTATATATAGATATACTCTACTTAACTTTACCTTTTGGTTTTGCTACAAATATCACAATTTTGTGATGTACTGTACCTGCTACTGGTCGGTATACCAAATGAGATTGACGCTTAACATAAACCAATAAACTGAACTGTTAGTATTTCACATAAAATCTTTTGTGTTTGTTAACGTAGTTGTAAAGGTAAATACGTACTGAAGCGTACCGTAAAAATGTGTGTGTGTATGTATGTACCAAACTACATAAAGTTCATTTCAACATATTTACATATTTACATGGTTTTATATTTTGTAACCACATATACTTTGTACGCAGACACACTTTTACAACTTGTATGATGAAGCAACTAAAGGGAAATTTTGTAAATCCATGTTTCGTATATCGTATCGTAGAATAGTTAAGGTTGTACATAACAAAATATACAACACACACACACATATACATACTTACACAAAATATAATTTTCAGGGTATTCACTTAAAAAGTGCTTTGGACAGAAGTTAAGTAACCACATACTAAATAATACGATATTATACATAATAATCAGCGTGTGGTGCATGTGTGTTGGTACATATAAATCGTTTAAATATTATATGACAATGAGACTCAAGGTTTATGAAACTATAAACGTTTTAAGTGATTCCGAAAAAAATAGCGGATGATAACTAAGGTGTTATTAGGAAATTCACGATTTTCAGCTCACTTGGTAACAGGGATTGTATTCCCGCCGCTTGGCGGAAGTTGTCATTGTGAAATCTTAAACATAAACGTTTATAGTATAGAGGCGCAACGCTACATGTTGTATACGGTTGTCTGTAAGCCACTCTTAATTAATCACCAAAAAACTTTCACCTTTCTCAAAAAGATAAAAAAAAAAAATAGAAGAGTTTCACTTAAAGAAACAACCATTGTAGCATTATTCTGCTGTAACGACTATTTGGTGTTATTAGGCCAATACTTTTTCTTTTTTTTTTAGATGTTTAAGCAGGGAAAAGCAACTATTCCAATTACACAACTTTATATAAATAAATGTGTATAGAGGATTAGCTAAATGACATTTTACTCAATCCAACCTGACAGCCACCCTGAAAATTAATTCAATTACTTTACAGTTCACAATCTACATAATGCGGATACCAAATGAAAGCTTTTTATAAACAGAATACAGAACAATAAGGAAAATTCCATTAGAATAAATACTAAATGACAGCCATCATAAAATGGCGAATTATCGATTTTGCCATGGCATGGATGTCAAATTGAGAAGGGCTTGACGAGTAGGATGCCCTAAGCTAGTTGGCATTGTAAAAAATCTAATATGACGACTGCTTACTATTCGTTACAATCAACTTAGATGGTGGTGGTATAACAACGAAAGAATTTATAAAAATAAAAGAGAATCGTAACAAATCAAACAAAGGAATTGTTTTTTAATATGGCGGCCATCAGAAAATATCAAAAGTCAAATTTTTGTATTTCTATTTCAAATATGTATTTCAAACTCATTAAAGTTATTTAAAAAATTTTCCATAACTTTGGATCATTATCACTGTTGAAGTAACAGAGGATCGATTTCCAATTTCTTTATAAATTATATGACATGAGTATAGTGGTCAGCTCCCTCATGTTTTACTATTATTTACTGTATTTATTTTTTGTTCATAAATTATTTTAACAAAGATTTTTGTTTTAAATTTTGTATACAAGTGTGAAAATTTTCAAATTAAAAATAAAATCTAATAAAAAAATTTTAAATAATAAAAAATTATTTTTTTTATAATTATATTACTGGTGATCCTGCCAGGATTACGCCCTCTAACAGTATATGTCAATAAACTTTCAAAGAAAGTTTTTTTTTATAAAATGTTAACGTGCGCTATCCGACCCCGCCCATTAGTGGCATAGCGACGGATGCGTAACTATAAACATGGGTAACAAATTTCAACATAGTACATAGATTTTTGTGACTGTTCAAAAGATTTTGGTGGATTATGGGCGTGGCATTTGATTGATTTCACTCCTTAGTGAAACCTGCGAAATTATTAATTACAGAAATTATCTTTTCGAACGTTACGACCGTGAGAATGCATCAAATGTTGGGGAATTACTTAAACACGTTGCCTCAGTCAATATGTACTCAATACAATTCAATAACGATGCATACGTTGTATTATTTATTACGTTTTCAACACACGCATAATCATTATTGGCACATATATTATACACATGTGCACTACACTTTACATATACATATATGTGGTTTTCAAGAAGTATGTATCCCCAATTATTGTATAATTGTTTCCTCTTATCAGGCACATGGTGTATGGTGTACTCGCATGTGGTGTGAGCGCTCGATTATAATTAATATTTATGGTCACTTCCTTATCTATTTATAAGTTTATATGAATAAAAACTTTACGTGTGTATGCGTGTAGTTATAATTAAGCGAACGCATACACACACACACGTGTATTAAATGCGTTCAATGACCATAGAATCTAACCTTGATGCTTGTCAAAGTCATCGTCATTGTAATTCTGATCAACATCAGCTCTATTGCACTATTGTTGTAATTATAACTATACTGTCCAATACAACAAATAAATAACAACAATAATGTAAAGCACAATTGTGCTGTTATGGGGCCATTAACTCATTACACCAGTGAAGAGTTTGCGTTTTGTTTGTTTAAAGTATATGCGAGTGTAGATAACGACGATATCCTATATATGAGTATAGATGGATGATCCCTGTATTGTAGAAACTGCTTTGTTTAATAGATGTATAAGAGTATGCACCTTACACATACATACACAGCTTTATAGACTCTACGTCCATCCTAGAATAGTTTACTGTATATTTCGTATGTATATTTATTTTATTAATGTATGAGCACCAAAAAATTATATTCATCTCAAGGTCAGTATGAGTTGAAGTTCTCTCTTTCTCTCCCCATCCATACACACATACCCAAACGAGATTTAGATATAAATATAATTTACAAACTATGTGTTTGGCTTGCCTTCTAAAATAGGAATCATGTCGTATTTATGCATTCATGACAGAAAGCAGTAAAACCATGTGTTCTCATTCTGCTAGATCATTAATAAAATTTTTATTATTCATGAATTTTTGTATAATGTTCGGCTAAGAAACATTTAGTGGCGAGGAAACACATTAAAAAAACATATTTTACTTCGCTCTACTTCCTAACACTTAATACGCGCTTTAAGAAGTATTTGCATTGATGCTGTGGTTTTTGTTGTTTTTGGTTCTAAGTACCATTAAAAATTAAAGTATTGAGATGAAGTTTTTAACAAATATTTTGTCAACATTCAAAGAAATCGATATAATGCCACGCCTACAATCCACCAAGTTACACGCTTAACAATCCTACATGGTTGACCGCATATCAAAGGGCTAAAAGTGGACGGGACCATATCAACATTTTACAAAAACAAAACTATTTTGTTGTTGTGGAACGGTTTAGGTAAAAAAAATTAATACCCTAGCAAACGTTATATCTAGCCTTCTTATGGAAGGTCGTGCGTTCGAGCATTGTAGAGCGCGAAACTACACAAGTCTACAGTGTACATAAAATGGGAACTTTCAAAACTGAATTCTTTAGTAAAAGTATCAACAAACGGCAAAGTTTTCATTAAGGTCAAAATTGAAATTATTGATAGTTCATACAAACAGACTCACACACACACACAGCCACTTTCATGTTTTGTTTATGATAGATCTCACAATTTCTTTAATTTATAGCCTGGCGAGAGACTATAGAAGAAAATCATTAAATTGACAATTATTTGTGCGGACTGCGAAGCACCAGGTAATGTTTTTAACATGTGCTCACATTTGTGAAAAAATCGCTTTGGTAGCATAGTTGTTGTCAAGCTCTTTGCATTATTGGTTTACTCTCAATGTTGTTGCAATATTGTTTATTGTTGTTATCATATATCAGAGACATACCGCCTTACTTACTTAGATACGTTAGATATGTGTAAACATACATCACAAGGTGCATATGTATGTTTTTATTATTTTTGTTCAAGTCGCTCAACAGCTCTCTTTCTGTTGCTCTTTAAAACAAACGAATGCAACGCGTTTTGTTTATATGTTTATATTTTATTTTGTGCAGCCTTTATTCCACTATTGCTGCGGCAGCTGTTATTGTAAGCGTACTTGGGACGTTTTTGACCTTCTTTAAATGTAGGTTAACCTCATTTCTCAGTGCTGCTTTTTCTATGTAGTTATTGTTGTTGTTGTTGTTGTGACTGTACACATATATGTATATGGTTTTACACATATTTACGCACGTTGTGTATTAAACGCCCCTCAATTGAATGTTACTCATTGCTCACAGTGACAGCAGAGTCACTAATTGATGGCCGCTTTGTTGCTGTTGTTGTTGTTCCTATTGTTGTTGTGTGCTACTTCATAACTATATGGTTGTATGCTGAGTGTTTGGATGTTTTCTCTCAGGCACGCTAAACCGTTTGGTGTAACCATTCATGCAAAGTTTCTTTGAAATGTTCATCTCTGTGACAAATGTGAATGAAATGGATGTGATACCAAAAATAAAAACGTGCAGCAGGTATTTTATATTATTCTAATATTTTCCATAATAACTTACATGTTTTTTTTTTTTTTATTTTACGGTTTGATTGTTTAATTTACTTACGTACGCGGCGCATGAATTCGTAAACAAAACGTTTTGTAAAAGATCAAAAAATTTTTCATTTTTGCACATACATGCATATTTGCATGCACATACAATGAAAAAACACACATGAGTTAAGCATGCGATTGGGTGTGTGCACAATTATAAAAACACACACACTCGTGCATCCACCTCGTACGAATTTATGTTTATTGTGTTCAATTCAATTAGAGATTTTGTTATGGTTTAGACCTCGTGCTCGTTCACTATGTGTGCTCTCTTTCTAATATGCCAAGGTGTGTGTACTTTTCTTACAAAATTTTAATGTAATGTTGTTGTTGTAGTAGTTTTTTATTCTTCTTTTCTTGTTTTCTATTATATTAGAGAGCACACTCACACATTTCACGATTGTGTTTGTAGAATATTCCACATGAAAATCTTAATTATTCGATCTTATAACCTACCCTCCACCCTAGTGAAAGAAGGCTTAATAAGTTTGTCAGTTCATTTGCAAGGAGCAGAAGGAGCCCTCAGAGACTAGCTGAAGCGTCACAATCTTAAACCATTTTGTGATATTCATGTTTCAAGGTCGAATAAATTTAGATATTCAGCTGAAGTGACATTTTTAGTTGAAATGGACATTTATGCAGACACGCCCCCTTTTTACATGAATCTCTCATAAGCACAAAAGTACATGTTTTTCTAATCATTAATTTTAGGTAAATTTCTACAATAACAATAACATTAACATTAATTACTATTGGTATTGACACCATTACTCTACGCTCAATATACAACATACGATATTCTTGTGTATCATAATTGTTGTTGTTGTTAATGTTGCTTGATTGTAATAATTTTATGTATATTTACTCTCTGTTTCTCTATCTTTCTCTCTCACTCTAACCCTCTCTTTGACTTTTTAGCTATCTCTCTCTCCTACAATAAACACAATGTAGGTCAATTACACATTAATTGCTCTCCTCGTGCTAGAAACGCATACAATATTTTGACCTTTTTAGCTCTAAAAAAAAAAAAATATAAATAAAAAAAAATAAACGCCGTTGAATATTCATTCATTCATACATTCATCATCCTCTTCATCCACCTTATGATTATCGTTGTCGATGTCATTTTACTTGAAAGTATTGTAAATATTGTATACAGAGTGCAGCGCTCTTAGTTAGATTATCGTAAATTGAACGAAAAATGTAAGTTCAATGTTACCATGTGTTGATTTTTACATACAATACAAATTATTAATAATTAACCTCATTTCAGATTACATGTGGAAGGGTACTCATGCACACACACACATGCATGTATACTCCAATGAAAAAAGATACTACAAATGGCCTTTGATTACGTTGTATAATCCTTGTGTTAAATGGAATGCATCATCAGATGTATGAAAGTTTCACTCGATCAACGACAAGTTGGCTTTATTTGAATTAGGAGAGTTTCGTCTTCATTCTTGTGATGTGTATAATAATTCCTTTTTAGTTTCTCTTTTAGGCGATTGTTGAAGGTGAAAATTTCATATGTTTTAAGGTCAAATTTAGAAATCATTTAACGTTTGTATGCGCATCTGTTTTATCACTCGAATCGAAAGACAAAATGTTACATATACGAGTAAGTACTACAAGTATTTAAAACATATATGTATGGGTGTGTTTGTGTGTATGCAATAATTGAAATAGTTATGTGAGCTGAGCCTTCACACAGCACACATTTACCTAGTATCGTCGTTTAGGTTGTTCGTATGTACGGTCTCATTTTGGAGGCCTAGTTTTGTTTTAAGGTCAAATTTTACATATCAACAGCATTAACATCTTGATTTTTATGCTTGTGCTGCTGCTGTCTCTTCATCGTCATTGTTGTCGTCTTCATCTTCATCTTTTTTGTTGTCTTAACTTGTCAACGTAGGCCTAAAAATGTTTTCACAAATACTTTGCATTAGCATGAATTGAGGTCACATTCAGTCAGCCAGTCAGTCAGTTGGAGTTTAGTGTGTGTATTATAATAATGATAAATTTTGAAATATACAATTTATAACAGTTAGGTAATCGCGGCTGTGTTCAGTACAATACTTATGTAGGTACTTGCACAAATATTTACACAATACATACATAAAGTGAAACCGAGCATTTATATGAGTTTTAAATGGAATTTTATTTTACTTTATTATCTAAAGTTATACTGAGTTGGTTAAAACATTTGCAACACCCACACATTAGCCTCTAAGGCTCTAAATTTATATTCCACATATTCTGAATTAGTTTCAAATTTAACACTAAGGTCACCGTCTGTGTGATGATAATAATATCATCATCACCTTATAGGCGTCTACTTATAACACATACGAGTACGTACATATATCTAGGTAATGCATATTCAAGAATTTTAAACAAATCATATATTTTTTTTTTTTTTGCCTAAAGTTGTTGAGGTATCTAAAATGTGATCTAAGCCGACTACGTAATTGGTTTGGTGCGGCCGCGCTAAATGTGTTTACTCGCCCAAAATTTGTTGTTGTACACACTGTAGGTGTACATTTACCTCAAATAACATAAATCATTAATGTAAAAATATATGTGTTCACACTTTTTATAATAATAATAATAACAACAACAGCAGCAATAGTTCATTTCAATGATGTCAATGTTCATAAATACAAAGAAAAACGACAACTTAGCTACACAGCACACAGAAAAAGGTTAAACAAACCTCACACACATACATACATAAATTTCTGCTTATTTATACTTTATATTAAACGAAACTCTGTATAACAGTATATACATACATATCTATTTTTATTTGGCCATAATATCTAGTAGTGAGAAAATGGAAAAAAAAAAAATTGTGAAAAATTGAAAACTTCCTTATCCTTATATTTGACCTAAAACAATTTCAGTTCTTTTACTGTAACTTTCACATCTATGTACCGTATATCGCACAAATAGTTGGAGAGTGATTGAATTTTGTAGGCGTGCAAAAACTGAAAGTTTTTGTACAACATTTCAAAGTTTCAAAAATTACGCCCGTGAGAATTCCAAGAGGTTTTCTGACACCAAACGGAAGAACAAACTTAATATACTCTCATTACTAAGATGGAGGGTATAATTAAAGCACCATCTGCGTCTAATGTTACTGTGTTGTATGGTGTTTAATAATCAAAACTTTGTGAGTGACACCGACATATTGCCTTCATTAAGTTCATACGATGTCGTAAGAATGATTTATCAAATCAATAAACCAAAGTGGTTGTTTTTGTCAATATTATAATAAAGCAAAAATATATTGTATTTGGTGTGTGCAGAGATTTAGTGTTTGACGTTTTCAAATGGAGCGATCAAGTAGTACAGTAGTATACACTTAAGTGGAGATTGTAATGATGACGATGACGATAATTGACAACGAGGTTACAAGCAACATTTTACCCACACACACACACACACACATACTTCATCTATCCATCTCGTTCTCACTTTCAAAAAATTCTACTGTGGCACATAACTGTGCTGAATCGTGTATAGTTTGTGCACCAACAACTAACACATAATGCACCAAACTAGGTTGTGTTATAAGTGTTTGTGTATATGTGTTGATTGTTTTGTGGTGAAGGTTGTAAATATTTAGTACATGAATATATTTTAATAATGAGAGAGAATGTGCCAGCGACTGCAAGATATTAAGTGTGAAGTGAGTGGGTGTTACGATATAATCATGTTAATAAAATCACACTCGCACACACACACACACACAATACACAAACCTTCATGAATTCATTATCTTCGAATAGTATGATATCTCGTATGGCTGTGTTATTTATGTGTTATCTCTCTAATCATAATAAATGTTGTTATTCCATAAAGTATTTGCAATATTCGGATGCAAGTGAGGGTTGGGAGGAACACTGTTTTATAGCAAACGGATACGCAATAATACAATAATTAATATTTTATGATAATTAAACAACACACACAAACGGTCTTCCGTATTATCTTTTGCGGGCATATGCGAAATGTTTACACTTTGTTTTATAACATTAGTCATCGCATGAGGGATGAATATGAAAATGCCATGCAGAGCCAGCCACATTAGTGTCGTTGGAGGCGTATGGCCTTCATAGTGAATTGTTTTTTACGATCTACCGTAACAGCTGAACCTTAGCGTTCCAAATTCGAGGAGGTCAAATAGCCAATTTATTCACCGCCTCACAAATGTTCGATTTATTGAATGCAACAGATAACCAATTTGTTGTTTGTGGTTAATATGTCCCCCTGTGCACCCCATCTCTCCCTCTCAAATACCACCCGTTTATGTTGCTGCACACAATACACAATAAATCACATTTTCAATCACAACACAGTAATAATTGTGCTGCTCTAACTTGTCTACTGTCTGTCAAATAGTGCCTCACATTACCGCTTGTGTCAATATGTATGTATTTATGTATGTATGTAATATCTGGGTGTGTTTGTGCTCATAATTTTTTTTCATTAAAATTTTTACAGTACAACACTTTATGCATAATGTTTTCATTATTATTAAAAATTATTATTATTAGATTTTCATTGAGACTGCTATGGCTTTATTTACTTAGTTACTTGTGCACGCATACACAGTTATGTGTGTGTATGTGTGTGTGTATTTATATAATATTTAGCATGTTATTGTTTATTCATGGAAACGAAAAATTCATTTCAAATGTGACCTTTCGAATTTTCTAAACGACTTTAAATAATATTTTCCCATAATAAGCGTGCACGCTTACACACAAACACAAATGAATAAATGAATGCTAACACAATAGAGTGCATCCGTATGCATGAACATCATAATAGAAAAACACACATCAACACAACAACAACAATTAGTTCCACTAAATTTTTTCTTCCTACATGCATAAATTTCTCTAACAATTATCGGCACACACACATATATACATACTTTTTTTTCTTATTGCACTACATAAACACATGTGACGGGCACAGTATTTTGATATTTTATACAAAGTAAGAAAAAGAACCTCGCAGAATTTTTTGTAATAATTACAAAAACAACTTTTATTAACATATAAATAAATGAGCAGGGAGTTTCTCTAATCATTAATTTTCTCTCACGCGGTGCTTATATACTCTCCTCCGCAACCTAATGTAATTATACTAAGTTTGTAATTGCTTTTGCCAAAACGAGGATTCCCTAGACTATATAGATAATATTTTTGATGAAGGTCAAAATCTGAATTGACAACAATTCGTTGTGCCAGAAATGGGCATGGTCGCCCACAAATTACAAAAAAAAACATATCCACTACACAACTAGACTTGCAAGCTGATACGTAATCCAAACATTGTTAGAGGGCGAAATCGTTTATATGCCACGCCCATCATTTCCATGCAGATGTGGAGGGTATTTAAGATGTGGCCAAACTTAGTTTTCTTACTTGTTTTTAACTAGCTTTACTTTTTCCCTCCATCGAAAACCAATTTTTTTTTTACTTTACTTACTCTCTTCACATGTTTTAGTCCAGTGTACAATAAAAACATGATAGAGAGTACAGTAAAACCTTGTAAAAAAACAACATGCTAAGGTACAAATTTATAAACAAATAACACACAAACACCTATGGCTTCCAGTACTCAGCTAGCACACGTAGCACCAGCTTTTTTTTTTTTTCAACCCAGGTTATGCGTCCTCTTCTCTTCACTTCTTCTTTAATATTGTGTTAAATGTCGCGTTTCTATACAATACATCATTTCAATAAATAAACACACCGCCATAATTAAGGAAATACAATAAAGATGGATTTTTTTTTATAGCTATTGGTAAATATTTTGACAAATGATTATTACGTTGAAGGCAAAGGTACTCGGGTGTAATTGTATTTGTGTGGATGTTTGGAACTTTTAAGTAACAAATGCCACACCTTCATTTATTTATACCGAATGAAAATTTGAATCGATTGAACTACGTCCGTCGGTCCGTCCAGGTATATCTTGTAATCAACGCACCTTCAGGTGGCAAATTTTGTTACACATTAACCTTGTCCAAGCGTCTATAATAGCCAGAACAAAGTTCATAGTCCTGATAGCATTTTGTAAATATTCAATCAATATTATTAAACAGGTTTTCTTGTTATCGCTGCCATTCATCAAAGTTTATAATTGGCATGGGTGTTAATGACTTTATTGTATTCCATTTACATATTGCTCATATACCATTCAACACTAGTATTAGCACGCAGATAACATTTTAATCGTTTTAATTGTAAGGTTTGAGATATGAAGCCAAGTATTTGGTACTTGGGATGTAAGGAAATAAACTTGAGTATAATCTGGAATGCTCAACTCATCTAACGTATTATAAAAGTTTAAAGGCTATGACAGCCTTATGTTCCACACAACCATTTGTAACTGCTTAACTTTTAAAAGTTTCACGAGAGAGATTATTATGAAAGTTTTACTTTATAAACTTGAAAAGTTCTTCCACCTTAGTCACCATGTTGTGCCCGATATAGTATTATAAGTATGTGGCTTACATTAATGTTTTCTTTTGTTGTTGTTATTGTCGTTATTATTATTATTACAAGTACATACTTGCATAAAATCCCTGCTGACCTTTCTAAATATTTTGTTAAAGTAAGAAGAGAGCCCAGCAAGGTGTACACAACGCACTACGTTTAATTTATATATAAAAAAAAAAAGTATGCAACAACAAATTCAAGGTTAAGTGCAGCTATTCAAAATAATGCTCAAGGGAAGTGATACGTACCGCTTTTATGATACAGTTGAAAAAGATCATTTAGAACGTGATTTATTTTTTTAGAAGCACAACTTTATTCCGTGATGATACAGTAGAAAAAAGTACTTAATAAAAATGTTTTTGTATGAATCACATCCACATTATATAATAAACCAGAAATGTTTTTTATATCAAAACGATTGATAATTTTTTTTTTAATGAAATCGATTAATTAGATATTGCCTGAGTAAAAAAAAAAAAAAAACAACAAACCAACTCAAGGTTAGGCAGAAAAATTATAGCTTAAAAAAATAATAAATTCTAATATAATAAAAAAAAATAAAAATAAAAAAATTGAAAAAAAACGTCTGCCAACATGTGCTTTTTTTTATCGTCTATTTGCTTTTAAGGATATAAGTTGGGCTAAGGTCTAGTCTTAAATACCCTCCGCCTCTATAATGCTCTACAATTAAGCTTTTGTAAGCAATTTTTTTGCCATTCGGAGTGTCCGCGTACCGTTAAACTTGAAATGGATTTATCATCTATCGAATTACATCCTTAAAATATAGCCCAATGGTGGGCGTGGCGTTTTAAATCTGTACAGAAACTAAAAATCTTTGTAGAAAATATCTCAAAATTTACAACCATGAGCGTTTCAATAACAGAAAAACAATTCGGTACTCTGCTGATCAAGAATATAAATATTTTGTGGAATTCTTAAATAATTCTTCCAGATGTTGCAAACCATGTGACAAACTCAGTAATACTATTCTCGTCCAATGAGAAGGGTATAAAAATGATGGTGAATGTCTAACAACCACAAAAAAAAAAAAAAACCATTTAATTCTACCGAAAATTAAATGAATTAAACTAAAAACTTGAAACAAAATTATACGTTTGGTTTTTTGTTTTTGTTTTTTTCTTCTTTTTCATTCTTTAAACGGAATAAAACAGAACAGAACAAAATACTTGCCTCAGTTTAGTTCATTAGCCAAAGCGCTGTAGGAGCGCGGTCTTGAATAAATAATAATAAATAATACCTTCATTTATATAAATATTCACACATGCACATACATAACTACATTTTACTACTATAAATATTATATGTGTGTTTATGTAGGTACAATAATAAAATAATGAATGTGTAGGTTTTTGTGCAGGTAAACACAATTTGTTTCATATGCAAGGTTCTTCCTATGTTTAGATACGAAAATTCCGACAGTAAACGGCCACATACACATACGCATACACGTAATACACGCTTATAAAATCAATGAAAATGTTTCTGATTGAAGAAAATGTGAGATAGAGAGGTAAGGAGAGATAAAAAGAGAAAGAGAGAGAGAGTCCCATATAACATGAAACTATAATAAAAAGTTTCTACACGAATATCTCAAAAATCCAATCACATCAACTCAACAAGATTTAAGCACAATTCTCTATATTGAATAGTGCCACTCTTCTTACGCACACATACCCACACGCATACGTATTTAATTGTAGAACTTAAAAAGAAGCAATGACCTCAACCAGTAACAAAAGTTTTTTTAAGTATTTAAAAAAAAAAAACCTGTTAAAAACAATAATAACAACAACCATAATATTATATTAAACGTCCAATAATATGTTTACATGACATGTGTTTTATTTATAAATGGAAACCTTGCCTAGTTTGGTAACCCTAGTAGTACCAAACTATTCCCTTATCATGGAATATAATTCAACGTACACCTAATTCTCTTTTTACACGATAGATACGTTCCCAAAAAATTCGTGTATAAAAAGATATTAACTAAATGGAAGAATAGTAGATTGGTTCGAAACCTAAAAAAAAAAATTAAAATCGTATTGAAACAAAACAATTCGTGTAAAAAGAGAATTCGAATTTACGTACTGCCACAAATGACATTTAAATACTTGAACAATCATTACAATATTAGTCAAATTTAATTTAATGCTCTCGGTGATGCTTCATTTAATTTCATTACCTGGACGAGTTTGCATTATAATGTATCTCATTCTCTCATGAATGCATGTATGTACAATATGTTAACGTCATTCATTAATAAGCAATTAATTCAATAACAACGCAACCAACGAAGCACGACCTTTTAGGAAGCACATGTTTTTGCGGGGTCTGTTCTTTTTAAGCCACATTCTCTGTTTGCTACAATTTAATTCTCATTTCATTCGAGCATAAGTAATTAATTGGCCACGTTTTATAACATTTACCATGAATTTGTTCCGACATTTATTAAACAAAAGCGACTTCATGTTCAGAGAGTAGCAAAGTCAAGAGAGACAATACTCGCAGAGACGCGTTGAAGAACCATCAAGGTAACGCATTTCTAATCAGTAGCAAATCGAGTTTTCATCTTTGTTCTTCCATACCAAACAGACTTGTGGGCTTGTTAATCAAAGTTTATCATTCTAGATAAGATTCCTTTTTGAGTTCAATAAATTATTTTTGTAACCGTTAGTGTTTTTCAATAATAAACTTATATAGTGCGTCTCTGATTTTGATGCTAAGCAACTAATATAGTTTATAGAGTCTCGGAAGCTTCCTTACAGAACGCATACTTTCAGGCTGGCAATGCTTTTACAACATTTTAGAAAAGATGCGTTCTCTCACAGAGGGAGTAGAGCAGCAGTTATTTAACTGAGTATGTATGAAGGTACTCGTTTTGTGATATATGATAAATTTAAAACTACAAGCTAGTGTCTCCTACTAAGAATTGGTCTATATATGAAGTAGAAAATAGTGGGCATACGTTCGAGTTTGAATGTTTATTTACTACAGAGGGACAAGCAGACATAACTAAAGAGATTCAGAATTTCGCACTCAGCAAGAATATTTATACGTCCTATTTGATGTTTCCTTCCGAATTTTTCCAACATTTTGACAATGTGTGTACATCCTCGAATGAGTGGTAGCATGAAAACTTGCTCTTGGTAAAGATTTTTTATCGAAGAGACTATAACATCTGTTTTCTTGCTTGTGCATCAAATAAAGTGGCTGCCGAATAACTTTTTAACATATATTTAACATTGCTGTACCACCCTATTAACTTATCTTACTTAAACCCCCTTATCCTTATCCCTTAAAATACATCTTGTTGCATTTTCTCTCTGAGAGCATTGCCATTTGAATATGTTATCAATACGTAACGATTTTTAACATATTTGTGTTCAACTAAATAGAAAATGTTTACTGGGTTTTGTATACATTTGCATATAAATGCAATTTCTATTGATTGCAAGAATTTCTCTCCTATTTTAATATGTAAACGCTTTCATTGAGCATTATACCATTTCTATAATTAAAGGTCATATAAATTTTTTTCAAGGTAGGTTAATGTAAATATCATATAACAACTTACTTACCTTCTTTTTTTTAGTAAAATTTCTGAGAAATGAAAAGAATTCCTGTCGCGTTTTTAAGATTGTATTGAATGTTGATTTTAAGCACAGTGCAGTTTATATATATAAGGAGCTGTAAGAAACAGAACAAATTAGTTTGAAAACATAAACAGTTTATGGTATAAAAAGCTTTGACTAAAGCAAGAAAGTCTTTAAAGTATATAAAAAATTTATATATGAAGTACATGAAGTAAATTTATGCGAAAATATTAAATAATGAAATCTTAAAGGCCGCCCCAAAGGTTGAACACACCTTGATTTTGATTTTGTATTCGAAACGCCTTTCATAACCTAACTTCCATATGATGGGTGTATAAATTCAGATTTAAATGCTTTATTTTAGCAAAAGTGAGTCCTTAAGATCAGATATTGTACAACACAAGGCTGAATAAACTCAACAATTTATGTGCAAAGTGGAAACGAAATTAGAAAAAGACGCCACTTCCCTTACCTTTGAAACCCAGACGCTTTGTAAAAAGCCATTATGGTTAGTAAAGTGGTAACCAATTCAACGTCACACTATCCCAGTATATACGTACACACAATAATCCTCTTCCATATCTATATTATAAGTACTAGACAGTAATGCGCATCAAGCTGATTGGTTGGTTTATGTAACATTACGTTGCAATCGCTTTTGTAAATAAATTAAAGTTTGTAATGAAGTGTGTGCAAATGTTCCTTTTGATGACAGTCGCACCGCTTTCCACAATGTTTAGAGCGTGGGTACACCAACTGAGAAAGTGCTTGCATTCACTTATGCACACATGTGCTCATACATGAAAATATTTCTGTTTTTTTAATGTATTTTGCAATTTTATATAATTTGGAGATGAAATAATACACATCTTGGCATTAAAATTATTTAAGTTGGGTAACCCTTAGTGGTACTCTTTTTCATGGAATATTTTATGACATTTGTTCATTTTTGTTTCCTACTTGATAATTGTAAATATTGAAGCTTTTATCATCATATCAAGCAAATTTACTAAGACGTAGTAGTAGCACGTATTTACCCCATGCTTTGTACTAAAAATAAACATATCTTAAAAGTAAATGGAAACAATAAAAAAGTTATAACAAAATCACTAAACCTATAATTATGCTTCTATTGTACAATTATTGAAGCTTCAATATTCCCATGCCTCAAAGAACCGTTCTCCCTTAACAAGGACATACTTCATTCGTTTTCTCTACAACTGTATATGTTTATATAAGCGAAGGTTTCCACCCTTTACCACATAAAAGAAGGGATAATTTTCAAAAACTGGAAACTATTCTTTTATATTGATGATAGAAGCCGGTTCAACTGCTTAAGATGAAAACCTGTACAGAGTTAAACTCCTTTTTGTTTGAATAAATTTAAATAGTTGGTAATCATCTTCGTAAAGTTTTTTTAAAGGATTTTTTTTATATATATCGCAGGTAGACTTTTTTAGAATAAAGCTTGCTTTAATCATTTATCAGTTATCTTCTACCTACCTGTTCAATACTTTTCCGTAAATTCTTTCTATTACACAGTAACGTGCAGCCTTTGTTTAACACTACACTACATACAAAAGCAAAGCATCCTAAAGAGAGTTAAGAATTAAGTAATTCACTAAACTTTTCCTTACAACTATTATTTTATTAATGCTATTGACGAAATTAAATCTTTAGGAGCTGGCTGTCGCCATTTTTTCACATCAACATTTAATCACACTGTGTTGCTGCGCTGCTCTTGTTGTTTTTATTGTGGCCTTTTACATCACGTACACACGCACAGATATCGGTTTTTATACAAAATTTTACACTTCTTTTATTATTTGTCACTTTCTTTAAATCACATTTGTGAAATGGTTTTTAATTGTTTTTCCTTTACTTCATTATGTATATCTTATTATTGAGAGAATTTATTCGATTTTATTAATTATAAAGTTTCACACAAGTGAAAAACGACCGCGACCGAAAAAAAAACTCTGACGTCTGGTGCGCAAAAGCCAGGCTGCCATACCGTATTAATAATAAAATATTAGTACATGTGGTCTAGATGGCGTTCACAATAGAAAACACAAATGTGGCATCGCTGTAGGAGTAAAAAATTTGCTTTTTTTTAAAGAATGGAGAGTAAGACAAACACCGTTCGCCACAAGCTGAGGATTTTGGGAGAAGTTTAATTTTCTCCTCAAGATGACGCACTATCAGGTGCATGGGTCGAATCAAATCATTGCAAGACGTACTTTATCAGAAATTTTTACATAAATGTATCTCTAAATCATTGACTGAGATCTCTCAAAATTAAACTTGTTCTTTGAACCGAAATGTTGAATTGGTACTTAATTTATCAACCGCGTATCAAATAGTTATGTGCTTGATATTGAAAAAGGAGAAGACAAACATTTGGATTTGGATGAATTTCTTTTTATCAATAATGGAAGTATAATTATTGATATTTAAAAATGTCAGATCCATGGTTGGATAAAACAACGGGTACAAACAATAATAACATCCATGTGCAATCCGATACAAGGCAATCCTTAAACACATTTGGCTTTGAAGATAATTTTTGTAGTACCAGTGGTGGTGATATCGTTGGTCACACAAGAGCTTACCAACCTTTGCCCGAATCCAAAGAATATTTACAGGGATTAGGTGAATTACAAACAAACAAAAAATACATATTTCAAATTGAACACGGGTACGTAATGCGACATTTAAATTGTTTTTTCAGAACGTAAATTGGAAAAATTGAAAAAAGGTTCGAAATTGGTGGATGCATTGTCAGAAAAGCGTGAAGATTGTTTACGTTCATTGTTACAAAATACGGAAATACCAGGCGAGGATTTCCTTTTAGAATTGGAAGAAAATATTACCAATCCGGATTCAGTGCTACAAAACATCCAACGCTTCATCCAGCCAATACAACCCGCCACATTAGGTGAAATAGTCGATATAATAAAATACGATCACCTGCAGCAACAACGTTACAAGGACGACAACGAAGAAGAAGAAGAAAAAGAAGATAGAATTAGTCGCTAAGATTTATATGAAACTTTTTATGTTCGAGCTGTTGAATGAAAATGGATTCGACTTTTGGTGAAATATTTATGTTTTTAACGAATTTGGCGTGGAAAAGCCGCATTACAATACCCGCCTTAGTGACAACTGCATTTCTAATAATGGATATAAGATTACAAATTGAAATTAACATTCAAGCTGGTCAAACTGTGAGTAACTTATTATTTCAATACATGTCGAATAGATGCATTTACAGTAATCCTCTAATATTTTTCCATAATAAGGCTACTGTCGATGTAGATGAATTTGAAAATAATAATGAAGATAATGAAGAGGAAGAAAACAATTCAAATGATGAGGATGACTATGATGATGAATACGATGAGTACACAACCGATTCACAAGATGAGGACGAAAATGGTAATCTTTATGATAATATGATACTCGAGGGTATAGACAGCGATTCCGATATTGATTATGATCAAAGTCCCTCCAATCAAATTAGGATATTTTTAGGTCTAGGCTAAGCCTGCAATCCATCATTTGTTAGTTAAATTATATTATGTTGCATTTTGAGCTTAATCTTTAATAATTACATTCATTCATAATCGGTTCATATTTTCTTCTCTTCCTTTGTTACCGTTCGCTGACCATCAAATTACTGTGCAGAGTATACTTGGTGATTAAAAAATTGAAATAATTGAATTGTACGCACTTTATTTTATACACAAAACTACATATAAAGTTTTATTAATTCGTCACTAACAGCGGATGGTGTAAGTATACCCAGATCTGTAAACAATAAAGTTATGTAGGCGGGTGGTGTATAATCCACGGAAGGATGTACTTTTGACACATCACTTATATGCTTGCGTGAGTACTGTCACATAAAAGAGAGAGAGAGAGGGAAGGAATAATATTTTAAAAATATAAAATATAGCAGAAGTGTCTTACTTTGTACTCATCGGGAAGATCTCTTTGATTTAAAGGATAAAGTCGGGTAAATTTAAAACTCTCCGCCAACACGTAGTAAGGTTTCTTCATTTCGCGAGCACACAAACCCAGCGTAAAGCTGCCAATTCTATTAATAATACCGCCACTCTCTACTACCGCTTCAGCTCCCACCATAACAAAATCGACAGATTCCATAACATAACCTATGGCGGAATCTAATATAAGCGTACAATCGATCCCAGCACATTCCAGTTCCGTAAACATTTGCTCCCTGTCGCAAAACAAATACACTAAAGAAAATTGTTTGCTCTCACGAATTTCTATCCAATTACCCAGCATTATCGGGACATCCTTGCGTCACATAAACGTGAAATTGCTTATTGTTCTGGGCCGCCGTTAACAGTGCCTTCAATACGACACGTGAACGGGCATGTGTTAGAATTTTACAACCATCTGTGATGAATTTTTGACTTTGTTGGGCAATGACTTGTCGTGAATTTAAAAGTTTGTTTAAGAATATTTGGCCGCGATGCAGCATAATTGCACAGCACTCGTCCATATCACGATCATCCAAACTGAGTGTTATAAAGCGGCAAAACAGTTCTCCACCGGACACAATAGCAGCTATAGAGAGATCAATATTGCGCATAGCTTTCACCGCCTCCTGCATAGTGTTTTGCAATATGTGTATGGTATCAACTGGGACAATAAAGTAAATTTTGTTAGAATCGGTTTGCGGGGATCTTCACATACTTACATTGTTTCTTCTCTAAAATCATTAGCAACGTTTTAATTGCCGCTATACCTGAAGAGATATCTTTGTCTTCATCCAATAGCTTAAGAAAATATTTAACAACGTCTGTAACGTAAAAAAATAAATAAACAGTTTATTGCACACGCAAATAAATTTGATTATGTACCAAAATCATTTGATTCCTTTAATGTAATGGACATTCTTTGAGGATGCGGTATTGGCTGGATTTTCTCTATAAACATGCAGCACCCAATTGGAAAACGTCAATAAGTTTAACAGTATAGAATATTTCGTGGCAAAATGAATTAAGCACTTTACAGCTGTTGTTGGTTGCAACTTTGAATGCACAACTAACGACTGAAACAGAATGTACGCATTTTGTACTCACACGAAGTGCAAAGCTGGCGTTTCACAAATTTCTGATATTTCGGCATTACAGAAACGCATTTAGGCACGTTTCTGGCTCAACCAAAACTTGGGGAATTTTATAAAAATATATATGCAATGAAGCTCTTTATATAATCTGTTTTATTAAATTAATGAAATCATTTAAATGATGTTATTATATTATTTTTGGGTCAGTCTCTTAAACTTTTGTTTTATTTTATATAATGCCACCTTGTTAAAGTCGCACATGTATATCATATGGGAGCGGTTTGTTAAAACCAACTTGTTGAGACAAATATAAAATAAAAATAAAATGTTTACATACGTATAAACCTTTTATAAGTCACCTGAGCATGTTCGGCATACAAGTAAACAAAATTTAATGTTAAGTTCAGTAAAAAAAAAAAAATTGAAGAAAAATGTTTAAAATCGAGTCATACATTACACCCATCTTACTAAATTATCTGGCAAAATATGTGAAAAATATTAGACCGCAGGATTTTCAAATGTCCCTTTGGGAAGGTGAAGTGACTTTTCAAAATTTAGATTTACGCCTTGACGTATTGGAGAAGGAGTTGGATATACCATTTGAGATATTGTCCGGCCACATACATGAATTGAATCTACAAGTGCCATGGACAAAAATTACATCTGAACCGATACGCATCAGCATTAATACGATTGAATTTATATTGAAATATAAAGGGCGACGTAATGAAAATGATGCCAAAGCAGAGTCACAAAAGTCACCAACTCATAATAATGATGGGGCAGCGGCTGCATCTACAAAACCGGTCAAAAAAGATGAAGAAAATTCACATATGGGAACTGGTTTGGCCATGAGAATTGTTAATAATATTAGTGTCCGCTGTGAGAATATTATATTCAAATATATCGAAGAAGATATTGTGCTGTCGATGAATATTCAGTTGTTGAATTTTAGTTCAGCCAATGAACAGTGGCAACCACATGTCGAGGATATCAATGTGAACCGAGTGGTAAGCAGAAAGTTGGTATCAATATCCGATTTAACTATATGTTTGGATAAACGGAATGCTGCTGGACAAATCGATTGTTGCCAAGAACCGCTGCTTTACAGGTTTCCTGGATTTATGCACATGCTTACATACAAATTTTAATTGATGTTTTTGCTTTTTGTTGGTGTAGGTGCAGTTTGGAATGTCGTGTATTGCGTACATACAATGTTCAAACTGTGGCCACCTCCAGTACGATGCGTGTGGGTGTTTTTACCAAAGCGTTAGACTTGAATTTATCGTCCATGCAACTGCCCATGTTGATGCGTTTAATTAAGACAATTATGTCGTTGAGTGGGTCTGAGCATAAGGTAAAGGAATTCAAGGTGCCTTGTGAAGAATTCGCAGAAAACTCTGGACCAGTTACAACAAACGGCAACGGAACATCTCTCTTGTCATGGGCATGGAGTTTCGTACCCAATTTTTATTCATACAGTGATGAAGAAGATGACCGCAGCAATGCTCGGGGTCATATTAAAGATATTGGAGTTTATATAGAAGAATTGAATTTTACGCTCAAAAATGCCGAATTTGTTAATGATGCTATGGTGGGCGGTGTTAAACGGATTCGCTATATGCCAATTGTAAAGTTTTCATTTGGTGGATTGTATTTCGAGCAAGTAACCGTTAAAGAGTTGAATTGGAACAATGTGAAAATGGGTTTGTCGAGTCTATACGTGGAGCCATTAGGCTACTTTTCTACGGAGGAAGACGGACATCATCTCGCCATTGTGGAAACTGAACCGGTATAATGATAACTTTGTGTCCCCTGATAAATGTTAAAATTTTGTTTTATTTCTTATTTTTTTTTTTTTTACAAAGTTTACCAATAAACAATCCTTCATAGATAAATCTCTGTTCGATGAACAATGCAAGATGGCTGACAAAGGCTGCATTGTCACCAACTATGAAGATTATAGAACTCGCATTACCGATGAATATCTATTATATCGTAGTCCCATATTAGCTGTTGATACGGTTCAATATTGTTCCAGTTTGCAAACGGGCGGTGAATCAGACCGGCCCACAAGCACTGTAGCATCCACAAATATGAACAGTCTGCATAAGCAAGTACGTGTTTTGGCGACTGGGGTGGTTTTCCGTTATAACGAAACATTCGTACAGGTTAAAAATGTTATTAAAGAATTTATTGAATCTTACGATTATACCGCATATTCAAATGCAGAGAAAGGTGAAACCCTTGATACAAGTCAACATGTCACAAGATCGCCACCGCTAATAACCAGTGCAGAGTCATCGGGCGTTAAGGAAGACATTAGTACAACCAAATGTGCTGCATCTCCCAAATTACATCCGCCTCTGGTCGAAGACTACGACCAATTAATGATGGGTGTACCATTATGTGTGTTTAAAATCGATATTAAACGTTTTTCTACTGAAGTTTATCCGAAAACAGAAAATGACAATTCTAATCGTTCAAGTTCGAGGAAGAAAAAATTGTCCAATTTCAAAAAGAATGCTTTATCTCACCTTATGCTGCGCATCGATCATGCTGAGGGTAATCTGTCAATGCCCATGAATCCGGATAAACTAATACAGACCACTTGTCAGTTGCCAGACAAACCCGTGCAATTGTTGACTGTTTGTTATAAAAATGTTCAATTCGCCTTAAATAATGTTACAGTCAATTTAATTAGCCCTCAACTACATTCTCAACATGTGAATAAAATACTAAGTGTGCCGAAAATTCACCTAAACTACGGTACGCTGTTGCAGCCGCACTATTGGAAAAAAGATGAAGTGGCTGTAGGTCAATTGGACGTACAATGCGATGTCATTAAAATCGAATTTTCCACAAGGCAACTAATAATGTGCTCGGCTTTGCTGCAAACCTCCATTGAATATCGTCCCGATTTACTCACAGTACTGAATCAAAGAATCCGTCAACCTCTGGGCAAAGCGGATTTTATAAAGTTGCACACTGCTCTAGCCAAATTAAATATCAAGCAACGTCAATATCACACTTTCGAATTATGGAACATGGTTTTGGGATCCTTACAAATTGATTTGGTGTTGGGCAAGCAGGCATTTCAAGGGCAGCGTTACAACGTTCTAAATACATCGACGCGTTTTCACAACAATCAAAACAAATGGCTGGAACTGCAGGTGCAGTTACCTGCTAATGTGCAGAATGGAGAAGATAAACTGAAAACGGCTTTCGGCCTGTGGATGGAAAAATACAATTTAACTTTCGACAAGCACTTGGAAGGCTTTTTAAACATTAAAGATTCAATGCAGAGTACAGGTATGCGTTATGTTTTTTGGTCTAATGTCATTCTTTCTTCATATTTGTCATTTTCTTATATTTCTGTGTATCCATAGAACCGTTGATGGATTTTGAGTTGAACACAACATCCAACAACATTCAACCAACTCAGCCTAACATTGCTGCTATGCTCTCTTCATATGAACGGCCAGCATCGTCAACATCTATAAAACAGTCGTTACCACAAGTGTTTGGTCGCGGTAGAGCACGTCGTTCGCCTTCACAACCAGAAGAATCCGCTCATTCTACATCGGAACGCGATGAGAAAATTGCAGTAATGACAACTGAAGCGTCCCATGCACAAGTGAAACAGGCTGACACGGATTGGATTGCTCAGAAATTTAAACAATTTAACTCCATTGTGATTATGATTGAATTGGCCCAAAGCCATTTGTATATAGCCCGATCAGCAGAACGAAATGAAAAGGGCGACTTTGTTGGTGAGTTTGTTCATATATGTTTGCCGCAACTGGTGTGGAAGTCAACATTTGCCGAATATATAACCCGCTCCAGTTTACGCCTGAAAACGCAACCGCCACTAAAGGATGCCAACAATTTTAATTGGATTATTCAGTTGCACGATTTTGATATCAAGATATATCAACACAATTCATGGCATACAATTTTGAATCCTTGCTATGCTACATTTACTGTGGCTATGACGCAACGTTCACGCCCAACAACTGATGTAGAGCGTTCTACGCATTTCTTTCAGAATTCAAAAATTTCTTTAATCAAAGGTGGCCAGAGAGCGAAAAGTCAAGATTTAAGTTCAAGGTCAGCCGATAATATTGCCGGTTCCTTTATAAGCGCAAATGCAGAAGAAGAGCGCAAAGAATCGAAATCTCATGTTTTTGTTTATTGTTTGAATTTGCACGTGGACTGTGGAATAATGCGCATCTATGCTAATAATGCCAAAGGTTTCCTGGATCAAGTGGACTATGTGATGCACTTAGCCCAACTACTGAGTAATGAGAATAGTTTACATAAAGCAAAAAATGCTAATTGCCACGTCAAGGATGAGGTAAAAATTCTCACTTATGCAGAGGAAGATGCTCATCTTAAGGAGTTCCTGGAATTGGATACCAGTTCTAACGTATCTTCGGTACATGTAATACCAGGTGATGGCTAATGTTTATGAGAAGATTAATTAGTTTTTAATTTAATTATTATAATTTTCTTTTTAATCTACAGAAACAACACATTTAGCAGTTTTGTCCACATTCTGTCAATGGACCATAACTAAAATGATTATAGAACTACATGCTGAAACCGACCAGAAGAGTAAAATTGTTGTAGAACTTGAAGATCTACTTTTTACGGTTGACCGCAGTGAAGATTTCAGCAAATATACAAATAAAGTGGGAAATTTCAGTTTGCACTATTATGAGCTGGATAGCAACCAAAGCTGGATAGCGTACGATTATCTTAGTGTACGAAAAGTAATGGACACTAGTGATCATCCATTTATTAATATCATCTTCACGACAGCAAATTTAAAGGATTTTTATAAACGTTTGGGTCTTAAACGAAAACCGGGAGTGCTGCCAAATAACTCCATTTCAGAAATTGTGATTGCGATGCAAGCTGTGGAAGTTATTGTTGATTTAGATCATATACCGCAATTCGTTCAGCCGTTGTGTATGTTTTTTAAAAAAACTTCCAACAAATCATGTGCAAAAGGAACAGCTTGTCACTCGGAAGGAACGACAACTGCTGCCGCTAAAGCAACAACTGCAGCAGACTTGCCCTTGCTACATTTCGAAAGCAAAGGCATAACGTTTTATTTTCCTTTGGAAAATGCCATTAACCGCTGTACGGTGCTCATATGCAAAATTGACAGAATTAATGTAACATCTTCGTTGAAAAATCCGCTGCAGCGTAGTCCGTTGCGGCCGCAAGTGTTTGCGAAAGCTACTTCTCTGGGTATGCTGACGCTGCCGGGCTCCCTAATAGAGGATCGTCAATACGAATTGACTTTGCAGCATATATCAGCAGCCTCCGGCAAATGGAGTGACATTGTGAAACATATGCAGGGTAAGGTAAAAGTTGTTCACGCCAACCCGGCGGTGGAATGGAATAATCCCGAACGTAAACTGGATTTGAAATTTAATGGAATCTTTAAAAATTTCACATTTATTGCCATCTATGCACCAAACATTGTCTACAACAATATCGTGATATGCGGCGCCGCCACAGAATTTAATTGTGCCTCTGACTTTGTGGCTACCATTGATACTGACCAATTAAATATGCTGGGTTGCCATGCGAGACGACTACAGCAGATTATAGAGTAAGTATATGCACCCAGGCATATATTTGTATATATGTTAGACAGTCAGCTTTTCACCTTTTAGGTTGGCTGAATTGTCCTGTGATGATATCCCGCCTACACCGCCATTACATAAGACCTCACGATCAGAAACCAGCGTATACATAACACCGCATGGTTCAATGGCCTCTTTACGCCCCAATAAATCAGTCAACAATTTACCCCGTTACCCCGCACCGGTTGTTGAGGTGAAACGCTTATCTCAACCAATGTCGTCATCCTTCCAGTTCGAATTAATCGATGAGACTTCAGAAGGTTTAATTAAAACCGATTCCGGCATACATTCGCATTCGTTGGAATCGCAAAAGTGCACAATTACTGGTAAGGAACGCTTCGGATCTTTGGCGTCGTCGGCAGGGAGTGCATCACTGTTGGAAAATAATATGTCTGATACGCATACAGCAACAACACTAGAGCGTCATATACCTTGTACTATATCACTGGTGGCTGGAGTATTTATTATAAAAATTTTGGATTCTTCGTTATTTAAGAATGATGATATCTTTGCACCCTTAATATCCTGTACAATATCGCAACCAAGTTTTATTTTTACGCAAAACATTTTTGACTCGTCAATGAAATTCTCCATTTTCAATATTGGTCTCTATCTGCCAGATATTGGGGCGCAGCAAGAACGAACTCCAAAATCGAATCTTTTCCCGATAGCCCTAATCGATACCATGATCGGTAAACCGGAATCTACTGGCATACCACCATCGTTGTTCAGTTATAAGTTAACTTGTACAAGATTACAAAGACGTGAAATCGACATCGATTTCGGCCGGCCAATAGTGTTCACGCTAAATGAAAACTACACAGCACAATTATGTACAAATCTGTTGACGATTTACAACAGCTTTAAATTCTACACTTGCCTCACCATTCATCCGGACATACCCATTATACGCAAAACGAAAATTAAACTTATTAAGAAAAAAACTCTCGATGCTGATCGTTTATTTCTAAAATTAAATACGGTTATGATCAAATTTATTGATGCTGACGAGTACCATTGTAAGCTGGTATTGTGTGATTTATCATTGCACCTAAAATATCTTAATAAACCGGAAAAGTGTCTGTCCCGCTTGGGTGTGGGCGCATTCTACATACGCACCAGGCATAAAATGTTCTTACATCCGATCTCGTTGAAAGCTTCACTAGATTTACTTAGCGAACCATGGCAGCAACTCCCCATGATTACGTGTATTATGAAATTTAATGTGATACAAGTGGATGTTGGCATTTATGCTGTTCTGCAATTAAGGAAATGTTTTGAAGCGCTTCAACGAATTATTGATTATACAAATAATGAGTGGCACAGTTTTCAAAATCGATTCGCGCTCAGGGGTCCACAGAATATTCGACGAGAAAATTTAAAATTAATGAAATGTCCTTCGAGTGAAACGTTTATAAAAAGTACGAAATATTCGGAACGGGAGGAATACTATCAGGATGATTTGAGGTGAGTTTGGAAGGAAATTAATATTTATTTATTTATTTATTTATTCATTATTTATAATATTAATTAATTACACACCAATACTGCTTTTATAGCCTTATGTGCTAAATTAAAGAAAAATAAAAATATTAGCAATAACAACAACCAAAATAAAAATAATAAATAAATAAAAAACGAAAAAAATTTAAATAAATTGAATAAATATATAAATGGGAAAAGCTTACGTATTAAGTTTAAAAAGAAATTATAATAATAAAATAAAAGAAAAAAAGGTACAAGAACAATAAAAACAACAAGAACAAAAAAAAAAACTTGTAATAATTGTTTTACAACAAAACATGGCGAGAACAATAAAAAGAAAAACAATAATTAAAATGAAAATAACAACCATGACGAGTAAATTAATTATATTAAAGCACGTGTTACGGTTTAAATTCTCATATTAAACAAAGTTGAAGTATTGTTTGTTTGTATGTACTTGATTTTTGTTATACGAATATATAATTATTTGGGGGTTTTGATGAAAAATAATATCAAGAAATTATTCTTATTCATCCCTAACTCGATTTCATGTAATATCGGTCTTGAGTAGCTCCAATGTTTTTGATTTGTTTTTTTTTTTTTTTCTTCAATAACCAATCATGATGATCAATCTTGTTTTCTACGTAGAGCTGGTGCTTTTCAATTTGTCGAATTAACCACAGATGCTATGTTGCCGTTACCGTATCAAATACAGATTATTAAAAAGGATTATGGCATTATATGCTGGCGTTATCCTCAACCAAGAAGAATGGTTAAGATTTATGTCAATCCTATACCAATGGCAGTAAGTTGACTATTTATTCTATTTAGTCTATTTTTATATCTACCACCTTGAGATCGGGAGTCTACTCACTTCATCTGAAATAATTAAAAAAAAAAAGTAAATTTGATTTAGGTCCATATGTGCATACAAACAGTGGGCGTGGCAGCAACCCTCTAATAGTGTACGAACTGGCAAGTCGAGTTTTATACTGAGTACGTTTTGTAAATTTTGGCCGTGTCTGATATCCGATCACGCCAATTTCTGTCACATCGATAAATATGCCAAATTTCAACTTCATAGGTAAATTTCTATTCTAGATAAATAGTTTTTTCTCGATTGCACGCAGGCCGTTATTCGATCTAAAACTAGAAATGCTCAATATGACTGAATTTGTCGTCTCTACATCACGAGTTATGGTGTAGGTTGTTTTTCAAATCACCCAAATCATTTTAAAGCGCCAAAGTTTTACCCCAAACTAATTATTGCGTTTAATTTTGTTTTTTTTATTATTAAAAAAAAAAAAAAAAAGTCGGAGACTACCGTACTCATCAAATGCCGAATGGAGTATTTTAGTGAAGCTCACGAACAATTTGTGCATTACTGTGATTTTTGGCTGTCGGAAACGGTCAGCAAAAATATCGAATTACCGGAAAGAATTGTTTGTGCATATATATGGAGAGTGGTGATATTGCAACCGTTAGTTTCTGTGGATGGCAACTGTTTTGACGGTAGTGAAGAAGATGAAGAACTACAGAGCATCAACAGTGCTCGTTTAGGTGAAGTTCTAAATAACGAAGCAATGGGAAAACATTTTATACTTCATCCGAAAGTGCTGGTGGGTTGTATGCGGGTGGATACGACATTCCAAATACAAAATGTGCCAAAGTTTCAATTAATGATACGTTGCAATCAAATCCATTTAAGATTGCTCAATCAGCCGGATGAAAATGTTGCATTGCCGCCTCTCTTAAAGAAATTCCGCATAACCAAGACTGTCAAGTCGCAAGCTTTTATGGTGGTAGCATTTCAAAACATAAGCATTCATGGTTGCTTTTACAGCAAAAATAGGTTTCAGGTGGATGCACATGTAAGTGGAAGCATTAAGTGCCTAGATTACGGCTACCTTAATATGCTACCTCTGATAGAGGAGACTACGCTGTGGTGTTATTTGGAGATAGATAAAGATAAAGGTGTTATCATCAACAATATGGTGTGTGATCGTTTGCGTCTAAATATGGGTCCAGCTATTATTCATGCTCTGCTCAGTTCCAAAAATCATTGGGAAGAACTGCTCGATGTGGATGATCGGCGTGTACGTCACGCTCTAATACCAAAATGTATCATAATCAATCGCACCATGTCCTTAATAGCCTTTGGACAAACCGGCACCAAAGAGCGTGTGCACCTTGGTGTTAAAGAATGTTCGTTATATTCTTTCGGCAGTGATTATCACAAGCAGGAACTGACATTTTATATAACCAATGAAGAAACGAATACAGTTATCACCAGTCCATCAGTTTATGTGCCGCTTAAATTTGAAGAGAAATGTATTTTCCGTAATCTACGCGTTGGCGACAAGTGTTTAATATTGCGATTGTGCAAATTAACCAATTATCAGATATACATTTTGATCAAAGGACAAATCGAATTCCTATCAATGGTACCGCATAATTTACGCGTAGGTTTTCGTTTTGGTGAACAGAAGCAAAATTCAACAGTAGAAGAGAAACGCTACGCCAATTATAGCTTGGACAAATATGGGAGATCTTCGCTATTTATGATGGTTCAAAAGAATTCGGAAATTTGCATCAGGTACAGTTTAAGAATTAAGAAAAAAAAACAAAGGCTTTTATACTTTATCACTTCAGACTTAAATTAGCGGAAAATAAATCACGCGGCTATACCGGAGAAATCCCATTAAGAGTAAATAGAAAATTGCCATGGTTAGTGAAAGGTATTGCATGTCGTTCATAAGCCCGGTCACTACTTAGGTGTTAATGCAATTCCAATTTTTAGTTCCATTCGGTGCAACAGAATTTATTAGTTTTTGGGTGCGCATATTGCGGGACGATATCGCGGAATTGTGCGTGAACACATTTCATCCGCAAAAGATTTTAATTATTGTGTGGCCGATATACGAAGTGTTATCCCTTTTAAGTGGCCCCCTGCAACTGAAAGAGCCCAATAATGAGGAGGTGTTCGAAGTGCCCGCAGAAAACGGCAAACATGTTTTAGACGTTCCCGCCACTCATCTCTCTGAACATGACATACATTTTACGTTTAGGTTTGGAAATCAATTTTCCGTAATGCTTTGTAGTCTAATCTAATTAAAATGATTTATGTACGATAGCTCTCCGGTGCGTGATCAAACGCAGACACATTTTAATCTGAACCTAAAGACATTAGATTGGCAGCATTTCTTTTGGTACGATGAGACAAAATGGACCGTTGATAATGCTTTGCAATTGCTGGCTAAACCCCTGACGCGCCAGTGGCCGTTTAATGACGAGGATGAATCGCGAGTTCAGCGAATTTCCGCAAACACATCTAAAGTTGATGTTATATATAATCTGAATCAAAGCCGTGAATTTTCCTGCACGTTAGCCTTACAAGTGGCATCGTGGGGTGTATTCGTTAATGCGGCAGGCATAAAACTGCAACTGAGCGATTTAAAATCTGAACATCTTGCCACCATTGAGAGTAATGGTTTAGAAATGTTAAGCGACGTATCAGCGGGATTTCACGTTGAAATACCCAACGGTCCAACATGGAAATCATCTCCACCTATATATTTTGAAAATCTACAGTACTCTACCACGACCAATGAATATTATGTGTTATCAGAATCGGAACCATGTGACATACTCATAACACTGGGGGACGATATATTCAGATTTGTTTTAACCTTAACCATGCAAGATAATCGTAGAGTGTTAAAGTTGAGTTCGAAATTTGCTGCAGTTAATTTTACTAAAACCCGCTTATGTTTATTACCATTTGCCATGAACTGTAAGGAGGGTATAAATCAAGCGAAAATGCAACTTTTGGAAAAGGACATTCCAAAGGTGGACGTGAAAGCCGTTTCCAGTTGGGAGACTTGTGTTGGCATCTCCTTGCCGCAATTTCGCGATATTTATGCCCACACGTCCAACCACCGACAACAGCAGCACGATCTTATGACATCTTATGTATATTTTATATCCATAAAAACATGTGTAGAAGGTCAGATTTCTATACCTATACGTTTGGATCAACCATTGAAACGCCGCTGTCTCAGTATACAAAATGGCACAATGCCTGTTGCTCTGGTGGTGACAGTAAGCGAAAAAAATAGTATAATCTATTTGTCCATAGCAGAGGACATTTGTCCTGCTCTATTGATTATGAATGAGACGGAGTGCCCATTCATGATTGCTCAAACCAATGCAACAGAATGCAGCGCCACAGTTACGGTGGCACGCGAATATGACGAACATCATTTGCAGTGGTATCATAAGGTGCCTCAACAAAGTCACTCTTATTATACGCCACCATGTTGGTACGCCAATTTTCCAGATGTTGATACAGTCCATTGTAATGTCACATTAGCCCTGTGGGATGGTAAGTTGTTTCAAAGAAGAAAAAAAATATGTGGCTTTTTGCATTCATCCACCTGACCACGACTTTAAAAATAATACCAGTCTGGCGTGATGGACGAGTTCACATTCCAGCTGAGAAAACTTTTTCACTTTTGCTGCTCAGCTGAATTTGAATTCGCATTCTCCGCCTGGTGTAGGATATTAAATTGTACTATTTCGTAGATGATGTATCTGCTAAACTGGTCAAATGGTCGAAGCCATTGCATGTGGATAAAACACATAAAAAATTCTTGCACATACCCGGCCATGGTGATGTTCAAATTATTATCTGTGATAAACATCGAGTTGTTAGATTAAGTATTTTATACGTATCCCAGGTAATTTTTGTGGCATCAATTTTAGCATGAAGCTCTAGCTCATCTTTTTTTTAGCAAATGGAATTCTCAGTTAAGGATTTGCGCTCTAGATTGTCTACAACGGATAGTATAAGCGAACAGCTTAATACTGCTCCCACATTACCGCATTCAACCAGTGCACCACATTCGTCTGCAGCAATTTGTTCACATTTCCGTAATGATTGCACAACCTCAACGCAAATTAAATTTCGTTTATTTATTAAAGAGATTCTCTGTAGTCTGCATGTGGATTCGAGTGAAACGCAGTATTTGAAAAGTGACGTTTTCAGTTTATATATAGATGACTTTGTTATGGCTTATGATCATGAAACAAATGATGACAACAGGAAATTGAATGTATTAATACCGAACTTGCAAATTGACAATCAACTCTTTTCAACCGGAAGATTTGATTTTCCCGTAGTATTGTGCTCCGAAGAGTTGTATGAGAAAACTACTTATAAACCGAAGGCCTACTATTTGGATCAGACGTGCACCTGCTTAAAGCAGGGATCCATCATGTTGGACGTGAAAGTAAACTTTTATGAAGATGAATTTAAAATTCATTCGATTAAGTGTCATTTGAGTCCCATACGAGCTTACGTCGAGGATGCCTACATAACGGATTTGTTAGATGCTTTGGTGGAATGTGATCCAACGAATTGCGTCTACAAGCCGAAATTGGAGTACGAACGACGTGTACTAGCAGAAAATCAAATGATAATACCGCATGATGTGGTTGTGGCGGCATTACATTTAATGGAACCATTACATATGCGATCTTTTATAATAGATCCGACGTATGTTTTACTTTCCGTACATACTTCAGTACGTTTGTACATAGCTTTGGATCATTCGCCGTTATCGTTTTCTGCCTACCAACGGCAGAATTTGTTGACGTTGCCTTTGAAATTGGGCCAATCTCTCGGTATGCATTATTTGTCGGGGGCAATATTTGGTGCTGGTTGGGTAGTAGGCTCTTTGGAAATTCTGGGCAGCCCAAGCGGTTTGGCTCGTTCGGTAACAAATGGTCTTAGGGACTTTATCTCTTTGCCCGTAAGGGGTTTGTTTCGGGGTCCTTGGGGTTTTATAATTGGCGTTACTCAAGGATCGGCTTCTTTGTTCAGAAATGTCACCGCCGGTACTGTAAATTCATTGACGAAATTGGCGGCATCTGTGGCTCGCAATTTAGATCGTTTATCATTGGACAGCGAGCACATTGAAAGAACGGAATCTTTACGTAGAATTCGACCGCAAGGGTTTACGGAAGGTTTTTATCAGGGCATGACTGGTTTGGGTATTAGCATTCTAGGAGCTGTGGGAGGCTTGGCGCATCATACTCTTGAAGCCAAATCAACGACAGAAGTATTTACCGGCGTGGGCAAAGGTTTAGTGGGAGCTGTAACCAAACCGATAAGTGGTGCAGCGGAATTATTAGCATTAGCTGGTCAGGGCATGCTGCATACGGTGGGATTCAATGCTTTGCCACAACAAAGATGCCCATCAAATTGTCGCAACATTGCCGTGGAACCATCAGCTTATCGTTTGTGGAAAATGTTGCCAGCACAATTGCTTTCCGATCAGATTCTATTTTACAATGAGATAACAGTGATAAGTAAGGAAAAGCAAAAAAGTGGTCACATCTGTTTGACTTCAACGCTATTCGCCATATTGGAAACTGATTGGGAGCATTTACGTTTAGCCTATCCCATCGATAAGGTAGAGGTCGAGGCTGATGACAATGACAAAACCTTATACTATGTGCGCCCGAAGTCGGAAAGAGATGATTTCGCCGAGGTATGCTAAGCATAACTTTGTTATGTTAGAATTCTTTCTAAAATGTTATCTTTTTGATTTCGTGCAGGTATCGAGTTACACTGCTGAACGTATTATGAATTTTTTACAAAATTCCACTCTAAACATTACATCAGATTCACTCCATACTTTGCTACAGGTGAATGCACATTCCAACATGACATTGCATAATACCAGACATCAGGAGAGTCATGATTATGCATTTCACATAAATGAACATTTCGGTGAACACATTTTACGTTATTTGAAAATTCTCAATATGCCCCATTTAAAAAATTAGTTGCTCAATTTTATGTATTAGTTTTTCTTTTGGTACAAACACAACAATATCACTTAATAACAATAAATAAAGCAGTAAATATTTTTCTACATTGGTATATATGTCCAAAAAAAAGGAGAACCCGTAAGTAGCCGTAACAATGTAACGGTGAGGAGTTCTTCATATAACGTTTAAGGTGAAATTATGAGAAAAGATAACTCAAAATATTTTTATATACATACATACACATATTTTACATTCATTTAATTATACTTTACAGTCAAAAAATCAGATTGTTAGACTAATATTTTGTACAAATTTCCAACAAAATTATTGATTTATTTTGTTTTGTGTCATAATATACATCCATGCGTGGAATAATTCACTTTGAAATTGAGCTTTTTGTACGATTACTTACTGACGTAGTGGATTCATTCGCCTTTTGCCCAAGTAGAAGAATATAGTATAGATGGTTGTGTATTATCTGGATAAGAGTTCCATTAGAATTCATTAAAATATAATTTTTTGAATAGTAGCAAGCTTTACCATTTCGTTTGATGCGTTGACGGTCTGATGAACCGGAACATGAATAACGTGATGTCATAACATTAGGACGATTAAAACTGTCCGGTTCAATGTGAATGAAAGGACACCAACGGAAAAACATTTTAAAACCAAAACGAAATCTAAAAATTTGAAAAGAAAATTATAATTATCAGAGGATTTACAGTTAAGGAAAAATTAACCTAAAATTTACAAAATCAGTCTGCTTTACAACAATTCTTTTCATTGTGTATTGAAAAATGTTAAGTGTAGTTATCATACAAATTACCTGGAATTCATCCAGCAATAGATAATAGGATTATACATAGAGTTACTCATTGCCAGCCAATAGATGGATAAATATACTTCTTGTATAAATGGTGTTTCCGTCAGTGCTGGATAGCATGACGTCACAATAAAGTACACGTGAAATGGTAACCAACAAACAGTAAAAATAACCACTACAACAATCATCATTTTGACAACCTAAGCGCATGGTTTAAACAATAATAATTAAAATAATTGTAAATAACTGAAATTATGAAAACTACTTACTCGCCGCTTACTTTTCACACTCTCCACCTGCCGTGGCGTACATTCGCCAATTGTTTTGGAGCCCCACAACTCTACACCGACACGAGAATATGTAATAGTCATGGATGTGATTGGCACGAAATATGTCAGTATCATAAATAAAATGTTATAACTGGAAGAGGGTTAAAATTTGAATTTCTCTCATAAGTAACCATTCAATTAATCATATCATTAATTTATTTTAGAGCAGCATAACTTACGTACTATTCTAATATGGCTACTTTTTATGTGTAATCCGAAATTTGGATCCGATTGGAAAAAATTATAATATTTCCCAAATTTTTTTAATATCGTTTATGATTGATTGAAATTTGATCTCTTTGGAAAATTAAAAGCCCTCCCCGATCTCTAACGAAAATTTGAACAAAATCGTGGGTACTTGATATTTTTTTTGCAAACCCGCCGCTAAATTTAAAGCCTGGTAAAGCCTTACCTGTGGTGTAAAATGTTAGCTGATCGCGTCAGTCTATTGTCGTTTGATTTTGTTAAGAATTACTTACAAATATTCTTGATCAGAGTAATTTGTTGTACCATCTGGCCACTCGGAATAGCAAACGGTACGTATACCATCTTTTGTGTGTATTTCACCGGTAGTGAAATATAACAACATCGGGCACGAAATGATGGCCGCCGTTATCCAAATGATGGTGGCAACAATTAAATTATTACGTTTACTCATCCGAGGCTTTAAGGGTTGCATTATGGCCACATATCTGTAAATAATGAAGTAACATATTATATAGGGTAAGGGGGCATGCTTTATCATTTATATTCTACTAACCTATCGATCGATATTGCCATTAAAGTAAATACCGAAGCACTTATACTTAGCGTTGCTATAAATTGTGATATCTTGCAGTACAGCTCGCCAAAGGGCCAATCGTTGTTTATCATATAAATGTAATTGAAGGTGACATTTAAACTTGATACCATTGCGTCCGCAATTGATAAATTAACTGTAAGGGGTTTATTTATTAAGGTGAATGATTATATGTTGAGCGTGTCAGTGCTTGAAAACTTACCAATAAAATAATTCGTCACAGTACGCATACGTTTCGTAGTTAAAACAATCCATATAACGATTAAGTTGCCACCAGTTGCTATCACAACCATGGCAATGAAAATTATACTCCAAAATATTTGACGCCAAAGCGGCAGCACATACGATACATTATTATCGCTATTAATTAGAATGAAAGACAATTCGCTTAAACTCAAAATTCATAAGGAGAGAGAGATGCCATAAAGATATAATAAGTTTGTTATACCCTTTGCAACATTCAGAAGGAAAAGATATAGATCCTACAGTATAAAAATATGAGTCTATCCGCACATATCCGTCCGTAGTTCTGTCTGTTATTGGCAGTCTCGTGTTGGTATACTTTAACAAATTGAGTTGAAAGTTTTTCAAAAAACAAGTTGCAATTTGAATGGGGTAGAATCGGTTATGAGCCACGCCCACAACCGATTAAAATCCATTCATCAGACACAAAAATTAATATATGAAGTGGAGATATTCATAATTAGTGCATAAATCTATGTTTAAAAAATGGGCGTGGTCGGATGCTCACAATTTCCAAAAAATTGTATACATAGGGCGTAGAATCAGACTTGTTTTGTTGACACGTAATATAGTTTTTGTTAAGCTGAATTTAACTGTTTTAACTGTAAACTTGTTCTACTGCATCGAACATTCGTCAGACTTGTTTACAAATTTGAACAATTCCATGTAAATAAATGTAACATTGAGTGTGCAGGTGTAAGAAGAATAAACATTTAAACATTTCAATTTATGTACCTTGTATTATGAATTGTTGTATTGTTGCTGTTGTTGTAACATGTCCTACTGGTGCTTTCATATAATAGAGATTGATTACACCAATTATATGAAACACTGTTATCATCAGGATTCATGGTTGATGTGATGTCAAAATGTTCAACAGCGAGATGTTCACTTGTTTCCATGACTGTACTGTAGATTTTTTGAAGCTGGTGAAAAGCTACATTATATCAATAATTTATTCGAAAGGAGATGATAGTTTGTTGTTGTAATAGTTTAGCATCTTTTTTTCATTTTTATCATCTTAAGGGTAAACGTAAATTGTTCTACATCCTTATCGTTCAATGGAATTATTGATGAAAAACGTGCTTTCCTGCCATAAAAATAGTAAAGTTATAAATTATTTAAACTTATGATAAGAGTATAAATTTCTTTTGTTAAACGAAAACAAATTCTAACTTGAAAGTTATTTGGACCCTAATGGAATTTGTTTTTTTTTTTTAACGTTTGTCAGTGATTTATTTATTTTTTACACACATATTTACATATATTGACAGGGAGCTGTGGAAGCATGAGCATGTAAAAGTATGTGTTGTAGTTGTTGTTGTACTTCTTTTCATCCTTTGCTCCAATTCTATTCATGATGATTTCCTTCATTTTATACCATATTTGGTATGTCGGCACGAGACACATGTACGTTTGTGTACGTACCATGCATGAAAGTATTTGGCTTTTATTGTTATTGTCAGCGTAGTTGTACCTGTTTCTTTATATGTATCATTAACGTTTCTATGCCCAACATAATGGTTTTCTGCAGCAATACGCTCTTTGAATGCTTTACAAAATTTTAAGACAATAACTCTATGCCAGGCAAGGGGAGTACAAACAATAGTTATAAGTAAGCCAGTGTTTCAAGTGTCTAATAGGTTATTTAAAACAAAACAGAAGCAGTGCTAAATATGTCAGGACGTAAAGTTTCAATTCCATAACAAATTAGGCATTTTTTGTTCACTTACTTAACGTTCAAAGACGTTTAATGGAATGGAGGTGATGTTGGTCAAGGAATTTTATATATTAACCCCTTAGGGTATGCAATGGAATTCTTTACAAATACATCACATGTTATGTGTAGTGGTGTTGTAGAGACACAAGGGTGTTTGCACATGTATAATAATAATAAATGAAACTTTAAGAAAAAGTCTTTGAATTTAATTTTTCATACTCAACCCCTTAGGTCGCTTTCACTTTACCAAAACATATATGAGATCTAGAAAGAAGCCTTGGGCACTCTACAACGTGTATACATTCTTGATCAGCATGAAATACTGAAACGATTTGGGGTAGGCATTCTCCCAGTTGTAATAATTTGTGCATCAATTCCAAATGGGCAGATTTATTGTTAACCTATATTCAGGTTTTCCTGAATATGGACAAAATCGGTCGTAGAACACGTTCACAATTAAAGAAAAACTGAAGTAAGGTAGATTTTTCAAACATTGTTGAATAGAAATTTTTACTCAAAAAACCACGCCTACTTTTTAAAACTATCCTTATAAGTCTTAAATTTTGTTTTCCTGAATAAGTTCCTTATCGATTTTATTGACATTTTTTTACCGTTACTTTTTGAAAATCTCCCGCAAATGACTTCTTTCTACAAGGAAGGACTTTGAATTTGAAATTTTGAAAAAACATCTTTCTAATAAGAATGGCGAAAATGCCTATTGCTTAATGGTGTATAATATTTTATTTATAAAAGTAAGTGATTTAAAGATTTAAGCAAACGCAAACAACAAAGGGTGCTTCAAAAAATTTGAAGTTTTTCTCCTTGATCGGAAATGTCGTTCAATTTTTTTTCTTTTTAACTTGACAATCAGATATTTTTACATTTTCTTTAAAGAAATTGGAAAAAATGTTATTTTATACATAATTATATTTTCGTGTCTTTTTATTTATTTTCGCAATAAAATTTCAATATGTGTCAACCAAAATTTACATTAAACAACCATCACAACCCCGAATTGATTGAAAACAATAACGCAGATCTGCAGAATGCTGTGCCGGATATAGATGAATCTGATTCTGAATCAGAGGAACCTCAGACACGGTACATCTTTGAAATAAACTTTGAACTGCCACAACTGGTGAGACACTTCAACAATTTGAGATTAGACAATGACGAAGAGGAAGCCGACGATAGTGGAAATTCTTTAAGACCGGAACCTTCTACTTCATATCAACTATTCAGGACAAATATATTTGATCTAACTTCGCATGATCTGTCATCAGAAACAAATCAGTCACCGCGATTCATCTTCAACATCCTTTTAGATGTTGATGAGAGTCTGGTAAATAATGATGATGAACCCATAGTACTATCCAATAATCGTGAACAAAATCGTCGGCATCGTCATCGTAGACGATTGCGTGAGCGCAGAGGTTATCGTAGAGTTATTAAACAAATAAAAATGATTAAGAGAGTTCTACGGAAGACCAATCTCAACTTAAGACACTTCAAAAGGCTTCTGCAGCGAAATTTGAATCACAGGACACCTGCAATTAGGGATCAAAATTCAACCCCTTAAAATAGGAACAGTTAAAATAAAATTATTTTAAAGTCCAAAAAAAAAAAAAAACAACAACAATATTTGTGTAAAAAATTAAAAATAAATAAATAATTTAATTCTAAATTTAATGAAAACAACGATTTTAACTTTATCATTCTCTCTCCATTCGTATTTGTTTATTTTTTTTTAAATATGCAGACCATTCAGAAAGTGTCCTGCTCTGAAAAACAGATGACAGTTTCTGTAGTATATATGAACAGAGTAGGGTATTTATCGAGTGACCATTTCTGGTATATGATTGCGATTATGAACTTAACTTGGCGATGTTTGAGAAAATTATGGAGAAGTATTCTTGACCAGCAACATGTTTCGAATTGAACCGCTCGATTAACTCCTTATAATGTACATTGTTTTTTAAAATTCCCTGCATAATATAAATTCAAATATATATTGTAGAATAGCTTTCATCCAACGGTATATAAAATTAATAAAAAAGAATAGTCAAAAAACCACTTTATAAATGACATAGCGGTAAAACCATCGCAGCCTTTTACTATTTAGCTGCTGTAAAAATATGTGTATATCTTGGTAAATATTGCATTTTTATGGCACAGTGAAGACAATTATACTTATCCATAAGTAAGTACCTAAAAACCTTCTCATTTGAAAAGTATATGTATACATATGCACACACAGAAGTTATTACGATGCAAGCCACGACGGTTAATGTAAGACGCGTTGATTAAAACCATAAATAATTTAATAGTAAAAAACAGACAGCATTCGAAAGGCAACAAAAAAGTAACACGTGAGCGTAAATGTGTGTAAATTGTCACTCGATTGGAAATGTACGCATTCAGCATCAGTTATGTTTGAAAGGATATAATCTTCAATTTTCATTGACTTTATTTTGTTTCATTTACATAAGGATGGATAGAAGGACACATGGACAGATGGACATGGCTAATCGATTCAGATTCTGATTATGAATCGATCGGTATTATTGAAGGTGGGTGAAGCATTTGCCGTTTAGGAGTTACAAGCACCCGCACAAACTTAATATACCAAATTTTGTGAAGAAATTATTCTAACTAATTATAGTTAGCTTCATAATTGGCTGTTTTTTTTGGCCAAATTTGAAATCGATCGGCCCAGGGAAGAGACTTATTTACAAACACAACTCGCGTTTACTGACACAACCAAACTAATTGTAGCATAATTTGTGGGGCTAACTGGTTTACATAGAGTATTAAATGGTCAGGCTTGATTGACTATAACACCACCTGTTTAAATTATGCTTCATGCAATCAAAATTGATTCAATTGATTGATTCAGCAGGTACGTTAAACTCACACAAGTTTGAACTTTATTCAAATGCGATTTTTTGGATTGTATTAATCTCAACTGTCTCAAGTATTTCTTGTAAATTTATGCTCATTTAAAACATTTCGTTCGAATATCTTTTATTATTCAATTACTTGTTGAAGAGTGTTTGTTCTTTTATTTGTTTTTATTATTTATACACAATATAACAATTAATACTGGCAACCACTTCGTTCAGATATTATTAAGCGACTGTGTCTTAATGGTTATGTGAAGGAAGCGTTTAACATGTAAAGTTACTGGCCAGTTAAAGAGACAGAGAGTAAAAATCATATAGAAGAGTATTATGTTAAATTACAGTAACCTGTTGGCAATGAAGTATTTTGAAAATGATCCAAGTCTGAAAAATAGACTAGAATCACATTGGCTTGACTATTTAAATAGTCATCTTTCCCACTTGTGTGGAAACTTTTTGAATATTTTTAATCTGTACGCCTGTCTGTCCTTGTAAATTTGTGTCCAGGTAACATGTCGCACTTTTATATACTTTGATGAAATTTAGTAAAACAACATGTTTTGGTTCAAACAGCAATCCTATTGAAAATGGAACGAATTGGAACATTTTTAGAACCCTTTCCCATATAAGGAGAATGTTAATAGGGCAAAAATTCCCAATTTTGTTCAATTTTTATTAAAAATTTATGAATTGTAATGAATTAGTTTAATAAATGAAGTCTCTGCACTCGATCGATACTGGACACTGTCTCAACACATGGCTGGTACACGTTTAAGAGTGATGTGTATTCTTAACTTAAATACTTCTGAGCTTTTAACTGCTAACATAAAATATCTGTAAAACAAATGTTATTTAACAGTTAAGGAAACAAAAACAACGTTGACATTAAATTAATTATATACCACCAAGCTATCATCGGTTATTTGTAAACATTTCACGTAAGCAGTGTGCTATGAGAAACCGCAATATAAACGTATGTGTATAATCCTTTTTGTTCATATCTATATATTGTTAAAAAACGTTTCAAATACATATACAATATAATATATAATAATAGAACGGAAACGTGAAATATTGTGATTTATTCCTACACACTTGCATAACTATTATTAACACTACCTGAATAAACATTGGCATCATATTCAACTTGATGCATGCGTAATACTCGTACAGATAAGAAAGTTACATATTCTTGTTCAATCCCTGTGGGGGTGGACGTAACTTATGATGATGTATGAAGTAGCACCAATTGGCACAAAGTGCAATGCATAAATTTTCATTTTAAAAGTTTAGAAAGAAGGAATAACTTAAAAGGACATTTTTATTAAGGAATTACATATGTATGCATATTGAACCTTTTAATAAACGCACCGAGGAGAAGATGGAAATACGTAACAGATACTTTTTATTTAAATTAGACAGAATCGCACCTAAAATCAACAAAAATCTTTCAGACACGCCTACAATTTTTCAAAAAGTTTTTCGTTTTTTGTTGTTTACCCGATTTTTTCTTAGTTGAAAGGTAAAGTAATACATAAGGTATAGAAGGAGTGATCAGACATCTGCCACGCCCACTGTTTATGTACAAATTATATTTTTTGAACTTGACTGCTTTTCAATCTCTTATAACATATTGCCTGGGGCAGGCATTAAGAATGTGAAACCTGGGGGCTACTGATAAAAAGTGTAATGTGGGCGTTTTTGGTGGAAAAAAATTAAGAAAAAGTAAACAATTGATTGTAATTTAAGCACAAATGGTCATGAATAGATTTATAGTATGTAGGGGACAAATACATGCAAGTGTTTATGAAATGTTATAAGTCAAATATCTTCCCCAAGTAGGATTTATAAATTATATTATTATGATGATGCTTTCACGATAATATTCAACAACACAAGTAGTTATTTAAAAAGGCTATACATGAATGTCTCCGAATGTCCTGATTCCAGTATGAACCGCTATTTGACTAAAAAAAAAATGATGTTTAAATATCAGAAGGGGACACAGCGATACCTAACAAAACCTGTATTTAGTATCAGTGAACAAATATCATTCAGAACAGTATCTAATAAAAAATATATTTATATATTTATACAATAATTTCTTACACGGTGAGGAAAATGTTATCTAAAATACAAACGTCCACCAATACTCTGGTATTTGTTTAGATGGTAAAACTCAACTTCATAATAATTTTCGACTCATTTAGTCAACTGTAATCCAGCATTCAAAAGACAACTGCGTTACATTGGTAACGTGTTTGTAGGATGAAATCTGCGGAAAAGTAAAAAAAAAAAAGTCGTTTATTTTCCAAAACAAAATGGAAAGCCGCGTTTTAAACTTACATATGATCGGGTACATCATAAATGCAATGAATGATTTCGGCGGGACGTGCTGTGTATTCGCAAATTCTAAAGATTTTTGTGAATATTGGGAATCTGTTGATGGCAGTGAATACCAAATGTTAACAAAAGTATTCGCCCAAAGCCGTTACTACTTACTTATTTTCTACACCCTTATGATTAACCATCGAGTTGACGGTGCGTGCCACTAAGGGACCCAACAGTTTTTGACCCCTCAATAATTCCGCTTCTAGCTGTTCAATTGTATAGTCGGTACGTATAAATGCTTCAGCTATACGACGATTGCGACTGCCATAGCAAACGGTTATCAAATCGGATATGCCGCAGCTTTCGAAAAATGTTGACATTTTAATACCCGGATAAAAGATATCAGCAAAATGCATTATTTCCAACAGTCCGAAGCGTATCAGCGCCGATTTAATATTCTCATTGCAATCCATGCCATCCAGTAAACCCACACCGAAAGCAACGACATGCTGAAATATATTTAAATATTGTTGTACATACAAACGCGTATATATACTATATAGTAACACCTTTAACAGACCGCAAATTTCCACACAGTCAGAATCATCTACCACAACGATGCGAAAATATTGTCCTTGGAATAGATCTTTCAAAAGTTTGGCAACTTTGGCGTCGCGGCAACCTATGGTACCTTCGCAAAACCGATTTGCTACAATCTCGCTGGGTAAGTTAACGGCCGCCAACACCGCACATGGTATCTTTTTCAACAATTTCTAATAAATATCATGTTAAAGAATTTTACATCTCACCTTTAAATATTTGGTAATAGTATGAGATATCAATTCAATGCCACCTGATTCACTAGTAATGAATCCTTTGATCATTGAAACCGCCATAGCCTGAGGCTTAATTTTACCCAATAAAGTCTTACAGAAGTCGGCAATATGCTTACTGGGTATGGCAAACACTATGATGTCAGCATATTTCGCTGCTTCCACCAAATCATTAACAGCTACCTAATACATTCGAGTGTTAGATGAGGCGGCGGTGTTTTCTACTAATCTTACCAAATTATCGGGCAGCTTAACATGTGGCAAGTATTTTGCGTTGACATGTTGCTGATTTATTATATCACTGAGGCGTTTGCCCTCAAAAATTTCATCATAAACAAACATATTGACGCGATTGTCGACATCCTCCAGCTTAACAGTATTTTCAGCTATAACTTTCGCTACAGCTGAACTCCTAAAAAAATAAATCAAATAAATCTGTGAAAATGAAAAACTTTTACTCAAGAATCTGCACCAATTGCCGCTGCCAATAATGCTAACGCTAATCTTTTCCATGATAAGAAATTATTGTTTGTTTTGGAAATTTTGTTCATTAGAATTAAATTTTTTTTTGGTTTTTCTTTTGAAAAAAATTAAACAGAGTGCTTAAAAAAATGTATGTAAAGGGGTGCCCCCAATGGAGCGTGATTGATATGGCAAGAAATTATAACTTTGTCACAAGAAAAATTACTTTAATAAACATTTCACTTCCTCAACATGAATTATTGTACTGTTACAAATTTAATGAAAAATACTTTAAGGCAGTGTTTGAGAAATAAACCACTACAATCGCACCGGAATCAATTTATTATTAGCAACCATAAAAAAGTGTTACGATTATTAGTGTTGCTGCAATTCCATCTTACTTTACAACCGCGATGCTTGTTAGAAGCGTATCACACGTATTGTTTAGGATGAAAGGCTGGAGTGAAGCGGGTAAAGTATTTACTATTTGAAATTGAAAACTGTGTAAATAGAGGCCTTTTTTATGACAACTTTTACAGGCTATGTACCCATGAAACACAATGCGATTTTAATCAGGTCAGTACACTTTATAACAAACGTAACTTTTATTTATTTTGAAAATTCTTGTTTGTCCTTGTAAAGAAAGAAGGTTGTGCTTCAACATTTAATACCCCAGACCAGTCCGTAACCCCCGCTACTCGCCGTAGTATAAGAAGTTGTAAGAAATTGAGCTGAATATTTTTATAGATTTTTTTAAGTTGTGCAAGTAAATTGGGCGCAATGAGTTGAGATTCGCGCCCACAATCGACAATTTAGCCATATAACTACACTACGGAAGTAAGTGTATAATTAACCAGAAATGGGCGGATTACACTCTATCGCTTCATTGCCTATCTTAAAACCTTTCTACATATTATTTCATACGTGTTCTAAATGAAGTTGCCATTTGTTCGATTTATAAACATCCTTAATTTGTATACAGTCCTATGACATACAAGAAGTATAAATTCTATGCACGTATTATTGAACTTGACAAAGTGAACATGTACGCGTTTCGGGTATTGCAGTATTAATTAGTTGTAAGCGTGAGTGGCAACAGTTAATTGAAAGTTACAATTCAGTTCAACAAAGATTATATTTTTAACTCTATTACATCTATTTTAAGAGATAGAAACTTATCGACTGAAACATTAGGCAATGCTTACATACATTTATTGAAATGGTTTTGATGTACAAGTCCAATCAGTTTTCATAAGTTTAAAATACAATTTTATTATAAAACCAAGAAAAGTTTAAAATAAGAAAATCAGTTTATATCTAAAATAGAAAAAAGCCACAGAAGCAAATACAAAAATAGTCCTTGATTTATATTGTATCCTGTTTGAATCTTAACATAAAAATTCAATTCAATAAAGTTAATAAAAAGTTTTCTTAGCTTTTTATATCTGGTTTATATGCTTTTAACAGCCATTAGTGACATCTGTTATAATATATTTTATGCTCAAACAGCTTTTCCGTTCAAGTTTCTATGAAAAGTTTTCACTGGAATTTCTATTTATTGTCCAGACTAATACATCTAAAATTAATTATTAAAGTTATACAACATTTAAATATATGTTATGTAATAGATAAATATTTAGCAATTTATTGTTATTACATACATAACCTAAGACGGTTTGTCTACAAATTTGAAAACGCCATTTTTATACCAATTAATTTCCACATAAGATGGGGGATGTGCTAAGTGTGTCATTCCGTTCAGAAGGGGACGTCAGAGATCCTATAAAGTATATTCATTCCTGATCAGCATCAAAAACTGAGTTGATCTAGACATGTATGTACGTACGTCCGGGTATCTGTCTATTATTAGCATTCTCACATAAATTTTGTAAGATATTGAGCTGAAATTTTGACCCTTTTAGTTTTTACACGTAAATCGCCATTTAAAATGGGCAAAATCAGCTAAGAACCACGCCCACAATTAACTAAAATCTACTAATTTAGGCATGAAGACGAAATTTGATATGCATATATATAGTTATCTCATCCATTGATATGCCAAAAATGGGTGCGGTCGAACAACATACGCGTTCACAGTTTACAAAAAACAATTTTTCACGCAAAACTCGACTTGAATGCTCAAAAGTAATACGTAAAGGGCATAATCATATACCTGCCACGCCCACTCTTGTAGATATGGAAAGTATTTAAGATTTGGCTCAAGTCAAATTTAGTTTTCTTACGTCTTTTAAGAGAAAGATTTCCTCTTTGGCAACTTAATAATTAATTAAATTAAATAAAATAATAATGGCGTGAAACAATAATCTCACGAGTCAGCATCCCCAACCAAAGCCAAAAATAACTTTTTTATAGGAATTCTTGAAAAGGTCTCGTGTCATGTCAGGTCCAACTATTCGCGTCTTTTTTTGTCACTTGGCTCCCTTTTTCAAATGTTAAATAATTATTTTTGGCAAAGTCTGAGCAAACGTAACAAGAAAATATTAAGAAAGAAAAGAAAGTTAGTTTTTTCATAAGTAAGTATTTATATGTGAACATATAAGCAATCATGTCCCTACATGTTATTATGCATTGTCGTTGTAACAACTGATATAAGTTATGTGTGTTTATTATCCAAGCAGTAATCGATTGCGTGCATCTTTATGCCACAAAACTATGTGGCGTATTGTTATGAACTCGTAACACTCGCAACACTCGCTTGGCTGCCAACCATACAAAATATAATGTATTGTACACATAACAACAAACAACAAGAGCTGGCGTTGACAATCAAGTCAGACAGTGTTATCATAAATACTTATAGATGTGCCAACAAAAGTTGCAGCGATAACACGTGTAGATCTTTATGATACGATTAAACATTTCCCCTCATACTTATATTTTAAATAAATCCAGCTAATGGATAAAGAACTTGGACATTCGAAAAGAACTTGCAATGCAATGCGTAAAAGGACTCATCTAATAAAACATTCATTTGGACACCATCTTACATTTATGTCAATTTCATATGTCGTAGTGATCATGCACAATTACGCGAGCTTGGCGCCACAACCACACAACTTTCCCTTTTCACTGGCAAATAGAGTAAAACTAGGGGCAATTAACTTTTTCGCTATTAATCAACAGTGGAATGGAGTACAGAAAAATTAAAGAAATTATTGCATGTTGTGTATGTTTAATGCTTATTAGTGTATGTGTTTATGTTTATAGGTGGTAGTCTATTTATTTACACATAGTTGAACACATCACCTCTATTTTTCGTATTTTATAGAGTGTTGCTTGCATTTATGGCCACAATGTTCATCTTCCAGTGAAATATATTTTTTGTAAGAGAAGATATTCCAAACAATTAAAAAAAATTAAATATCCTGCACATCTCCATATAGGGGCGTGGACGAGTCTGCTGTACAATACAGCACAAGTTTTTTTTTTTTTTTATGAACAAAGTTTTTTTTTTCGTGAGAGAACAAAATCGTTCAAGTGTCACGCCCACAATTGAAAAAAATCTTGCTATCAAATGCAGAAACATTCCGATGAAGTTGAAATTTGATGCTCAGAAATTTTTATGGTTAGTTAGTGCCTTTATATATGTTCAGGACACGCCCTTATATTTTACATAGAAAAGATTTCGCGATAAGTGAAAAATATTGTAATTTTTTGTACTCATTGTTATTTGCTGCTTACGTATAAAATGAATAACTTACTGAGCGAACGGTTCGTTAAACGCATGATCTTAATCACTAATACTACCTAATGATGATAAAATTTTAATCATAATGTTCATTTATTACCTCCATATACTTGTTGTTTATGTTGTTATTATTATAATTAACACAAAATTATTTCAATGTGAAGAGGGATGATGCTTTTCTATTCATTGGTAAAAAGTACTCTGTCCTGGGCATGACCAAAAAAATGGACATACGGACAAATATAGTTGAAAGATATTTAGTTAATGTTGTCGATTAAGAATAAAATAAAGAAAAAGCGTTTTAAAATATAACTTCAAACTTATAATAAACTTATTTAACGCGCGTGATGTTTGGTGAATATAAAAAGAAAGACTTAAGTAACAAACCTGTGTGTAATAGTATCCATTAAATCATAGTAGAACAATAACGTTTTTATTCAATAAATGTTATAATCAGTATAAACTAAGAGAGAAAAAAATCAATGTAATCTCTCATAAAATACTACACTAGAGTAAATTTCCATTTTAATGCAACAGTGATGAGAAAAGTAGGATTTTAATCATAATGATGCATTTAAGTAAAACACGTTATTATGTGTTTATATTAATATATTTAGTTAATATCAACCATTAAACACTTTATAGTAAGCTTCTTGCATAATCTAGAAGATTTTAAAGCGATGGCATCTGCTCAGCACGAAGTTATTTAAATTCTTTTTTTTTTGACGAGGGATAGACTTTTTTTTTTAGATTCTGTCATTAAGTAGGAAAATCTATTTGATTTATTATACATACATATATGGATATCGATATAGACATGTCTGTCCGTTGTTAATGAAACTCTCACAATTATAAATTTTGAGATATCAAGCTGAAACTTTGCAAGCAAAGATCTAATGAATGATGCTTGAAAGGGAAGGTGGAGGGTATTTACGATTTAGCCTGAACCAAATTTTATGTTTTTACTTGTTTTATTTAACTCATTGTTATTTTGAAGAGATCAATTGCACTTTCGGAGACCACCTGCTGCTAAACGGCCGAACGCTACGTTGTAGCATAAAAAAGTACAAACAACGAATGGATAGTAAGAAGAAAAAAACACAAGTTGTGGTTTAAAAGCGTGCTCCATATGATGCTAGCATTGCAACTACATTTCAGTTGGTGAGTGACTGTGGTGGATAACACAACGTGCCGTACAAAACAAGCGCTTACGTTTCATTTGCGCGCGATTACAAGTATATAGCATTGTTCATATATAAAGAAGTTGGTAACGCGATTGTCGGAGGGGGAGAGCATACGTTCGTTCGATTGAACTTATACTATAACTACATCCAAACTTGAATATCTGCATTTTTCTTTAACAACGGCTTTCGTGGCGTGTCTAAGTCACAACAAAATTATTACGCTATAACTCTGTTTTCTTTACCTTCAGATATCTTCATGTGAGAAGTACACCGAAGAGATGGGAAAAGTTTAAAGAATTTATTAATAAATGTAAATTATAGGGAATTCTGTGCACTATTTCACATCATTTCAATAATATAAGAAAGCAAAAAACACAAAAAAAAAAAAAAAATAGAACAAAATTTAAACAAAAGTATTGATAAAAAAATATAACAAAAGAAGAGAAATTGTTGTAGAATAGAAAGTTGATACAACGCGAATGCATCAACAGCAGCACCAACAACAACAACAAGGAAATGTTCTTTTAATCCAATAGCATTTAATCAGGTGCGAAGTGCAAACCTAAAGAAGTGTGTTGTTCAGTAGAATCACTGCGTGAATAATAAGTTTTTAAATTTTTAAAGATTTTCATAATTTCAAGGTAAAGTGATATTGTAACATAACTAATCTAGTTCAATGTTTGTGGTTTGATTAATTTAAGAATAAGAAGGAGAAGAAGAAAGAACCACTTTTCTAAAATATTTCATTTATGAAACATTGTCAAGGTATGTTGAATATAACTTAATGCAAATGTAAAGGCAACCAATAAACGTTGAGTTTAGCAGAACACTCGCTTAACCAGCTTTCATTATTTTCATTTTCATTTTTATTTTTAATTTTATTTTTGTTTTGCTTTTTGTCTTTTTTAATTAAGAAAAAACCTTACAGGCAATCGCTTCTTGCTTCAGTATAAAAAATGAATAATAAAACTTATCTCAGAGAAAAAGAAAAGAGAAGAAAAAAAAAATTAATTTAGTTTTGACCAAACCTTATATACCCTCTATGTCAATAAGCAAATAGTGGGAGTGTCAGATGCAAAATCACGCTCTGTAGTGTAGGCTTTAGGTATCAACGTAAAAGTTGGATTTTGCGTCACATTTACTATTTTTGTTACATAGATAGTTTATTTGTCAATTGTGGGCGTGTCTATCTCAATTAAAGCAAAATGTTGACATTGTCTAAATGTATTTATTTTGTTTATAATCATGGATGTAACTGATACGCCCACAATTTATAGAAAGTGTTTTCTTTGATGTCAAATTCATCCTTGGATTTAAAATAGAATACATTCTTCCATAGTCATTAGAGGAGGGCATCAATTTATACATGCCACTCCCACATATTATGTATAAATATGTGTTTCTAAAGGGTACCCAAGATGCCGCCAAATTTTGCTTTTTAGTTATTATTATTGTTGTTGTAATATGTATGTGTTTGCAGTTAATCTCATTAGAATAAATTATTTACTTAATAAATTTGAAATCATTAGCGAATTAACGACTTTAAGCATCATGATGAATGAAGATATATCAAAATTAGATACAGACATTTGTAAAGCTGTGTGCCGCACTAATGAGGTTCATAGTATGACAATATATACAACCCTACAAATACATATGTCTGAGTACATATATTTTAAACGAACATATCCGTGAACTATGATGTTCTCTCTTATCTCAAATATAAGATTTAAATCTCACTTCATTACAATTAAAGAAACAAACACGTATTATGGTTAAAATTCGTATACAACTCATACGCATTCATAGTCAATTAAGGGTTAAGGAAATAAATAATAACTTAATAACTTATTATTACCAAGTGGATAATGTGTGAGTGAATTCCATCTTAAAACAAATGTAAGTGATTTACTAATGTTTTGTTTTGAAAAAATTTCACTTTTGTTGTTTCTGTGCTTTTGTATTAACTTTAAGTGGAAATTGTTTTTACTCAACCAGCACTAAGTGTGTTTTTTTGTATTCATAGTTAATGGACTTTATCGCTTATGGACTGTATCTCATTTTAAGTTGTTCAAAAGAAGCGTAAACTCGACTGTATTATGACAAAGCGAATAAAGGACGGACAGAACGACAAACATAGTAGGCTATATCGTTGCAAAGTGTTATGCTGAAGTCGGTAACGAGACCCCACAGAGAATTCTTGATCGATCTAGGATGATTAGTTTGGCTAGATTTGTTTATATTTGTATACATATTTAATTTATTTTAAACATTTCTTATTAGCAGCAAGAGTCCTAAAAAATTCATAAATATAATTCGTACCCACCCGTTGCGTTAAGTTTGCTAAGGTGTATAAAAACGTTGCTAATGTTTTACTAATAAATAATCTTAATATAAACCAGCACAGAGGTGGAAAACATTGTTATGTTTCCTTTGGTGCATTTTTCTCTAACATACGCAAAAGTAATGATGGTGCTGCTGCTGGCGATTAAAGCACACACACACTTAATAAAGTTAACAAATGGTTAGTTGTTAGTTAGTTCAGCGTAGTTGTGTTGACCTAAATTCATGGCCGAAAAAGTCTTTTAACTCAGCAAGTAATGCTGAGTGATAGTGTGTTGAGGTAGTGTTTGCTTGATTACAAAATTAGTGATTTAGTAGACGTAAGGCATCTCATACATAAATTCAAATATTTATTGTCTTATATACGCGTATAATCTTGCTGAGAAGACCAAAAACAAAATACCAGAATAAGTGGTAAATAGTTGCCTGAATTGTTGAGCAATTAAGTTGTTATGGCACAACTGTATAGATTGCAAATTGCCAACAAACAGTTATATCCAAGTAATCGCTTTTATTGCTATTGCACACCTCTCTACATAAGTACATTTTAATATCGCTTTCAATAATTTGGTATGAAATTATAGTTGAAAGGGTGTGTGTGTGTGTGACATTATTTGGAATTTAGTTTTAGTTTTGTGCTGCATTTTATATTTATTTCATGTCTAACTTCATATCACGGTCCTAAACATTCAGTCACTTTAGTTTCATTTATGGTGAAATGAATTATTCCAAAATTGTTGTCAGATATACATATGTATATGGCAGGTATATATGTGTACGTAAGCTAATATTTTGTAAACAATGACTTGAACATATTTTTTAAACGTTTGTGTCTGCAACCTGTTCACCAGGTTCACACAGTTAATTGCCCGATAATGACAGTTGGTAGGAGGAGAAGTTTTTCATCTCTCTAAGATGACAACTTTCTTTTATTTGAATATGTGAACATTTTTTTTATTGTGCATTTTAATATTGTGTTTATGTTGAGAAAGAAATAGTGATGACAGTGAATTAAAATTATAATTATATGTATTTTTACATTTTGTCTAACAAAAACAAACCAAAAATTTATAAAAACAAATCTTCCCACTTGCCTCACCCACTTTCTTTGGATTGCAAGGTGATCTGAAATTACTCTTTTAGAGGACGGAATCATGTACCTCTACCACGCCCACCATGTGAAGGACATTTAAGATTTGGCCGAAGCCAAATTTAGTTTTTGAATTTTATTATATCAGAAATTTATTTTGTTTGAGATTATTTATTAGAATTGTGTTGCAACACACACTTGTAACACTAACAGCTTAAAATTGTTTGCACATACTTGTGTAATTGTTATTATTAGTACAATGAAATATTTTAGTTTTCATAAACGCGCTTAATATTTATCTTATCTTTGATAATTATAACATTGTCTACTAAAGCTGCAATTAATTGCTAGAATTAATTTCTGTCACGGTATTAAAACTAAAACTGTTGAAGAGAATAAAGTCAGATTACCCCGTTTAATTAGAATTAATTGTTTTAAAAGCGATTTAATTTTTTGTCTAAAATTACTTTTTAGTTATTCTGTTGAAATAAGGATTCGCTCCACCAACGTTTTTTGACACACATCACACCGTTATATATAAATAAGTGAAATGTTTTGGTCAAGTATTCGATATCCATCTTACCTCAAAAGTCAATCCAAACACGTAAATTGTAAATGATGGGCGTGTCCCTGTTATTTGACTTAATGAATGGATTCATTATATACTCGTATATCGTTTGTAACTTTATGTATAATGGTGGCAGAGGTGATTTCAATTGTGTCAATTGTGTCGCGTGGCACTTGTCTCATTCTGCCTAAACCGACCGACAGAAATGGAAAAGTTTTTGCACAACTTCAGATATGCCAAAAATTCAAGTTTTACAATGAAAGTCACACAAGCAGCCTCATAGTTAGCCATTGTTATCGAGATCGACTCAAATTACTTCTATAACTCCTTTTACAATTTCATTAAACATATGCATGATTCATTTGTACGACGAATTGAAGGATTTTTTTGTTGCAACTATGACTAAAGTCAAGTACGAAACAGTTATTTAATTAATAAAATTTCTTTTGAGCGGGTCACAAGAACACAAGTGTAGTTTATAACACTTTTTTACTCCATTTCTTTTATCCATAATTTAATTTCTTCGCCAGTAACAAAAATACAATCATTCAATAATTTTAAAGTACACAAGTACCGTTATCTTTTTTTATAATAAACCCCCATAATAATGAACATCTGTTGGAGTAGTAATAGTAGTAGTAGTAGAGTAATAATAATCAGTTCTTTGTGTTGTTGTATCTATGTTGCGCTTGAAATGTTTCAGTAATTGCACGCGTCTTACAATTTGAAGCTTAACACTTGTTTAAACAGTGAAGTGTGAAATTTCATGACGGACACTAACTCGGTTTCTAATTTTATAATTTGTTGTTAGTATTGTTATATATTTTATTTTTATTTAACTGTAATTTTACTCAAAGGAATTTCAACGTGTCGGTTGGTTGGCTCGTAAACGATTATAATAATAAACCAGCAAGCGATGTAGATCACAATAAAAAAATGGTTAAAACTGATTATCATTCATTGACGTCAAAGTCGAATTACATTGGATTTATTTTTTTTGGCAGTGCTGTTCCAAATATTTTACTTGTTAAAGGAATCACGTGTAAAAAAATCAAAGTCAAAGTCAAATATACTTTTTCAATTTCAATTTTAATTTATTTTCATTCTTGAACATCATTTGTCCGTAGGTCCGTCTTTCTTTTACGATTTTTCAATCGTAAAAGTTTTCAAATTGAGTTCAAATATATTGTAGCAAGGGGTCGGAAAAGGTGGTAATTTTAATATTCAAAGGTCATATTCGCTCATCTTTCGATTAGGGATGAGCTACAAAAAAAATTTAAATTTATTACATTAATATTCATAAGATTCCAGACATCTAAGCACTGACATAGTCAAGAAGCTGTATTCAATTTACACGACCATAATATGATTAAATGTTTCTATGAAAATGTTAGAAAAAATGTTCAATTTGTTATTGTAAATGTCTAAATTTAGAGAGTAGGCCGCGCAAAGTAGTGAAATAAAAAATCTATTTATGGGCCGCAAAAATTTTGCTAGGAAAGTTGCAATTATGACCCCATTTATATATATATAGGTTTAATCCTTACTTGTTCCAACTATTTCTTCTAAAATAGAAATTTTTAAAAAGAATTGTGTGCCACGCCTCTATTTAATTTTTAAATGCCTAGGGAATCCAGGATTTGGCTTAAACTAAAACTTTATTATTTTTTTACTGTTTATGCCTCAATAACTGGTTTTTGTTTTTCCAACATTTCAACATCATCTTATTTTCACCATATTCACCTTGATGCAACCATCGTAATCTCTCTGCACTCTTCACAGTGTTTATATGTAATATGCATTTATATCGAAGAAAAACTTTTATACATAATAACTTTAGTCACAAGATGACGATTATAATAAATACGTATATGCGACCATATGTGTTAAGATGAGAGGAATTATAAAAGTGTATAGAAATCACTATTGAAACTTGAACTTGAAAATTATTTGACTGACACGGTTACAGTGGGTTTTCCATGAAGCTCTTATTACCGTACAAACTACTAAATTTCAAACGAAAAAGTGAAATTTTTGGCATTGAGGTCAACAAGGCAAAAACTTAATGATAATAATAATTAAATTTCTTCAAAAATTTGTTCTAGTGAGAATCAACGTATGAATGTAAACTTTTTCTTAACAAAGTCTACCAAGATTTTACATGATTGGGGTCAAATGAAATATATCTAGTAGTACGCCTACAACCATGCCCATTTATTGACAAGGAGTATACTTTAAGGTACATTTGCCCGAACCTTACTCCCTTTTTATCTCTTTATGTGATACTGGTTTTTATACTGCCATCCACACGGGCGATTATTAATGCTAATGATAATGATTACACGCACACAGATACTACTTTACTTAATAGTTGTTGCAAATGCACTACTTTAACGCTATAACTAGTTTTTTTTAAACATCTCATATTAGTAGTGGCTGTTGCCATAAATAAATGAATTTTTCTTCTTCTTATGGCAGATGTGCGAACAACATAGTCAATCTCAATATCGATGGCGATGGCATCAAACTGTGCTCTTATTATTGTTGCTTTATTTACCACACAGCAAATCGTGGCGACCATGTCCAGAATTAAGTCCAGCTCTACGTTTACCATGCAGGTGTGTATGCATACATATAAAAATAGAAATGACCATTTATTATAAATATCCGCATGTACGCAATCATGCCACCATATATGAATGGCAACGTTTTCTATATGTGCAACATAACATAAAATGCAAAACATTCTGAATATGAGTGTTGTGTATATATACGTATGTGCGTGTGTGTGATATAAATGATATATCCATGCATCTATTACAACACATTTTGATGTTGTAAAAACAATATTTTAAAGGAATTTTTTCCTAAGAAAACATTAAGCATTTATAATAAAAAGAGAAGCTTTGAAAATTAATAGCAACCTAGTACTCGCTTACTCGCCTACTTGCATTAATATAATTTATTCATATGCATACATAATCATTGTTATACCTTCCGCATTATAGTGGCGTGTAGACTAAATACTTCATTCCGTTCACAAATAGTCCAGTATCCAAGGATTCCATAAAAAATTCTTGGTCAGCTTCAAAATCTGAGTCAGTCCAGACAGGTCTGAGCGAAATGTAGCAAAAATTAGTAGTAATGGTACTAAGACCCACATTTAACCCTCTAAACAGCTACATCCGTGTGTCTCTATGTTTGTATCCTGTTTCGTAATTTTTAAGATATTGAAATTTTATATCAATATTTTTAGTTTCTAATTAAATTGGGCCAAATCGGTTAAAAGACACGCCCACGAAATATTCAAGAATCTATCTATCCAGCATATAAAGTTGAAATTTGATCCATCTATTTATAATGAAAAAAATGGGCGGAATGGGATAACAGATACGCTCACAATTTAGAAAAGTTTTGAACTCATTCACAGAATCCGATTTGTAAGTTGATTTACTACTAGAAAACACTGTTAGGTGCCTGCCACGCCCTTCACAGTTTTGTGATTAGATGTGGAGGGTATATAAGGTCTCCTCCAAGCTGAATACAACTTCTCTACTTGTTGCTATTAATATGATTCTCACATTTAAAGATGCAATGTGGTGGCCTTCAGCACAACGGGACAACTCGGTGCCATAGCAATGGATTGTGATCGTGTTGTGTTTCATGGCGAAGCACCCCAAATACCATACGGAGCCCCTGTCGTATCTTATTCTCAGTGTTATAGTGGCCAACAAGTTTTGCCATCACAGGTATAAAAACACTTTATAAAATACAATCAAAATGATTTTCACATGACATTGTTTTTATTCTTTTCTTTCGCTTATAATCGATTGCATTTGCAGTATTTTGGTACTATAAAGTTGCCATTGGAAGAATTGGATTTGTCGCATAATTTAATAAGACGCTTGCCGGAGAAATCCTTTTTAGGTTTGAAGGATACATTAAACGTTTTACGTTTGTCGCATAATCTCTTGGGAGACAGCCTAAATCCAATATTTTCAACTGCCGAATTTCATCCATTGAAAAATTTAAAAACATTAGACTTATCCGCCAATAAAATAAAATCGATCGAAGAGGGCCTGTTGAAAGGTTGCACCGACTTGAAGGTAAGATTTGCAATGAATTTTTAAACGTTTTTTCTCGTGTTGAAACGTAAATTGTAATCTGCTTCTTAATACAACCACTTCATTAAAATGTCAAATAGTTTATTGCACATGTATGCAATGTATTGACCACTTCACCTTGTATTCTTGCAATCACATATGAATCCATTTAAATATTAGCGTACAAGTGGTTTTTCTATTATTCTCACAACACATGTGAGTACGTTCATAAACGCATAATAAATTTAAAACGAGTTTTGTTAATCGACTTGCACTATTTACTCTTCACATTTAATAACTTGCCAAAGTTAATTGCATGTAACAAGCAACTGCTACTGCTGAAAACTTTAAGCCAACACTCTACAGGAAAACGGCCCAACAGCCTTTTACCAATTATGGTGAGCTTCTGTGTTTTTGTTTGTGTTTTGGCGTTTATGGGAAGCGAAATACATGCAAGTGGTCAAAATGGTGTTTTGCGTGTAAAAATTTCTTTCTTTTCCGATTATTACTTGAGTTCATTGAATTTCTTCGCTTGATATGACGCATTTTTCATCCGTAATAAACATAAAAACAAAAATTCATATATTGGGAATTTTTACCTGTTATCATAATTGTATAGTTTTCCGTTCCCAAGCTGTAATTTTCATTAAGTCAGTCTGTCCGTCTTGTATTACTTATGGTTTTTTTCAACCCTACATACATTTCAACATATGCTGCCTTCCTTACACATAACAGGATGTGTTTGTTTCTTTTTTTTAATGAAACATTAATGTTCATTAATGAACATTAATGTTTCTATTATTGTGGCAATCATTGATTTGTGGTTAATTTGTATTCAACTGAGAAAAATGCACGTAATTACAAGGCATTGTATTAATGTTTGTAATTTGGCCACTTGAGATTTTTCGTTACATATCGATTCATTTATTTACATTATTCTAGGAATTCTACATGGATCGCAATGGTTTAATAGCAGTTCCTTCGCATTCTCTAAATGGACCTACAGCGTTGCGGCATCTCTCTTTACGTCATAATTACATCAGTGCGTAGTCTTGTATTTAATATTTACTATGAAACTTTTTAATTGTTTTTAAATTTTTTCTTTATTAGCTCTTTTACGCTATGAATCGTTTGTAGCTCAACCACAATTGGAGTTAATCGATTTGCGTTACAATGAAATTAAAACGATTGAGGGCTTGGCCTTTAAAGGTTTAAATAACATCAAAGATATCAAATTGGCCGGAAATCGTTTAATAAATTTTAACAGTGATGTGTTTGAGTCTTTGCGAACTTTACAAAAATTAGACTTATCCGAAAATTTCATACAAAAGTTTCCAACAGTAGCGCTAAGTGCTGTTTATAACCTGAAATCGTTAAATTTATCAGCAAATATGTTGCAGGTAACTGGTTACGATATAGAGTTTAATCAAACATGATTTGAAACTTTGTTTCACTTAGCGCCTGCATCCTGCTGATTTACATGTGGTGCGAAATGTGGAAATTTTGGATTTAAGTCGAAATAGTATAACAAGTATACCACCAGGGACATTTCGGGAATTAACCTCATTGAAATATTTGGATATAAGTTTAAATTCCTTGCGAACTGTAAGTGTTATCCTTATGAGCTGTAAAATGTGATTGATTTTAAAAAATGTCCAAAATCTTTTCTCTTTAAGATCGAAGATGATGCACTGGAAGGTTTGGAGAATTTGCAAACACTAATTATACGCGATAACAATATATTGCTGCTGCCGAGTAGCGCTTTAGGACGTTTGTCGAATTTGAATTCTTTACATTTGGATTTTAATCGAGTGGCTGCCTTATCATCCGAAATTTTGGGTTCCATACAAGCCACTGATATAACCACTCTTTCATTGGCTCGCAATCTTATTAGAGAATTACCGCCCGGCAGTTTTCAAACATTCAATCAATTACGTTCTCTTGACTTGTCCGGCAATTCTTTAGCTGTAATAACTGCCGACGTTTTTATGGGTTTGGAAATGTCATTAAATGAATTAAAGTTATCCCAAAACCGTCTCAGCAATCTTGGCAATGTACCGCTGGCTTTGACGGAGTTGCGCAGTTTGGATTTAAGCAAAAACAGTTTAACAGAACTGCCCCAAAATATTTTTCAGGGACTACAAAATCTTCAAACATTAAATCTAAGCGGTAATACACAGTTAGTTCCATTGCCATCATCATTAATTAAACCGTTGGAGCGCTTGCAAGTTATTGATTTAAGTTATTGTGCCTTGAAGCAGTTATCGGGTGACTTGTTTGCTACTCTGCAGACTTTGAAACATATTCACTTGAATAACAACAATTTGCAAGAAATTAACGATGGCAGTTTCATGGATTTATCGAATATAAGCAGCATTGATTTATCCAACAATCAAATTATCTCTATACGGCCGGGAGCTTTCGTCAATGTTATGCATTTGAAGAAGTTAATTTTGCGTGGCAATCAAATGTCGGCCTTCAAAGGGGAATTCTTTAACACCGGTACCGGCTTAGAAGAACTGGACATTTCACATAATCAACTGAGTTATCTGTTTCCCTCCTCATTTCGTATACATCCCCGCCTGCGCTTAATAAAAGCTAATAACAATAAATTTAGTTTCTTCCCCGCTGAACTGATATCCTCTCTACAGTATTTGGAGCATATTGATTTGGCGCACAATCATTTGAAAACCATAGAAGAATTGGATTTTGCTCGTCTTCCACGGCTTAGAGTTTTGAATGTAGCTAATAATGAATTAGATATGTTAAGTGAGATGGCCTTTCACAATTCTACACAACTTCAAGTGCTGGACCTATCCTACAATAATTTAGATCGTATAGGTGAGCGCACCTTTGAAGGTCTGGTGCGATTGGAGTTGTTAAATTTAGAAAACAATCTATTAAGTGAACTCTCCGATACCGTATTTGAACGTTCGAAGCTGCAAATGCTGGAAAATGTTAATTTGGCGCATAATCTGTTTGAATATGCTCCTCTAAAGGCCTTACAGCGTCAATATTTTTTCATCGCTTCAGTAAATCTGAGTCATAATAGGATCAAAATTATACCAGCCGATGACAGTATGATGGTGAATATAAAAAATTTAGATTTATCGTATAATCCATTATCGAAAGATGCTATTCGAAATATCCTGAATGAACCGAAAACTGTAAGAGAATTAAATTTGGCGGGTACTGCAATAGACGAATTGGAACCCTTGGAAACACCATTTCTGCAATATCTGAATTTATCGGATAATAATTTACACACTATACAAGCTGAAGTTTTCCAACGCACCACTCTATTGGAAACATTGGACCTATCACATAATCAATTGAAAAACTTGAATGATTTAAGAGCAGCTTGGCAAACATTACAAGTTTTACAATATCTGGATATATCGAATAACAGTTTTGAGGTCATAGCGCAGGGTGACTTTGAGCATTTGAATATGCTGAAAACTTTGAAGCTAAACAGTTTGTCTAAATGTAGTCGTATAGAAAAGAATGCTTTTCAGCATGTCCCGCACTTGGCTTCATTAGAGGCTCATAATTTGCCGTTTTTGGGTTATTTGGATTTGCAAGGTATACTGGGCTTACTACCTGCTTTAGAATGCTTAGATATTGAGGTGAAAGACGCAGCCATTGGTACTGAACAAATTCAACCTTCTAAACACCCACGTTTAAAAACCATTGGTATACGCGGTGAACGTGTCAAGAGCATTTCTTCTAGCGTTTTGGCCGGCCTTAAAAGTAAAGAACTGACTATAAAACTGCAAAACACTTCCTTAACAAATTTACCACCGGCATTATTATTCCCTGTGCCACGGTCAAGTCATCTCATTTTGGATATTGAAGGCTCCAAAGTGACCAATTTGGTACCGCAGTTTTTGAATGCTTTAGACGACAGACGTTCAAGTTTAGAATTAAAAGGTCTGGTTAGCAACCCAATACACTGCGACTGTAATGTTCGGGCCTTGAGACGATGGCTACCCAACTCTAATACACCTTTGGTAAGGTGCTCATCCCCGCCTTATTTGATGGGTAAAAAATTAATTGAGGTGCCTGATGATGAATTGACTTGTGATCCGCGTAAAATGACCTCCACTACACAGCCGACATCGTCTACAAATGATTCGCAGAAATCTTCCTCACGTTTGGTTACTCGTTTTGGTGTAACCACAACGGAAGAACCGCCCATGATTATATGGAGTCTGGAGCCAACTCAACAACCGCATATGAAAATCAAAACGAAAGCTCCTCTGATAAAAGCGCCCATTATCACTAACGATGACACTTTAATAATTGGCATTGTCGGAGGAGTGGTGGCGTTCATAGCCATACTGATTATCATTATTTGTATTGTACGTTTACGCATGAGCAGTATTGAATATACTGGCACTCCGACCATGATTGGTATACCACCCATGCCAATGGGCCCGGGCAGTGTTCCATTAAGTTATAAAGGCGCCCCGGCCGCAGCTCTGTATGCCGTACCACCCTATATACAAAATTATGCCACCTTGCCTCACAAGCCACCCTCCATTCATCAATCGACACAAAGTTTAACGCAGCGTCAAGCGCAACAACACCAACAGCAACAACAACAACAAGCTACATATTCATCGCGTATGTCATACTTTGGTGGTTCGTCGCCGCAACAACAACAACAAACACCATCGAATTATTCAAACAATCAACCCTACATTATATATTCAGATGACAAAGCTTTTAGATAAATACAAACAATACTTTAACGCCAATGGCCTCGAAACCATATAAAAATTTACATAAAGTCAATTTTTTAATGAATCAATAACATGTTGCGTAACATTTACGCTTAAAAATCAATTTCATTTTTTCCTTTTTTGGAAGTCTTAAGAATAATTTTTATTTTTTTTGGTGACTATATGGAAGTAATCTTCTCCACGAACTGTACGTACATGTAAAACTTGTGCATATGGATGTGTGTGTTGCATATGCATATAAACATAATAAGTGTAACTTTAGGTTTTACAAAAGCTTTTGGTAAATAACAGAAAAATTGTGTCTATCGCTCACTCACTTCTTTTCATTTCGTTCTTTTTCTATTTAGTTTACAAAGCACTGTGCGATCGTCATTATATTCTGCACCACTTGTGGCCAAAAGTATATTAAGTTTGTGCGGATGTTTGTAACTCCTAAACGACAAATGCCACACCCACCTTCAACTATACTGATCGATTCAGAATTAAAATCTGAATTGATTTAACCATGTCCGTCTGTCCATATAAATTTGAGCGCAAGCTACAGATTGTATTTTTTTAAGATATTTCGATAAAATTTGGACATGTATTGGCTCAAAGGGGAACCCTATTGAAAGTGTACCGGATTGAACGATTTTTAGAAACCCTTACCATATAAAAAATAAATTTCCGATTTCATAAACAAGCAAAAAATAAAACAAGTAAAAATATTATAGTCAGTCAAGCCCGACCCTACACCACATGGTGTATTATTCAATTTAATTTTATTCTTTGAAAAATGAAAAAATTATTGTATTATCAAAAATTTCTAAATTATAAAAATGTCACAATCACAAAATGCCAATTTCGATTGGACTGTAATCATTGTAATTTACAACGACATGAATGGCCATACTTATGATTATCTTGCAATGATTCGCATTAGAGATTCATGTCTAAGTCCTAGTCTACTAAATAATTTTCAGGATCTAAAGGACTTATTACTCTCTTAAAACAAGGATACATATATATTTATAACTAAGTCGGTTTGCTCGCGAATCGGTTTTATTACATTTAGTTTTAGTTTTCATATATACATTTTTTTCCTTCAAAACACAACTAAACTCACCTAAAATTGATTTAAAAAGAGGAAAAAAAAATCCTTTATTATCCTAAGATTCCTAAAACACGTGTTTTTAAATCGATTGTTTATTTAAATTAATCCCGTTACATCACATTAAAGTCTTTATCAAGCGATTGTTAATTCAACTTTATCCCGTTAGTTTATACTAAACTTTGTCTGGCTATATTATTCAAAACTAGTGCGCGTAGTCCTGTCATAGGTCCGTCTAGTCCAGAAGACAAACGCGCACTGAGGCATTCTCTAAACATCACAAAAAAAAAAAAAAATCAAAATCAATCCACAATTATCATCACACACATTAACACACCCACAAAATTCCAATATAGGCAGATTCCCAAAGAGACTTAAACTCCAGCTAAAGATAGAGGCCATGTTGATCTATTTTTCAAATATGTCAGCTGTAGAGTTAAAGCTTTAACATCGAAGTTAATAGCAGAAGCGTGTATAACAGTTAATTTGTGAACTGGAGTTTTAGAGAGAGAGAGAGAGAGCTTTTACGAAAAATTACATACATGCATAGGCATTCCTCGAAAAGTATTCGAGTTGTGTGCAATGTTTGATTTCAGAAAATTTTAAACAGTTTAGCCTTGCATTTTCTTTTCAAATTTTACTTTTCGTTCTTAATTCATTATCTTTAATATCATTGGGAACAAATGAACAAATTTGTATGGATTTCGAAGTGCACGGAACTTTGTAAGAAATGGTTTCATTTATTTTCTCTATGGCTGACACGTTGTGTAGATGGTTCCAGTAAGCCATCTCATTCATACATGCACGACAACATGATCATTTGTGCATGTTTGATGAGATGGCTTTATGGAATTATCCACACAACGTGACTGCTATGAGGAAAATATATGTAACCATTTCTTACAGGAAAGAAATGTGCAACCATTTCTCGCAAGGAGAAGGCTTAAAAAACCGGCCGAGGATATGATGACGATACAACAATGATTGTTGAGCAGTCACTAAGCAGACGGATGATACTACTACAGATGGAATCCAGCATTATGAGATGAAGAGGAGAGATCTGAATTAAAGTAATTTTATGTTTAATAAGAAAAATGTATATAATTAGCAACACTAACTATCCATTTATTATATAGCAAACCTTTGGTTGAAATTAAACAGGAATTCGGTACAGAGTGTCGTACACGTGCTTTGAAATTAAGACGTAAAAGCCTGAATTCAGGTCTGTGAGGACAGTTCAAAGGGCACTTCACATGTATTTCTAGATAAATAAGGAAACGTACAATAACAAAGTATTCATCTCTTGTTATTTATATAAATTTTTTTAGAATAAAATTTTTGATAAAACAAACAAACAAAAAAAAATTAAATTGAATAATACACCAAGTGATGGTCGGGCTTGGCCGACTATAATATTTTCACTTGTATTAGTAAAGACTAATATTTTTTTTTTTTTTACTCCAAATATATTATTAAACGTACATAGATGTAGTTTTATATTTAGAAAGTATTATTGTAATTACGTACTTAGATTAATTGCAATATAATTTAATGGAATTTGTAACAATTCATCATAAAATTAGTTTAATAAACTGATTATATGAAAATAAAAATTACAATAATAATAAAAATACAATATTTATTATATACATACTTAACAAATTTTAGACCTGTTGACGCTTTTGTTAGTAACTTGTAGTTATACACGGTTGTTGGTTAGGTTATGATCAAATCATCAACACGGTAGGTAACAGCTTAACGCGACTGTATAATCTTTCCAATATGTGGTTTTTGTAGGTCACGGTTATATACATTTCATAAATAACATTCTTATGTTTGAGTGTAGCAAATTTTATACTGATGTATGTTCGCAAAGTGTGATTTTGTCGGGTGTGAAGTTTGCTTTGAAATTTTTCATTTTTATTGTTGAACCTTTTCCATAACACCGGTCAACAATAAATCGTTATCGCGATAAAAATACACCCGTACATCTGTGATGTCCCGATTCCAAATCCCAATCCAAAGTAGCCTTTTTCCCCAAAAACCCTCGCCAAACACCCGTTATGCAGAAGTGAAATAAAGAAAAACTGTTTTCATATTAGGATTCAGCACCTAAATACCGCTAAAATCAGTTCTAAAAGGAACTGTTGCCCCTGATGTATATAAACAAAAAAAAAAAATGAAAATTTTTTAAATTTTTTGTAAATTTTTCTTTTATTCACATACAATACCTATAGCGTTAGTTTTGTTATTATTTTTGTTTAAATTACTATATATATAAAAAACGCTTTTTTCTAATATATACATACGCGGCCATATGTACGTATACAGATAATATATTTTTTTAACGATTACCTTATATACGCGGTATATTTAATAGCATAGCAATCTTAGTAATAATTTTTCAAATTTACAATATTTTCTCTTTATATATATGAAAAAAAAAAAGAAATACTAACTCTATTTATTATTTATTAATATTCCACATCTCTTAAAATAATTGTAAATTTGAGATAAAAAAAATTAGCCATTACCACTACAACTACCATGTATAAACATAAGATTACTTAAATCAATTTGGAACATCTAAAGTGTGGTTATTGTGTATTGGCTTCCACTTGAGCACGGTGAGAAAAGTTTGATTTTGAAACATCACATATTTTTGTGCTTCACGAGATGTTTTTGTACCGTTCACATGAAAATGAAAATGAATGAAATTGCATGAGAAACAATTTATGAAAAATACAATTTAGAACAGAATCTGAGGAGGGTATGTTCACATTTGGCCCCCAAGTTAAACTTGGTTTTTTATATAGTTTGCAACTGAAAGACCAGAAAGACTTTAGAGACCCCACACCGTATATCAAATCGAAATAAAAACTGAATTGATTTAAGTAGATCGCGTGTATGTATGTTTGTTGAAATGCTCATTTAAGCAAAGATTCTGATATTGAGCTGAACTTCATTAGACATTAGTGGTGACCTGATCGATACAATCAAAATTTCATACACTTTTTTGTGGCCATCGTTGCACGTACCCCCTAATTCTGAGAAAAAATTTAAAATAAATTTAAAAAGTCGATAAAAGACGCACTTAGTTGAAATAGCGTCTTTAGGGTAAGGGTTGGGGGGTGTCCAAGATTTGACTCAAGCCAAAAAAAAAAATAAATAAAATCTAATCCGTTTTTTAATGAGACCAACCAAATATGAAATGTACTCCTGCGTCCGTTTTTATTACAATATATATATATATGTATTAAAGTATTATATATAACGCATTTATGTACATATTGTTATCACAAGTTAATAGATTTTTCTTCTTTTGATTAATTTCATTCAAAATATTAGCGAATCCATTAATAAATTTCTAATTTAACAAATCATCGGCCAGTAAACCTAACATTAACGTTAGCTGTTCAGGCGAAGAATCAACACATTGCATCGTATATTTTTCAGTCTTGTTTGTTGAGTTATAAGAGGTCATTTTTATAGTAGGTTTCAAAAATAAGTTCACTTTCCCTTAAATAAAGAATCAATTCTTTTTCTTTTGTTCAAAACCAGAACCCTTGGGGCAAGTATTTTAGGAATTTTCAAAAAAAAAAAAAAAAAAAAAAAAGAAATTGTGGTACATAAAATAAGCAGACAGACAAAATGAAGCTAATTTATTAATTAACGGTCGCTTAAAAGAAAATGTCAGTAGTTCTCAACGCTAATTTGCTAATTCCTTACATCTGTACAAACTTAATATAACCTGTACAGTTAAATATTATATTTTTAAATAAAAAAAAAAAAAAAGAAAGAAACAAAAAACTGTTCATTCAAGAAATTATAATAATAAAATTATGTGCAAAATTATGCGAAATATTTCAATAACAGAGTAAAAGATTTTCTCAAGTTTGTGGATTTGAACGAGAATTATACTTAAGTCGTCACAGTGCCAATTATATAGCTTTATACCATATAAAATTTATCCGAATTACATCTACCAAAAACATCTTCCACCACTGTCGAGTCACACCTGTTTCGTTATAATATTATTTAAACATAAATATTGTTCGACTGTTGATAATCCCCTTCCATGTAACTACAATTATTTTGATGATGATTATAATAATTGGTGCCGGTAATAAAATGTTCATAATGTTGGTAGCGACAATTATTTGCGGACTGAGACCATGCCGGCTGAGTCGTCAGTTGGCATGTGGGTACAGAATTATGTAATTGAAACCAATGCATTGCATAATGTTGCCACAATAACTCTCAATCCTTGTGTGGTTGATGACGATGATGCGTAGTGCTGTTGATGTTATTGGATCCCGTATGACCGTTGCTCTCTCCGCTTGCAAGTGTTGTTGTTGTTGTTGCAATTGAGGACACTGGCCCATGTTGATGTTGATTATGATGACGTTGATGCTCATGTTGTTGCTGCCGTTGTTGTATATGATTGTGAGCTAAAGCGTGTTGTTGTTGTGAATGGTGTGCTTGCAATGTGGACCTTTGGTTTTGTGAAGACGCCAACAGATTACTGGAACTGTTGTCACTGCTGTTACTGAGAGACAGCAATGTAGCGTTGTTGGTGTTATTACCAACATTATTATGGTGAATAATGTTTGAATCATTCTTATTGCCGGAACAGTCACGTGGCAATAAATAAACGGAGCCATCTGCGGCCTGTTGCAAACTATATTCTGTTGGTGAACAGGGGTTACCGTCAGCATCACGCAAATACTGTAAAACATAAAATAACAGATTTTATATAATAATAATAACTGGTTAATATAATTGGAAGAATGGTAGCCACTGGTTTTCGTTTTTTTACTCATTATTCTGAATAATTTTTAAAATTCATCAAATCTTCACTTACTTGAAAAATGTGTCGATGCAAGGTGTTAAATTTAGTGGAGACGCGTTTCCGTTCCGCAAACAAATGATCACGTTTTTGTTGCAAGTCTTCCTTGCGTTGCCGCACTTGTTTCACCTCATCTTCTAACGTTAAAATTTGATCCAATTTGCGTTTGCGACAATTCTGAGCTGCCACCTTATTTTTACCACGACGTCTTATGTCACGTATTAATGACAATTGATTTTCACTTAAATCATATTTGGAGAGACGTTCATTAAATTCATCCATTGGCAGATTAATTATATCTGATACCGGGATTTGAATATTCATGGCGCGAGCGCGTTTCTCATCGCGTGTCATATATATATCGTCTTCGCTGCCGCTATTGCTGTCATTGTGAACAGATATGCCGCCCGATGATGTCGATGATTTATTTGATGATAATGAATTTTTTTTGTCACACATTTGAGATCGTGGCAAACTGCTGGCGTTTGGTGGTAAACTGTAGGTATGATTGTGTTGGATAATTTCATGGGGTGTACGAGGTGTTCGCATGGAAAAATCAATGGAATAGGCTCCTCCTCCGTTGCTGTATAAGTTGTGATTTTTGCCCACAACTGGTGCCATTGCATTAATATCAATGGTAGTGTCGAGACTTTGTGCTAGGCTGGGTGCGCCCATAGGTGGATATGATTCGTACTCGTATTTAATCGATTGAGTCGGAACCTGATGTATACTTGAAGGTCCATTACTAAGACCGTTAGTGTTTGATGGTGGTTGTTCATTTACGAAACGTTTACCGAACATTTGATGTTTTTTTTGGGCAACTGAAGGCTGACGATTGTTATTGTTGCCGCCATTATTATAACTGTAATCATACGGTCCACCATATTTACCCGGATGATAATCTTGAGCCGAATCACTACCTTCACCCCATTCACCATCGGACAGCGAAGAAACCCGCTCCGAGCCCATGGAACTAACGGCACTATCACTAGACGCATCCAGGCGATCTGTTGTACCGCTTGGTCCAGCTACCATTAATTCACCTGTCATGCCGACACGAGCCCCCACACCGGCCGCGGCGATATTTGCATTGTTATCACTCATCGTCAGACCACCAGTGGAAGCATGCGAACCTGATACCGGAGCAATATGTGCATGGTTGGTTAAACCCAAAACAGAGGAATTGTTAGTGGTGGAGTTGCTCACATCCACCATTCGACAAAAACCTAAAAATTCAAATATAAGTCGATTACATTTAGTTGGCGTGCAATTTATTTTTTTTTTTTTTTGTAAACTAAACAATTTAAAGACCTTTGCGCTGAACTTTGAATACATGTTGCCCCCGTCAGTGGACGTGATTTTTAAAACGTATTGTTATTATTGTTCAGAATGTGACTGAATGCAAACATCGTTTACTTGAGAAGTACCTTCTGTCGCCAATGCAAAATTTTTTCTTAACATACACACCGTACTGTACGTACTGAGCCAATTCGTAACTCTCTTCCTTATGTACACACCGTGTTCTACCTAGAATTTTTCGAAACATTTCGGGCTTTTGATGAGAATTCATTTACGCCATCATTTATGTAGTAAGCATATGTACTCATGAAATGACTCAACAATTTAAAAATAGTAAACAGCACAAAAACGAGAAAGCAAAAACAAAAACAAAAACAAAAAACCGTAATTTTAATTTTTTTTTTTATGTGCCAAATATGTAATAGAATGAGGGTATGTGTGCATGCATGCATAAATACACACATGTAACATTTTACAGAAAGTATTGGAGAGAGAGCGAGAGAAACAAAGTTGCGTTATGCCAGAGACTACTGTTTTTAGAAGTCTCTGGTTGTGTTTAGTGATTTACAGAGGCGTGAACCTGTATGATAAGAATATGCGTTCACAACGCATTTATATTTTGCTTCTTGTTATGAAGATTAGTTAATTGGCATCATAAGTGACTGTACCGTTAAACCCGCGAGGGCCAATCTTTTTAGTACCCTTCTCCATATACCACGAAGTGATTTATATGACAATGCTGCGCGATTACTAACACAACTAAATTAATTTTAGCATAATTTGTGATGTAGGGTATTAAGAGGTCAGACCTAACCGATTATAACTATGTTTAAGTCTGTACATATTGATTGAAAGGACATTATGCACAACAAGTGATTCCAATAAAACAAATTTATTATTAAGAATTTTTTTTATAGTTGATCTCATAAATGAAGAAACGTTATAGAATGAGATTAACATAAACAGACAAACATATCGTGTTCACTGCAAAACTTCTCTTGAGAATGAAAATGTAAATTGTGTAAAGGTTTTTGCTTTTTTAGAAAATCGAATTTCGTATTTTTTTACATCTTGGTGTTATTGCTTACTTGCATATATACAAATTGGTATAAATTTACTATATATGCCACGTAAAAACAGCAAAACAAACAAATTATCTGCTAATATATGAGTCAAGTGTAATATTATAACGCCCGACCTAAACTTTAAGCAGTTGTTAATTATTTCATATTACCGAGTACAAATGATCGTTAATGCAATGTTATCATTTATCGCTTTAGCACATACTACTAATTGCTTAGCAGAGCAATTTTTATTTTTATTTTATTGTTTTATTCATTCATTCACTCGTTTATCAGTTTAATAACATGAGCAAAGACCGACTACTATAACATTAAACTGAAAAAAAAAATGATATTTTACAATTCTCGTCAAGCAAAATTATGAGAATTGCAACTTATTGATATGAAATTGTTCATTTTAGAAAAGAATGGTTATATGGGGTGGGATCCAAATATTGTCATATCGAGTTCCAAAAAATGCCCCTTTGTTAAAAAGACAGACGTATCGACAATTACACTTTCAAAGTGATTATGAATCAATAATAAACACTCAGTCTCTCAATTTAGCCGCACAAACTGGATATAACCACTACCCCAGGTGGTGGGGGGGTATAATAATGAACAAATTTGTTTAAAAACAGAGCTTCCACTTTTTAACATACACATAAACAACACATTTGTGAGAAGGCATGAGGCGTTAGTATACATTTATCAATAATGTAGATGTTGGCGGCATCGTCAATATCGATAACATCATCATTCATTGGCACTTTTATACGAAACAACATATTGTACTCATATGCTAACCTGTTGATTTTAGGCGCTCTCTCTCACTGATTTTAACTTACTCACTCATTGCTACTATGGCGCTGGCGTGTGTATTTGTATTTAAGTAACTTGCAAGCTTTCTTTATTTATTATAGCATTTTTTCATCGAGTTTTGGCAGTGATTGTATGATTCAAGCGAATAAATAATAATTAGAACAGCATTATCAGCAACTGTAATATTTACATATTGTTAGCTTTAACATTTACGCGTTTTCTTATTATTTTTGACTTGATTAATAATGTTCACGATAATTTTGAAAATGGATGACAATTGTTGTAATGTCTGTCCTAATAAAAATAATAAATTAGAAATGCTTATCAATTACGCATAAGCTTTTTGTAAGTAGATAGCCTACTTAGCGGAACGACCGTCTCAACGTATATGACGCACAATCGAATATCAACTAATTATTGAAATTCTTCTAAAATAACTAAAAAGCTTTGCAATATTTTTTTTTTTTGCATGACACGTTCTACATATGTTTTGCTTTGCTTCTACTTTTCGCTTTTAACTCATTCGCTCTGTTTATTACATTTTACCGTTTTGCGCTGGGCACACATATTGTTCTTCATATAATAAGAACTCAGTCAGTATGTGTTTCATTATCGTTCATCTTTGTATAACATGTTGTTATTGTTGTTGTATACGTATATAAGCTTTTTACTCACACAAAAAGCTCACAATTGTAATTTGAGTAAAAGAATGGCCACATTTTTAGACTCTCTAGACATTTTGCACATTATGGGTTAATGAGTAGTTGGCACCTACGCCAGCACAACGCGTTTACCATTCAGGCATTTTCTTGATTAATTACTACCTAAGCACATTAATTTTATTTGATTTAATCCGAAAAACGCAAACTATAAATTTATTAAAGAATTCCACAATGGCGAGTTAATTTTTACGCATTTAGCAAATATTAGAGCAACACTTACCTTCATTAACATTCATATCCATAAGATGTAGATCTTCATCATTCAAAATCGAATTAATAAACCCGTCCGTTGTATGATTTAAATCGGATGATGCATTCTATGTATGAGAACAAACAAGTCACTCAAAGTTACAAACATATCTGACAAATAAGATATATACCGAATAATACATCATATCGTGTTCCATTTTATAAGCACCAACTTGTCCCGCTCCAACAGCTGCTCCAACCATATCATTGTCATGTGTTGAATTTGTTAAATGCATACTGGACGAAACAGCCGAACCCAAATTGTGGCCATAGTGCGGTTGTGTAGAACATAAATCACCCAATGATGTGTTGGAATGGTGCAACATTGCAGCATGATGATGGGAATGATGTGGCGGAGGTGGTGGTGGCGGCGGTGGTGCATATTGAACATGTTGACCTGGTGCGCTTTGATATGAATAAGGATGCGTGGGATAGTGATATGGTGATATTTCAGGGACTCCACTGACGACACCAACACTAACACTTGGTAAGGGATTAAATAGATTGGCTATGTCCTGTAATCGTTGTTCCATCGAAACACCGCTTCTGAGTGGCATGCGACCCTAAAAGAAAGAGATATATTTTAATATGAAAAGAAGACACAAAAGTCGATTTATGAACTTGAAATTTTATGCAACCCATCCGTTGATGTGTCAAATATAGGCGTGTTCGTATAACAAACGCGCTTACAATTTACATAAAACCATAATCAACGTAAAAGCTTTCAAACTGATGCGGAATATATGCACTATTAGAGGGCATATAATTTTGCACCCACTCTAAACAGGAAATCCAACGCCAATCAAAAAACGAAAAATATTTTTCAAAACGAAGTGAAAGATAACAGTTTGAGTACGATTTCAGTTTTCAAAACACACACTACATACACATAATTTGTTTTTTTTTTTTTTTGTTTTTTTTTTTTTCAAAATGGACGTTGCTGGCTCTTCATAAATCTTTTAGTTTTCGTGTTTTTTTTTTTCCTTTTTCGATTAAAAACTGTTTAGCATGTAAACAGAAGATCGATCGAAATTAAATTGAAATAAATTTCAGTCGAATTTCGCTTATGAAGCATTGACAAGTGTTTGGTGTTTGGGCGCAACGTGCTTACACGCTGTGCTGTTATGTGGCTACAGTTGAACGGTGGTGGTGGTGTTCCATTGTGTTTTATCTTCGTTCAAATTCAACCATCAAGCTGAGTTTATAAATACGTAGGTATGTACGTATGAATATACATGTTAAAGGCAGAAACCTGTGGTAGAATGTGAAGCCCATCATTAAAGAAGAAAAATAAAACGTTCAATGTCGTAATGATCGACAGCTTTTTGAATATTGTTAAAACGTTTCAATTGATAGGTTTTATTGTGATCGTTTTATATTTAGCTTGGAAGCCAGCTTTCATTGCACAACATTATAACGTATGTGTGCGTAAAGGTGTATATTTTTGAATTGAATGTTATTTTAAAGAAAAGGTGTTATATTCGTTTCAAGTAAATTTTCGCTGCACTGTTTTATGATCTTTATAACCTTTTTTGTTTTTTTTGGCTTAACACAAAGCTTTCTTCAGAACATCCTACATGTGCTCAATTCGTTCATTGAAATATTTCAAAATTGTGCTTGAGCATGAATGCTTGTGAATGTACGATACACAGACAGACGGACAGGGTTAAAACGATGCATAAAATCACAAATTTTAGTTACTCACCACGTGAGGTTGATGCCCTAATATGAAGTTATGATTGCGTTTGTGGTCTTAATGCAATATTTGGGAGAGAACCTGTTAAAACTTCTAAAAAATTTCCGCTTTTTAGTATGTTATCCGACCATGCCCATTTTCGGCACATTGATGGAGGAGATAATTGTATGTGTATGTACCAAATTTCAACTTAATTCATCAATTTTTATGGCAGATATACAGATTTTTGTCGATTGTGGGCGCGGCTCTTGACTGATTTCGCCCATTTTAAATAGCGATCTGTGTGCAAATACCAAATGTACGTAAAAAAGTACAAAATTTCTGGTAATGTCCCAAAATTTACGCCCGTGAGAATGCCAACAACGGACAGACGGACGCACGGACATACATGATGCTGATATTCTTTCTAGAGTCTCTGACGCTTCCTTATGAATATTGCAAACAGAATGATAAACTTAGTATACTCCCCATCTCATGTGTAAGGTATAAAAAGAAGAAAAACAAGCGAAAAAAGAAATCAACCAAAGTTTACCGATCATAATTTCACATTTTAAAATAATCATTAGTGTTAATATACACATTAATTGAAGTGTTTTTTTTTTTTTAATGAAAAACATTTCCGAGATGGAAAAGGAGGTAAAAAACAAAATGTAAACATTCTGCACCGCTTTCCAGGGTTTACACCAATTCAATTATATTGAAGATGAAAAAAAGTTCTTCTACTATGAAAAAACATTAAACATTACACAGAAAGGTAGCGATGGGACATGTACAGATGCTTCCAGAAGACATGCTCATTAGTACAAAAAACTGTGCATTAAGATTTAATAATTATCAGCACCAGAAGCTGTTTACTTCATAAATGCTTGACGGACATGAATAAAATAAAACTGAAATTTTTTGCTTCTGTTTTGTTTTGTTTTGTTTACTTAGATTTTTGCCAGGTAATTACCCGTGGTAAGTGAAATGACGCCACATTATGGGAATTAATTTAATGCTACCTCTGCAGAAGCTTTTAGTGAGAAGTTAATCGCCCTTCTTTTCGTAATTGCTTCAAGTTTCCTCCCAACGCAAACATTACTACCATGAATAATTAGTGTAAACGAGTCGCAAGAGAATGCAAATTCCTATTTTTATGAATCAAAGCTTCAGCTTTGTGGCGCCCTTGCACAAATCTTAATCACATTAATGCAGGCATGAATCCTTCTTAATAATATTTTTTGCATTTCTTGTGATGTTTTGCCGCCTATTAAAACTAACGGTAATTATTTTGTTTTTTACCAAATAAAAGAAATTTCCTTCAAAAGCGATTTTCTTTCTTTTTTTTTTTTTCTTTTCTTTTGGCTTTGTAACCAATTGACCGAATGAGGATCAAAAATCATTAAAGAGATTTTTCCAAGTAAAGACAACAAAACATCAATCATTCAAATCCTTCTATGCGCATATTTTCTATTCTACCTATTCATCGGGTTACCCGTGCGACCTGTTTTGTGTTGATAGAGATTATGCACGGGGTCCGTCCAAGCGTTCAAAGGATTTACAAAATGCTTTCACAGTGCACACTACACCACACTACACACTACATTATACCGGCAAGTGCAGTAATGTTTAATCCATTCTTTAGCATTTGTCAAAAAATTCTGTTCAATATCTTTGTGTTTTGTCATGTGTTGGAAGGAATTCATCGTGCGCACACATATTTTGTCTTGTCTTGTCTTGTCTGGTAATTACACAGATTTGGCTACTGACTTTATGACTCGTTTCGTATGCATTCACACACACACACACACACACACACACGCGCACATTCATGAGAAGTAACATCATATGCTTGTAATAAGATTCGGCTCGGTTCGGTTCGGTTCCTCTTTCATTTGGTTACCTGGTGAGTGCGTGCGATTTTCAAAAATACCGCAACAAATCATTATGCGGCTTCACGAACTTTTGACAGGTACTTAATGACACCCATTTACATGACATTTGCAACGGCTTAAACACAATACGCATCTATATACATTTACAAATATTATTGTACATAAATATACAACAGAGACGTATTCTAGGGTTCAATGAGCAACGTGTACACGTACGTAATATGTAAAATTATTTTCGGCGACATTTCAAATATAAATCATTTCTGTAGATGTTGACTGCGTGCCAGTCAATTATTGGTTGTGTTAATTATAACTTAAGGAAATATTAATAACAATAAAGGCCAAGAACGTACATGCAGACGAGATTGAAAATTCATTCGTGAAATCACAGAAGTTTTTCATACTTTTAGAGGCAAAAATTAAAATAACCATTCAAGTGTATGCCCCACACCTCATGAACGTTTACATAATTTCTTCTCCATTTCCATTCAATTCGCTGCTTTTTGAATTTATTATTACTATTATTATTTTCGTAATCAACTCACTTGATGCGATGCATGATGGAATCCAACCGATGTTGATGGCTGGCGATGGAATGCACTATTCACGCCACCATAATTTTGTGTTGCCCCAGCACCGCCTGTCCGATGATGATGAGGATGATGGTGGTGGTGGTGTGGATGATGTGAATGTGGATGTGCGTGTGGGTGCGCATGTGGATGGGGATGATGGTGCGGCGCAAATGGTGCAGATGAATGTAACATCATATCCAGACCGGCTAGTTCTTCTTTTGCTTCGTCATCCAAGTCAAACAATGGCGATCCCAAACAATCAACGTCAGTCTGCGTTAGATTGCTGTCTTCGTCGTCGTCGTCGTAGTTGTTGTCGCCCTCCCCTATTCTCTTCTTATTGTTTTCTCTTTTGTTCTGATCGTTTCTATTGTATGTAGTGGCGGTGGTGTGGCCAAGAACAAGATCGTTACGTTCACCTTCACTTTCAGAATTTTTTCTCAAAGATGAATTTGTTATTGTTGCTGGATCTAACAATTTTTTATGATTACGTTGTTGTCGTATTTGCTTACGCGATGTCAAGCGACTTTGTGTTGTTGGCAATGTTTTATCAATTTTACTGTTACTAACAGCAGTGCCTGCAGCCGAAGTACTAGCAACGTTGCTGTTGTTAACCTGTTAAGTAAAACTTTTTTTGATAAATTGACTGTCGATTTCAAATATGGTACATTTTCTATTGTACATAAGAATTTCTAAATGTTATATATGGGCCATGCGCAGTTCTAGATTTCTAAATGTCTTGATGTCACTTGATTTTGTATCATAAGCTGAGGCTAGTGGGGTTCAATAAATAATTACTTAATACATTTATTTTATCAAAGGTTACAGTAGCGAATAATGCCTCGTCTGTTCAGGTGCCCGCCTCCTGGCTGCACAAATTGAGATATCAAGTCCACACTTGACCTAAATTTCATTTGCATTAAAATTGGGAAGAATAGGCCAAGCGATACGCCCATTGGACGACAAAAACAACAGAATACAGCTAATTATAAATGCATTTGCTAAATTTTAACTTCATAGCTCAATTTTTGTGTTTGATGGAGAGATTTTTGTTATTTATGGGCGTGCCACTCGACCGGTTTTAAAAGGCACAGAACCGTGCCGCGCCCACAATGTGTATATCAATGGTAAAGGTGTTTAAGATTTGGCTTTAATCCCAAATATTTACTTTTTTACTAATAAGACAAATTTTTATTCTAGCAAAAAAAAATTAAATCTTTGGCTTACATCCTCAGATATGCAGCCTTAAAATACACCTTCTTTTCTTAAGTTATGGCACTTGAATGAACTGTTGTGCATACATACTTATTATAAAATATTTAAATATTGTTTCAATTACCTCGTCGTTGACACCAGCCAACTCGGCAAATTGTAAAACGTCGTTAAGGATTTCGTCCAAAGGTAAACGTATATACTCACCTAAAAAAAGATAACAAAAAAGTAGGTCACGTATCTGTAGCTTTCGTTCAAGAGTGCAACAAATAAACAAATTTAACATAACTTTTATAAAAACTAAATAAATGTCAAAACTATCATGAGAGTTTAAAAAGTTAGTAATCATTAAGAAATCGTATGGTATTTAAACAGTAAACTTTTACTTCACCCAAAAACTTATTGGAAGCTTAAATTTTATAAACTTCACTTGAAATTCTTAATTAACAAACAAACATGTGGTAAAACCTTGAAACGCTCCCACATCTTATAGTAGAGGATTCCTTGATGATTTGAAACATACTTTAAATAAGGCAACGCCCATCAAAATAGATATGACAAAATCTAGATTCTAATTCTACTTCATTGTTAGAATGGATTTCTGCTTCGTGTGAATCATCAAAGCATCTCCTCTCCATTACCAACTTGTCCATCCTTGTTGGAGAATATTTGAAAAATTTGAAGAGATGTGAGTATTGGGAATAAGAAATTTACAAGTATTTTAATTTTACAAAAACTTCTTAACCCACTCATATACGTAGACGGCGTACATTTAGTTAACAGATGGTTCATTACTTTTAATTTTTATTATTTTTTATTTTCACACAAAAACTGTTAAAATATGTTAAAGTAATAGTGTTAAGAGTAGATGAAAGAAACAACAACAACATAAAAACACTTAAAACACCTTGAAACTCTAGTCTCTTGATAATTAAAGGTTATATTGGAAGTGTCACAGCCGCCGTTCAACTCAAAATGGCTGAAGGTGAAAAATCATTAATTACTAGCGAAGAGAAAAAATTATAAATGTAACAGAAAAATGAAGCACACACATTCGCACCCAATCATTAATCATAATTTTCCACTTATACATGCACGTTTACATATATATATAAACATAAGACTATGGGAAGCAGTTGTAATAAGAAAATTATGAAACAATAATTTCTCATACGTACACATATTTGGATGTTTAAGAAAAACGGTGAACGTGTGAGATGAATGACAAAAATTTTCGATGTAATAAAAATATTTTCCTTAAAAACGAAATAAAAAAAACAACACTAAAGATAACAAAACAAAAAATGGTGAAAAAATAATAAACTTGAAAAATTCTGGGGAATTGATAATCTTAAAAAAAAATAAAAATGTGGGCGCTGTACACTTTAATAAATACAACTATAACAACAGCAATATGGCTAAAAACCAACCATTTACACGCAAGCACTTCTATTCGCTCAGGTATATGTGCGCTGGACTGACTGACTGACTGACTGCTTTTTTTTAATTTAGCCTTACACTACAGTGCACGCACTTGAGTCTTTGTGTGGGTCAAAATTTTGAATAAACAAAATACTAAACACTGAACGTTCTCTTTCTTGTGTTTATTTAAGTATTTTTTGGTAACAATTCAGAGCTAAAGGAATATAGAGGGAAACCTCTTACCTTGACAAGGCAGCTAAGGTTTACTTTTTATTATTAAACAACGCAACGCAACGCAACACAAGTATTGTTTTGTTTTTGATCTAATATAAATAGTGTTGAGAGATGTTTTTTGAAATGTTATTTATGGTTCACATATGTTGCGCTACAACACCTACACGGAAATCACAAGAATGCCAGTAACCTCTCTCATCGCCTATGACTTTAACGTGAAAAGTTTTTAAACCAAAAGGTTTTTATTGTACAAAGAAAACAAACTCAACATTCATCATTGTTTAGTGCAGAATGCGACCGTCGTTAAAACGGAGAGATATTGTGTGTAGGCCCCAATCGAGTTTAGAGTAAAGTTTATTCTTATAAGAATTATTCTAACGTTTATTTGTCCATCTGTGTTATGGGGCAATCACTTTCCTGTTCGCAAATATTGAGACATCGATTTCTAAGCTGGTTCGTACTGAATTTGAGGAAAATCGGTCAAGCTTCATACCACCACTAAAAGGAAAAATTTAACTTGAAATTGTCCGTATAAGTACAGAAGATATATTGACATACAAACTCCTCGGGAAGCTTTGTACATCGATAGTTGTGCAACGAAGATTCAGCCAGAGAAAGTTTTTTGCTTGTTTTCTTTTTTAAATCTTCTTTTATGTCGGACTATACACATTTGTGTAAATTTCTGCAATGGCGACAGAGAAACGATACAATTATTTCCTATATCAGCATAAATTGTCTTTTATTTCATGGCAGACTTTATGAAAATGTGCATTTACGATTACACAACACAAGTGCATTGGAAATATGCACGCTCATCTAGACTAACTGACGTTTAAAATTTTTACTTCTAGATTTTGTAAATGTCAAGAAGGCAAAAATCATAGAAAGTCCTCTACTACCTAACAATTATAGGTGTGTGTTTGAAAAATTGTTAAATTTATATTAGTGATGGGAAGTGTTAGCGACTCCGGCGGTAACAGCTTTACCTGTGTCGACACTTCAGTACACGTAGTTGGGACTAAAAACTTTTCAATGAAATCTTTCCAAAAAAGAAGCTTGTTGTAGCAATATTTGTTATTGTACAAAATGTCTTCAGTGTTCTTCTTCTGCATATGAGTATGAAATGTGGTCTGAAATGTTTGAGTTCAAAATTGCGGAATATCGTTTATGAAATATTTGGAGGATTTCTGTAAAACTTTTTAAGACGTAGCTCCGCCCTCTCTGACGTCAGTATGTGCCAGTAGACTAAAAATTACATTCAAAAACACTATTTATCCAACCACATAAAGACCCCAAAACTTTGTAGAAAACTTGAAATGGAAAACATTTTCGTATAGGAAATTTTGTTTCTTCGGGCGAAGCTGCGACGGGCATGCTGGTATATTATAATTATACTTTGTTACGACAGTAGTTTGTGTGTATGTTTACCAACCTGATGACGCAATATATCTTCAATATATTGACAAGAAAATTTATTTCGTTTTTTTTTCACATTTTCGATGTTCTTAATTATATAATTTGTGCAAAATTCACATGTACACACACACACAAAATAATTTTTTTTTATTGTTTTTACACAATCGATTTTCCACCAAATATATTCAATAACTTTAAAATTTTCTTTCAAAATTCTCTTCGATTTGCTCAATGTCTTGAAAATTATTAATTTTTACAATCGTGAAATTTTTTTCATTCAATCAATTTTTGGAAAATTATTCTTTTTTTATATAATAAAATCAACACAATTTTAGGACAATTTTATGTGTAAGTATAGTTTTTCATCTACAGAACAAAATACTGAATAATTCACCGTTATTAAGTAAAATACGTCCGCATACGTCCAACTCGTACTTAAGTATAAAAATTCAAACACATAAGATGCTAAAATTATTGAGCTGTACAATGCAATACAAATGGCTGCCGATACTGCTTTCCCTTCACAAGTAAACCAGCAAACACCAATAAATAATAATAATAATAATAACAACAGCAACAGCATGAGTACATACCCGTACAGTAAGACTTGAATCGAGACAATCTATGCAGTACACAAAACCAGTTGTATGCATGTGTGTGTGTGTGTATGTTGCACACATGCATACTTATGCAAAAGCAAGCCAATCTCACTAATTCATTTTTAAAAGTAACACAAGAACACTCATACATATATAGCAATATATACACTGAACCAACATACACTCCTCCATGTTTGTATCGTACACATATTAACATGTTCATACAATTAAATGTAAATGGAAAGTGCATGTGTGTGTTTGTCCTGACACTCAGTTATTGTCTGCACAGGCGCATGACTTATGGGCGGAGTTAAACGTTTTAGTTAGCTTACTACCTACCAACTGGTTCGAGTTGATTACTAGCTCTTATATGTATATCCCCCAGTTCGTGTCTTGGTTTCGTTTGTAACAATTGTTGTTTTTTTTTCCTTACGTTTTCCATCCATATACACAATTTATGGTGTTTGTCTTTATGTATTGGTATTACAAAAAATATATAGCACTGGAGTGGATAATATTGTTTTCTTTTAACTTTTCAATATGGTCGTTGATGTTTTGTTTGTTTCTTTAATAAGAACAGGTTTGAGGCTTTGCAGTTGTTAAGTTAAACAAAAACTATAACATTTTTATAAACTTTAATTCGATTTACGTTCGTATAAAACTTATAACCAAATCTTTAATAAGCAACCGTCGAAAAATACGAATATTACTCAAAAATCTTGTAAAATCTCCTCCGAGTGTTACGGACGGAATAGCAAACTTAGCACCCTCATCAGTGAAATGGAGGATATAAAAATTATACTTAAGATATTTTTTTATCCTCCACATAAGATGTAGTATGGGTTAAGCTCAACGACCCTGTAAATTATGTATATTTGTGAAGAACGTTCTCGGTCGATGTCTATGCGTCCACTTTACGGTACAAAACTTACATTCAAATACAAATCTTGAGCTGAAATTTAATACAGACATTCTTAGTTTATGTGGAAAGCTTCCTATACATAAAATAGGCGAAATAGATTAACACACCACAGCCGTTTTATTATAAAGGATTGTATGATGAAAATTCTCAACTTTTAATAATAATTCTGCTCAATAAATGTATGACTGTGAGCCTTTCAATATACGCACACAGACTGACATGGTTATATCGACTTGGATTTTAATGCTATTCAAAAATATTGTATATACTTGGTAAAAGCTCTAATACTTCCTTCTGGGGACATCGAACTCCGTATACCCCCCCATGTTATACGGAGAGTTAAATTATTGGTTATTTAGACTTAGTTAGCCTAAAAATTAATGTTCTAATTTTGGACCGGGTGTAGCCAATTCTTAGAACCTCTCTCCCTATAAAGATTTTTCATGAGGTTACATATAACAATGCTACCTAACCCCACATAAACAAATTATTGTCTAATATAAATGTGGAAGTAAGTGGTGTGTAGTGGTATTATTAAAGTCGGGCTGACCATAACATTTTCACCTGTTTTACTTGTTTAATGAGATGGTATACTAAAAATAGATTTATTTAGGCCAACTTTCAGTACGAACCCTGACATCTGAAATATTGTCAGTGGTTTAGATTAGGCGGACATAATTCAAGTGATTTTAATTGGATTGGCAAGGGACTTGTGCTATATTATAAGAGATGATCATTTTGATTAAATAGACTAGACAGGTCAATACCTAAGGCACTGTCTGGCGGAAGTGTACAATTGATTTGTAACTTTAAGAAACATTTTGAGAAAGGAACGCATAAAAAGGACGCATATGATGATACACCCTTATACATATGGAATGCAATATAACTAATGACTGGGCGTTAACTGCAATATTACATGCATTTAAATGTTAACCTACTAACGAAAACTATAACACATAACTCTAATGATAATAAGTAGTGACGAGGAGGATGATTATGGTGATGATGTTTAAAATATTTTCATTCTGTGTTATAGAAATACTACTCAATGGGCAACAACAATAACAAATTGATACAACATATTGTATTATCCGTGTTTTGAATGCTACCAAACCGGTATAAACTATGCAAACAAGTGTAATTGTTCGGGTTGAATGAGTGTGCAAATGTGCGAGCACATGAAATCGCAATTTTCGTTAAAATAAAACCGTTTAAAATGGTCCTATATAAAGCCCCTCAAAATTATATGAGACTGTTCTAACAAAATTGTTTACAAACAATGATGAGGAATGACTGGCTGGCTGGCTGGCTGGTTGGATGCGACTGTGGCTATATACGCATGGTCACGTCTAGTCGAATAATGAATTGTATATAAAAACCGGTCAAAATAGTTTATTTACACGCATTTATATATACATACATACGAATAAATAGGACACGATTAAATTATTCGCATACATAACTAAACAAACAGTTGGATCAGTGCGCTAAAATCGTATAATTTTTGTAATGTCTTAGCGTAAGACGCACATAGAGAATGTTGCGATGAATTTAAAGCAACTGGAAAAGTTTCAACATTTATTATATAATAATAAATAAAATAATAAGAGTTTGATCGCAAAACATTTTCTCCCAACTTGACTTCGATTAGTAACAACGATCATTAGAGTAGAGTCTGACTATTAAGATGATTGTTGTTGCTGAGAAATATTCTAAAATGAAACGATCTAAGCTAACGCCGCCATCATGTAACGAAGGTCTTGTCCTAATATTCCATGAGTTCGTTACGGTTTACAGCAGTATAGAGAAGAGTGGAATAAAAGCAGACGGAGCCACACACTTATTAATTTATGTTGCTTTTGATGTTGGTACAAACTAATTATTAAAATATGCTTGTCATCGTACAACAAATGCGCAAATGTGTGGGTATGTGTTGTTGTTGTTTTTGTTGTTATATATATTGCATTTATATAAAAGTTGAATTGAATTTTTGAAAATAATTATAAAATTTGAAATAATTTTTATAACCATCGCTTGTCCGTTTGCCTGCCTTAATACTGGCAAACATTTGTTGTTGAAAGAAAAAAGAAATTCAGAAAAGTCGGAACAAAACATTGTATTTATTGTTATTGTTAGCGTAGCCATCTTTATATTGTTTGTGTACATGTTTTTTTTTTTTTTTTTTTTTTTTTTTAATAAAACAGTTTTCTATATATTGACGAAGATTATTTTATGTGAAGATAATCGATGAACGCTATATATGGGCTATAAATGAAACATCTAGCTAAGGTACTTTTTTTATCCAATATCCTATAAACTTTAATGGCACAAAATTATCTTTGAAAAATTGCCAACATTTCCTTGGCTTTCATAAAATTTTGAAAAAATTGTTTCATTCAGAATTTTCTTTAAACAGTCTCTCTGAGCTTTTCCCCCCAAAATTGTTGCAAACCTTAAGACGACGGATATAAAGATTATAGAAAAGAGATTTTTTTTCTTTTTCTGCCATTATTCAACATCACAACCTTTGCACAAACATTGCAGTGACAGTTAATCAGAAAAACTTGTATTAAAATTCAGTTGCGACCATTTGATAAATGTTGTCCGTTATTAATGCTGGTAAAGTTCACATTTTTACTTTAATTCTTGATTGGCGTGCGTTCTAATAAAAATCAAAATAGGAAAAAAAATGGAGTTTTGTGCTCCTGCACAAAAAACCACCCAACCTAGTATAGTGATGGTATAGCACACAAACTTGTGCGGCTGAATAAGGTATAAAACATACCACCACCACCACCACCACCACCACCACCACCATCAGCAGCAGTACTGTTATCACACACGCTCACCCAAAACTTATACGTTATGTATACAAGAGTGTTTTCAGCCTATAGAGTGGGCTTATGTGGGTATGTAGGTATGTAACGTTTGAGAAATGATCAGAGCATGAATTGCGAAAATTATATCTAACAATTGTTATTGTGCGTTGAAATATGTACGCACATACATACATACACATACTTCCGAGAGAGTGAGTGCCACTACCAACTGGGGTGATACACGCTTATTGAATTCTCTTATTAGAAAAAGCACACACAACAAATATATGTATTTTTTACGTGGCATGCATTTACGGACTTATTTTCTTTCATTTTCTATGTTTAATATTTGTGTTCGTGTAAGTTTGTATCTTCCGTCTCAAATGTGCTTCTTTACCATAAACGTATTTTATTAGGGAGACACATGAAAAATTGTCGATACTTCCGATTAACTATTTTGGCCATATCCATTTCAGTCAAATCAAATATTTGTTAATGGGGAAAAGAATTTTATTAATACTTCAATCCAATCGTAGTTTGGGGGAAATAATTTTCATTTGTTCATGCATTCGATGTGTACGTCGTTATACCTAATAAGTACAATAAAAAAAATTATAAAAATTGAAATTTTAAGACAGGAAGAGGAACAGTCTTCTTTGTGGAAAATCTATTTATATTAATTATTTTGTATTTTGTATAAAAACTTTAAAAACCTTGCGTACCTACAGCGTCAATGCCAAAACGTAGACCCCAAGTGATTTACCCGTGCAAGATCTGATGATTCATACATGCTAAGATGAGGTATGTCAGTAGCTTTACAGCACTTGACATTTCCAGGTATACTTCAAATACAAATCTGTGAATTTCTGAATCAATCTTTGCATTATTTAATCTATAGCCTTAGTTTTGTAAGCGTTTTAATAAAACTCAATCATCCAAGTAAGATGTTAAGGGTTAATATTATTTTTGCTTTTTCCAGTTTTATTAACTTTTGCCACGTCCTATTTTTCACGAACGTTTTCTTGAAACGTATTCACATCCACACAAACTTAATATATCCTTTGTGGTGCAATTATTATCTATTCAAGTGACTATCACCGTATATTCTTGATCAGCATAAAAATACGAGTCGATCTAGAAACATCCATTCATGCATCTATGTTGTTAACCTTTTTGTTAGAATGCTTGCGTTCGCCAAAATCGAGATATTGACACAAAATTTGGTATAAAATTTCTAGTTTTTTCAAATAGGTCGGAATTGATCAATTTCCGAGAATACAATTGACAAAAATCTATCTATTATTTATGGGCTGGATCAGAATAAGACACCACTCCCTTCCAAAAGAGAATCAAAGAATCTTATTTGGCACAGAATCCCGACTTGATACGTTTTACATACTCCAATAAAGGGCATAATTTGATAACTGCCACGCCCACTGTTGTCGTATAGATGTAGAGGGTATTTAAGATTTAGCCTAAGCCCAATATAATTTTTTTCCGATTGATGCAACCTCTGCTTTCTTTTCAAATTGTGGACTTTTTTCTTGCAAAATGTCAAACGAATAAGTTGAGCTGTACACCGTAAATCCATAGAATAAAACAAATCATTAATCAAAAATGTCGTCCATTTTGGAAATCTACAAACAACAACAACACTCGTTTGAAATCGCATTAATATGCACAGAAAGGTGTGAATACAGAGATTTTCGTGCACATGTATCGACCAAATGAAAATGTTACAAGAACTTATTGAACGTGTCCATTTGTCTTTGTGAAATTACTTTACACACAAACATTCACATACAATCGACGTGAAAAACAAACAATTTATGAAAATAAATGATTATTTGGAAAAAAAAAAAAGAAGATGATTTGATGTCATTTTGCTGTCAACTCCTTGGGGACTAAGGAAGCATTGTATATAACATTGAATAGTATTCAATGAATACGTTTTCTAAGATTAATACGGGTACAAATAAAAGTTATTAATCAATAAATATTAATATTTTATTCTTTTTGTTTAAATTTACTATTTTGAGATCACAGTTTATAGGGACGGATAAATAATATTCAAGTATAAAAACGTATATTTCTGTATATATGACAAATAGACGGAAAAGTTTAGATAATAAATCAAAAAATATTAGATCTGACTTGAAATTTAGAAATATGGATATTTTCATGTTTCTGAAGGATGTTTTCTTTATATATATTCAGGACATATGTATTTTTATATATAAAAATTACTATAGGTACAAATAATATTAATAACCTTCAGTTCCAAAATTATTAATTCATATTTCTGAAAGGATTGTGAAAGTGAATAACAAATGGATAAACAGTTGAAGTAACAATTATTGACATAATCACTTACCAGTTTCATTATCGATCGTAAACGGTATACCAGCCCAGTCATCATCCAGTTGATTGTCATTATTTTCATCTTTTGCATCATATTCACTCTGCTGGGTATATGTTCATTAGTGTTTGTATGTATGAAAAATAAATAAATAAACACCATAGTGATGAAATAAGTTTGCAAAATGTTATAACGTTTTTGATTTTGATTTTGTAAAAATTGTACAATAGTAAGAGGTAAACAACTAAGTAGCTAGATTGAGTATAGATCAAATTAATTATGAAAATCAGTCTGTCTGTCTATCTGTATATTTATGTTTTATTTGTTTTCTTTGTCGAGTACCTCCTATCCTATCAAACCAGCCCTCTTCTTTCCATCTACATCTGCCAAAGGTTTCAACAGTTTCATTGCTTCGCTATATTTTCTATGTACATAAATGTGCTCAGACGTACGAATTTGTTTAAATTTCTTTACCGTTACATAATTGCTTTACAAACATATATTTGATCAGAAAAGACTCAATTTTATGAGAGATTAATTCAATTAATCGACGTTTGGGTTTTGAGAATATATTATACCGTTAAAATTTATAAAAAAAAAAACGGTGGCAAATTTGAAAAATATTTTGATTTTTCTAAAAATTTAGATGAAACTAGTTCCTCTTCTATCCCCCTTGGCTACTTGTCTGTTTCTCTACCCAAACGAAAACATAATAACGTTATGCAGGACTTCTGCTTAAACTAAACTGAATTGAAAATATAGCAAGAATGCATTTGTATATAATCTCTGCACTTACATTATTGAATTTCAGTTCCTCTAAAGCTTTCAACTTTTCCAAATCATCATCCGTAGGTGCTGTTGAAGATGATAGAGTAGTAAGGGATTGCTCTTCCTGATTCAGAGTGTAACCCAAATCAACGTCTTGCTTCCATAAAACTTCAACAAGTTCACTTTCCTATAAATACATAAGAATATATGCGGCATTGTCATCAATTTGAAATTGAATTGAATTGAATTGTAAAAATGATTATTAAATAACTGTATAAATGAATGTACATGAAGAATGATTTTTAATGAATTAATTTGTTGGAGAGAATTCAAACGAACACACTTTATAAATATAACTTTTCATAATTGTAACTGTTTTTCTCTTTTATGATATATTTTTTTTTTTTCAAGTTTATACGTCTTCATATGGGCAACGTTGTCGGGGGACTGTTACATTCTGTAAATGGGTCTTTGTTGTGGGTAAAATGATTCATACTCTCTTCATGAGAACTCAATTATTTATTATATTTTATTTTTATTTATTTTTTACGTTATAACTGATAAGACATTTCAGAGAACGTCAGTTCTCTGTAAGTGGCATAAAGACTAAGTCAGGCATGATCAACCTATGCCCCGTGTCAAGGGTTTAGATGGGTTCTAATAAGAATTTAGACAATTGAGCTATATTTGTCTTGCATTAAAATAGATGGACGGTTAGACAAACATTTTATGTTAATTTTTAACAAACATTTTTAATATTTTTTTTTTTTTAATGAATAGTCTTTCAGAAGCGATAATATTATGAAAATTCATTATAAACTTCTGACGCAATATAGATTTTCGCTTATATATATTTTGAACAAAATCGACATCCTTTTACTTGCTGTAAATTTATTTTATTATTAAACTCAATTTATTCAGTAGACGTAAAAAAATTCTTCACATACTTACTTAAGGCTGCAGGATACAGCAGGAATGTTAATTTCCTTCTATCTCCATGTACCACACATTTATTGACAAACATACGCATTTGTATATATATGTACAAAACATATATGTACATATATGCTTATGTATGTATCTATAACGTTGCAACCCTTATATATTGATATTGAGGTAGAGGAAAAAGAGAGTACGAATATAAACCATGCGCAAAACTAATGCAATCGTGGTCTATGCACCATACATACAAGAATTGATGTTCATTTTTATAGACAGTGTTTTTTTTTCATCTAAAACACAGCAACTTACAAGAGAACATTTTTCTCCCTTTCTAACATGCATTAGGGGACGCGCACTACATAGCATTAGCCACCGTATACGTAGATTGTGTAGAAAGAAAATCTTTTTTGCAATATTTTTTTTCTACATATTAGTATTAGTAACCAATGGCGGCAATCGTTGTGAAATTGTGATTTTTTTTTTTTTATTATATTTGATGCAACTAAACACATTTTTATGCTGTGTAATTGACGAGGAGCTGAGAGGTGTGGCTCATACCTGCCACACGATTGATTAATTAATTCATTCATTTAATTTGTTTGCATTTCCCACTTGCACAGTTAGTACACACTACACACACTTACTGATACTGATTAGTATCTTTTTTTGAAATGAATGAAAATAATCCCAAATGCAAAAAATTGATAGAAAAAGTGCTAGACGTGTTGAAAAAACTGGATCAAATTGTACACATTTTCAGTTTGTTCTATTCTGAGGAGGAGGACTTTAAAACAGGACTTCAGAGTCTCTACAGTATTGATTAGCATTGAATTTTGAGATATTTAACGCCTGTCTTCGATATTATTTTTAAATAAAATATAAGTAAAATAAAAAAAATTGACTCAAGTCAAATCTACGTGTTTTTTCTTGGACCCCGCCCTTTTCTTTGCCACATGGATTGACGGGCTAATCATAAATATTTTCCAAATTTCAGTTTATTGTTTGAATTATTGTTAATGATCAATTATTGTCCATTATAGCCGTAGTTTGTGACCAATTTTACGCATTTAAAATAGCAGAGGGGCGGCATGGACCAACACAGCAACAAATCTATTCAGATTTTGTTGCTGATGAAGAGTATATATACTTGGTGCGATATTTGAAGCCTCCTCCGTAGGTAGTTAGATACGGATTGCTTCACATTTTATAAATTCAGAAAATTTTCATCCATAAAACTTTGTAACATCGGTGGTGGGTTTTGAAGATTTGGTCGAAGCCCACAATACGGTTTTTTTTTATTCGTTTTGAATTAAATTTTCTTTTCCATTCACAATCACTTGGTCATGCAGCCAAATATTACCAGAAACAAACAAACAAGCGTAATAAATCAATAGTAAAAAATAGTAAAAAAAAAAATAACAATTTCATCTACAGTAGTTAACATTGCAGTGCATAGCATAACAACAATTATGAGCATACACAGAAGTCATCATCGTAATCATCGTCATTGTCAACGTCATCGCCAATGGGCAAACATTTTAATTAAGTCATTTTGTTGCTACGTGTGTGTGTGTGCATCAGCTACCAACTGCCTTTGTGACAATTTGTAGTGTCATGCTGTCAGCTATTTAAGGTCTGTTTTTGTCCTTTCTATTGTATATCTCTTTTTTGCTTCATACACCGCTTTTTATTACACCTTTTGTTTGTGGTTTTCTTTTCCGTATCAAGCCGCCATATTAACTTTTCTATTGTAGCTAATTTTGCATATTTAAATTTATATAATTTTCTTAATTTAGTTTCCCCGATTAATTTTTTTTTTTTTTATTTGCATACAATAACGGCACCTGTTTGGCGAGGGAAAAAACAAATTTTCTTTGTGATTATATACCAAGAAATAATCCTTGTTTAAGTGTTTGCTGTATTTGTTTCCTTTTTCTTTACATTTCTTTACAAACCTGTAAAAATTCAAAAAAAAAGGAAGACTTTCTCGGCTCATCCCTCTAATGAAAGTGATTATACGCTTGATTATGCACATTATATACTTTTCCCAATGAATCTTAACTCGTTTCCCAAGCAAAGATTACAATCATGTCTGTCGCGCACACAATTATGTCCGTGCATGGGTAACTATGTGCGGAAAATATTCCACCCACTTGGACTTGGACGTGTTTTGGTCTGTGGTGGTCTTTTCTTTAAAACCCTTTAACTTGACTTGCCGGAAAGGATTATGTTTTTCAGGCAAAAATTAAATTTTTACAGTTAATGTTAAATGTGGTGGACGGGAGAGAAAAACGTTAGTAACCTACGGTTTTAATGTCAAAGCGAATGGCGGATGAAAAAAAAATTAAAGAAAATAATGCGAAATGTTCCTGCAACCGTGTGTTCGATAGAAGTGGTTCCTATTAACCAAAGGCATAACACTGCAGTCCCTAATGCGCCTGGGCAAAAATCAATGTTTTAAATGGTATTCCATACATAGGAGGTAACATCAACGAGGTTTTCTTGAACGCCAATCTCTAAAGTACCAGCAATACTTCTATTTCAATTTTTTCGCCCATGAAAATGTTTACCAGGGACAGGCATACGGGCTGATTGCAGTTACAGCTAAAACGAATTTTCTCTAATGTTTTTTTTTTTTTGTTATTACACGCGTTTTCTAAAGTGAGTAGAACTTCTACTTCAAGGTGGTGGTTAGTATTAAAACTTTTCTACATAAAAAAACACAATTGAGCTGTCCACAAATACTTCTCCTAAATTAAAATGACCGATCTGAGATAATAACAGTAAATGTACACAAAACTGTGAAGACCCAATAAAGCATATATATCTGTCTTTCATAATAAGCACTATATACGGAAAAAATAAGTTGACTTAACGTACACACATGTAGAGTGTCAGCGATAATTTGTCTTAATAATCAATCATATCTTAAAGCATCCATTTGCTAAGCGGCATCAAATACACAACAAGTCCAGGTTAATACACACATCAACTAAGTTTATAACAATACGGTATCATTTCTGCACGCGTTTATTATGAGTATTCGTGGGTGGCCAAATACAAATTTAGAAGCGCATTTTCTGAAGGATACAAATGATTTATTTCATTTATTTATTTGTCTGAATTGTTGGAATAACCACCGGTATACTTTACATACGTTGAGAGTTGGAATATATTAGGCACGTGTGTATATTTCTTTAAGATGATCAGCATTAAATCAAGGAGTGGGTGTATGCTTTGTTGGTTTGGCTGTTAACTGATAACTTCTTTTAGAATCCCTTGGACCATTACATTCGTTTAAGAGATAAAAAAAACAATTATGATCCGCCGCTTAGCTTTGATAAACATATTTAACACAGAAAATACAACAAAGATGATTTTTTTATCATTTTTGAAGTATTCTAATTTTATAAATCGGTTCGTTGGATGGATGCATATGTTTCGTTTTGCATGATTAATAATTTTTAGCGCCCTCTGTTGTAGATAACAATTTTAACACGGTTGCGGTTTATGCATTGGATTGGCATCAGCAACAGTACGAGGTGAGATTACTTTTTTTTTTATATCCACCACATTATGATGGGGTGGAATAGAAAATGACAGGAAAAATAAAAAATTCAAATTGAATAAAAAAAAAATTGGTGAACAGCAATTATTGGTTTAAAATTAATTCTTTTTTTTTCTCAATGATGAACATTTACCTCTTTGGTAAATTCCACATGACTTAAGAATGGATTAACTTCTTTATCCACATTGATCACATCCTCTTTGTTTTCATCCCCGTTCACATCAACATCATCAATCGGTTCTTGTTTGACTTGTAAAATTTCATTTTTAACAGACAGTACATCCTCGGAGTGCTCATCTGTCCTAACGGCCGTTTTGGACGGAGTTTGTTCTTTTTTTATATCCACAACACTCATTAGCCACATCTTATCAATGTCGTCATCATCATCTAATTGTTCAAGTTTGATGGCAGCTCCGTTGTCAGGATATGGAAAACTGTCATTTAAAGCTACTGCACCATCAGTTACTTCAGATTCAATGCCAAAACTGCTGAATGATGGTAGATATGCTTCCAAGTGCAAATCATATAAATCAGCTTGTTGGCCCTCTTTCAGTGGTAGATTTGCGTATGGACTTGTCATTATAGGCAGATCATTAAAATCGCTTAAATCAGCCAAATTTTGTTCCCAAACAGTGCGTTGATCTTGAATTTGTTCCGAACTGCGAAATTCTTGCATTTCCAGTGAGGGAAAATCTATTTCCAAATAGGTATTATTTGTATTTCCAGCAAATGTTACCACAGGCGCTGAATTGCTTTCCAGTAATGTTGACGGTGTACTAGAAGAAGGTAAATTATTGGATGCTACTGCAGCGTTGACCGTTCCTCCAGGGGGCAAAGTTTGCATCTCTTGCATGGCAGCTGTTTCATTGGAAGACTCATTGGATATATTCAATAAGTAGGCGGTGATATTATAAGGTGACGGATGCCCATCCCTTATAATGCTATCGAAACTAACCAAATCATCTATCAGGGGCATCATTGTCTTACGATTAACATACGGGTACTCGATCATTGGCACCGCTCGCAACATTTCCAATTCCCAGCCATCGCCATCTCTTAGCTCCAACTGAGAATCCCAATTGTGCAAATGTTGCTGTAAATAATTATCGGGGTCGACGTGCAATAGACTTAAGGCCAGAGCCAGCTGCAGCATTTTCATTGTATATGATTTTTTATTAGAAATCATTTTGCTAAAACACTTATAAAGACTGTGGTGGTGGAAAAATGTTTATAATTTACACTTTTTTTTTTTTCTTTCAAGATTCACTATTAATTCTTTCGTTGTGTCTTTGTTAGCGATTGGTGAATATGTAGAAAAAATAAGGACGTGTGGGTGTTTACACTGGTGTGACGTTCCGTTGTTATATTTATATAATATTCTTCCGTCCGCACAGCACTACACTGCTTTGCTAACCAAACAATTAAACAGTTCAATGGCGTCTCCTTGTTGTTATTGTTTAACAACAAATATTCAAAATATTCTTGTTCTCTATGCAACTGTTGTTATGTTTACTGTGTGTGTTAATAAATCCATTTCTTATATGACTTTCTCTTCCAAAACGTTAATATAAGAAACATTAGTGAGCAATGATCGCTGAACGACCTCCTGTGTATTATTTGTGCGAAAAATTACTCTTTTTACTTTTTAACCTCTGGACAAGTGCTGAAAATATCTTTGGTACGTGGAAATCTGAAAAAAATAAAATAATATAAAGCAATGGTGGTAATGTATGTATGTAGACGCGGGAATTATAAATAGAATAATTTTTGCGCATTTTGTTATTTTTTTTTTCTTTTTTTAATAAAATTATTTAAAATGACATAAGGACAAGTAAGGAGCGGAGAAACATTTTACACATTAGCGGTGACCTTACACTGTTGATTAAATAAACAAATTTACCTTTTAAAAAAATGTTGCTTTGTTACCAACAGTGCTTTAGGTTAATTAATGTGGGTGCAGGATAAAACGGATTTGAAAAATTATCTTCTGACACTTGGACTGCGGAGGACTTCTTTTTTTTTGGGATTGGACTAAGAAGGTTCAGCTCGCATATTGAGCAAATTGGAATATATGAAATGAATAGACATCCGGTAGGAATTTAAAGTCTTTAAAAGTATTTTAACTGCACTGCAAATGTTACAATAGGCGCTAAAATATGAAGTAAAAGTTACTTACCTCGTTAAGCCGATCAGCACAATTAATGTTTCTCAGAGCAATTGTTTTTGTTGTTCACCGTTGACCAATAGTCCGGCCATACACTCATACGTATTGTTTTCTCAATATTGTGAAATTGTTTTCAATATTGTTATCCTTAAATTTAGCCACGCATGGCTAATGTGATTCCTTCTTCTTTAATATTACGCTAAATTTATTAATTCAATTTTTATTTTAGCACAACACACGCACACGCACTCCTTTCGTACACACTTTTCGAATATATTTATCTGTAAAACACTCTTTTTATAGCCATCTAAACTAGTTAAACAGAAAACACTGAATTCTTTCAGTAAATATTTAAATATCTTATATGAATTCGGGTGTTATTGAAAAACCGTTCACCATTTTACATTATGAATCATTGCGAAAACCTAACACAGCTGTTGTGTATCGATATGTTCTTCTTCTTGTTTGAAATAACTTTCCTTTGTTTTCGCCAAATTCGTTTATTTGTGTATTTTTATTTTAATAATTTACGCACAATTGGTCTTATAAGTATATTTCCATTATTTTAGCGTTCACACACGACACAGTGTTCAACTTGACAAGATGTACAATTAAAATGAATTAAATTATGATTTAACCATTTATTTAGTTTAATGTAAGAGTTCTTGGCATACCAAACTATTCTCTCTCTCTCTCTCTATTTTTAAAACAAGCCATAGAAAGCAAAAATGTTGTGCATCAAAAACGTGGAAAAGGCTACTGCGACTTAGTCTTATATTTTGCCTCTAAAAATATGTAGAGAGCACCTCAACAATTTATTAATCGCTTTGATTCTTTCCATATGTTGAGGAATTAGAGAAATGCTTCTCTAATTGATATAATTGTTTTTAATTATAATTAAATATTAAATTTAATTATGCAAAATTAACATAACGTAGTGACGACAGAGTACCAACTATTTTATATAACTTTGGTAATTGTAAAAATTCAGTTTTACTTCAATCGAAGTATCATCCTTGTTTTAATGGCCCAGATGTTTTTCATATTCGTTTCTGTTTAAAGCTAAAGCCATCACAGTGCATTAACACTTGATTATTTTCAAGAGAACTGAAGCAAATCATCTAATAATAAAAAGTAATTATATTTAATAATTTGACAAAGCATGAGAGAAGTTTTTATACTTGTAAAATTTCAGCACTTTGCTCATTTCAAAAGTCATATGAAAAGGAAAAGACATTTGCTTCTATTACGACAACATTATATACTATTTATAACATTGAATAATAATAAGGTGACTTTATTTTCGTTTTTAATTTAAATATTTTTTGCCAGAAGAACAAAACTTAAGGAAAGAAAGAATTGTTTATTGTTTTCCGGCCACTTAACACTGCTGCTTTGCACTTTAAACTCTACTCTCTTTTGTAGAAAAACATTTTATGTTTATATTCCATTGCTACCTATACCGTATATTTTAAATTTATATACAAAATTATACACTGCATTAAACGTGGTATTCTCAAATATTTTAGCACTACTGATTTTACAAATAAAAAAATCAGGTGTTTTAAATGGTGCTTTTTCTGCTCTGTTTTGCTAATCTCTGAGTGCATAATTTTTTTTAATTCTCTATATTCATTGTTTTAAGAGCAGAATGTGTAAGTGCTCAAACATACTCTACATCGCATTGTTGCAGAGCGCACTGAAATGTCAAAACAGAGTTGATTATATGCATGGCATTAAAATAGTTCGAACACAATACTTGAATACTGCTGCACTGCTACATTGTGCTGCAGAGCATACGTCTGAGCCTTAAGAATCTGCGTAAAACATTGATTGAATTTGTGAATTGCAAACGTCTTGTTCCTATAAGTAAGTCAATTGAACACATCGATTAACTCCACTTTTTGAAAAATCTTAAATTTAAGTAACAAAGCACTTGGTATAGTCATAACTTTTTATAATAGCTTTCCTGAATAATTCATAAGAAAACTAAATTTGGCTTAGGCCAAATCTTAAATACCCTCCACCTCCACAACGGTGGACGTAGAAAATATATATATATGGCGCCTTCTAATAGTGTATGTCTTACGTATCAGCATGCACGTCTATTTTTCGTTGAATATAATTTTTTGTAAATTGTAGGCGTGTCTATTATCCGACCACGCCCATTTTTGGCACGTCAGTCAATGGAATAACTATGTATACGCGTACCAAAGTTCAAGTTCCTAGGTCAACTTTTGTGGCAGATATAAAGACTTTTATTATATGTGGGCGTGTCTGTAATCCGAAAACGCCCATTTTTGGCATATCGATGAAGCTAATAATATATGTACATACTAAATTTTAGGTTTATAGTTCAATTTTTGTGGCAGGTATATATATTTTTGTTGATTGTGGGCGTGGCTCTTGACCGATTTTGCCCATTTTAAATAGCGATCTGGGTGCAAAAACGAAAAGTGCCTGTACCAAATTTCAGTTCAATATCTCAAAATTTACGCCGATGAGAGTGACAATAACAGACAGACACACGAACATACATGTCTAAATCGACTCAGTTTTTGACGCTGATCAAAAATATATATACTTTGTAGTGTCTCTGACGCCTCCTTCTTGGTGTTGCAAACGAAAGAACCAACTTAGTGTACTCTCATCACTGAGGTGGAGGTTATAATAAAATATTTGGTAAGTAGACACACAACGGACGGATGGACAATATTCCTAATAATATGTGTATTTTATCCGTACATCCGCCAATTTAAAAATGTAGCCAGTAGCGAAAATATGTCATCCATAAGTCCAAAATTTGGTACACATAATCTTATGATTAAAGGATATTTATAAACTTTGAATATCAAAAATAATCGTAATGCATTATGTTTACATTTAGTCGTTATTTCCATAGAGTGTTAAATAAATATGAAATTTTTGACATTAAATATTACTATTTTACTACTTACCGTTATAATATACCTGCAGCCTCCACCGATTACCGTCCCTTCAGTTCCAATTGTAGTATTGTAGGAATTATTTTTATTTGATGAGAATTGTAAATAATTTTTGTTGTCTAATCGTAGCATTGAGGAAACGAATGTATTCAATTGTTCTTCTACCTCTCTAGGTGGTGAGAGAGACTCCAGAGTGTTCAAATCACTTACACCTGTCATTTTGATAGCTACCTATTATCACAAAAAAGTCTATTCGGTATATTTACTGAGTTATACAGTCTTTTATACTCTAGGAATACGTCATTTATTAAATAAGCTTAAACGCTTATTTTTAATAGAATTCTTTCTCCTTTCTCAAAGTAAATGAACAGCTTTGTAGATATTTATAATTAACCATTAATGCACTCCACATAAGATGGGGTATATACTAAGTTTGTCATTCTGTTTGCAACACCCAGAAGGAGACGTCAGATATCCTACAAAGTATATATATTTTTGATCAGTATCAAAAACTGATCTCAAGCTAGGCATGTACGTCCGTCTGTTGTTGGCGTAACAGATACGCCCACAATCAACATAATATCTATATATCTGCCACAAAATTTGACCAATGAACTTGACATTTTGTATGCATATCTATATAGTTATTACATCCATCGATTTGCCAAAAATGAGTGTGATCGAATAACAGATGCGCTTACATTTTACAGAAAATCCTACTCAACATAAAACTCGACTAGCAAGCTGATATTTCATATGTACACCATTAAAAGGCGTAATCTTATACCTACCACGCCCACGATTGTAAATGTTAAGGGCATTTAAGATTTGGCCTAAACCAAATTTAGTTTTCTTACTGGTTAAAGTTTAGCATTTTATATATAATTAGTTAATTTGTATCTTGTTCCCCCACGCCTCTCTATAGATAAGCCTCAGAATGCTTAATTATTAATAATGAATGAGAGAAAGTTATTGTAGTCGAATGTGTGAGAGAGTTTAAAAAAAAAACCTATTTTATTTTACGTCATTACTGTTATTTATGATCAGTAAATATTAAATTACTTATCTTTACGTACAATTCAGAGAATAGTTACAGAATTATTGTTAAAGTATTGAGTATAAACTATAAACATATTTTTATTTGCAAATTAATATTCTTAAGGGCGGTTTCCTGTAATGTTATAAAACAATCATTGAAAGGCTTTCTTAGAAAATCCTATTGACTCACGCTGCTAATTATTGTAAACATTAAGTCGTAAACTATACGTAAAAACGAAACTGGATTTAATTTCTCTCCATTTCATTGTTCTCCAAGCGCTCCACATTTATACGTGTGAAGAGAATAATTAAAAATAAATTAAATAAATAAAATGCTATAACTGGCTTTAGTTAAATCTAAGATACCCTTCACATCGATATATAAACTATGGGCGAGGCACTAACCTGATTACATTTAATATTGTATGTAATACATTCTCACGTCGGATTCTAAACTAATTATTATTTTTAGTAAATTGTAGGCTAGTCCACAATTTATGGCCACGCCTATTTTTTACACATCGATAGATGCTCGAGTTAAGAATAAAAATTTCAACTTTATAGATATATTTTGTGGCTGTGAGTAATTTTTGCCAATTGGGGGTGAGGCAGTTGGCCGATTTCGCCCAATTTAAAAAAGAACCTGCGAGCAGAAGCTGAAAATGCTACATTTCGCTTAGGCCAAGCATGAGGTTCGCACGCACATCATGAAAATCTCCCTTCCTTTATATAGGTGTCGTCATAATAGACGTAGTCCAGTCAACACCCCTTCTCCCCCTTGAAGCAATATCTAACAGTGGTACCACAGGCTCTAGCGAATTGACGCAGAGGTTTCAGCGAGTTAAAGTCTTGCACCTTAGGCTGTCGATGCTTTCAACCTAACGCAAAAAAAAAAAAAATGCTGACGTACCCTCCCCAATTATACAAATCCTTTAGGAGTGTCCAGTATCGAACATTTTTATCGATTTCCCCATGTTTGTCGGGGTGCCCGATTATGTTCAAAATTTTTTTGGTGGTTAAAGTTAAAAATATTTTTAATGGAATCGAACAAAAATGTTGGGAGTGTCAGAATACTGAACGTCATCTAACTGTATGCAAGATGGAAAGTTAAGTGAAATATATTCCTTAGAGATTTTTAGTGCTTGACTGGTAGATATTTAAGATTTTCCTCAAGTCATATTTAGCTTTTTTACTTTTTATAATTCTCACTTCACTTACATAACCGTTATGGAAATTTTACACTTTAGTCTTATGTTCACAGAGACAAGATTTTTGGTATGTATTGGCGCAACCCTTTGGTTTGTTTTGGTTTTTTTCAAATTTAAAATCATCTTTGTTTTTGCTGTTATTACTGTAGATACTATATAAGTGAAATTTGTTGTGGATTACAAATGAAATGTTCCGAATATATTGCTTTATATATTTAATGCAATTTATGCTACAATTTATTTAATTAGATTAACAATAAACGCACGAATTATATATTCTAGTTATTGGGGAAAGTACATAAAGCCGCCTCCAGACTAGAGACTAATAGGCAAACAACTAAACGGTCAATGTTACAGAGCCCGCTGTCTGTTTTATATTGTAACTAAATGTGCAATTATTTCTATATTAGACAATATGCAATACATCATTTCATAGAGAGTAATGGGAGCGTGTGCACAACACACAATAAAAGTTGTAGATTTGAAAATGTAATGGTAGTGGCATTATGTACTATTATTATGATTTTTGCGTTGAGAAAAACACTCTTTAGAATAAAAGGTCTGATGTAACAGAAACAAAAAGATCTTTACTTGATCTCCGTTTGAGATTAGAGAGAGATTAATATTTGGTTTGAAAATGGTTTTATTGTAGAAACATCGAAGCACCCTGTACAACTTGTGGCAAAGAGTATATTAGGTTTGTGCAGTTATTCGTAACTCCTAAACGGCAAATGCCACACCCTATATCACTTATGCCGATCGATTCAGATTCAATTTCTCAGTCGTTTTAACTTTGTCCGTAAATTTGCTTGCAAACTATTTTTAATGAAATCTGATTAAAGGGCGTAATTTGGCCCTTAGCTTACATATAATGAAAGAGCGATTTTAGTTAAATATTTTATTACAATTTTTTCCCATTTTGTTAGATTACATTACTTACATAGAATATACTATATTATAAAAGATTATGTAAATGAGTAATAAGTACATACAGGAAATTAAAAATACATACAGACAATTACAGAATATATATTTCAAGTAAACATAGACTGTATAAATATTCAATATTTTAATTATTTTATAATCATAAAAGTTTCATACATCATACGCTTTTATTAATTTTCATTTTTCATTTATGTTTTTCATTTTATTTCATTTTTATTCATATTTATTCATCATACTACACGACAATTTACTAAACTGATTTAGACTGTGTTTAGAGCTTTGGTTGATTGTTTATCATACACGTAAAAAAAGTTTAATTATAAATGGAAGTTTAATAAGAAACGAGTAAATGATTACAAGTTTAAGTTAAAATGATTGTGTTGGACGGACATCCATTTATCAACAAAGAGAGAAAGCAAATGTGTTAAAAAAAAAACAAACGAACATCTAACGCTAGGTATCTAAATTGCATTCTACGTTCCATGGGTGTAATTGTATAATGTACAATAATGTTTGATAGAAAAGGTAGAAAATTTTATTGTAATCTAAGGAGGAGAGAAGGAGAGCTAAAGTTATTCATGTTCTTCTTTTTTTTGTCACATTGAAAATTTTATGTAATTTTTATTTCTTATAGAAATAAATGTATAGAATCCAAAAAGTTTTAATATTTCCTTTGCTTATCATTCACTTACTCTCTCTTTCTCTCTTCCTTTTTCAAGTATGTTTGACTCTTATGTTGTTGTACACTGTTTTATGTTTTCATATATGTTTGTTTTGTTTTTGTATTCAATAATAGAGTAAAATGCTTCCAAAATGTTTGTTGTTGCTTGTTTGTTGTATTATTATTATTATTATTATTATTTTTAATTTGTATAGATTGACAATTGTCTGCAGTTTCTTTATATTTTTTTTTTAATCTAATAATACGCAATTTAGTCTTTTCCATTTTAGGGGGGAGGGGGGGATCGAGAATTTTTGTTTTTTGGGGACGTTTCCAAAGCAAATTAAAAGTCGAAAGTCTTACCCCGAATTCAGTTTAAAGTAAATCAATATGTTTCAAAACAACCTGGCAAAGGAGAAGTTATTATAATCATTTAGATTCCTTTAGAAAATAACCTCTGACTGCTGACTTTATCTGACCTAATATACAAACTAAGCCTTATTTTAATCCAACATTACTAACAGACATAAAGTGAATTAAAAGAAGTTTCTAGAACATGGAAGTTAAGGGTTAAATAATATCAATCCTACAATAGTATAATACTACATAGCTTACTGGAAATTACAAGAAAAAATGCACAATTTTTAGAGGCGGCTACCTTCAGACATAAGTCCATTAGTGCCAAACAGACGAGATAATTTAAAAATGACTCAATATTGTTGCAGAATATCTACCAAGTTAGCTTTTTCTTTATGATTCTTTGAGGGCGGGTCTTGCAAAGGTTTGCGACTGCCAGAATCCTCTAATCCAATCCTAAGATGTTTTTAGTATACAAATATTATAAATATAAACAATTAAACGCATTTTGTATGCACTTTATAACTACATGAAGCAAATGTTTTATTCTACGTTGATAATAAGTTAATTAATAAAAATAAAAATAAAAACCCTATGAAATGAATAGATGAGGAAATATGTACCATTTTATATATCTATAATACATATATACATGCATGTGCATTTAATTTAGCTAAATTTATAAATCAATCAAAAAAATGAATATTAAAAAAATAATCACAATTTATGCGAAAAAAGAGAAAGTTATTTAAATTCGATTTCAATTCAAAAGGGAAATACTTTGGAATGTAGACGCTTACAAAAAAAAAAAAACATTATCACACATATATTTAATGTCCACTAGTGTAAATTAACCACAAAATGTTTTGGAAACGAACGTTTTAAAAGTGGAAAAACCACCAAAACCACTCGATTTCTGGTGCACAGTATGTTGCTGCCAATATGTAAATAAAATTACTATTGATATTAATTTTGAATTTTAGAATTTTTTACAGTAATTGTCTTTTTTTTTTTTTGGTTTTTTGGTTATTTCCCTTTGCTTCTCTTGAGATTTTAACGTAAATTATTATTTTTTATGCGAATATGTGTTTAATGTGATATGATGCCATAGAATGCACAGTTAATTTATTCTTTAAGTATATATGTACATATGTAGTTATGGGTGTACGAATGTAGTAAAGACTTAAATCATTTATTTAAATGTATCGTGCGTATGGCTATTTTAGTGAAATTCCGTTTAATGCATTTTGTGAGATTTATACCCTACACCGCTTATGTACTTAAGGTGGATCCCAGGACTCCCTTTTAAAACAGTTTCTCTTAAAAATAGACTGAATGGGATTATTTTTACAATCACTTCCCTTTAAAAAAAGAGCCAGTGCGACATATACAATAATTGGTATAAAATTTTGAACCACATTGTTTGAGGAGATTTTTCAAAAGTTTAAGCAAAGTCAGGCACTTCTAATAAAATTTTCACTTTCACGAAATATTTTGAAAAAACATTTACATCATTAAAGCGGTAAACAACTTTCGTCCCCCCACGTAAACCAATTTTGTGTCTGCAGAAGCATATGAACCGTACGGTGCAGGGTAGTATGTGGTCGATATTGATCAATTATAAATTTGCACTATGTCTATGTGAATGTTGTATGTTTGTATGTTTGTTTGTTTGTTTGTTTGTTTGTTTGTTTGTTAGATTTGTGTACAGAATAAAGGAACAAAATATTACAAATGAGGATTTTTTCAAGTTTACAGAAGTTTTTCTTTTTTTTTTTTTAGTTTACTAAAAAGTATGATTTCTTTAAAACTCTCGATTAGAAAGAGTAATGGGCATAGAGATACTATTTTACGGTGCCTACCTTAGCCAAAACAAGATAATCCCTGAATTCTTTTTTACAATATCTCTCATGCGTGTGAAGTTCATTTTACAAAATGAATTTAGGATTTTTATCGATGTGAACGCAAATGATCCTCCACCCATTTATATAAAGATGTTTGAGAACGAGCCACCCATTCCACATTAGCAGCCACACTACTTAAAGTCATATTTAAAATTTCCATACCGGGTCCTTTGCCAAAACGATGCACCAGAGAGTTAAGCTTTAATTGATAACAACAATAACAACAAATCATTACATCTTTAAACTGAAAATGAGCGTTATTATCACCCACCTCATCATAGTCAAATTTTGTAGCTCCATACTGAGTTATGGCTGATATCACTTTCGCAAAAGCAACCGTTCCCTGACCCAATCGTGATTCTAAATCGTACCATTTTGCCTGCAAAAATCTACAAGCCATAGCACCACCAGTCGGAGTGCCGGCTATAGCTTTTAATACTTGGACAACCTCATTGGTGGGCAACATGGTTACATGCGACAAAAGGCGATTTTGAAGCCAAGCGTCTTTAGTACGGCCCAAGGCTCTTAACAATTGCATACGCTCCACATAGCTCTCTGAAATTCGTTGCAGTGTTACAAAACGCTCCCAACAATGTTGCCAATAAATGTATTCCCCCGATAGTATTGAACCAGTATAAACAACCTGCAAAATATTTTAATCTTTATATATCATATAGATCATTTTAGGTTTTTAACGTTTTCACCTCTCTAAGATTTGGTGGTATAGCTGTCCCATTGTAAAACAGGAATTGATTTAAAAGATTCTTTGACTTGGTCACACTATCAATATCTTCCCATAATACCGAAGCCAATAACACCTCAGGTCGCACTAATCTGAAATTGTACAGATTTTCAAAGGAATTCTTAAAACAAGATTTACTTACGACACCAGTCGTTCACGCTATCTCACCTTGTTTTCTCATCGCCTTCATCATGCCAACCAAGTTTCTCTATAATAGTTGATAATTTCATTTTGATAAATTCGGAAAGCATTAGGAAGCACTCGGAATATTTCAGTATGCGACGCCATTTCTCCAAATGTTTCAATGCCAATGTCATAGGACCCCAGTGACTTTCACTTGGCAAATATTGTATCATATTCATGGTAATTTCACAAGATAATAGATTGGCATGACATAGAGTAAAAGCATCTGATAAAAGTCCCAAACGATCCTACAAAATATACAATTATTGGCATTATATAAGCTAGGCCGAGGGAGGTGTGTGCCGCTTATATACCTCACTAGAAATCCTATTCGGATCATTGGTTAAGGTTTCGATAATATTAGCCCAATTATCATCTTTATATAAAACCCGATAATAACCGGATTGGTGAGCATTGACTTTAATCCATTTAACGCTTTCAGCTATGTTGAAGGTAACTGCGGGTAGAAACAAAAGGAATATTTTCATTTTGTAAAAGTAATTGGAAAATTAAATCTTTAAATAATACCGTTATGATTGTATAACCACAAAATTTGAGAGTGATTATTCACATTGGTTATATAAGTTATGGGGAAGATCCATTTCGTTTTTTTCGCATGACTTTGATTGACCGCCGCTCCAATAGCTGCAGCAACTGTTGCTTTACTATAATTGTTACCATCGTAGGTTTCATCATGAATGGCTAAAAATTCTGCTGGCTGGAATGATTGTTGTGATATTGTTGCCCGATTTCCTGTCCTACTAACAATCAAAAGCGGAAAGCCTGACTGATGCGTCCATAAAGACATCATATCCTATATCACGAAAATCGATTACGATACTAATATAATTTTATGTTAAGAACAAGAAAAACCTTAATATTTTTAACTCCATTGGCTTTTTTGGTGCAAATATTCCACAAGTCCAATGGCTCGGCAGTTTTGAAACGATTCAATTTTAGAAAAGCACCAAGGCAACCGCGAAAACGATCCTCACCAATAGCTGTATGCAGCATAGAGAAAATCGCCGATGTCTATAAATGTAATATTTTTTTCATTAATATCTTTCTTGTTAAAATAATGTTTTTATACCCTACATATTGAGGGATACACTAGGTTTGTCATTCTGTTTGCAACACACAAAAGGAGGTGTCACAGCCACAATTTACAAAAAAAAAAACACATTATTTGGCGCAGAATTCAATACATGCACATCTAGAAGCCTAATCAAATATCTGCCAGGCCCACATTTTACATAAAATTGAAAAGGACATCTCAGATTTGCCCCAAGCTAAAAATTAATCTTCCATCCGTTATCATTTGCTTACCTTTTGTATGAAGAAATCTTCATTAATGCCGTCATGACTGGTGCCATTTATTATACTATCCCAACCTTGAATGGCATCTATGTCCAGGGCCGACGTAACCATATTGAGTAAATACATTTCTCTAAGGGGCCAATTCTCTTGAAGCGGTGACAAAATGTGAATACCCAAGTACTTAACCAAACCCTCCCACAACCATATATCTTTCAATTCTTTTCTAGATGTTATGCCACCAAAAAATTGTCTCACTATCGCTTCAGCCACCAACAATGTACTCTGTTGATGTTGTTCTGTTGTAATTGAGTTGGGTTGCGTAAGAAATGATGTCTTTAACGTAATCAAACCCAAGCTTGATATGATGTTGCGGTCTAGTGATGGTAAAGCAACAAAATCAACTTTATTTAACGGATAGCTAACCTCTAGCCAGGTTTGCATATATTCCAAAACAGCGCGACTTGTATGCAAAATGAATGCTGCACAAGGTAAAATGTCTTTGGGTGCATAAAATGTATACGAGGGTGCCTTTTTAATTAGCGATGCAGTCGATTGACTCAAGGCGGTTAAATTTTTTCCCTCCATCTCGGCTAAAGTGGGCATTTGCGTAGTAGAGGTTATAATGGTAACATTCTTTATCAAAAAATTAATATTTAATGATTTCGTTAGCGCCGTAATATTTCTAACTGGAGGTTTCTTTTGTTTCTGTTGAGTATAATTGTCAAATTGTGATGATTTGCGGCCGCCTCCGCTTATGGCAGGTGCTGGTGTGGTGGGCAAATAAATGGGCGAGGGCTGAAGTGATTCTCGTTGAAAATCACTAACCACCCAAGCAACAGCATCTGCTGGTAGTGGTGGAGTTTCAATAAAGTCATCTCTTAACTAAAATTAAACCAAAAGTTGAATGTAGAGTTTAAACCAGAAATTTCATTTCAAATTTCATTTACCAATCCGGTGCCCATATAAAAACCAACATCTTCTGTGGTATGCACTATAGAATTGGAAAGACCTATATGGAAGCGATCCCGAAAAACGGAAATTCGAAATGGAGCCCTTATATGGGGCTCATCGAAACAGGGGAAAGCATACCGAGCTCCATTCGGCCTAAATACGGTGGCAGCTAATAGTCTTTTGGGTAATAATGTAGAGACAAATCAGGTAAATATCTTTCATTTTCGATTAATTTTTACTCACTTTTCAGCACCATTTAAACTTTGATATTGATCCACGTAGAAGCCCTCCGGTTCGGGATTAAGTTGGGAATACCAACGTAAATTTAGAGTGTAATTAGTTTTCTTTTTTAACTTCTCTTTCAATTCGATATAGAATTGTTGTCTGGGCGGGTACTCTAAAACTTTATTAATCTTAATAGCATAACCTTTGGGCCCACTCGTTACAATAGCCTGCAAACAATAGAAAATCAATTGTTATAAATAATTGTTGTGAATATAAATGTTATACCTTGTCTGTAATGTTTAATTCTTGTATGTGCAATACAATAAAGTTGGTCTCCTTCTCCACAAACAACTCAATAGTCACTTGACCTGAAAACGGATATAAAACAATCAATCGTTTATAAATGATTGATTTTTTTCTTACCTTTAACATCTAATGTCGTCAGATTTGGGTGTATAGTCACCATATATCTCATGGGTTTTATATTAGTTGGTAGTGTCATGTTTAACCAAGGGAACGGTTCACCGTTCGTGGCAATGGGATTAAATGGCAGAGTAGCGTTTTCATCGTCTGTCTCCAGACCCGTTGGCAGTTTACGAGCACATGAACAATCTAAAATGGTACATAAAGCATCGATTGATCATCAATCAGTTTAAAATTCATTTAATTATTATTCGACTACACAGGTTACACAGGTACATACAAGGTAACAATGGAATCTATTTAAATATAATGATTACGACAAGTTTTGATTATGAAAAACAATGCAACCCATTGTGGATTCAATACTTCTATGCTAAAATAAAAATGTTATGTTAGTTGAGGAGATTTTTGTTTAGTGAAATAATTCGATTTAAATTTATTGGTGCAATATTGAAGCCTCTGTATTCTACAGTTTAAGTTAATCTTCCATTAGGCATAAAAGTTTGGAATTGTTTACAAAATTTAATCTGAATATCGAACTAAAAAAATGTAAGTTGCGACAACGCTTGACTCTCATTATATGATAAACTGTAAAGACTTAAAATACAATTGATTCTCTCGATATTTTGAAATTTTCATATCATAATAAAAAGAAAACAAAAATTGTTTTTTATACCCACCACATAAGGGGGGTATACTAAGTTTATCATACCATTTGCAACACCCAAATAGAAGGGCCAGAAATCCTCCAAAGTATATATATATATTCTTGATCAGCATCAAAAACTGAGTCGATTTAGACATGTATGTCCGTATGTCCATGTATTTGTCTGATTTTGGCATTCTCAAGGGCGTACATTTTGACACTTTTAGTTTACGCTGTAGTTTTTCTATTTAAAATGCGCAGAATCGGTCAAGAACCACAAAAAATTTACATATATATCTGCCACAAACATTTGTACGCATATTTCCAACTCACTTATCCATCTATAATGTATAAAATGGACATAGTCAAATACCAGGCATACCCACAAATTACATAAAACCATACTCCAGGTAAAACTCGTTTGCTAACTGGTATGTAATACATACACTATTAGAGAGCCGCGCCCACCATATTAGATGTGGAGGGTATTTAAAATTTAGCCTAAACCAAACTCAGTTTTGAACCACCTGTCAAGAAGTCAAATGTGTCTTGTGCTCTCGAGAGAACCCTTTCTCATTGATTTATGAGAATGACCCCCAAGATCCTTTTGATCCTTTTGATTCTACTTTATTTCATTTTATTGCTTACTATATAATTAACTATACGATGCAGGTTTGATTGTGAATTCTGTGAATTGGATTTTTGCGATATATTGTGACTATGACATCTAAGCGACAGTCTTTCTTCAGTGCTACATGTGTTGTGTGTCACACATTAATGCGATGAACTGACTATGAAATGCAGAGGTTGAAACTCTTTCGAAATGCATTAAATGGAAAATCTATACAACTACGTGATATCATTTTTATTTTGCACTTGAAGTTTTGAAGGATAATGCATGACATGTGTATGTAACACAGATGAAAGTTTAATGAAAATTTCAATCGCAAAGATAAGAGGTCTGTATGCAACACTCAAGTGTGTTCAATGGACCACTGTAGGCATTCGACATACAACAATATTGGATAAGCATGCCATGTTGTTCTTTCTAACACTATACACTCATACTATGTGATAGAAGGATGTGGGTGGAGTATTTACAATACAATTCAGTTCATCGGTAAATATTCATATGCAAGAAAAGGTAGAAAGATAGAATGGTGAGTAGTGGATGTGAATGGAATTAGAGCCAAAATATATTTATCATTTGAAGATTTTACTCACATTTTTTATTTACCAATCAAACAAGCACAATACAGCATTTTATGTTATGTGTGTGTAAGTATTGGAAAATTATATGGAAAATTATTTTAAAAAAAAGGAAGAAACACAATTGAAAAAGAGAAGAAACAGCAACATTTTTTTTGTGAAAAACCTTATTAAACATTAGAAGTTATTTATTATGTATGAGGGGACTAAGATGCCGAGATGTAGATTAGTGGTGAAATTGTCAATTTAATCATTCATTTTCTTCAGAATGATTTACAGGAACTTAGTTTTCATGGTAGTTTGTGAAAAGCAGCAATAAAATTTAGGGGGCTTTGTATATTTAGGGGGACACGTATATTTTTTTAGGGAGCTACTGGGTCTTTTTCCGAAAAACCCATTTCCCTAGAGGGACTGTTCAATTTTTTAGCATTATACACAGAAAAAATGTACGTTTTGATCGGAAAAGCCTCGTTTCTAGAGCTTTTAATTTTCATTGGAGACCAAATTTCAATCAATCATAATCGAGATGTCGACTCCATATGTTTAAACAAATAAATAAATCAGTACCTTGACTAAGCTTTAAATCAAATCTAAAACTATCTTAAAGTCAAACAGTAGTTTTTTTCTTAAAAATTACGTAAATTGTATAAAGAGTCAACCCAGCAAAAAAGCAAACCACAGCAGGCTAATGAACAAATCCATTAATAAATAATGCCCCATGTACAGGGAGACTATGTAGGGGAAAGATAAAGTAAACAGAGAGGCATGTATGTACATATATACGTTACAAAAGAACGGTACAGAATGCTGTTGCATTGTACGTTGTAATCGCCCCAGCTGAAAGTCATTCATTTAATTAATTAAAACATTATGTCTATGATGCTCAACATTTTCAATTGATTGCTGTAATAATTATCTCTAAAAAGTTACGTGAACACGTCAGTCACGAATTCTTCTCCATTGACGTTTAATCGTATCAAACTTGAACATAATATTATAAAGTCATATATAAGGATTAGATATGAGCCCCCGTGGAGCGGATAAAACTTTAAGACTAGAGCGTGCAAAAAATTATTGTTTCAAATTGAATTCTTTGTATAATAAAATGGACACTCTCCTGAGTCTGAAGGTCCATTTTTTATAAAAAAGAAAATATGTGAAAATAAATGAAATTTCAAAATGAACATAAAATGCAAATAAATGTAATCTTACCGCTTTGTGGTCCAGCGAAGGCAATTATTAATGCGGTTAACAGTAGGCAGCCGAGAACACCAGCAGCAACCAAGAGGGCACGTTTCTGTGAGCACACAGCAACGCCATTACGTATTTGGCGACCTCCACTAGATTCACCACCTATTTACAAGCGATAACATTAAACAGGTTTTTACAATATTACATTACACAACTATCTATATACAAAAAATATCGTTTTTAAAAATATTTAAACTTAACTCAGCTCTAGGGAGAGCACATCGAACATTATATGAAAAGTTCTTATTAATCAATACAAGATAATATAAACAATGAAAAAAAATGTATTTCATATACCTGATAGAAAAGCACAATCATCCAAATCAGGATCATGTGTCATTTCGATACGTTCTCGTCGCCAAATTTTTGAACCCCTTTGGCCGCCGCCAACGATCGAAATCTTAACGGGGCCGATGATTCCTTTTTGTTCTTCAGCCAATACGTTTGATTGACAAATTTACGCACAATCACGACTAAAATTGTCGCTCAACACAAACTATTTATCGTACATATATATATATTGCACGCTTATTACATACAAACATTTCAATAATTTTGATATTAATTGTGGGCTCATTTCAATTCATCAGAATAATTGCAAGACTGTTATGTTAAAAATTTTCTTATTACAAATTTTTGTATACTCTGGACATGATTGAGTGATTGAGTACCGAATACACACAAATTCATTATCATACATTCTAGGTCATGTATACCTTTCTATACGTAACACCTTGAGGTCAAAATTATACACAATATATACAAATATATACACACAATTATACACTTTGTCAATATGTCTGTAAAACCGAAAATAAAGTTTGTCCATATTTTCATCCATATGACCACCTGTTGCAACAATTTATCGAACAATTCTAAACTCGAGAGAGGTACGTATATAGCTTGGAAGGATAGTCTACGCTTTTGTTTTGAAAAATAAGAAAAATCCTCTTGAAAAATGTACCATTTTGATATAAGTTTAGAATCAACAAGTTCAGAGATTTGAACAAGATATAATCTTAGGTGAGTCCTCTACCAACACATTTTCATAAAAACTGCACCACAAGAAGTATAGGGTATAGGGTACAAAAAGTATTTGTTTAATAATTATTTCGATGAGAGTACACACACATGTACACAGGTGTGCCTGCAGCATAAACACAACTTTAATTTAATATGACATTGAAAACATGAGACCGTGAAAGTACACAACTAACACACACACACGCACACATGTATACTGCCTCAAGCAATCTATATCCTCAAAGTCCCACTTGCGTTTGGATGAAGTAACGAGTAAACAAGCAAATGTATGAATGTATGTGTTTATATACAGGATTTCCACCCTATTCTGTGTGATAATATTGCTGCTGCTTCTGCACAGACATACAGCTCGTTAGTTAATTTTAATTTTTAATGTGTTCTGTTAACGGGAAATGTTCGAAATGACACAATCGGTGGTGCACACTGGGTGTATCCATATATGCGTTGATTGTACGCTTGTTGCTCTCCACTCTACTCCATTCTATGCAGACAAAGTTTAAATAACATTGAAAGTTATTCTTTCCTACACGTGCTTATGCTGTTGACTTCCTTGGTTACTACTTGGTTGGCTCTCTGCCAACTAAATACAAGTGACTGTCTGCGGGTATGTCTACCCTTTTAGTTCGTGGCATTTTACATTTGCTACCGACTACCGACCGAAATCCCTCTTGTTGCTGGATTTCCTGTAAATTTGCTTTTGTTGCTGTTACAGTTTTTTTTCTTTCCGTTTCTTTTAACCGGTATTTCTTTTATAACAGATAATAATGTGTGAGGTGGGACAAGCGACAAGCCTAGAACTTATTATGTGTGTAAGTTCAATAGATAAATGAAACAGTAATTGAAAGGATTTTGGATGTCTTTTCAAACATCATTTGGCCACTTAAATAAAATAAAACTTAAAACATCCACTTTAACGTAAATTTTCATCGCATAGTTCACACTCTGCGGTACTCTCCGCGTTAGAAGGGAGAGTACTATACCATCGGGTAAATATTTTTACATTTTAATACTCAAAATAAACTAAGTTTGAAATAAATTTTCATGTCACATCTATTCAGATAGATATACGAGTATATATGGATTGAACATTTTAAGTGTATGAAAATTATGAACAACAACAAACTTGTAACTTGTTGTAATAATGTGGAAGGTCTAAAAAGAGAGCAACACTGACTAAGAGAAATCAATCTAACAGTACTTTAGTTCTCATTTATTATAAAAATCAAATAAAAGAGAAAAATATTCCAACTTTTTTATAGAGAGAGAGAATGATAATAAAATAAATGAGTAAAAACGTACTGTTTTTGGGGAAAAGTGAAACCGCAACCTATAGAATAAAATGATTTAAAATAGAAAAAAAAAATATCTGGAATTTTATACGAATTGAGATTCAAAACAAAAAAGTGCAAAAATGCAAGAAATTTAAGGAAAAAAAGTAGAATAAATGTTTCCGCTTGGAAATACGCCGAACACAGTGGCTGAACAATGGGTGACGCACATTGCACAGTGCAAATGGAAATTATCCTACACTCTCTTTAATACCAACAACCGCAGCAATAAAGTAAACCCTCTCGAGTAATCTGAGTACCCACTAAAGAAACTTCATCTTCAGCCTTCAAATTGACATGTTTTCCCCATTTTCGTTATATTGGTTTGTTTGTTTATTCATATGTTGTGTATGCCTGCTTTTTTACTTCGTTACGTGTTTTTTTTTCCCTCTCATGTGCACCTTTTATAAACATATGTATGTCAATAGTACAATTTCCAGTACATTTTTTTTGTCCTTATGCATTTTAGAAGTGCTATCTATACATACACGTAGTTATTATATTGTGCATTTACGTATGTATATATGTGTGAGTGAAGGAGGATTACTTTATATATTAGACTAGCGCTTTATTAACCTCATTATGCTTTTACGTTCATTTTTTTCTTTTTTGCATTAAGTTGTTGTTGTTAAATTCACTTTGTTCACTTTAAAATGATTGCCACACAATTAAGATAAAATCGAAATATCCAAATTGTTGATTTTTTCACTTTTGATGATTTCACTTGTTAGATGCAAGTTTTTACATTTTTCACAAACATTTACTTCATGCACATCACTTTTTACTTTTCATTTATTATAATTTGAATTGACTTCATGTCCATGAGCATGTTGTTGGCTTGAGTGGCGGTGGTAATAAATCAATTTGTTTATCGGTTTTTCGAGAAAATCCATCATTTCATTACTTTTCAACCGACTTCCTGCATTTGTTTAATACATTTTCACTTAACAAAAGTAAATTTTCAATTCACTGGATATATGTATGTGTATATGTAAATGCATACATTTTGATATATATAAAATTTTTTCCCTTTCACTTGAAATGCATGGCATGACAATTATATGGTGGTTGTTCTATTATAGACTGTCCTTTCCCAACTGGATGCTGCTCACAACTTTACCAAGTAAATTGCTCAGAAATGTTTTTCTGCTATTTTCCAATTTACCTTGGCCCCCAATCCCCAACCATTCGGTCTCTCTGCTCTCTCAGCTTTTCTATTGCTTCTCACTTAACTTGTACTTGCATTTATAAACATTTAAAAACATTTCCCGGCAATTTTCTTACTGCTTCATATATAAGTTTTTAGAGCGCATGATTTTTTTTTTTTTTTTTTCGTAAAATAGTTATATACGAGTATATATAGAATTGAACAAAGTTAAGAAAAACTTAAAGCAACTCGGTTATAAAAAAATTCAATTGGCAAGTTTTTATTTCTCTACTTGTTGACTGTAACGTCAGTTAAATTTAACAAATGACTGTTAAATACATAAGGAGGTTAACACACACACATAAAATATATAAAGGAATATAAAAATTTTAATTCAATATATGGCAAAAACGTTGGTCTCTGTTGGTATTTGATGTTTTTAAGTAAAGAGCTCTATTTCTCTGACTATTGTAAAAGAGTTTTTATCTTCATCAACATTTCGTCTACATTAACTAACTAGCTAATAAAAGAGATAACAAATGTGTAAAGAGAGAAGAACTTAAAATATAGAAAATAGAATGCACCGCGCTCCTTTTCTTTCCTTGTTTCGAAGCCCTCAAGGTGGTTGATTTTATTTTAGGGTTTCCTTTCTTTGTTTTGTTTTTTCCATTCCATTTTTTTGTATACTAAACTATGTATTTAACTTGGAGAGTATGTGATATTTATATTATAAATTTTAAGTAAATATGTATCGCGGCATGTTACCGCCTTAGCTTTATATACCTCAATATAAGTAGAAAAAGCGCTAAAATGTTTAGTGCTTCAGAAAGCTGATATATATAATGCGCCCTCTAATAGTGTGTGTATCACCTTGCAAGTTTAGTTTAATGGTGAATATGGTTTTATGCTGATTGTGGGCGTTACAATCTCCCCAAAAGTGGGACATCATTAGCAAATTTGCTAATAGCGTAGTCAACTGCCTTAGGACCTTAGAAAGGGTAAGTAAAGTAGGGCTGGATATGCGCGAACCCGTTGAAATTCAAGTGTAGTTAAGGGTGAGCTCTCTTCCTCCCTGTGAAGTAATACTGTAAGGTGGTACCTCAGGGAGGATAAGAGACAGCGGATTGGGTTTTTTAGTGGGTATGTCGCCCGGGCGAAGACTTCCACATAACCACGTGTGACAACGTGGTAAAGGGTTCTTCCCCTCCGTTATAACATAAAAAAAAAAGTGTGCAAGATGGCGATTTATCAAAAATACCTGATTTGTAATGCCCCTCTATAAGTGCGGCTTTTTTCTGCTTTTTCTCTTTACCTTTCGAACACTACATAATTAGTAATTAGCTGCTGTAATTAGTAATTGGAAAATGTCATAACGCCACGGTAAAATTATAGTAAAATTAACACTTAGTAGATAAGTGGATATGTGTAGACTTGGATAGTATTCATCCCTTGTACAATATAACGGTATGTAAATAAATTTCATGTGATTATAAAAGAAGCACTCCAGAAGAGCCCTTCAAATGAAATGCTCATGACAATATATATATAAAAAAAAAAAAAAGGATGCAAATCTCATCGTATGTTGGCCGTGCGTTATGTTTGTAAAGTGTTTATTGTATGAACGCAACAGAAGTTTAGTTAAAACAACGATGCAACATTATTGTACTCTCATGAAATGTTTCCTTTTCCCTTCAGATTTTTTTGTTTTTGTTTTTGTGTGTTTGTTTGGTTTCGTCTTTCATAAAGTTGTCTGAATAGCGTTGAGATGAACCCTGAAGGAATTATCATTTAAAATTGTACAGGTGTGTGTGTATGTATGTATGAACCATGCATATATGGATATTGTTTAAAGTTATAACACATTTTATGAAGAGTAATTGTTGCTTTATGGCAGGGAGTGATACTTGAAAAATATATTTAAAAAAAATAAGAAAGAATGCTTTATTTGGCTGAAGCTGTTTTTTGTGTACCCTCCATCTAGGTGTAATAAGCGGTGCATTGACTCTATACTTGGGATTCCAAAAGAGGATTTAAAGTGATCCCATTGATCCACACTCAGATTATAATCCTAACTATAAATATCCAAGTAGATGGTTTTCACAGGTGCCGAAGTGTTGCCCCTTGCGGAAAATGACCCGTGCCAGATAATGTTTAAAAGCTATGATAAGAATGTCTAAGTTAGCATCACCTCCACTTTCTTGCAATTTTTTGTATCATAAGCGGTTGGCTAATGGCTGTACCCAGTACAGTCATTTAATACGCAAAACAATTGAACATGAACGGAAATCCTTTACAATTATCTAAATCGAAATTACAAAAAAATTCCAAATTGTAGATTGTAGTACCGAAGAAGGGTATTTAACGATTGACCTAAAACTTGTATTCTTGCTTTACTTGATATATTCCCATAAACCGCTTCTGTGCTACTTATGATTGTCTAGGAGTCCTTCTCAGTCTATAGTTAACAACTGTTCCAGCCCGAGTTACTTAGTCATTCACTAGATACATCATACAACAGATTCACTGTTTAGACGTCATCAACGGCAAAAGCAGCATCTCCCCCATTATCGACAATACCACATCCTATGTGAGAAGTATTTATCAGTGAAAGTAAAATGAAAATTTGTGTTTTTAGGTCAACTCTGAAGGATGGAAGGAAATTTAAGTACAATGTTTGTTTTATGTTGTGAAGGAAAAATGGAAATATAAAAAAAAAGTTTTATTTTATTTGAATTTTTGTATAAAACATACACTCTAGAAATTGTCACAGAGTGCAGTGCGATGGTAGAGAGTTTTTTTTTTGGTCTTAACAGTAACTAGAACAATTGCATTTTTCGCGAAAAAAGTCGAAATTAAAATGCCCTGCATTGGTTGGTAGATGATATTAAATATCAAAGTATTTGTAAATAAATTTCATTAGAAAAGTTTTAACTTTTAAATCATAGAAGGCCTGGAGAAAAGAGAACATTTTTTTTTTATATATTTTTTAATAACAAAACAGAAACGCAAAGGTGACTGAAGTCTGAAATATTATTCATGTAACTTTTTAAATGAGTATTATGCCTTAAAAGCTTTGTGGAAAATAAGTGGTATCGTGTGTTTAGGACAACACTTATGCGCCACATGTATGTATATAGGAGTGCGTATAAATGGAAAATATTTTTATTATACTTCACGTACTATATTTGAACGGAAATACGGCAAAACTTATATTTGCAACCAACGACTGCATTACTTTGCCTACCTGATCATAAGTAAAAGTGCACTGTTCCGCATACGCCATGTAGTACTTTGTTGTTGTAAAACAATACAATAGATGAATGATGTGTGATATGAATGGTTTATAATATTTAAACACACAAACACAGTATATTAGAATAGGATACTGTTCATACTTGCTGAGAGAGCGACTCCATAGTATCTTTCCCTTTTTTCATTAAAAATATTATTATACCAATGAAAGGGAATATTTTTCCGGTCAATTGCTGGCAATTATGAACGAATCATTTCATTTGTAAGAGAGAGAGAGAGAGAGAGAGTTGAAACAAACAACACCACTCAACAAAAACTTAAAATCGGTCTAGCAAACATGTTCTACATAATTGCAAGCACAAGGATTGTACAAAACATTCATGCCTGCTTCTGCCATTAATTAATATCGACTGATTCGTTACTTAAGTGATACATGCATTACTGCTACACATTTTTTTATGTGTTTTGTAGTATAAAAGCAAATGATGGAAAATTTAAATGATTTTTTATAAGATTTTTACTTAGAAGACTGTTTTATATAAAAGGCTCTTCAAATGTAATGAGATTTATTATCAATAATTATAATTACACCCTCCAGCCATGCACAGACTATATAAAGCATCAGCATCAAAAATTGAATCGATATGGACATAAATGTTCGTGTGTCTGTCTGTTTTTGGCATTCTAAGGGCGTAGATTTTGAGATATTCGACTAAATTTTGTACAGACACTATTACTTTTTGCACGTAGATCGCTCTTTAAAATGGGCTGAATCGGTAAAGAGCCACGCCCATAATCGACAAAAATCTATTTATCTGGTACAAAAATTTACCTATAAACTTGTCTATAATTTTATCATCCATCGACATGCAAAAAATAGGCATGATCGAATAACAAATCTACTCACATTTTACAAAACAAACATTATGAAGCGCAAAACTCAACTTGCCAGCTGATACGTAATATATACACTAATAAAGGATGTCATTATATATCTGCCACGCCTTCCCTTTTATATGTAGCTGTGAAAAGTATTTAAGATTTGATTTAACTTAAATTTTAGCACAGAAGTTAGTTAAATGGACAGAAGGACAAGTTGATTTAAGTATAAATGTATATAACGACATAAAGAAAGCCTAAGGAAAGCATAAATAGAACAGAAAGATAGGAAAAGACCGACATGGCGACATGAAGAAGTTGCATACGGAGTGGTAATGTGTACGGGGTAAAAAACACTCCTTTTTTCATGTTTCATTTCACCGTAAACGTGTCTTTCAATGGACCGTAATGTGACCGTAAACGTGTCTTTCAATGGAGCATATTGAAACTACTTAAATCAATCATATAATCGATATTTTATACCAGAAAACTTTACCCAGATAAAAACGATTCAAAGCCTACTTCTGAATTTTACAAACAGAATAACAAAATCGAGTCTATATTCATTTGCTCAATATTCAAACAATAAAAGTCATTCAATAAATATTCATTTATGTTCTTTTATATGTCGTTTGGCAATTTGCCTCTGAAAAGCAACATGTGCAGTGAAAACTTAATAAAAATATATATAGTTTATATATGTATATGGTAAAAAAATTATAGATGTTTGGTAGGATTGAGAAATTGTTTACACATTTAATCCTGTTGGCATCGTTTGGTGACAAAAACAATCCTCCGCCTTGTGTTTAGCTTAGCACATAAATATAAAGCTATTATATATGCGAGTGCACACAAATGCAAGAGTTTATACGTTCAAGGGATTTAGCAATCAGGGAGCATCTCGTCTAGCTTTTGGGAAAAACAGGAGGACACATCTCACACCAGCTATATATATATATTGTATATATTGTACTTTACATCGTTTGCAATACCATTCAAAGCAAATAGCTTAAGAGCTCTTAACTTAATTATGGAATGAATAAAACAATTAAGGGGCAACAGGGAGGTTTCATAACCGTGTACATACACACTAAATTACTTGGAGATGCTTAAACATGCTGGCTAAGCATTGTATGTTTATACGTTTTGCTCCAATTCATAACAAAAATACTTGAAGGTTGTTTTTTAAGGTTAAATAATATTGTGTAAGGATTGGGGAATGGTATGACATACTCACCAAATGTAACACCGTTGGTTTGTTTCTCTTTATCTTTGTCTTTATCCTTGTCCATTTTTTCGCCACCCAATGGTTCCAGCTCGATACCATCCATTGTGGCTACTTTGTAGTCTCGTTTGGACATGTTGCCACAGCAGTAACCGCAACATAACATTTGATTAACTTGCCGCTTACGTTCCCTCGCTCTCTATTACTGATTCTAACTGTACGCTTTCTTTTCTTTATACCCTCAACAAACTCGCAGTTGACTGTACTTCGTATGTATAAGTGTTTGTATACTGAAAATTTTCGACAGGTATTCTTAAAAAGTTGCAGTTGATGTTCCTTTTTTTGGAGGGGTGGGGGGGTAAAGGATCAAATATTTACTTTTAGATTTGATTTATTGGTTTTTATGGTATAAGCGTGTATTTAAAACTACACTTTACAAAAAAACTCGATTTGCGGATGTTGGTTTTGTTGGAAGTATACGCTGTGAGTTAAACTCGTAAATATGCTTCAATAGGTTCTTAAAAATTTGTTGGTGGTATAAGGTATTGCTGAGAAGTGCATAAATTGGTCCTAAGGATATCTAGAAATAAAATATAAAAACATTCAAATATTTGTAGAATATTTATTAAGAATTCTTATTCAATCAAGAAGGCCTCATAACTTTAATTTCATACCTACTCTGAATAGACAAAAGTTATTTACTTATACGTATTAAATAGAAAATCTTGCAAGACAGCAAGCAAGATAGTTTGAACATTGACACATTGACGAGTACCTTTCAAAGGGATAAATACTTAATTTCTAGTTTTCATGGTCTATCAATTAGAAGCCTTAGTAGGCGAACAATTGTATTAAGGATGTCACCTCGAACAAGTGCAAATTAGATTTATGCTTCGATAACAATCTGCTCATGATCGTAAAGGTCAATAGAATGTATAAAGAACACTTGCTTTTTTGCATACGCACCCACACACATAGATTTGAATCGTTAAAGATTTTTTCAGATTTACACAAACTTTTATTTCACACAAAACCCTTTTGTTGTTATCATGTACAATATGTATGTAGGTTCCTATGCTACGTTCAAGGTTTATTCATCAATTAGCATTTGCTTTCCAACATAACATAATGCCATGAAATATGGTTATGTGGGCGTCTGCCTTGCGTTTGCATTGAACATCATTGAAATGCATTCATAAAGAAATTTATATTTATTTACGTTCTAAAACATATTTCCATCAAACCTTAAGTAATTCATTTGTGAATCAAAATATCAAAAGGATTGAGGACTGAGAACTGAAGCATCATTTTAAAAAGTTTGGAATAGTCTTTCTACAGTCCTGGAGTATACAATTTACTATACAAAACTAGTTGAAAAGTTGTGGCACAGTTTGTATACAGTTGCGTCCTCTTTTGGCGAACGTTAAAGTATGTGATATACGCTACTTCAACGGTCGAATTCTACACTATATAGGGCTATAAATTGTGGGCGTGCCCTTCATTCATGAAGGACTCATAATATGTTTAACAAAGTTTCATTTTTTTAGCTTTATTTTCAGGTAAAACGACACAAAAAACTTGAAGTCACTAGCAATCACTAGCAGATGCCAATATTTTCCACCCCAAGCAACATCTAGCCGCCTCGGGTTGGCTTAACTGACTTTGCGTTATGTTATGTTTCGTCGGGTATCACAATGGGCCTAAGTGAAGCGCTTTTGTTTAAGCGCACCCGTGTAACCTAACCTAACCTAGCTTTATTTATTTTTTTCGCCGTAAAGGGTCAAGATACTACTTTTTAGTAATTCTATTTTAACAACTTGTAGTGTCTCCCAGCTTATTTGGTACACTATTCTTTTGACCAGAAAGCAGAATGTATAATTTTTCTAGAACTTTCTCTGTTTGTAAGAAAGTCAGCTTTTTTGATGCCAAGAGTGTCCGAACACCCCGGCAAAGCACAAGTTATTGCATCTAACCAATTCGTTCAAAACGTAAATGAACTCTACCACTTAAATGATTGCTACTCATTCACCTATCAATCCGACTGTCCATCCGAAACCGACTTTCGTAACATTTAATAGAATTATATTAAAATGTATAATTTTCTAAAAGTTACACAACAAATGAGTTCAATTGAAAGACTTTTTATACGTGCAGAGTTTTTTAAAACCATACTTTAGCTAATGAAGAGAATCAGGGAATATTTGGATTTAACTATGGCACAAAAATAATCAGTTTACACCGTAATGAATGTGGGTCACTAAGATCCCTTATATTCCCGATATTATATAAACCGCTTCCTTTTTTAAATGCTTAAATGCTTCTTTTTAGTTCCACTCATACTCTCTTCATACTAAAGGTCCTTTAACTTTGGCACAAAATATAGTTCATATTATGCAAACAACAAAGAAACATTGTGCCGAAGCTAACGTTTATGTAAATGTTGACAATTTCCATTTGTTGCTTTTAAAAGTCTATTGTATCACGTAGCATATTGCATTTGGATAAAAGAAAATCCCTATTTCAACACCTACTTTGGTGCCCGTAACCATAGAACGTGCTGAAAATGAACACCTTTACAACATAATGTTTGAGTATAACAGGAGGGGCCAGATTTAGTTGTGTTTTTGCTCTTTAATGTTGGATGTGGCACACGAAGTGTTTCCGCCTTTAAGAATATTGCGTACACTTCAGGCGCAAGGTAGGTAAAGAAACAGGTGGGAAGGATTTGTTTTTCTATACCATGCACGGCAACCTACTTAAAAAGGTTAATGAAAGCCCACCGCAATGGAAGTATAATTCCCCCATTCCAACGTTATTCTTTCTTTTTTTAAATACAACATTGTGGTGGAGTCTTTAGTTAATTTTAATTTTAATAAATTCTATTTCATGTTTGAACTGCTTGAAAATTTTTGTTTTTCTGACAACAATTGGACTAAAATAAATAACATTGAAATTAAAGGTAAAATGATTTAAATTATTTTTTTCAATTTTAATGAAGTAAAGTGTAGGAAGTTGGCCAGACCAACTTGCTTTACAACATTTACATGTTGTTAGCATAACAACGCATAACAACGCATAACAACAGAAAGACCGGCAAAAATGAATGAAGAAATTCATCTGGCTAACTTTTACATTACGGACTGACTGCTTTGCTAACAGAACAGTTTGAATTCAATTTGAAGTACGTCTTTGTTTCATCAATAAACGCATACACATAAAGCTTTAAATGGAAAGTTCATACATACAATAATAAACCGGCTAGATAACCTTCAAACGTTTGCATCTGCATAGTCGTCTCTGTGCGCTCTTTATTTATTTATACATCGCTCATAATACATAATTAGTATACCATGATATGTTGTAGACGTGGTTAAAAGGTTTTTATACAATTTTTTATTTTTTTTGATATTTTTTTTAAGTGATAGCAAGGGCAAAATGTTGTTGTTTTGTTTAATGGTTGTTTGTATTCATAGCCATAGAAAAAAGTCTGTTTTCAAAGTATTGTGCATAACGGCAAAGCATAATAAAAGGGTATAATGGGCAAGGACAGCATAGTTATATAGCACTGTTTTGGGGTGTGCAAGAATTGCCAACAACACCGCAGTGCTTTTGATACATGGGGTTAAATAAAAAGTGATGTTGTTTCCTTCAATAAATCATTTAAAACAACAACGACACAATAAAAGTTGTGAAATGGATTTTAAATCAAAGAAGTCTGAACTGTATGTTGGGCTTTATCGCTAATCGAAGCGTTTCAACATTCTAACGGAATCTTTTTATAGTTATTTGGACGTTAAGAGTGGGAGGATTGCACAAGCAATACTTTCAAGGAGAGACAAGTATGCATTCATTCCACAGAACAGGAAAATGTTTTAGAATTGTTGGAATATTATTGTTGTTGTTTTTGTTATTGATGTTGTTTTGTAACAAGTAACAAATGAAAATGCTGTACATGACTTGAGCTCAATTTTGAATTACTTCTACAATTTTATAAAATACTAGCTGTTGCCCGCGGTTTCACCCGCGTGGAATTCGGTTATCTCGCGGGATGAAACGTTGCCTATGCCCTTCCCTAGGTTCTGAAATTTTTTAAACCGATATTGCCCGATTTTACTTACAACCTGCCTGCAGACACCTAACACATGTGTATCAAATTTCAGCTCGATATCTCAAAAATTACGGCCGTGAGAGTGTCAGGAAGAGTCAAACACATGGGCACGCGGACGGACATTGTTTAAATTGATTCAGTTTTTGATCTTGAGCAAGAATATATAAAGTTTGTGTTGTCTTCGGCGCTTCCTTCCGAATGTTGCAAGCGGGAATTCCATATAAATGTTGCTCCTCTCCAGAACCTGGTGGTGCATATGTTCTTCGAATTCCATATAAATGTTGCTTCTATTCCAAATTCATTAAAAAATGGTCCGCAAATCCAGTATTGGCCAAAAATCCTCTCCAGAACCTGGTGGTGCGCATGGAATGGGAATCGTAACATATGCTCTTAGAATTCCATATAAATGTTTCTTTTATTCCAAATTCATTAAAAAAATGGTCCGAAAATCCAGTATTGGCCAAAAATCCTTTCCAGAACCTGGTGGTGCATATGTTCTTCGAATTCCATATAAATGTTGCTTCTATTCCAAATTCATTAAAAAATGGTCCGCAAATCCAGTATTGGCTAAAAATCCTCTCCAGAACCTGGTGGTGCGCATGGAATGGGAATCGTAACATATGCTCTTAGAATTCCATATAAATGTTTCTTTTATTCCAAATTCATTAAAAAAATGGTCCGAAAATCCAGTATTGGCCAAAAATCCTCTCCAGAACCTGGTGGTGCATATGTTCTTCGAATTCCATATAAATGTTGCTTCTATTCCAAATTCATTAAAAAATGGTCCGAAAATCCAGTATTGGCCAAAAATCCTCTCCAGAACCTGGTGGTGCATATGTTCTTCGAATTCCATATAAATGTTGCTTCTATTCCAAATTCATTAAAAAATGGTCCGCAAATCCAGTATTGACCAAAAATCCTCTCCAGAACGTGGTGGTGCGTCTGGAATGGGAATCGTAACATATGCTCTTAGAATTCCATATAAATGCTTCTTTTATTCGAAATTCATTAAAAAAATGGTCCGAAAATCCAGTATTGGCCAAAAATCCTCTCCAGAATGTGGTGGTGCATTTGGAGTGGGACCCATAACATATGTTTTCAGAGTTCCATATAAATGTTTCTTTTATTCCAAATTCATTAAAAAAATGATCCAAAAATCCATTATTGGCCAAAAATCCTCTCCAAAACCTAGTGATGCATCAGGAGTGGTATTCACACATGCCGTTGTCAGATTTCCCTACTATTTAAATATTGTGAAATACTTATTGTGAATACTTAATTTCTTAATTGTCTGGGTACATGTGAATGCAATGTTTGTATGGCAATATTACTATCAATGGTGGGTACAAAAAGGGGTTATAGTGACATAACTACAATAGTTGGACATATGGTCTCGGAAAGTTTTTTGTAGATATTGATATGTTCTATAATATTGTAGAACATTTTTTTGTTTTAACATCAATACTTTCCGCAGCGTATTCGATGAAAGATATTTTATGACTAATTTTTTTACACCTTGGGTTAGTAATAGTAGGAATGTCCAGGGATCCCCAAAATTTTTTGGCAATAAATATAGCCTATGTTACTCAGTGATAATGTAGCTTTCTAATAGCGAAAATATTTTTGAAATCGGTTCAGTAGTTTTTGAGTTTACTCGTTACATACAAAAATACAAAAATACAAAAATATAAAAATACAAAAATACAAATCTCTCCTCTTTATAATATTAGTATAGAAGTGGGCGTGGCATGTACATAATTTCACCCTCTATTAATGAATATTAAGTTAATAAATGTGAAATATTGGATTAAAGACCATTACTGTGCATTGTGGGTAATAAAATTGTATAAAATTATACTTTGCTTAAAAAACAATTTCAATACTTTATTGTATAAAATTAAGTAGGCTATTAAATAACCTTTGAAATATATATAATGTAATGTATGAAAATCTTTTACGATTCAAACATTTTTATTTCTAATAAACTTAATAATTCAACACATATGAAAAATATAATAAAAAATAACAAGAAAAAAACTAAATGCAGCTTGACTGATATCTAAAATATCATACATATCTATATACAATGTATTAAGGGTGTGGCAAGTATCTGATTATGCTGCTAACTGTATGAAAAGCATGTCAACGCGTCAGTTTTGTATCATAAACAATGAGCGTTTCAGTTATTCGATCCCGCCCAGTTTTAACGGCTTAATGCACCGAATTTCAAGTTTAGCTTTTTAGTTCAATTTCATTCAGTCATTAATAGATGGGTTTTTTGTTGATAGTAAGCGTAGCTCTTGATCGATTTTTTCAAATTTAAATAGAAACCAGAAATTTTTATATAACTTTTCAGTTCAATATTTCTAAATGTTTCCAACAATAAAGTACAAACAACAGAGACACAAAAATACATGGAAGAACATGAATGGATCGCTTCAAAATTTGATGCTGATCTTAAAAATATATAATTTGTGGGTTCTCCGATTTCTTATTGTTGCCTTCCAAATGGCTTTTGTCAACATTTTTCGCACATAAACTAAACTTAGACTTCTCATGCGGAGTATATTAAGTTTCCGCGTTTCTATTTTCTTTAATTCGGGAATAACCTTATGTACCGCAAAGCATGTACCTACACATACCTTAAATCCTTAATATACTACATAAACTTTTTCCAAACATACACATTCACACTCACACGTGCAAACATTATTATGCATATACACACCAGCTTTGAAAAAATGTTTACTTACGCACCCACAAAATTAGTAAATATACGCCAAGATAACGGCTTAAGTAAAATGTGCGCACAGTTACATATTTTCAAAGTGTATCGAAATTAATTGTGTAGGCGTAGTAACCGAAATTGGAAAATATTTTAGCTGTACACATTGACAAAATACCACAGGCAGAGACATGCACTAGCATACGTGTTTACACCCCCCCTCTTGCTTATAAAATTATATATAAAAAAATATAAAAAAAGTCCTCTGCCTTTATTTTAGGTAAAATTTGTAACAATGCAGCATATTATGTAGTAGTTATGTTTATCATATCGAATAAATAAATGTCTACATCTATACATGGAGAGATAAAATATTGTATACCCCCACCTTGAAAAATTCCACCTTGTACAGACAGTCCTTTCATCCGTTTTATATATGAGCGCAGAATAAAAGTGAATCTATCAGGAAATGTTGCGGTGGTGATGGAATGAAAATGGATGGAATGATGGATGAGTGAGTGGATGGTGGATATGTACGTTATCAGTAAAACGCGAATTATTTATATATGTTTCGCTTTTTAATTTTCCATTTACTTGATATTTATTAATTTATGCTTCTTCAAAAAATATATGCTTTCACACAACTTTCTTGGTTTTTGTATAAAAATTTCCTTTTCTATGAATTCTTATATTTATGTATTATATTGTTTTATATTTTGTCTTTTTTTTTTTTTTTTTGTATATATGTATAAACTTCACAAATCACAATTACATCTGTTATCAGCAAAAAAACTGAACCGTTCACCTTCAAAGATGTACTCTTTCTAAAGCGCCTTAAAATATGCTAAACAAGTTAAAACACTTTCTATGTAAAGGATTTAATGCGATTATAAGTCTGATAAAGAGAGAGGAATATATCTCTTAATTCAAGTTATTTCAATTTTATGAGAACTCTCTTCCAAGTAGATGGCGCTATATTGTGTTTATTTTTATATTAGCTGGACCACGCATTGTCTGATTATACAACATTACCTTTAGGATTTACAAATCAATCAAATTTAGAATATGCAACAAAGCGCAGCATAATTTCCACTTCATCAACCAGATGAAGGCCAAAAAGTAAAAAATTTATTTTACATAATATCAAGAAACAATTCACCCATTGTCTATCCCATTGCTAGCAGCAAGTATTGAGTGCTTTTTTTCATCATTATATATCACAACATTTATTAACCGGTACTTTGGAAGCTGGACTATACTATATTGGTCTTCTATTTTTCATATAAATTTTTACATGTTTATAATAAAGTTTTGGTTAAATTGAATAAACAATAAAGAAGTACTTAATACAATTTAAAAAATATAACATTTATAACGGTTAGTTTTTAAAGCACAAATCAATTATTTCATTTCCTTCCAATTCCAGATTGGCCGGAGTATCATTAAATTTTAAAATGTCACCATCAAAACTAAAAGTCGAATTAAATGGGAAACAGAAAATTGGAAAGAAATTAGTTTATATATATTTATAAAGATTACCTTAATTTCAATTGTTCAACAGAGACTTTTAGCTCTTCCGAACATTTTATGTAGAGAATGCGAAATTTATCAGTTTTTAAGAGATCCATTTCTATAGGTCGCTTCCATTTATCCGATTGAATCTTTAACGTAATGCGATTCTTAAGCCGTTCTTTCGGCGGCCCTAAATTAACCAAAGGCGAACTGAAACTATTTGCCAGAACACGACCACCTACAAGAAAGGAACATTTTTCATTTTCATTTGTTGAGCATTTTGTTTTTTTTACACAACTTACTTATAAACTGATAAATCTTATAATCGATGCTATCGGGAGTATCTTCTTTACTAATTATACGATTTTCAATATTTAGCAGTATTTGTTCAATGTGGGTATTTTCCCGCTGAGCCAACGTTTCAAAAATATTCATAAATTTTTCATATTTCCGCACTTTAAATGTTTCGGGTTTACCCTTCCATTTGATTTTTACACATATTTCCGGATTGTCGTCGTCGAATGATGTGTTTGAAATTTGGTTAATTTTTTCTTGTTCGCTTACTTTCAGTGCAGATTGTGAATTTTCTTCATCCGAGTCTAGATTTATAAAACCTTCGACACGGGCACAAGGACCAGTGACCAAGTCGATAAAATCAACTTGTGTACTACGAGCTGCCTTCTCAGCCAAATATGTACGTCGAGCGCGCATAACATTAGATCTTCGTGTACTTCTACGCTGAGCACCGGAGGTTAAGTTATTGTCGTTAGTAAATACTTGCGAAACATCCTCAGCAGTCTGTACATCAGGTATTGCCGAATTCGTTGATTCTCCACTATTCCGTTTTCCTCTGACACTTCGTCTTTTCGGTTTTGCATTATTATCATTTGTCTTGGCTACAGTTTCTTGCGATACTTGTAAATTTCTTCGTGTACGTCTTGTTTGTTCCAAGTTTACTTCAATATTCTTTACATTTGAACCTTTAGATGATACAGATGTGCCTTTAACTGGTGAGCTACTTTCCACCTCATTACTTTTTTCTTTATTTTTTCTTTTTTTTATCTTTTCGTCTGTCTTCTTGGATTGTTTGTGTGGTGACTTATTGTCATTATTACCAAACAATGAATCAATATCAAAATCGTCCCCTTCTACGTCATTTTCTGTGGCCGCCAATTTTGACTTTAATTCGGCCAAAAAGTTTACTGCAAGCACACAGGATAGAGTTGTAAATTTGTAAATTTCGTGTTTAATTTCACTTACCTTTCTTTAGCTTTTTTAAATTGTTAAATATATCAAATTCTTCGCTCATTATTGATCAAGTTTATTCAAGCTTTATTCAGATATAAAAATGTCCGACAAAATATAAAAAGTGACCAAGCCAAAACCTTTTATTATACAAATCAAACTACTTCGTTGGCACTAACTAACTATCAATAAATAGGAATTCATTTTTAAATTATAAATTTCACAACCATAATTAACAACATATTATATAAGCAAAGGATAATCAACACTTGCTTGTTATGATTGGTTTTGGAACAAAATAGTTGTCATTAGATTAATATGGTTCACGTTGCCTAGTTGAAGAATGCTCTATATTTGATGGTCCATTTTATATAACATGTCTTGCGTTCCTGTTAAATTCATTCGTTGTAATATATTTAAATCAGCTGTTACCACTTGCAACAATTGGCGGTTTATTTATTTACATTTGTGCTATTGTTGTGTGTTGTGTGGTGTGTATTTTGTTTAGGCACCCACACATAGTTTTTGTTGCTTTACATTTAATAAATTAATTTAAATTAAATAAATGTGCAAGTGTGATGAATGATTGCGTCACTTCCAAGTAGCAATAAGAAGCGTCACCGTGATGCAGCGTTTGGTAAAAAATTCTATTTCAAAGACCAACTGCTTATTCTGGTGGCAAAGACGATCGGCAGCATGTCAAGGTCAGCGCTGGTATAGTGGCCGCCAAGAATGTGAGCAACAATTCTCACCCTTGCCACAGGTAACAGGCCTAAAATGTAAACCTGAAACTTTGGAGGATTTCGAACTGTTGTATAATCTAACAAAAGAGAAATTCAAGTCAAAGAAATTGCCCAAGAATGTGAATACACGTGGGATATTCGCGTGCAACGAACTCGATTTGAGTGAAGTGGATGTGTACGGTTTCGATTATGATTATACGTTGGCCTGCTATAAATCTTGCCTGCACGATTTACTCTACAATCTTGGGCGCAATATGTTAATTGAAAAACTCAAGGTAACTATTTCCCACCATATAAAATATCAACAATTCGTTGCTTTTTTTTTTTTTTGTTTATAGACGCATAAAAATTAATTTATATAAATATTCATATATGTAGTAGTGCTTATAGTTGGTGTTGTAACATATTTTTTTATTGATTTTTATGGTGACCGCATACATGCATGAGTTGCATATAAAATGCTTCAAGCAAAAGTTAAATAAATACTAATTAAACAAAAAAAAAACCTTTTGAAAAATTTGAAAAATTTGAAAAAATTAAAACATTCCTTCACGTAGTGACTAACTTGAATCAATTTGTTTTAATTTCCTGAATAGAGAATACTGACACAAATACATATGTGTATATATATTTAAATTGTTAATTTTGAATATTTATTTTGTTAAGTACCCTCCGGCCATTGCAAAGTTGGAGTATATACCGGGCTTCGCAGTGCGCGGCCTACATTATGACATTGAAAAGGGTTTACTACTCAAGTTGGACTCCTTCTTGCAAATACAATTGGGATCGGTATATCGTGGCCTCACTAAAGTGCCCGATCACGAGGTACTCAAAGCCTATAAGAATCGCATACTGCCCATTGCCTATGTGGAGGGCCAATCAAAAATTCATCAAGTCAGTATTTTTAAAATAATTCCTTACTTCACTTTTTGTTTCTTTGTTGATTGAATTTCAGCCACATGTTAAAGCAAAAATGGTACAACTCGCCGATTTGTTTTCCGTCCCGGAAATGTGTTTGCTGTGTAACGTGACGGAATATTTTGAAAAGAATCACATTGATTATCATCCGGAGATTATGTTTTATGATATTAAAAGTGCCGTGCAAGCTTGCCACCCGATTATGCATCAAATTGTTATGAAAAATGTTGAAGCGTACATTGAAAAGAACGAAAACCTGCCCAGTTATTTTGAAAAATTACAAAAGGCTGGCAAAAAATTGTTTCTTGTAACCAACAGTCCGTATTCTTTTGTGTAAATATGTCATTAATGATTTACTTTTCAAAGCCATTACTATAATGAAGTCTATATATTCCATATATAGGAATCGTGGCATGAGTTTAATAGCGGGTAATGAATGGCGGCAATATTTCGATGTTATAATAGTACAAGCAAGGAAACCGAAATTCTTTACCGATCAGTCGCGTCCTATACGGTATTATGATGAAAAGAATGATAGCCACGTATGGGATAGGGTAACTAAATTGGAACGTGGCCAAATTTATTATGAAGTGAGTAAAAATGAATTGTTAAGCAGTTAAGCAAAATTATCCCATGGTTATTGTTGTTGCTATTGTAGGGCACTGTTAAGCAACTACAAGATTTGACAGGTTGGCGTGGTCATAGTGTTTTATATTTTGGTGATCATCCTTACAGTGATTTGGCTGATGTTACCCTGGAGCATGGTTGGCGTACTGGTGCAATTATTAGTGAATTAACGGTATTTATATACAAAGTTAGAAAACATCAAATATTAAAAAAAAACACATTTTATTTATTAGCACGAAATAAATACATTAAATAATGAACAATTTAAAATGAATGCCAACTGGTTACAAATGTTAACACAATTGATTGAAGCTAATCAGGACAACGAATGTGAAGCAGCTAAAATATGTTTACATAAGTGGATGCAAGAACGTGACCAATTAAGGTAAGTGATGTATTAATTGAATACAAAGCAACTGTCACACGGTATCTATCATTATCATGGATATAATTTTGTAAGCAAGCATTCAACGAAAGTTCATTATAACAGTTATATTTTATAATGTTAAAAAATCATTACATGAGGCATTGAATAATTTTTCATACGTAGTTCAGCCATTCATTGTACATTCGTTGGCATCCCTTCTAAAAAGTTTACTTTGTTTGTTTTTTTTTTTATTTCGCAGAAATAAAACGAAAACTGTATTCAATGAACAGTTTGGGAGTGTATTTCGAACGTATCATAATCCCACCTACTTCTCCAGAAGACTATTCCGTTTTGCCGATATTTATATGAGTGATATAACAAATTTATTAAATTATTCTGTATCGCACACCTTCTATCCACGACGTGGTGTTATGCCACACGAATACACCTCGTTCTTTATGTAGGGTGTTCGTAAAATGTTGTATTATTGTTGTTGTTGTTGTTCGAATTTCATAAAGTTATTTATGTATTTAATCTCTAAGTGCCATAATGTATTTTGATGTGTTTTATTAAATAGATTTTAGGTGTTATTGTTGTAAAGAATTTCTCAAATAAATATTTATTATTAAACAAATAAAATTTCAAATTCAAAAAATCGTACGTAAAGTATGTAATTTCCGCTATTTTTGTTTTTTTTTTTTTTGTTTTTTTTTTTATATAAATAAGAAGTCTCATATAATTTACATACTTCTTTACAGGGAAGAATTTTTCCATAATGACTGAGATAGATGGCACGCATGTATATTGTGCATTATTGGAAAACCTCATATATAGAAAAGCCAACTTTAGCTTTGTATTGCTGTCTATTGATCCATTGGGAAATGTAAATTGAACAAGTTAATGTTTAATTGATGCGCTTGTCAATACAGATATGAATCAGCAAAGTTAAAAGTTGGGAAGTTTTACAGGGACTCATGCGGCAACTTGGATGAATTCTTTTCGAGCTCTCATGTAAGCAGTGATTTGCTAATTAAATAAAAGCAAGTGTACACTTTTTCGCAACAATTTTGCTTCTAGAATAATTATTATACTAGGATTAATGTACCAACTAAAATTATAGAACATTATTTTAATATATTTAATTGAAATAAATAAGAATTCAAGGATTTTAATTGGACCAAGAACTTAATTTAGTACTCAATGATGTTTTGAACTAAATAAGTGAACTTGAAGTAATTCTTAATGTTCACTTGATTATTTCGTTCAGTTAAACTAGTTCACCAACCATAAATCATTACTGTGCTAACAGTTTACGTATGCATAAAAGTTTGTGTAAATTCTCACTTCCCTTTAAAGCGAAACCAATAAATGCAAATAAAATACTAAGATGGAAAGTTTGTAAATGACATTAATAAAGGAAAGTCAAAAAGCTTCAATTTTTCATAAAATTTGAAACATGTGTCAAGAAATAAAATAAAAATCATCATGCCTGCAATGTTTTAATAATATAACGACGCATAAAATTAAATTGAAGTAAAAATTTTACTTTACGGGAATTTCCTTTTATTTTATGCAATAAATTACGCCTTTAAACGGGAAAAATTTTGGTGAAAACGTAAAAAAAAAAATAACTGCATAAAATGTCGAGTTCTGCATCAATTCTGGACGTAATACAACATTATCAACGCAGCATTGACATTAGTCAAGATAATGAGCCAAGGGTAGGTTCTCGCCTTTTTTTCTTCCTAAAAAAAAAGTTGGTTGGTTGGTTGGTTAATTGGTGCCACTGTGAATTTTTACACATAATCTCTGTGAACGACAGATAATAATACAAACATATATATATATATATATATATATATGTAAGTGGGTATGCGTAAACTTATTTTGGACATATATAGTTCGTATGTGTGTAAAATATCCGAAAGAAAGAAAGATCTGTTTTTGGCATATGTAAAATAAAATTTTCAAGAACCAAAATGAAGTAAAACAAAGAAAATTGAATATATACATGAAAGTATTTGTCTACACAGTCATTTCTAATGAAAATTTAGAAATTTTAAAATGAAACAAACAATTATTTGTTTGTAAATGTTGTACTGTAGGCCATTAAAAAATCTACAAATAACTGAATATGTTAGTAAGCGTCGCTCAATCTCTGGTATTAGTAAGCAGAAGATAAGTCACTTGTAGAAAAGAAACAATTCAGATTTAGAATAATTTAAAGTTTATGCTAAATTTATCGTATCCACCAATGTTTGTTGTTCGTCATATAGACGAACTGTTACTTTTGGCTTTAGAGAGACGCTGGTATAGTTAATTCTTGAGCACACACAACTTATTAAATAAAAAAAAGAACCCTTATAAACTTCTCCACCAAAGAAAAGGCTAAAGAAACAACGTTATATATACACATACACACACCCATTTCAAGAAACAACCACGTAAAATAAACGTTAATGATAGAATTTCAGAAATAAATTAGAATCCGAATGAACATCGATTTATGTCTTTAATCTTAATAATATTTTAGCTGCTGCACTGTATAAATAAATTATACAAACTGCCAATTAAGGTGGAACACCTTCAAAAAACCGGAGTAGGCAAGACGGTTAATTCGTTAAGAAAATTTAACGGAGAAATCGGTGTGGCAGCTAAAAGCTTAGTAACGAAATGGAAGGCTATGGTGGCTGCTGAAGAAGAATCGATTGAAACAACAGCTGCGCCCAGTAAAACAGATGCCGATGCAGAGACGCCCGAAGGTAACGATGGTCCAAATGCATCCAGTAACGAAAGACATGACGAAAATTATAATCGGCATGTGAACAAATACACGGACGAGCAACACAAAGACGTAAATCACAAGAATAACAACAGCATTAATAAGAACCGTTCACCATGTACGTCAACATCATCAATGACTTATCAACAAAATAATGCAAACAATTTAGAAATGAGGAAGAGCGATGAAACCGAAGAATATTCCCAGAGCAATGAAATAATTAAAAATAGAGAAGAAGAAGCAAACAAAAACAAATCGCGACATCGAGAATCTTCACATAAACATCGACACAGCAGTAGCAATACCAGCCGCAAAGTAAGTGAGAAAAAACATCGGGAAAATGATGATAAATATAAGAATAGACATCACAGCCACAGCGACCAAGCAAGTTCCTCTAAAGAAGAGAGCGCCGCAAAGTCAATAAAAGTAAGCAAGAAAGTAAAGTCGTAAGTGTTCTGTTTATTGTGTTTATTGTTCTTTTAGGAGAAGGAGAAGGTTGCCAAACATCACGAAAGCAATGGATCTGAGAAACGTCACCGTAAAACTGATAATGAGTTTAAATCACCGCCATCCAAAAAGCCCAAAACCAGTCGAAATGAATCCAAAAATAGAAATAATCGTGAAGAGAGAGAAGATGACGGTTTTGACTCCTCTATGGGGGCAAACTTTGGTGATATATTAGGCATGCTTAATGTGCCGCGGAAGAAAAGTAAGAAATCTTCAAAATCATCTCCAGCATCTACAACTCCAGATGCTGCCAAGGATGCTGTGCCCAAAATATTAGCTGGTCATTGCAATCCGACCAATCATGCAAATAAAGAATCTCCCGTTGTAGGTAATGTGAGCGTGAGAACAAGTAAAACTTCTCATCTCTCCTACTCACCTGCCCCCTTGCCGAGTTGCTCAAAAACCTTGACAACAGTAAGCTGACTGAATATAATAAATGTGGAATATGTATGTAACTCATTGAGGTATTTTCAGAAACCGGATTTGCTAGCTCCCACGGCCAAATTAGAGCCCTTGGATCCCAGCATTGCTTTAGAGCTGCCCACCATATCCACAAATTATAAGCCAATGCCTTTGAATCCCACTGTCATGGATTGTGTTTTCAACACCAATACATCGAATTCGACAAGGCCGGCTCGTACTCTGAGTGATGCAGAAGCCATCAATCATGGCATCTCCTCGAAAACGATAAGGTCAGTGGCTTGGTTAATGTAGGAAATTTGTACAAACGGTAAATTCCACAACAACCATCAATTATACCGATCGATTTGGAATCAAAACTCTGAATCGATTTAACCATGTCCCTCTGTTTGTCCATGTAAATGTGTTTGCAAGCTATACGCCGCATTTTTTGAGATATTTCGATGATATTTGGTACAAGGACACATGTCCATTGGCCGAAAGGGGAACAGATTGGACCATTTTTAGAACTCCTCCCCATATAAGATCCTGTCATAATTGAGGTCTTTATACATCAAGGGTATTTGATGGTCGAACTTGACCGACTATAATATTTTCACTTGTTTACTTACTCTATGCTTAATTATATATAAATGATTCATGAATTTGCAGAACTAAAGTTTACTCTGGTGTTAGAACGGGACAAATATATCAGGTTTCTTCCCTGTATGACCTGTGCATACGTTTTCTCCAAAAAAACATTGACGGTAAGCTATTCACCGATCGATACCGTTACTTTATACTTTGTTTGTAACATATTACTTTGTTATGAAAACAAGCTTTGGAGTACACGGGCGGTGTACCATATGATATATTGCAACCTGTTCTGAAGAAAGCCACACCCCATCAATTGTTCACTTTCGAGGATTACAACCCTTATTTAATGGAAGATACCGATGGTCTGTGGCAAATGCATGTTTCACGAAATTATCGCACCCAGAAACGTTTGGAGAATGAAACGTGGCGGGAAATGTATTTGGTGAATTTCATATTCTGACAATTCGTATAAAGTCGTTTTATATTGTATGTATTGAAACTGATTTCTAAAATGTAGCGTTGCCAAGAGGAGGAAGAGCGTAAATTGAACTTTTTGGCGGATAGCATTAAACAGTCTCAAAAAATTGCCGCAGCACCTGTACGCAAAACGCAACTGGCTTTTGTGGACACCATGGTGAAGCCTCCACGCAACGTACAAAGGAAACAGGAACAGTACGGCACCAAAGCAAAGATGGTAGCAACACCGGCTGCTCGGGTCGCCTCTCTATCCGCTATAGCTCCCAATGCAGCCAAATTGGGAGATGTTCGCCTCAAAGTGGTCGCTGCCAGTCGAGACCATGCCCAAGTTGGTAAGTAATTGTAGCTCTGCATCATCTATATGAATAAGCAAAACATTCGCTAAGACCTGGTGCAACGTTTTACAGCAAGTACCAGCATAGCCCGACCTAAAAAGGCGCCGCTTATGCAAAAAACACTTCAATTTATACGTGGCCGTCTTAAACGTTAAGATTTTTTTTGTCAGTTCAACTCCTGTGCTATACAGCCTTAACATGTGTGTTCCTTCTCTTGATCTAAAAATGATGATTGTTTATATCTCGCAAAATATATAATTGTTTGTTTGTTTAATTTATTTGCAATTCATTTTAGTTTTACGGAGATTATAGCTGCATCACATTTTATTGTAATTTTTTTTTATTGTATTTTTTTTTTTTTAACGTAAACGACATATCTGTAAAAAAACGCGCTCCACTCTTCATTAAGAATCAATAAAAAAAGAAGACTTTAGTAGGCTTTCAAAATGAAATCAAAACAATTAAATTTGTAACAGAAAATTGTGACCAATAAGAGAAGGTGGAGAGTCGTCTCAAGTCGTATTTTATTTATTCTCTGCTTAGGTATTCAAAGCCGTATTAAGAGTAATATTAATTTTAATTAAAAAAAAAAAAAAGATAGTGCCGGTGGGCTGTGCGTAATGTTAGTAATTATACACAATATACGTTAATTTATAAATATAATCAATTAGGCAGTTACATAAATATATGTACACAATATAGCGTATACGTCATGTAGCATAACCATCGCAGACATCACATTTTTGATTTTTATGTTTCTACATGTTTGGTTTTTGTCATTTTAATCATATACTCGTATACTATATACACATAACCATAAAGCAAAAATGAAAATATTTATATAATAATATTTGTACGGAGAACTTTAAGCAAATCAACTCAAAAGATAATGCGGCTTAATATATAGAAAATATAGCTTCCTAAACCTTACGACTGAAATGCGACTTTATTAGTGTTTTGAGTTCATTTGTTTTCAGTTTTGTATCATTAAAAAAGTATGTATTTAATTGAGGATAATTAAGACACAACAATAAAAACATACATGTCGGCGAATAAAGAAAATATTGTTTAATTATTTTTAGTAAATTTTTTATATAGCAACCTACACAGAGTTGGTTCTTTAAAAATATTAAAAAGATTGAGTATACGTTCGAATTGATAATGATGGCCTCAGGACAGACAAACAGCAAGTTTACCATTGCAGAAGGACAATTAAAGTTTTTTTTATAATTTCAACTTTTCAAGCAGTAAACTTTGTGTTAGGAAGACTAATGCCAGTCCTGGTAATGGCAGCTAGCTTTTTCATGGTGCTTACACGTTTTACACAGGATTAAAAGTGTTACTAGGGGCAGTACTTTTTTAAATTTGGCAGATTGACCCGAAGAACACAATTTTTGCATAATGTTTGGCCACAAAATGTTAACTTTCTACCCTTACATGCTTACATCATTATTATTATTCACTAATTGTGTGCGTTTATTGTTTACTTTCTTCTATTTATATTCCAACTAATATATAAGATTAAGCATTCTTGAACACGATGTTTTATATATAAGCTTACAATTGAAACCAAAAAAAAAAATTTATAATTCTTCATGTTTTGAGGGGAATTTTTTCAGTATGGCATGATATAAATTATAAAATGCATATATTGATACTGAAATGATTACCAATAGGGCACCACCGAATGCCATACTTAGAAAATTGCCATCTATAATGCCCGCTGAGGTGTGGCGTTTGGTTGACCAAATTTCCTCAGTACTGGCGGGATTCTGTTGCTGCTGAGCTGTTCGTTCGGCCATTAAACGTTTCATATTATTTAATCGTTCTCTTAATACCTCGACAGATTCCTCATTTAAAGATTCTTGAAATAAGTTTTTGTTTTAATTCTTATTAACAACAAACCTTAAATAAATATGTTTACCATCTTGAAAATCGCTCATATTGCTGAAAAGTTAATTTTTAATTCTTTCTTATTAATTTAAAGGATTCTAGTTTTCAATTGTTAATAAATTAGGTCCATAAATGAGTATCCTTTTTATACCATGTCCTTCTTTCATAACAGCAACGAACACACCTGATATGATGCATTAATGATATGCTAGGAAAAATGAGAGAAATATATATATGCTCTATAGGTGTGAACACAGAGCGTAAATTTTGAATGAAAATCATACAAGAAAACAGTGTAAGCGAGACAAATATATTCCCTTCAAAACCGCTAAATAAAAAACTTTTTGCTTACTTAACTACAGGGATATCCATCCGCTTTTAACGCCTATACAGGGCAACACAAGAACTTTTTTGTGATACCTAAAAATCCCCACATTTATTCATGTAAGCCTAACACAATGTTTACATGATATTACAAAAATGTTATAAATTTTGTTAAAGAAGACTTTTATCATACTGACGTACATAATGGAAAGAAAATTACATGTAGTTGGCGTAATAATTATACACTTTTAAGGTTTGTCTGATGTGCCCAAACAGCAGATTGTCTCGTTACCAACAAAGGAAACTTTAACCAAACGCTGACAAGTTGTGGGTATGCACAGTAGGCGATTGACACTAATAGAACCCGTGGAAGAAGAAGGAGAATTGCTGTCACTAGAAAAATTGAAAATAAAAATTTACGAAATTTATTTATAAGGCAACTGCCACATACCCCGAGTATGTAAGCTTTTGAACATCCCAGACGCGTATGGTACCATCACGACAACCGGAGGCTAAATAATGGCCATTTGGATCCCAACTAATACTAACAACATTTGACGAGTGATCTTTCAGTTCGTGAAGTTGTGAACCGGCTGCTAAATCAAATATACGTATTTTTGACTCTTCACCACCGGCCGCCAACATTTTCCCATTAGGACTAAATGCTATACAACAAACTGGCTGCTTGCAATCGACAAACACGCGCATTAACTTTCCACTAGTTACACACCACAGACGTACAGAGAAATCTGCTGATCCCGTTGCCAAATAATTGCCATTGGGATGAAACGCCAAACTCTATAAAATGATTAATAAATATACCAAAAAAAAAAAACAAAAAAATATGTTTTTTATTACCTCTACGTCTTGGGTGTGACCGGCATATGTTATTAAGGGAAACTCTCTGTCTAGGCACCACAATCGTGCCGTTAAATCTTTTGAACCAGTAGCCACATACATACCGACCGGACTCTCATCCATACACCATATGGGATAGCGATGACCTCTGTAGATGGCGGAACAATTGAAATTTTCTGCACGCCAACACCTCAAGCATGTATCCTTCGAAGTGCTAAACAGCACAGGATAGTGGTCAGAAAATTTGACATCGGTTACGCCAGAACCGTGGCCACGTAAACTAACACCGGCATATGCGTTGCTGTGGAGTAAATTTACACTTTGAAGTTTTTTTTCTTTAAATCATTACCACTACTACTCACTATGAGTTTTCTTCATATTTTCTTTCATAATACTTTTCTATATAAAAGTCTGCTTCTGTATGCGGTAGTGGCGGTGCGTGTTTAACATTCTCGGGAACTTGCACATTATTTGAGCTCCATGAGCAGGAGGCGGTCAAAAGGTTTTCAGATACATGTTGCCCACGTCTTGCATGCTGATTCATCTGCCACAGCCGGATGTTGGAATTATTAAAACCAGCCACCAAGTGACAGCCTTTTGCATCCAAGGAGGCACTTGTTAAGCTGCGGATTAAAAATAAGCATGCTTAGAAAGTACTTAAGTAGTAGAATTGAATATTTTTCATACCCTTGCGCTCGATCGGCAATTTTTATAACTTGCGGCAATTCTATGCTCATTTTGTATATTTGTTCAGAGCAGGCTTTCAATTTCTTTAAACTAGACGCAACGCCGAGGTCGCTGCTATTAGCAGGTGGCATTTCCGCGGGATCGTTAGAGTTTTCTTCCTTTATTGTAACATCAGTGATATCGTCAGATGAACGCTTAGTGGCTCCTGTACGTTCAATAACTGAAGCGTCCACAAGAGTGAAACTCATTTGTTCAAATTTTTTATCATCATCATTAAATGCTTCCGATTGCGTGAAAATGTTTTCCTCACTCAGATTGTTTAATTCATTATCTAGAATGTGCACATGTATCCATGTCATTATAATTTGGAATATTACAATGTGACCACGTTTCTCTAGAAAGTTTTTCAAAACATTAACCACCTCTTGAGTGGTGTGCAATTCATACTTAGTTGAGCGAAATTGTATAATGTCAGCATCTGTTTCAAGAACTTCCAGTTTTTGACAGGCAGATAACTTTTGAATCAATTTCATGAAATAATCCAACTCAACGTCTTCATCATCACATGCCTCCCGAGCAAAGCGTATATTGAGATGCTGCCAACTTGTCTCTAAAGTGCCGTCATTCGCTGATATTGAACAACCATTTATTTTGGTAGGGAACGGAGCCTCGTAGGTGTCCACTGTTGCCACCAAATGGGCATATTTACGCATGAAATCTATGGCGCCTTTAGTTTCGCGGGCTTTAATCAATTCAAAATATATGTGGCACAGTAATGGCGCATAAAAACGTTTTAATTCCGAACGTAATTCGTCCGTTTGCGATTCAACAAATTGAGAAAATCTGCAAAAGTATGTTTTCCCATTGAAAGCCTTCTATAATGACTATACTATATAATAACCTTTCAAAATTTTGATCCACCAATGTATAATTGTTGGTTAGACACAATACATTTGAGTACAGAAATGAATTGGGCTTCTGCACATCACTATCTATCATTTTTTGGAATATGAAATTTGTCTTATTTTGCGATAAAACAAGTTCCGATTTGCGAAACTTCTCTGAATTCTGTAATTAAATGAAGCCCTTTTTATAATTGTGACATAAAAAGCAAAGATTTATAATATTTACTACGAAATTCTTTTGTTTTAAAAGAGCTCCGACAGCAAAGCGTAATACATCAGTTTTGGACTTTTTGTTTTTATTGCTATTGCACAGTAACACCGAGGAGCTGCTCGCATGATGATTACTTTGGACACTCATTCCACTCATTTGGAAATTGATTATAATTAGTATTATTATTTTTATTTTATTCTGAAATATAATATATATTATAAACAATTCATTAGAACTGCAATAATTTTTATAGTATAAAATTAGAGTTGCCAATGTTTTGTTCACATAAGACATTCTTGCTTATAACTTGGCAACCACATAAATATCAGCTGTGATGAAAATTATTTGTTGTTATTTCGTTGTCCCTTAGTATATTTAGTTAACGGTTTAACAATAATACAATATTTCATTTATAAGAAATATATATTTACAAAGTTATTTTAATTAAGTGTAAAAAGAACAAAGTTCACAAAGTTAACATACAATGAATACAATGTTTATGAATGAGTTTTGTGATATTATTGATACATATGGTGGCCGTGACAAGGTAATAATTTAAAATTCTTTTAAAAGGCAATAACAACGTCTTTTATGTCTGCCTTTTCACGAAACCTTTAAAATTGTTAATTGTGTTAATTGTGTTAATTGCGCTAAAATAAAATAATACGTTTCATGCACATACGTTGTCCTACTGTCTTGTTGGCAGTCGTGAGATGTTTACTTTGTATTGTAGACATGAACCAACTCATTTACATATCCATATATACATGCAGAATATTTAAACAGCGCATGTGCACCGGTAATATTTTGTTGATATGCTTTAAAATAATGAATTCAAACGAAAGCAGTAACAAACAAAAAATTGATAATAAAATACAATTTGGACTAAAGATATATAAAGTAATTCATTTACATATTTTAATACCAGAAATTAAAATGTGAAGGCCTCAAGCATATAAATTTTTAAATATTTTTTTATATTCTTTTTGTTTTTTGGTATCGTTTATTGTTAGCGTTGTCTTAGAAACAGTACAATGTGAGAATTTATCATTATGCACATAACTGTATGTATAGATAAGTAAACAATAATAACTAGTAGTAAAGATTTATAAATCACAAGCAATATTGGCCCTTACGTTAACTAAACTTCTATTATTATTGTTATTTTTAGGTCATGAAAGCTCTATGCTATGGATGCAAATTAATTGCCGGTTTTTATGCAGAACGTAATGCCGAATTGGCCAAACGTTATGCCATTGCCAGTTCTCGCATATCCGGTGCTCGCGCCACTTTACGTTTAATTGATGATATACCCATGATTCAAGATGCCTTGAAATATGGTTGGGGTGAAAATGTGTGCAAAGAATTATTTCTATATAATTATATGCGTACTTGTTAACCATAATATTTTAACAGGAAAATGATCGCGTGGTGGCGCTATTGAGTGTATGTGCCAACATAGTGGACTTGTTGTATTATCCTGTAGAGAAAATATGTTGGTTGGCTGAACATGAAATTGTCAGGGTAAAAAATTATGATTACTGGGATAATGTGAACACAATCTTTTGGGTTTTATCAGTTTATCTGAACTTAATGAGGTAATAATTACCAATACAAATATTTAACATAGACTTTTATTACCTAATATATCTTGCTTTCAGAACATTAAGACAATTTAGTAAAAACCAAACGACAATTAATAAAATCTACGAACTAAAGTAAGTCACTGAACACCTCGATAATTAAATGTAATGAAATTTTTCATATAATTTTTTATTGCAGACCATCATCTTCTGATGTGATCCAATTGAAGAAACACAGATTGGAAGTAATTTCTTTGATAAGATTATCCTTGGATTTGATACATGCTGCCAGCTATTTACCTAAAGGTTATTTATGGGGCGGAAGATTGTCCACATTTCAAATTGGTGCTGTTGGTACAGCATCAGCTGTTTTGGGACTTTATCAGATATTTATGAAGAGAAGCCTTAGGAAATAACAGTATTTTGTGTGTTATTGTACATCTAACTGACCAATTAACAATTTATATATCATAGAAATAATCTAACATGGACTCTGTATACGTGTATTTTTCGAAACGAGATTCCTACTTACTTGCCTCGTATTGGTTGTTGGTTTTTTTTATCTAGAAATGTAGTAATAAAAAAAGCGATATTTTGATAAAATTTATTTTTACATAAAAGTTTATTTAAATCGGTTGTTGTTGTTGTTGTTGTTGTGTTAGGTTACATTAGTCTCCTTCATAAATATTCAAAATCTGTGGATTTGAATTGTACAAACATAAATTTCATTTATTATTATTATTATTATTTTTTGTTGTTGTTCATTTATATTGTCATAATTGTTGCATATTTAAGTATATGTATGTATATGTTTCCTTAATATTTGACATGCCATGCTTTGCACAAAATGGGTTCTTAAAACAACAGCCATAAGAGCACGCGTGTTGAGCGGAAGTACACTCAAGATGTGATCTAAATGTGTCCAAGTTAGGTTAAAGTTATATTTGACCCCCCCCCCCCCCCCTGCACTAGCATGTACATGTTTTTTGTGTCATTGGTCATTTGATTTTTTCATATATGTTTACAATAAAAAAAATATATCATTTGAAGCTTAAAATGTTGTTGTATGGATTTATCCAAATTGTTCATCTTTGAGATTTTAAAGATTTTATATCAAGTCAGTGTTTATGTTCGCATGTGCGTATTTATTTTAGATAAGCTATATGTATATATATATGTTTTGATGTTTTTTCTTTTTTTTTTTTGCGCATTGTTGATTATATATTGTTTATAATTAATTATGTTCTATTGTTTTATAATTAATTATGTTTTGTATAATATTGCATTTGTATTAGTATAATAACACATGTTGGTTAAAATTTAGCATAAACATATTTAAGTTTTCGCCTTCAGTTATTTCTTTATTTGATTTTTTGATTAATTTGCTTTATGCGTGTTTTATTTAAAACGCCTTTTCATTATCGGTATACATTGTATTTATGCATTTTTCCATGTATTCATTGTTTGTAGTGTATATGTTGCTAAATAATTTGTTAATAGTTTGACCTAACTACATTTTTCATAAGTTTTTCAAGATTAAAATACGTAAGAATGCAATCGTGATGCATATCTAACTTTCATTAACATACGTTCTTGCTCTCTGGCTTTTAGATATTCAAAGGATTGCTTCTTAACTTCAACTTAAATTTGTTCATTTGTTCCCCTATTTGTGTTTTGTTTTAAAAAAGTGCTGCTAAAACCTAGGTATTAGAATAAAATATATAAAATATTAGAATAGCATCACAAGTAACGTAATGAATAAACGTAACTTTACAACAAACATATGTTCATGGGTAGGTCTCTGATGCCTTCATTAACATTAGTTGTGAGCGGAATGGTAAAACACAAATATCAGCTTTGACAATAATGAAAAAATGAATAATTAGAATAAGTTTGGATTTGTAATAGGATCCAATTTATCCCATCCCACTTAGAAATCTATTTATTGGTATAGGCCTGCAGCTGAATTCATTTGTAAAGGTTTTGATGTATTGAAAATTTTTACAACTTTTCTTTATGGGACATGACAAAAACATGATGACGTTCTATACAATGCGTTACATGCCACGCCTACTATTTGTAAATTAATGTGGAGGTTATTCAAGATTTGGCCTCAATCAAATATACCGTTTTTATACTCTCCACGTAAATACTAAGTTTGCCATTCTGTATGCAACGCCCAGAAGCAGGCGTCAGAGTGAAGCCTTGCGAAATTGTTGTCGATTAGCTCGAAACAGACTAAACGAAATTGTTCGACTGGGAATGAAAACTACTGATAAACATAAGACTATGTCACAAAATATCTATAATAAGTATTTTAAACACCTCTGACCGCCCATTCACATAGTCTATAGGCTATAGGCTACAATATATTGTAATTCGGCATTAACCGGCGCTGAATAATTTAGTTCTTGTGAAATGTTATTTTTTCTTATATGTACACATGTAAGAGTTGAATTTTTTTGTTTAAGTATTGGTTATTGATACTTTCTAAATTTAAAACTAACCTTTTGTTAAATTAAGTAGTAGTACTCGTATTATCGTTGGTAGTGGGAAGCGTTCGGTTTTGGTTCCATATTGTTGTTCTTATTGTTATATGTATGTATGTACATGGATTGTATGTATTATCTACCTAGTAACTGTATACTAATGCTAATGCTGTTCATGTTTTCAATACCTTTCTTTACACCCACCACCTCTATCCAAATGTTTGCAACACTTGTCATGTATTTATCGGACGTACACATATAATCTTTTAAAAATTAGAAGAATCGGCCACGCCCACCAGATAATATCGAAATTGATACGTTTTTAAATAATTTTGTCTGTTGAAGAAACAAAATTACGATTACATTGAGATAACGCCCATGTTGTCAGTTGTAAATGACATTTTAGTGCTCCCAGGTGGTGGACATTTTAGATTGATTGTGTTGTTATGGTTATTTGAAGGTGATAGGACACGGTTTTATGAATGTTGTGTTAAAAATTAATGTTTATATAATAAATGCTCAAATGGTACGGCCCTCCCTAGTAAGCTAATGCGAGCCAACACTGTTGTGGGCGTTTATAAAACATAAATATTTATTAATACAATTTACACTTGTGCTAGAAGATATTTTAAGATTATAAGCAAATTTTCAGGCCTACATTTTTATACCCTACACATAAGACTAAGTTTGTCATTTTGTTTGCAACATTGATCAACATTAAAAACTGAGTCGATCTAGACATATGTGTCGCTGTGTCCGTCTGTTATTGGCATTTTCACGGACATAAACTTTAAGATATTGTACTGAAATTTTGTACAGACACACTTTTAGTTTCTGCGCCTAGATCGTTTTTTTTTAATTTGGCAAAAACGATCGATGTCTATAATAGACAAAAATCTATTTGAAGTATGAAATTATGCGAACAGTACTAGAAGGTGTAGTCATGCATCTGTGGGTACTCAAGATTTCGCCTCAGTTTTTCGTAGATGTTTTTTCTTTTCATTTAACGAAGATTGGAACAAAACCAAGTGGTGTTCGAACTTGTTGGACTACATTATTTTTATTTTTTTTAAATACATTTAGTGATTATATTACTGTAAAGTGCCGTATCACCTTTAAGAAGATTGGTTGTATATTTGTAGCGTTATTTGGGTAATGTATTAAATATTATTCGTATCGATTCATGTACCAAAATCGATTTCATCACATATATAATAATTCTCTTCTCTTCTTCTTCTTCTTATTATTATTATTAACTCTAAATATAATTAATTAAAATAAAAGGAAGCTGGGTTGCGAATTATTAGCTTGGTCTGGTTGAAACTTTTCATTAAAATTTTACAATACGAAAATGTTAGGAAAATGAAAAAAATGGATATCGTTTTCATTACATTGTAACTTTACATAAAATATTTAAAAATTATCTAATATTTTATCTACATTCATAATAATTAAAATTGTTTTATTAATTTCTTTTTTTATCAAATCTCAATTGTGTGAATCTTGTTTTTCTTTTACAATTATTTTGTGTTAAAAACAATTAATTGCCTGCGTGTGTGTGATTATGCGTGTAAATTGCTTTTTAAAATTGTCAAAAATTTCATTAAAATTAATTTCACATTTACGCTTTTATTTGATTAATAGTAAAAATTTAAAAATTATCATTAAAATTATTACACTTGGATTTTGTTTGAGTTTCTTGATGATGATTAAAGTCTTGTAATGGTGATTAATTGAATAGGAAAGAATGAATGAATGTGTTAATTTTTTAATATGATTTTCGCTATTGTATTTATTCAGATCAAATCATCGTCATCACAGACCTTTCCACTTTGAATTCTTTGTAATGCTATTGTACGATTGTTAAAAATATTAAAGCAAACAATAAATAAACATGTTGTGTTGTTAATATGTAGAATGCATCACCATTTTGTCAAAACGTTTGTAACATCTAGAAGGAAGCATCAAACACTCTGCAAAGAACATCAATTTCTGAATGGATTTATCGCCACAAAATAAAGATATCGCCTCCAAACTAAGCAGAAACGTTGGTAGTTCTTGCAGGTAAGTTGGTATAGAAATTGATCAAAATTGGTCGTTGGGTGCATCCACAATTAAACAGTCAGTATTTTTTTTTCATATAACGCAAAAATTGTAAAAAATAATAATGCGAAAATTGACGCACATATTCCGTAAAAAGATTTTTCAACGGCCCTCTAAAAACAAAGAGACGATCGGTCATGTCCACTAACAAAGGTTTACTAAAATCGAAATGATCTGGTCCAATAAATTATAAGGATAATTTTATTTTCATGATATAAGGAGGCGGGTATTCAAGATTTCACTTCTTTATCAAATCATGCAGTAATCTTCGGGTGGTTAAAGCCTTCCACACGCAGCATAGTTCTCTCTGCTGATTTAGGCAGCTTCTGTGAAGAAAACGTTCCTTTGTGAATGTTTATCAAAAATCTTAGAGCTGAAAGCGAGGAACTATATCTTTTTATCTCTTAAATAACAATAAAAGATCTTTTGCGACTGTGCGCACGGTACTTGACCGCTTTTGCACCAAAAACTGAAAATGAAGCAATTTAAAAAAAAAAAAAATTTCCGCATAACTTATGAATTATAGAAAATACATTGACGCATATACTCCCCCAGAAGGCTGAGGTGAATGGTGGGCAATCATTTAGGATGTGTCCTAACTTGGCTTTTGTTTAATTCTTCCGATTTAGAAGAAAACGAAGATTGAATTGAAAATTATTTGCATTTTTAGACTGATGGAATATTAGACAGGGACTTTGGCGTGTTGAGTAACAGATGAAAGATGATCCATGTCACGGAAATTCTGTTTTTTTTTCTTAGTAACCATCTCAAACAGTACTGAGCAATCGGGTGAGTGGTGACACAATTATATGAAAGTCCATAATATTCTGATTAGTGTGGTGTCATCCTTTCTAATTTGATTATGTATTGCATGCATTTATGTGTGTGTATATTTATACCTAAATGAATGTTTATAATTATTGTTCATATATATATATATTTATATGTATAAATGTGTATATTGTTGTAAGTAGTTAATTAATATTGATTTTGTTACATTGTTAAATATTTTCTGTTATGTTATATAGGGTGTCCTGTGTATATAATTATTATTATATTTTATTATATTTTATACATATTATATGTGGGTTTATTTTCCGTATCAAACAATTCAGCTAAAGCACCATAATCTGTTAATATACATTACGTCGGTATAGGTATTGTTTTTAAATATGTTTTGTTATGCATTTTAGTTTAAATAGCCTTTGATTATAAAATTGTTGTTGTTATTATTTGATTTTTATTTGTTATTGCAATATATATACATATGTACTGTGCTTCAATACACAATGCTTTCAATTTATTTATTATCGAAAAATTATTGTTTCAGTTAATGTTGCAGCAATTACACAGCAATGTATTACATACTTATTTATGTATTGAATACAAAAAAAAAGAACTCTAAATTTTCTTCTTCCTTGTTATAACTTTTTCTTTTTTTATGTGTAATGTGTTTATTGTTATTTTAAAGAAGTGGAATAATCAATTTTTTTTGTTTTTTTTTTGTTTTTAATGAATCAATGATAGTAGAGAAGGCAACCGAAGCAATATGTGTTTGTATTGTATATGTGTGTGTCATATGTTATAGAAACCATAGTTAAGAGGCATTTTATTCTATTGCAAAGGTTAAAGGGTATTGCCCCTCAGACTTTAGCTTTGATTTTTATTATTATTTTCATTTATATATTATTAATGCTATGTTATTGTTGTTGTTGTAGTGGTATTTTGTATTTGTGTATATTTATAAAATATTCATTGTTTAGCTACTTTAAAATCCCTGTATGGTGTGGATTTGTTTTATAATTATTATGTATCTATCTGTATATAAATATATATGTATGTACATACGTGAGTTAAAATGTTTCTATTCTACAGATAGAAATGTATACATTCTCTTCGCACACACAACAACTGAAAATGTTGAAAATGATTTAATTTAAGCCGACTGACTCTTGCTTACCAACAATAATTCTGTTAGAATATTTACTCTTATAAAATGACTGTTTTTTTTTATTATTGTTGTACACCCATCGCTCCATTCAAAGTGTTTTTTATCATATTTGGAGATTATTTCATAATTTATGCCTTAATGTAATGATAGGCAACAGTTAGTTTTGATAAAGGAAGTGGTTGTTATAAACGGTGAACTAGGTTAAAACAAGTAGGAAAACTAAATTTCGCTTAGACCGTATCTTTAATACCCTCTAATAGTGTATGCTTTACATGTCAGCTTGCAAGTTGGGTTTCAGGCGTATATAAGTTTTTTTGTAAATTATGATCGGATTACAAACTCGCCTACAATTTACAAAAAAGCATTCGATTTTTGTGCAGCCTTCGATATGTAATGGTACACAGATGTAGAGAGTAATTAAGATTATTTAAGCTTAAAGCTTTGTAGCGGCATTAAATTAATCACCAGCTGCCCCTTAGGTATTATTCAGATATCGCTCAAAAGAAAAAAAATAATGGATTGGACATTATAAATCGATCAATATATTCATTTTGTGTAGAGTTTATTTTGAAAGTGACCCAAGTCCAATTATCCAAAAACATCGAAATTTGTAAGATTATCCATTAAAATGTATGTTTGAAAAATGGAACGTTTGCCACTTTCAAAATTAGCCAGGCACCTTCATTCATCATAGCCAATTGTTAAAATGCTATATAAAATATTTACAAAGTTAAAATTATTCCGCTATTATCTTGAATTTAAACTAACATTACACCTTAGCATAACACATCCCATTCCGAGAGAATTTCCTTCTCTAATAAAACACTCGCTAATAAAGATGAAAGAAGAAAGAAATTATTTAAAGAAATGAAATCAAATTTATTTGAATTATAAACAAATTAACAAACATAATGTGGACGTATAAATTCTGAGGTTTGATTAGAAAACATATAATCCAGGAAAGAAGTAATTTCAGTAAATATTCAAACAACAAAACAAAAACAATAGTTAATAAACAATAATAATCATAACAATAATGTTTAATTAAATATACAAAAGCACTGATTTATTTCTCTGAAATAAGTAACAAAATATTTTACAAAATTTATCAATTATACAAAAGGTATTCACTTTGTTTCATCAATTTTTCATTAGAAAACTAATCAACTTTTCTTAAGAACAAAAATTGACATTTTCACTAAGAAATGTTTAATTGGGAACAAAGGTCAGCACGCTTATTACATAGAAATCAAATCAAGATTTCTCCGTAAAAGCAGAAAGCAACAAATGCAAGAACTTATACAAATATGCAACAAAATAGAAAAAAAAAAAAGAAACAATTACGAGTGTATGTACAACTGTGCAACAAAAAAAAAAAAAAAAAAAACAAACAAACCAAATAACACACTCGTAGGATAATTCAAAAGGATATTGATTAATTGAAAAGAAAAAAAAAAAAAAAAGATTAAGAAAAAAGAAACAAAAACATATCACAAACAATCTTTCATATAACTGCAGGAAAGCCAGCTTCCGAACAAGAAAACAAAACAAAGACCGACAAATGCTGATATGTAAAAAGGAGAGAGAGATCACAATCGATACTTCTTCATGAATATATACACTCAACTGCACCTGTGCATATTTTTTAACATATTCCTCTAAGTATATAAACGTATAAAGAAAACAGTGGAAGGCAAAGTATATATAACGTAATACAATACAATTCGTGTGTGTGTGGGGGTGATATCACAAATATCTTGCGATTTTTAAAAAAAAAATCAAAAAAAAAATTCAATTTTACGAATTTCTTTCGTGTGCTTTTATCACTTACAAGCGGAATGCATTGTGCAGATTTTGTAGCTGTTGAGCTGTTGTTGATGTTGCTGCCGTTGCTAGAGGTTGCTGCTGTTGATGATGCGGTTGCAGAATGGTTTCTAAGGAATTTAAAGATCTTGTGGCATTCAGTTGCTTTCGTAAATGTGACTGCATTGGCTGTTGCTGTAAGTTGCCGAAATTAACTGAATTGTGTGTGTGCAGGGAGGATAACGATGCCGTGGATATGGCCGGTCCCAGACCAATCAAACTCTGCGATTTGGCATTACGTGTTAAGGGTTTATGAAATTTAACAGCCTCAGTTGAATGTTGCCACTGCCAACAAGTACGACAAAAATATCTGCCAGAAGTATTGGAAACGAATGTCACAAGTGTGAGGAATAGCTAGCTTACAAACATTGCAACATTACCTAAAACAGGATAACTCCCGACAATAATATGGTCCGTGTTGTACTCCACAAATTGAACATAAGGAATCTTCCAAATACGGATCAATTTGCACTTTTTTCGTAAATTTTGTTGCACGTATTTCAATAAATGCGGCCGATACTGCCTTCATGTAAGAGCGATTATTATTAAAGGTTACCCGGCCAGATCCAATGGGATATTTGTATTTATCAGTGTCAATTCCTTTAATAAACAAACAGAATTTTTATATACGATAATGTGTGGGCGTTTTTTGACTTGCCTGCATATACAACACCATCAAACAGATCATCCATAATTCGTGCCAAACCTTCGGCCGTCAATTTGCCATGCAATGCACCCACAAATACCGTTTTGGTAGGATCCAATTTTTGAGATGTGGATTTTACATAATTTGAATCACCAATCCACCAGGGAATCACTTCAACCTGTAATAAGAAGCAGGTAAATGTGTATAAAGTGTTTAAAAAAACACACAAAACAAAGCACAATCACTAACATCTTTGGCTTTAATGCGTCGAGAGGAGATTTTAAAGTAGAATAATCCGGAACCGTTATGTTGAATGTCCATTTGCACGACACAGGCTGATAGTAGAGCCTTCACTTGCTTGTCTGATTCAAATATCACATAAACATAACCTTTGGGTTGTGCCGCTTGAAGCTCTTTACCCGGCCACTCCACTCTACAATAATGAATGGTAGGTAAATAAATTTATAAATATATTTTTCAAAAACGTCTTCTTCAACCACTAACTTGATTTGACCGAAGGGTTTAAAAATCTGTACTAGAGACTCTTCGCTAATGTCCCAGGGTATACCACCCAAAAACACTTTCGGTGAAAATTGATGTAAACGGTGCGAACGTGGTGGTAATTGGCCGCTCCAAGTGTATGTGGGTTCTCGAAAAGCAGCAGAGCCGCGGTAAAATTTAGCTATACGATCCAGATAAGCATCCGAAGAGCCGTTATCCGTGTTATTGGTGTTATTTAAAGTGTTACTTAACTGATTGATGCTATTATTCAACAACGGGGGAACTTGTGTTTGCTGTTGATGTTGTTGTTGTTGCTGCTGCTGCTGCTGTTGTTGCAATTGCCAGTTCTGCAACTAGAACATAATAATAAAATTTCAAAAAAAAAAAAATCTAATAATAGTGGTGGGTGGGTAAGATGTGGAGCATATTTAAGCTTTGGCTTAAGCCACATTTAGTTTTTATTTTATTGCTCTATAATATGATTTAACTTCACCCCTTTTTCACTTGTTACCTGATTAATCGTGTTGTAGGTTTGTATAAGGTTTTGAAGTAGGGGAACTTGCTGTTGGGCTCGCAAAATTGTTGCAACATTCAAATTTTGCCACTTAGTCAAATCCATATCGAAAATGCTCAAAATATCTAAATTGTCAAAGTTTAAATTGTCCATTGCAGTCAAGGGCAATGTTTGATCCTTGGCCGATTGCACTACATCCCTACCGGCAATATTTGAAGCATACGAAGAATTTTGTGAAACGTCTTTCTGTTGCTCCTTCTTATCGGAAAATTGTGCCATTTCATAATGCTGTTCTCCATTGTTGGCTTTATGGCAAATATTTTGTTGATGTTGTTGCTGTTGAGTGGAACCAGTGTTCAAAAATGTCTTCACCCCAAAGGAAACAAAGAGATAAAATATCACAAATTATTGTAAAGAAATGCATCGCCTACCATCATATCAATGAGATTATTTTCATTGGATTGATTGCTATTTTGGCTTTCAGGGGAAGTGGAACGTGTGGATTGCATGCTATTCTTAGGACAGCCATTCTGATACGACAACGACATTAAATCCACCGGTTGACCACTTGCTGGTGAAGAATTACTGTTATCGCTAGAAAATTTATACAAATTCAGATTTAAACAAACATTAAACAATTCAACTGAATTAAAACAGAAACAAGGTATCTAGAGAAATATACGTAAAAAGTAAAAAATACACAGTAAACCGCATTCAATTATTGTACTTTTGAAATTGTTTATTACCTGACTAGTGGTGAACTTTGGAAAGAGTTATTATAAAGAGATGTGGGCGTACTGGGCGACAAAGGTGCAGTACAGTCGAAGTTGCTGATGTTTCTTTGAAAAGCTTTAAGTGGTAGTGCATTGTTTTGTGCTGCTGCTGTTGCTAATGTGGATTGTTGTTGTTGTTGATGGGATTGGTGCTGGTGTTGGTGCTGAGGTGATGAGGATAGTGACGGTGCAATATTACCAAACTAAAATTAAGGGATTGAAAAAACGTTAACCGAGACCATACCATAGAATACCAAGAAATGTGTGCAGCAAGAATTGTGTAAAGTATTTAAGAATCCATAAAGAAATACACAATAGTCAATAGTGATTATTTTGCTTTCAATTGATAGATTATAGGAAGGTGCTAGCATTGGTTAATATTTGTTCATAATTAATATCACATTTTGACAAATAAACAAAAAATCATGTAAAGCGAAGTTAATCATATTCAAATATATTTAGAAATGTTCACACATTCTTTGAGACATAGACTAGAAATCATTCATTCAACGATTACACTTTTGATGGACCGACGGACAAACATACATAGCATTTGCGATCTTTCCAATACGTAAAGAAGATGTGCAGCTAATGGTGCATAAGAAGAAGAAAGTAATGGCGAAGAATATAAGAAAACTTTCAAATAGACTTTTGCTAATGGCCACGCCCGCTATTTACAAAAACCAACAGACTTTTTCCGCCCTCAAAATAATTGAAATTCCGAACTTATAACTTCCCAAACAGCAATAACTGTAAAGATGGGATAACCCACGGAACATTTCTTACCTGAAATATATCAAATGAATTAGTTGCCTGCGTGACTGGCGATATAGATGACTGAGTGGAACTGGGTGTTAGCGGCATGTAGTTTGAACCGATCAGTGGCATAATACTATTTGTGGCATTATGGGAGAAGACATCTGTGGCTTTGGATAAAACGTTTGCATTGCTTGCATTATGTAAATTCGACTTGGCGGCTGCACCAACATCATCAATTGCTAATACATGATTACTGAGGCTTAAGTTAACATTGGCTAAATGTCGTTTCTCCCCAGTACATGAGCGTCGTGCATTGCCACTCAGATCCATATAATTCGCTGTCATCACTAAAGGATCTGCAAGTTAATAGTTTATATATAAAATTCATTAGACGGAAAATCTTTGGAGTCAATAACTACCATATAAGACCTAACCTATGGACGAACAGTTCAATATGATCTTATTAGTAAGTAAGTAGAAAGAAAAATATTTATTTTAACGGAGGTTTTACTTTGCAACTCTTGTCATTTCTATAACTTATGATGGGTTCGTTTCGTTTCCCTTTAATGCCATGAAATATGTTTAAAGTAAATCAAATTTATCTGCATCTAAAAGTCTGAAAGTATACTCATGTGTATGCTTTGAACGTTTGTGAGCGCATTTAATTTGAACATTATTTCTGCACTTTTTCCCATAAATTCTTGAAGTTCTTGGCAAATATGTATATTACAATAAATTCAAGTATCAGTAAATTACATAGTTGGTCAAGCAACGGTCCGGAGGAGAGACGGCCGCACCGAATCACATCAACTTAAGGAAGAGCAAGTAAAACTGTTTTACGCTTATTTGCAAATAAAAACATTCAGAAATGTTTTCATTTTATGCCATAAACTGGTCAACTCGTAATGTGTAGATAGATGCTGCTTCTTTTCGCACATCATAATATTATACGTATACGGCAAGCAGCATACCTAGTATTGTATACGTATGAATGCTGCAGCATTTAGTTTCAGTTACTTTAGTTTAGTTTCAATGCAGTTTGTTGAATAGGAAGGAATACGGTTTGTGTTGTATATGACAATATTTATCTTACAAAGATGATGCCGGTGAGAGCATTGCATTCTATACAACGTATACAACGTATTCCCTATAGTGATTTCTATAAAAATTGTACAAAATGGAACACATATCATATATCGGAAATTTATGTTCAGGTATTGTCACTTCATTGTATTGTCCGGGGTGAAGTTTCCTATTTAATAACTTGCTTCTCACTTTATTATGTGAAAGAGTTCTATTGATGAAACCATTGGGAAGAAAGCAACAGAAGTAAAAAATAGGTAGTATACGAAAAGGGGTTCTAAAAATGAGGTTCTAAAAAGTTTTTGTACCAAATTTTTTTGGAATATCTCAAAATATGCGACTTGTAGCTTGCGCACAAACTTAGAAGAACACACAGACGATCGGACATACAGACATGGTTAAATCGTTTCCGATTTTATTACTAAATCAATCGGTATAACTGAAGGTGGGTGTGGCACTTACCGTTTAGGAATTACAGACATTCGCACAAACTTAATATACCCGTTGCCACAAGTGGTGCAGGGTATAGAAAGCTTTTTATGGAAAAAGCGAGCTACCCATTGGGGGTATAAGTCTCTTTAGATTATTATTTGGAAGTTTTAAATAATATATTAACTATGCCAATAAAGAGTTAAGTGGAACATCACTGTACCCAAATTGAACCAATCTTGTGTGTAACACTTTCTGTTCTTTTGTTATTTTATTAGAAGAATTCTTTTAATAAAGCCACACTCCGTATTAATTAAGTCATAAATAGAAAGAGAATATATTTATAATATAAAAGAGAAAAAATATATGGAGTACTGCCAAGTTTTTTACGTACCAGTTAACGATAAGGTGTGCTGCGTTGCTGAGGCCATAGCATTTGCACATGTCTCACTAACCATACCGCCGCCATCATGATGGATACCATTCATAATGTTAGCATCACTGTTACCACAATGCCGATTCAAGAAATCCTGCCGTTGCTCGATAATGGAATTGATTGAATGTTTTTGCAATAGTTCCGTACCAGCCGTTTCTGACATTGAGCTTCTCATTGCGTGTGTCTTTCCCATGGATGTACCAACAGAATCGTTCGCAATATGATTGAACTATAAATGCGAAAGATAAGACATTAGAATAAACTTAAATATATAAAAAAACGCAATGGCGCAAATTTTTTATTCCTAATAACCGAAAAGTCTTAACCAATTACATGTTTGCTAACAAATTAATTCATGTCAATTGTGTGGCGGCGTAATTAAATGACTGCGAAATATTTCGCAAGTGTCTGACACTAACAACACCAACACCAACACCAACACATTCAAATTATGTATTCTCTCACGAAAACATTTATTATGAAAATTGTAACTCAGTAACTTTTTTTTATCATTAAAAGCAAAAAAACATCAAAATTGTTATATTTTGTAGAGTAGCATTTAAACACGGATGCAAATGCTCCAACTAAACACATACATGCACACTCACAAACACTTACCCAAGCTCACATATTATTAAACGCAAACAGATACAATTGTTGAGTAAAAGAAGATGTGATGATAAGTGTTGAAACACTTATTTAACTACATTTTCATGGACACACACATACACACGCTTGCAGAGACGAAAACATATGTTTCGTTTCGTTTCGTTTGTAAAGGAAATAAAAACGGAAAAAGAGAGATAGAGTGATAGATGGATATAGATATATGGATGGAGGGAAGGACAGACATTGTACAATACAATTGAAAAGCGCACTTGAACAAAAGACTTTGGTACACAATTAAAATAGCATCAAGTGTCAGTTTGTAGTGGCTGGAGAAGTGTTCCCTGGAAAATACTAAATTGGTACAAACATTATTATCAAGAGTTACATGTATGTGTGTGTGTGTGTGTGTGTGTGTGTTCTGTACTCTACATAGACAGTACAATCGAGTACAATTATAACATAAATGATGCATGCAAACATCCATACAAACGGGGCTATATGTATATGTGGTATATCCGACATCTATAGCTGGGAGACAGTTATTGTACATACATAGATGAAGGCAAGCAAACAGTCAGTCAGTCAGTCAGTTAGGTAGGCGGGTATGTTGGCAAGGAGCATGAACTCACAATTCATTACATCAGATTAACAACGATAGCAACGCGCTGCATTTGTACGTTTTTCGAGGCAACAAGTGAAGGATACTACGCTAAAAGACATTCTTCCATCACCCACACACCCAACATACATTGGGGATGTGTAAGCCACAAAAACGATAATAATAGAGTGTTGCTGGTGTACGGACAGATATAGATAAAATGACGGCACCAATACAAGTACGATGCTTATGTATATCACACATACACATACATACATATCACAATATTTAAAAAAGCAAACATATATGTTTGCAATATAATTAAATTAGAGTGATAGTAGTTAATTTGTCCACTACAAAGAAATGCCTTACGCATACCTGGCAGTATAAAAGCTTGAACACCCTAAAACAGCGGTTGGCAAACTCTATTCCAGTAGAAGTAAATATTTTTATCTATAACAATATTCGACTGTACCAAATTTGGACCCGATTAGGCCATTTTTAGAACCCTTTTCCATACAATGTCTTTCAAAAAAATTCACTCATTATATCCTTTTGTGAGAAAATTTCACAATTCGCAAATTTTTTTAGTTTAAAAGTTTAAAAATTTGCAATTTTTTTTTTTTTTAAGTTGGTGGATGTTATTTACATACAATAGTCTAAGAATGATATGATCTAATTTTAGATCAAGTCGAACTATTTTTAGAATTTCTTTTTCTATAAAGTTTTTTCACCAAGTCTTGAACGAAAGAATGTTTGCCACACTCCGACTCAGATTTTGACACCGTTGAAGAATATGTAGGTTATCTGGCATCTACTTCTCGATGTTGTAATGTTTTCACAAAAATGCCCCAACCTCCAAGTTCGGGACATAAAATATAAGAAGTGAATAAAATTTATTTTTTTTTTAAACATAAATCTGATTGTTTGCCAATGGCTTTAATGGCTCCCGTCCATGGTTGACCTAGAACGCAGATAATATAAAGAATGTAAGCATTACTCATAGGAAGCCTATATTGTTGCGCGTATGTGAGTGCTCCAGCTACAAACGCAAAGCGGAAGCAAAAATAATAAGAATAAAAAAACATGTAAAAATATCTAATGTAACGGATTTGTGTTGGGTTTTTTTTTTTTTTTAATTTTTCTTATTTTATGCGTCACTTTTTATGTCCGTTATAAAGTAGAATACGAAGGGATTTCATTTCATACCCACCCACACACACACACAGCAAATAAAAATATTTTCATGGGTATGCAAAAGATTTGATTTGAAAGACTGGTGGGCTTGGGATTTACCACTGAATGACAATTTAATGAAGTAATCGGAAAGCTTACAAAAAAGCGAAACAAAAAGTGAAGAAGGAAAGAAAGAAATATGAAAGACTTGTATTTCAAAAGAGTGTAAAACTACACCAGACAGTTAACGAAACACGCATTGCATACGGAATCAAACAACAATAACAATAATAAAAGCAACATAATATTTATAATTGTTTCTTGTCTTTATTTATACCTCATGCCTTCTAGAGGGTGTGTACGGATAATGAGTTTGTCATTGGCCGTCATCAATAATGATGCTTATGAGGAGAGCTGGCATTAGAATTATTGTAAAATTTCAATCTACATTCAAGTACTGTAATATACATAACTGGCGATGTGTCTTTAATAAATATTTTGTGTGTAAGTACTGTTTCTTTTTCTCCTTCTTCTTCTTATTCTTGATTGTCTTGTCGTTCTCCTTCTAAAACGACTTGAGCTGTTCTTTTTTTCTTTTTTCTTTTTTTCTTTTTTCTTAATAATAAACTCAATTTAATTTAAATTAAAGTAAACACGTCCATCAGTTTATCCACAACATGATTTTAAAATGTTTCGATGAATTTTGCAAAAAAGATCTGTCAAAACTCAACTTGGAAGTCCTTCCCACATAAGACTTCTCATATCCAACACAGAGTGGTGCAAGAGCAAATGCCACACCCACCTATAATTATACCAATGAACTTAAAATAAAAACCTAAATCGATTCAATTATGTCCGTCTATCCGTCCATGTATTTCTGGTATTCACAGAATATATATATTCTTGAACATAATCAAAAACTGAGTAGATCTAGACTTTTATGTCCGTGTGTCCGTCTATTGTTGGCAAAATCGGTCAGTAGCCAAGAAGTTGTGCTTACTGATATCATAGCATAGATTGTGAAACTAAATGGTAGAACAGACTATAATATTTTAACTCGTAATTCTTAATCATTCTTGACGAACTATTATTACTTTTGTACAAAGTAACACAAACTGGCTGACCTTTACTACATCTTTTGAACCAATTCTAATACAAATTGCGTTTAGTTGTACGTATTGGCATTAGCGTACAATTGAAACTTAGAAGTATCGTACATCACATGATTGGATTTGACTGATATTCACTCGATTTTGTTTTTCCCTTTTCAAATGCTTCAATACCTAGAAAAAAAAATCAAAATTGAAAAGTTTGTTATACAACAAATTTAAACTTTTACAGAGTGAAGGCGACATTAAGACGTGGCGTATACATGTGCACAATATCGACATATTTTCTATATTTACATACATAAGCATTTATGCAGGTCAATAAAAGGCTAAAGCATTGAACATGCACGAGGATTGCTTGAACAAAACACGTTAAATGTTTCAAAGTTGCAATTACATGCTTCTTTATATAAAAAACAAATACACAAGAACTTTGCACATACGAGTACAATATTTTGTAAGTTGGGATGGAAATGCTTTGAAATTAACACTGGGTTGTACTTTATCAGTACATGTGTACACATGTTCACCCCATGTGTAGTTTTGAACTCACAAGTGTAGACATTACTTGAAAGAAAAGAAAAGTGGATTTAAGTGTACTGTGTACGATATGTGAAACATAAAATATTTCAAAGAAACAACAAAAAAAGAACGACGAAGTCGATATTCTTGTCACCGAACTGTTGTTTATTATTAATATTTGGAAATGTGATTAAAACACTAAGGGTAGCAGCATTGTCATGCTTCCATTGTAAATGTATTTGTGTGTGAAAAAGAAAACTGTCTCACCAGTGAAAAAGGTGAAACCATTATAAGAACAACTCATACATAAAATAAAGAACTATTCCAAATATTATTAATCATACGCTCCGGTGTACCAATACTGTGAACAAAGTTTCATTCTTGATTAGAGACCCAAAATTTTAAAGCAAATTATATTTATTCAAATACATAGAGATGTGATGGTATGATAAACAAAATTCTATTTTCCCCACTCACTCAAGTATATTTTACATACGTTGTGATGCAGCTAGTTATGTAAAATATACTTATCTACATGAAATTGTACGTCAGGTCCATATGCCAAAAGGAGTTCTTTGTCGTAGGGCAAAGTTTGAAAAATTCACAAAGAGAAATCTTACTTTCTTGATTGAAATTCAATCACTTAATAAGTGAAAGAAAAACTGTTAGGTTAAGCACTGCTCAGTGAAAAAGAACTTTATTTCCTTTTTCTCATTAAGTCTGTTGTGCTATGTTGTTCTTTTATTATTTGGTATGCATAGCATAGAGAGTTGAGTATGGGAGATGTATAAGTACAAGTACTACACACATGCTTTTATGCATTTTGGCAACAACTAACCTACACTTGCTTAGGGTTAGCTGTTGTTGTTATTATTGTTCTTTGCTAACATTGATTGTTTGCTGCGATCGTTGTAATGCTGTTATTACAACATAATTGTTGTTGTTGTTGTTGTTGGTGATTGTTGCATTCGACACGTTTTAATAAAGCAGCCGTCGGCACAATGCATGTAATATGTTTTTTTTTTTTTTTTGGTTGCTGCTATTGTTGCTGTAGTTGCCTATGAATGGAAATGCTTTGTCATTTTATTGTCGCGTGTCATTTCCTGCTCGGAGTAGGCATACATTTCTTCAGTTTTCTTGTTCACAAGTAATGGTGCTGTTCTTTCCGTCTTTCCTTTACAAACTGGCATCATTCCCAATTCTTTTTGTAGAATTCTTGTTATACCCAACATCTTCAGGTTGAGTCAGAAATATTTGTCAAAACGTTTGAAACATTCAAAAGAAGGCTTCAAGGACCCTACAAAGTTTATAAGGGTACATTTGGTCAACATCAACATCAAATTCCCATTTAGTCATATCTGTGCCTCAGTCCATCCTACTGTAAACATTCTCTCATATGTAAAATCAAAATATCGATTTCAAAGTTGGCAAAACTATAAATAGTGTCAGGATACTGATTGGTATTGAAAAAGATTAAAATCGCTCAAAGGTCACGGCCGCAATGCAATGAAAACTAAAACAAAAGCAATATTTTTATTATCAATTACTCGTAAACTAAAAGAGATAAAAAGTTTAATACTAATAAGAAAAACACAAAGAGATCATGATCGGTAGGCGTCTACCAGAAAAACTTAAAATTACACTAAGACCACGCCCTTAGAAGCATTATTGCCAGTGAAAGTTACCCAAGATTTCATTTAACAAAAATAATTTAGAAATCCCGCATGTAATCACACATTTCAAGAACAATTTCAAGAACTTGTCACTGAAAGCTTGCAGCAATTAATTTAAAAAACTCTATAAATTGAAATTCACCACCAACTACAATAACACAACACTCTCGAGCAGGCTTAAGGTATTCACACAATACAAATACGTACAAATGGAAAGCCTTCGCTTTGATCAACTTCCACTTGTTTGCTATTACTTCCAAAAATACAATAATCTTGGGGGACAAATGAAGGAAAGCACACATGTTTGCATCTTATCCCCTCTGTCATAGTATTGTCGTTTTAGTATCCATTGCTCATATCATTGTTTAAGATGATAACCTTACCACTGATACTAATACGGATATCATATCCGTCGCAAAATGTGCTGTTTCAGATTGCTTATTATTTGGTATTAGTTCAAGTGAATCTGATAAGTTGTTATCTTCTTATAGGTACATAAAATATGAGTTAAATGAATCGTGGCAGAGATTTTAATGCCAATCTTATCTTCTTGTAATCATCGACAGTAAGCAACATTTCTTGCAGTGATTCATATTTTTATAGCATTCATATTTTTGGGGGAGGAAGAAGGGGAATTAGAAATTTTCAAATAACAAGTAAAACAAGGGGAAAAAGTTATTTTTGGCTTAGGTCACATCTTGAATACCCACCACCTTATGTCATTAACATAAAATGATATTTATGAATTATGGGCATGGCGTAACGGTTTACTATTGACATATACACACAAACGGACAGACGCACATGATTATGTAGCAAGCGGAATTTCAAGGTGGAGATCATAAAAAGTTTAATTTATTGACTAATATTGAATACTCTCCACATGTATGAGCAAAATTGTGGACTTGGCATGGCCTGACAATAGCACCCCCCTTAACTGCTATGGAGGTATGCGTTGCATTTGATCTCAACGATTGAATTTTGCTTTTAAGATTTTTCGTAATTCGTATAAAATTCATTATTTTACAATTATTCGTTTTATATATTATTATATAATTCAGCACTATGGCATTGTATGTATTTTTTCACAAACCATTCCAAGAAATTATTACATTTGTGCAGTGTGAGTCACACAATCTCTAAGAAAGATCTCGAAGCAAAGCCAGAAATCTGTTCCTTAATCAAACATTTCAACAACCTCCTTAACTACAATATATTCTCTCGTTTTTTTGTTTTTTTGTTAGCATCTTATCTACAATAGTTTCAGTGCATACACACACACACACACATTAGAGGTATTATACATATTTCGTTTTTACGTGTAATTTCAATTTCAACAACAATAGGGGCATACAAAAATGTAATAGATTCCAACACACACGCATCACACCCAAACCTATGATGTGTGAATGTGATAGGACTTTCTTTATTACGTATGAGAGAGCACGACTTAAAAACAAAAAAAACAAAAACACATAAAGAAAAATAAATGGCAAAGAGACGTAAAAACAGAAATACACCCTTCGCCCATCACATTCATTCATGACATGCATGCAAGCAGTATTATTAGTACGCGTCGGTGTACTCTTTTAAACCATACAAGTTTATGTGTGGTATGCTTTTAGGGGCCTGCAGCTACCGTTAGGCTTTTATTCATGTAGGTATTTACACAAATACATTGAGCTTCTGAGGGGCTCACTGCTTGATATGGTTAACTTAACTAGCTAACTAAATGCCCGATTTGGGAAAGTAGGGCGTGCTTTTTTTTTTTCTTTATTATTAATGTCTGTGTTATGCATGTGTTGTAGCTTTCTTTCTCTTCATCTTCTTCTTTTTTTTTTTTTTTTTTGGTGCGGTTAACTGAATTGTACGTAAAGGCACACAGATTTGTTTTATGTGATAATAATGTGTCTATGTGAGGACAATGCAAAATGCACAAGTAAGTGTGTTCCGTGCACATCATGTCTGTGGCAGAGAACGTGTTTACAACAATAAACAGACGCATTTGTAACAATGTTTACATAAAATATTTATAGATAATCTGTTGATTCCAAACCGAGGATTATTATGCAATTTTTCTTCGTTCATTTATGATAATCATGTAACAGTATATCCACATGTACCACATATGACACATTGTACTTATTTGATGTTAGGATATCAGAATGGAACATAATCGAAAGCTTTTTTTACTTTCCAGTCGAGTGTAGTTCATAATATGTTCAAGCTATATATTACTTGTAAAATTAGGTATATTAGATTTGTGCTTCTACACGCAACAATAATAAGAATGCTTTCCCATTCGATTTAAACAACACCCCAGTTGTGTTCACAGAAAATCACATTTGCGTTAGATACTTTTATAACAATACGTTTCATGCCAAGAAAAATTGTAGTAAATAAGAGTAAATGTGTAGTAAGTGCTCTTCTCTGAATAGCGCAACATTTCGTTTTTAAAAAAATAAGTAAAATCTTCAACTTACATACCCTTCGCTTTTACATAAAAATTGTAAGCATGGCAGGTACCTGTTGGGTTTTTTATAACTTAGGGGTGTCTGTAATTTGACCCCGCCCATTTTTGACACACCCATGGAAGGACTGAATATAAATACAACATATATACCAAATGAAAACGTTGACGTTCAATTCTTGTGGCTGATAGGCGTGGTTCGCAATCACAATTTTTCCAATTTAAATAGCAACCGGCGTGCAGAATGTAGAAACTTACTTCAAAAAATCTCAATATTTTTAGAAATTGATACACAGACACATGCACGGACATGTCTAGATCGACTCAGACTTGGATGCTGATCAAGAAGATATATACGAGGTAGAACCTGTAACACCTCATTCTGGATTTTGTAAACGGAATAATAAACTTAATGTACCAACCGCTCTTTCCACCTTTTGTGGCGGATATAAAAAAAAAATTTGGAATTCACATTGTTTACCTCGTACAATAGATGGTGCTTGTATTTAGGGTGATTATTGAGTCGTTAAAAAAGTCTAGCTGGTTTAGGGTAATAAAGTTGAGAGCTTGACTGTTAGTAACCCTTTTCCTTCTTTACCTCCATTTTACCAACAACAATAAATGCACATGAACTCTACAAAGTGTTACTGAACAAAAAAAAAAAAAGTAAAAACCACCTCTAAAGAATTTTAATATTAATGAACGTGATAATATTTTCTTAAGTAAAGTGCAGTGTGGACGTATGCGTAAATAGCAGGCGTCATTGGCCAACAATACTGTAATTATAACAACAAGAAAAACAACTATTAGACCAAATATTGTACACCCTTTACTTTGATGAAGGCGAAATTTGTCGCCAAAACGTTGGTTTGGTTGGATAGATGATGAAGATGGTCATTTCGTTGTACCAAGATTCCATGATTAGCAGTCATTAAGTAAAAATCACCTCTGAGCTGATTACTTACATAAAACCAACACTAAAGCTTGCTTACATACTTGCATGTTATTTAGTTCAGCAAATGCTTAAACACTTGATGACGATAGACATTCTTATTAGAGTGCATATAATCTGCAACAACATCGATAAAAATATCTCAAAGAACTAAAGAAAAAATCTCATTTAACAAAGTTTTACAACTTCATTAAACATGAATGGTTACGAAGGATAAAAAACAAAACAGAAAATACTTCAATGAATTTAAATGAAGGTGTGTCACGTTAATGCCTATTACTTATGCATGCAAGCAACGTTAGACATTACACAGCACGAGTGGGAAACATATTACCCGCATTGAAAATGCACACACAGATCAGGCATCAGGAAAAATCCTTGAGGAAGCTGTACCTTTAACAGCTGTTATCGAAAACAGTTATATATGAAGGTGTGGTTCCCAAGCGTGATTCTGCCAATTTCAATAGACAGAAAGTAGATATCTTGGTAGAAAATTCAGTTCAATATCAATTTACGGACAAGAACAGACGGACACACGGACGTACATACGTCAGGTTTTGATGATGATCAAGAATATATATATTTTCTGGAATGTTGGGCGACTCCTTAAAAAGTACACAACCAACTTAGTATCCCCCCAATGTTATGTGAAGAATGTAATCAAAGGATGGTAAACACGAAGCAAATTTTAAGGAATAATTTTAAGCACATCAATGTCAAATTGTAATGAAATGATTTTTGATGAAAGACTTTTTAAGTTAATTAGTTGAGACTGACACATGAAAACTTTTCCATGTACGCTCTTCACACACGGTGACAACTTTTCGAAAGAACGTAACGTAAGTGATGTAACTAAACTGTGTTACTTACGTTAAAAAGAAACAAAAACAACAACAATAACAGCAACAACAACAACAACATGTTCTAATAATGGAATCAATTGCGACAATGAACTTTAGGTCTCTTGTTACTTATTACGAAGTGGTGGTGGATGCAATGGTAAAAAAAAAAAAAAACTTGCACACATAGTGAGCAACTTCGTTAATGCCTGCAATGGGAAGCAAACGCCACAGAAGTGTTTTTTTATTTAATTTTTATAACATCTTCCAGACAACTAGTTGATTAGCAACATAAGGTGCACAACCAACATAATTCGATTGGGATCATATCAAGTAATTATGATGGATGCTACCACCACGTAGCTGTGTTAACATCGCACAGTTCCGGATGAAAATGTGGTTTTAAAAGTCGCACTTAAACTTTTTGATCTCATAAAACGAAACATAAAATCACACTCCTTCCAACACATTATTCTTTAAAACCTTGTAAATATTACATGGCTTTCATGTTTATATATTTTACATGCAATGGAGAAGCGGTATAAATTTTGTAATCGTAAGTCTTTCGTCATGGGCTTCAAAAAATACAAATTTTTTTTAAATATTTTCTGCATGCCTCATGAAGTATGGAACATAACAAGTAAAAACCTTTCCATGTATGTATAAAATATGGGCGTGGTAGGTACCCTTTTAACCCTCTTTGTATAAAACACATTTTTGATTTAAACGCTGGATTCTTCCATAATGTTTTTGTAAAGTGAGAATGCGTCTGCTACCCGAGCCCGCCCACTTTTGAAAAATCGGAACATGCACAAAATTATTCCAAATTTCAACTTAATAGATCAAATTTTGTGGCTGATGAATAAACTTTTTGTTGGAATAGCGCGCTTAACCAACTTCAGAAAATGTACAATCATGAGAATGTCAAAAAAAAAAAAAACGAACACACGAACGGACATGTCTAGATCCATGCATATTTTGATGTTGATGAAGGGTCTCCAACACTTCCTTCTGGGCATTGCAATCAAGCAAAATACTTAGTACACCCCTAGAGTGGAGGGTATAAAAATTGGTTAGATCCAGTTGAAATGCTGCCCTATTTCATATGCTTCATAATATTGACCTTGCTAGACTAAGGCAGACCGTCTATCAATTTAAAATTCTATCTCTCCACTCATGAATTTGTCGCCGACCTTGCTAACAGAAAATACGGCAGAATAAGAAGCACTTTGCACACACACATGTTTGCAACTAAAAAAATTATGTAAAATTTATTCAGTGCTTATATATGTACATACGTGCAATAGTCATGTGTGTGGTGGCAATAATTTTATTTATTTATTTTGTTCATTCCACGTGTATAAGTGACTGAACATTATCCACATAAGTAAAGCTTTCATATACATTTTGTACATACCTGTTGCAACGAAGGCATCTCTTTTTTTTTTATACACCTTGCCTCTCGCAATTGTTTGTGTAGAAGTATTAAAAGAATTATTGTGACAGCTTAACGGCGGCCGCTCTAATGTATGTCGTGTGTGGTATGTATAAATTTTATTTATACTTATAGAAGATGCTGTGTATTGTACTGCATTAGTTAAAGTTTGACCAAACACATTCCATCCTCGACCTACAGCATCGCCATTCGCAGCCGCAAGTGCTAAACGAGTATCTGAAATAGTAAACAGTGTCTTTAGCGGCTGTGATTACATTCCATACGATTGCAATTCACACATATACATATATGCATGCTAAACACACACACACTAATGCATTTATGTTTTTCTGATAAAGCTTCTTCTTACTCTACTCACCCTTATCAAGTGCACACTATTGCATTGCATTGTAAACGTTTCTACTAAACGGTAACTGAGAGTGCCAGAGTATTTATGTGAACAGAACATATGACAACAAAAAACAGCTGTTTTTTCTCATAAAAACAACTCCTCAATGCTACCAACTCGTAAGCCGGCTATATGTGCATTTTAAAGTGGGTGTGTATGTGTGTGTGTGGTTGAGTATTTGTAAAAGGATTGTGCTTGAATGTTGAGTAGATTCATTGATACGAGAATACAAATAATTTTCATACACTCTCCCACACACAATGAATTTCGGATAAGTGTTACTTTTTCATGTTTCAATATGATTCTTCGTCTTCTTGAACTTTCCCTCGGCTATTATTATACTCCCAATTCTGTTTTTACACGTTTTTGATATAACACGGTTTTAAAAAATCATGAATTATTATGGTTGAAAAAGCTGAATGATGCAAATTCTCAGTGTAAGTGTGGTTTTATCAAAAACCACAGGAGTGTACATTGAAGTTTTGGTGTTGTGAAAAAACTTTGGATGTGGAAAGTTATAGAGAAAACACTGCGTATTGTATAACAGCGATGAGCATGGTAGTGAGGGTGGTGATGATTGCCTTTTATATGGTTTCCTATGGATTGAATCTATCATGTAAATTTTGAAAAATCTTACACGATAGGCTAGGTGGTTGACCTATGCAATGCGTGCGCCTTTGATGCAATCAACATAAAAGTTAATAATTTCCTATCAGTTGATGATATGTTTATGTGCACAAAAATTGTTTAGTATCCGTTTTCTTAATCGACAGACCGAACAAAATTACTCCAGCCGATACATGTGCTAACAAATATGTAATTATTCTGAATAAAATGCCTCCACGCCCTAACCATACGAATTATGTTAAGTACCATTTAAAAAGTTCGTTTGTAACGAATCAACAGTTATAAGTAAGCAATTAACTTTTAAAAGTTAAAAGCTGGAAAATGCTAGCAATCGACACACAGCCAACGAGTACATTAGTTTAACATTTCTAGCGGCATCATATTTATATGAATCGTTGAAAGGAGATTTCTTCTTTTATATTCCCTACATAAGATGGGAAGTGTACTAAGTTTGTTGTTCCACTTCTAGGCTTCAACAATGTTCTTAATGAAAATAAAATTCCAAGTCTATCTAGACATGTGCGTCCGTGTTTCTATTGATACAACGCTAACGATTGTAAAAATTGATATATTGCGTTGATATTTGATGCAGACATTCGCACAAAATCAGTTGACAGCCACGTCTTCATCGATAAGCTGAAAATGTACAAAATCTAATAACCGACACACCCTAAATTTACCCAAAACTCTCTTTAATGCCGAAGTCGTTTATAAAGTAAAATTTTACACCCACTTTAGAGGAATTGTAAAAAGAGGGCCCAACGCGTACCAACGTAACAGCATTCATAAATATGGTGGGTTATGAAAATTTGGCCCAAGCCATGTACAGCATTTCCACTTGTTTTCCCTTTATTTGTTTTTGCTTTATCTTATTTCTTTCATTTGGCATAACAATGCAGCACCATACGGCATTTGAAACTACGATAGAAAAGAAAAGAAAAGAAAAGAAATAACAAGCAGACAAGCAGCTTAAGCAGTCACACAGCCTATGTGTTTGTAAAGGCTTAGCGAAAACTAATGAATATTTCTAACGACAAAACAAGTGATGCTTGGCACTCATATGTCTGCTTTTTGTTGCTTCGAAATTCCTATTTTGCCTTGCACCGAACAGAATATTACTTAAGATGAAAACGAACAAATACGAAGAAAACTGTAAGAGACCATACATCCACCATCGCCATCGCCATCGCCACCATCATCCATGCATTGTAGCTGTAAGTCACACTAAGGCTAGAGCAGTGAAAACAACAATGTGTGTATGTTGTAAGTGTGTATGTACACATATTTGAATTTGGCTGAGCGCATAAGAATAAGATGAGTGTGACTGCGTGTGTGTGTGTGTGTGTGTGTCGGTTGGTGCAGTGCCATTACGTCTGCAAATGGATTTTTTATGTTAGAGCGCAAAATTTATATATTTTTATATTCACTGCTAACTACAATATAACGTACATGCAGTTACGCATGTAGGCAAACACATGCACACACATAGCCGCTTATAAAATATAATCGCAACTAAGGACACAAATGGAGAAAAACTGCTCGCCCATTGTAAAGCGTGCATGCATGCATAGGAGCGTGCATGTGGTATGGTGTGGTGTGTGTGTTCACGAGAATATGTTTACACATATTCTCATCCATTAGAAAAAGTGTCGAATACAAAGCGAGAAAGCAGTGAAGAACTCAAACGTGTATGTATTATTAGAGCAATAAATCAGCATGAAATAAGAAACAAAGCAAAAGCACTCCATTTACTCATTACCGGTATGTGAGGAGTACAGTTGTAGTGGCTTAGGCTTTTTCGCAAGCCTGTTACTAGCACGGCCACATACCAACACATGCTCTTTGACTACTTTACACTGTTTGCGTTTTGTTCATAACATCCAGAGAGATATAATTAAGTAACAAAATTCGATGCCACTTAAATGTGTGGTGAACGCATATAAATTTAAATAGATGTTAACTTTGTTGCTGCTCGAGAAAACGTTAAAGCGAGAAATATAGAAAGAAGTTCAGTTGGTAGCTGTATCTGCCAGTGCTCTTAAAATACTATCACTACTCTAATAGATGAATGAAGGGCATGAAAAGTGCATCAAATAAAGTTGAAAAAATTATTCCAATCAACGCGTAGATTTTTCTGATACATCATTTTGCTGTCACAACCAAAACTGTCGCATTAATGTCATAAAAATCAGTTAATAATGTAAAAAGTTTTTTAAGGGGACGCCGGGGTACATACCAATTGTTTTAAAACTCTTGCAAGAATGTAAATGAAAGATAATGTTGAGAGATGCAATTAGACATGAAATTACGCTTTACGTCCTTTCATAACACTTCCACTTCGTTTTGCTTTGAATTTCCATTCACATTATTTTATACACTTGTAGGCAAATTTCGCATTCCAATAATGAAATTATTATTATTCTAACTGCATATGATTAACGGGAATTGAATAGCAACGTATGTATGTATGTATGTTTATTATATTGTATGGAAAAAAAAGATGGGATCTTTAGTGATCTCTGAACACTCTTCATCTCATATACAATTTATACGAAAAAACGAGAGTGAAAGAAAATGGCCAATGTTGTATAAAGCTTAGACCAAAAATTGGTCTTCATATATATGGATATTGAGGGCGTGTCTATTATGCGATCTTGCCTGCGTTTAGCATATCGATGTGTACTAAATTTTTGGCCCGGTTGTTCGGTTCAGTTCATTTTTAATGGCAACCAAGAATATCTCACTTTATTAGACGTTTATATCGACTCAGATATTATGCTTGTCTAATTTATTTCATATACATTATACGGAGGGACAAACTTAGTACATCACCCATAACAAAGTGAATAAATTATGACTTCTACGTCACGTTTATTAATTGTATACTTACTCAGAAGGTGTCTGTTCGTGGAGTCAATTATTTAAGAATTAAAATTAATATAAATTGGATTTGTGTCAAACTGTTTCAGATGGATTCTAAAATAAAAAGTTCATTTGTAATGGAATGGCGTATAACGAAGTAATAAACCAGACAAAATAGACTCCTCCCGTCTTTTTGGTATATTCACATAACGCACACACACTACCACATACACACACGCACATGGATACATAACAATGTATGCAACATAAATGCTTGTTAATTAATTTATACCGTAATTTTCTCAATGTTTGCAGTGTGGGAAAAATTGCTAAACTTACTCTTTTGTTGGTGTGGGTTCCGTTAGTTAATTTTAAATTGTTTGCAACATTTTGAAAGCAATTGCAATCGAAGGTATTCACAAAAACATATACGAGTACATTGCACAGTTTGCACTCTTACACAAATGAAACTTTTCTTCACATAATCTTCATGTGGTACAAAAAAGAACCAACAAATTGCCGTTATATTGGCACTTATTATTGTCAATTACAATTTTACAATTTCCATCCGTCACTTTTTATTGCGTTTCTTTTCTGTTTTATTATGTTTTATCAAATTATTGATAATTACAGAAATCAAAGCTTTAATTATGGATGTGCTCGTATTTCCTTTATCAAATCATCCAATTTGTAGCACTTTAAATTAAAATTATTTTTACCAATATTAATTAAAGTTAAACATTTTATTAAAGGCGAATTAAAATTAATTGAAAGCGTAGAGTTTTTCAGGTAAATAAAACAACAAAGTTTATAATTTTGATTTTGTTTAATATCAAAAAAAGTGTCTCCTGAATGAGAGCAGGAATAAAACCTCACCTCACGAATAAAATCAGCACACTGTGCTCAGCTCTCAGGAAACAGAAATATATTTGGAGTTGTGAAATGGTTTTTATACAAATATAGAAAAGTGATGCCAACTTTTACAAAACTTAACTTGCAGCTGTGTGTTGTTGCATTTGTGTTGCATTTTTACGATTGTCATTATAATTTAATATTGATGATAATGATAAAGCAGTCCAATATTTAGTTGGTTTGTGGCTGAGGAAAAATTCGTGCATATATAACCCGCTATGCAGCATTACTGCAGCATACTCCAAATGTTTTACACATAATATTTTTATTAGATTAGATAGCAGTGTTTATTTGTATAGATTATTGCAAAAAGTTGAGAAACTTATTATTATGCCTTGCATAACACTATAAAATATATAACCAATGCGTGATTTTACTGCATGTTTCTGAAACATGGTAAAATATTTAATGCAGCAATTCTGTTTAGTCTGCACAATGCAGCTGATTAATTGAAGAATGTATGAGAAAGAAAGAAATGAAAATATATTCCTCAAAAAAGTACCGGTTTTTGAGAAGAGAATTTTTCATATGATTGCTGTCAGAAACCTAACACATAATATCTATAATATTTCTTAAATATGTGCACATCTCTTCTTCTTATTTGTTTAATTTGTTTAATAAATAATATATATACCGCATTTTATTCTGCGTTTTTACTGTTTAAAAGTGAATAAGAATGTTTGAAACTAAGATGCTGTCTCCTGCTATATTTAACATTATTTTGTGTTATTAATGAAACTCTTCTATAAAAAATTATAAATAAAATTTAGTGTTCAAATAAATAATAAAAATTCCAAAGTTAAAGGGATAAATAAGTTGTTCATTGACCATGACCGGTGATACTGATATGCCTGGCAGTAATCGTCGGGAGGCAAAAGATGACATTGATTTGGAATTCTATCGGAAATTGGTTAAACAATTTTGCGATATGAGGCGTTATCAGACGGCTCTCTTTTGGGCCGAAAAGGTATCATGCCTTAGTGAAAATCACCCCAGAGATATATTCTGTCAGGCTCAGTGCATGTTTCTGCTAAAGGAGTACCATCGAGCAGCGCACACAATACGTTTGCATAAATTGGAAAAATCTCACGTTACTTGTTATAATTTATTGCTAGAGAGTTTATATGAAGCCAAAGAATATACTGAGGCCATTGCTGTTATCAATGCTGTGGACGTAGAATATTTGGCTTCATCATTAATTAATAATCCTTTAGCCGGAGGTTACTTGGAAGGACAGAGCATGCTTTCCAGCGAAGAGTGTAGTAAAAATGTGAGCTTTCCATTTCCATTTTTGTACTAAATTGAAATACTAATAAAAGGAATTTTAGGAATTGTTGGCTTCCACCAGTTTGATTAAGGGGAAAATATATGAAGCTTTGGAAAATCGCGGTATGGCTATGGATTGCTATGTACAAGCATTGCATCAATCGATATATTGTTATGAAGCTTTAGATGCTTTGGTGCAACATGAAATGCTTATGGCATGGGAAGGTATGGGTGTGTGTGTGATTGTATAAGTGCGTTAATAACCTGCAAACGTTTTTAAAATATTTTTCTAGAAAAAGAACTTCTACAACATTTACCTCTGGAACAGCAATCATCTGAATCAGGTGCTAAACTCATTATCAAGTTGTACGAAGCTAAACTGAAAAAGTATTATGAATCTCTAACTCCTGTAATTGAAAATCTTTGTATATCTCATAATTTGTGTAATAAGAATATTTATTATTTAGCAAAGCTCTACAGATCAATCGCCTATAGCCAGCTTAAACACATTAAAATTCATCAAAGAATTGAATGAGAAAGTTGAACAAGTGCGCGCTACAAAAGCCACCATACATAAAAGTGTTTTACCGAAGTTTACCACTCCCAGTCAAAGTCAAATAATGTCACCAGCTAATAAGTAAAGCTTACGCTAAACACTTTTCAAACGAAACTTGCAACATTTTTATTGTCATTTAGAGTCCTGGAAGATTTGAAAGTTCCCTCGTTTTGTTTACAACTTAGTTTATCGCGTGCCTCATCGCACATTAGTGAAACTCAGCGGTCTCAGTTGGAAACACCGGGAAAGAGTAATTGTACCCGACCAATTATAGATGCTGGCAATGGAATGCCGTTGGCTGCGTGCTTAAGTCGTCTGCAAAAAAGTACTGACCTTATGGCTGCTCAGGCAGAAAAACTGTTTAATGACTGCGAGTATAAAAAAACCTTCCAAATACTGGATGAGTAATATACCTGGGCATTGTTTTTAACAAATATGTATACTCAATCGCATGTTTTTCTCTCGTTGTGTAGACTTTTCAAAATTGATCCTTTTCATAATGGAGCTTTAACAGTACAAATCGGTTGCTTAGCGGAATTTGGAGATCACAATAGTACGCATATATTATTTATAGCCTGTTGCAGGTATCAAATTTTTGTTATTTATATATTTACGTAATTTCAGAACTATTTTATGTGGCGCACAAATTGGTGGATCGTTATCCAAATAAAGCGATTTCTTGGTATGCGGTTGGCTGTTATTATGATTTGATAGGTAAAAGTGATCCAGCGCGTCGTTACCTATCCAAGGCAACCAGCCTTGATCGTTTATACGGTCCCGCTTGGTTGGCATTTGGCCATTCCTTTGCCAAAGAAAATGAACACGATCAGGTATGTGAGCAATTTGTCATGCACGTTACCTTACATGTATATAATATTAATTAATTAATTGGTATTCCTCTCACTTCAAGGCAATGGCTGCTTATTTTAAAGCTACACAACTTATGCGCGGTTGCCACTTACCTTTACTCTATATCGGTGTAGAGTGTGGATTAACCAAAAACCTTGAATTGGCTGAAAAATTCTTCTATCAAGCTATGTGCTTAGCTCCAATAGATGTGTTTGTTTTGCATGAACTTGGCGTCATCAAATATGAATACGAATTGTACGTACAGATAATTAAGGCAAATGGTGTGCTTCTCTAACTGTATGTTTTGAATAGTTATGAAAGCGCTGAAGAAGTCTTTCGTATAACAGTTGATTTAATTACCAATCGTGCCAAGCAAAACAACGAAGAGGTCTCTTCACGTTGGGAACCACTCTTTAATAATTTAGGTCATTGTTGTCGCAAAACTAAAAAGTATCAGGAAGCTCTGACATATCATCAACAAGTAAGTAAACAAGGGTGTTCATAAGATTCAGAAAAAAAAACTTGTTATACCCTACACGGTGTTATAGACTGTGGAGAAATAATTTTTTAATCATGACCGCCTGACAAAAATGCAATTTTTTTCAAGTTTTTCCTTAATCCTTACGAAATAAAAACACTCACATTTCTTAGAGAGTTTTACTGCATATATCCAAAATTATCACCAAGCGAAACCCAGCACAAGATGTGACCCAATCGAAATATTGCTTTTTTTTTTTGTTTACTTTATAGGCCTTACTTTTAAAACCGCAAAATCCTCAAAGCTATACCGCCATTGGTTTCATACACGCTTTAATGGATAGTTTAGAAGAAGCCATTACATATTTCCACAAAAGTTTGGCATTAAATCGGGATTGCATCGTCACATCAACAATACTGAAAACATGCATTGAAGACTTTATGGATGGAGAGTCAGTAATTAATGACATCTATACTAAAGCAACTACTCCACAACCGTCCAATGCACCCAAGGATCTGAAACTTACGGTATTGAAATTGAAATTCGACGAAGAAGATGTATCCACTAATACGGTTAATAATGATCCAAGTGCAGTCATGGACGTTAGTATGGATCTATCTTAAATGTAAATTGAATTGATTCGTGTTTAATTTTTTATTTTATTTGTGAGACTGCAATAAACAACAATGGATTCCTTAAAATGTAGCACATTTCTCATTTATTCTGAGATAAAATAACCGAAATACAACAACAATACATTAGTAAAAATTTAAATTTTCATTTTCATTAGCAATGAAAGGAAAAAAGACAACAAGTAAAGAAACTAAATTCGGCTTAGGCCAAATCTTAAATACCCTACACATGTGCATATAAACAGATGGCGTGACAGATACATGATTGCGGCCTCCAATACGTTTCATATTTTATACTAAACAAGGAGTTTTAGAAATTGACACGCCCACGCCCATTTTTGCCATATCAATGTTTGACATACTTATATATATCTATCCTAATTTCAGCTTTCTAGTGAATTTTTGCGGCAGCGAGATAAATTTGATTTAATAGCGATTGGAGAGCAAAACCTACAAGTGTTTGCGACCATGACAGTGTCAAGTTTTTGATACAAATCAAGAACATATATATTTTTGTGGAGCCTCTGACGCCTCATTCTGGATATTGCAAATGGAATGCTACACTCAGTATACCTCATATATATATTATGTGGAGGGTATAAAAAATAAATAATTTTTTTTTTGTTAATGGGTCTACAAATATTCACAGATAACACACCCGTGTAGAAAAGTAAATAATTTGTGTAATAGTATGTGTTTAAGCTATGGGCTAAAATGAAACTCCATCATTATATCCAAGACCCGTTAAAAATCCATTCACAAAACTATCAATCACTTTATTATCAATTTCGTAGCCATTAGCACCCGCCGTTTGTGAAGCCTGTGTCGCACAGTCGTACATACTGTTCAATTTATGTATGTCGCTGGAAGAGAAGCCCTCGCGTTGGCCCATTACTATGTTGCCAATTGATCTCTACAAAAATGTCACTCACTCTTTATATAAAAAAGAAATTATTGTCTCTTATTTAACTCACTGTAGGCACAATAGTTGGCCAACCGTTCGAGGAGAAGGCCGTTGGAGAGTAGTGCATGATGCTGCCATAATCATAATCAGTTCCAAAACTGACTGTACGCTCAGCCCTATCGAAGTTACCCTTCGCTTGCGGTTGTATGTTGTGATATTGGATAGCCACGTATTTGTCGCGTTCCTCGCGATTTTGTTCGTGTAGGAAACCTAAAGCATGCATAATCTCATGAATGACGGTGCCCGGTTTATTGAAACAACCGGGACTTTGTAGATTAATGTCTTGTTGGCCACCAATACGGCCCACCGATGACCAACAACCCGAATAACCGCTTACAAACGACAGATAATCCGATTCAGTGGTGTGTGGCACAAAACGTATGCAGGTATGTCGATGATATTCTTGCATGGCATGTTCAATAATAGACACATCTCGAGCATTAAAATTGCCCCGTATTTCGTAGGGGACAATGGCATTTGGCCAACGTGATGTTGACGAAATGATGCCGTTTCTTGTGTGGGCTGCGGTTTTAGGTATCAGAATATCACCCTCCAAATATGAACCCAATTCTTCGGGATTTGTACCATTCGACTGGTCATCCGTATAATTGGACACCAGTTGGGCTGTACTGTTAACGTCAGGTATTCCGTAAAGCTTTTCACCATAAAAACTTAAATCAATCGTATCCTTAGGATCCCGTGAATCCTCCCCGAATTCCAAATTATCAACAACTACAACAGCATCGTCATCGTCATCACTATCGCCATCTACAGGATTTGTTGGGGCGGACAATGCTTGAAGGAAAACTACACTTAAAATTGCTAAGAATAGTTTTGACATTGTGTTCCGTTCAGTTATTAAATTTATCTTACGCGCGAAATCGTGCCTGAATGACAGTTAAAGTTCTACTGTAGCATTTATAGTTGGCTGGTGTTATTTATATGTACGCAGAGTGAATCAGTGCTTCTCTTAAACGTTATTTCAGTTATTTCCTCTCATTTGGTAATATGTTCTTCTTCAGTATAATGTTGTGGTTTGTCGACAAACGAAATTCACGTTAATGAACTGTATCTACCACCGATAAGAAAAGCCGGCATAGTTTTATAAGTGACCTTCCTTAAGTAAACGGAATCATAGATATACCATAAATGTTTTAACTGTTAATAAAATGATGCGTAATCTGCAGCACAAAGACGCACACATTTTTGCTTATTTGATGTATGTGTTTGTGTTGATTTGATTATTAGAAATGTTATATGAAATACATATTTGATCTGTTAATTAAAATATTGGATGCTCTTAAGTTCTTTCTCTCTTCCTATAATTTAAGTAATATTGCTCGTCCGTGGTGCACACAGTACAGGCTGAATATTTTGTAAAGAAATATTTGTTAAAATTTTTCAATTATAAATTATCATCTTCAGCTATTCCAAGATATTGATTCGAAACAAATAAAGCGTTCAAGTGATGATTTATGGGTGCACCGACAAATATTAAGAATTAGAAGCGGGTAAATTTTAGTTTTTAACCCGCTCTCAGAGTACAACGAGGGTTATAATATGACCCGTAAGAGATTCTTAGCAAATGTGGGCGTGGCAGATTACATTATACATAAATGAAAAACATTTATGAAATTTCAACATGATTAATTAATGTTTGCTAACATGACTGTTTACATAACAAACGCATTGAAATTTTGGTGAGAGCTTGAGATCCGCTAATGAAATTTGTATATGTTCCGCTTTTTATGACATCGAACACGCCTCTGTCATCTAGTAGCAACGTGTAGGATACAATTATTCTATGAAATAAAAGTCACTGGAACAAAAACATTTTTATGAAGTTTTGGGATTATTTGCCCGTTTACGGTTTTATTTTTGTGTTTATTAGATTGCAGAGAGGGATCGTGTCTCTATCATAAAACTAAATTGTATCAAGTCGCGTATTTTATTCTATCGATCATCAGCATAATACGCATTCTATACCGCAATGGATAATATAGCAAAGAAGCATTTTTTAGAACATTATTTGGTCAAACAGAAGGAACTGGGCAAACGGCAACGTGAATACAAGAAAATCCTTTCAACAAAATTGAAAACACGTAAGGAGACTATAATAGAAGCCAGCTATCAGAATGCCATCGAACAGTTGCGCATGGAAAAGGATGACTTGCGTGCTCAAATATGGGTGGCCAGTGGAGTGACGCATCAGCGGGATAATAGACGTTGCCTTAAGAATATTAAATGTCATGTGCAGTGCCAGGAGAGTTTGGCTGATGACATTCGCAAATTGAAAGTGGCCATTGCCAATCTGGAGCGTGAGATCAGTCGCGTCAACAAGCAAGTGTACGACTTGAATCGCAAGACCGTACCCGATTCACAGCATCAGGCCTATGTGGCGAAAGCCCGCAAGAAGCTTATGATACTGGAGAATCAATTGGAGGTTGGCATAAGACGCGAGTGTGGCTTTGCAGCGGCTAATGCTGAATTGCGCGAAGAGCTCATTAAAATACTTAATCATCGTACATTCTTCAATCAGTCGTACACGAAACTAGTGCAAAAGCTGAACAGTGACAAAAAGTATCTAATCGATTTGATTGAGTACGCTTTGGGCACCTTTGACAACTGCATAGAAGTGTATGAAAAAATCGACAATATAATAAAGCGCGAGACCAAAGAACGCGATTTACGTAAAGTGGAGATGCAGGGTATTATGCGCAAAATTGCTGCCGATGCTGATAATACCGAATTTATGGACACCAAGGGTAAAGCGCGCGTTATGGCCGATTTACAGCCCAAAGAGTACGCGCGCAGGGAGAAATTCCGACGCGATCATACCAAAAAAATTAATCTATACACGAAAATACTGGAGAAGATTCAAGCGTATACGCAAACGCAAAATGTCGAAAAGGTTATTGAAAAGTTCCAGCAGCAAGAAAGTCTGTACTACTCCTACTTCAACTATGCCAACGAGCTCAGCTATCACATGACTTTACTCACCAATTCCGTCAATCGCTTGTATACGGATATTGACACGTTGAAGAAAACCAACGTTAGCAACCTACAAGCACAAACGAACACTATAGCACGATTGGAAGAAACTTTGGAAGAAAAGCGCAAAAAAAATGCTGAGTTGAGAAAGATCAGCGATGCTAATGATCAGCGTTTGGAAAATCTTTTGCAGGGTATTGAAAATCTGTTTGAGTTGTGCAAAGGCGACGCGTCACCACTCATGGTGCTGCTGGGTGACCATTCGCATATCGATTTGGTTAATGTACGTCGCTTCCTTAAAATACTAGAGCGTCGCATTTTCGATATTACAGCCAGTGTCTATGTTATGGAACGGCAAAACGAATCGAAAAGCTTCGGCGATTATGTTGTTAAACAAATCGAAAAGATATGCGAATGGCCGACAGATATTAATGATATTGTTCTGACGCAACAATGTCCCGAATGCGCAGAAGGTGAAGCCTTCAATATGGATGATGTTGGTGATGGTGGTGTGATCGTGCATACGGTCGAAGAAGCCAAACAGAAATTACATGAAAAAGTCAATCAGCCAGAGATGCAATACCGGCTGCACAGCATTAGCCAGTGCCGTTTGCCGCGTTCTCGTGTCTTGGCCGCCAAGAGACACATCTAATTGGCACCTTCTCGTCACGAATATTTGTTGATTCTTTATGGCTCTCGTTTAATCAAAATCAAAAGTAGTCGTTGTGTTGTATGAAATAATAAATTTTGTATAAAAATCCGAATTTTTGTCCTTTCTTTGCAGAAATTTTGATATATTTGTTCGCCAGATGCATGGCCACAGAGTGATTTCGTTAGATTTATACCATTTTTAGAGCAGGTGCCTGATTTAGCCCATATTTTGAATCAAAAACTTACTAGCAATTGTATGTTCTTCTACACGACATAAGACTGGAAAGTAAATTTAGTGACAAATACATAAATAAAGTGTGGACTGAGAAGGCCAGTTCAGTATGTTTTTTCTCTAATAACTGCCGGACAAACTGCAAGCAGTATAAATGCAATATAATGATGACATGAAATCATTTTGTTTTCATTGTAACAAATGCTTTTTTATTATCTTTATAATTTATGCAAATTGAGAATTATACAGTATTTTTTTTTTTTAGCGATCATCAATCGTTTTGTTAACATATCTATACAATTAGATATAATTTAGCAAAACTCACATTACCAGCGTGTAGTATAATCTGGCCTAGATCTTGATATGTACACACTACTTAAAAGCGAAATACAATTAAATATAAAACAAAACTTAACTAAACTAACTAAAAGAAAAAAAGTATTTATCAAACGAGATATGTTTATAACTTACTACTAAGTGAGAAGAGGAGTACAATTTTTATATTTTATTAATTTCACATTGTAAAGCACGCACATTTATTCAGTTTCTATATATATTTACAATACATACGTAATTGGGAAAGTATTTTATGATCTTTATATAAACTCAGTGATAACTCCCGCTATCAACGCACAAAGCAATTTAATGGAAAGTAATCGATTATATGGGAGTTTTCAAAGAACAGTTTTTATCAGTTTTATAAAGAAAAGCAGAAATTTTTATCAAGTTTAAGGAAAATTTGTTATTCAATACGAATGGTTTGCTTAACCGCGAAACTACGAGGTATTGACAATTGAAAAACATTTCCTAATATCACTTTATCTTATTCTAAGCTCTCTCTCTCTATCTCTCTCTTTCTATCTTTCTTTCTTTTTTAAAATCCTCCATATTAGAAAAAGATCAAAGTAATTGTGACCTGGCACTTGGAATACTTGGAAAAATTAAAGAAAATACGTACGTTTTCCATCAACATTCTAAACTGAGTTGATTTAACTTGAATTTAGAGAAGAGACGCCAGCAGAATACAATTAACATTTAACAGTTAACGTGTACATGTGAAGGGTATTAGATAGAATTGGCCCAAGTCAAATTTAGCGTTTGCTTTGTTTTCTTATTAATTGCACAACTTTTAGACTTTAAACATCTTTTATATTGAGCTTCTTCTTCCTAAGGATCATAAGAAGAATTGTTATCTTTAATGATTTTAAATTGAAAAAATTGATTGTTTTCTACTCCATTTTTGATCGAATATTTTGTAAAATAAAATTAAATCAAAAATATGGCGATTTTTGGTAAAAATTTGTTAAAATTGTTGAATTTTTATCATCACAAAGACTTGTTTTTAAACATAATCATTCATTAGGAACAAGTAATGCTTTTGTATCGAAAGTTTATTATCGAAATCAAAACTTGTGTTTGAAGGCATCGGGAATTTTCATAATTTTTTAGCTTAAAATGAAAAACAATTAATTGAAAATGAAAGATTCAAATTTAAGCTGAAAAATGTTTTAATTGAAAACGATAAATGTGTGAATGAAGATGTATCAAAATCAACCAGAATTTAGGGACAGACAGAATTAAAACTGTAGCAATTGATTGCTTCCTGACCACTCTTCCTACACGTTCCCGCTATTTACAAAACTATTTTATATATGTACTTGGCTTTACTCTACTTTACTTTACTTTACTTATAACGTATGTATGTATGAATATCGTTATGGAAATAAACTTAAAAACATTACATCACGCATTCTATTCTAGCGATTAAAATGAAAATAATTAACTTTTTTGTTTTTTTTTTGGCTAAGCACACACACACACATGAGCAAGAGATACCAAAACCAAGGAAGAATTCTTTCTGAGATTTAAGCACATTGGAAACTACTATACAATCGGCAAATTGCTAAAACTGCTGATGTATGAAATTAAATGACGATCTTGGGAAACTTGATAAAATGCTGAACATTGCCTGGGTTTGACGATTTGCGATTACTCGTCGTCTTTCTTTTCGGTTTTGAGGTCATATTTAGCACACAATTCTTCGGGTGAGCAACTGAAAGATAAAAATTAAAGAAGATGACATTTTAATAAGCAAAATAATCTACAAAAGTTTAGTAAACTCACCCAATTAAATTCTGTAGATCACAAACAAAACGATAAACGTACCGTTTGCCAGCCGTTTTGTGGATAATGTTCTTATCGTAATAATAACGCAACCCTCTGCTCAACTTTTCATAATTCATTTTTGGTTTATTTTTACGAATGCCCCAACGTCTGGCCACCTAGAAGGAGAAATGTTTTTCATTTTTATATGTTTTTCAATTGAGAGAAATGTCAAAACCACTCACCTCGTCTGGATCGGTCAATTTAAATTCCCAACCATCACCGGTCCATGATATAAAACCCTGACATGTTTTATCCATTAATAGTTCTAATAGAAATTGCCACAACTGAATGGGTCCAGATCCTTGAAAACACGGTACACCACCTTGTGTGGTGTAACTGCTCAGCAATGCTTTATCCAAGCCCATAGACGATAAATAAGCTACCGGGTGTTGTGCTGGATGATGGGTGCTCCATTGATCCAGAGGCGGTTGTCCAGCCATAGCTTGAAATTGTGGTGCATCGTATGGTGCAAATTCCGGTGGATATGCCTCATGAAATCGGGAACGCCCATATGCATTATATTTCTGTTCAACCGAAGCGCTACTATTAAGGCTGTAGAAATCGGAATTATTTTCTAAAAAACTGGACTGAGTTTGATGTTCTTGTGATGAGATACTGCTGTGATAGTCACTGTCATCGTAGTGGCCGCTACTGGCTGAGGCCACTGCCGCTGCATTAGCCAGGTGTGCGGGCAAGCCAAAACTAGACAGATCGGTGGTGTCAGTTTGAGAAGAGCCATTTAATGTATTAGGTGGCGCCCCACCCCCACCCGTGTTAGCCGCTAATGAGCCATAATTTACTGTTTGCGTACCGGGCTCTTCTTTCATTTGATGTTGAGTATAGAAGGCGGCAGCAGCCGCTGCCGAATTTCGCATCGCCATTTGCATATAATTTAAATTAGCACCAGCATTATTATTATTATTATTGTTGTTGTTGTTGTTATTACTATTGTTATTATTATTATTATTGTTATTATTGTTGTTATTATGGCCACTAGTTGTTCCACTGGTAACCGTCCCCGAACTAAGTGTTGCTGCTCTCGTTGTGCTGGTGTTGTGTTGCTGCTGTGAGACGGCAACATTCATGCTGGCAGGCGGCATCATTACGGTATTATTTGTATTTTGTGGTGGCGGTGGTGGTGGACTATTCTGGCGATCATGTAAGTTTGTATAACCTGTAAAAATACACAACAACAAAAAATTGTTACTTTTTTTCATGTTATTGTTTTGTACACAATTAGTTCCTGTTCAATATCAGGTAAAGATGTTCTTTACACCAATATCAGAATACATGATACGTACTCTTAGTCCAGCTTTCAACTAAGAGAATAATATTTATATATATGAACAAACAACAGTATGTGTGCGAAGCATTGTCGAGCATAATTACATGTTTTTCTATTCTTATTAGATGTAATTGAAGCTCTTCTTGGTCTATTCTATCATACATAGAGTAATTAAATGAGACTTTTAATCAAGGGTGTATTTCAACATTATCGATGATAACGTAACAAAAAAAATTAATTGACTGGATTTTTCCGCAGATGAATATGTGAACAAAATTTGTAACAACATTAATGATTTTTCTTCATCTCTAGGACAAGCCATAGTGGAATATTCTCTTGTATACAGAAGTACTTAACAGGGGTATAAGCTTAAGATAAACAATACTGAATACCAACAAGTTGTACATTCTTCTTTATTTCAAGCCAAACCATGATTGCCTTAGATGTCAGGTATTAAAAGAAAAGCCTAATACAAGGAAGACCATTTAAGTTTTGAGCACAACTTTTTCATTTCTAATCGTTCCTCAGGTTACATACAGTGCCTTTTGGCTTATTGTTGATATTTGAGGCGAAAGTAAAAGCTGTATTTATTTTTTTTTATTTCTATATTTTTTCTCTTTTTTTTACTGCAGTTGCTGTGTTGTTGTTGTTTTTTTTTTTTAATTATTATCATTATTATTATATATATTTTTCATTTTTTTCTTAATTTATTAATTTTTTTCCTTGTTGTTGTTGTAGTTTTTTTTTTAAATTATTATTATTGTATGTATAAATTATTTTTGGTATTTTTATTTTTAATTTTTTCCTCATTTTTTCATTTTTGTTTTGTTTTTTTCTTGATGCTGTTGCTGTTTTTTTTTTTTTTTGCATTACTTTGATTACATTTTACTTGCTTATCAAGAACATAAATGCTTTTGTGCGCCCTGTGACGCCTCTGTCTGGGAGGAACCTCAAACTCAGTCAACCCCCATATAGAAATTCTTCACAGAATTATCATTATAATATACAGATAAAGTCATCCTTTGCTTTTTTGCATCATCATTGTATTCATAAGCGTACAATTCTATCTATAAAGCGAATGATTCGATAAGATATAGAAACCAATCAAAATCGAATAAAACACAAATACTATAAAATGACAACAACAATAATACAAAAACAATATAGAAAAATAAAATGAAATCATCACGCGCAAGTACGTCTAAAGCTTATTGGTTCTCACACGAATACAGAAAATATAAACAACTACAATAACTACAACAAAAACAACAAATTTTATATCATTTATTGTATACAACTGTTGAATGTGTGCATTTGGTAGCTTTAGATAGAGCGTACATATAGTATGGGAATGAGCGCTCTTTTGTCAGATATGCACACACAATATGCGCGCACACACACACACACACAAATACACAAATGTATTTATGCGAGTATATATACGGTTTTGTGCTTATAGAAATTAGCCGAAATATAGTTGAACATGAAATTCGCGATGTCAAGCTTGTACAATGGAATAGCTTCGCAGGCTAAAAGTTGAAAAACCTGTTCTTCATACACGAATGAATGAGCTGAACTGAATGTACATACAGGCCAGGTATGTATGTACAATTTCATTTTTCCCAGATTCAGATTTAATCACATTAAACATATATACAGAAATTATTATAAACATAAAGTTGTATTTGCATTTATTAGTAAAAGATTTCATTTTGATGTGTTTGCAGTTAGTGGCTGCTGTGTGTAATCTACTGTATACGTTAAAAACCAATATTGCTCAATCACAATGCTGGGCATTGGTGTAAATGAGAAGAAAGAACACTTTTACAAAATACAAACAGACATGTTTTTTTTTCTTTGTTTTTAATTTTCTATAAAACTCCACCCCCTTTTTTGTGATTTTCAAACTTGTATTAGTATTAGTGTAATGAAAAAAATAATATAAATAAATTGAAATCAATTTTTGTTTCACTCGCTTAATAAAGCAAAATCTGTACGTTGCTCGTACAGCTGCAAATATATATTAATTTTATATCATTTATTGTGTGTTGGCATTCAACTTGTTGAATTTTTGTAGGTACAAGCAAAATAATTAGCTTTCACTGCTATGGGGTAAAAAGGCAACAGGCAAAGGCCGCAATCAACATCAAACATATTTAGCAAACCCACCCACCCACCACCTCTTTTTACATGTAAACAAGAATTTTCTTTCAAGTATTCATAGAATGTTTGTGTGAGCGACACTAACGCACAATACAGTCAAATAAATTACAATTTAATTAAAATCCATTTAAAAACTGTGCGAGAGAATTTTTCACACCCCATCAACATCGTCATCATCATCAGCAAAATATTACGATTGTGTGAATATAATGACAATAATATTGAAATGATAATTATACAACATACACATCTCATGTACATGTAAATATATTTTCAAAATGTGTTGTAATTAAAGTCCTTGCACTCACAACCATAATAATGAACGTCTTAATAATTGTTATAAACAATCTAATTATTAGTTGATTGTTTGCTCATGTGTGTGTGTATGTATAATTTATTCATAGCTACATAGATTTATGTGAAGGGTGTTGATTTGATAATTATTTGCTTGTCACACCATGCAGTCAACAATTTTGATACCATTCACCGTCAGTCGCTTGACAACAATTAAGTGTTTAATCTTTTGATGTTTCCAAAATAAACACATAAAGCCGAAGAATGAGTTCAATATCTATTTCAGTTTAACCGGCACGTGTGCAACCTTCCACCACCTAACAGATGTGTAACGTAAATGTAACAGAGTTTTTGTAATAAAGTTACGTGATACGATGACGTTACGATTAAATAGAATAAATATTTGCGCTTATACAAAAAATAATTGCTATTCTCCGATTGTTATGAAACTTATGTTAGCATGAGTGGAACTTATGTGGAACATAAATAACGCTCGACCTGGTTAATCTGGTTATTTCTAGAGAAGATTTGAAAGTTTTCTTAAACTCCCTCCATTTAAGTAGAGGGGTATACTAAGTTAGTCGTTCCATTTGCAACACCCAGTAGCAGGTGTCGGAAACGCCTACGAAGTATATTGAGATGAAATTTTTATAGAATTTAAAAAAAAAAGCAAATCGGTCAAGAGCCATGCTTCCAATTAACGACTATTTAAATTTATATTTCAAAAATTGAACTATGACATTAAAATTTTGGTAAATATATTTATAATAATCTTGTTCATCAATGTTCCAAATATGGTCATTATCAGATAACACACACGCCTACAAGTTACAAAAAACCGTATTCAGCGTAATACTCGACTAGAAAGTTGATGCGTTGTATGTACACTCTTAGAGGGTCTAATTATGTACCTGCCACGCCCACTATGTAGCTGTATATGTGCAGTATATTAAGGTCCAAGTCAAATTTAGTTTTCTTATTTTCTTATTTTTTATAATTAAAATTAAAACCCACCAAAAAATTTCGAATTTTTGTTACAATTAAGCAGGAAACGTTTTGCGCAGTCATGAATTTTATTAAATTTGAAGGTGTGGGGGATTCGAAATTTGGGTTTAAGTTATTCAGTAGACGTTTAAGAAAACTCCTCCAGCCTTCTAATGCAAATTTTATTAACTCTAAACTTTTGTCAAAAGAAAAGTAAAAAAATTAATTTGAGCGCGGTAGTTACATGATTACGTCCACCACCTAATAGTGCATGTAATACGTATCAACTGGCAAGAGGGATTCTACAGCATATACGGGTTTTTGTAAATTTCAAACTTATACATCAACGATTCATTTGTTTATAAATCCCTCAAATGAGTTACCACAGTTTAGCTTTCCTAACATTCTTCAAACAAAGAGTTAGCCAGAGATTATCGTAAAATTTGTTGTATTTACTGAAAATATCAGTTTCAGTTTCATTCCCATTTCCCATTATCGACACATAATTGCCGCATTAATGGCGTTTACCTTGGCTAAAGAAATTCCCATCAATATCCGTGTCGGTGTATTGTTGGCCAGAGGTGGGAGAGTAATCATCTAAAAATGGCGCCATATCGTTGAAGTAACCAATACCCAAAGAAGCGGCGGTGGTAGCACCAATACCTAGCATAGCGCCACTCCCAATACTAAGACCAGACGAGGTGGATGATAAGGATTTTACGGTAGTAGTTGTATTCGATGCGGAGGTTGAGGTCGCATTTGAAGATGTCGCTACAGATGAAGGTGACGCCGTGGTACTCGATGTCGGGGGAGATGTTGTTGTAGCACCACCGCTTAAACGCTGTTGAAGGTGATTTTGCTGTTGGAGGACATGCTGGATGGGGATATTAGGATGAGAATGTAAACGTGTGTGCGCCTGATGATGATTTTGGTGGTGGTGGTGGTGGTGGTGGTGGTGTGGATGATGGTGATGATTATGGTGATTCTGCTGCATTCGAACCGTTTGACTACCATTAAGTTGCGGTTGAAGCGGGTCATTATAGAATTGTTGATATTGTTCGCCTACACTTTGATTATTATTATTGTTCAGCTGATGCAAGTGATGCATATGGGAGAGGTGTTGATGCTGCTGCTGTGGCTGCTGTTGCTGTTGCTGTTGCTGTTGCACTTGATTCGCCACAGTAGTGGTGGTGGTGATGCTATTGGGGCTGATGGTGGTGGTGATGGTTGTTGCATTGTTCTCGTGAGCGCCATATTGCTGCAAACTCTGATTCAGATGAGACAAATGATATTGCTCATAATTGTTGTATGATTGCAAAACCATATTTGTGTTTGCAACACTCTTATTGTTATTATGCGTTTTCTTGCGGTACGTTTCGCTTGATAAATGATCCAAATTGTTCCATAAACTATTTTTCTTATTCAATGTTGTTGCTGGTGGTGGTGTTGGCAGATTTTCATGCAATATTGTTCTAATACTTGCTACGCAAGAGGGGGAGGTGGAGATGGTGGGTATCACCTTGTTGGTGGATAATCCTATTTGTAAAGGTGTAGCTGCCTGTTCAGACTGAGCTGCTGCCGCTACTGTAATCGATGGTTCCGAAACTTGTACTTTGTTGAGTATGGTTGAACCAACTACAAATGCAGAGGGCGGCATGTCTTCTGTTTGTTGTTATTGCTGCTGTTGTTGGTGTTGGTGTTAGTGCATATGCAATAGCTATTATTAAAGGCGATTATTCGATTTTGAAAAATCCACGTCATTGACTCTTAGGTTTCTATCAATTATTTTCTCTACAAAAAAACGTACACAACACAACACAACGTCACAAACGTAGGACTGGTAGCCTTGTTGAATATTATTTATTTTTATTTCACACACAAACACACACACACACATTTATATATATATTTATGTGTAATGATATTATTATCGAATTTATACTTGAGTTTATTGGTTGGTATTGTTATAGGGGATAAAAATTACATGCGTCACATGTCACATTGCGGTCATTTAACGCGCATTCGTGTGATCACAAGATATTTTTGATAAAGTCTTGTTCTAATACACATTTAAGTACTTCATATGCTGGTACACTCTGACTTGTAATTTTATTAAAAGTACTCACGAGCCTTTTAAAATGAAATGATTTATCAACAGTAGAAGCCTACGCTTAATTAATCGGCCAGCGTTTAATATTACTGCGCACGTTAAGGGAAGATTTTTGCACTTGAATAATTTCGATTTATTTTCTTTATCTTTTGTTAAAATTTTTAATGTTATGAAATCTCTGCTCATCGAGCTTTAATAGCCAATGAAATGAATTTCAAATGCGGGCACTCTTTATCAAATGCTTTTGAAGAAGTAATTTTTTTTTGATAAATTTAAATGATTTACTTGGTCTTAAATGCATATTGATTTTTTCAAATTAGTATTTTATCACAGCACACGCCTACAAGTAGTATTTGTTTCATATAACTTTTCTTTTATTTTTTTTAATTCATTTAAAACTTTGTTGACTGATATTGTTATAACGTTTGTGAGAAGATTGCAGTTCCTTCTCATTAGAAATATCGTAAAAGATTGTTATAGATGGCGAGGGAGGTGAACACGCGCGCTTTGTAACTTATCCAACCGTATACCTCTTACACTTTTGACATCCGCTTGAGAACTGAACTCGCCATCGTTCCAATGTTTGAAGTTGCATTTTTCTTTATACAAACACACACATACAGACATATACACATAGATGTTGCTGAGTTTCTATAGTGGTGGTGGTTAATAATCTATACATGTTGTGTTTGTGTTCTGTGAGAGTGTTTTACTCACTCTCTCATGGCACTAGACACTAAACATACACACACTCAATTGATTGTATACTCTTGTTTTGCTAAATCAGTTGAATGAGTAAATAATGTTTGTGTGCATGTGTGTGTCTATCAACTTACTCTTGCGTACATTTATAAATGTGTATTTTTCGTTTAGATCTTCAGCTTGTAAGCGAGGTACTCTGTTGGGATTTCTTTAATAAGTTGTTGCTGTTGTCGGTTTTTGTAATTGTGTTGTGTGTTTGTGTGTGTATCGCAATTTGTGTATTTATTTGTGGAGGTTTGTTTGAAATTTCATTTGTTTGTTGTTTGTTGTTTGGTTTTTTTATGTTTGAGTGCACACACAGAATAAATGAATTCATACGCGCATGCATGAATGAATGAATGAACGAATGAATGAATCTCTCATATTACACTACTACACAGTGTGGTGGTTGTTGATCGTTTTGGTTGTTGTTGTTGTTATTGTTGTATTGTTTTATATCTACCTGTTTATATATATATGTATATACGTTAGCTTGTTATTGCTGTTGTAACTGATTTTTCTATTTTCATAAATAGTTGGCCACTTTTCTCTCTCACATATTGAACTTGGTTCAATTATTGTGATCATCAGCAGCATGAAGTGACACAAGCGTATATTGTATTTGAGAGTATGGATCGGATCGGTTTAGAATCAAAACCTGAATCGGTTTAATCATGACCTGTTCTACAGATCGCAATTTTTGGTATTTTATTAATAAAATTTAGAAACAGGGATAGTTTTTGAGTTTAAGGACGGATAATCGGCTAATTTTTAGGACCTTTCCCCATATAGAGCTCTCCTTAACAAAAAAAAAAAAAAATTATACAAAAAATACGTATTGTATTAATTAAAAACATTAAAAAACTTTAATTTAAGGCAACTTCATTTTTTTTTTTCTTTTTGGTTGCAAAGTTTATGCGTTTATTAAATTCACATTTGATCCTTGGAGAGGTACTTGTAGAATCATGTTTATGCACAATTTTTTGTTATTGTAACATTCACAACCATTGAAATGAAATGAAATGTATGCACTTACTATTGCACTGAAAGTTGCAAATAATCGGTCAAAGTCCAAAACACTTTTCTCATACGCATTACATGTGTTCAAATCTATATTATTATGCTTTTTTTTTTTTTTTGTTTCTCTATGGGAGTTTTTAAAATTAGTAACTCGTTTGGGATTGGCTAACATTTAATCTCAAGAGCTTTATTGCTACTCTTCGTGAGTACCTACATAACAACTGTAGAGTACCAAGTAACGGGTATGGCCATAAGGGGCGTATGAAATTAAACACATTTTTAATTAATTTCTTTCTTAGTGTTTGAACATAATTAATGTTCTGAAATGATGTATTTTAAGTTCATAGAATATTCATTGGGTTCTACCGGAGGGGGGGCTGGAGTATGAATTGCAAACAATTTAGCAACACTATGGTACTCTGAAAAATTCCTGTTATGTGAACCTCAAGCAGTTATATTTGCATTTGCATTTGCTTTGTCACAACATTCAATTCATTATTGTTTCCAAGACAAATAATTGTTTAATTTAATTGATTTATAATATCGTACAATATTTAACTATAATAGTTAAGTAGCTCTATGGTTGAATAAATTATTGTCTGTATACATATATAATATTAAAATTAGCAAACCTGTACCTGGCATGTACATGATCATTTCAAAGAAACAACGGATTAATTAAGGTTTGAAAAGATTTAAAGAGTCTTCCTGCAATGAAAAAAACAAAACTAAGCTAACACCTGAATATTTATTGCAGATATGGAACAAAATGGCATCTAATCTTGTACATCATAAATTTTTTGATATAAAATTCATAGACTTTATGATAAGTCCATCCATAAATGTTCAAAAAATGGGTGCGTTTAGATATCAGGCACCGCCAAGATTTACAAAAAACCTTATTGATCGGAAAAATCCAAACTGTTGATTGCTAAAGTATAATCAAGTACCACGCCGACATTTTGCATATATTCTTGACCTAAGCTACATTTAGAAATTGAGAAAAAAACCCTTGAACCGTGACCATCTGAGAATTTCATCATAAAAATGATTTCAATGATTTTATGGGCTTTTTTGAAAGTAGCTTAAGTCCATTTTTCCAAAAACATCAACATTTGAAAAATTATAAAGACATGGGGTCTAAACGAACCACTTATATAACCGCTAACCGATGTCAAAGTTACTACAAATGTAGTCAAAATTTAAAATCGTTTTAAATTTCACATTATGGCAGTTTGTAGCTGTGACGCTTACAATTGTATGGTGAATGTGAGCATAAGACACTTACTTTATATGAAACTCCATATTAAAGGATTCCTCCCTAGAAAAATCCTTTTTGCAATACAAGTATCTCTCTCTCTATCTCTTTCTCTCTCTCTCGTGCATAAGGTTTTTATTGAAACCGAATAACAAAACAATTTGACTGTCATATTTTAAGTAGGGTATAAATAATTTTTATTTTAAAAAACTATATATACACACATATACACAAAAAAAAGGGTTTCCGGTTGAAGCACGTGCGCTTTTCATTTTTGTGTCTGTTTTTTTGTATTTTTCTTCAACCACCAGCAACTTTTTATTCAAAGGGTATTAATGCATAATAAGAGGACTGATGACACTCGTGTAAATATAAACTACATACATATGTATTGTACATATACAACTGGGTAGGCCCACCAATTATAAATTGAGCCTGCTAAACATTTTGTAGTAGATTGGTGGTAAGCGCAGACGAAACGCAGCGAACCAATCAACCAGGTAAAGACCAGTGAAAGATATATATACACACATATGCACATATACATATATATGGTAATAATCATAATAATAATTGTTTTTACAATGTTTGTGTGTCATGTGTTTTATGTAAAAAAAAAAAAACATTCGAATGATGGTTCGTTTGTTTGTTTGTTTGTTTAAAAAACATTCACGTTTACGACAAAACGTTCTTTCAGCATACAACAACAATAATTAGCCGGTAAATCATTTTTGGAGACGATCAAAAGACACTAAAAATGATTTATGTGGTGTGTGCATGTGTGCAGCGATAGTTTCGATCGGAGGTGCCAAAGTGCATACAAATAAGTTGAAGCGTTTAATTATCATTTCTTTTTTGTTATTGTTTTTGTTAAATGTTTTTTTTTTGGCAATTTGATTAAAATTATGAATGAATCCATCACCACCACACACGATAAGTACGCATAGACTCATCCCTTCTTTTCAATATTCAATAATTGTTTTATAGTTGTTGTTGTTGTTGTTGTTATTATTATTATTATTACCTTTTAAAAAGGATAATCATTTAAATGCTATAACACTCTAAATGATTTGTGTGCCGTGATGTGTTATGTGATGATGATGTGTGTTGTAAAGGTGTGCAATTACACGGTAACACGAGACAAACAAACAAACACGCACACGTACAATATATGCGCAAACTGAAAACTGAAAACTGAAAACAGAAAAAGTAGGAGGTCCCTCCTTTTTTCTTTCCATTCACATTCACATTCAGTTGCCAGCAACATATTTGTTGTAAAACTTTTTGTATAAAAATAAATCCTTAAGTATAAAAAAGTGCACTAACAGGAAGCGCCTATAGGCCGAAAACCTGCCTACATACTTACAAATAAATTGAAGGAAAAAAAGAATAACAAGAACAACAACAACAACATACATATAAAATCCAACAGCTGTTGCTTGATAAACGTGGTGGAAGATTGTTTCACTAGCTCATCACCATTTATGTACTATTGCGATCACTTCCAATTCAATTAAAACCAGATTTCGTGTTTGTCCTAAAGCTTCACCGTGTACACATATACCCCCGTTAAGCGTTTGTTGCTTTAACAACACGTGTCTCTTGAAGGAAGCAAAACAACATTTTTCTAGAATTTCAGTCTCTCTCTCTCTTTCTCTCTCTTTTCCATTCCGATTAGGAATTAGAAGAGGATATAAATTATCATTCCTTTGCACAGACTTATAAATTCCTTACCCTTTCCAATGTTGAATGTTGAACAATGATTCGTTCAGATTTGATTTATCAAGGCTTAGTGAAAATTTTTAGAGCTTAAGAAGAAGATAAACATGTTGTTGCTCTCATTTTAATTCTTGATAATTTATTGTAGCGGCTTATGAGTTTAGCGTACTTAATCTTTCTTACAGGTTTTCATGATTTATTCCAGGTTAAGGTGGCCACGAATTCCATTCTGATTCCTTGAAGAAAATCTGCCAAAGGCAAGCCTGAAATATTTTATACGAATTTTCGCTACATGTCGATTCTCCCACATAATATGGTGGATATACTAAATTATTCACTGCGTTTGCAGCAACCCACCTAAAATCCACTCCACTTTCCCCACTCACGGTAATAAATTTTTTGATACGGATTTTGTTCAGAGTTCTACCCTAATTGACTCAAATCTATTGAGGTACAAAGTTGATTGGTGTAAATATTTATATCGATCCTTTCTTTCGATGTGCCGAAAATGGGGCGGTATCAGTTAGGGGGCGTAATGAAGTACCTACGGCGCCCACATTTTGTTTATATATGTTGAGCGTATTTTAAAAACTGATGGATTTAGGATTATAATTTGTGAAATGATTTAAATATGTCCGTCTCTCCGTCTGTCTGTCCATGTACAAAAGTTAATTTAAGATTTAAATTTCAACAAAATCACTTGCCACAAACATGATTGATAATATCATCTGAAAGATAAATCTACTACAGCGATTTGTGGGCGGTACTTATATCCCAGCAACCAGTTCAACCAACATGCACTACCTAGTCTAGACATAAATTATACGACGCCCCAAATAAAGCTAAAATTGGTTCTAAAACCCTAAGCACCATAACAGCTGTTACTCTGTGACAGTGATGTGTTCTTCTCATCATTTTTATATGATAAACTTATCTGTGTTGAATAGTAACCAACCAACTCTAAAATTTAAGACACTTTTCGTTCTCTATTGTTCTATATAGGAATCCTGATGATTGAATGTATGTACCACTAATAATGAGATAGAAATTTAATACGAATAATTTAGCGCAAAGGTTCCTTTAGCAGTTCATTTCTTTATAAACTTCCGGTTGGCTGTCAATCGAACACATACACACACGCACACACATGCTAAAACCAGCTTTATAAATATGCAGTGCAGACCAAGTGATGGGGAGAAAGACGGCTTCCCTTCCGATACATACATACGTACAATATGTCTTTAGAGCAAACGTAACAAGCACTTGTGGTTAAACCAATTGAACAGGTAAATACGTTCAACAGCTAAAGGTAAATACGAATATCTCTGGAACTATAGGCAACAGACGTATGTGTGTATGTGTGCGTGTTTGTTCATCTACCCAAAGGGAAAACAACTATTCAACCGTTTATAAAGTAAGTTAATGTGTATTAGGTATTATGGCATAATAGTGAAATCTTAATGCAATCGGAAAGTGAGCTGAGTGTAATCTAGAGAAAAAGAAGTTACCCCAAAGTCGACATTAGTGATTTAATAATCAAACTATACAATAATGAATATATTTATATGTTTGTAATGTACAGTTTGGCTACATCACCCAAACATTAAACGTGTTTTGCATATAAATTAAAAAATTTTGAAAATGGATTTAATACGTTTACTAAACTGTAAAGAAGAACTAAATTTGGCTTAGACCATATCTTAAATACCCTAGACATACACTTATGTATGCAAAATGTGGGCGTGGCGGGTATTTAATTACTCTAAAAGTGTGTGTAATACGTGTGAACTTCTATATATGTCCCATTCTGTCCAAAAAAAAAAAAGTTATTGTGGGCATGTCTCTTGTGCGAACCCGCCCATTTTTAACGTATTTTCACTTTACAGATCAATTTTGGCAATCAAGGAACATATGGACACGGACATACGAACGCCTATGGCTGCATTGATTCAGATTTTTATGCCGATTAAATACATATTTATAGTCTCTAGTGCTTATCTTCTTATTCGAATTAATAATGCCACGCCCACATTCGAAAAAAGAACCCAAAAATTAAGCTATAAATTAGATTTATGACATATTGTACATAATGATTTTGAAATTGCCCATTATTGTGACAAAAATGGGCGGGGTAGGGTAAGAATTTACAAAGAAACTTTTTTTCTGTACCAAATCCAACATGGATATTGATACATATTACATACAATGTTAAAGAGCGCAATCAAATACCTGTCACGCCTACAATTTGTGTATAAATTGTGTGTTGGGTGTTGAAGATTTGCTTTCAACCGAATTTACTTTCTTATACTTGTTCCATAAAACGATAACTGATTTACAGAAAGGGGAAAAGCAAACCGTTAACTCATATCAATTAAAATTAAAAAAAAAAATCAAAAACCACAGCAACAACAACAACACACATTTAGAAATACAAGAACGGAAGGAAATCATAAACAAACATTACACACATCTCTTGTCATACATCTATCCTGACCGTTTGTATGCATGTCTACGGCTGGCTTCTCTACCTACTGTCCAGTTGCAAGTATGAGGCTCGTTTAAAATCATATTTATTATGTAGGAAATTCTTCCACAGTCACAAATGTTTGAAGCAACAATTAATACTCAAATAACTGTTGTTTTGTCATTAAGGAGGAAAACAAAAATGATTGAGAGAAACCTGTTATGATGAGAATTTTAAACATGACTTTTTTTCGTTCTTTCCTTTACCAAACAATTCAAATGGACATTACAGCAAAAATCATTCATTCATTAACTTAGGCGCGTTAACATTTAAGTTATTGGTGTGTAAAACATAAATTAAATTGGGTTCGATGTATTGTTAGATAAAACCGAACACTTATTAGAACACCACTCTTCTCAATTACTAGTGAATCAATTTAAAAAAAAGTCCCTTTAAAAGGCATTGATGGAGTATAATATATAAAGTATTTGACAATTGCATTATTTTAGTAAAGTATGGATATTTGAATAAAGCAAGAGCAACAGCAAGATTATATTTATATACAAACTTCTTATAACTTCTAAAAACAAACAGTTATGTTAGGCATCTTACATATACGAGTACATGTAAGTATTTATAGTGCATTAACATAAACATCAATCCAGAAAACCAATATAATCTTGTATTTATTAGAATATCAAACGCTTTTATCCTTATTTGTACGTTCGCTCATTCATTCATTCTCAAGTATTTACATTTCACAAATACACTCTGAAAGCATACATGCTCTGGCAACAGTGCCAATATACGATTTTGTTTGTTTAGATCTTATGTTTGTGTTTACATTGTAGGGAGAATAAATTGTGCTGTTATGTTGCGACTCTTTGAATGTGCGATATACTCTACAAGTACTACAACTACAACTACAACTACACAAAGGTGTATTATTGATCGATGAATAGGTTTATGTTTACGTTAGATGTTTATTTACATGTATTGACAAGTTTTTTTATGTGCTATTGAGAGCGGAAGTGAAACCAGATACGTTATAAATGAATGAGGATCAGCTGCGGCTACTTGTCCGCAGAGCATAAACTCTCCAAAAGGTATATTAACTTTCTCCATTCTTTCATTATATGCTGTATCATTACGTAGCGCCTATATTCGAACAGAATCTTTATCAAGGACAAACCTAGTCAGTAAGACGGACAGACAGATCCACGGTCATGTTATAATATTTCGTTCACAGTCTGGATTTATTTCTTCTGAACATTACGCTTGAATGCAATTAGAGTAAAAATAATTATATGTTAGAAACAATAACACGGCAGGGAGTTCAACTTCATTCATGGTTCGTTGAGAGGGGAAAGGGACAGAGTGGAGACATGATCAATTACAACTGAAAATATTTGTTACCTATTAAGCGTTAAATATTATTTTTGAAAAATAAATGAGCAAAATTGATGTGTTATCAACAACAACAACAACAATAACAATAATAAAAGCAACACAACGCAACGATATCAATAACAGGGATGAAGCCACATATTGTTGAAATCCATAGTGGCGGCGGTGGTGGTGGTGTTTGTGCTATAAGTACTACAGTACATACACACATAATTCGTTCCCGTACACTAGCACCTGTTTCGGTATCAACTACAACTACCTATCTTTGGTACACATACATACATACTACTTAACGTATTAAACATGTGTGCTCGGGCAACAGCCAGGGCTGACAACAGTTGTTTCATGTTGAAGTATTTTTCGTTTTTTTTTTTTCTTCTTCAACCCACGATCGCGGCAATATTGCAGGGTATTTTTTTTTTTCTTACCATTATTTACTTCTTGCATGTATTTTATTCTTCCTCCCCACGCACTTTCTGGTTGCTGTACAACCAAGTGCCGGCATTTTCAACTGCTTAAGAAAATTGTTACTAAAATGATTGAAATTTAGTTGGGAGTGGCATAAAGGAATGTTATTTTGTGTGTTAATGGAAAAACTTTTCTTGTAAAGATCGTTTATTGTCAATTTCGGTTATTTTTGTTTTGTTGTAATGAGACAATTTGTGTGGTAAATATAAGATCATTATGGTGGAAAGAGTGCTTGAAGTTCTTTACAAATCAAGTTTAAGTTACTAATTATTTAGTGTTGTTTTTGTTGTTGTTTTGTTTCATTTTAATTCCCATTCTCAAGGAACTCAACAGAGTGTTCTCTTACATATTCTTTCTTTCATTCATTCATTTTTTTTTTTTTGTATTTCAGTGTCCTGTGAGAATTTTTTTATCAACACTAGGTTTTATGCTTGTGTCTATGTGTGTATATAAATGAAAGTGGCCATTTGATCGTAACACAAGGTGTCTTGCTTGTATGTTGTTGTTGTTGCTGCTGTTGTATACATATATGTTACTGAGTTGTTTATTTATTACTTTCCCTTTATAATAACAACAACCATAACAAACATAATATTGTTACACGTTGCACGTGTATTTTTTAAGTATTCATTGAGAAATTTTGAAAAAACGAAAAACAAAATAATTCAAGGTTTCTTTGGCAACATCTTTACTCTAACACATGAGAGACGACGACGACGAAGACGACGATATTTTGAGGTTGTTGTCTTTATAAATGATCTTGATAGTTGATATTTTTTATACCTACAATCTAAGATGGCGGTATACTAAGTATACCTTGATTAGCAACAAAATCTAAATCGATCCAACCATGTCCGTCCTTGCCTGTTCATATTTTAAGATATTTAACTTAAATTTCATTTTCAATGCCCACAATAGACAGGAATTTATCAAAATTTATCACCTAACTGCTACAAAAATTAACCTGTTATACGCCCATCTATAGACGTGCTCAAAATAGGCATGGTCGTATATCACAAATACCCATTATTTACAATAAATTCTAATTTATTTGTCTTCAAAAGTGGGCACAATTTAAAATGAATAAAATCACTTAACAGCCACGCCTGCCAACAAGAATAATGTACGTATCAGCTATAAAAACAATGCTACGAAGGGGATATTTGTGCTCTTATTTCAGACAAAAATGGACAAAGTCGGATAACAGACATGCTGGCAATTTATGAAAAAAAACTTTTTGACGCAGAGATCACCCGGCAGAATATAATGTACGCACTATTCGAAGGCGTTATCAGTCACTTGCCATCGTCACTGTTTATATATAGATGTGTAGGGTATTTAATATTCGACTTAAATCAAATTTAGTTTCTTTTACTTACATTGCTTACATTGCTTACGTTGTGTGTTCTTCATTCAAAATAGTGTTTTTTGTTGTTCTTTTATCTTCACTTACTTGCCCAACATTCTTGTGCTGGAGTTAGATTTCGTGCATTGCATTATAATACCAAATCTTTCGAATAGTTATCTTATTATTGTGTTTAAATGAAACAAAACACAAACACACACAAATAGAAGACAAAAGATCGAAAGACAAAAAGAAACCTGCTCAACAATGCTTAATTGTTGTTGTTTCTGCATCTGACGATTTCGGAACTTAAGGAAATAAATTACCGGATGTGATTTTCCCATTTGCTTGTTATTCTCTCTTGATTTGTTTTATTTCTATTCTTATACATTTTTTTTTTTTTTTTACTTTTCAGATCCTTTTCACAGAGTCCTGTTGTAATAATGCTTTGGGCAAACACACCCGTTTGTTTGTGTGTTTATATGAAAGTAACGTAATTAAGAATGATTTTTTTTTTGAAGAAATTTTTATGCAATTTTTTTTTTTTTTTTATCTAATCTACTTGAATGGTCATTTTTTTGGTTTTGCTCGCTTTCAATAATTAAACCAAATATTTGTTGTAAGGCAATGAATGAGAAGTCAAATCTCTTTAGATAATACCCTACACTACATAGCACAAATTGAAATAACTTATGGTCGATCTACGCTATAAAATATTTAAAAATGTAGAGACCGTATGTAGGATGGACTATATCGGTTAAAAGCCATGCCCATTATCGATAAAAATCTATTTACCAACTTAGAAAACTGAACGGGGCACATGTTTATATTGATCCCTTCTACGTTTTTGACAAAAATAGATCACATCTTATACCGGACAAGCAAAAAACCAACAAATAACTTTTTTTGTTCAGAAACCAACATACAAACATACCAATAAAGGTACCCACCACGCCCACAGCTTGTATCTAAATGCAGAGGATATTTAGTATTTATTTTAAGCAAAAAACCCAAACCAGCGTAATACTCGACTTGCAAGCTGAGATGTAATACAGTAGGAGAGGGCTTATAATCATACACCTGTCACCCTCACCATTGTAAATGTGGAGGGTACTTAAGGTTTGGCCTAAGCCAAATTTGTTGGAAATAATTACGATCCATTTCACCTTCACCTTGCATTCTCCATATAAAGAATGATCCGTGTATAAATGCATATAAAAATAAATTTATAAAAATTCCTTCCAAACACATTGTTATATACCTCCCTTCAAATACGTTTCAGTTAATTGAGTTACCAGCAAAAAAAAAAAAACGTGAACCGAACTAAAAATAAAGAAAAAAAACTCATAAAATAGATATTTAACGAATTGCACCCTTTTCCGTTTATCCTTCACAACACATTTACCAGATAAGCTTTGAGAAGTTTTTGCCACTTATTTATATTTCCCACGCTTTCAGCTGTTCAACATGATACATATAATGACTATTGAAACCAATTTCTCCTGTTATTGCCACCAATAAATATATTGCTTGTGTTCACGTTAATGTTAATGTTAATGATAAATAAAATGCTGCGGCTCATTGCTTATCAGTGTTGCAGGAATTTATGCAATAAAATGGAAACTAATAAAAACACAAGTCCTTCGTACACAATAGCTGATGATGATGATGATGATGATGATGACGTTGAAAATGAAAATGAACCATTAGTTGTGAGGGGAATAGGGAAACGTTTTACGATACAGTAGTTTTTCATTGATTGGTATTTGTAGGTAAATACGTAGTCGAGGACATTATGTCTTAAAATTAGTTATTTTTCAAGTCATATTTATGTAGATTCAGAGTCAAAATTTGAATCGATTTAATCATGTCCGTCTGTCTGTCCTTGTAAACTTGTGTGCAAGCTACAGTTAGTATTTTTTGAGATATTTTAATGAAACTTTGTACAAGGATATGTATTGGCCCAAAGAGGGATGACTCTATTGAAAATGGATAGGATCGGACGCGAGGCATACAGACTAATTGCAGCATAATTTAAGGAGCTACAGATACTTGTAGCATAATTTAGGAAGCTAAGTGGTGTAAGGTATTAAATGGTCATCTTTGACCGACTACTAATCACCCCCACAACTAATTATTTAACTACAAGCATGGATGCGCTAAATATGAAGAAAATAAACATCACGTTCAATCAATTTCTCCATATGATCATATAGAATTAATAATTTTTAAAATACAAAGTTATAGGCTTTGTTTAACTTGATTTATCCATTTATCGTAATTCTCAATATGAATTTTCATTCCATTATTAACCCTAACGTAATTAAAAACCGGGACATTTAAACAACCGTTCATTTGCCAATTGAAATATTGGTTATTACAAAGTGTCAGCAACATGGGAAACAATTGTGCTGGTTACAGGTTTTATATACTCACCGAAAGGGGTTAACCCCAGCCATGTAACAACCCTAATACATTTCATTATTAATTTATATGATTTCGGCAACATTCAAAGTCAAAATCATTTTTTCTCACGTTGTCAACATGGAGTTAAGTAAACGCAAACTCTTAAATGGTAGCAGGATTTTTAATGTCATATTTTTACTGAACTTAATCTAGTTACCGCAACTTAATTAAGTTTGTGTTTGGTAGAGTGCACAAAGTGGCCAAAAAAGGCAACTGACAAAAACATGGTTCGCATGATTTGCTTGAACTAATAATTGGTTTAGTAAAATTGCTTTCAGTTCCATTTTTTGTTTTTGGTTTTTGTCAAATTTGCGGGAAAGCATTTCTCAATATTTTGGTTAACTTGAAAATTCAATTTCTATGAATGGAAAATTGAGTTTGACGCCGTAATCGTTTTAGGAAAAATATTTAAAAAAAAATTAATAATAAAACGCAAAATGTGTCTATTTTCGGAAATGTAGACGGAAATTAAAAATGCTTTCATAAAGAACAGGCGATTAAAGTCAAGGAAAGCACAAATGCACAAAAACATTACATTGTAAGAGCGTGAATCAAAGGATATTTAATTTGATGGAAGCGAGTAACTCGTAAGAAAGAAATCAATCAAAATTTAGTTGTTGTAATTTATAAAAATATAAATACATATATATGTATATTCATATATATATATGTGTGTATAAAGTTTATTTAAAACTTTACTAAATGAATTTCAGCTTACATGTCTGTCAGTCCTTCTGTGATCTCTCTTTATTTTTCTCATTTATTTAAACAAATAGGTTATGTTCGTTTAGGTTATATGATTGGAACAATTCTGAGCAATATTTAGCTTGATCAACTATAGCATTTCTTTCAGTTATCGTGTGGCGAGTGGGCGGTAAACTCTACTAAAAGTAGAAACAAATTTCCTTAAACAATGATGATGTAAAGAAGAGCAGTTTTACAACAATAATAATAACAACAATAATATTTAACAAATATCAACAGTAAGACAACATGTGTACTTACAGATGTAAGGCCATTTAAGAAATAAAGTACACATGGCAAGAACTTAAATGATGACAAAAACCGATACTTTCTCATCAAAGATGCAGAAAGCAACAGAAAAATCAACAAATGTTCTAAAAATAAAGGAAAAATGCCGCAAAATTATGTAAATTATTGAAGCGGCAACTATTCAAAGGATCGACAATGAACTGTTATAGAAGCGTCCCATACATGGTCCCGATAGGTATGTGTAACTTCCATGTATTTACAAATTTAAGCAAAGCTACATAGTTATATAAAGTTTTTAATCTTGATGTCAATTGCTTACGTATTAGAATGTTTCGTAAGTCGAGTTCTTATAGAAAACAATGAAAACGGAATTTCATCATTCAAGTGAAAATATTTTCATAATAAATGGAAATTCTTTCAGCAGGCAAAGGGTGTATATATGTGTGTGTATAGTGAAATGTACTCGAAACGAATATCAGCAATCTACTGTGAAAATCAGATTAGCATGCAAAGGCAGCGGTTTGTTACCCACATGAAATGCTTTGCAGGTCAAACGTGCTGTATTTTCGATTTCACCGCCAAGAGAATTAAGACTATACGTTGGCCTTTGTTATTATATAATTACTTGTATATATTTGTCTCTCTCTTAATGTATGCTTTCAACTCTGATACAAAAAATATTCAAATTAGATAAACACCCTCATCATACAGACATACAACCATTGTTTTCGATATTCTACCATTCATTTTCTCTATAAAGGAAAACTAGTGAAAATATTGGGTTGTTCGGAAAGTAATGTCGTTAAATGTTGAAAGCACAACATACGCATTGATTAAGACAAACTGCCAAATAACAAGTCATGAGATCGCTGAGAAATCAAATTTATAGAATTGAACGCTTCATGATCACGTGAGGGGCCTTGATTTCATTTTAAAACTTCAAACGTTTAAGTAAGTTTGCTGCTGATAGGAACTCGATGAGACCGAGTTCGAAACGGATCCAGGTCATTACCTTCAGTCACCAATTGTTAATTTTTTGTTATTTCTAATATCATTACAACTCTTAATATAGTCAGTAAAAGCACGAACGCTTTCAAAATCTAATGTTCAATAAAAAAGAGGCGATTCTACCCTTTTGGAGGATATCAAAAAATCATTTTTTCGCAAGCTTCTTTCAGACAATACCACAACTGATTCAACAAATTCAACCAAAAAGCCGAAAATTGATCAAGAGAAAATGTTAAGTAATCCTTTAAGATAATAGAAGAACTCGTCGACCACTCTTTCACAACTTTATTGGGATCCGGCACCTTGGTATTATTGCTTTTCTCGTAACGCAAAACCTTGACTTCAAATGCGAACTTCAAATATGATTCGTATGCAACTCTTTGCCATATTTTTCTTTGGTTAAAAGTTTTCTGAGTCTACTGCCAGAAAGGTGCACAAAACGTATTAAATCAAAATGCAGAATATAGGATTTGAAAAGATTAATACAAAATGAGATTCAAACTAAATATTTTTTAACAACATTTCGACAACGATTTATTGTAAACTTTTTATTTGTTTCACAATCAGAATTTTCAGATTTCACACAACGCCATGTACGTGTATATATGTAAATGCTTATGTACGATGTATACAAAGAATACAAAAAAATCATTTATATTACATTTAAAAAAAATTAAAAAGTAAAATATAAGCGAAAAAATTACAAGACCTTTATATGGACTGTAGAGTATGGTGACGGGAGAGAGAATTTCAATGAAAATTATCATAAGAGACGGATATAAATTGTTGATCTGTATCAAAATCTGAAACGATCTAGATCTGCTGCGTCTGTGCGTCTGTCTATTCACGATCGTAAATTTTAATTTTAAATTCCTGAACGCAGGGTGAGCTTTTTAGGTCAGATGCCACAGCACAATCGATAAAAATCAATGCAACAGCTACAAAATTTACCATTGATGTACCGTAAATGGGCGTGGTCGTATAATTGATTTATAATTTTACGCCAAATTCGGCTTCTAAGTTGACACATAATATCTATTTTATTAAGGGGCGTGTATTAAGGTATACCGCCTAGACTTGAGCCGTTCACAGCCCAAAGCGTTTGACTCGTTTTATATCCTAAATATGTCAAGGCTTTCTCTGAATTAACTCTGAACCATTTCAAAAAAATTTAACTTTTAAGATATAAAAGAAAAATTGTTCCCAGTGTACATATTTATATTTTCTATATACATATATCGTATATTGTACGCTGATTTTTTTTATTTTCAGTTTCTCTGGGTTGATAACAATTGTGATATAAGCTATTAACACAAAATATACACACAAACACAAACTAACACTGCAACAATAACAATGTGTAAGCTAAGCAACGTAACCACATAGAATATATCAGCAAAATAGTAACAACACAGAATGTGTATGTGTGTGTGTATGTGTATGTAAATACATTTATTGTTGTCTACAGCTGAATATTTGTTCATTTGTTGTTATTTATTCGAAACTCTTAAATACACACACACATACACACACAAATGTTATATATGTGTTCTGTTGTCCGACAGAGTAAAATAAAATTGTCACGGTCGAGTTCATTTACAATAAAACGCAACAAAACCAAATAAAACAATACAATCCACACACACATATACACACATTAAACACATACTATTTATTTATGTACATATGTTTGTTTATATATGTATGTATGTATGTACCGATTATGCATTTACATATGTTTACTATTTAAATAAATCGCAGTAGTATGTAAATTCGACAAATTAATAAAACGTAATTTTTTTTTTTTGCGAAAAAAAAAAACGAAAGAAATTTACTTGAACACATTTTATGATGATTGTTAAAAAAAAAGAGGAAATTTTTCTAATCAACACTTTATTAAAACATGGAAAATAAAGTTTTAATCATGCACGAAACTGACGTTACAGCATAAGATGTGACGCTTTTCTTGCCCGTTTGTGAAAAGTATTTCAAGTGATTCTTCTAAAAAACATTCTGGCAAGGATTTAATTAAACTTAGACAGTTAACTGTGTTGTTTTTGTTTTTTGTTTTTTTTTTTTTAAATTAAATATTATCCCGATGTTTACGCATAAATGTCTAATAAATTATCAAAAGCTTGCAATAGTTATTAATGCTAAATAAAATGGTATTGAAATGAAAAACAGAAAACAAATGAAAATGAAAAATGAACAATTCAACGTAATCGTAATCGTAATCGTAATCGTTTTTATTTCACTTTTATTTGATTTTCTTTTTCTTTTTTTACCCAGAGAGAACAGTGTCATGATCAGTTTTGTGTTCAGTTAGTTGGTTGGTGTTTTTTATTTCCAAAGAAAAACAAACATACAATAACAAAAAAAAACAACATCAACAACACCAACAAGCATGTGCTTTAATTTTACCGCCAACCAAGCATAAAAAGTCGAAAATGGTATTTCATCATTTTCCACTCATTTCGAAGCGATAAGTTTTCGGTTAACGTGCCTCTTAAGGTTATACATACTTGTATGAATACCAGGCAGTAAGCAGTAGCAGCAGCAACATATAGTTTTATGAACATATTGTAGCAAATGTATGCTCGTTTTATTCTTCTTCTATTTCTTGTTGCTTTTGTTTTTCGTTATCTCTTTGCATCAATTAATCGGATTTTAATTGCATAATTTGTTGTTACGAATCATGGCAATGGCAATACATATATAAGTATGTATATTTGTGCATATTTATCTAACACCACTTAAAACACGAAGAACACATATTCCCTGCATCATACAAATACAAATGGTTTAAATATTTACACATATAGTCCAACTCTACATGTATTTGAATAAGAATTATAGGGAAGTTTAAGTAATCTGCCGACGATTCTCTGGCCAGAGAGAGAATGCCGCAACAATTTAATAATTTATGCAGGAGTGGGTGGTCACGGTTCTCCTTTTTATATATATATTTTTTAATCAGCAACCTCATCATGTTACTACACCCATCTAACCATAAAACACTCATTACTAATATTGTGTTTTATTCTTTATATTACATGGGGAGGTATGTTAAGTTTGTCATTCCATTTGCAAAAACCAGAACGAAGCGTCAGAGACGGCAGCAGAATATTAACAATCATAATCAACAGCATAATCTAAATCGATTTAGCCATGTCCGTCCAAAATAGTAGAGAAACGATATAAACTTAATCACTTATTATTTCATCCACTAGGATAGGATCCTCTGCGGAAAGATTGGAATAATCTTGAAGAGTATACAATGCGATGTTTTTAAGAGTTAAGTGTTAAGAGTGAGTTTTAAAAAAACTTTAACCGACTTTGTTCTGGGCCAACAGCTACAAGGAATACTCCTGGACAATTATGGTTTAAAGCTGAGCCTTTTAAGATAATTAAGGGCGGGGATGCTCTTCACATTACGACAAATAAAGCTTTTTTAAAAAGGTGCCTACCTCTCTTTTATTATTTTTTTTTTTTTTAGTTGGATATAAATCACTTTTGCTATTGTTGCATTTTTGTTAATTTTATTGCTGGACGTTTGGTTCGATGATTTTGTGCTCTTTTGTTCTTTATTATTATTATGTTATAGCGTATGTGTACATATGTATTGTACATGCATTTGTTGTTCGTTTACAAATACGAATCTTATTTAGCCAGCCAGGGTCTTTGGCTGTTTTGGTTGAAAGCATAACTAGGCTAGTGTATCTCAGATATTTGCACGCAAAACCTACAAAATACAACCCTCAATACAACAGCACATAGTAACACATATGAATACGTAACGATGAACATAATTAATAAATAAATAAGAAAAATTATGCAGTTTATTAGTAGACATAAAACAAATTGATCTTCATCATGAAATCCGAAACACATTAGGAAATATTTATATAGTAAATATAATCATATGAATTTAAATGTAAAGTTGATATGATTTCATAATCATTGGTACGATATTTTAGTAGCTATCCTGTCTGTGCCAAGGATTTTCTTTCATGGACGTATGGACAAAAACATAGTTTTACTTAATTTCGTCCATATTATCGCGACTGTTAAGTGAAAAATATGTTACCTATCAAATCGTATATATGTATGCATTATGAAAGCCACGCCCATCATTAAGCAAAATATATTCAACAGCCACAAAAGTTGAGGTACAAAGCTAAAATTTTATAAATATCTAGGAAAGCTGAATCGCATAACAGACAAGCCTACAATTTACAAAAAAATTTTATTTAACTTAAAATTCGAATCACAGGTTAAAACGTAATACATCAATTATGGAGGGGGCAATCAAGTACTTGCCACGCCCACTGTTTGTTTAATCTAAGCCAAATTTTTACTTCTTTTTTTTTTTTTTTTGCTTTTTATTTGTTTTGCTATATTGTTCTACTTACCACCTCTATGATGAACAGCACTGGTATGAAATGTATTCTTATCACGGATTGCAGCGGTTGCAGGTGTATTAAAATTTGTTGATGGCATTAGACGACTATTATTATGATTTGTTGTTATTGTTGTTGAATTATTAGTATTACTATTACTGGTTGTAGTGTTGTTATTGTTATTGTTATTGTTATTATTATTATTACTATTATTAAAGCCAACATGTTGATCTGATCCACACAACGAACCGCCGCCCGTTGTTTCATATGAATTACTCGTACTCACAATATCATCTGAAGGTTTTTCGCAATCTGAAAAAAATGAAAATCAAATACATCAATATCAATCAATCAGTACCAATAGATTCAATAGTTCTTAATGCTTCCACTCGACTTCTGTATTGTGCAAAAAACGGGTATTTAAAAATAAATTCTGTCTATAAGGGTAAGATCAGCACGATTCATGCTCTTATAGGAATTTTCTCCTAAGCTTCGATGTTATAAAAAATCACAAAAAATTCGTAAAAAAAAAAATTTGCTTACAGAGTCTGTTGATAAAAGTGGTAATAAATAAATCATAGAGGTGGACATTGAGAAATATTTTAGAAACAGTCATCCTGTCATGCTGTCATCCTGTGATTTGAATCGCTATTCGAAAGTACAGTTTTATAACATCGCTTTTCAACTTGTTGTCTGTTACGTTCAACTTATTTACAAACTTTATTATCTTATGCTCTCCATATCTTTCTCTCTCTCTCTCTCTCTCTCTTCGCCCACAGCTATATTAAAAATGCTAAAATATATGTACTCGTGCGCATATATTCCATCCAGGTGGCAATATTATGAAAGGGTTGGCCACTATTACAATAACAACTACAACAACATTGTTGCAAACCACAACATTATAGATATGTAAAGCAATGCAAAGCAATACTTTTTGTGGTACACAGTTATTGGCTACCGTTAGAATCGTGTAACAACACTTATACTTGCATTAGTAAAGGTATGTTCCGGTAAATTACTTGTGCTGCACTACTACTACTACTATTGCTTCTACAAGTGCGTGTAATTGTATGTGTATTTATAACATTCAATCGTATACGAGATGGATGTTGTTTCAAAAACAACAAAAACCAATAACAACTTCAATATGCGCATGTATGGGTGCTTGTGTGAAAGTGGGGCATATTTGTAGAATACAGCATCACTTATTACAACAACAATAATAACATTATTAAGTGGAAGTGATGGTGAGATTTTGCTACCTCGAAGACATCCGCTTATAAAAGATTTTCCGTTCTATTTATCTGCTTTACGTCCAGGCCTTTATTTATGCACACAACAACTATACATTTAATGTAGACCCACTTAAGAGGTAAATATGTTAAGGTATAAATGCATAATGGGTAGGCTACTTGGTTAAATTGGGCGAAATCGAATATAGTGCCACACCCACAATCGACCTAAATCGATCTATCACTTACATATTTATAATTTATAATAATATTTATAATAAATATATCAATCGATGTGCGAAAATGGTCGTTGATACGTTTTGCATCCATTATTAAAAATTTTAGGTTTTTTTCCCCTTTTTTACCTGCCGAAGCCCACCGTGTTTTATAAACCTTCTGTTAATGTAGTTGTTGTGTGCGTCACATGTTAATAAAATTCGTTTAAAAGAAAAGAAAAAATAAACTGTGCAAAGTTTTTAATATCATTTAAAAAAGGATACACTTGGAGCATAGGTAGAAAGCAAAGGATTCTATAAAAAAAAAATTCAATGAAACGTAATTGCAAGAAAATTTAATCACATTTCTATTCAACTAGATTTTCTCAGCTTTTGTTTGTAAAATATTTACATGGGAAGTAATACCAAATACACGCGCTTTAGGTAAATGCTACTCTTAGAGAGTACACAGTAGAGCAACAGGTTTATAATCAGATTGTGTGCGATTCCTCTTCATCTTCATCTCTCTACGTAAAGTCTCAGTTAAAAATTAACCGTGTATAGTAGAATTTAATTAAAGAGAGATTTCGATCCCCCGTTAGGATTATAGTAATTTAAAATGGTCTTCGAAACGAAGTCTTCGCCACAAACTAATTTCTTAACAATCACTAATCGCACCCTTCCCTTACGTCCTAAACACTTCCGTTTCAGAAATTTAAATCTTGAGAGTATTTTTCTGAATATTTTTCTGAATCAATTCATAGCTTTTGAATTCAGCTTTTTACAAATGGCATAAAGCTATTGTGCAGTAAGTCTGCGACTGCAAACATGCCAGTCTCCTGCTACATTTGTCGCAACGAGTATTTTTATAAATAGTAGATTTTGAAGGCAGATATTTTGTTACTAACCTTTTTGCAATATATCCAAATGTTCCCATAGAATGTCGCCGGTAAAGGCGGGTGTTATGGCTAAAAATTTATCTTTACCTAACTCAATCATATCACGTCCTTTCATTTTAACAAACGGTTCCAAATTCATGGACACCAGTGAGAACTCTTTGATCGCCCAATTCAGCCAATAAATGACATGCTCCTCAGTCCATTCGCGGGGATCTATTAAAAAGTAGACAATTGTTAAAAATGTTGTTACGATACGAGCAATTCTTCTTAAATACGTTATAATCATTGGTGGATTAAGGTAATTGGTTAAGGCTCTCTGAAACTAATAAATTGAAAACACTTTCGTGACCCCAAAGGTGTGGAGGGGCCGCGCTATTAAACTACTGGTTATAATTCATGACTTTTATTTCACACTTGAACTTGAAATGTTTCAAACAGTACAAAGGGACGGAACACTCAGTCGGCAGTTTTACAAATAGATCTGACACATGTACGCTCGCGGTCTCCACTCCGTGAATTATTCTTTTATTTACTTATTTTTTAATCTGTGTGGGCCATAAATAATTCAAAAATATTTTCTCTGTTCATTTTATCTACACAAACACCATTTTTTAATCATTTAATTAGAAATATTTCCACGTAACAGCCGCCGGCTAAATATTATTATTTTGCCTTTTTTTTTTGTGTGAATTACTTGTGCGTGGTATTCTGCGGTTGTTATTAAGTTTTAAATGAAATTTCAATTTAATGCATCATTTATTTTTAATGTGTTTCGAGTGTTACCGCATTATAAAGATGATTAAGGTGATTAACAATGGACACAACAAACCGGATGTGTACCTTAATAGGTTATGAGTTAATAGAAGGGGTTAATACTAACTGTACACAAATAATAATTTTTGCTAAATATGATACGATACACAGATATCGTAAATAAGTTGTTTACCTTTGGTAATATTACAGTTTTGCACTTCTTTCTCCCACGATGCAAACGAAGCTTTCAACACTTCAGCCACTTTACGATTCGTTCCTGGAGTAAGGGGAGGCATTTGAGAGGGTACATCTGAAATTATACAACAACAAATATTTTCTTTTATATAATATTACAGTAAAATATGTTTTGGCAAAAAAATGTAAGTAAAACAGTTTAAAGAAAAATCTATAAAAATTTGCTTACTTTGCAGTTAATTGTGAAATTTTCGAATTTGTCCGATTTCAATATCAATTATCTTTATATAAAGACTAATAACACTTCAGCAGAGTTTGGTGTCAATATTTTCATCTTGACGATAAGAATTTTGAAAATACACACGGACGGATGGACACATCTGGCTAAATGAACTCAATGATACTCCACTTTATTATATGTGGGTGGGTATAAAAAATGATTTACCTTTAATTCTACCAGTCGTTGTATGTAAATGTTGAATTTTTGGATATTTCAGCATAAATTTATTTAAACTTTTATAACCATTGTTGGCCAACACGTCGTTCATGATATTACACGTATCATCATCGTTATTGTTATTGTTAATGTTGTTATTATTATTGTTGTTATTATTATTATAATAAGATTGGCCATAGGGATAGCATGTAGTGCGCAGTGGTATACACAGTTGGCCATCAGACCAATCAATCCATTTATTTGTCATAATTCTGTCTCTTTCTCTCCTCGTTTATAAATATCAAGCAACTGTAGGTGTAAACTTTATAATCACAATATTTTGTATGCAATGCAACCAATAGAAACAAGTTTATTATTGATTATTACAACAATAAGAACAACAACAATCAACCACGACATATATATCAATTATTGTACAATACATTACAGTTACAATTACTTGATTACAAACATTTCAATAAGTTATGAAATGAAGGCAAAGAGTTCAAAATTAAATTACACCCATAAATGTATATGTGTGCGTGTGTGAATGTACCATATAATCAAAACAAATCAAATTGAATCAAATTGAATCAATTTCATTTATTATTTAACTTATTGACCTTCAGTTGTCAGATATGAATAAACACATAGAATAAATAGAGTGGTGTTGCAATCGCATCAAGAGGGTGCCCTCCGTCATGACCCTTTCTTTTTTCCTTTCATTCTTTCTTCCTATCTATCTTTGCTTTCCCTAACAAACAAAAAATCATGCCACTTAACCGAAAGACAAACAAATCCCGTGCACACAGCCATTCAACATAACAATATCAACAACATCGGGTAGAAAGGGTGTACAGCGAACATTGATTGTATGGTCATGTCTGTCTGCTTATAAAATTCTGCTGCCTTTGTGTCTGATTATTCGATACATAAATGAGTTGTTACTTGTACTCAACAATTTTACTGATTTGCCCGCACATAAGGCATGTTGTTGTTGTTGTTGTTGTTGCTGTTATACCCTTCTTATATGATAAGGGGTATACTAAGTTTGTAATTCGGTTTGCAACATCCACAAAAAAGGCGGCAGAAATTCTAGAAAGTATCATCAAACTCTGAGATCTAGACATGTCCGTCCGTGTCATTGAATGTGAACCTGTTGTTGGCATCTCTTGAAATGTTCACAGTATCTCTTGAAATCGCTTTAAAACCACACCCAAAATTGACAAAAATCTTTTTATTCTTTCCAAAATCATTTATTTGTAATGAGTTCATATGTTTGGGTTAATAACAAGAAACAAGAAATAAGAAACCTTATTTGGTCTACAATCCACCTATTTAGTAGAACATAAACTATAAAGGGCTTAATCAAAAAACTACCACGCCCACTTTTTGTGTATATCTACATAGGGTATTTAAGATTTGCCCTGAAGCTAACTTTTTTTCGAACTTGTTGTTATTGTTGTTCTGTTAAACACATCAATCATTTGCAGAATATTGTTACTTAAGCGGCCGAGTGAAAGGGTTGAAAGAAGTGTTTAACACAAAATAATATGTATGTTCAAATATTGTTCTTGTTGTTGTTGTTGTTGTTGTTGTTGTTGTTGCTTTTATCATATGATTTATTATATTATAACTGATTTATATGAATATACTAAGTTTGTCATTGCATTTGTTGTTGATCAGTATCAACAAACTGAGTCGAACTAAACATGTATGTAGGTCTTTATGTCCGTGCGTCCGTCTGTTGTTGGCACTCTCAATATACTAAAAATAGGCGTAATCTGATAACAGACGCGCCCAAAGTTTGTAAAAAACTGTACGCAGAATAAAACACAACTTGTAAACTAATACGCGTTACATGCACGAATCATGTACCTGCCACGCCCACCATTTGTATGTAGATATTAAGGGTATTTAAGTTTTGGCTGAAGCCATATTTGTTTCTTCACACTCTCGAACCCTCTACAAAAACAACTGGCACTGGCACATTCTGCGCTGGGGTGTTTTCTCGTAAAACTTGAACTTAACACATAACATGACACAACACATAATGCGCTTATATTTAATTAATGTAAGTATTCAGTTAATGGTTGTTGCATTTTCTTAACCGTCGCTTCAATTATTTTTACACATGTTTTATTGTTAAACCAAAAACGATATGTGCTCGCTCAGCAATGGTTTCACGCGTTGTAAGTGGTAATGTTTAAATGTTTATTGTTTAATTACAATCATAATTATGCTTTTGTTTACCGGAGAACTTAGTTAACAACAAAAGGATTAACACGACTATTCTCTGGGGTTCTATTGTTACTTCAATACTGTGGTTTGTTTTTGTTCTTTTAATCACTGTTTACACTTGTTACGCACTAATATGAAATCTTAAGCAGCCATTAATACTCAGGTAATAGTTTGAATGGAAAAAAGGGCAATTCCTTACACTGAATTGGAAAAATTAAATTGTTGTTTCTTGTATTATTTTCTTTCCAATAAATAAAAAAAAAATTTATGTGGAGGGTGGAATAACAAATTTATTCTGGGTACACATTCTATTGGGTTCCTATACCGAAACTGAAACGAAGTAACGCTTATAGCACAATGATCACACGTATCCTAAACTCTCGCTCTCTCTCTATCTCCCATTCAACCGCCTATGCACACGAACACACACACATACGTAGTTAATGAATACACATTAGTTGTGCTCATTTACTCAGTCTCTCTTGCCGTCTGGCTTTGCATGAATAAAACTCTTGTGTTTGTGTGAGTATGCGAGTGTGCTTGAATTATGAAAACCAGATTTTTTTACTCCTATTTGAAAGGTTGACTCATATGTTTTGTCTGCCTACTCCATCTCTACGTATTTGTCGGTTGTTATCTTTTGTTTTTGTCTTTCGTGAGTAGCCACTGCACCATATGTGTTTTTCAAGTGAACCTAAGCATACGCATGTATTGTGGTTTGCCACTTATACACATGCACACATACATTCATCTATATAGATAAAAAACGTGAGAAGTCTAATATAACAACAACAATAACAACTGCATCAAAAATTCATTCATAAAAATCTTATCAGTTAAGTAAAAAAATAAGAAGAAACACGACAGAGATTCTTGTGTCTATGTGGTGTTGTTATCTCCATTCACATGATCTCTAGAGAAGAAAGAGAAGACTAATTTTATTAATACCCACACACAGGCGCTGTACTTACTTACTTGTGTGTGGTGAGAGTGTAAAAAAATTGAAAAAAGAAAAAAATAACGGAAATGACCATCATCGCACCCGTTACACATATAATTGCAGTTTCTTGTATGTTTTTTCTCATTTTTTTAAATCTTGACGTAAAAAAGGGGTTAAAACATTTGTTTACATAACCAGGCGATGCATTCAATCAACGTACGTACACATGTACTAGCTATGTAAATAAGTTCAATAACATGGTTAATCCACAAAAAATAAAAGTACAACAACAACATACAACGGCCATAAAATCAAGTCTTTTAATAACAATAACAGGTGATGGTGTCTGCTGTAAAATGTATAACAGACGAGCGGACAGACGGACGTTCAGGGCTAAATTGATTCAAAAACGATTCCGTTTGAAACGGAAACGATCGATATAATAATACTTATAAACATTTATACCAATTTTCAACTTTAAGGTCAATTTTTGCAGCAGATGAAGAGATTTTCGACTAATTTTTCCCAATTGAAATAGTGATCTAGAATGAACTAGAACTATTGTTGTTGTTATTTGTACATTTATGATTTCTATCTTAAATTATTACTTTAATGAATGTTAAGCTAAAACAACGTAAAATTTATTTTATACTTTTTTATCAGTTGAAGCTGAAGCGTAACTAGCACAAAAACAAAAAGAAGAAAAGCAATAAAAGAAAAGAAATGGATCGATCAAATTTATAGATAATTGAAACCGACGTTTGATATGAATAACACATAAAGCGGGCACATTTAAATTGATTCAGACATTGTTGCTGATTATTGTGAGCATGAGTGCAGTATCATAACAATGCAGGCCTTTGAAGCCTCATAAAGTATTTCCAAAAACATTGATATCATGTATAAATACCTTTATAAATGGATGGAAATAATCACAAAACAATTTGCATACGCAATGCACACAAATACACACCCTACTCAATGCCGAATTATGCACAGAAAACAATGTTCAACAAAACCTCTTGTCGGCTCAATAAAAGCCGACACAAAGAAAATAAATATTTTATTTTATGAATGAAAACTTATCACTTTACATATATGCGTGTGTGTGTACCTGATGCAGTTCCACTCGAAAAGTGTCAAAAATCATGAATATAAACACGAGTTACATCCTCGTCTCAACTACAATCAAAACGCGCCGAAATTCAAACTAATTTTCACACAAATTATTTTATGTATACAAAGAAGGTTACATAACATTAAGGTGTACTCGCTATATAAACTACATGCATACAACACAAAAATTTGATCGTTTACAACAACACCAACTATATATGAACATTTTAAACATAATATGGATGAAAGACGATCAAAAATTAAATGTGATGTGCGGGATATAAAAAAGTAAGCATTCAAGCACTTTATGAATGAATTTCTGATATTGTTTTATGGCCTTTGTAAGGCACATATGATATGATATGTAGTTAAACGAAACCATAATAAAGCAAAACCCGCAAACACTATGTGGAAAAAAAAATTTTAAAAAAAAACAAATCTTGTAGCTTAGATGAAATCTTAAATACCCTGCACATCTATTACGCCCTCTAATGGTGTTTTTGTCGATTGTGGGCGTGGTTTTTAGCTAATTCTACCCCGCGTTCACAAAATTTAAATGCATGTAAAAAGTATTTGCTCAATATCATAAAATTTACGACCGCGAATAAACAACACAGTAGGCGAACGTACGGATGGACTCAGATTTTAATTCTTATCATGAATATTTATTGTACGTTCTCCAATGCATTCAAAAACAACAACAAACTTTGCATACCCCATCTTATGCGGAGGGATAAAAAATAAATAACTTAGTCATACTGTCATACTATGCCCATACTATTGGGACATAGTAGTAAGTTTATGTGTGAGTGAAGCTCTCAAAGCAATCTACATATATTTTGTAAAAAAAAAAATTGCAATCCCTGTTACAATAAAAGGTTGCATAACTTCCTCAGGCGTAAAGGTTTTTACAGACATTTTTTCTTTGTTTTTGTTTTTTTATTCATTTAAATTTAGTTTATCGATCAATTTTGTAAACGTAATTATTACAGAAACTACTCTCTAAACTCTAGCCTCTCTTGTATACACAAAAATAGAGAGAGAAAGAGAGAAAGAGAGAAAGAGAGAGAAAATCAAAATAAAGTTGATGAGATGAAGTAAATTTTTATGAATGAAAATTCTTCATTGATCTCACACGCATAAAAAGTACCTGCTCATGTACGACGATGTGTGAAAAAAATGAGTATGTGCGTGCGTACAGGCGATCGTTGTGTCTTATCGTGTTGGGTCTCATCAGGAAGTAGCTGCATTCATTGAATACAAATAACAGCAGCTACAAAACCGACAAACAACCGCACATGCGCATACTCACACGCAACAGTGGCTACAGTGTCAGATCACCACCATTATCGTTAAACCACAAGATTGAAAGAAAAACAACACACAAGGGCCAACCATGTATGAGGCTTGCGTTTCTAAACGCACCAAAACATTGCAGCGCTCTTTGACTAAAGAAATGTACACTTTCTAAGCACATCACTGATGTCATTGGCGCAATGTGCTTGCAACACTCCAAACAGAGACAGAGATCGCATAAACTGAAACCGCACTCCTCACCCATAATTATGATGCATTGTTTCACCGCAGCGATGTTAGTTGTAGAAATGTGTTTACGAATGCAGGCAATGCGCCTGCGGGACTTTCTTCACCACAGTAAATTATCATATAGTTTGTTGCATTGGCCGTTTATGCACAAGCAACAAAAATCCTTATTATTCAATCTTACACTTTATGTCAGGAAAAGTTTTCGAAAAATTAACATTTCATTGAAAAAATAAGACACTTGTTATGTTATATGTTCTAAAATTTGAATCTTCACCATGCAGGCTACATAGTTTTCTCAAGAACACCACGTATGCATGGGTCAACTTTCAATTTTTTCTCTTGTAAACTTTATAACTAGTACAGTAGAAAAACCTTAAGAATATATTTTATTTATTTTCAGTTTCTATTATACGGTGGGCATGTCCTTTAACCACTTTTCCATATTTCTGCTAAACGTGAAATCGTTGACTTGATTATGGCATCCATAAATGGAATATCCACAAAATGACAGACAGACAGACAGACTGACTAGTATGGCTGTAACTTTCTCACTTTTAATGCATCGCATAGTGGCGTGTTTTGATTTCATTGCAATCTTTTTTCACCCTTTTTATACCACTTAAGTATGCTTGTTCTTATTACTATAATCTCTCCTTAAGTGTTAAACTGCGAAAAACATGTTTACAACAACAATAATAATAATAACAACAACAATCTAGCTGTTGCTATTATTATCTTTGCACACTCTATCTTCTGATGTTTTATTAAGACCAATTACAACAATAACAACAACAACAACATCAACCACTTTAACAAAACAAACAACAAATTGCTTTTACAAAGTACAAAATGTCGCTGCGTGAGTAGAATGCAATCTAAGCGTGAAAACATGAACGTTTACCGCATATAATGTTATTACGCGATATATGTAGATTATATATATATCGTATTTGTGTATGTAACATCCATACATAATTTAGAAGTACTTAAAGAAAAAGCAACAAAACAACTGCAGAATTTTATGAAAGTAATTATGCTGTCAGAGTAATTTCGTTCGCTCTACAAAAACAGTTCGTTATTACAACCATGTTTAATGGATTTGTTATCCGACCACACCCATTTTTGGCTTATTGATGAATTGATTCGATTATTTAGCTCAATTTTTGTGGCAGATAAATAAATTTTTTGATTGTGGGTGTGGCTCTTGACCGATTTTGACCATTTTCTAAAAGCGTTTTGCAAAAACTAAAAGTGTCTATACAAAATTTCAGATCAATATCTAACAATTTACGCCCGTGAGCATGCCAATAACGGACAGACTCATGGACATACGGAACTACATACATGTCTAGTTCGACTTAGTTTTTTAAGGCTGATCAAGAATATTTATACTTTGTGGGATCTCTGACGCCTCCTTGTGGGTGTGGCAAACAGAATGACAAACAAAGGATCGAGTAAAAGCTTCTCAAAACTTTATTTTCTACTTGAAAGTTTTTCTATTTCATGATCATTGAACTACTTTTTTGCTTTTACTCACATTAGGCAACAATTTCAAAATGATTGCTTTTACCATGGAATAGAAAGAATAGACAATTATTACTAACCCATACATAAATACTATTAATTACATGAAATATGATTTTAATTTATTTTTATGACACGTCTTATAACGGATGCATGTATGATTACATTTTTAGCAATTATTCACGTAATAAAACTCTTATCTCTTATGAATGTATTACTTAATAGAAGGAGGAGCAGTGCACTTAGCAAATACACCACCGCCCCCTTCAGGCGTAGCATTTTTCATTACAGAAATCTTTAAATAGTAAACGAACAGGTGTGTTTGCCTGCGTACACGTTTCATTGTGCAATAGTTTCATCTGCTACGGCCGCTGCTAACATTCAATTAGGAATGAATTAATTATTAAGAATGTCATAATGTAATGTGCTCGTGTATGATATAGTGCAATGTATTATACAAAAAAAAGTAGCAGAAGAAGAAGATAAAATAGTACATTACAAGTGTAATGTTTACTCTACACAAACATCAAACACTGACTGTTTACACATATATCTAAACGCTTACGCAGAGTTTATTAATTGTATATACGTTATATACGCACACACATACATATAAACATTAATTATAGTAAACATATATTAACACACATTCCCCTACGTAGCGCGCTAAGTTTATCTCCATACAACCTCACTGCAGTACACAACTATAAAACAAAGAAACATTAAACCCAAACCAACACATAACGCATCCTCCTACCGCGTTACGTACGTTTAAACATATATATTTCAAGCATTGACTACGAGTATGTAATTTTATATTTCCGGTGAAAGAAGAAAAAAAAAAAACAGAATGCTTGATGAAACGATGTATGCACGTATGTATATATATTTAAACGACTAACAAAGCTGACCACTATTTATTATTTGCCTGTTGCTGACTGACTCTGTACAATATTTATACAGTCAAACTCTGTGATAAAATTCTCCCATTCATATAAATGTTTTGAAATGAAATTTGTTTTATACTTCTAGAATATATGTAAAAGTTCGATTTGAAAAGATGGCATAATTAAAAAAGAAACTTGTTTACAGAAAATACATTAGTGTACCGTGTCAAGCTAGTAAGTGTCCGTACGTCCGTTTTTCCTTTCTTTGTTTCCAAAATTAATTAAAAATAATGCATATGCCATAGAATGTTTGTTATTATTTTATTATGTACAAAAAAGTGCATTTTATTCAAACATTATCTTTAAATTTAAAAAAAAAAATTGTTTTTGTATGTGTACATATGATTTTTCTGATGGGAGATACCTTCCTTTAGCAAATTCAAATAACACTAACTCGTAAATTTTTTGTTTGCAAATATATGTGTTTGTTGATACATGCGATTTGTAGAGCAATAAAATTTTAAAATATTCTTTTGTTAAGTGAGAAAATTGTGTTAAAAATAACTCAAAATTAAGACAGACGGATGGACAAATGTTTTTATTAATCAATAAAAATACAAAAAACCAAATTAGAGATTCGTAGGCAACAGTATCTTTAAATTAATGAAATTTATTAAAATATTACTTTTTAGATGTTGCACATCCATATAATCTCTGCAAGACTTTAACATTTTTACCATTTCATAAAGTTTTCTTATAGCGGATTTTCACTGTAGCAACTGTATTGTGGCAGTCTTCGTATCGACTGTGGCATTATCCCTGATTTAAGTTGTTTTCGACAATTTCACTACGCACTCTATAAAAAAAAAAAAACTAACAAACGCCACCATCTCCCTCATAATTGAATACTGGTTAAGTGGCATAAAATTATTGTCACTTTTTTTTTTTGTTTTGTTTCTGTACTAAATAATGAAAATTTATTTGTACGTAATTCATTCTGTCATCGTCGTATAACATATTTATTATTGCTGTTGATTGTGTATAAAGTACAATTGTATTCGCTGATGAGTTATTTATTTATTTTCTTTTACGATTTTAAGCCACATATGCAAGTAGAAGATACTTCACCTATATTTATTGTATGAACCTTTATAAACGTGTGTATGTGTACGTAGGTTTCGTTACAGGTATGAATGGCAACAACAACAACAACAATAAAAAAAACACTATGACAAATTATTGCAGTTTAAATTGTCTGTTCGTAGAAATTATACTAAAACCGCTTATTTTGTATTTATTTTGAAAAAAAAAACACATTTTTCTTTGCTAAAATTTCTGCCAATTTTAAACGTTTTGTATTCTTAGAAAAAGTTATAAGAATTGAATTTTTTTTTTTTTAATTTAATCGTAACACCAGAAATATATTCAGCACATATGAAACAAAACATGTCCAATTTATTTAGTAAATACAATCAGTGTGTTAAACACTGCTTAGGGTTGGAATAAGCGACCAAAAGTGATGGCTTTTAAGAGTAACGATAACAAGTAAAAAGCACTAAAGTTGGCTTAAGCCAAATCTTAAATACCCTTCATATCAATGTACAAACCGTGGACGTGGCAGATGCCTTATTATGCCTTTAATATGTATTACGTATCAACTTGCTTGTCGAATTCTACATCAAATTAGTTTTTTTTGGTAGAAAAATATACTTGGCGCCCATTTTGCCACTTCCATGAATAAGGTGCCTATAAATATATATCAAAAATTTTAACTTATGGTTAATTGAACCAATTAGTTTCAAATTATGATACGAATGAATTTTGACCTGCAGTAGATAAATTTTTAGTAATGCCAGTAATAACAGGTTTTATATTGATTTTGATGTACTTTCAATTTCAATGTAATTATTTTTTATTGTTTTACCAGGACAAAGGACTGTTGGAAAATGTAGAGAAGTACTCTAAAGTAAACATTAAAGGAGAAAGAAAAGGCGGTGACAACATTACAACTCTGCTTGATCAACGTAGAGACGTCCGTGAAAGAATCAAATTGTGCATCAGAAGCATATCTTTTTTTTCATTTGATTTCGTTCGAAAGCAAATCTATAATTTCCAACATTTTTGCCAATTCTCGTACAGCACTATAGTGGGTAAGAAAACTACAAAACTACCCATTGAACACTACTTTATACGTATTTATACAGAACACTTTAAAAATACTTCTTCCGTTCATTTATCGTACCAACATCATGAATAAAAAGCTAAAAACTTGTTGCTAGTTGATCAAAGTAAAGAAATTTCTTTCTATTGCTGAGTTATACACCAACAATGCATTATGTGAGAGTGACCGCTGCAAGTGCAAACTTTCAATTCCTTTTATCTATAAACTCCTCACAATCATAACGATTGATGTTTCGCAAAATTTATGTAAATGTGAAATCCCTTCAAGGCATATATTCCATCATTTAATGACTTGCCGCCAAAAGTCATTTCTTTTGCTCAATCAGTAGTTAATGTATTGAGGGTGGTGGTAAGGGGCACTAAACATTGAACATTCATTCAATTAGCGTTTATTTTTTACAAAACAAAAATATGTTCCACGGTCTTTCCTCCCAGTACACCACTAAATGTGATGAGTCCTGTCTGTATAGACAATTAGTCGACAGAGATACATGAATGAGAAAAAACAAGTGAAAAAATTAACTAACTTTGGCTTAAGCCAAATCTTGAAGAGCTGTTGAATTCATACCCAAAATTGTGGGCGTGTCTGTTATGCTACGATGCCACCAAACTAAAGTTTTATACCTTTTATAACTTTTTGCTTAATCTAAATAGCCCACTGATTGTAGGTACTAGAAATACGTGTTTAATACTTTACACACAATTCAAGACCGTAAGACCGTGACCATTTCAAAAACCAGACAAATATAGACACACTATGCTTTGTAACGGATCAAGAACTTCGTGTGTCTTTAATGTCTCGTTCTAGGTGTTGCAAATGGAATAACAAACTCGGTATACTACTCTTTTCATATGAAGGGTATAAAAACGTTAAGTCGTAAAAGTAATTGTAAAAAGAAATATCCATTGTATGTAGCCCCCCGGAAAACGCGGACCTTTGTTATCCTACAAACAGTCAATTAAAGTCAATATCAATGCAAATGTTGCGAATGTTAAGATTAAGAATTAGTGAAGAAAGATAATAAATAAGTATTAATAGTAAGCATTGGAATAAGTCCAACCAAATACATAATCCTTAAGAACTTTAAATACGAACAGTGTGGCTTCATATTACGATAAATGAATGAATAGAGCAGACCAAAGGTCTATGAAATCCATTAAAAAAGGACATGAGATCAAGAGTTACATCATCCATCCATATCACAACTCTTTCATATATTATCTCGCCAAGATCCTTGATGGACATATATCCAATTAATACTGATCATTTTTTCTTGGTGTATCATTTTTACTGAAGAAATTCCGAATTGAAATACTGCAGCGCTGAGATTCAACTTTTTTTTTTTTTTTGCTTTTTTTATGAAATTCCCGAGAACTAAAAATTCTCACGCCTGAATATGATGATTTTGATCTTTGTGCTCCCGGTAAAGATATTCATTTTCATACCCACGCATTACACTTATCAATTATTTTGTGATTTCAATAGATATATATTTCACATGTGGCTTTGTGTGTTCAAGAATATGGTATGTACTCAAATTACCAGACCACAATATCTTGACTAAAATATTCGCACATCTTTACGACAGACAATCAAATGCAAAGATTAATCACTTGTCCTGTTTTGTACTCCTTTGTACATAGCTTTGTTTGAAGGCTACGTTAATGAAGTTAGCGCATAGTATCCTTCAAGTAAAATGCGTGTGAATCTTTTTATTTATTATAAAAATTCGCGAAAAGGTTTTTTTCTTTTCTTTTCTTTTCTTTTCTTTGCTTTTATGCCTTCAACTGGTTATCTCTTTAATTGTGGTATACCGGGTTTATCGGATTCGTTAATAACAGCTCTGTTTGAATTAAATGGGCGGGGTCACATTATATTTTCTAAATTTTCAAAATTTCTGTTTTGTGTGAAATTCAACGTGTAAGTTTAGAGGGCCTACTCAAATACCTGCCACGCCCATATTTTGTATACATGTGAAGAGCGTGCTTAAGATTTGAGTTACGCCAAATTTTGTCTTATTACTTGGTTTTCTAACAACATCTTATTAAGCACAACGTTAGCGGCATTTGGAAACACCTCGATTCCATGTGATTCCTTTTAATGCAATTATATATATTTGAACTAATTACAATATGCATTTTCCGTATATGCAGCATAAAGGATTTAAATGTTTTATATGCAACTTTATACAGATTCTTACTTAATCATATAAGAAATTTCATGTTAAAGACAAGATTGATTTACGACTGAAGTTGAAATCTTTTCCATCAACTCCTCTAACATTTTCCCCCCAATTTGAAAAGTTTTAATCATATATATTATATTGTAGAGGGGTGATGACTTGTGTTTAATTGGGTAAGTGGTAGGCGTTCAATGTTTTATTCGCATTTTATGTTCATTAAGTGTTTTAATTGCATTTAAATTCATTGCATTGTGTCATCGTTGTTGTAATCTTTAAATGAATGAATGATTGAATGAATAAGTAAAACGACAGAATAGTCCAAGTAACTATAGAACATCGACAGTACAGTGTTCAACGTTATTGTGTTTTAAAGTTGTATGCCTGAGTTTTAAACACACTGTAAAAAAAGGGGAACTGGTTCAATATTTACAATTTTGCTTTCAACATGGAAAAAGGTAACTTCAGTAGATAGAACTGTAACTGTTTCTTTATGATGCTATTCCAAACGAAGTGTTTTGGATCCCCAATAGTCCCTTTAAAGCTCTTAATGTCAGGATGTGATGTAAGTGTCTGCTGCTTGCTGCTTAATATGTATAAGAAATTTCACAATAAACTCAAAGAGACTTGTATCGTTTTGCCTTTTAAACCTAAAATTTTCTATTTCTTGATAACTATTAGAATTTTAATAGAACGTATGTGGAAATCTGTTTGGTCGTTACTTTAATTAATCGGTTCGTTTTTGTATTTTGTATTTTTTTTTTTTTTAATTTTTATTGTTGTGTCACATGATTGTGATTGTTGAAATGTTCTTGAATTCAATTGGATTAACAATATTTGTTTTTGTTGTAATTATTATTGTTGTTGTTTTTGTTCAGTTAAGCATGTGAGTGACATAATGAATTATGAACAATTGAAGTGAAGCAACAAAAGTTGCACTAAGTGGAAGATGATGCCGCCATTATGAAAAAATGTCATGTGGGCAGTAAGAAAAAAAATTCATATTAAAGGAATGTATGCTCTCATCCAAATTTTACTAAAACATTATATTTATACACATACTTGTACAAATTAAGCAGACAATGAACTTAACTTAACTTAACATTACAAAAAGATAAATGGCAGTCTTTGGGGAAGCTGGAGAGAAGCTCAAAATATGGTTTTCCATATCCATCTAATAAGCAAGTTAATGTCAAATAAATAAACATTTTAAATTTCAAAAATACAGCAATTTTTCTACCATATTATGCATAATATTTAAACACACACACACACACACATACATAATTACCAATACCACCGGTACATACTTTACTGAGAAAAATCTCACTGAAGAAAAACTAATGAACAAGTTAAAGCGGAAACATATCCTCATTTTCACACACACACACACACACACCATATGCGTAAGTGTACCGCGGGGAATCAATGTTTTGACATGTTAACTGTTTAAACATGTTGAGAACTTCCGCACCTCGACAAACCTGCAACATTAGGAAAATGGAAAAAAATAAAAAAAAATATAAAAGAAATACAAAATGTAATAAAATGAAACTAGCACACGCAAGCAATCGCTGATTGATGACCATAAACAGACTCAAAGTCAAGCATTGTGGTCAGTAAAGCAAAAAAAAAACTGTTCAGGCCATAATTTTCACTGAATAAGGCGGAAAAAAACAGGAGACACAAGTCATTCAGTCTATATAGACACAATTTAAGCGCCATCATATAAGTCGAAACACCGTTTACGACTCAGTTAATTTTTAATTCTTTTGCTATAGAACCGCTTAACCGCTTACTTATATAACGACGTTGAAAAATAGCGTTTAGTCAAAAGTATTTGTATGGAAAGTTATGGAATTCTTTAATAAGTAATATTTGAATAGATAACCGCGTGGGTACGCATGGTTTAAAATACATTTTCTACAATCTATAAACAATTTAATGATGCAATATTATAAAAGGACCTATTGCGTATAATGCACTCAAACCTGTTTTAGTGCGGTCTTATATTGTGCGGTATATGAAAATTTCAATCAAAGCCATCAATAAATCATCAGAACATAATCATAAAGCTTTTAAGAAATACTACGTGAAGTTAACTTTTAAATACATTTTGGGAAAACTCGAAAATTATGCAATAACTTTGACTGAAGTTTGGAAAAAGTTTTCGATATTGAACCGCATAAATCACGCTGCTGCAACAATTACTGAGATAAACCAAAACACATTAAATGTGATTTCTCTCCATCGCACAAAAATAGGTTTCAGTGTTACGTTTTTCTAGATTTGACTAATTTTTTGCTTCAGCATTACAGTTAAATAAAATAAATAAATTTTTCCAAGTTCCTAAATGGACAAAAGCTTTTTTCTTGATTTAATTCTCTCATTAAACTCCCCAGCTGGCACATATCGTAAAGATATCGCACTCGCAATATTAGCCGCAGTATCGGGGTTTTTGAAGCGTTGGATAGCGTTAATGAAGACCGAACGGATGCTGATAGTAAAATATTAACAGTTATTTAATTTACCCCTCAGATACAAACACACGCTTTGTATACCACACACTAACAAATAAAATTAACAAAACGAGAAGTAAGATTGTAAAGTTAAAGATATCTAAAAAGCGATAAGATATAATAACACTAATAAGTGAGGTACGTTTGCCATAGAAATGCTTTAAAAAAAATATATAACTAACAATAAGAGCTACAGTAGCAACAGCAACCGAAGCAGCATCAGCATGAACAATAAGAGCAGATAACAATATTATGAGGGGGAAATATTACAAATCTGTTAACAAACGGTCGCTACTATCACTACTGCGAGTGACTCTACAAATACAAGCGATACGTTTCGTAGTTAAATCAAGCAAACAGCCCCAGTAACAACTCCAGCAAATCATTAACGAGACTTGAAATCTCTCTCATTTTTATGTGAATGGTTGGACCGTTAGCCATACTCGTATGTCTTGTAAAGAAAATCTAAACAAAGACGTTTTGATTGTAGTAGAACGATTGTACCTTTTTATACATTTCACGGAAACTCAGTTCGTTTGTCATTCTGTAGGCAACCACCAGAAGGATATTCCAGCTTCAAAAACTGAATTGATTTAACAAAGTCCGTGTGTCCAGCCATTTACGTTAAACCGCTTACTGTCGCAAAAATTGAAACATTATTTAAATTTAATGCAGACATTCTTGATCCATGTTGCCAGATTGTTATTTCGAAATGGCAAATTCGGTCAATCGAAACGCCCACAATTAAATTCTCTCTCGGACACAATACTTTATATGGTTATAAAAGTGAATGTATATCCAAGTGCATCTGTAACCAGCAAATTGAATGTTATAGGATAACAGACACGCCCATAATTTTCTTAAAAAGTATTTTAGCGCAGCAATCGACCGTTATAGTAAAATTTAAGAAATCCTTCAAGAGTTGTTAAAAGAAAACTATTTTTGTATACACGCCCACTACTTTTGTACACGCCCTCTAACTAAACTAAACAATCTGCAGAGTATTCTAGCTTTGCTTTAATCCAATTAAAGCTTTCTTTCTTGTAATTGAAATATTTTAACTTTTCTACTTTTTTAACCGTTGAACATATACTCTCACACATATTATGTAAGCAGTTGGCTATAAAATTTTTTTCTATCAATCTCCTCCTTATTCACCGCTATAAAATCTAACTAATGATGGTGAATTTTTTTTATACTTACATTTACTACTTCTTCTAACTACTTGACCGTTTTTTACTTTTTCCTATATTTTTATTATTATTTTTTTTTTAATGTATTGTTGTTGTATTTGTTGTTGTTATCATAACCCGTTGTCGTTGACCAAGTTTGTATGATTTTCGTATTTTTTTTTTTTTTTCTATTTAATTTCACACACACTCACCAACCGGATGAGCAGCTGCTTTAAAAATCACTTTTCCATACATACAAACACACATACATACGTATTTATTTTCATTCATTCACAGGTGAACGGGCAAGTTGGCATCTACTTGTACAGTAACACGAGGAGAGGATGCGATTGGACAGATCTTTCTAAACACACATATATATGTAAACTATTGAATTGAAGCCAATTTCAGTTTTGCCACGTATGTGCAAATGCGTGCAAACGTTTACTACTCTACGATATTCTTCTTTTGTATGGACAGCGTAAAGATAGTAAATGGAACCCGTTTCATTGAGGAAACATCTCTAAATATGATGTCGAATTAAATGCAAAACTTTAACTCCATTATGCTCGACAATAAAAAACAAAATTGGCACTTGCACTGAAGTAAATAATAACTCAAACGTAAATTTTTCAATTAAAGTAAAATCTTAAAAAATACTTTATAAGTAATCCCTGTTTCTAGTGGTTGCTGGTTGTCATGAGCTTGAATGAGTTTTTAATTAAACAAAAGTAAGAAAACTAAATTTGGCTTGGACCATATCTTAAATACAATGCACTTCCATGTACAAAGGGTAGGCGTGGCGAACATATGAATACGCTCTTAAATACAGCTTCAAAGTCGAATTTTTACGCTGAAAATGGTTTTTTGTAAATTTTTGACATGTCTGTTACCTACATGTCTAGATTGACTCAGTTTTTGACGCTGATCAAGTCTCTGACGCTTTCTTCTAGGTGTTGCAAACGGAATGACAAACGCAGTATACGCCCCATTTTATGTGAAAGGTATAAAAAGAAAGCAACCGATTGAAAAGTGCAATCGCCAGAACTGAAAGAAAGCGAAGCTATTCATAATGTCCCTCCCAATCCAACATAGGTGCCATACAAACACAAACATACTTGCATGACCTGGAAATCAATCACAATTCAATTCATTCAACTTATACTGATTATGTATGTATGAAATTCAAAAAGTGTGATATTTTGCCTTTTTATTATTTTTTTTTTTGTTCAACGGCACAGTTTCCTGTGCTTGGCATGACATTCTCTCTACAAGCAGTATTGAAATCGATGAATGAACGAAATAAAAGGCAATTCATTCATAAAATATGCGAAACTATTGTAAATACAAGCACAAGTATTTAGTTTTTATAAAAAAAAAAAAAACGTGCAGTACTTCAAAAATTGTATTTGAGTGATTTATTTGTCTAGTTGTGGTCAAGTGAGATTTATTGTATATAAAAAGGGTCGAACTGTAAAATTTTCAAGTCAACCCTTTTTCATACGAACACATGTTTTGTTCAGTTGCTACAGGATAGGTACATAAAATATAATTAACGTACCTGATATTTCTACCAACTACTAACAGTTGATGATACAAGATTCGACTAAAGCCAATGCTGGACATTTTAGTATAAAGTTTTTACTTGTTTCTCTCTTTCACAACACTTGACGGTATGCACGTAAATACTGTTTAGTTGATTTTACAACCAGTACTCGCGATAACAAACAAAAAACATTACAATTAATTATTGCTTCCGATAGTTAACGATTGATTATAGCTTTATAAACTCGTCTACACCATTTAACATATTATATATGTATGCATGTATGTATGTACTACAGTGTGGGAAAGGAAGTGCTTAAGTTTTGCAATATTATTAAATAATACATATTTAATAAACATATTTAGGCCAAATCCGTTCTTTAGTTAGGAAAGATCTAGCCAGAACCCAAAGAAAGGAATATAAACAACTGGCTCGATTTTCAAAGGGTTGGAAAGACAAAAAGGTTGCTACGGCCAAGTTTAACATTTTTATTGTCTCCACATAAGATGGGGCTTAATGCACTTGCAACATCCAGAAGGTTAGGTTAGATATCCCACAAAATTTACATATTTTTGATAAGCATCAAAGTCACCTAGACATCGACCTAGACATGGTTCCCAATGTAACTATTTGAGGTTCACGCTCGATTTTTGACTTTTTTTGTACGCAGATTGTCATTTGAATTAGCTAAAATCAGTTAACAACCACGCCCACAATAAGCAAATTTAATTAAGCAAAAACTACACTTGGCACTTATAAGTTGAAACATAATACTTAACACCTTTTAATGAATGAAGTTATACCTATGCCACGCCCACAATTTATGTATAGATAGGGAAAACATTCAAAATGTAGCTTAAGTCAAGTTTTGTTTTACTTTTATTTATAACTTATAACTCTCTCTCTCTCTGTCTCCGTGGCTAACTCATATCAACAGCCTAAGAACAGGTGCAGATAAGATTAGTAGATTAAACCAAATATTAAATACTCTCCACATTTATACATAATATAATGTGGGCATGGTTGATATTTCATTTTCATGCTCTGTTAACGATTGTGGGCGGGATGAGAGCGTGAGAGAAAACTTTACTTTAGAAAACTTACATGAAGTCTGTGTGCTTGATGCAGAGTGTCCTTTAATTTTTCTTTGTTCTGTTTAAATAAAATAATTTTTCTCTTATATAGCATTGAAATAAATTGAAATAAATAAACGTAAAGAAAACACTTCACATGAGTAAACATTTATATCACAAGTCGGTTACAGCAAAAAATGTAATTTTTTTGTTAATTTCTCGCATAGATTCTTAAGAACAGACTCAGCTGGGACAATCAAATTTAGCTCCATGAGAAGTACGTTTAATTGTCAATCAATTTTATCCATTTTTAAATAATTGACTCATTTTCCCCTCATAAGCTCATATGACAAGTTTTGGTTTCGTGAACGTTTTAAAACCTCGACAAACGAATATTTCTTAAACTTTTCTAAATTTTGAAGCTAACACTTTACCTTGTCTCGTCTTTACCTATCTTATTCTTCTTGGTATTTCTCCTTATACATATAATAACACACTTTGTATACTCCCCACCATAAAGTAAAGATTATAAAAATGTGTACGTAGGTATGTATGTACGTTACATAAGCAAACATCCTTCCATAGATGTAAGAATGAAAAAACACCTAACAACAATAAACAACCAGTGTACGCAAACATTCACGTTAACAGGCGAATAGACAAAAGCACAAAGAGGCTGCTGTTCAGATGGGACGGATGCTTTAATAGAAGTCTATACATGGATGGAGTATGGATCGAATGAGAGCTTAATACAGTAGCTAAACATTATGAATGGTGATGGTGGTAAAATCAAGTAGCTTTACCCAATCATCATAATTACATATAATGATCTATAAAGAAACGAAACGAAACGAAAAGAAAAGAAATTCAACTAAAACAACTGCATGTGCCAACACAAGCCATCACAGCAACTCATGATTTGATAATAGATCATGTATTGTATATAAATTGTTAAGTATAAAACAATTATTATGCACAAGGTTAACACTATGACCCGAAACATAACAAACATAACAAATAATAATGCAATGCAGCGAATGCCATCATATTCATTATCCTGGGGTTGGGGTTAAATGAGTTGATTTCTGTCTGTTGCTATTGCATGTGCAATAAAGTGTGTATGTTTACGCATATATACATATAAAAACGTATCAAGTGAAAACATTGTAGTCAGTTAGATGCGACCTTTTCATATGCTACATTGTTTAGTCTTAGGGGAAAAGAAAAAAACGAAAAATGCGAATATCTTTTCTAAAACCTTAATAGGTTTTAAATAGATAAAGAAACTCATAAGACAATCATTTAAAATATTCTGAACATAAGGACACAAACACCACTTTGTACGCAATTCCGAACGAAAGCATGCGTCCATTCATCTACTAATGCGGTGCTCATGTTGAAAATATGTGCGTACAGTTTTATTCGGTTAGTAAACCGGATACACCTAATTATGACCAGTTGATGCTATAATTTAAATATGCTCACATACACGTGCATAGTTGTGTGCGCCTTCCCCTTTGCTTGGTGGATGCGATTAATCCCGAGATGATGAACTAATAACTACATGTTGATGGCATTTAAATGCTACAATATATTGATCTTACACACATAATTGGTATTAGAGTAACTTTCGCAATAAATTGATTGTATGCTGATGTTTAAGGGGAGTCCCCTACAAAAGCATATTTGCATGCCAGTTACGATATTTTACAATCATTATAATTCTTTGTTTCTCTTCACTTCGATTCCAATTCTAATCGGTTTTTATTATTTAATACTATTCACAACAAGTTTGCAAATATTTTATCACATAAGCATACACAATTACATACGCTATGTATTGCAGTTTATATATTTTAATTAGTTACAGCTACTACTCCATAGTATGTAAAAGTATACATGAGATAATATTACCAATCACATCATGACGCGAGGTAGACTAAGCTTTTCATACGGCTTGCAGGAAAAGGCTTCAAAGTAGGTTAGCAGACATTGTCGCAACTTACAAAAACCTTTTTTGGCATAAAATCGAACCGTTACGAAATAAAAGATCTAATAATGTACTTGCCACGCCCATTACTTGTATATAGATAAAGAAAGTATTTAAAAATTTGGCTCAAGTCAACAGTTAACAGTGCTTTGGAATGAATAAAGTATGAAAATTTTAAAATAACTGATAACTGGTACCGCAATAGTCGACACAATCTTATTACAATTGTTCTAACTTGTTATGACTCTGCGGTGCCTTGCCTGGCATAACAATACAAAAATGTTTTCGAGTTTTTTATAATTCATACGTAATTAGTAATAATTATTTTCATTTACAAAACGTTTGTAAGTTTATCGCCTAGCAATCAATTAAATGCAAATATCAATTAAAACCAACTCATTATTTAAGCTGACACATAAAGCAAACCGTGCAAACTCCCTAAAAACTACCGTTAAGAAATAGTTTTTCTCATAAAGAATAGAAATGGATCGACTCCGAATTTAATAGTGATTGAATGTGTAAGTTTGTACATTAATGTATGCATAGATCTTTAGAATATGCTCTAATCGATAACAAATAATATTATTATTATTTTTGTTACAAAAATGTTAACATATGTCGGATGTATATCCATAAATAGGTAGAAAATATATGTGATATAGAATTTATGGTATATGGGACTAGTTCATCAAGATCATATTTCAAGTTATTCTACCACATGATGAATGTCTTTTTTATCCAATCATTCGCAATAAAAATAATTAGCATTCAATAGAGTTGTGTGGTCACGACACAGTAATCAAAATGTATCTCATTTAGTATGTCTGTTAATCTAGTTGTCATTTAAAATTTTCCAATTGAATTTTTGAACTCGCCTTCAAATACCCATAACATAAAGAATCGACTTCAGCCGACCATTTAATAGCACTTGGTTCCACAATTACTGGAGTTGTATCAATAAAATTCACTAAGCGTAAATAAGAGTTGTTTGGAAAGGGTTCTTGGTGCAATTGTAAGTTTTTATAAAGACTTTATATGGGATGGTTTCTAAAGAAGGACTGAGTAGATCAAAGATTTTAAAAGTGTCGGTTCTTCGCCTCAAATTTAGTTTTTCTGGTAAAAATTTTTCCCAAAAGAGGTTAGATGGGAGAGGCTTCCTGGCAGACATGCTTTAACTTGATGCTGAACCTTTCTTTTGGATCTTATAAAAGTGGTGTTAAAGATTATTTATGTGACATGTAAGCAATAGATATGATAACTTTTCCTTCTTTATCTACACACATACTCAGTTCCTTGGCATAAGGAAAAACCATAAATAATTATGCACCAAAGACAAGTTACGAGCTGAAGACTCGTTTTATTAAACCAATTGTAACATTGAACAGTTAATCCATGCAAAGTTAAATATAAACATCGTTACAATGCTACACTTAAGTAGAACTAAACAAAAGATGAACAGAAAGCCTCTAAGAAAAGTAGGTACTGGCTCAAGTTGATATGTTATAATGTGTGTTCGTATGTAATATGTTACAAGAGGCAATGAATATGAAATCAATATTGTGAAAAGCTTTTCCTATGCTGCCAGATGATGATGGTGGATGGTATTAAAATGCACCTGCAACTGCATGTACGAACAAAGTAAAAAATTATATTGCAGCGATTTTCCAGTTCTTTGGCGCGGGCCTGTTTACAATGATCTGGACGCTTGCTTAATTATATAATACTATAACAAAAGCGTTCAAACGTACATATATGATATGTTTGTTGGTTGAAATTGAAGTTGAAGTTGAAGTTAAAGATGTACGGTAAGCGCGTCAGGTTAGCAGACGTTACTCGTGTATGCAATTGACCATAAAACAAGTCGTATGCAGTGACGATCTAGGCTAGAAATCAAAACGAACCACACAGCACACAAATATAAATCCGAGCATTCAGTTTTATATGTATGAGGATGAATAGCTGGCAACAATAACAACAGCAACAAAAACAATAACAATATGTAACAACGTCAACTTAATAAAACAAATGAAGCGTGTGCATAACATTGCAATCTGTTGTGTTGTGTTTGTTGTCGTTGTTGTGTTGTTATTATTGTTGTTTGTCTCTTCGTTTAATTCACAAATAAAATCATGCCGTCTCGGTTACTTCATTCATTGATCTAGCCATCTGTTTTTATGCTTTATACTAAACGTCCGTCCCTCCGTCTATCCATCTGTTTGGCATTAAGTTTTACACGAACCAATATTTAATTTCTTACTTATTAATGACGCTTTTCTTACCTTACTTTACTGTTGCTTAGTGCGCTCTCTATATAATACATGTTTATGATCTCTATTTGTATGAAGAGTTTATGCTTAAGCACTAAAACCGTGTGCAACGTTCAGTTATATAAAAAAAAAAAGGTGTACATGTTATTGTCGGGCCAGTTAGGCCTTTCAATACCGTACATCCCTTCATTCACTGTAATTTCTGTTAATTACAAGTCATTGTCATATAAAAGTCGCTTCGTGAAAAATGTTTCTGGGGCAGGGGGTTATAAAATCGAATTATATCGAATCGAATTTTTATAAAAATGGATCAATTCGGAAAGGCGTTATATGGTAAGTGATTCCAAAAAACCTCCGATCGAGTTCACATTTAGCAAAATTTCCTGTTTAAAGATTTCATGCACAATTGAACAAGTATACAAATAGTTATGAAAGGAATTATTCTAAAGATTGGTGTGGATTTAAGACTTTTCCTACCTATTACACGAAGAGTATAACAAAGTGTTTATACCCTCAGTTTTAAAGTAAAAAAGGCATAAAAAGGGAAAAAATAGCCAATAAGTTAATGTGTAAAATGTTAAACATATCTTTGTGTTACATTTATAACGCTACCTCTCTCTCTCTCTCTTTTACATTATCAACTGGGTTATTAATCGATGTATCGAAAAGAGCAACAAATGTTTTGGCAATTTCACGCATCGTTTCATTCATAGGTTCATACAATAATAATAAAATAACAATAGCAACAACAACAACATTACGACCCATAAACCATAAACGATAAACAGAAAAAGGTGCGCCCTTGTGCGTACGTACCGTTTTCTAATTTTTTGTTTGTTCCCTTTTTCAAAGTACACCAATTTTCGTACAGAGCGACATTTACACGTGCAATGAATGTTTCCTGCACAAGTTTTTGAATTTAATTTTTTTATGAACGGTTTTGTATCAATGCTTTACATAACTTTTTGCAGTAGTGAAATTTTGATTAGTGATTATATATATCAATAAGAATAATAACAAAACACAGAAAACTCCCAAGATAAGTAAAAACCCCCTGTAATCTTTATCTGACTGTAGTTGGCTTTCTTAAGATCGCCAAAGTTGAGATATTGAACTGAACTGAAACTGTATAGATTAGATTGTAACATCTTTATACAGTTTCGTAGTGAAATTGTTAAAAATCGATTAACAGCCACGCCCACAATCATCCAAAAGCTATTTATCGGTCACCAAAATTGAGTTAAAATTTGTTACACATATTTATAAGGAGACCTCCCATCGATGTACCAAAAATGGGCATTGTTGGATAACAGGCACGCCCACAATTTACAAATAACCTACTTTGGTGTAGAACTTTCAAGTTGATATCTAATACATACTAAATAAATAATAAAGGTCCTAATCATATACCAACCACGCCCACTATATATATATACTTGTGGCCCAAGTCAAATACAGTTTTTTGCTTATTTTATACACATCAATATTGAGCTCCAACGGGAAGAAAAGGTTGCTGCTGACAGCTGCCATTGTATATTCAAAATTTCATATGAAAAGTTTGAAGTTTTAAAATTTTGCAAATTTTATCTTTTGGAAAATTTTACTAAAGTCGCACAAATCATAACGTAGATATAGTAAAGTTATATAAATGGATGTGATATCATAAATATTTTCAACATTTTTATTGATCCATTAAAGAATCGTAATCTGCTGTTAAGCTGTTGCGACCATTAAATACTGATTTAATACCCATTCCCTGGTTAATTTGTGTCTTTAATAAAAAAAAATAAGCATAAATCGTAACGTAAGCATATTCAAATATGATCTTCTTCTTAATTCTTGTTCTTGTTCTTCCCCTACAAAACAAGTCCTATTTCTATTCCCATGTATGAAAGAGAAATGGTAAGAAGGTTGTTACATATATAACTAGAAAATAGCACCAATTAACCAACAAAAGGCAGAAAGTGGTATAAAATGGAAAAACTAGAATATACGTACAGGTGTGTATGTATGTGTAACTGTTTTACTACCGAAGAAGTTCTGAAATCTGATTATGCAAATAACACCTGGTCAGCACATCTATACAACCATAGCCTAATATACAAAAGCTACACGCACTCGTAACTAAACTGGAAGACTTGAGGCACGAGAACACGTCCTTACCCAAGAAGACCAACAAACCAAACCATGCAAAGCTTATGCATTGAATCGTGTCGATTCTAGGCGGCTGCATAATTTCCCTTTTCTCATTTTTTTAAGTACTTCTAGTTGACTTCGATATTGATGGGTTACGGTGGGTTACATGTGTTAAGTGAAGAGACAGAGCAGAAGAGGCAACAATTTAGTCAAACAGAAAAGTCTTAGGACTTCAACTATGTATTCAACAAACAAAACTTTAACTTAATTTTGTACAATATGAAGTTGTGAATAACATTACTTTGATTAATTAAAATTTCTTGTTAAAATATTACGCAGTTATATTTATACTAATAATGATAAGTAAGCGATGATTTAAACAAATTTTAACATAAACTTTAAATTCTCTCTAATATATATGCATTTGTTTACTTCTACATATAGTGTACTCAGTAACACAATCTTACGAGTACTCTTCAATGCACACAATACAGCAAACACAATCGTGTGAGCGTGTGTCTGTGTATAGCCGCAGGAATACTTAAAATACTGATGCTGTGTGATGTTGATGCTGTTGAGCATGGCTGTTGCATGTGTGTAACATAATGCTAAAAAGTCTCACCTGCTCATTTCGTTCGTTCGTTCATCTTCGTATTCTAACTCTTTTAGCTTTTTCTTTTTTTTTTTTTTTTTCTTTTTTTAATACTTTGAACATAAATGATAATAAGCACCTTGGTGGAGTCAGCCTCCCTCCCGATTTCTTCCCCACATTATGAGCATGTTTAGTAAAAACGTATACGAGTATATGTAATGTACGTACATTTCAATTCATGTCGATCGGTGTGGTGCATGAAATTATGCATCTGCTGGAAGGGGAAAATCACTTCATATCGTAGTTCATCTATGAGTTTGAGTATAGTGACCACTGTTATTACTAATCAAGCAAAGCAAAACTAAACTAAACACCAACTTAAAATCGGGATGATACACACACACTTTGTCCAAGCTTTTGCAACAGTCAGAAGAAGACGTCAAAGTCTATATATACATATAACATATTCTTGATCAACCTGACATTCTAATCCAATTTAGCTTTTATCACAAAAATTGGGAAATGGGTGAAAATATTAATGGTTTCGTTTTTTTATGGACTAATTATGTAAATGTTTAGTTGAACTGGTTTTTAAGGAGCTTCACTTATTATATGTTCAAAGACTTATAAAAAGGAGGAAACAAATAATAAAAAATTTAGAAATTTATTCAAAGAATTTTTATATATTTGATTAAATTTATATATGTGGGTGTGGCATAAATTCTACTTTTTATCTCAACATTTGTCCAAACAGATTATTTCTAAATTTCTATAACTTTAAAAAAAGATTTTTCTTTATTAAGGATGTGGCATGTTAAGGGCGGCTAGATAATCCTTATGGAATCTTGGCTATCACTGTAAAGTTCTTTAACTTTATTACACTGACCTGTGACATTTCGTTCAACGAATTCATAACAAATAGTTTTTTGGTAGCTTATAAAGAGATTTTTAACAACGGCTGCATTTGCTCTCATTATTATTTTCCCCAATTTAAAGTGGAACCAGCATGCAATTTCAAATTTGTACAAATTTTTTCAGTAAAAAATATGAAAAATTTATGATCGTAAGTATTTCAACAACAATTGATCAGAGGGACAGGCAGACTCAGCTTTAAATGCTAATCAAGAATATAAATATATTTTGTAGGATGCTTGCTGGATCCTTCTTGATGTTACAAGGAGAACAACAAACCTTGTATGCTTTAAATTTTTTTTATATTGTCCATGAAAACATAGTTTTATCGTATTCACAAATTTGAAATTTTAAGAAAATCCTACCTCAACATTTTTTACTACATAAGTTACTGCCTAAGAGTATGTTACATAATTTATCTGATTGTTAGTCAAAACATAAACCAATACGGTAATTCTCTCTTTCTTTAAAATACATATAATGGCATTTTATTATGCCAGTATTTTGTGCAGAATATGCAAATGACTGAAGGTGGGAGAAATGTAAAGTTACATATTAAAGCATAGCTAAAAAGGAGTTGGCCTTACATATAATAATGTATATTATATACGAGTGTATATATCAATATATTTTAATTTGTCTTATTCTTTATATTAATCTTTATTACAGAACATGTTTTATTTTCATCATGAGTTTCAAAACTCGCTGTTAGGGGTAAATGCAGAAAAGCTGAGTGTGATTTGTCCACAGTAGCGGTAGTTTGCAATTTTTAAATGCATACATGTAAAAAATGTATATAAAAAGGCGTATATATGTATGTATAATCACATATTTATATACAGTTTATTTCTGCATTAATGAATTTCTCTCTTTCTCTCTCTCTCTCTCTGTCACTCCTTCTTCATTACGAAACCTTATGAAAGCGATTCCATCAGCTAGACAAATATATACATAAATGAAATCCACCAGCCTACATTTATAATTATAATATATGCTTTATATATGAAAATTATGTATGTTTGTGTAACCATATATAAATAATTATAATCATTTGAATTTTATGATTTTTTTTTTTTTTCAAAATAAAAAATTTATGAATGAATTTAAACAAGTTAACACAACCGCCTGCGGCCCAAAATTATGAATGAATATGAGAGAAAGAGAGAGGGAGAGAGAGAGTAATCAACATGAGATAACCCACACCACAGAGTCATAAAGTATAATACTTTACAGTCACATGCAAACACGGGCTAAGCTAAGCTAAGTTAAAAGAATGCAAAGCTCACTTTTTCAATTAAATGATTTTCAGAAAAGTCACTAAAAAACACAAAAACACAATTATAATGTATACAAAATTTGAATTTAAGAGGGTATGTATGTATGTGATGATGTATAGTGTGTCCAAGTGTAATGCGAATGGAACAAGTGCCACCTTATGTAAAACGATTGCTGGCAAAATACAACCAGTTTGTTGTAGGCTTTTAACAGAACAGCTGAGAAGAGTATCATTGTTGTGCCGAATAAAGAGTAAGCGACATGCATATATAATTAAAGAACACATTATTGTTGAGATTGTCAAATTAATATATCTAACGTCTCATAAACATCTGTTATTATATAAATATAGGCGGCAAGTGACAAGTAAAACAAATAAATTTGGTTTGGATCAAATATTAAATACCCTCCTTATTCATATACAAACAGTGGGTGTGGTAGGTAACTGGTGACGTTTCAAAAGCAGACAGATAAAGGGACGGACTTGTCTCGATCGCCTCTAATTATAAAGCTGCCCAAGGAAGTATAATACTTTGCAGGGACTTTGACGCACTCTTCTGGGTGTTGCAGCTTTTTTTTTGTGGACTTAGCAAATTTTTCTCAATTTAGCCCATAATTGCACCCGATTTATTAAGAAACGTGCCTGCAGTAACCACAAAATAGATAAAATTGTCTCAAAATTTGCAACCGTCAGCTTTCCACTAAACTGAGATTCACATGCACGGACACATCAACTAAAATTTTGTTGCTAATCAAGAATATATGCTATGTTCGGTGCCTTCTCAATATTGCAAACGGAAAAACATGCTTAATACACGCCCCATTATAATGTTGAAGGTATATAAAAATTTAACTATGCTGTCAAACATAATATATTTACAACATGTGCATATACCTGTGCCTTCAAAGGGGAGAGTCAGTATTGTTATGTGTGTGTGCCTAGCGCGTAGGCCAAGATCATAAAGCCGGTTTTCACAAACGCACACACATGAACGAAGGTATATTAAAAAGACAAACCAAATTGAAAGGGAAACAAAAACGCACATGTCCATCCAAACTGACAACAACAAGTTACACTGACGATTTAAGAAATCAGCGAATGTAGTGTATTGTGGATTTAGGGCTATCTATAATATTGGGATGTTAAATATAAAAATAAGGCAAAAAGTAAACAAATAAAAAAAAAAACATCAAAAAAGCAATTGCAATACCGAACCATTTATCTTTAGTTAGCTTTATGTTAATTTCCCCCCATCAACAATACACTTCTCTCATAATATGCACTAACCTCGTAGGGTGCAGAAAAAAGCTTATCAATTGATCCTCACATAACCACGCAATAATAATAAACAACAACAACAACAACAACAACAACCAAAAGCAAAGTCCTATACAGAATATATATATATAAATAAAACGCAACGCACACACACAAACACATGAATGTGTATGTTCTATATTAAAACCAGAAAAAAATAAAAACATGAATGAATGAATGACGATAAGCGAAAAACGAAGCGAAAGAAACTACCATCAGATCATTCATTCGGCTGAGTACACGTTTGTTGGCATAAATATACAAAAACAAAACAACAAAAAAAAGCAAATACGATGCATATACAACATTAACAGCGACTGTAACATAAACGCAAGTATGAATGAAATCGAACGCGAATATACTGTAATTGGCGAGAGACGAGAGGCGAAGACGACGAAAATTGCACACAAAATACACAGCTGGAGAAAAAAAGGCAACTTTGCGCTGCTCACTGAACGTATTGGATAAATGAATGAATGAAATCTGAAATGTTGTATGAACAACCAACAACAATAACAACTTTTAATATGTACATACCTATTATATACACTTACACATATGTATCCAACATAATACGATATGAGCAAAAACCAAATGGGGTTTTTTTTTGTGTAGAGTTTATGAAATCTCTCGCTGTGTGTATAGATAGATGTATATTTGTTATGAAAGAGAAATTCACAAATGAATATAATAACAAATTAGGGAGAAGCAATATGTACATAAAGGCTAAGAGAGCTTTCCGTCACTACTCTTATAGTGCATTCGGAACTTTTATATACGTAAGTATGCCCACATACGTCTCTCTGCAGATACTCAATCATTAACATTAAGTCATAAAAATTTAATAAATAGTCGAAAAGAATATATTCACGCTGTCTTTATTGCACGAGTCTCATTATACAAATGTTTACGTTCAATTAAAAACGTATTTTTTACTTAATGAAACTTAGAGTAAAATGTTGTGGAGCACATTTTAAATGGCCCCAAATAAAACGTAGTGTGATGATAATTAATTATTCAGCATTAACACAACATTAAGGCGGCCACCCAGACTATTTATTACTTATAAATTTATTGAAATATTAGTTCCTGCTGTTGGATATCAATTTTTGGTATTTGTACCGGCTAAATAAGGGCTTCAGAAGTATCCAAAGGTAGTTGACTAAATAGTTATCCTGAACATCCGTTATTTTGTAAAAATCGAGTACGAAACCGAAAGGGCTTAAATCACATCTTGTATACCTGAAACATTTACGCCTAGATTGTGGGCGTGGCAAGTATTAATTGACTTCTTTTAGCGGCTGAATTTACATTTTACCGTTACGATGGATTTCTGCACCAAATAATGTTTTTTTATAATATTGTGGGCGTGCCTTTCATGCGACTCTGCGTATTTTTAACATAGAAATCAAATTCTCTGCAGTTTTTGATTGTGGGCGTGACTTAAAAGAGTTTTTGCCAATTTAAATAACAACCTACATACACTAACTAAATATTTCTGTCAAAATTTCAAATTTTGTCATCTTGAGCATATCAACAATAGACACATGGACGCACTGATGGACATGGTTAGATCGAAGCCTTCTTTTGAATGTTCTCAGTATGAAAAACCCACCGCCGTACGTACCGCCCCACCTTCCTTAGAGGGTTTTATTACAAAAAAAATGTTCAGGTATGTCAACTAATCCCCCCCCCTTAAATACACATTTAAAGTTCAAGTGCAATTATTATTAAAAACACCTTCAGCTTTCTTTCTCTCTTGTGTCTCTCCTTGATGCGTTTCGTTAACATATGTTTCATATAAATCATGCAACGGTGTAACACAGCGCTAATGAAAAAACTTATTCAATCATTTATGTTCGTGACACTGCTTACTGGGGGGAATGCATCGTGTTTCATTTTATACGAATAACAAAAAAAAAATATTTTGAGATTTGTATACACATATACATGCAATATATAAATTCATTCATTCGATTTTTCATATGTTCACTCACACGCACACACATGCATTCATTTATTCATTCATAAATATTTTCATATATTGAATATGGTGATGTGGTCTCACACACGCACATACATTATGCTCGTTTCTTTTTGTGTCTCTCTCTCTCTTTCTCTCTCTCTCCTTTGGGTTTACAAGTTATTTTCATATTTAAAAAAAAACATAAACATAAATATTAATATATTATATACGAGTATGTGGATAAATTTAAATTTGTATTTATGTAGAAGCGTTTGTATCGAAAAGGGAGCCTTTTTTCTTTAATTGTGAATCAAATAAAACATCAGTAACTATGTGCATATGTATGTGTATGATTATCGTTATGAAAAAATTATAAATTTTTTCTATACATAAATATATTCAATTCTCAGGGTTTCGGCTAGTGTTATTGTTGCTATTGTTGTTTTTGTAGTTCATCAAAAAAAGTCACGTCCTTTATTTCCGGCGTACGGCAAACGTACGAATAACCAAAGAAACAAATAAAACGTATGCAGTGTAAGTATGGATTGACAGATTGGCCGGCTAGTTGGTCGGTTGCTTGGCTAGTTGGCAGAATATATGCACATAACAATATTCTGAATCGTATGCACAAATCAAATTATAATATCAAACCGTTCGTTCACTTTGACGGGGATTCTTGTAAAGTATTTGCATACAAAATTATTCATATAAATAAGTAAAAAGTTTTATATATCAGCTTCAGTCAATACCTTGCCTTGAATACCTTGCCTAGTGTTATATATTGATTGATAAACGTTTTCATTGGGTGTGGCCCGTACGTATCAACTTCCGCAGCAACATTCAACATCAACGTTCTGCATAAAAATGGTTTTTATTCTAAACTGTGGGCGTATATGTAATCCGATTTCAACTCGAAAATTTCAACTTTACAGTTCAATTTTTGTGACTAATGAATAGTTTGTTTCCGATTGAGGGCGTGGTTCATAGCTTTATATTTAAAAATATATAACCGTGATAGTGCCAACATTACAGATTTAAATGATGATCAAAAATAAATATTTTGTAGAGGCACGCCTCCTTCTATATAAATTTATTTATTTCCTTTGTAATGATGTAGATGTTAAATATATTGTACGTCACAAACGTATCAATAAACCGTATATACGCTAAAATATTTGTTTTTCATTTCACGTTATTGTGGGCAAATGTAAACGCACAAATTCCCACACATACATACAACACTCCTCCACTCACACTGTACACCATACATATGCACAACACTCCTCCGATTTAAATTTGCACACGCATACACCCCTCACTGCTTTACTGTTGCACTGTTGCACTGTTATTGTTGTTGTTGTTGTTGTTGTTAATTTGTTTTCTTTTCGTTATTCTTTTATGCATTATGCTTTTTATCACCGCAATATATATAAAAGGAAAATTATGGAAAAAAGCTACAAATCTAGAATACCTCCTACATTAGAACCTTTCAGTGCACACATCGATTAACTCCCTAAAAAAGAAAAGTTGAGAAATGCGATGAAATAATAAGGTTATGACTATACCAAGTGCTTTAATACATAAATTTAAGATTTTTCAAAAAGTGGAGTTAATCAATGTGTACACTGAACGGTTCATTTATATATAAATTTTGGATAGATATGTGTTCCTCCCGGAGAACCTCAGAATTGCATAAAATGTATGGCATCCAAAAAGAAGTACATAATGGACCTTTTCCGCTTGCGGTTTACTACCCGTCTGGTACAGGTCGAATTCTACACCAATAAAAAAATTACTCTCACCAGATTTGATTCAATTTGAATAGAAAACTGCTTAAGGAAGCTAAGAATGTTCTGGAAAGTAGCTGAGGATGGACAAGGGGGCGTGTATTCAGAATTTTCGGATATGCAAAATTTTTTACTATTTAACCATAAATGGTTTTTTCCAAAATGTTTAAATAAAATATCGATTATGATTTACTGAAAAGTGAAAGCCCTCCCTTGTCGCATCGTAGCTTATCTATGAGTAAAAAATAAAATTTGATCCTTCGCTAAGTGCCTCCTCCCCCACATTTTAATATACAGCTACGTGCCTAAAAATTTCTCTAGAAAAATTCACTTTTTACGAATGTTTAGTAAATATTAAAGTAGGCGAACGGTCCTAACTACCTCAAGTTAAATTTTTCAACTCATGAAATCCATATAATTTTCACTCTTTTCTAAATGTCACATTTACACGTAGTGACAAAAATAGCATACTCGCTGCAATAATGTGTAGGATATACTCGTATGTAAAAACTTGCGCGCTGAAAGACTAGTTCAACTCGTAATATGTACCCGCATGCATGTGTTGTGTGTGCCACGACTGTTTTATGTCTTTGTGTTGATATGTTTGCTAATGCATTGAAAACAAACACATATATATGTGGTGAGTCTATGGAGAGATTAAATATAGAATAGTATATTTTACATCGCATCAGCTATGATCACTATCGAAAGCTTAATCAACTTTTCATTCTCTATACTCTGAAAAACTAAACTCTTATGGAGCCTTTGCAGCTATATTAAAAAATTCTGGCCTGTACTTGTTCAACCTCTTTGCATAGGAAAAGTTTCTAAAGCAATCCTTAAATGTCCGTCCATACGTCCATGTGATGTTTGCAGTCTCACGGTCATAAATTTTGACATATTTAGCTCAAATTTTGTGTATACTCTTATATTTTCTGAATGCAATTGAAATTTAAAAAAATTGGATGATAGACACGCGCCCACAATCGTCATAAAACTATCTATATGCCACAAAAATTGAGCTATGAAGTTGAAATTTTATTTTTTTATTTGTTAAATATCATCCATGGACATGCCAAAAATGGGCGGGTCGAGGGCACACAATTTAAAAAAAAATCTTATTAAGCGTAGAATGTGATTGGCACGTTGATATGTTACTGTTAGAGGGCGTAATCAGTTATCTGACATGTCCACTTTTTATACATAAATGTGGAGAATATTTAAGATTACCCACCTAAGCCAAATTTGGTCTTTCCCTATCTTTTAATAATAATAATATGAAACACTTACCCAGTGAAGCTTCATGATCAGATATATCTGATAAACTGCATATAGGTGGTGGTAAATCTTTATTCCCATCAACAGGTTCCTCTTTAATAAAAATGTTCTTTGTCTGTAATTTAAAATAAATAATAAAAAAAAATGTTTATTATTCACATTATTCTACACAACATGAAAAGCTTGCCTTAAGAACTTGATAAGAAATACTCAGTTTTCTAAAAAATTCAAGCATAAACAATTGTAATAAACATTTTGTGTCACATCCTTCGTGTGTAAACGTGTATGCAAGTACAATATTTTTTCAAACATTCTGCCCAAGGCCTACACATGAAGTACATTACAAACAATTTATACCATAAAATGAGTGGGAAAACAAGTGAGTGCCGTTGTGTTTAATTTTTTTTTTTTTTTATTAAATTGATAATAATTGTAATATTTGTAAAACAATCATTTGACTGTACGACCTTTATTATCATATATGACGACATTGTTAGCACAATTTTTTTTGGTTATTGAATGTTGTTCTTGTCTTTGTTGTACTCGTATGCAATAATCAGAACATCTGAAGCTTTTATAACTGTCTCGTCTTAAGAAAGAAAATAGAATCAGTCGGGGTTGTGAGATTGTTTCAGTTCTGGCCGGTTAGTGTGTTTGAAATAATTTAATGAAAATAACTCTGAAACAACATGTAAATAAATAAATATTTGAGCTAAAGTAAAATATTTCCAAAGCATGTACATATACTCGTACACTATCAAAAATAAACATAATTTTATACCCTACACCACTTGTAGTTAAGAGAACGAACATTAACTTTATGCAGATATTTGTAATCATCCTGAACGGCTAAAGGGAGTCCTACTGTTCTGTTATTATACAAATCGATTCAGATTCACTTTCTGAATTATTCGGCCATGACTTTTTGTACAGGTACAAGTTGCATTTTTGGATATATTTTAAAGAATTTTAGAACAAAAACTTTTTTTGCCCCAAAGAGGAATTTCTCTTTGATTAGACCATTTTTAGAACCCCTATGCGTGTTACTTTCTATTATTAAAGAAGTTTTTATTTGAGAACAATACGAAATTCTTAATTTTTTTAAACAAGAATTGATAAAAAAAAAAAAAACAATTAATTAGTTTAATAATTAACTGTATCAAAGTTGGACCATATCAGTCCATTTTTAGAAGCCCCTTCCAGATAATGCTTTTTACGAAATTGATTATAAGATAAAAATTCTCAACTTTCAATCATGAGCAGCCATTCCTGAGCCAAAAGTGGGCGTGATCTCACAAACATACACACGCACAATGTACAAAAAGCTTTATCAAGCCTAAAATTCAAATCATAATAGAATTATGAAAGAATTATTAGGGAGTGTAAGCAATTATCTGCCATGCCCATGGTTTGTGTAGAAATGGGCTGCGTGTTTAAGATTTAACCAAAGCCAAACCTACTTTTTCACTTGTTATTCCCTCATTAGCCGAAGAACATTCGCGTTTCTAATGCTTAAGGCCGTAGGTTTGATTCCCGTAGCGGGTAATACGAGCCTGCGTAAAATTTGCTGTTTTAAATGTAAACGAACTTGTAGGAATTTCTTTTGTGCATCAATCTCTCTTAAAAAAACCACATTATACACTTTTATAATTATGGGAACATTTTCGTATGAATCATTTATAAAACATCATCAATTTGGGCTTCTCAGATGGGAGGAAAGAAAATTCGTTTGTTACTTTATTAAACAAACTTCACTGTACGATGTACGAGTCCAGTTAATTATCATTCATGTAAAAATAGCACCATTTCCAATATTTCCGTTGCACATTATTTTTAGAAGCTTCATATTAAATAAGAGACCACAAGGAAAGCAATAAAGACTTAAATTTAACATTATCTACATACTGCTTTGAGTTCAATTTTTGGTAACACCACCTGTCAATATATGTGATACGTCCGTTATAAATTGTTTAATAAGGATAATAAATTATAATAAATTTCATAAAAAAAAAACATTGTCGAGATTAAATTACACATCAGTACACATGTATGATGTGACAAAGGAAAGACTGTTAGTATAAGCGTTCCGTATGTACGTATACAGTATATAATACAAAGCGTACAATAAGATCTAGGATCTTAAATTGAGATCGAATTTTTAATATTTTGATTATATTTTTCTAACAACTAAACGAGAGTTACTGCGAGTTTGATTCTTTTTGAAGCTGAGTGCACTCCCTTAAGCGCTCTCTTCGCTCTGTGAGCGTTACCAACAAGGTAAAGAAAGTAATTGATCATCATATATAAAGTTGATATAAAGGCAACCAAACGATGTCTCATATAACCAGGATGAGTGGCGTGGTTGAAGTATACAATTACATTACCACACATAAATTTTCAAGTCACTGAGCTACTGTACATATACTGTACTGTACAGGTCCTTCACGGCTACACTTCTTTCTTATTTATTATATATAATGTATTCCCTTCTTAATACGAAACTTCTATCATGTCAGGTCTCTTGAATGTACTGTTAATATATGTGCTTATACTATTCAATAAAAATCCTACTGTGTCCATGAAATATCCTTTTTAGTCATTATTAAAAGGGGTCGATTGCAAATTCAGTGGAAGTAGCGATGTTTACCGACCACCAGAGAATTTCGATTCTAAAAAAAGATCATTAGCAGCAGTATGTAGACAAGTATAAATCCGCACCCACCTTGAAACCCCAATATGTACGCTCATATATTGTATTTGTGTCCATATTTATTCAACAAATAAAACAATGTCATTACCATATAAAGAGACTGAAAAAAACATCTATTAAAAAAGAAGAAAAAAAAAAAAAAGAGTCTTTCTTACCATAAAAGCGTCATTTCTATAGGATGCAAATATGGTAAATGCGTGAGGAGTGCGTGCAGTGAATTTTAATCAGTAATAAACTGTCTGACACAGAGTATTTATTGTTAACAACAATTATAATAATAATAATAATAATAACAACAACAACAATAATAATTCATACATACCTCAATTAAATTGGAAAGAAACGTCACTTTACGATTCTTTTTGAGACGCATGTTAGTGGTGGTGGTGGTGGTGGTGGCGGTATTATTAACGCGGCCACTGCCACTATCACTGCAGCTATTACTACAATTATTATTATTACTACTGTTGTCTGCCGTGATTTTGCCGAAATTATTTGTACGAGAGGTGTTGGAGTGAATGTTGAATGTTGAACTAATCAGTGCACTCAAATTCGTTTGAATAGCGTTAACGGTACTATAACTGTTGTTGTTATCTATTAAATCACTGCCAGTAGTAGTGCTGCTGTTGCTGCTGTTTTTATTAAATAAATAATTTGCAGGAAAATGAAGCAGATCTGTCAAGTTGACCGATTCAGTTGCATGAGAAGTATTATCATAAAATGACGCCGCACCAGACGACGGCAACATAAATTTAATGGCTGGCAACTCCGTTTTACATATAGCTAATTCCATTGTATCGTAATGATGGCATCTGTAATTGGAAATTAAACATTTCAAATCCATATTTATATTCGAATCAAAGTTTGTTTTTGTTTTTGTTTTTGTTTTTCGTACATATAGACAAATTGTTGACACATAGTTTTTATTTGTTTTTATACCCTCCACCTTAGTGATGAGAATATACTAAGTTTGCTCTTCCGTTTGCAACACCCAAAAGGAAACGTCAGAGACCCTACAAAGTATATATATTTTTGATCAGCTTTAGAAACTGAGTCGAATTATGATATGTATGTCCGTGTGTCTGTCTTTTCTTGGCATTCTCACTAGCGTACATTTTGTAAATATTGAGCTGATCTTTTTTACAGACACTTTTAGTTTTTGCACGCAGATCCCTATTTAATTGCTATGGGCAAAATCGGTCAAGAGCCACGCCCACAATCATAAAAAATCTATATATCTGCCACAAAAATTGAACTATGAAGTTGAAATTTGGTGCACTTATTTAAGATTAGCCCCACTCATCGATGTATTAAAAATGGGTGTGTTCGTATAACAGGTACGCCCACAATTTACAAAAAACCATATTCGTCATACAACTAAACTTGCAAGCTGATATGTAATACGTTCACTATTAGAGAGCGCAACATATATATTTATTTGCCACGCCCATTGATTTATTTATTATTTACATTTTTATACAATAGCAGGCGTAATTGAAAATTTGGCTCTTGATTAGTCGAATCGATCACAAGACATTTCTTGACTTTTATTATTAAGTACATATTGAACATATTTAGATTTTCTATATATTTTCATTTGTGACAAAAATTATAAGCAACAACAATAATATGTGGCGGCGCTGAAGATAATGAAACCCACACAATTTTTAGATGAATCGCAGTAACAAACTTGGGCCACAAACACATTGTGAACGCTGGTGAACGCCCACAACTATTTTGCTCATATGGTATGGTTATGGATATTGAGTATTGTATAAGATTAAGATGTGTACTTTTAGATAATGGTGGTTGTCTCTTAAAGAAAATGTATCGATAGAAGAAATGCAATAAAATGCGAAAAATGAAAATTATGAGCCAATAGGAAATCACGTGAATAGTATTTCGTTTAAATGTAAAAATATATACAAATGCTACAAGTTCATATATGCAAATACGTCATATATTTGGAAATTTATTTAGAACGCATACGCTTCGTTATTTACTTTACAATACTTTATATACGTAAACATCACTTACGTACTCATTGTATGTAAATAATTTTGAATTAAATTGCAAGTCTTTGATTCTATTAACAAGTCATCCTCACACATGCCAGCCAATTCATTACGTATGCATCAGAACAAAATTCAGCGCATTAGAAATGTTTTGATATAAATTAGAGAAACGTCTCTTTGTAGCTGATTAATTATTGAATTGTTTTTGATGAAATCAAAGTTGGTTTATCCACTGAATCATTTGAATTACAGATGTCACCGAACTACTGATTATATAAATTTGCTTTAAATGTATGGTGTGAGAATTAATCTAGTAAAGAGTTTAAAAGCTAGGAACAAATCTCAAACATCTTCTAAGACTATATAAAAACAGTGGACGTGACAGGCCCTGTAACAGTGTATGTCAACTTGAAGTAAGATTCTGCGCCAAAACATTTTTGCAAATTGTAGACGTGTCTGTCATACGACCACGCCCATTTTAGATATATCAATTGATGAGATAATTACAAACTTTATTTATTAGCTTAACTTTTGTGGCAGAGAATGAAAGTTTTTGTCCATTGTGGGCGTTACCTTTAACCGATTTAGATCATTTGTATATACACTTGGATTGTCTGCATAAAGCTCATCATTCCCTCATTTAGAATTGGATCAAATGTAGGGTTTTTCACTTTTTCTCTTGGGAGTCTGCAATTATCAGTGCACTGCATTGCACTAAATGAATGATAACGCACTGATAAGATAATAATATGCATATATAAGCGCTTAATAAACAGAGATGCATAAATAAAAATATTTTGCTAAGCAATTTTTTTTTTTTTTTTTTTAAACAACTAAAGCAATAAATGTGACACTAATAAACTAAATTTCAACTGGCTCCTTTATCATTGTTCAGTGTGTCTGTATGTGGATGTGTGTTTGAGTAAGTATGTGCCCCTACATGTATATGCTTGTATAATATATTATATGAATGTGTGTCGCAAAATATTTGTTATCTGTTCAGTTCAGTGTAATGGAGGCGCAACACAGTTCATGAGGTTTGTTATGATAAAACTCAAAATACACAAACACACACATACAACCAATTAGTTATGATTTAAATCAAGGTTTCTTTTTACAAATACAGAAATTCATTTTCCGAATTGTATTGTAAGCAGGGGAAGGGAAAGAGACTGATTAAAGATAATAACGAACGAATGCTACTTTATCGCAATTCTTCACTACCCATACATGCGTAAACATGGACAGAAATTAATGCAAATATTTTACACATGCATGAAGAATAATTTTCACCATAATCATGACCTCACCTCACACACATATGAACAGTCAAGCAAATCTCATTCTGCCTCAATCCCATCCCATCACAGTCACTCGTCGAACTAATCGCGACCATTTTTTGTGGTCACATATAAGTATAATTAAATGCATAGATTTCTTTAATTTTTGTTGTTGTTTTTGTTTTTGTTTTTGTTTAATTCTGGATATTATACTGAGCGAATATGTGTGTATGTACGTGTTTTTTTTTTTTTTGTTATGTGTTGTTTTATCACCGGAAGTTGTATTGGACTCACTTGCTAAGTTGTACTGGTGTATACCGATTAAAATATGTTTTATGCGCTCTATATGAGAAAAAACAGTAATGCCAACAACAATGGAACATAATTATGAACTAAACAACTATGGTACGAACAACAGAATATGAAAAAAAATATTGTACAACACCATGTTGTGTTGTGTATGCATGCAAATGCATATGGTGTTTGTGTGCCGTTGTTTAACATTCATATATGAAATGATTGAAAAAGGCGTTTTTTCGGATACTTTCACAGTCTTATCTTTAAATTTATTTCACTTATTCATTCATTTTCTTATCTTTTGTTTATCATGCGGAATAATTAGCGATCACATCGTTTAACATCGCACTTACATTTACAAAATATATAAAATCTTGCAGTGAATTTAAGTAAACAAATAGTTAGTTTAAATTGAGGCCGTGTCAGATGTACGATTTTATCCTTGTTAAATATTTAATAAGTTTGTAAGCGGGAAAATAATCAACTTATATTTTTGTTAGCGATGGGGAGGCATGCAAAGTTTGTCATTCGATTCAGAAGTAGGAGGTATTCTGGGATCCTGCAAAGTCTATATATATACCCGATATGCCATGTCTGACGGTGTCTGTGCCGGTCATTGCAAAGCTTTCACTACTAGAAAATTTGGAACCGAATATTTTCTATCAAAGTTTTTACTTAAAATTGACCAAAAGCGAATACATTCCACGCTCTCAACTAACAACAATAGTGTTTTCAGCATACATATTGTATACACCGCCATGACCACTTTTTTTAAATAGATGTGAAGGGTATTAATTCAAAGATTTGATTTAAATGAAATTTACTTGTTTTACTTTTTTTTTGCCTACAGTGGGCTAAGCCATTGCTTGTGGCCCTAACAGTGCTAAATAGAAGTACGCCTCCCTTAACTTAAATAAATGTGCCATCCAGCCCAACATTTATTTACAAAACATAACGTCATAAAATGTTTGTATGTTGTTGTTTTCTCTAATAGATTAATAAAAATAAGAAAATTGTTAAAATTTCATTTTCTAACTTAAGCTTAAGAGTCTGACATTATTTTTTTGTTTAAGGGGGCCCCCTACTGACTCTAACACGTGTATACAGTTGGCCAAATAATGAAAGAATTATCAACAAAATCATTTACATCAATAAACAAAGATAAGCAAAAAGTCACCAAAACAACGCATGCAACATATTGCATGTTGAGTGCATGTGCTGGGTGTCGGCCAACAATTATCATCATACAAAATTTTTTTATTACAATTAAAGAGAAATTCTGTGGCGTCATTTGTTTTTTATTATTTTGTTTAAAACCTTTTTACCACATAAATAAAATTATTGTACATAAATAATAACAACAAAAACATGTATTAAAACACTAGATGTTATGGAATTCTCAATACTATGAGAAACGCTTTGTATGCAGCCTTAATGTTTGTATAGTGTAAGGAGTACGGAGAACATAAATAAGGGTTAGTACAGTAAGTGACAGATTTCTGTCTGTAAATGTGTATGTGTTTGTTTTGAATATAAGTAAAAGTAACGGCAGCACCGTATAATGCACACTTCTCATAATGAAAAAATGCAAACTTGTGCACTTGAATACAAAATCCTGTTATGTTGTTCTTTTCGTTTGTAGTGTTGTACACTATTTTGTGGCTGGTGGTTGTTACCTTTTGTTATTAGGGTTTTATCTCTTTCACTCTTTACTCTTTATTACAATATAAACCGTTTCTGTTGGTCGTTGCATTTTGTAAATGCCGCCAGCAAGTGTTTTATTTTAGGCACTTGTACGTAAATTTCTGTTTTTATACTTTTCACTTTAGTGTAGAAAGTATACTAAGTTTGTCATTCAGTTTGTAACTGTTACACTACCTTGAAAAATTGAGCCAATTAATTTCAATTTCATATAAAATATTCTGAATTTATTTTTTGTGTAATTTTGTAAAAATATTACGCACCCTATTTAGATCTAGGTAGGGAGGATACTTAAGATTTGGTTTTATGTTGAAATTGCAATTGATCGGAATCGATCATGAAGACAGAATGCGACTTTAGTTTAATCGTCGTGCACACAGCACCATTTGCTTACAAGCCTTTAGGTCAAATTCTGTTTCTATTAAAATTGGATTTGATCGGGCCCTACTCTACCACACCTACATCATTCACAATAAAAAATAATAATAATAAAATAAAGAAAATAATAGTTATTCCATATGAAAAATTGTCTAAGCCAAAAACCGTGTCAGACGAGCGAAATCTTCATATATGACACAATAATATCCTTTGAATTACTAAAAGAACGACATACTGTGTGGGTTATATTTATACAAAAAAAAAAAATTAACTCTCTTCAAGCGCCTATTCCTCCAACTAAACAAGTGTATACCGTTAACACGAAAAACTTTTTGATTTGTTCCTTTTATCCTTCCAGATTTTTTTTTTTAGGTTTTAAGAAGATTCCCATCAAATATATAAAAATAAATGAAATTATAAAAAACGTACAAAAACATGTATATATATATATACTACAACATGTGTGTTGTTGTATTTTTTGTTGTAATCATATATACATACATACAATACTTATAGATTTAGGAGGCCTATGCAGCAAAATACTGCCACCATCTGTTGTTGATATTACTCTGCATTTATAAGAAAAGAAATCTACATAATATTATAATAATGATGATTGTCATCATTATCATCATCATCATCACGCTTATGCAGTAAAGAAAAAGTTTATGTTTATGGAAACGATGAGCAACCAACTGACTGAGTAGTAGTAGTAGTAGTAGTAGGTACCATGTATGTAACTGGTTCTCAGCTGTGTTTGTGTGTCTGTTTAAACATTTTTGGTTTGTATGCAAGAGCATATCATGTCTGGGGCATATGAACACAGGCAAGGCAGGCAGCAAACAGAAAAAAGGAATATTAAGACGGGGCGAAACAAGTATAGCAGCAAAATGAACAAAAACAACAACAACAAGAACACTTGAAAGTGTACAAATCTGTATCGATAGATTAGTTAGTGTACAAGTATTTTTAGATGTACACACAAGCATACACATATAATGTGTATATAAATTGTACAATGTGTGTAACAGTGTTTGTACAGGTTTTGTGCGTTGTGCGTTTGCCCAGAACGTTTACGATCATATACTATTTCACTACTTGAAATATTCTTTGTTGTATCCTCCGCATAAGATTGGCCACATGCTAAGTTTGTCCTTCCGTTTGCAACATTTTGCCGAAGAAGGCGTTAGACACTGTAAAATATATATATATATATTCTTGGCTAATATGAAAATCTGAATTAATTTAAAAATGTTAGTCCGGTTGAAAATAGTGTTTAGAAATTGTTAAAATCCTTACCAACCACCACGCCCTCAATCGATATAAATCGATAAATTGATCTATAAAAATGAAATTTGCCACATCTGTCCTAATATAAGCATCGCAAGAGATGGCCGAGGTCGGATAAAAAGGACGCCCACAATTTACGACAACTTAATAAGCCACAGAATCCGACTTATTAATTGATACGTTTAACAAAGCCTTTTAAAGTGCATAATCCGACACCTATACGCCCACATTTTGTTTATAGAGGTAAAGGGTATTTGAAATCTGGCCCAAGCCAAGTTTGGTTCCCTCACTTGTTTTATGTTATAAATACATTTCACCCATAGTAGCAGAATCTACTGATCAAATCTTGTCTTGTCTTGTCTTGTCTTGTTTTCGTAAACAAATGCATAAAACATACATCAAAGAGATAGATACATATACATATCTATACGAGTATGTACAATGTATATGCACAACAACTGCACATACATTTATTGCAAGTATGTATTACTGTGCCTCTGGATCATTTACATACCTACCATAGACCCTATAAATCCTTGGGCGTGCAAGAAAGCTACTGTTAAACGATTATGTTTTTTAAGGGAAGAAGAATAAGGAGAAAATGAAAGTTAATACCTATACTGTATTGTATACAGCAAGTGTTTTGTTCAACGCAGTATATATGATTTCCAATAGTACACAATAAAATTTTACCTAATATTAGCTCATATAACGGTATACATGCACATGTTTAGCAGGATAAATTTGAACTTTTTTTTTTGTTTTTTCTCTTTCATATAATATTAAACCATATATAATAAGGACATGTATGTATGTATGTATGTTATAGTGTGTAATATTTGTAATTGTAAATTATAGTACGGTTTTTTTCGACACACATGTCCATGCTGCTTCTTCGCAATTAGTATTATTTTATAATGATTTTTAAAAATTTATTGAGAAACTTTTTTAATTCACGTATAAACGCGCACACTGATCCATATCATATAACAGCAGACACCATTCAAAATTTCAAATCCAGTTTTTGAAACTCGAAACCAAGCAACTACCTATGATCTATAAATAGCAATTAGATGTGTGTGTGTGTGTGTGTATGTGTTTATAATTTAATTATATGGCTCGTTTAGATCCTTTTATTAATATGAAAAAGTAATCACGGACAGACAGTACCGGTCCCCATTCATTGGGTATGAATTTTACAACCAACAACTACTACTACTACCACCACATCTAAACAACTAATGTGTACAACAAATCGATTAATGAAATCACTTTTCGATATCAACTCCTCATCAAGCACAACACCAAATAGATTTTTATGATGATACGATAGTTAACGTAGCGTTAATCATCTCCTACTGTTTCGCTTGTACAGTTTGCTTTTTTTTAACTACTTGTTGATTACTATTCGAAATTTTTTATTACAACGGTATACATAAAGTGGGGGTAAAATAAATTTGTCAGCCCATTTACAACTATTAACCAGAAAACTTCGGGAATTACATTTCGTCTATTTCGTGTGTTTGTGCCTTTTTTTTCGAGGTATTGAGAACGTCCTACAGACAAATGAAGGTAATCGATTAATAGTCCCGCCCATATTTAACAAAAATTCGGTCAAGCCCGACCATTTAGTACCCTATTTATATCATGCTACAACTAATTTAGTTATATCTGTAAACGCGAAGTATAATCGCATATATCACGTTGTGAAATTTCATTATAGGGAAAAAGGTTCTAAATGGTTCGATCGGATCCAAATTTGGCCCGACCAAATGTGAAGTTGTCCTTTCAGCAGCTTAGTGGACTAAGGCTTTGTCTTAGTGAATCCTGCTCGCTGTAGGACACGGGTTCAAATCCAGCTGAAGCAAAAAGTGAAAGAGTTTTTTCAGCTGGAATTAAATTTAATTGTCTTGTTCGATTAGTAACCCACCGACAGTTAAAAATATTACCATAAAAATCGAAGTGGGCTCGACAGGCGAAATGTGAAATTAATTAACTATTCTCCGGTTAAATCGATTCACATTTGGATTCTGAATTAATTGGTATAATTGGAGGGGGTGTGGCATTTGCTGCTTGGGAGTTCTTTCCACACAAACTTAAAACACCCTCTTATCGCATAAAGCTTTTGTTACGTGGACGACTTCCCTAAAATGCAATTTGTGCAACTGCCTATGAAAAGTACCAACATTTTTGCCAAGTCTGGATAATAACCGATATCTCAGTTTTTGTACATAACTAGATTGACTCAGTATTCAATGCTGATTCAAAATATTTAAACTTTGTGGGATGGCCGACGCCTTCTTTTCACCGTTGTACACGTTTTAGCAAAGTGATATTTACTCCCATATATTTTACATAAGATGATGAGTATAAAAATAAATGTTAAAGCCACTCGAGATTTAGCCCAACCTAGTACACAATACAAAAAAAAATTTTTTTTAATTGTTTCCTAGTATTCTCATTCACTCCTAATTATTTACTTGATAATCTAGCTTATCCGTAATTTTGATTGCTGGTGCTTCGTAATTAATTATTTTATTATACAATAAAAAAACAAAAAAAAAAAAACAGTTTTGCATTTAAAATCATTAAAAAAATGAATTCGTCTGAAAACATGGTTTTCCTTTTTTCCTCTTAATTAACAACCATGGTTTAATTTTAAATTTTTACTACCTTACGGTTTATAGAATAATAAGTCATTTTTGATAAAGTTTATATAGATTGAAAGAAAATCTGTTTATCTCTGAGGTATCTTCACTCCAAGAGCCAGCTTTACGTGAAACAATTTTGTACAATTTTGGATCTTAGAGGATAGGATCTAAAAATATTTTGCGATCTACTAAGTTATTTAATTATCTAATTTATGTAATAGTAAATAATGTTCCCATACATAATTTTTAGATAGGCAAACAATCGGAAAAATCATTTAACTTCACCTTCATCGTCTTATCGAAACTTGACAAACTTAATATAACCTGTGTCACAAATGTCGTGGCGTATAGAAGCATTAAAGCCTTATGCCTGCCCTGTTATATTGTCAAGTCGGTAGTTATCGATTTGTCACAAATATGCGACCGCCTCGGGTTTTTTTTTTAAATCGAAAAGCACGGACCAACCTTTGATCGATTTGGTTTCAATTAATTGACTATTCTTGCGACAGAATACATTATTCGTAATGGCACAGATTGAGTTAGCAGGACGTAGGCATATGTGTGGGTCTTTTGCATGCCTTCGTGCGTCTGTATGTTATCCTAACAACAACATGGTTAGTGTTGTGCATTATTTTGTATATAAGTAAAGAGTGCCTAAAGTTATAGTTGGCGTGATCATTATAATTGCATATTCATGAACACACATTTGCCTAAATTTTATTATTTTTTAAGATCATTCTACTTAGAAATTTAGAATAAAAATTACATCAACATACCGTCTACATGAAGTGCACTTTAAACGAATCAATCAATTCAGAGTTATTTTATATGTTTTATCATAAATTTCACAGTCTGTGGATATTCTTAATGTAGCAGTTTCATCAATTGCACTCAATATGTATCACGCCTTCATTATGTATCCCTTTTCGCGAGCTGGTTTTGAAAGTTTATTCAAATCTCAAGCTTTCTTATCAATAACAAAGGGATCTGTGGCAGCTGGGTACGTATTGTTGCACTTTATACACAATAACAAAAAATATTTGTTTAATTAATTTGATTTGCTCGGATTTTCGCTTATTTTGCTGTTGTATGTGTACAAAATACCGTTCACTCATTCAATGAAACACTTATTGTGTAATCATAGTTATCAAGATCACTTTTGTTAGGCATGAATTTTTTATTCAATGTCACTAATAAGCGCATTACTTACTTACTCACTTGTACGTAAGAAATGTTTTATTTTGAAAACAAAAATATTTTGTCGATTTAATGCTATTTTTTGATGTATTTAACATTTATTTCTAATTTGGGCACACAGTACAAAACATCAATCAAATCATTCTATATATGTAACTAGAATGAATGATCACAAAAGAATGATTAAATTTTAGCGCCTACAAGAACCTAAACACACCGCTTTGCGAGAGTTTCATAATAAACTGATTTACTAATGCTCTCCTAAATATCAAACCATCCACTCTGTTTGATCACAAGCACATACATACACATAATTACACAGAAATAACAAAAATATATAAGCAAATCGATGACGTATGGGAGGCAGTCTTTTGCTCTCCTGTATTTTATATATTCTCTTATTCCTTATATTTCTCTTCTCTTTTTTAAAAACTTTATTTTTATAAAAAACGTTTACTTCTTGCTTTTTTAATATATCAGATCGAAATCGACTGAACTGTAAGGTCGAATTTGAAGCTATACAGGCTTCGCAATTACTCTTGCATGCGCGTACATAATCAATAAATACATTATTTTCGGCAAATCTTAAGCATTTTATTATAACTATCATTAATGAAAATTAAAGATAATATATAATTTTTATTTTATACATTGGGTTTGACAAATGATGATGAAAATGATCTACTAATATTTTTTATGTTACTAAATATTAATTGTAATAAATTTACCTAAACTAACAATATATGCTATTAAATAATTTAGTTATTTAGTATAATTGAACTGTTACCTTCACGCACTGCATATCTCTACAGAATATTTGCCGAATATGGCAATACCATTAAAAGAGACTCACAATACAATAAAAAATTTAATGCATAAAAATGGCGTCTGCTAGTGAAGAAGAAAACGTTTTACAAGAAAATTTAGGTAAATACTATTAATTAAAAATATTGTATAATTTCAAGTTATTCATATATACATCACTAATGTGATTTAAACTTTTGTGGAAGTGGAAAGTGTCATGCTTTCGCGATAAAAGTAAGTTTCTAAATGGGTCGGAATGAAAGCCATCAATGACACAACATGGCAGCGTAATAACCTAAAATAAAAGAGGGTTGAAAGGCGGTAGAACTCTAAAATAATTATAAATTACTTAATTGATTATATTTGATAATTAAAAATAATAAAGTATTAATTATTCAGGTCGACGAACTCGATCCGGACGCCAGTTTACAGCCACTGTTGTACCTACAAGGGCGACTAAAGCCGTAAAAAAGAATTCAAATCAGGTGAGTTTCTCATATATTTAAGTATGTTATATCTTCACATATTTTGCTACTTTATCATCACATATCTTTATTGCTTATGATTAAAACAAAAAATATAAATACCATCATAATAAGTATATCGAACATGATGAAAACAAATGCTTGTGTAAGAGGCGTTGTTCCTCATGCACATGATTTTCCAAAGCATTGCGCATATATATGCCAAGGAAAACTTGATTTTTGCAGAGGCCATCTGATTTTCGATTGCTGTTAAAAAGTTTAGGAACCTATGATACAATGTGACAATAATATTATAACAATTATATTTTATGTTTGGTACAGCTGGCGGATCAGTCCACAGAAGAACATGACGTACAAATTTTGCTAGAAGAAAATGTACAAGAAGGAGAAAAACACAAATCCAACATAATTCAAGAAATGTTGGTAGAAGCGGCCCAAGGGGTTCTATTAGACGATGATGATCATTGTTTAGCTTCTCAAATAATAGAAGAAGAACTTGTTGAAGAAGTGGTTACAACAATAGAAGGTGAAGAATGTATAGTTTATGAGGATCCCGAGCAAATTCCTCGCGAAGAAATAGAATTATATGAGACTGTACAGGAAGAGCATGTTGCTGCAAGTTCGGAAACGGCATTGGATGAAAAAAGTTCGTCATTTCCTTTCGGTGCTGCTGGGGCACATTCAGAAACTTCAGAAGATGCTGCCGAGAACCATGCTAATCTTGATAATAATGGCGCTGTAGAGAATTCTTTATTAGCTTCCCTGGCCGGTGATAATGCAAACAGCCTACCTTCCGTAGGTGGCGGTGAATCCGAAACTGACGGCAGCAAGAAAGACTTCGACCCAAACAAAGTTATTGAAAATTGCGAAAAAATGGAATCAGACGATTCGTTATCTGAAAATGCAATTGCCGAAGATTTGAATACCGGCATTGATAACAGTGATGCTACCATTGTCAACACGGAAATGGTGTCAGAAGATGAATTACCTTTACCAACTAAACCAGAGATTAACGATGCCGAAGAAGTTTCCGACGAAGAACTGCCTGCGCCCCAACGAGCCGAATTACCACCCGATGCAGAGGTTATATCAGAGGATGAATTACCGGCCTCTACAAATATTGGCGAAAAACGTAGCCCCTCACCAATACAAAACGATGATTTAGTAGCTCATAAAAAATATAAACTTGACAATTATGAAGAGTCTGCTTCTATTAAAGCCGATGGAGCAGAACTGTCGAAGAAAGGAAACGAACAATACAATCCTATGAGTCCCACAAGCGAAAGCAATGACTCTCCCCCAGTAGAGAAGAAGGCAAAATATGACGGTAAGTACATGTACTTAGATATAGTTTGTCATAGTTTTGGTATTAACGGCGTATATATCACGCTTATCTGAATGTTGAATTGTCATCTTTCTTGTAGAAAACGATCACAAAAGCAAAGAAAAGCGTAAAGATAAAGAGAAGCACGACAAAGATAAAGAAGGTGGTAAAGAGAAGGACAGGGATCGTGAAAAAGAAAAGGAGCGCAAGAAGTTACCGGATCTAGATAAATATTGGAGAGCTGTTAAAGATGATCCAGCCGATTTCACTGGATGGACTTATCTCTTGCAATATGTTGATAATGAGGTATTTGAAAATTTTGTTCAACCACATAACGGCAAATTGTGCACACAGTTTGCTTGTTTGTACATACATGGTTGCACTATCTCGTATTAATGTTATGAATTTTGTAATTTTAGTCGGATGCTGATGCAGCCCGTGAGGCTTATGATGCTTTTCTGTCTCACTATCCATATTGTTATGGATATTGGAGAAAGTATGCCGATTATGAGAAACGCAAGGGTATAAAGGCAAATTGCAACGCGGTGAGTACTTTACGCATCAAATACGTTTTCAATTTGTTGTACTTTTCCAATACAATTTATTATAATTTAATAAAAAAAAATCATTCAATAAATGAAGTATTGATGAAAAACATAACTGCCGCAACAAATTAGCCATTTTAAAGTATATACACAGCAGACAATCATTCCTCTCCTCCACACACACACACACACACGCATATATATACGAACAGACTTAGGCGATGTAAGAGGATTTCTCTCCTAGTTGAGGTTGAGATTTTTGACTTTTTCTGTACATTCTTAATTTACATACATACATTGTATAACATTTTACGTAACTTTAATTGAAAATACGTGAAACTGATTCACATTGAGAGAAAAAAAGAAAAAAAAGCAATAAATACTGGGACTGCTACACTCACTCAGGCGTAAGTACAAATGAAATTTTAATGCAATTGTGTGATATATACTCTGTTTATGTTAAGACATATGTATTCTGTAGTGTGCTTATAAATATACGTATATACCAGGCTTACATATCTATAAATCGCTATCTCCTTTAAAATGATTAAGAAAAAATGCAAACTGTCGTCGTGGTATATATATTATCAATCCAAACTCCCACAGGACATTGCTGAATCGACTCAGAGTTGACGCTAATACCCCCTTGGTAATTGATAAACGAAAAGGACAAAAAAAAAATGCTAAATTTGGTTTGGGCCACTTCTTGGGTATCCTTCACATGTTACCCAGTTTTGCACTAAAAACATTTTTTGTAAAACGTAACTGTGTGTGTGCCTGCATTTAGTACATTGATACAACTTTGTAACTATTGTGGCCACGAGAAATTTTTAGTAATTATGGGCGGAGCCATTGCCCAATTTGGCCATTATGAAGTTTTTTTTTTCTACCACACACACACACACACACATGTCTATATATCGATTCAAATTTTGATTCTGTTCAAGAATCATTTGTGGGGTCTCTGGCACCTTCTCCTGGATGTTGCATACACAAAGAACAATCTTAGTATACCTCATATTTTATGTGAAGGTTGTAATAGAGTTATGTTTGAAGCTATGTTTGATCTTGTACTCTCGGTAATTATGTACGTACGTACTCACTCAAAATTGTCCAGATCACAAAATATTTGTTGAATCATTGATCATTAAAAAAAAAAAATGGCCCAACCAGATGTGGATTGAAAAAAAGCGATTTTAAAATAAACAATTTTTGGATTTAAACAAAATCTTAACACTCCACCATTAGCTACAGAAATCCGTTAAAGTAAGGTGTACACGTACACATGCCCGAGATTTATAAAAAAAATCGAATTTTGTGCAGATATAATCGACGTGATACATAATTTATGCTTTAAGTATATTTATTACCATAAATGGTGTAAAATTCTGCTAAGCTCAGGCAGCGATATAAGCGAAGGTACCTACTTTATAACGAAAAGAGTTTTGCCGGGGACAATGTGACGAGCTCTGAGGGGGGTCTCTGAGAAAGTTGTTGTTTTTAACGACATCTTTAAAGATAACCTCAACAATTGCCATTCGCACTCAATGAAAAGCGACATCACAAAACCTTTTCACCTCTTTACCAAACATATAAAAAAAATTCAAAAAATTAAATCGAACTGTGTCATCTAATGTCTGTATTTCCTCTTTCGCCCAATTACAATTTGGAATGGAACATTTGTGTGATAGGTGTTCGAACGGGGTTTAGAAGCCATACCGCTCTCCGTCGATTTATGGATACACTACCTCACGCATGTTAAAAGCCACCATTCCGATCAAGAAGAGTACATACGTTCGCAATTTGAGAGAGCCATTGAAGCCTGTGGCCTTGAGTTTCGTTCAGATAAACTTTGGGACGCTTATCTAAAGTGGGAAAATGAAGGCAAGAATTATCAGCGTGTTATTAAAATTTACGACCGCCTTTTAGGTATCCCAACACAAGGTTATAGCGGGCATTTTGACAAGTGAGTACCTCCCGACCTATGAATTATAATCAAAAATAATTTTCTTTGGTTCATTATAGTTTCCAAGATATCGTTAATCAGCATCCAATAACCGCCACAATATCACCAGACGAAATAAAACGTATCAGAGCTGAATTGAAAGAATCCAGTACACCGGGTAAGATAGCATCAGCAGCACGTTTTAAATCGGGTCGGGGCAGCTCCAAGGAGCATGAATCTGACAATAAAGATAAAGATAAACGCAAAGACGAGAAAAAATCCGTGTCTGATGATGTAGTAGACAGTAAAAGTGCGCAAAAAACATCCGAAACTTCCGCGGACGATGGCCCAGTGGTTGTTGAAGTTGTTGAGGAAAAGTGTTTTCAACCAGAAGGCGAGGACACTTGCGACTTTAGTACTCTAACTCAGGACGAGATCTCATCCATTAAAGACAAGTTCATATCATTGCGTCGCAAACTTCACAAGGCCACTGTGGCCGCAGTGACGGCACGTTGGACTTTCGAAGAGGGCATAAAGAGACCCTACTTCCACGTCAAGCCGCTGGAACGATGTCAACTGAAAAATTGGAAAGATTATTTAGATTTCGAAATCGACAAGGGTGACCGCCAGCGCATATTAGTTTTGTTTGAACGTTGTCTAATAGCTTGTGCTCTCTACGACGAATTTTGGCTAAAAATGATACGTTACCTAGAAACACAACACAATGAGTCCAACAACGGTGAGATAACGCGCAACGTGTACCGACGTGCCTGCGAAATTCACCACCCGGACAAGCCCAGCCTACATTTAATGTGGGCAGCATTCGAGGAGTGTCAAAATAATTTCGACAAAGCCGCCGACATTTTAATCAATTTGGAGAAAAAGGTGCCATCTCTACTGCAAATAGCCTACAGGCGCATCAACGTTGAGCGGCGCCGCGGTGACTATGACAAATGCAAACAATTATACGAACACTACATCAATACAGCAAAAAATAAAAATATTGCTGGCAGTTTAGCTATAAAATATGCCCGTTTCCTTAACAAGCTGTGTAACGATTTGGAGGGTGGTTTACGCGTGTTGCGTCAGGCGTTGGAGAAGGATCCCGCCAACACCCGAGTGGCCTTGCAAATGATAGATTTAGCTTTGCAACGCAGCCAAGTTAATGAAGACGAAGTTGTATTAATTATGGATAAATTTATGACACGCGAGAATATCGATCCCGAACAGAAAGTGTTGTTTGCACAGCGTAAAGTGGAGTTTTTGGAAGACTTTGGCAGCACTGCCAAGGGCTTACAAGATGCTCAGAGAGCATTACAATTAGCTGTAAATAAAGCGAATGAAGCTAAAAAGAGACGGTAATTAAATAAATATTATTATCGTGCATATTATATATATATATATATGTGTGTATGTGTATTTTCAGAGATTCTAGCCCCAGCCGTAAATCGGCAAAAGAAGGCGGTTCATCCAACGTTTCCAACACAGCTACCTTCAATAATAGTTCATCATCAAATGCGACCAGCTATAATTATAATGCAAGCAATTCCACAGCATACTATACCCAACAAAACAACACGTCATACCCTCCGCCCCAAACATATGACAATTATTACAATCATTGGCAGTATGGAGGCGGTTATAGCGGTTACGGGCAGTGGAGCGGCTACGGCAACTATTATTAAAAGTGAAACTTGTCTAAAACAAATCAATTCTATTTTCACTACTACTCACACATATTAGATGTAATAGTTTTACGCTTTTTTTTTTTTTTTTTATTCACACTTTTAATGAATTACACTTTAATACAATGATGCGTGTCATTGATTTTATGATTTGATTGATAATTTCCTCAATGACGAGTCAGTGCGTGCCTAAGTAATGGACAGTGGAGATACATGGCACTACTTGTGTACTTGCAAACAAACTCTTTCATATGCATGTACGTACGTACGTATATATGTATGTATGTGTGTCTGTAGAGCCCTCTTATAACTACTATATGTAATTGTTTTATTTAAATTCATTCCCTTTTTATTGTAGAAGTCACACTGCGAAGTACGCATTATTCACTGTCGAAAGACCTCCGTACGTATGTATGTACGAATAATACCAATTTTTGTAATATACTAAATAAAACGATTTTGTTTTTCACCAAACCAATGCTAATAAAGGGAATAAATATATTACATAAAAAAAAAACAACAAAAACAAGTGGCGTTAATAAGTGAGTGGAAGCACAGCTGGAGTAAGTAAGTTTCCATTTAATAAACCCCCACCATCCATGCATAAGATTATTATTGTGTCGATTTTCATTTGATCCCGCCAACTGGCCAAGAAAACAAATAGACATCCACACATACATGGGTTCTTCTCTTTATTAGGCATGTAGAGTCAAAGTTGGATCAATAATATCGAGTTGAAATACAATTTAGGTATCACGTTGAATCCGTATACGGACGCTTACATGTTCTAAGTTCACATAATTTTGAAATACAATGCGATCATATCTGAATTTCTTACAATTGGGGATGGTACCAAACAATTTTACCACTTCTACAACCGCTGACAAGCAATGGCTCGCGAGGACTAAATTTTGTGCTCAAAACAATATCCTTATGAACTTTGATCTCTTTAAGGACAACTAGTGGTCGTGGATTTGTTTTGATATTCTTAATGGAAGTGCTGTGCAAGGGGTGCTCTGAACAGGCATCCGAGTAGCTTAATAATCTGATACCGTTGTCGTATGGTGAGCATATAATACGGCCATCAGCCGAGAAGCACGGTTCTTTAATAAAGCCCGAACCCTTATTCGGCTCTTTTATGTAATACATTAGTTTTTTCGGATTCTGAAATATATGACCGCCAACATTTGGGCCCGGTACAGCGCGTATTCGTTCGTAAGGAAAAGGTGATGGCGGATCACTGCTGGAATCATTGCTACTTGCATCAGTGGATGCACCGTTATCGGAAAATGTAGCGAACATGGGTGAACGTCTTCGCGTTGAGGTATGAAATCTTCGGTACACTGTCATTGGAAGGGGGCTGCTAACAGCAGCAGCTGGTATTACACCGCTACTAATGGCATAGACGTAGTTGTATCCCGTAACTGAGTTGGAGCTGCGTGCTCTATTCTGACGTATAGCTCGTTCTTGTACCGTAACTTCGGCGGCCCATATATCGGGTACAAAAGATTCTGGACGATTCGGTGGCGGTGCAGCACTTATTGAAGACGAGTTTGTGCCAAAGTTTTGTGAGGGACCTGCAGATGAACTTGATGGTGCTGGTGGTGGTGATGGTGGTGCACCTGTTACACATTTAGTTAAAATAAATAAAATACTTTAAATACGTTTTACAAAATTGTGACTCTAACCATTTCTATCTGAAAGACGTGGCCTCAAATGTCGTTGACGGCGATTGATGCTGTAGCTTGTATCATCTGTAGAATCACCATCAACGTCGCCTAACCAAGCAGTCCAATTGTCACTGCTGCCGCTACTCGTTAGTTTACGCTTCCTTCGACTTGGTGTATCCTCCATTTGTTCCGTTACATCATCAGAGTCTTCATATATATCATGTATGCAAGACCACTCAGTCATTTCATCATAACTAATGTTCCGGCTCAAAATGGAGTGACCATGAGGATGAATCTAATTAATTGCATATAATCAGTAAACGATGTGTGAATGTGTTAAGAAAAAAAAAAAAAACACCATTAACCTGTAAAGCTAAGATTACTTCGGCATCATTTTCAGCAGGGAAATCTGTGACAAGCTCAACACGATTCGTTTTTTGATCCTTTGAAAATATATGATCGAATTTGGCAGCTTGTGGTATATATTGTTGTCCCATTTGCATTAAGCGATACATGCTGGGCTGTAAGGCTACATTGACATATTAGAATTTTTTAGTTGATGAGATGTCACATACCCTAAAGCCGCATAAGTCTTTGTGCAAGGTGGTTAAGTCTAAATTGTGAATGATCATGAGGTAGCCACCTGTGGAACAAATCACCAATTTGCTGCCATCCGGAGCAATGCGACACCTCATCAAACCACTCGTGTGGAACACTTTCTGATAAATTAAACCTTGTTCGGTGTGAGAATTTAAATCCCAGGTATATATGCTGCCATCAAAACCCGAGGTTACCAGCAGTTTGTCCTTTTGTGAATATTCCACATTTTTAACCCAATTGGAATGACCATGTAAACTACGTACTTTCGTTTTTAAGCAACGCAAATCCCACAAAGCAACTGTCGTATCATCGGAACAAGTGGCAAACATACGATCGTCTAAAAATCTAGCCAAAAAAGGTTAACGATTCCTTCATTTAGGTATAATCTACATATCCATACTTTATACAATTCACATTATCTCCATGGGCCTCAGTAATTTTATATATCTGTTTCGTTCCAATCGCATCAAATAATACAACAGTTTTCCTTTCACAAGCCGCTACCAACACATTTCTATAAAGGATTCATTATATTTACAAATTAAATTTTAAGCTTACAAGTGTTAACCCTTTCGGTGAGAACTCCAAGTTGAAAACAGCTCCGAATTCGGAAATTTGATCGGGTTTATTTTTAAAGCCATTCCATTTTTCAAAATCATGTATGGAGCAATAAACACGATGTGTTATAAAGTCCTTATCATTAGGATGCATATAGCAACCACGCTCTCTTTTTTCCAACATCCTATAAATACTCATTCCGTATATTTTAATATCACTAAGCCCGGATCTATATGAAGTTCAGAATTAAAAAAAAAATATGCTAATGAGTGAATATATTATTATTCTTAATAACAGCTGTTTATTCATAATAAAAATTATAATTAAGATGTCGCCACTTGATCAAAAAAAAAGTGAAGCCAAATTATGTAAAAAAGTTTGTGCAAGCTTCAATCAGTGATATTATATTACTAATAATATTGAAATATTATATTAAAATTCACTGATTAATCATCGTGTTCGTAGCAGGGTTGTTAATTTTACTGCATTGATTGTTACCGAATTTTGCAATCATTTTGTACAATCGCAACCCATTTCAATTGGATTATAGCATTTCGCAACTTCAAGCAAATGTCAATAATTTTAATCAAACCTGTTGCGAGATGTGTAGTAGTGTGGCCAGGTTTCATTCCAAAAAGTTAAGTAAAAACATATAATGTTTGGTAACTCTGTTCGGCGCTTTGGATAAAAGAAAACATTTTATTATCCTAGCATCCTTCTTTTCGGCATTATTATAAAAAAAAAAGTGTTTTAACTTTAAGAAAAAAAACTTTAATACATTTATTCCTTAAAGAATTATAGTAAATCATCGCCACTTTATTAGTCTGCATATCATACTCATTTTTTTGAGGATTTTAACAGTTTTCTCTAATTAAACATTAAACAATTTTGTCCTTAATAATTGTGTATCCTATAGGTACTGTGTGAATTATTATGCTCTAACTTTTGTGAAATATAGAATAATATGCAAAGATTTTAATTATTGATTATAAATTTAGTAGAAAAAGTTACATTTAAATTTAAAAAAACATAAAAATATAATTAAACATACACTTACACACCAAAATATACAGGTAATATCCAAATGCTTATTGATACAATGCCACTTTAAACCACAAGTTTTTAAATATGAATGTCCTTGTACAAAGAACTGTACATAATGGGATTAAATAAACAGATCCTGATGCCTCCATATTGTAGAGGCCGTTTCCTAAATTTTTCATTCCGTTTGCTTTATAAACAAGGAGGTGTAACAAACCTGAGTGTATCGAGCGACTCAGTTGCTTTTTGTCAAAATTAGATATAAAATAACCTGGAACAAATTATAACTAAACATTTAGGCTTAGAAAAACTCGGTTGATTAAAAATTTAAACTAACGGATATTATTCATTTATTATTGTTGCATGCAAACGCGCTTATATTTAAAATTGGACGTTATCTAAAGGCAGTCAAACATGAACATGTGTCAAGGATAAGAAATTTCAATGCATTTCGTAATATTGTGCCAAATTAGACTATATACTATGCTGCCAAATATATTGCTGAAGGAGTACTTGCCCATCGGTGATTCTTACTTCGACTAGCATTCCAAAGATTATTGATTATTACTTCTTGTATATGGAAGATTTATTTATTCCAAAAATTGCTTTAATGATGTTGCTAATTAAGATTAAGATATACTTGGTGGCAAATGCTGTGGTTGCTTACGTTCCAATCTAGACAACCAGTATACCACAAACTGTTTGCCTAAATGAAGAATGAAGAAACAAAATGTTCGCACGATATCTTTGATCGTGTGCACGTTTACATATTTATTAGTGGGAGCAGCAGTATTTGATGCTCTCGAATCTGAAACGGAAAAACGCCGCTGTGAGGCTCTACAAGGTACATACATACGTTTACATATATTCCTCTTGATTAAATTCATATAAATAAATGTTTTCAACACTTGAAGCTGTTGAAAGTATGATTATCAGGAAATATAACATAACTGAGGATGATTGGAAATTAATGGAGACGGTAGTATTGAAATCGGAACCACACAAGGCTGGGCAACAATGGAAGTTTACCGGCGCGTTCTACTATGCAACAACAGTTTTAACAACAATTGGTTACGGCCATTCAACGCCCAGCACCATTGGTGGCAAATTATTTACCATGTGTTATGCAATTGTGGGCATTCCCCTGGGTTTGGTCATGTTTCAAAGTATTGGAGAAAGAGTAAATAGACTGAGCAGGTAAGTGGAATAATCATTAATAAATCATTGTGATATTTACGCGTACGCCTGTTCCAGTTTTGTCATACAAGCGGTGAGGAAATCATTACATTGTAAACGAACTGCCGCATCTGAAGTAGATTTAATATGCGTTGTGACAACGCTGAGCTCCCTAACGATAGCTGGTGGCGCTGCAGCATTTTCGAAATTCGAAGGCTGGAGCTATTTCGATTCAGTATATTACTGTTTTATAACTTTAACTACTATTGGTAATATGCGTGCGTTCAATGTACATGCTGGCCTGCAATGAATTGTCTTTCTTTTCGTTATTATTTAGGCTTTGGTGATATGGTGGCTTTACAGAAAGACAATGCTCTGAATAATAAACCTGAATATGTTATGTTTGCTTTAATTTTTATACTATTCGGTCTGGCCATAGTGGCGGCCTCTCTAAATCTCTTGGTGCTACGATTTGTCACCATGAACACAGAGGATGAGCGTCGGGATGAGGCACAAGCCATGCAGGTAAAATGTCATTTTAATTTCTGTTGCAATTATATGTGTCTACTACACAGCTAGAGCATGCTGTATCCATTCTCAATTAAAATCTTTTCAAATATTTACATCCTATAGTATGACTGACCTTGTATATCTGTACAAACCCAACACTTAACTTACCGTTAATCAACTTGTCTGCCTCAGTTTATTTATAACGTTTTTATAATCTTTATTTTGTCCTCTCTTTGTTGGGAAAGTGATCAATAGAGATCAGATTCTACTCTAATCTTTTATTCTTTTATCATCATACTCATACAAGCATGCCCTTATACATTGTGCTTATAAACACTTTCCTTATTTCTGCACCATATTTTAATATTTTGTTTGTAAAGAATTTTTAAATAATAAACAATTGACATTATTATCTTTTTCTTAATTTTATCTTTGTGTGTCAATTATATAGTTTATGACCAAGTCCAATTTTTGGACAAATGTTGAGGTGATTTTTACCCACTTTCATTTGAATTATTGTAAAACACAGCAAGTGGTATATGTGACACATATAAATATCAATAAAAACAATTTTTACAAATTCATACAAAATTCTCACACAACACACTGAGAAACTTTGCAGCAGTAATATTCACGCTTTCGTTAATGCAACATTTTTATACCCATCATCAAGTGTATCGTTCATAATGCCCAAAATGAGACGTCATCCTAAGCACCTGTCAGGTGTGAGTGTGTTCTCTTTCCTGATTGCAAAAATTCCAAACTTGGCTGTAGTGTTGATATTGAAATTGGGCAAAAGGAAAAAATTTTTAAGTAAATTTTCTTTCATTATAAAATATAGACGATGTATTGGTCTATATAGTACTCGAGAACTGTCGTGCCGCGATGGTGGGTATGCAACATTTGGCCGCAGCCAAATACAGTTTTTATACCCTGCAGCACTTGTGGCAAAGGCGGAACAGCAATTGCCACACCCACCTTCAGTTATATCGATCGATACAGAATCAAATTCTGAATCGATTTAACCATGTCCGTCTGTCTGTCCATGTAAATATGTGCCTATGCTACAGATTGGATTTTTTGAGTCATATATTGACCCAAAAGAGGAACCCTATTGAAAATGGATAGGATCAGACCATTTTTAGAACCCCTTCCCATCTGTTATAATGGAGAACTTTATACAGCAAAAACTCACAATTCTTAATATTTTTTCACAATATTTGATGAAAAATAGTTAATTAGCTTAATAATTGGCTGCACCCAATTTGGACCCGATCGGACCATTTTTAGAACCCTTCCTCAGTAAGTATAAAAAAAATTTCAATTTCAAAAACGCAAAAAACTTAAAAAAAATCTGATATATCAATAAAATCTTTCATTTTTCAAAGAAGAAAAAAATTAAATTGAATAATATATCAAGTGGTGTAGGGTATTTGATGGTCAGGCTTGACCGACTATAATATTTTCATTGTTTTAGTTGTTGTTTTTCTTTTTGTTGTTGTCTTTTCACATTTGATTTGATTTTTTGATAAATTTTTTTTATACACAAATCTGCTAAAAATCTGCAGGCACTCCAAGGTTCTGTTAAGTTAGAGGGTGACGTTATCACAGCTAATGGATCTATATTGAGCGGTTATGAAGGAGACCATTCAATAAATGGATCAAATACATCATCAATGTGTTCCTGTCATTGTGCGTGCATCACGGGCAATCGAAAAACTAAGTATTCTACTCAACATTTATAAATATTCTTCAACATGTAATTCACTTAAAATATTATATCTTTGCAGAAGGAACACGAACAAGTATACAGTGCAAAATGATGGGTAATCTAGTTGGTTTCTATAATAAGAAATTTTATATGAAAGTTTATTCGTTTTTAGGCAACCACAGAAGAGTTCGACAGATCCCTCATACACTTGCCAAAGGTTTCACTTGTTGCCCGAGATAATACCATTGCAAGAATTAAATTATGATGCAAATACCATGAACGGTGTTGACATTGTCGATACAAGATTTTCACATCCGCATTTATTTAAGCGCAACAGTTCCCTTCTCTCATTTCAATATGAAAACATTTAAATGAAGGATCTCTCCACGTATACATTAAAATTTTGCCAACAACATAAATAATAAATAATATATATTTAATTCAAGTCCTATTACAATTTTACTAATCAACATTTGTACATACGAAATGGATAAATATAAACTGTATGAATTTTAACTTTATATTAAAGTAACGTCAATTTATGAACAATGCATATATGGGATGCATATGTGTGTGTGTATCTGACACAGGAAAATAAAGTAAACGTTTTCTTTATCTGACGGTGGTGCCTCTCGAGTAATTTTTTAAAATAAAAAAGTTTGTTGGGTTTTCCACACCCTGTACAAATATTGTAATGCGGATATTAATGCTACATAAATATATATTGAACAACTTCTCAAGCATTATGAACTTTAATATTTAAAATGTGAAGCGAAATGATGCCAGCCACCTACCTTTCGTTCATACAATTGATTTTCACACATTTTCAATGCATCGCTTGTGTTACCCCGTCTTTAATATTTTCCTGCATCATTTTTAATTCTTCTTCACGTTGCCTCAATCGATTTCAGTTGTCTTCGAAACTTTGCCGTTTCACTACACTAACTGTGGATTCGCAAAGAATTTTTACATTTTTCATAACGTTTCTGTATATAACATAAAGCCTCAATTTGATTTACACCACTACTACTAGCAAATCGTAAGAAAGACTTCAGCACGGATTCAATATAATCCATATATAAATTATAGTTAGGTGACCAAACTACATACATTTGGTCACATATGGATACAAGAATTCTTTGGACCAACGCTTTACAAGACCTAAAATGATAATAATGGTGCTGCCTAAGACAAATGTCTTTTTTTAATACATAAATAAAAAAATTACTTTCGAATAATTCGAAAACGAGCGAAACTTTCATTAATACTTACACGGCGCACTTTTCTCCAAATATAAATTAACATTAAACAAGAATTATAACAAATGTTAGTGTATTTGATTAGTTTATGATGTACAGGTGTGGGTTTCAAAGGGTAAGCCGCCAATGCGCTTAAGTCTCATATGTAGTCATTGTACTTTTACTATAATAAGATCGTGCACCCTATTTATGTTATATGCATGATAAGATGTATGATCCACTATACAATGTGTACAATGCAATTACACAATTACATAATTAGTATTTTAAACATGAAAGTCTCGTGTACGCAAACCCCAAATTGATGTACGTCGGGTACCAACTGTTGGTCGCGCTACTGAACTATGAATAAATTTATTAATGCTTATTTTCCCGAATGTGTCTTTTAGAACGGCCAAAGCTGTTTCAGTTAGCATACCGAATATGTCCAAATAGGTCAGAGCGGGCATTCTTTGAAGATCACTAAAAAATTTTTATATATATTTATAAAGTGATTACATGAAATGCGCTGAAGGTTACTTACACATAGGCGGAAGCTCCTATTGAATAGCATCGCGATAGTGATAAATATTCCAGTTCTTTGAATGTGCATATAATGCAAATGGTATTTGCAGTGAGGGCTGTACAATCTGACAAATCCAATTCTAATAACTGTGGGCAACGTTTAGCTAAACTGGCAAGATCTATAAAAAGCGTTTACATTTAAGCGAAGGTGCAAAAGAAGATTTTCGTTGCTTACGTGAATCAAACATGGTTTTACGACACCCAGCAATGTTTAAACGCAATATATTGGGAGTAATGTTAGTAACCAAGGAGGTTACAGCATCAACTGACAAATTTGTCCATGATATATTTAAACTACATAGTTGCTGCAATGCTGTTAGCATTTTACGGACACTCCATGCCTCAATGCCAGAACACATGGCCAAATTTAAGGCCTCCAAATTTATGTTCTTCGATATTTCCGTACAAATATCATCATTCAGCGCCACATGTTCCAAGCTAAGCTTCTTCAGTTGACGGCATCGTGATAATAACATTTTCAATGACGGTTTCGTTACAGTTGCCATACTCAAATCCAAGTATTGTAGTTTTGCTTCAAAATTGGGCTCCTCGGCTAAGAAACGGGACTCGAATACCGGATGATTAAGCTGCGTTTACATAAAAAGAAGAAATTTTAATTAAAATTCAAGCGATCTTAATGCACACAATAACAATTTAAAAATTTGCTTCTTCTCATTTACTGACCAATTCAAAAAAAACCAAATTTATTTAAATGTATTAACTTTAAAATTTCTATATTCTATTACTTACTTCAGCTTGAGCCAATCTCAAAATAACTACACCGCGTTTGAGAATATTTTCGAGAGCGCCGCTTTTTAAGCAATGACCGCCCAAATCCAAGCGTGTCCATAATGATTCATCAGCAGCACAACGATTAAAGCGTTGGCAAACGCGGCCACAACGGAGAAGTGTTTTCTTCGGTAACCATTTAAATATTTGCAAAACAATTTCATCAGACAATTCGTTAAAACGGTCTTTATTGGAATTTTCATGCTTCACCGTTAACTGATTCCGAAATAGAAAGAAGTCTTCCGTGGGAATGAAATTTTTTGATAGTTGTTGACCGAAGCGCTGGTTTTGTAATTGTACCTTTTGTTTTTGGCTAAACGAAGCTGCCTGCTGACTTGTTGATGGCAGCAGTAATAAAAGTGAATGTGGACTTGGTTGCAAGTCGCTTACATTTACATTTGTCTTAGCAATAAAAATGTGAAAAAATCTGTGCTCAATGAAAATACACTTTTAATTTTTAACCCACCTG